>OW386553.1:12359986-13678126 GCA_936435175.1 Glyphotaelius pellucidus
TAGTGGAAATAAGGGTTCCATGACAATATCAAAATCTCTTTGAAAAGTCATTAAAAGTGATGTAAACAAAACAAACAAAAAATAGCCAATAACCTAACCAAACGTAACCTATTTAAGCTAGTTTTTTTAATGAATCTTCAAAGGAGTGATGAAGTGCCACTTTGTTGAGTTGTCCGGAAGTAAGATACCTGAGGCGTTTGTACGTTAAAATTATGTAGATGGTTTGGATAATATTACGTAGAGCTGATGTCGAAGAACGATATTCTTGTATTAAAAAATAATTTCTTCAATAAAAGGTGAAACTATAATTATAAAGCTTTATCGCCTCATTAAAAGCAGTTCCATTAAATTGAATGGCATTGGCGTCTGATGTGTTCCACTTAAAATGTGCTTAAACGGCGTCGTCCAATGCAGTCGATTAAAATTTTGAATAAATTGAACCTGACCGTGGACGATAGATATAACCATTCTAATAATTATTATTTATTCTTCCGTAGCATCGAGTCGTTAGAAAAGCAAGCCGGTACAGGGGTACAAAACCTTTAAAAAAATCTAACACATTTCTAATATGAGTTGACAGTCAGGTAAAATGGCAAAACAGCAATAATAAACATTTTTAAGGTACAAACACCCCTTTAATGTTCAGACAATCCATGAAAAGAGCCTTAATCGAAAAAAGAAGGTTGATTATTGTGGAGATATTGTAATAATAATTGATTAAGGGGATCCACTAGTCCAGGAGAAATTCGACAACGGAATCCAAGCCTCTTTATGGGAGAGATTTAAAAATACTTGAGAAAAAGTTTTTGGAAAGGTTGGAGAAGGAATTTGAGAGTTGTTTTTCATAGGTTTATTTCGTAAGAGCCTGTAAAAATATTAACTCATTTTTTAAGAATTGTTTATTATAACAAGGAAATTTAAAATCGACTGCACATAATAAAGCGACGCGGAGTCTAGAGACGTCCTTACACCCCCTTTGTTTGATTTGGTAGAAATATTACTATTGATTTTATGTTACGTCTAAAATCTCTCTAATTTGTCAACAAAACATGTAATATACTAAAAAAGAAAATTATCAAACGATTTGTGATTCTCATTGAATCTCAAGGGTTGTGCTCATTGTAACACATTTCTTCAGACTGATTCGTGGACGGTTCAAAAACTCGGCTATCATGGAGAGCAGACTGTTTTATCTCCCGGCTTGTAGAACTAACTTGCCAATGGTTATGCCAGTCTTGTTGTTAAACAGAATCACTTTGAATATCCATATGTTAAACATCAATGAAGCAAAATTTAGACAGCAAGCTTTATTACTGTTAGTCTGATTGTGCTTCATTGATGTTTAAATTGTTTATTGATGTTTAATTTGTTTATCATCATCATCATCTTCGTCCCCTTATCCTATTCGGGTCGGGGACCCATTGCATCGACAAGGCTCCTCCATACGTCCCTGTCTTGAGCTGACGGTTCGGCCTCCGTCCATGGCAGTCCCATCCTCTCCTCTCCTTAATTTGTTTAAATTGTTTAAATTAATTAAATGTGCTTCAAACTAAATATTTTCTCTACTATAAAAACGATTCGAAATTTTAGTTTTGTTATGTTTCTAAAATGAATAAATTGAATTGAATTGATTGATATGAAGTCAATGATTTTTACAAATCGATTTTAGGTATAGGATTTGTGAATCTCATTGACTTTAAAAAATGATGAAATCAATGAGATTCACAAATCCTGTAAATATTACGTGATTTTTGAGGGCTCTGCGCTGGTTACCAATATTTTCGGACCCCTGCCCTGTGGCAGTAGGTAGGTACATACCCCCCCATTCGCCTTCCACGATAATGAAGTTAATTATCAGTTTAAAAAATAGGAATTCAACCTTGGGCGCACAGTGTAATTATTGATATTGTTCGAAACGCATATCACAACATTAACATTCTTACGAACTTCGAAACGTTGTGAAGGGCCAATGAGAGGCATTAAAGCAGTAGATAATACGTAGACCGATTAGTCCTATATCGCTAAACGCATTCAGTACGAAAAAGTCTATTATTTGAGACACCACTTGATGGGAAAACGATGTAACATGAAAGTAGTAATCTAGAATCAAAACACAGAAAATAATTATAATTTTTAGGAACACCTATAAGCAAGCTTAACACATTTTTTTAGTACGCCTGTCTTACTAGAAATGTCCTATGTCGAGTTAACAAATACATTTTTTGACCACAGGTATATTTTTTTAATTTATTAGGTAGTTTGAAAAATATTTACAGATTACCTGCTTATTTTTGTCGTACAGACCTCACTTCTGATGATCAAGACATTACAATTTTATTAATGTTTTACATTATTCTATGGTGATGTCACGCTCTTATATTTTAAAAAAAATACAGTAGAACTTAGTGTCTCGCTTTTGTTAGGTGCTGTTTTATGGTTCGATTCTTGTGTAGGTATATGTTATACTTTATTTTTCAGTATGTTTTTACGAAATCTCTTACTGTTGACATGAACCAGTAGGCATTTTTTATTTATTTTTCATTATTGCCCGCTGCCCGTTGTAAAATGACGGGCTGCTACACAACAAAGTAAATACGCTAATTAAGCATACCGTAATGCTTAGAAGAGGTGAAATTTTAGAAGAGGTAAAAGAATCAATTAGTAAGATGAAAATAAATAAACTATGGACACGAAGAGACTAATAGTAGCATAAATAAATAATTTTAGAGAAGCATCTTCGCTCCAACGCCACAACATTTTCTCGCGTTTACAAAAGAACTCTACAAAAACGGCGGATTGGCGCACGTTAAATCGCAGGGACGCATGGTGGGGGTCCCCCTACTCGCCGAAAAATAGAACGAAATGGATTGGATCTACGAAAGAGCCGACTAACCCACTCTACTAAAATTATGGTGTTCGGGCGCGTTTAATTACTAATATTCTCGCTACTTGACTAAAATACTCGCCAAATGCGAAAGGCTCTTTAGAAACTTACTTTAGAAGCTTTGGAAATTAAGAAATCTGTAAATGATAAGATAATTGTGAATATCATTTTTAAGTTTCGTATATGTCCAACACACAATTCTGAAAGTTAATAATTTAATTTACCCTTTAGAAACGTAAAAGCAAAACAGTTAAGTGACACATTTATTAATAAATAAGTGATCCATTTTCGATTTCGCATAAAATTATATTATTTATTTTTATTATTTATTGATTAAGTTTAACTAATGTGCACAAGGTAACATTTCATTTTACAAATTTAAATATTTTTAAAGTAAGCATAACATTTATTTTTTAATACATTCATTCTTACTCCATTCTTTAGACTTTCAGGCATTTCATCGTACATGTTTAGTCCTCTATACATTAGGCAGTTCTGTGATTTTGATTTTCGATGTGTCAATCTAACTCTATTTATATTTCTGGCTTCGTAACTATGTACATCTTATAAAAACAATTTCAAGTATTTTGGCATTAAGTTTTTCATAACTTTACTCACAAAAATTAAAACGTTAAATACACTGACATATTTGCCTTTCCCCAGTATAGATCTCGTATCATCATCTGTCCTGTATAACTTCTAGCTTGTTCAAATTTCCTTCATTGGCCAAATATAACATCGTAGAGCGGTAATCTAAAATTGGAGCGATGTGTCATACCACAAAATAACCAAGAATATATAAAATAAAACGATTCAGTAAAACTACGATCGATAATAATTCGGGAATTAAAACTCTGCAACAAAGTTCATTCAAATTGGGGCATAAAGCAATCACTAATAACGCAGACTAATAACACACATTAAACATGTAAAACACATAAACGCATTTAGATGCATGACTCCTCCAAACCCCCTGGGTCATATCAATAAACATATTGTCTGACATTTACATTACATAATGACGCCCTTCAAAAGCTCTCGTGTTTCTATAAAAGCTCGCATTTTCGCCCAAGTTACGACCGCGGCCGTCGATATCGTCCAGAAAATAAGACATTACATTGGGCCTACCCTTTAATTTGGTCCCATAAAAATGGACACCTATAAGTGAAGGGCGGCCCATCCTTCCACCTATACTTTGGGATCTCGTATCCCAATGGACTTAATGTGAAGTACCAGTAAAGGAGAATCAGAACCTTTTTCTCCTGGTGGCAACTTAGTTGGATTATGATAATGATAAACGTAGACATGAAAATATGATTATGAGGTTATTGGTAGAGGGCCAATGGTATCTGGTCTCAAGCCATAAAACTTAAAAAGAAGGCTTTGTATGGGTAATTGGAACCTATATTCCTATATGATGTTCATATTGTTCTTCGTATTTTATGTTTTGTTTTTTAATCAAAAATATTCGGTACTCACTTATTTAATAGTGCGTTTCGTTGGTTTATTTTTTGTGTATAACAATTACAATTATATACAATTTGGGAGGCGAGTATGGGTACCGCCGCCCCGGCAACCACTTATTGGATAACCAACACCTCTGCCGTAGATCACCACAAGTGGTTTGTTGCGTTTGGTGATTTATCAGGGGTGCCCGGGATCATGGGGATAAAGTTTGTCCGGGTCTCGGCAGTGGATGTGTCCGCCCACCAACTGCGTGTCAGGCCGGGTCAGGAGAGACTGGTTGAGGGAGACATTTTGACCTTTCCAGCAGAACATTTTCGGAACATCGCCTTGCACCGCATTGGGATGGATTCTTAGGTTTGTCACTCCTGGACAAGCTGACCACCAGGTTCCTAACAACAACTCATACCTTTTTCCTTCACAGAACTTCCTCTCCTCAAAAAGAACCGCCACACAGTATCTCCAAAGATGTTGTAGGCCCTGGGGCCTTTTCGACAGCTATTGAGTCATTTATGTGAATATTCATTTTCTACTACAAACAATTACTAATTGTTACCAGACGGTCTTTATACTTTTATATTATGTAGAAAAGTGTCTGTGGTGGGCGGCCGCGTGGCTGACACCGGGCTGGCGGCGTGGATTTGATTTTTTTATACAAAACTACACTTTTATTATGAGATTAATGAAATTTTGCATACCTGACCTTCAAAACAAGAGTGGAAGGTCACTGTCTAAATCTGATTTCTAAAAACTCTGCGTAAAACACGGGCAACGACGGGGATTTCGTTTAGTCTATCTATTTATGGAAAGAAGAGAGTCTGTGACGAGCGGGCGGGGGGCGTGGCTTTGTACGTTTTCCAAATCTGCACTTTAATTTCGGGATTG
This sequence comes from Glyphotaelius pellucidus, assembly GCA_936435175.1. Classification (NCBI taxonomy): domain Eukaryota; kingdom Metazoa; phylum Arthropoda; class Insecta; order Trichoptera; family Limnephilidae; genus Glyphotaelius; species Glyphotaelius pellucidus. The sequence goes on from OW386553.1 coordinate 12,365,220, forward strand.
ATGAAATTTTCCAAACTAGACCTCCAAAAAACCGAGTCTTAATTATTCGAAAGCTGATTTATATTTTATATCACTTCCTATTAGGTAAATAATTAAAAATATTTTTAATTTCTTGTACAACTTTTTAAATGTGGCATGTCAGGCATGCCAACTTATCTGCAGCACTGTATGTGAATATATTGTATAAACTTTGGAAATGTATACGTAGAAGTACATAAACAAACAAAAAATCTTATTTCGAAAAACTCCACGTTAAGCCCGGGCAAAGCCGGGGAATTCAACTAGTTTTACAGAAGACTGTGCCACACAGCTATAAAAGATGTGGCTTGGCGTATTTCGGCATATTGCTCGCCATACATTCCCAATTGGAATATATGGCGAGCGATATACTGAAAGCCAAGCCACTATTTTATAGCTGGGTGCGGAACCGCTTAAAAGCTAGTCCACACACAGCTATAAAACTGCGAGCAGATATCTGTTGAACCGCGATCTTTTGTACTTTCACACGACGCTATCAAAAATTTCTTCCTGAGGTAGTACACGGGGTCAGTTGAATTAGGGAGCGGCAACGGAATACACATTTTATGTACTGAAATCTATCAACTTGACATCTGTCAACCACCGGTCTAGGCAGCTCTGTAATTACAATGACCCCCTCTCCTGTTTTCGTCGGAGAGGAGGACGTTTATCTTTTAGCATATCGCCCCTGGAGCGGTTACGTCGTAAGATGTGTATTGTCTATGATTGATCTGCGCTTAAACCGCTTAGGTGGGAACGGTCTGAGGGGATTATATGGAGAGCGTTATTTGGCATGCGATGATCTTTTATATTTTATAGCTGTGTGTGAACGAGCTCTTAAAGTTTTTTCTCTGGTGGGAAACTATCTTGCAACCACTCGCAACTCAGTTTCTAATACGTATAACCACTATTGAGGCGATAATAGATACGATGAACGTGTATTTATATGTCAGCATAAACAATTAATTGAACCATTTGAGACAAATCTAATCAACATAAATACATCAAAGTAATTCACATTGATCGCACAATCGTTGGCAAAAACCGCAATAACTGTTAAATGGAGATAAGCTCTCAATTATAATTTATATCCAACCAATAGAGTCCCGCATATAATGCGAAAACTTTAATTAAAACAACCCAAGATTCAATTAATTTCGATATCGTGACGTAAGGACATATAGCGTTTAATTTCTCGCCGTTTCACTAATAGGATATTGGACAGTTAATGTGTTTTCGCAATTACTTATTAATTCACTGTACATTATACTTCCTTCCCAATTATTATTGATAGCTCTTCAATTTAAAACATTAGCCCGCATTGTTCGTCGTACAATGCACCGATATTTCACTGGCAATATTATCTTAGGTACCTACTACTCAAGTTCACAATGAGAAAGAGTTTAAAAAAATAATAATTTCAATCCATGATAGGAAATGGTATATCTACGTATTTACAGAAAGTATCAGCACGTACACTACACACCTGATGGACTCAGCGATTCCTGAGCTTAATTTGGAGTATGAAGTATAATAGAAGTCATTTGTCTGTCCGATAACATATTTTTTCAATTAAAACAACAACAAAAAAAACAGCTTCCTCTCCACCATCTCCTTCCCCTCGCCACTATCTTCAACCTCACAACATACACCAATTGGGGATGCCATAGTCTCCAGACGGTAGCAGTTGGACTCTAGTGCGGTATTCATATATAAAAAAAATTAATTTGCAATTTCGATCTAGAACGTCACGTGATACGCCCCCCGTCTCGTAACAGCAGCACCGTGCGTACGAGACAGAGCGCGTATCACATGATCAGTTGCGTTTTGTGACGTGTGATAGAAAAACGTATTTTTTTTATTATAATTGAAATAAAAAAATACGTTTTTCTATTTTTAATAATTTCACTTATTAAAAATAGAAAAACTATTAATGTCATCCACATCATCCCCATATTTTACTCTAAAAATGCTTAGCCATACCTCTACCTCTCCATACGTCACCCCAAGTAGTTCGCTACGTTTGGTGACTTAGCAGAGGTGCCCGGGTTCATTGGGTGAGGTGACTCTCGGAACGTCGCCTTGCACAGCAGTGGGATGAATTCATACGTCACTCCTGGACACACTAAACCCAGTTAGATTCCTACCCACCTCTCATTACTTTAACATTCCCAGAACTTTCTCTCCTTCCTTTCATAAAAATACCCCTCACACAGCATCCCCTAATACGACATATGCCCTGAGAGGAATTATTTTCCTAAGGGCCTCCTATGTGGAGCTAATATAAAAAAAAAAATTGTCTCACATGCATACAGCAAAGCTGAACACCCTATTTTTTTAATATATCCACACATTTATAATGTTTGATTTAAACATAGATTTCGCAACGACTTTACTTGCACTTTTGATCGATAGTACGGAGGGCCGATAAAGGGTTATAAATGTCTTTTAGATAAAATTGTAAATGACAGTTGAAATTCTCACGGTAACCGCGAATGTTAATAATAAGGTCTATGTAATCGGCACCCGCATTACAAGTCCTTTCCTTTGTAGCGCGATGGGAGCAATGCTTTATGAGGATAGATTATAAATTATTAACGTTATGAAAAACGGTACAACTTTGCTTGCCATAAACACAGCATTTTAATAGTTTAATGAAATTGCAATCAATTAAAAGTTACGCAGGTAATAAGTAGGTATATTATCAATAATAAAAGGGGTAGGAAGTTGCACAATCGAAAATAAAAATATGTTCCAAATAAAACAATTTTGGAAATGAGTAACTACTATTGGAATTTATTAATTGTTTCAGGAAACTGTAACTTTGTATGTCTGGGTGTATGCATTTCCTTATTTAACCCCTCAGACTAATTTGTTCGCATTTGGGAACATCTCATAAAAGTCTCACAGAAATCGTTGTGTCTCCCTTACTACCGTGATGATAAATATGTTTTAAACGGTGTTTGAAAGAGAAAACAGCATACTTTATATTCAAATGATAAATTTAACCAAAGAAGAATTAAAATGTACACCTCTAAGACAGCAATTTAATATATTTGCCTAATAAAATGTGTGGGTGGTTTTTTTTCATTTACTTGTAATTTTAGTTTGATAAAATATAATTCTTACAACTGTTTTATGTTTGCAAATAAAAAAATTATATTAAAAAAATATATGTTTATTTCAAATAATAAAATTTGAAAGCGTATTTCATTACATTTCAAAAAGAGTTTTTAGTTTTCGAATATGTTCAGAAATATTTCTCATTTGGCTTTTACAGCAAAGTGGAAATATTATTTACGTCAGATAAGACCCAAGGGGTTAAAAGAAAACGCCAAAGAGTTTGGGTAGAAATAGGTAAATTTGCTATTATCAAGGCAAATATAAACTAATAATATTTCACATCAACTAAACTAATTCACATTTGCTCTAAGACACGATTACGTCGAAACCGGTTTGTGTGTTCACCTAAATAAAGTAATGGAGGTTTATAATTCCAATTTAAATAGGTACCTACCTACCCGGCCTTGCGAGATTACAAGATTACTTCTAATACATTTTTCATTATAATGTGAAAAAACAGTACAGTCCTTGAGGGCGACATGACCTTCACCATTGCCTGTACGTATTTGTAAAAGTTTTTTTTAATCTTTCCAATTTTTTAAAACGTTTTGAATGCCTACATAATTTCTTATGTGCATTAAAATGTATTGTTTATTGATAAATTATCTTCCTATATCTATAAATAAGTACAAATGCACACGTCATGCACGTGAATCTACGTTTGAAGTAATGCATCAAGCCTTATCAACCGCCACCATGTGTGTATTAATGACCTTGATTCGAAATGGAGGCACAGCAAAAACTAGTTTTTATCAACAATTCAAATTGACTGGTTTAACAACGAGACAATAAAAAATAAAACACAGTCGAGAAAATTCAATTAAAAAACATTAAATAATTAATGTCATTATGCAGTTGATAATAACACGTAAGTTTATAAAAAAAACATATTTTTCTTTGTTCATTGCTTTGATGACTACATAATTTGGTCCGTGTTATGGTGGTCGAGAAATAACAGCCTAAAGGTGTTAAAACATTCTGTAGGTACAGACAGTACAATCGACCTAAATAAATGATTGATTACATTTTGTCAGCTAATTTCTAGTGCTATATTTTTATTAAACATTAATGTTTGTAATAATAATTTCATTTTTATATCGCCCATATATTCGGACAACCATATTCATAAATGGTAGAAATGCATCCCAAAATTGCACAATTTGGCTAGATGGTTAGTCGAGTATGGGTACCGCCGCCCGGGACCCATTTATTGGATAACCAACACCTCCGCCCAAGGTCACCCCAAGTGGTTCGCTATGTTTGGTGACTTAGCAGGAGTGCCCGGGTTCACGGGGTGAAGGTTATCCGGGTCTTGACCGAGGATGCGTCGGCCCGCCAACTGCATGGCAGGCCGGATCGGGAGAGAATGGTTGAGGGAGTCCATTTGACTTCTCCAGCCGTACTCTCTCGGAACATCGTCTTGTACGATCCCCAGATTCCTACCCACCTCTAATACCCTTTTCCTTCCCAGAACTTGCTCTCCTTGCTTTCCTAAAAGATCCTCCGCACAGCATCTCCAAAGATGATATAGACCACTCAGGGCTTTCTGTGTGGAGCTAATGTAAAAAAAAAATCGAGCTACTGCTAGACAAAAATTCAGAAATCTGCCGCACTTCGTGATATTGTATGAATAAACGTGAAAAAATGTTAATAAATATCCATTTTAAACCTAAGCTTTTAAGCTTTTTAAGGTAATTTTTTTTTAACAGAAGGTAGGCAGGTTAGGAGAAACTGTTGATTTTGCACAGAACTTATCCGATAAATACTTTATTAATTTATATCAGAATGTGCTGAAATCAGCGGAAGCGTGTTCTGGGTTTTATGGCTTATAGCGATCGTAACAAAAGAACGCAGAAAAGTAAAACTGTAGTTGTACAAGGTCCCTAGATTTTTTGTAGGTTAGAGATGGGTTACTTTAAAAAAGAATAGTAGGTACCTAACTAACATTATGTAATAGTAGGAGTGTATTCAGACTTCTTTCCATGGCGGGGTAAGGCCAAAACCAGCGGAGAAAAGGGGAAAAATAAAAAGAATAATTGCGATCTCCGCGCGAAATTGCACTGCGAGGGGGCAATTTGAAAAAAGAATAATTCCGGCGGAAATCGCGCGCCATTAAAAAGTAAGATGGCGACCTCTTTAATTAAAATAATCGCGCCAATCACGGACCTCGATTCACATACTGCCTACTCCATACACGCTCACGCCTGGCTTAGAGTCGATATTGCGGCAAAACTATGAGCGTGTCCCGACACCAACCAATTTATTGACGCCGACGAATTATGTCAGTTTCTTAATCAAGAATTATTATTATCAACTGCACTATACGTCGAGTATTTATATTACATTAGAGCTATTCGATCACGCCACGATTCTCGTGCTTTCATCGTAGTAACTATATTCCTTTCTTTGAATTCGGCGTTTACTTTATACGTGTGTACTGCGTTTATTGCCAAGTGCTTTCAATGCGTCCGTCCAATGCACTACGAGTACATCGTATTCTGTTTTCATTGTATTTCAGATTCATTTGCGTTCTGCTCTAATTGCATTTCGATAACATTTTACTGCTTTCAATGCAATGCGGTTTCATTGCAAACGGGTTGGGAGGAATTAATTGGGAGGCGGGTATGGGTACCGTCTCCCCGGGAACTATTTATTCAATAACCAACTCTGCCATAGGTCATCCCAAGTAGTTCGCTGTGTTTGGTTACTTTGTAGGGGCGCCCAGGTTCAAAGGGTGAATTTTGTCCAGCCCACCTGCTGCGATGCAGGCCGGATCGAGAACTTGTTTAGGAAGGCCTTTTCATCTCGCCAGCTGAATTCTCTCGAACCGCAGTTGGAGGGATAGATTCATACACATATCGTTCCTGGACACACTAACCCCCAGATTCCTACCTACCCCCCTCATACTTTTTTCCTTCCCGTAACTTTCTCTCCTTCCTTTTCATAAAAAAACTCCACACAGCATCCCCTAAGATGACGTAGGCCTCAGGGCCGTGGAGGGTGTGGAGCTAACGTAAAAAAACTCACCTATTTTAAAGCTTACCGCGATAATTGCCTAATGCTTTCTTGTAGGTACCTACACTGCTTTCATCTTTTAGACAAATATTTTTTCTTGTTTTAGTTTAAAATATAAATTATAAGGCTCTAAGCATATCAAATATATGTGGTTATAGTATTAGGTAATCTACTCTATTTATTACCAAACTGGCAACTTAGGCAAAGCCTGATGGAATACCTACTAACAGATGAAGACGCTTCTCCGGTTGTACGAAAATCTACTTGACTGGTAAAACCTCGATTACATTGAGCGAGTTTACAAGCTACTAGCCGGCGAATATACTATCTGCTAGTAAACTTGTTCAGTGTAAAATCTGCTAGTTAGCTAGGATATATGATTACACTGAGCGAGTTTTCTAGCAGATAGTGAATTCACCGGCTTGTAACTTGTAAACTCGCTCAATGTAATCGAGGCTTAAGAGTGCATTTTCGCAAGTTGTTGCATACTTCAGCCTGTAGGTGAAGATTGCATTGAGGACACTGTCAAAAATATCAATAATTTATGAAATCACCGTTTTAATATTACTTCTAATCATTGGGTTGACTGATTTTGATTTGTTGGGAAAACGAAAGAGAATAAAGTATTCGTATAAACTAGACAAAAATTAAAAATTAATAGTCTGGACTTCAATTGAAGAACTGATACAATGTGCATGTGTGTTCGTAATGAAAATTAACGTGTAATGGCGAATTATGCTCGGTTGGTTGAAATAATTACAAGGCGAATAATGTCTTCATTGAAAGGTGGAAGGAGCAATTCATTCGAGGGGGTACAATTGCATTCAAAAGAAATGTGTATGTAATTATTTTTCAAAAAATTATTCTTTTTCCGAATTAATTCTACGTAATAATACTTTTGTTATAATAAGCAGTGAAAAATTTAAATAGGCAAGAGTAAGAAATGCAAGTAAGCCATAATATCGAATGTCTGTTCGTCTGTGCATAAACACTTTTCTGTTTTAGTGGAATACTTATCGAGTTATTCAAAGAAGGATTCAAATCATATTATCATAAATACCATTTAAAAATTAAACCAAAGGTTCGAAACCTTTCGATAGCGGAGCAAAATTTGATCAATGGTAATAATTACGATTTAGATTTGAAATTTTCATTTACAAACATGAATGAAAAAATTTTTAAAAAAATCAGAAAAGAAACATGAGATTCCCAACCTAAACACAGCGACACCATTAAACTACTGTTCTTGTAAGAATCTGTCTAATGTTGGTAAACCATAATAATATGCTTAAGAATCGTGAAAACGGTTTACTAACACACTTAAAACTAAGTGCGACAATATTTTAACAATGCTTATAAAGTCAAAGAGCACTGACCTGTCTGACTTGCTTGAACTGTTCCTCGAAGCTCCATGTCTGTTGGCTGCTCGTGGATCCCTCCGAACTGCTGGAGGACGCCGAGCCGCCTTGGGCCGTGCCCTGCGCGCCGTTCATGGGCCCCGCGATGGGCCCCGGAGCTCCGGGAGCGGGGGGCGTCAGGAATGGGCCGGGGTGTTGGAAGGGGAAGCCCATCGGCAGGGAGAAGGGGGCGCTCGGGGGCCCCAGCAAGGGGTTGCCCCCCACCTGGGGCAGGCTGCTGAGCGGCGTGTTCTGGGCAAGGGAAGCCAGTGATGACAAGTGCGGATGCAGGGAGTTCTTCAGACTCTCGAAGTCATCGCGCACCTGGAAATAACGCGGTGTCATAATCTTTTTCTTAATGAATTAATAAAATTATGGTCTTTCATCGAGCCTGGACTCTTGCATTAAATCACCTTCAAAATTAATAATCGGTAATAATTAAATAAATTTCTGTTGAAGAGACTCGATTGTTTCATCAATGATGTAGCTTAGCGGTGGATAAAAACTGTGTTAGATAAACCAGAAGAGTTGTCAAAACTCTATTCTCAAGTATGTGGAAAATTAAAAACGCAACTTTTTGAACGGTTTGGATGATTTGATGAAACAACTCATCAGAATTGGTATTGGGTCCCGACAATGCTTTAAAAATATATTTATATTTAAACGTTCTTCTGTGTTTCACAAAAATATTGCATATTTTCAAAAAAAAATTGTTTTTGATCGTATTCAAATGCTGTTATCACAATATCAGCGGAAGGTGTCCATGGCTAGGAAAGAGAAGCAGAGGTTCTGCTGCTGCGGACTTCGAATGGGTGAGAGCCACCAAGAATCGAAAAAATTACATTTCAGGGAGGCCGGTGCCAAAACTGGACGCTAGAAGATGGGCAACTGTGGCGGCTAGCCCTAAGGAGCACCCTACTCACTCCCTAAATTTCCCTTTACTCCAGGACGCCACGGCCCTCGACGCAGCTGACTTCTGCTTTTGCTGGCATGACTGCGCAGGCTCGGCGCCCTTCGCCCCGGCTCCGGTGACATATTCCTCAGGGACTTTGGAGATTTCCCCTTTCTTCCATTTATAGTTAGTTCTTCGTGTGTCTATTGGGAAGAACAGTCTAGGGCAAATATTGTAAATAAAAAGGTAGGTATATGACTTACTCTAAGGTCCACTTTGTCCGGCCTGTGCAGCCTCAGCCTGTCCAGCAGGTCCCTGTGTTCCAGGGCGCCGCGGCCCTCGTCGCTGCTATCCTCCGCCTCGGGTTCGCCCTCGGAGATCTCGCCCTCACCCTCCTCGTGGTGCGACTGCAACAAACACACAAAAATTGTTAAAAAAAACAGAAATCAAGCAAGGGGATAAAAATAATTTACCATAAAAAATATTCAGGGAACACGCATTATTATTGCAAATTATATCAACTACAAAAACTCAGTTGCCCTAGATTTTAAAAACCGCTTTAGTTATAGGTAACTACCAGGAATGAACAAATGAACAACCGCGCAATTAAACAGTAAAATATTAATACTGAAAGGAAGAATTAACCAGCTTAAGTTACAAAAGATGAATGTAAAAATCTCAGAAAAAGAGCGAACATTTAATTGACAAATAACGAAAATATTCACTGATTCAAACTTTCAGAAACAGCGCATGACTTAAGAATCAATGATTGACAGACGACAGCAGACAGATGTAAAAGTACGAAAGCTTGTTTGTTATTAAAATACAGGCCTCATGAAGAATGCAAGGTGTAGTAGAAGCAGGAGCATCAAATAACAAAGCGATACACCTCAATTTACTTGAGAACAGGTTGCATGCAAATTTTGAATTCGCCAAAAATGATAGCATCGATAATTATAATAAAATACGTAAAGGGCGCGTAGGTATTATAAGAGCAGCGAAGATCGCTGATTTCGTGAGATGGAAAGTCAAAAGGAAGAGAGAAGGGTAGTTGCCAAAGGGTAAAGAAGAAGAGAAGGAGCTTTTAAACGGTTCGGCCTTGAATTATTCGGTAGCCCTTAGAAGCAGTCCCTCGCCTCTGGTCCGCCATAGCATGTCTGTATTATCCGCATAAATTGGGCGAATGTCACGCGATCTCTACCAGTACCAGGCTACCAGCTTTATCAGAGGCGGATTCAAACGAGGTTTACCTATTTAAAACACGCAGTGGGGGCAGAAGATCCTATAGAACCTACTGATGACATTAACACAAAGCATCACCACGACTGTTAGTTCCGGATGGCGCTCCCCGCTAAAGCACGCATAAAATAGGTGTCAGCGAGAAATAATACACTGGTAGATACGAATTAACTTATAGTCTTCTTCTTCTAATTTCAGTGGAATGCATTATATCAGTCACGTCAGTCTCGAAACCATAAGTAGAGACGACTTCCTCTACTCCTATTTTTCCTTGAATAAAGTCGTCTCGAAATTTTTTCTTTATGAAAATATATTATGTAGGTCGAATTAACGACATTAGAATTATTTTTCGACATCTTCAAAAATGAATATGCCCTCGGCACCTTTCGAAATGCTTCAAAGATTTCTGTCATCAGCATGGTCTACATATGATACATTTGTAAAAAATGTGAAATTTCGCAGTGTGTGAAATTTTTTCCTCATTATCATTTTGTAAGCTTGAATTTGTGGTTTCTCATTGTGTTACAAAGATATTAAAATTGTCTTTTAAGCCAAGCAAGTTATTATTTTTTACATCCCAGAACTTGTTTATAAAAAAATCGTTATTTTATAAATTAATAATTAGGTAATAGATAAATTTTAATACATATTTTCAAACCAGATAAAATCCTGCAATTTTTGGATCTTTGACGGAAAAGTACTTAAAAGTTACCCTCTGTGTCCAGAGTAGCTACTTTGTTAAATGTACATTACGAAAGCTTTTTTAATATGGCTACATAATCAGCTTTTCCTACAAAAGCACTTTAACTGCGTTCTACACGGAAGAGTACATCACACTGACATAATAATTGACATTGATTCAAGGGTGATAAGAATTCAATCAAAACCTACCCACCCATTAGGAAAACAATGTTATATTTTTAAATTTTTCTGTTTTAACGTCATATTTTACGTCTAAGCACATCATTCTGGCCAAGCTGCCAGTTCGTCTGTTCCCCGCCAATTTGAATCTTGTATTCATTCCCAATCGAGCCGACTCGTGATTCCCTCAATGTTCCCGCGTAAGTGTTCTTATAATTCATTAATTTTATACCCATTTTCAACGTCTGGGTATTTTGTAATTATATCACACACAGAAACACTGTACCAGTGATTCTACAACAAATCATTCATACCAATCCGATGATCAATAGAAGAGAATTACAAAAATGTTAAAAAGTGGTAAAAAACTTGTTCTGATCTGATACCTACGTAAGAAATTATTATAAACTTATTCTAGCGACATGCATACTAAAACATAAACTATCGAACTAACCGGTTTAGAACACTTTTCAAATTTAAGTACCAAAGTTTTCTAAACTTCGAAACAAGTCTGTTTTCGGTATTTCAAAGTTTTATTCAAAGCCCTTCGCTTTGCACTAAATGCAAAGAAATATGAGCTCATAACACAATATAGTCTGTTTTCTGAGGAAGCAGGAAAATAATTAGGTTGTTCCTATTTAGCGAACATAAATTCGAAACTAAATCATGAAAATCGCCTGAAAAATTGCATTGATTGGTTTTTTCTCAAGTTCTAGACGTTTCCTCTTTTCAAATTGTAAAGAACGGGTTAATTTATTACATATTTATTTTATTTAAATTGGCAAATTTCCTAGTCACATTATGAGAGGTTGGAGACAATTTAGAGATGAGATATTGAACGAAGGGTGGGTAGAAGAGAGGACATTTGTTAAGAGAGGCACAACCAAAAAATATGAACGTTCCCACTTCCAGATCACAGAAATTACAATCTGGGGACGTGAAGTTTAGGGGACGGAACAATTTTTATTTGAATATGATAGTGAAGATTTTATTTTTAATAGGGGATTTGCTGAAATCGCTGTTTTGATGGGATATTCCTTTTATATCGAGGCTGGATTGACAAGCAGTGTAGCTTTGAAGAAACATTACGGGATATATTTTTGAGGATGGAAAACATGTTAGATAATAGGATGATGTGGATGATTGTGTTGCAAACCTATATTTTCATTTTTAGGTACCTTTTAATTTATTTGAATTATTTGTGGAAGCCACTATGCAAAAAGTACGCATACGACAGTTTGCGAAACCCTGCTCTATACATACGATTACACGTACGAGTCGAAGCCGGCACGACACGTCATATCGGGGATCAATTATGGCAATCATAAATATATGAGATTGTATCGGTGGGTGCACCGGGGTTACTTAGCCGCACGCCTAAGCAAATTGCATGTAGCAGCAACTCTCCTTTGATATCAATAAAAGAAAGCTGGTAGCAGCTTTGTTAAATTTTCAATCGAAAATTAATTTGTGCCATTTTCCAATTTCTGCGGAAAACACACTAGTTGTACATAATTTTAAACGAAGAAACTGGAAAATAGCACAAATTAATCAATTAAAATTTACTTGCGCACGTCAGGATTTGAACTTGCGACATATCACTGTAATCGATCGTAATCACGGAAGCCGTCTGCTAAATGAATATTCAAATTCGATCGATTGAAAATTTAACATACCTTCGAGCAGCTTTCTTATACTAAGACGGAGCTTACCGGCCCAAAAAGAAGAAGATGGATAGATATGTAATTACGAATGTTGGACAGAGCGCGCTATTATTTAAAGTGATAAATTTGAATCGAAAATTGCGAAAATGCTTAATAAAACATGACTCGTTTAAAATAGAGCAAAAATCTCGTGGAAGGTATCTTAAGTATCATTTAAAGAAACATTGTGAATTTTTTCACAAATATAACTTGTAAAATAATAGAAATGGACTTGTTTTTAATAATTTTCGGAGCATACTTTGCGATTTTCTTCTATCGAAGGAATTTCATATAATTTGCTTTTCGGCGTGGAACGTATCTAGATATTATCTTCAAAAATAACATATATTTTTTTAAGAGCTTAAAAACTTCAAATGTTTAAGGGAGATATGTAAGAAATCGATCGAAATTCGGATAGCGGCGGCTTAAAAGTAAGAAGTTTATAAAGCAGTTCTAACTAACTAACTAACCATCAAGCCGTTTCCCGCAGGGGTGGGCAGAGCGGACGGACCGCCAAACAACTCGGTCTTGGCACACACTCTTTGCCTCACTCGCATTCATACATCGTCTCATACATACTCTTCTATTATTACTGCCTAATCTGTAAAGATTTTCATGTTCAACAAAATCTGAATTTAAAAACACCAATCGATGTTCGTAAATTTTCTTATTGCATTCAAGGCAAAATTGTAAAGTTTTCCTATGTGTACATTTTTTTATATAATTTTCAACGTGTTCTACAACATATATACTTAAATAACGATTACCCCATCTACAATTCATACAATAAATACAATTGTATCATATTTAACAGCAACTCTTTGAAGAAACAATAAGTAATTATAAATTAATAACAATCCTACGTTGCTATTATTATTATAAAATTTGTTATGACGCATTCGACCAAATCAAATAATTAGTATCACGGAGATGATTAAATGGTACACGTAGCAGTTTACTAATTACAACTTAGATAATAATTAATTTGGAATGATATTAGTTGAACCGATTAAACGTGTTGTTAAACCGAAAACGATTAAAAACGCATTAGATACCCATCCGGATATTATAACGAAATCACGTCACGTGTTGCAAATCAATACTTCCATATTTATAAAGACACGGAATCATTCTTTGTTTGATTGCCACACAAATAACTTTGACCTAAAGTTAGTTTTTAAAACGTCCCTATTTTATATTTAATTTTTATATATATAAATATATTTTTTTTTTATTTTGTTTTTTTTTCCTATTCTATGTTAAAAAAAAAAAAAAAAAATCTGTTGTTTTAAAATGTTATAAAATATATTATATAAATATGTACAATCATATGGGACGTGTGGGATTGCACTATCCTCCCCACATCCTGGAATAAAACTTATTATTATTATTATAACTTGTATCTAATAACACTTATAAAAATAGATTATTAGGTACACTATAGGTTTTAAAATAAATTTATGTTGGAAGTAATCCCCGCCGCCCCGGAAACCTTTATTGGATAACCAACACCTCTGCCATGTTTTTGGGCGTTATGCCGTGTTTCGCTACCTCCTTCTTTAGCCAACGTTTCGGACAGCTTTACAGTGTCCATCATCAGGGCAGATTAGCAAATGATATTGGTGAGAGTGTTTACTTATGTGTGTCGAAGCGATACCGTGCTGCCAGCTCCATTTCTCTACGAGCTGGTGTTGAAAAAATTCAGCATGGTTTTTTGCGTTTAGCTTTGGTGTAGCCGTCAATTACTGGATACCAAGAACTATTGAGCTTAGCTCCGTCGTCTCTATTAATATTGATGCCATAGGTCACCCCAAGTGGTTCGCTACGTTTGGTGATTTAGAAGGGGTGCCCGGGTTCATGGGGTGAAGTTTGTCTAGGTCTCGAAGGTGGATGACCAGGACACACTGAACTCCAGATTCTTACCCACCCCTTAAACCCCTTTCCTTCCTACCCACCCCTTAAACTCCTTTCCCCTTCCTTTCCTTAAAAAAACCCTCCACACAGCATCCCCAAAGATGACATAGGCCCTGTGGGAAATTATTTTCCTCAGGGCCTCCTGTGTAGAGCTCATGTAAAAAAAATTCTATCCTCACTCAATATACACATTATACGTTTTTAAACAGTAGTTTTACTTCTATACTATTTTTATATTTCTATACTATTTTTACGGAAACCCTGTTACATTGAGATGATTTAAAATAAATAATCTTACTATTTTACTAATATTATAAACGCAAAAGTTTGTATGGATGTATGTGTGTTTGTTACTCTTTCACGCAAAACCAACTGAATGGATTTTGATGAAACTTTACAATAATATAGCTCATTCATAAGAATAACATAAAGGCTATATATAATGGTAAGCTCTGGCGTTGTGAAATTTGTTTGAATGAAAATGTGTGTATTTCATATATTTTAGCGGCAGGGAGGAAAGGCGGGGGGAAGGGGAACGGGAAAGGTGGAAGGGAACGGGGACGCACCAACCAGTGATTCTACATGCGAAATTGATATTTTTCTACGTCTTTTTATCTCGACGTTATTGCAATGACTCATTCAAGTGCATTATATTTCTTCGGTCTTGTAAATATACTAAGTAGTGGGGATAAATAATTTTCCTTTCTTTATTAATTAGCGTTACATTGGGGTCATTCTTTCGTTTATTGATTGATCTAATTATTCAAGCAAATTTAATCTAAGACCTTTCCTTTCTATATGTAATGGTTAAGGCTTATTGTTTTTGGGTGGAACGTGATTATTCACTAAGAGATGTTAAATGAGTCATAGCAATAACGTCATTATAAACAATTAAGAAAACCTTAACACTTAGTTGGGGAAACAGATTCCGAAATTCCGAACCCTACATAATACACTCTCAATTAGTGTGTATCAGCAAATTGGGTTAACCGGTAATAAATCAATGTAGACACCTTCGAAAATTAACATTAAAAAATCTTATAAATATGTCGCCTATGTGTTTATCCACAGTTTGAAAATGATCTTGAAAACCGAAACAGCTGTAACTAAAATACATACTAAAATACTTGCTAAACTTGATAATAAAACTATCAAATTTAATTTTAATTCAATGGAGTTCTACTAATTAAACACAAAAACAATTAATAGGTTTTAAATTGTTAAATAATGCACAAATAATATCGAGGAGCCTATTGTCAGGGGATCAACTGTCACCGTGTGTACTCAATCCTCTGTGGACTTTTTATAGAAGTCGGGTGATAATATCTAGTACTATATTCGAATCCGATTTTTTCGGTAGGTATGTATGCTTTTTTCAAACGCCGAAAGGTGAGAATTATTGTAAGTAACATTTGAAACTTTATGTAAAAAAGTTAAACGACTGGTTATATCAATTGTTTTAGTTTGTAAATAAAAGTATCAAATTACGAACAACCTACGAATAAATAATACAGAACAGGTTTTGTTTCTATTTTTGAATTTCACATTCGAAAAATCGAACCTTTTTATATTTTGTTTGCCGAGTCTTCCCGCTTTTGGGAATCAAAAATCAACATGGCGGCAAGAACCAGATTTAGTACCTACCTTTATAAATTAAACAAGCCCGATGGGGTAATATTATTTCTCTCTTTTGTGTAAACACAACACTTTAACGTGGTGTCTAGTATTCATATTTGCTTTATAAATTCTTGGTCAGCACTCGCGGGGATATAAGAAGATCAAATAACCAACTTTGGTAGGCGGTCAATCAAGCTACGAAGGTAACATAATTTTCCTTGGCTGATCTACATTGATAAACTAAATTGTAATACATGTGTTACGTGTATAATATGATGGTGCGTTTTACTCCTAATCTAAGGGGCCGAATCCCTTTATTGAACATAATTGTGGAATTCCAAAGAAAAGTGGCAAGTAATTATACCAACCAGCAACAATAAGGATGCACCACGTCGTGTAAAATTCGGCATTAGGCCGCTAACATTAATACTCCTTACGTATATGGCGACAAGGTTTAAATTCCCATTCAACCTGTTTTGATTTATTCAAAAAAAAAAACATCGCCAAAAAGCGCATTTTATTTTATTTCGCGAAGCTCAGATACAAATATTAAAATGTTTTACGATCATTTTCTAAAGAATTCCATTTTCCGTATTGTACAATAAAACCGTAACCGTAAAGGGATTCGTAACTAGGAGATTTTGAACTTTAAATCAATTTTTATAGGGCTGAAAATATCTTCTTCTGGGCTTGTAACAAGACTAATGAAAAAAATACCCGATTATTTCAAAGGTACCTAAATATGTTTTCTTCAAAATATGTTTTCGAAAGCATCTAAGATATTTCTTAGCAATCTAATTTTCAAACCAAGATCACACGATAATGCATTACTTAGTAGTGCTTCATCCTAATTGGTAGAAATTCGTACATCATGAGAATGATGTACGAATTGTTGGATTTGTTGTTGTTATTGTTATTGTTGGAATCAATTTTCGAATCATCAAGAAACCAAAACAAATGCATAAATAAACTTATCATTTTATAACATACTTTTTATTTTTATTGAAGGTTATTATTTTTATTTTTTTAGTTGAAGATCCGGTACATTTTTTAAATTGTGTTTTGAATTCTTTGAAGCTATTATTAGGGGTTAAATATGTATGTCTTTACAGTGTAATTAAAATTAATACGATATTTAAAAAAAGTATTTTTAACAGTTTCTACCATCCGATAATATTCTTATTGTTGAAAATTTATTTTGAATAAACAGCATGTTACGTTAATTCTACGCATTGTGTAAATCGTGAAAACCTTTTGCTTGTATAGAAAATAGTCAGATAGCTTATGTATAAAGAAAACACGTGATGATTATAAATTATGAACGAAAATGTTGCTCATTAGAAATCTTCAACTTAAATTTATTTCAAGTTCCAAAATGCCAATATGAGGACCTTAATCTGGAATTGGTAATTTAGATACCAAGAAAACGTTGGTATCATTATTTTAATTTCAAAAGTGCAGCCAAGTCATTAAAATGAATATCAATTCTGTACATTCATGTTGCACGTCCTACGATCAAAATTAACACACGCGTCGCGTAAACTTTATACACAGTTGTGTTGAATATTATAAGTGTTGCAGTTCGCACTTGTCAGCTTGTTCGCAGGTTGTCAAACTTTTTATATATTATGTACTATTTTTTTAAAAACCGCAATTAGATCTAAAAACCTGTAGTTGTTAATTAAGATGTATTTATTGTTAATTAAGATGGAAACAAGCAAAAGATTTATATATTAAAAAATGAAGCATCGAATTCGCCAATTAACCGTGCTCTTCACAGGTATTCGTCTAAGCTCTAAGATCGACATTTTTTCGGATTCAGTGCCTAAATATAAAAGTAGCATATTGTTGCGTAGTTGTCTATATGGAAAAAAATTATTAGTTGAAGAAATTGGTTAACGCGCACCTCCCAGTTAGACGGGAGGTCTGGGTTCGAGTCCCAGTGAGACCATTGCCTTTTTCTATTTTTCTGTGTCTTGTTTTCTTTCATATTTTCGTTTAAATTATTATTTATCTTCTTCAATAGTATATTACATTGATGGTAATAACCTTCAAATGTTATAAAAAGAGCGTTTTTCTCAAAAAAAATTGTTAAAAAATAATCAATTAAAAAGAAAAATACATAATATATAAATTCGTCGTCGTAAATGTCAAGGGAGTCAAGCCACAAAACCACAAAGCTGAGAAAACGGCACTCATGAGATTTTTGGTGACAAAAAAATAACATATGGTGACAAAAAAATAATAGACAGAAGCAAACATATTTTCATTTTTATATAACTAGATATGGTTGTACCCTGTCCATTTGTTCGAAATGATGATGGTGACGCTGAGAGCAGAAGATGTTGCAATGATGTTGAAATTCCAGAAAGAAAAATATCTGCAAATAGCAAGACCAGGCGAGAACGTACAGTTCGAGATTAAAAATTCGTACGTACGCTGATTTAGAAAGCAGAAAAAAAAACTTGCAGAATAATGGTAAACAGATTGACCATTGCAGAAGAAAACGAGGAAAATTCAGGACATTAATATGAATGTATTAATTTATTTAATATATTTATGGTCCAGGGTCGAGCCCGAGGTGGTAAAAAAATAAAAGAGTAAATAAGTTCAGAGTTACGAGCTGAGCAAGGTAGGTCTTTGTTCTTCCGACGCAAGTCGTATAAACTCGCTTCAGTCCGCCTAAACATCAGTGAATTATGCGTTCAAATAATATAGCAATGATGATTTTTAATGATTTTTGCCGTATAAAACATAAGAGGGAGATGATTATTTCAAAAGGAAATATATTTCGATACTTTAAATATTTAAAAAAAAAATTTAACACTTAAATTATAAACTAAACGTACCCTTCTAATATTATACCGAATCCATTAAATTTCACAATTTCAACTTCCTCTAAACACGACGTCTAATTTTAGAGAAAATCCTATTGTTTAAAATTCTATATAATGGTCTGGACTCACCAGAACTCACCAACTTAATAAATTTTCATATTCCGTCAAGATCAACCTGACAATCCGATTTATTTTATTTGCCCTTATTTACAACACATATTAGAAAAAATTCACCACTTCAAACACAATATAATACAAAATTTCGCAGCATTGACATTTTTAGTAATAACCTAAAGAAATATCGGTATGAAGTAACGATTGTTAATACGAGAGTATAGAATGTATTGGGAGCATCTCCTATCCTTTTCCTATATTCCTAATCCTCTCCCCTTCCTATAACCCAGAATTAATTTTAAGTTATTAAAACTTTATTTCCAATGCACTTTAGCATAAGAAACTTTTGAGGCTTGACTTCAATTCACTTGTACCTATATTTATCACTGTATATTATGTAAAAGCTGTTTGTTTCTTACAAATAAATAAATAAACAATAATTTCGATGGTGCCTCAAAGTAAATCCTAATTCCCGAGTAGACTCTAAAATTGGAATTGATCGTGGGAACGATTCAGACAAGCGTAGGAATCAAATTAATTTTATAAATTAATTAATAATTCTGTATTATTTTGTTCAAATTTTAGACAGATGTCGTAATTTGATTTAAATGGTAAATTTCTGATTTTCTTTTGACAGGCAATAAATAATCTTGAGACAAAAAAATTATTTTCTGCTTTACAAATCCCATTATTTTAAAATTCCGTGATTTTTCGCGGATCTGCGCAATTCCCTACAGAAATACGTAAAAAGGAATTTATACAGAAAAGAAACATAAAAAATGAGGAGATGTGAAACAATTAGTAAAATATTGAGTTATTTAGGTTTTGTAATTCGTCTAATCCAATAAGAATGAATGTTGATGATTGAAACATGGTGCAACGTATTATTGCCTTTTTTGAGTGTATATTATGTTTTTAACAAGTTTTAATAAATAATCAAATAAGTAAATCCTGTAAACAATGCAAAAGGTTAGAGATAGAGATTAGTACGTGCGTGCATGTTAAGCTTTTTGGTTTCGAAAGTGATGCGCTTGTATGGCCGGCCGCGGGGACTAGACATCAACGCACGAGGACACGCAAGCCCTAAACCCAAACCAGAGTCAGAGTGGAATCTAAGTAGATATATATATACCTGTTGAGTATTATGTACCGGAGCGTTGGAAATCGGCCGTTCCCTCGCCCATCGGAATTGTTCCATCAATATTTGACTTTCTCACGAGCGGGCGACACTTTCTGTGTCACTTCATTATAACATCTGATAATTACAGAAACATTAAACGTATTATCAATAGTCGCATATCCGAACGGGTGGGAGAATACTCGGTGTGTAAACTGCTGGTGTGTGAGGCGAAAGGCGCGTTCGTATCGGTTCCCGGAAACCATCAACATCTCTAATGACAGCGAGATCTCAAACAATGGAACGGCAACTAAATAAAGCAATATGCATGTTTGTTATGGTTACAGCCTATCCGTTTGTCTAAATTACCTTCAAATAGTGCAGCACACATTCCCACAACAAATCTATTGATGCATTCAAGCTTCCAATCAACTCCCCACAAAGTAGAGTTTTTTTGGGAAGTCCAAAAGCACTTATGTTACGAGGTCGTTCTGGATTTTCTATTGAGTAATATAATAATTATAATTCAAAATAACCTACAAAGTATCATTTTAGGATAAAGGATACGAAAAGCGATTAGAGATTTTAAAGGAGAGGTAGGGGGAAGGAATTGGTGTAATATGTTTTATATTAGCTGGGTATATTATATTAGCTAGCTCCCCGGCTTCGCTCAGGGAGTTGATTTGAGATTTTTTTTTATTTTTACACGAGCTCCACACAGGAGGCCCTGAGGAAAATAATTTCCCTCAGGGCCTGTGTCATCTTTGGGGATGCTGTGTGGAGGGGTTTTTTTTTAGGAAAGAAAGGGCAGGAGAGTTCTGGGAAGGAAAAGGGTTTAAGGGGTGGGTAGGAATCTGGGGTTCAGTGTGTCCTGGTCATCGTAGCGAACCACTTGGGGTGACCTATGGCAGAGGTTTTGGTTATCCAATAAAGGTTCCCGGGGTGGCGGTACCCATTCCCGCCTTCCAAATTGAGATTGAACTAACGTTCAAACCCACGACGGATCTTGCTTTATATACCCCTACCAATGGGTGGTAACCCCACTCACACAAAAAAGGCTTCGAATGGTCAACAATGTTCCAGAACATTCTAAAGCGTTCTGAAATGTTCCACAATGATCTGGGATATTCCGAGATGTTCCGAACGTCCCAAAACATCCCACAACATTCCAGAATGTTCCGGGATGTTCTGGAATATTGTGGAATGCTCTCGAATACTCTCCAATATTCTGAATGTTCACGAAAGAAAGGGCGAAACTTCCAGCCCTTATATCTTCAAAAGCACGCCCTTCAGATAAAAACGGGAACCTTCTTTATGGATGAAGGATAGAGGGCTGCCACACCATATAACTCCCTTGATCGCACCGCGACCCGTTTCTGATTTCTAGCGGTACGCACACATGTCTACACTTTCTTTTATAATATATATTGATAACAATAACGTTTACATAAGAAAAGTTTGAAAATAACCTTGTACGCCGAAACAGCTGTCACAACAATAAAAAAAACTAAAACACATCAAATGGAGTTCTACGAATTAAACAATCAATAATTAATTAAAAATATATAAGCGTACTGTTAAAAATATCGGAAGCCCAAAATATGTTGTTTTTAGATTTAATTCGTGTTGTAAAGTAGGAAAAAACTTTCGTTTAACCTGGAAAGACCAAGAATTAAGTTATGTACAATATTGATCATTGGAAGTTGACCCGATAAGATTAAATCATGTCATCAATGCAAGATCCCAAACCAAAAATATTTCGAGAGAAAATAAAGATGTTTGGCAGACTGACTCAAGTTATCAATAAAGCGGAATAATAATAATGCTAGTATTTATATTATTTACTCAATAAACACGACGATTGATTTACACACATCGAGCAATTCTCATTCCCGCCGGATGTGACGAATTCAAAATGGCGATCGCGTTTCCGCACCAAAGGCTGTGAAAGAAAATACCGCCAAAAATTATGTAAATATGTATCGAATTATATCAATAGTGGATTCAATATCTCTCGGTCAAACAAGACCCAACACAGAGAATGAATATCTAGTATAAATTAACATATTATCAGAGCCTGCATGTGTATGGAAATTAATACGTGCGTTACAAGGAAATTAGTGTGAAAAGAAATATTGCGCGTCGCCGCGATTTTTTCATCGGCGATGATACTAATTAAACACTGGCACGATTGGTTACGGTTTTTTCTCAAGAAACTGCTTGTATTTACCGAGAGACAAAGGCAATATTAATTTCAAGACTGATTCATCGTATCATACGTGATTGGAAAATTATATTGCTGTTTATTAAAAAAAAATATAAAATTTAAAATATCAGAGTATGCAATTCACACACACTTCAAAAAACTAAAGTAGACAAGAGTGGGGACAGACTACAAAGCACTTTTTTTTATCGTGAAGGATGATTTTTATCATATTTTTGTCGTAGAATTCCACCAGTGCACCTTTTCCTCTAAGTGATTTCTTCTTCCGAGTTGCTAGATGTCGCTTTCTTTTGTGTTTTCTTTGCCTATTCATTTTGGAGTGGCTTGAAGGTTGGATATTGATTTTATATTTTTTTCTTTTCGATATCGTAGGATTCGATCCTTGGTCCGCTCAACGTCTGGCCGCTAAGGTTCGTCAAGCACTTTATACCACTACACTAAAGGAGACTAGTGTGGAACGTGGATTTGAACCGAGTACCCGTGAAATAAATAACTACTTTATTGCTATCTCATTCTCTCGCAGGCTAAATTCCATAGATGTATGTATTTTCCTCTTTTTAGTATCGCTCGTTTCCGTTTCGTCGAGTTTCAAATCATGAAAATCACTAAAGAAGCTTTCACATCAAAATCAATTAAAATAATTGATAATTAACTATTTGTTATTAAAAATAGATAGTGTAAGAGATAACGTGATAGTTATGAATATTATTTGAACGATAAAACTCAGGTAAGTGTAGGTAGTTAGATTAAATATCTTTTATCTATAGTTGAGTTACATATTCATAATCATAATATTTTCTTGACTGAAAAGAACTTAAATCTACAAAGCACGCCTTTGTTTTATCAATAATAATATTATAGATATCAAATCAATGTCATGGCATGCTGATTAAAGTAATCTTATAGGCGGCCCCCGAATTGAAAATTGATGGGTTTTATGTACAATTTTGAAGTGGCCTAAAGGATCCAAGAAATATGTGTCCATGTCCATCCGTTGCTTCAAACTCCGCCTCGGTCGCAACATTGTTGCACAAATCGGCGAAACGTTTAATTGCGTGGCTGCGGTTCGGGCCGGCCGCGGGTTTTATTGTTGCATCGCAATTACAATTGTGAGGAGAATGTCTATTGCATTATTTATCGCCACAGAGTTAGGTGTCGGCGGGAGAGGAGATACATCAAGCCGTAACAACGCTGGGAGCGGGTGACCATGCGGCGATGCAGCCGGTATGACACCAACAATGCAGGTAACACTTTCAAATTAAAAATAACATGAGTGCCATTATCGAGTTTGATTTTGGGGGTATTACGTCGTGTTGAGCTTCATCCTCCTTTAGCCAACGTTTCAGGCAGCCTTGAAGTGCATCATTTTATATTAAGGTGACTACATTTTATTTATTTATTTAACGCCCAGAGGACTTTTACACGACTTGTAATATAATTTTAATTTGATAGACACTTTGAAAACTTAGGAAATAATAAAAATATAATTAATTACATTTGATAAAAGTCATTCAAACACAGAAACAAAAACAGAAAAATACAGCTATTTTATAGGTTTACAAAATGTGTTTAGTGATGTGTTGAAACAAATGTTCTAGATAATCGACAAATCTCGCCAAGTTGATATTGAATATGTCAACATCACCCGAGTACTGTTTTCCCATGGTGTGAAGTCGTTGTATCGGAGAGTGGGCAATGTAGTTACGCTTATGAGTGCTGCTGTAGAATATTGTATTTTGTCGTGTTGTTACTGTGGGTGTTCGTAAGTTAATGAGTTGCAGGAATTCGCAACAGTCGAATTTAGTGTTAAGTATTTTGAATGAAAATTTTAAATCGTTTATTTTATGTCTGTCTTCCAATTTATGTATTTTATAAGAAGTCGTATTTTAAGAGTATTTAATAAGAAGTCTTATTTTAAGCTTCTACTGGGATATTTAATTTCAAATTTATAAAAAGCAGATTTTTTTTTGTATTCGCTCAATGTTATAAACGTGAATTTTGTAAGAGGGGGACCAAACTACTGAGTTGTACTCGATGAGGCTTCTAACTAGAGATACGTACATTGTACATGCATTGTTGCACCAGTTTATTGTAACTCGGGGCGTGTCTCACAATTCTTTAAATACATATCCAGGATCAACAAAATACGTTGGACTTAATTTGTGATAGATAACATGATGATGGCCTTATTTAGCAGGCGGTAGAAACTATTCTGGACCATGACCTTGAGGTTGCAATAGCATTTATTATACTCTCAATCCTTGCATTACCGACAGCTATGTGCCATTTATGGGGAGCTCTATCCGGAATTATTTTACAAACATATCCCTAACCTGAAGTTGTTATTTTAAGAAATGTTAGAATTTCAAAATGATTGTACTTCAATTCAGATTGATGTTACGAAAAGATCCCGCAAGCTGAAGGTGATGGACGGTGATCACCGCAGGCTGGTTGGTTTGTTGCTTTGTTGGTAGGTGAGGTCGACCAACAGAGCGTCAGGGAGTGGAAGTGCCGATATTCACATTAAATCCGCCATTAATTCCATATTTCACATGCGCAAATAACAATAATAATAATAACAGCGCGAGGCGATGGTGTTTGTCGGTTTCACCCGATCGCCATTAACGGAACGTGCGGTTTGATTTTTTTCCCTCCAAAACCGCGAGATCTCTCGGCGCGCAGACGAACCTACCTACGAATACCTAAGTATTGTGAAACGAGAAAATGCGACGTTATTATTATGCACTAATAAATAAATATTGATTAAAATACATATATAACAATTAGTGTCCGACCGAAACAGGATTTTCTACCGAAACCGAAATCGAATCTTCGATATCTGTCTCAGTTTCGGCCGAAACCGAAACTTTTTATACGCGTTAAAAATCTATTGTTAACTGAAATTTGGCTTATTTTTTACACTTATACAGACAGTTAACACGTGTTAAATTATATAAAAAACAATATTTCATATATATGTGAAATTTTTTTATTTTATTGCTATAAAAATAACAAAAAATATAAAATTAACAGAGCAAGTTATCTACTTCTTGGAACAAAAATTTGTCAATAATCAACGCTTACATTATAAAGAAAGGACCTCATTAAAAGAGTAGGCGAACTCAGCTGATGATGGCGGGTGACACACGAGCCACGAACTCCCCCGAAGTCAGCCGAACGACGCGCGATAATTCAAGAACGCTAAGTTTCGGTGCGAAATCGGTAACTACGAAAGAAGCCACAAGCGAAAATGAATATATTCTTAGTGTGCCCTATACCGCCACGAATACAGGTATTAGGCATAAAAATCGCTTGGCAAACGAAATGTGGAAGTCTCGATTTCAAGTGCGTGTTTTTTATTTATTTATTTTTTGTCAATGATTTTATAAGAATGAATCAAGGGAAACCATCACAGTCAATTTGTATTTTTAAAAAGTTGTTTCTTACACGCATTCAGACATTTTTAATGAAAAAATACATTTTTTGTAGTTAACACATATTTTTTTATATAAAGTAATTAACAATTTCACTATAATTCTACTCAAGGTTAACGGTTAGAAAAGCTTCAATTTACCCCAAGCATATTTTTTATATTTATAATATAAACCGATTAGTAGTAAGAATTGATTGAAAATAGTGGAATAGCATTAAATATCGCCTTAACTAGGTAAAAAATAAAAATAAAGCAAATCACCGTATAAAAATCAAGAAGATATCATATTTTTTTAACAAGAACAATAATTGTTACTGATGAACAAGAGGGTAAGGACTACTAATTGACTATATTTAAAAAAATCGAAAAAGGAACTAATGAAACACGACAAAGCAAAAGGAAAACAAAATATTCTCATACATTCATCAAAAATTTCAAACCTTGCAAAGTTTCGTTAATATCACGCACGATCACATCAGTCACAAAAACTTAATGTCGTAATAAATATATTATGATACTTATTATATCAGTCGCATAAAACATATTCATATCATAATAATATATGATCATGAGCGGAGACAGCATTAAGGAATGCAGGTTGATCTATATGGCCTCAAAGATCAATAATGTTGATCCGTCGAGACCATTGACTTCGACTTTATAATATTAATGAGGTCCCTGCTAGCGGGTGACACAATAATATGCCATTACTGGAAAACCATTAGGTGATGATACTGATGATAAATATATCCGTGTATTGTTGCATTATTAATAAATATAATGCATGACTGGATATAAATAATATGGTAAACTCACCCATGTGACATTAATCTTATGCAAAACTTTATTAATTCTTGTGCATATTGATGGGAACGGTAGATTGTACTAGGATTCCGAGTTCTGAGGTCTCAAAACCTTAAGGCCGCTTGTATACGTCCAACGGACAACGGACAGTTTTTTTTGCCGGACTCGCAGTCTTGTATTATTTTTTTTTACATGGGCTCCACACAGGAGGCCCTGAGGAAAATAATCTCCCTCAGGGCCTATGTCATCTTTGGGGATGCTGTGTGGAGGGTTTTTTTTTTTTGGAAAGGAAATGTAGGAGAATTCTGGGAAGTAAAAGCGTTTAAGGGGTGGGTTGGAATCTGGGGTTCAGTGTGTCCCGGTCATTCGCCTCCAAGACCTAGAAAAACCTCACCCCATGAACCCAGGCACTCCTGCTAAATCACCAAACGTAGCGAACCACTTGGGGTGACCTATGGCAGAGGTGTTGGTTATCCATTAAAGGTTCCCGGGGCGTCGGTACCCATTCCCGCCTCCTAAATTGAGTGTATGGCTTATAATGAACATTTGTACATGCACTATATGGCTTGTAATGAATGTTTATGCGGACCGGTATCCGGTGCATGTACAAACATTCATTTTAAGCCATACAACACTTCGAGTCCGGCAAAAAAAACGGTTCGTTGTCCGATGAAAAAAACGTATGCAAGCGGGCTTATACGGCCTCGAGTTCTATTATTTAAACTTCCAACTAAATATACTGGATTTTTTGGTGGATCCAGTTTAAATATTACGTTAAAGAGGTGATTCTTGAATAAGGAATCAATGAACGGCGAAGTAATTCTTAAAAAATATTCTTATAGGTTGAAAAACATGGACGAAATTTCATAAAAGTTTAGAAGTATAAATTATTGTGGAAGAAGCTGCCCAATATTCGTTATTAATCCTCCGCCTGTCGCGCCTTTTTTAACGCGAAGAGTCGCGCGGGGTCGCCAGGACCCCAAAAATAAATCATCATCATCATCATCATTCATTCAGTAATTAATACGTGAAGCAAAAACTTTGTACCCCTTTTTACGAAAATTGCGCAGACGGAGGAGTATGAAATTTCACACACTTATAGTTTATATAGAGGAGGAGTGCAGAATGCTAATATTTTTTTAAAATTATGCATAAAAATACATTAAATCAATAAAAAAAACATTACACACACTACCATGTATTTGACACACACACACACATCTTTACTCTACTGCTTATTGTTAAAGTCTATGGTCAATTTGTCTATGGTCTTACTGAATGTCAAACGTCAAACATAACCATAAAAATACCGCTCACTCAATATAATATTAAATCAAATTATGAATAAAAAATACATAAAAACATTACAATTATGGTCGAATTTCGACCATTGGGCGACCACTAGTCAGTAATTAATACGTGAAGCAAAAACTTTGTACCCCTTTTTACGAAAATTGCGCAGACGGAGGAGTATGAAATTTCGCACACTTATAGTTTATATAGAGAGGGAGTGCAGAATGCTAATATTTTTTTTAATTATGCATACAAAATACATTAAATCAATAAAAAAAAAACATTACACATTAAATTCATTATGGTCGAATTTCGACCACTGGGCGACCACTAGTACGATTAAATTGTTGTTACAGCATACATAATTAGCATTTCTGTACAACCTAGGTTTTTAAAGACCCCACGCGACGTGTCGAAGGTTAAATTATAATAAAAGTGTGTAAAGTACCAAATTTATTGGTAGATCTAAGTTACGTATTTTATCTTGATTTTTATATTGGAAGCAATCGCAAAAAGTAATAAGGCGATGAGTTGAGAAAAAAACTCGCTGAATTAATGGTATAAAGTTTTAAGAATTTTTTTTTATTAATTCCTTAACGTATTAGCATATTGAGGAAATTTAAATTGTACATATACAAAACAAACTTTTTGTTAATTGTTGATATCCCCGAAATAAAATAAATATATATTTTTTAATATCTATACGTTTATATTGATTCAGATTCAGATAGAACCTGATGAATGTTTAATTATTCGATAAAAGCATTCTTCAAATTCTAAATACCAGAAGATAGAAATATTGATACTAAACCGAGCCAGTTGGACAGGACCAATGATATCTCGTCAAGATCAGAAAATATGACATAAGATAAATGTAACGTATTATTTCAATCGACTGATTCGGGAAGATATCAGTTTTATCGACATGTCTCGATATTATTAATACGTTATTGATTGTAAATGTGTAGCGTGGACCGCAGATTTAATCGCTGGACGCATCGGAGGTTGGGATTCCAAGAGATCAATCTAGTTCTTGAATTAATGTGGGATCGTGCCACGAACGTAATAAATTATACGTAGAACATTCGGTTTAAAATGCATGAATCACAGGTACTATTTCACGAGCAATGGGCGCTTGTAACTTTTAAATGTTGTAAATATTAGTTAACTGTATACTTGAATTTAACAATATTGACTACACAGGACTTAAAAACTCACAAATAATACCTAATCTATTCGTCTAGATCAGTGATGATCAACCTTTTTAACCGAAAGGCCAATAATTTATCCTATTTCAATTTGTTGTACACATAGCTTGAAATGGAAAACTTTGCATTCGTTGGTTTTAAAAAATTATTTATAATTTTTGAAATCGTAATTAAAAAAAATACAAAAACAAAGTGACGTAGGCTAAATTTGTATTTCTGCAAGGCCAAAGCAATAAATGCTATCGATTTTTATAATTCTGAAATATTAAACCATAAATACTTGCAATATTGAGCGGCAGATTTAAAACAGACAGACAATTTTTTTTTGTCACCAAACCCTTAAGTACTTTTAAAACTTTTGAAAAATAATGTTTAAATGTCAAATAATTGATCTTATCACAAAAAAATACAAAAACAAAGTGGCGCAGGCTAAAATTGTACATCTCCAAGGCCAAAGCAATAAATGCTATCGATTTTTATAATTCTGAAATATAAAACCATACGTTCTTGCAATTTTGGGGTCAGACTCAAAATAGACAAAAAAAATTGTTTCGAAAAAATTGGTTCAAAAAACCCTTTCGTACTTGATCACAGCACCAAAAAATCCTAACGATTTCTATTAAATAAGAAATATTAAAACCTCTCGTCATCCATATGTTTTCAGAAACATAAATTGGATGCGTTTCATTCGTGAAAATCCATCAAAGCCACCAAAAAGAAAGCACCATAGGCACCAAAAACTTTGTAATTTCTATAATTTTGTTGATTTTTAACGTTCGGAAAGTTAGAACAAAATTTAGTCAAAAAAACTTTTCGTATTTTAAACCTTCAAAATTCATCAAAAAAGCGTCCAAGCAAGAAATTCTGTCTTTTTGAATACTTAAAAAGCTTAGATATTATTTTGAGCGGCTGATTCAAAAACTTTGATGAAAGACTAAAGTTTCCGCTAAACACTTTTACAAAACAGAACAGAAACCGTCGTATATTTTTTACCCTCAAGTTTTTGATATTATGCTTAGCCAAACGAGCCGTACGAAGAGGCCCGTGGACCGCACGAAATGGGCTCGTGGACCGCACGAAATGGGCTCGTGGGCCGCGTGTTGCTCATCACTGGTCTAAGCGTCTAGATTCGCGGCGGTTCCTTGGTAACAGGTCAGTTATTATACTGTTACACTATTCGGACCTTAAGCTCCCTTAAACATTTGAAGTTTTTAAGCTCTTAAAAAAATATATGTTATTTTTGAAGATCTAGACGTTTCCCACGCCGAAACACAAATTATATGAAATTTCCTCGATAGAAAAAATCGCCAAGTATGCTCCGAAAATTATTATAAGCACGTTCATTTACTTTATTTTAGAAGTTGTATGTTTGAAAATCACTCTGTTTCTTTAAGTGCTACTTGATGTGTTACCCAAAAAATATCTGCTCTATTTTAAAAGAGTCGTGTTTTATTAAACATTTTCACAACTTCGCTTCAATTTCATCGTTTTAAATATTAGCGCGCTCTATCCAACATTCGTAATTACATATCCTCCATCTTCTTCTTTTTGAGCGGGTATACGGCGCCTTAAGCGTCGCGTAATATTTACATTCCGATTATAATCGGGGTAAAATCATAAATATCAATATACGTCTACACTGCACAATAACTACGGCTGACACTGGCCGAAATTATTCAATAGCAAAAAATAAAATCAACGTCAAAAGAAGAAAAGTTAGTTTGTCATACATTATAATCACATTTCTTGGATTTATCGATTTAGCGGAAATCCCATGTATGAACTGTTCTTATTTTGTGTAGTTTTTCCCAGATGGTTTATTCAAATAACGAAGATTGAGTAAGATTCAACGTTTCCTGGATAATTAATTCGGATAAACCGCAAATAATGATTATTTTGTTTTAAACAAATATTGGACGACGGTTAACAGTTTTCGGAAATGGCGTCGATTTCCTTTGCGGTAATTTCCAATACGATTTGTGTTATTCTTCTCACACGCCTTTATTTCATTGGAAAAATAATCATCTTTTACGTCACGGATGTTATGTATCTATCTATAAATATAAAATGAAAATATGTTTGCTTCTGTCTATGTATATCTATGAATGCAATGCGTTGCTAAACCATTCATCCAATTGCGATGAAACTTTGGGGTATTGATGTGCGTGTGCCCGCGATTCTTACTATATACAATAGTGAGTTCTGGCATCATGAAATTATGCGTTGCTAACAGTTCATCCGATTGCGATATAACTTTGGGGATTTGATGTGTGCCTGCCAGCCATGGTTTCTATATATACCAGGTGGTGAGATTCTGGCATTATGAAATTAATTAAAAAGTATAAAAAAATTGCAATAGGTGGCACGCAAACTGTTTGAAAACTGAATGTACCGGGGATTAATGTACGGAATGCGAGAGGGGGGAGCTCGGGAGGGGGATTCGCGGGAGGGAGGAGGGGAGAGGCGAATCCGGAAGGGGGGGAACTCGGGAAGGGAGTTCGCGGGACTGGGGAAGAGGGAGAGGGGAGAGGGAAGGCGGAGTGGGAACACGAGAGGGGAAGGGGAGGCGGGAGAGGAAGGAGAGGCGGAAGGGGAACGGGACGAATGGGAAAGGACACGCAGGGAGAAACAATTTCTTAGGGCTTTAAGCAAGGTTTTTCGATATCTAATAAAGATAGACCTTCATCTTGTTTTGAAGGCCAAAACTTAGACTGATGAAATTTTGTGCAAAATTTCATCAGTCTAAGAATAAAACTAAAAATGTAAATTATAATAAAAGTATCACGTTGCCGCTAGCCTTCTGTATATTATTCTTTATATAAATAAATGGAAGATATTAAAAAATTAAACTGAGCTTATTTCTTGCCGGAGGAATGAATATTTCAAAGCTGCAAACTCATGATAGAAATGCAAATGCAAACTGAGAAGGGTTGCAATGACCTATACATATCTGTTAGCATTTGCGCAAATAATATGACGCCAGAGGAATTACATGTAATCAATTCATTACACCCATCTTTCGAATGTTTTTTTTTTATTGGTAGTTATTTATACTGATATTATCGTAGGTATTTTTGAATTATGGAGGTGGGTATGGGTACCGCCGTTTATTGGATAACCAACACCTCTGCCCTAGGTCATCTCAAGTGGTTCGCTACATTTGGTGACTGAGGGTGCCGGGTTCATGGGGTGAGGTTTGTCTAGATCTCGGTGGCGAATGCGTTTGCCAATCTACTTCGTGGCGTAGATCGGGAGGGACTGGTTGAGGGAGACCTAACCTAGGCGTCTCCAGCCGGACTCTCTCGACCCATCGCCTTGCACCGCAGTGGAGGGGATGGATTCATACGTGAGTCACTCCAGGACACATTGATCCCTATTCCTACCCACCTCTCATACCTCTTTCGTTCCGAAAATAATATATAATAATAAAAATACCCTCCACACAGCATTCCTAAAGATGACATTTATTTTCTCCTCGTGGCCTCCTGTGGCCTCCTATTGTAAAAAAAGGTAAGTCAAAAATCAAATAAAAAACTTTGATTTGAAATTTTACGATATTGATCATACCGTAAACCGGGGTTTCTTTGCATCACTTTTTTGGAATTTTTCACTAGAATATTTGTTTTAAAGCTGTGAGTAGGTAGTATTATTGAAATTTAATGGTAAGATTATTTGAGGTATGAAAAACATATTTTTGTTGTTGAAAGTATACTTAGTAGATCTATATTTTTATTTTATTATTATTTAGTTAATCCTTTAACTTGATGATTTTGGGTGACTTTTGTATTTATTTATCTTCTCATTGGATACCGCAAACAGATGCAATGTAATGCCGTAAACAAAATATTTTAAGCACCTCTTTATTTATTATTAATAGTTATTTATGAAAAGTTCCCCCGTAAGATACAAAGTAGCCCCTGTTTACGTACGGTAGTTATAACAAATACACGAAGAAAAAAGATCGAATCGATTCTGGGTTTCGGGTGCATCAGATATCAATAAATATTATCGGAACATTAATAATGCCGGTGACAAACATACAACCAAACATGTCATAATACAAGTCCCGATGCTGAATAATCTGGACATGTTTCATCCTATCAAAGGATTTACCATCAGATAAAAAAAATAACCATCTAAAAAAGTTTAATAAAATAAAATATCAAATTGTATGAAGCAAAGAAAATAAAACATATCTTAACGCACAGCCGTTCTATAGGTTTATAGGTGTAAGCGTAACAAACAAACAAACACACGCAGTTTCGCATTTATAATATTAGTATTGAGTATAGATTATACGTTGACAATCTTAGTGCCTTGTTCAATCAACAGGGGGATAAAGAACCCCAAATTAATCGAAAGCATTTTTTTTAATGGAGGGAGGGACTGTAAACTTCATTTGTACAATATCGTTTTGCCATATTAAAAACCCAGATGTGGGGTTAAGTGCAGAATTGAGGCAGCAAGAAGTGCATTCAGTAAAATGAAATCCCTCTTCTGCAATGACAACCTCAATTTAAAACTAAGGCAGAGAATGTTAAAGTGTTATGTGTGGTCAGTCTTGCTGTATGGATGTGAGACATGGACATTGAAAGTAAATACCATGAACAGGTTAGAGGCTTTTGAAATGTGGCTTCACCAGAGAATGCTCAAGGTTCCATGGACCGACATGATCACTAACAAAGAAATTCTCGGGCGGGCTAGAGCAGATAGAGAACTGCTCACATCAATAAAAGTCAGGAAAATTTCATATCTGGGTCACGTACTTCGAGGGGAAAAGTATCACTTGCTCAGTATTGAAAGGAAAAATAGAAAGTCGCCGAGGGCCTGGTAGGAGACAAATGTCTTGGCTACGAAATATGCGAGAGTGGACCGGCATTAGAAGTGCGGAGGAGCTATTCCGGGCAGCACAATGTAGAGACATTTTCCAGAGTGATCGCCAACGTCGGGGGTACCTGATAGGGCACACGAAGAAGAAGAAGTATTAAAAACCACCACGCTATTTCATAGTAGATAGAGAGGATGGACCGCAACAAAACTCCGTCTTCGCAGAATATCCTCGCTTCATTCACACGCACACATCGTCCCATACATGCCTTTCTGTTATATTTGTATAGTGAAAATTGTGAAAAATCACTTCAATATGATTGTGAAAAATCACTTCAAGAGTGCTGTACAGATATTACTTGCTAGGCTTTATCGTATTACATACAAACAGATACTTAACGCATGTCAGGTTATTTATAAAGTTTTAGCTTGGACAGTCATGATTGTGCACGCACGGGACACAATAGTAACCGCACACTGCAAATCATTGAATTACATTATTATTGACATTACATTAAACTTATTAGAAGATCTTCCTCGATTGGTTTGTTTGGAAGATAAGTACAGTACAGCTAGAAATATTTATTAAAAAATAATTCTAGCTTAATATTTATGTTCAAAATTGTAAATGCTTTTAATTATAAATGCCGACTTAATATTTATGTTCAAAATTGTAAATGGTAGAATAGACAGTCCTGATTTAACGAAGCTCATTGAATTTCATACGAGAGCCACTCGTTCTAAAATCCTGTTTAAATGCTACAATAACCGGACTGAAACACTCGCTTTTACCTAGATTACATGAAGTTACTAATAGATATGCTGATGTGGCAGATCTATTTAACTGCACAGAAGCTAGGTACAAGAAGGCTTTACTATCAAATATTTTCAATCAGTATTAATTTTATTTGCACTTAAGAATTTTTTATGTTATTGTATCTTTGGTATCATTTCTTATTTAACTATGATTTTGTGATAGGTAATCTGTGTTTATGGTATATGTATACCGTTTATATTAAATAAATTCATAGTTCTAGGCTTGTTTACATTTCTGACAAAATGTCACCATGCCCCGTCCTTTAGTAAGAAATTAGCATGAATCTTTTAATATGACAAACGACATCTTGAAAGTCAGCCAGGGCATATACAAGGGCCCCCCGTGACGTCCCGCTGGGCCCCTCACGGCCTGCGACAGTTTTATGGGGCATGATCCCATAAAGATCACCTCAATCCGCAAAGGACCAAATTTACATAATATCGTACAAGTACTACGAGCAATGCAGGATGTGGAAGGACTTTTCTGTTTCATTCAAATCATTAAAATAATAGTTTGACCTTAAAAATAAAATTAAGTATAAGGTTAATTAATTATTTCAATGTGTCATTACAAGAGACAAACACTTAGATTCTGGGCAGATATGCATACCATAATCTTGTAAATAATGTTTATATTTTTGTGAATACCGCACGAGACTCCCAACTGCTCCCTGCCAACCGGGGCCAGAGGGACTATGGCATCCCCATTCGGGTGTACTGTTAGGCTGAAAAGTATGGGGAGGGGAAGAAGATGGGGAAGAGGGTGAGGGGAGAAAGAACGTGGGGAAGTACCTAGATATTCAGATCTGCGCAACAAACACTGCTAAGGCCATTTAAAAGCGAAGTTCGGTTCATGATTAAATGCAAGAATTAACAAGCTAGAAAATCCAGTCAGAAAAAAGCTGTGCAGTTTTCGTAACGCCAGAGCTCATCGTCCGAGAATTTTCGCTGTTTCAGAAAAAAAATTTCCATTAAATCATTATTGCGTCCCTAAGAGATGGGTTAAGTTAGATAAAAATAAGGCAGAAAAGCTTACAAGACAGAAGCAGAGCCATCCGAGCTTTCAAAACTTTTAAGGCAAAACATACGCGGTAACGATTTACGGATGTATTCGGCGTCAAAATCACAGACTTACTGGCGACTGGTGAGCCGAACGGTTGTCGCAACGCGCGGGGAAATCGTTGCCTGGCAACGGTGAGTCAAGGCCACGCGCCGCTGTTTGGTATAGAAATCATGCGAAAAATAAATACACGTGATATCTCATTATACCCCCCCCCTCCTGGACGACCCCTTACTGTTGATATTACATTTATGAGAAGATTAGTGGCAAAAATAGATATTTATATTGAAAGACCGGAGAATTTAGGAATCTTTGGAATTGGAGAATTTTTATGAAACGACCAAAAGCTTACAAGTTCTTATATTGACGAGTACATGGGTAGGTAAAAAAATGTTATTAATTGGTTAGTTTAATATTGGTGGCAAAGTTTAAAGTAAAGTTCTCGAACAACGACGCAAATAAGTATATTCCACAATAATATTTTAGTGAATGGTTGTCAATTCGTAGTAAATGGTGTCTTCAGAATGAATGATTTATTATGAAATGTTTGAATAATCGTTTAGCGACATCATGTGTATATTTACTAGGCATGTACTAAAAATATATTATAATACAACTCTCATCTATAGAAGTTACTATTTTCCTTAATGTCATATTGGGCATAATTAATTTAGCGCATTTGAAGTGAAATGACACAAAACTGTGCTATACAAATATAACGTCATTATTATTATTATTATTATTACGACGAATTAATTTATAATCAGTACTTTGGACAAGGCTGAATCGTTTTAGACTGACGTCTTCATTTGTATTCAAATTTATTCCTCGAGATTGATTTAAGAAGATGAAACAAGTAATAAAAAAAGATCCGATGATTCTCGGAATATTAATCATTAAATCAGTGAAATGTTAAACGAGGAAAAAGATTCCCATCATTTTTATTGCATAAAAAATACACATACACAAAATACTTTTTTATTATAGTAATCGCAAGAATAAGAGGTGATAAAGCTGTGACATCTTGATTAATACCGTGAAAATCATTTTTGAAGTGAAAACTTCTTTAACACCGTTGTGATTTGAAACTCTACGAAAACAATGACACTAATAGGAGACAAACACATACATCTGTAGGATTTAGCCTGCGAGAGAATAAGATAGAATAATCGGTCTCCTCTTCGTGCGGTGCTTCGTAGCCTCCCCACTTTTGTTTACTTTAGTTTTCTGAAGGTTTCACTTCTACCTCACTATGTGTGAACTGCACACTTATAATTTTTTAAGCTAAAACTTATTTAGCATCGTTGTGATTTGAAACTCGATGAAACAAAAAAGCGGCACTAAAAGGAGACAAACACATACATCTTTAAGATTTAGCCTTGTGAGAGAATAAGATAGACTAATCGGTGTCCTCTTTACGCGGTGCTTCGTAGCCTTACGGCCTTCTCTTTGTGCGGCGCTTCGTAGAATAAAATGTAAAAAAAATTGTAAACTTGGTAACAATATAACAATAAATAAACCCTACAACTATCCTACCCCTGATACTCTGGATTCGTCTCATTCTCTCGAAGTTTAGTTTTCTGAAGGTTTCACTTCTACCGCATGTGAAATGTACACATCTTATTTTTATATATAAAAATTTATATTTGTTTGTTTGTATTTTATGCGCTGCCATACCGTTCATCCGATTGCGATGAAACTTTGGTGATTTGTTGTGCCTATGCCCGCGAAGGTTACAGGCTATATATAATGGTAAGCTCTGGCGTTACGAAATTTGTGTAAATTAAAATGTGTTTATTTCATATACATTGGCGGGAGGAGGGAGAGGGTAACGAAGGAGGTGGGGTTAGAGGGAGTGGTGACGAGGATAGGGGAAGATGGAATGGGAACGCAGGAGGGGAAGGGGACGCGCATGTGAAAGGACTTGCAGAGAGAAACAATGTATTTCTTTAAATGGCATTGCAACGCATGCCGGGTACCAGCTAGTGATATATATTTTTTTATAGCGCCGCTTTTGTGAAACACCACATTTAGAGCTATATAAAGCTAGAAACAATATTTAAATGTTTTGCTAATATTTTCTAAAATCATCCCCACGTGATAAATTGGGGTGTGCCTAAGGCTAGGTTTCAATTTGGAAATGCTATGTGAAGATATTTAAAAAAAACTTCAACCATGGAACCATGGAACCCTATAAACGCATTTAGAGATCCACCATGTAGTAGGGAACGCAAAATAATTCAACGTTTAAATTAAGCTGAAAAGCTTTTCTATGTATAAAAATATCAAAAATAAATAAATAAATAAAAATTAAAATAAATTAAAAACTACTTAAATTAATCATATCAAGACGCAAAGAAGATATTTAAAACGATACGCGACTAACAAAGCGCGCTGATCCAATCGAACGAAAAAGGTTGATAATATAATACTGCAGGCAAGCTTTCATACGAAGCGAGTGGCTTCGCCAAGTGGAAGACTTGCTGGGTTTTTTGTGTCGATTCCATTAAACAATATTTGTTTGGGGCTAATATTGGACGAGCCACACACGCTGTGCATTGATAGGGTTAAATCAGGGACTTCCCACCAAAACGAAATAATGCATTTTTTAATATAAATATATCAAAAAATGAAAATCCGCAATTGCTTAATTATATAAAAATTTATTTATTTATTTATTTATTTATTTAAACGCCCATAGGGCTTTTACATAAAGTGCAGTACATGTTTTTGGTAAAGTATAGGAAATAACAAAATATAATATAAACATAATATAACTGTAAGAAAAAAAATAAAGATAACATAAGATATAAGAAACAAAACATAGAAAACACTAGATATGACACAAAGCAGGTAAAATAGAATATATGGTCACGTAAATTAATGTGAGATAGTTATTTTAATTATAAAGAGAAATAAGACAAGATTGTCATTTTTGTTTATAATTAGCAATCTTTGTTATACATATTTGGTACGTGTTTATCGAAACATAGCTACAATAATATATCGATAAAGGTGCTATATAGTGCATGATATTTATAGCTTTATTTTAAATGTTCTGATATACTGAGTTTAAATTTAGAAATCGATTGATGTCGATAAACGTCAATTGAAGTATATTTATTTCCGAGTATATGAAGTCTTTGTATTGGAGAGTTTTCAAAATAATTATTAGTAGAATTGGTAACAAAGTAAAGTGCATTAGAACGGGTATCACGCGTGGGTACTCTCAAATTAATTTTACAAGTTAAATCGAGGGCGTCCAGTCTGCCATTCGCAATATTAAAAAGGCAAACTAAATCGCTCACTACACGCCTTGACGTTAAATCGCTTATATTGAGTAATTCCATTAGATATACATAATTTAGTTCTTCGATAGGTATTCCGAGTTTATAATTAATAAATCTTAAGAACTTATGCTGTACTCTTTCAATTTTTTGTTGGTGTGTCTTATATAATGGAGCCCAAATGGTTGAATTATATTCTAAATTAGATCTCACCAGCCCAGTGTACAGCAATTTAAACGAATTAATTGATTTGAATTCTTTGACCGTCCTCAGAATGAAACCCAGACATTTCATTGCCTTATTAGTTATGACATTAATATGAGGAACAAAAGTTAATTTACTATCAAAAATAATACCGAGATCCTTGATTTGTTCTACCCTTTTTAGGAAAATGTTATCAATGCTGTATTGAAATTTAATGGGACTTTTGATTCGAGTAAAAGTAATTGTTTGGCATTTTTCAATATTGAGGAAAAGTTCATTAAGGGCGCACCACTCTTGTAACCTCACTAGATTTGATTGTAATATGCAACAGTCGTTAAGATTCGTAATTGTTTTATATATTTTAAGGTCATCCGCAAACAAAAGTATCATAACTCCTTCAAAGATGGTAGTTATATCATTTATAAATAAGGAAAATAACACTGGGCCCAGATGTGACCCCTGTGGAACCCCGGTGAATATTTCAAACTGTTTTGAATAGTGTGAATTTAGTTTGACTGATATTTTTCTTTTGTGTAGATAACTTTCAAACCATTTCAAAATATTCCCCGTTATTCCTAAGGATCTTAATTTATGTATGAGAATTTTGTGTGAGACTTTGTCGAAAGCTTTACTAAAGTCGGTGTATACTACGTCAGTTTGAAGATGATTGTGCATACTATTAAACAATTTTTCCTGATAGATCATCAGATTCGTAAGAGTAGACCTGTTTGCTATGAAACCGTGTTGTAGATGTGATATAACTTTATTAATCTCAGGCGAGAGTTTTGAGAGCAATGACACTAACCTGTAGTAAAGCCAAGGACTGTTATTTGAAAATTCAAATAATTGTTCAAACGGACAATTTCACGCCATCTGTGGTGCATTTCAACGGGTACAATACATTTAATGTCGCTTACAATACACAGAGGCCAGACAACCATTTTTACAAAATAATATTCATTTATTTAAAATTATTTCCAAGGGCATTATCAACTTGCACATGTTTTTTTAACTTTTGGGCATTCACAATCGGCATTCTTCCAGTAAAGGCCTACCTTTCTGCCACGAAAAACAATTATTGAATTATTTTGATTGCACAACAGACTTATAAAAAACATTCATAATATGTACAAGAGCCAAAAAACTAAAAACGCGAAATCTACAAAAAACGTAACATTAAGTCATTAAATGGAAGCATTTAAATCCGAAAAAAAAACAATTAATTATTATTAAAACGAAATAATTAATGTAATTTGCGTTGTATCACTTTAATATACGAATATGTCAACCGGTGTCGCTACAACAATGCCTTTGACAAAAGCACTGCTTTTTGTACAGAAACCGGTTTGCATGATCGTGTAAATCCATTTATTAAATAATGTTCTTCAAGTTAATAATATCACCGCTGAAAACGTTCCAAATATGTCTTTATTATTTCTTCGTAATTATAAACTGATCTGGTTTCAATAAAAAGGGTAGTCCCTGAATGCATAACAACCTGAATCTGAAGGCTGTTGACTCACAATCGTCAATAATACGAAGGAGACGTATTTATAAATAGGACCATGATGCTCGCAGGTTGCTGCGTAGTGCAGGCTTATTATGAGCGCTCGAGCACCGAACCAACATTGGCCCCATTCAACGACGCTGTCAAGTGTTCATCCGACTGCATTCGAATGATCAAATATCACAATCATAACTGCTCGTCTTTCGTGGGATTTTTATAAATATGGAAATTTTTATTGTATCTCGATCGACTGCAATACAAATGTTAAAATTTGATGACCTGATCTAAGCTAGGTACTTCCCACCTCCCTCTTCCATTTCTCATTCATTGGGAATGCCATAGCCTCACTGGCTACAAACGGTTGGGAGCAGTTGGAACTAAAAAGTTTTAATAATAACTAGTTAAATAATTATTAAGAAGTACTATTATTATTAAATGTAATTTTGGTTAATGTTTGACAATTTTTTCGCCTACCATGAGATGATCATCACGTTGTTTCCACCCAAGGCACAGGGGTAGAGGATGCAAAGCAACAAAACTTCCTTGGCACAAATACTTGCTTCATTCAAATTCGTATATAGTCTTCTGCTGCTACAATTCTTGACAGGATCTGATTGAAGTGTGTATTTGATGCACTCATCTCCTTCTGGAGGCGTCCAAAACTTTTTATTTCATCCACTTGCTCTTCAAGTATTTTTCTTAAATTGTATACATCCCCCTGCACGTCGAAACCATATAAGCTTTGGTTTGCATTATTTGCGGATCGTTATGATGAAATGACGATCGATACTCAGGGATCTCATAACTACTGCATTCACTCAACCATATGTCTTTTAACTGCCAGATCCATGATCCATTGCCATACATACAGGTTTATATCTGAACTCCCCTACAGTTCAGATACTAACTACATTTCGCAGTCCGCAAACCTTACTTAGAGAATCTTTTAATATCCTTTAGTGAATAATATTTTGCCAAAAACACACTAGCAAAACACATCTTCAAACACAGAACTGCTTTACAAAATATCCAAACTGTTCGAGATAGTAGAACCAAAGGGCGTAATCTCTTACTTATCCCTTTCGCTAAAACAACTTTTGGCCAGAGAAATTTTAGATATTTGAAACAAAACTGCACTTCCACTGGCCATTAGACAGAACACAACTTATCTTAAATATAAATCAGACATCAAGTATTAGATCATCAGCCAAAACAGATCTAATATCAAATATTTTATGCATTTCCAATAGTTCGACGCTGATTACCTTTTACTTTAAACTTAACATTGGTTATTTGTATTTTTTTATGATTGTATTATACTTAAACTGCGCCCCTTCTTACGAGTATGCTTTTCCAGTGGTGCAATGACGATTGTCAGTTATTTTAAACTAAATTTGTGTTACTATTTGTATTTTTGTTATAAACTGCTTATGTTAGCTGCGCCTGTTCTCAACATCGGAATTCCTATTGAGATAGACATGACACATCATTAATTGTAAAAAAAAATATTAAGATGAATAATAAAAAAATGTTACATGTTCTTTGACTAACTGTCCTCAATTCAATTGCAGTTGACTGCATTCAAACTTAATTTTCACCTTTCACAAGACGTTTGCGTTCACCGTGGTTTTTGGAAGGAAGATTTACATGCAAGTTTCGTAATGCTTTTACATTCGGTCAGTTATTTCAACGAATTCGACATCATATTTTTTCAAGAAGAGTTGTTAATCCGCACTTGCTCAAGACTGCAAATAATAATTATTCAATTAAACAAGAGAAACGAATGTTTGTGAAAGTGCAAAGTAAACAGTAATAATCATCCATCTTGGCCTTGATACAGTGACTTTTTTGACTTTTTGAAATATTGGCATACAGAGCTCCGGGCCAAAAAGGCCCCTTTCTCTTTCATCGTGAATTTATATTAGTGGTTGTTGGAAAATTGATTTTTTTTTTTAGTTGTTTGTTAAAAAAATTTTTGCAAAGGTACATGGCTGCAATATGGGGAGGTTAAGCTTTACGGAGGATTTGTTTAGGTTTTTTATGTGTGGTACGTACGTTTTCGTCGTACCGGGCGAGGCAATTTATGGACGCGTTTTCATGGGTGGGAATTCCCGCATAAAAGGTTTCCGCGAGACTTAAGATGTGATTTTTTAATAAGGGGATTTCAGAGTCTTTATGTAGTTGGGCTACCCTCATCCATTTGGGGGCGCCCAGGGCTATGCGTATGGCTTTGTTCTGGAATGTTTGGAGTTTTTTCAAAAGAGACTCTGAAGCGTGGGCCCAGATGGGGCTTGCATATGTTAGTTTTGGCCTTATAGTTGATTTATAAATAAGGAGTTTATTTTTAGTTGAGAGTTTTTTATTTTTTTTGCTTAACATGGGGTAAAGGGCTGCAAGGATTTTATTTGCTGAGGCTAGAGTTTC
This sequence comes from Glyphotaelius pellucidus, assembly GCA_936435175.1. Lineage (NCBI taxonomy): Eukaryota > Metazoa > Arthropoda > Insecta > Trichoptera > Limnephilidae > Glyphotaelius > Glyphotaelius pellucidus. The sequence continues at coordinate 12,408,154 of OW386553.1, forward strand.
ATCTATGTGCTTTTTCCAAGTTAATCTACTGTCTAGGGTTACTCCGAGATATTTAATGCTTTTTTTCCACGGGACGTTTTCTCCGAACAAATGAATATTAGGTGGCCTTTTGGGACGTCTACGTGAGAAAACGCAAGCGGCGCTTTTAAGGGGATTTATACTTATTCGCCATTGTTTAAAGAAAGTTTCTAGTTTGGATACGTGGGATTGAACTTTACGGGTAGCTTTATTTTCGCTTACCGAGGTTGACATGACGTCGGTATCGTCTGCAAAGTTTCCTATTTTAGTGTGAATGTCTTGACTACCGGGGCGGGGGATGTCGCTTAAATAAATGTTGAACAGAGCTGGTGAGAGAATAGAACCTTGGGGGACACCGGCTCTTATCAATCTCACTGAAGAGAAGATACCATCTAGTTTTATTCTGAATTTACGATCTTTTATGAAGTGTGCTAAGAGTTGAGTCATTGAGAGGGGAATACCTAGGAAGTTCATTTTATAAATGAGACCTCTGAGCCATACTTTGTCGAATGCTTTGCAGACGTCTAGGGAGAGGACTACCGTATGTTGGCGATAATTAAAACCGTTTGTTATTTCTTCGACCATTCGCAAGAGTTGGTGGAGAGTGGAGTGGCCCGATCGAAAGCCGTGTTGGAAGTCGGGGATGAGCTTAAGTTCGTCAACTGATTTTTTAAGCCTGACGAGGATAAGTTTTTCTAGAACTTTTCCTGCGCAGGGAAGGAGGCTGATGGGTCTGTGGTTTTGGGCCAGAAGGGGATCTTTACCAGGTTTAGGGATGAGAATAACGTCTGCTGTTTTAAAGTCTTGTGGGAATTTACGAAGTCTAAATGACGCATTGCTGATGGCTGTAAGAGAGCAGACGGCTTTGGAAGGGAGACATTTTAAAATTTTATTTGAGATTGAGTCGGGACCAGGACATTTTTTTGTTTTGAGCGTTTTAATAATGTTTGTGATTTCTTGAGGGGTTGTGAATGGGATTGGATTATCTGTAGGGATTTCGGCCATGATGGCCTCGACTTTTGAGTCAACGGTGGAAACGAATTGGGGGTCGTCGTAGGCCGTAGACGGGGAAAATTGATCTTCGAGGCTGTCTGCAAAAGTCTCGGCTTTGTCTCTAGAGGAATAAACTGTGCCTTTTGGGCCCGTAAGGGGACTTATTTTGGTGGAGGGTTTTCTAAGGGTTTTTGAAAGTTTCCAGAAGGCTGTTTTGTCGTCTTCTAGAGTGGAGATAAAATCATGCCACTGTTCGTTTCTGTACTTTTGAAGTTCGACTTTAACCTGGTGTGAGAGGCGGTTCATACGAATGCGATCGATCGGGTTTGAGAATCTTTGCCACTCCTTACGGGCAAAGTTTTTCTCTCTTATAAGTTCTTTCAATTCTGCGGGTAGGTCGGGTCTGTATTTATCATTTGCGACTTCGACGGTGGCAAGGTTTACGGCTGATATAATGTCGTTGGTAAAATTTTTCGTTGCTAAATTAAGACTATCTTCGCTAGTAATTGAGGTTTGTATTTTTACTGATTCTAGGAGTTTAGGGAGCTTTTGCCATAGAATTTTTTTACGTGTGGTTCGGTGAGGTGGTACTGAAGGTAGGGAGCCGTCTGATAAAAATAGGAGAACTGGGTCGTGGTCCGAGGATAATTTTTTAACAGGTTGGAGGGTGTAGACAAGGGGGCAGTTTTTCAAAATTATTATATCTAGGACGTCGGGATTGTGATTCGCGTTTTTGGGGAATAGAGTGGGAATGTCGGGGGCATTTACAATGAGAGATTTATCTGCGACGTAATTAAAAAGAAACGTACCCTTGTTGTTAGTGGTCCGGGAGTGCCAAGAGCCGTGTTTAGAGTTTAGGTCGCCTGCTATTATTGTGGGTAGGGGACTATCTAGAAGTTTATCGAGGTCCGGGGCCGTTAATTTTCTTTTGGGGGGACTATAAGCTGATATGAGTTTAAGTGGGCCATTATTTAAGGTATTTATAACTATTGCAGTGGTTTCGATGTTTTCATTTGAGGGACAATTTTCTAAACAGTGGTCGATGGAGTATTTTACGATAATCGCGGTGCCACCGCCGGAAGTATGGGTGCGGTCGGTACGGTAAGTTATGTAATTCGGAAATTTAATTTTTACACTGGGTTTTAGCCAGGTTTCATTAATAAGAAGAACATCGAGGTTAAAATCCATCAGGAATTGGAGGATTTCCCCTCGGAAATCTTTTACTCTCCCATCTGCATTCCAATATGCAGCTTGGAGATTTGATGGTTGTCTTATTTGTCTAGTCATTTCTAATGATTTTGGTGGTTGTTGGAGAAGAAGTTAATGGATTTTAAAATTAATGTATTTTATTGCTGATTAATAGAATCGAGGAGTGTTTGAACGTTAGCCAAGAGTCTGTCATTCATCTCCTTGGCGGTTATAAGTTGGGAAACGGCACTTTTTAGTGCCGAGATGAGTTTTGGAGTTAGGGCCGTTTGAGACGATGGTGGCGGGGCGATCGGTGCGGTTTGGGGTGGGGTGGGGGGTTGGGGTAGAGGCGGGAAAGAAGTGGTGGTGACGGGCGGGGGGGTGGAGGGTGAGGTTTGAGATGCGGGGGGGTTTGTCTGTGATTGCGGTTCGTTTTGGGTGATGGGAGGCCGTTCTAGGCGATATTGCTGGGAGTTAAAATTAGTAAAATTTGGCTGAGGCCAGGCGTTGGGTTTGCGTATTTGGTATTGCATCAAAGGCCGGATATTTTGGGAGTTAACGTAGCGGAATCTATTTGAAAATTGAGGGATAGGGCGTTCGGGGCAACCTTTGTAATTGGCCGGGTGGGGGCCTGCGCAAAGTGCGCATTTGGCAGGGGTTTCCGGGGTTTTGGTGCAAACGCTGGTTGGGTGATTCTTGATACAGTGTTTATTAATACACTCTTGTAACGCAGATATTAACTGTGAAGTATTTCTCACACGTCAAAAAACCTGCTTTTTCAATAACTACATATTGTAAGTCGATTACTTTGTTGTTATCGAGTTAGTATAATATTGTAATTACATATTTCAAACGTAAATGAATAATAATATTAGACAAAAACACAACACTGTTCTTTGAAATAACAATAATCAAATGAAAATTAATTTCTAAGTTGAAAGTGTTAGCCATTGATTTAATTATAATTTATGATTTGTTTTGTAATAATCGTAATGAAAGAAAGACTTTCCAACATTTTTTTTATTGTTTTCACTTTCAAGTCGTGACAATTTGGAGTTATATCTCTACATGTGTAGACTCCATGGATTATTGCAGAAAATATAATTTTTTTCAAAAATATTAAGAAATTTGGAAGATAGTGATTGAACAATTATGCTAATGAGTGTAAGACGATACATAAATACGTGTCCATTGAAAAATAATACCACAAAGTTAAGTAAATTATACTATACTCACGGATCTACAAACATACAATTTTGAAAGGACACATTTACCACTACCTGCAGTGTGCTATTATTGGCGACATGGATATCTATTGAAAAAGACGTCAACATCACCGACCAAACAGTCCATTCATGGAAAGGTTTCTATGGGAAGGCGCCATGACGTCATCTGTAGGTATTTCAAAGGTTTTTTTTCTAGGGGTAGTTGTACGTTGTGCCCTGCAGATGCGGGGTACAGTGGAACTTTAAATTTATTTGAATATCTTGTCCAGGAAGATTTAAAAAGCTAAGCTAGCCAACACGACGGCTTTGTACGAATATTAAGTGTTTAATTACTTAAAAGCTCTTAGATCATGATCGAGATCACATCGCGAGCAAATAATTGTAGCAGTGAAAATTAAATTCTAGACAGAAAACACTGGGCTAATTTAATGACGTTAAAGCTCACCTTTCTTATAGATTCATGTTCTGCCTTGGTGATAGTGATGTACCAAGATGTGGCATGATCAGGTGAATCAATTTCTTGAGGCTTTAGACCAGGCATGCCCATGCCCGACAAAAGAGCACCATAGATAAAGAACGGTCTTATTAACCTAACTTTTCGTATCACCTTTTAATTAATTTGCATGTTATTGAATATTGAACATTGACTTAAATTTTATACAAACAAGAATCAAAGGATAATTTGAAATAAAACCAAGAGATCGTTGCTTAGACACCATAATTTCAAGTTAATTATTTTTCAACAGAAATAAGTGCATATTTTTCAACATGAATGCAACTTATCAAGAAATTTGAGCCGGAGACCGAAAGTGTGTGATTTATGGTCCAAGTTTCTATTGAGTTCTACGAGGGTTTGAATTTAATGATTGACCAGGGACCTTTTTTACCTAAAAGTAGCTGTAAATTGTGGGGATGGGCTGTTTCTGAGAATTATTATCTGTTGACTGAATTGTGAGAGATATGCCGACAATTCATTCCTTGACCATATCCGCTCAGACAAAAAATAATAAAATTTGCTCGTTACAAAGTTGTGTTTTTCTACATGAAGTCACGTAGGTACTGACATGATAATAATAATAAAGACAGTTATTTAGGCTGAAATTAGGAATATAAATTAATATTACTAACGTATTTTTCTGTTCAATGCTGCTGAAACGAGACGAAGCGCGTGTTTTTAATTGAAAAAACATGTCACCGGATAGAAAAATGACATTTTTACTTTTTAATCTAAATAAACTCAGGAATCGCTGGTTACAGTCGGTCGCATACTTGATGATGTATTTTTCAGGTACCTACTCATCTACGCACCTACAAAAGTAACTTTCGCATTTAATTATAGATAGGTATTGATACTTTCGTTTACTTTAGGCCTACTCAATGCCACAAATTGTTGGACGAGGTCAGTAATATTATTTATGATTAAATTGTTGAATAATGAATGCCGGTACGAGGTTCAATTCCCGTATTGGAATAGTCTCCTGTTAGTTGAATAATAATAATAAATATTGTTTATAATGTTCCACGTACTTGACACATTCTGCTAGTGTGTTCCCTGCATATAATTTAAACCCACGCTGAGAAGAAATTCAACCCTTCCAAACCTACGAGATGTTACAAAAAATAATAATATAACCAGAGCTATCTATATTAATCGATTCTCTAGTTGAAGTAGAAGCGTGGAAATATGTTAAATTCTAAGGTTAACCAACGAAAATGCAAAAATATTGGCATCAGGAAAAAGAGCATAAAACTATGATAATATCTGAAACAAAACATCATCGGCAGGGGTGTTCCAAAAGGCTCAGTTTTGGGACCCGCACTATTTATTGTGTTTATTAATGATAGTGTAAAAAATTTAACACACTGGGACAAAACTCTTTGCAGGCGAAATACTGTAAAACGATTAAATAGCATAAAAATAGAAAAATTACGGCATTTAGATAACAATGGTACAACCTTATAGACATAGATGAACCAAAATAAATTTAATACTCGCCTAGCTAAAATATTTCTTATATTGGGTTACAAAAACATTATTACTTTTACTATAAAAATATCAAACAAGATCCAAACATTTAAAAATTACCTTTGTAGGTTCTCCGAAAAATTAACTGATGCCTGCGTATATGTATTGATAATAATTGAGCAGCCTGAATAAGGATTTTCACGGAATAGGAAATTGACTTCACTATTATTTGTAAAAACATGGTAAGGAAATGATGAGAAATATAAAATTATTAAAAAAAAGGTGTGAATCGAAACTTAAAATGTAGGCAAAGACAAGCCTTAAAAGCAGTGCTTGCTGCCAGTTAAAATTGGACGTATTGGTTGAGAATTTTCTTATATTTGGTATTCATTGTTTTCCTATCGGTGTTGGAGCGGGTTGAGCCCAAATAAACAAAAGCAAATGAAGGACGGGACAGGCACTACACGGTTCCCGCCACCTCGAATTAAACAAACAATACCTCCTATACAACATTTTTTATACGGCCCGCGCCCTTCCCTGCCACATTAAAATTATAATGTCATGACAATAGCGAGCGGAACCCGGGCTGATGTGATTCTCTAATTCAAAATTTCAATAAATCGAGACCATCGTGTGCCGGAGAAAAAAGTTGTGGGTGGAGAAGTTTCAGTACTGGTGAAGCATCATCTCTTTGCGAATCTCTCTTATCCGAGGTTACCGATCATCGGTCTTAACCAATCAATCGGAATTGCACTAATATAAAATCCATGTATGACTGATGAACATGTAAGTATGAGAATGCAAGGCTGGAGTAAACTTAATGAGTAAGATTGAGAAAGGGGTCCTTTGATGGTTTTTTTTTGTTTTTTTATATGAGCTCCACACAGGAGGCCCTGAGAAAAATAATTTCCCTCAGGGCCTATGTCATCTTCGGGGATGCTGTGTGGAGGGTTTTTTTAAAGGAAAGGAAGGAGAGAATAGTTCTAGGAACGAAAAGGATTTAAGGGATGGGTAGGAATCTGGGGTTCAGTGTTTCCTGGTCATCCGCCTCCAAGACCTTAACAAACCTCACCCCATGAACCCGGGCACCCCTGCTAAGTCATCAAACATAGCGAACCATTTGGGGTGACCTATGGCAGAGGTGTTGGTTATCCAATAAATGTTCCCGGGGCGGCGGTACCCATTCCCGCCTCCCAAATTGAAACATTTCTTTTGGGCATGCAGGGCAAATTAACGAAGAAAGGACTGTAAGGAGAATAATAAATTAAGCGAATGAGAAAGGTACACGGCATTATCATGTGCACCAAATACTTGACTCGGGTCACGTCAAGAATCAGAATAACAGAATGGGATGTATAAGACGAAATGTGAATGAAGCAAGGAATATGTGCCAAGAACGAATTGTTTGGCAGTCCATCCTCTAAGAGGAAACGGCGTGATGATTAGTTAATTAGTCTTCCATCAATAGACCGCTGGACAAGTTGTGGAATCGTGAATTTGGTCGACCCTTGTGATGTAACCAAGATAATATTGATACGTTAAAATTATTTTATTACGCGTATCCCCAATTAGCGTGAAAGTAGGTTCTCGTATCTATTACTAGACCAACTATAATAAAAACATTATATTCATAAGAAAAATCTAATATACAATAAAAAAAAATCTTTAAAAGCGATTGTGTTGGGTACCTTAGAACTTAAAACAATCGATAAATCTAACACAATTACGCCCATAAGAAATTTGAGCTTTTTTATTTGAAAAAAGGCTCATTCCGAATAATAGCCTGTAATCACGTCAGCTTGAAGGCAGCACCTCCATTTCTAACTGAACACACAGGTAACGAAATCCCCTATTGATGACTCTGTTCACTATAAAATGCGAACTCCAAGAATATTTTTTTTAAATAATATATTTAAATGTAATAAAACAAATATGCTATATATTTTAATGGTACCAAGTGCGATTCCAGAGGGTAGACGTTCAGTGGGCCGCCCCAGACACAGTTGGGCGAGGCAACTCCAGAAACTGTGAGGAGAGGGTGGGACTTCCATGGACGGAGGCCGAACAATAAGCACAAGACAGGGACGTATGGAGGAGCCTTGTCGATGCAGTGGGTCCCCGACCCGAAAAGGATAAGGGGAAGAAGATGACGATGATGATATTTTTTAATGGGTGCATTCTTGGTTTTGAACGTTTATATTTGTAACGGGTGGAATTTTTTTGTTTAACAGAACAAAAATTCCACTATCCGGTGCCGGTGGGGTGACACTCTCATGCCAACTGGAGAACATTTAGTGAAATTTAACCCGTGACCAAAAACAATTGTATCTAATTTTCTTTGTTAAATAAATCAAAAACAAAATTTCCTCAAAAGGTTTGTAAATATGTATGTACTTGTGTACTTGTATACCTGCCTGCTTACATAAGTATATACCACATATTTTATGTAACAATTTGTTTTAACTTCAAATAAGGGGCCATCCATAAATTACGTCACACCTTAAGGGGGGGAACATTGTGTGACAAGGGATATGGGGGGGGGATCAGGTCTGTGACGTCACATGTAAAAATCTGAATTTTGATTACTTTTAGATATAAAATTGCAAAATTGTGATGTCACACTAGGGGGAGGGGGTCTCACCCTAGTGATCCCATTTATTGGATGTGTGACAGGGACGGGGAGGGGAGGGGGTCAAAAATCATGAAATTCATGTGACGTAATTTATGGATGGCCCTTAAGAAATTATACAATTTGTCTAGTGGCTGTTTTTTTCAGCCTTTCTACAGGCAGGTAGGTTAGGTACCATAGTAATGAAAAATGTATAAAAGAATGTACAAAAAATAGTCTTTACTGAACCCATAAAATGGCAACTATCTTTAACCGGAAACGGAACGTACAAGCAAATTTACAGAAAGACGAAATGCAAAACGGTTGAGTTAAATAAAACATCACTGCGCTACGCACACTTAATTATTTATATGAATGTGGATGGAGAGAAAGAGGTATGACCACTAAACAGAGAATAAACTCAGTTCAAGGTGGGTTTTGATGGATGGTCTCATACCAGGGCGATATAGAGAAAAAAATTATTGTACCTTGAAAAACTGAATACTGGGCGCATAATCCAAGATTTAAAAAAATATATTTTCAGCTGTCATAAGGAAAATGATACCAAAAAGTCGTAGTATGGATTTGGATCCAGATGGCTGATTTAACGACAAAGTAAATCAATACAACACTGTTATTCGCGAAAGTCGGCAATATCTTCGGACATAACCTACATCAAAGAAAAATAATAATTTAAGTTCAACAAATTGATACATTTTAGTAAACTACCCAACAAAACTGCTGTCCTTCAGTTCACCCAAAAAAATTTTTACACCTATTTCTTTGGCTGGAAATGAAGAGACATGTCACTGCTCAGCGGACGCACTAGAAAGCAAGCACGCAGTTTAAACGGGAGCCCGAACCGATTATACAATTATGTATTATTTTTACAGTAAAAAAGGCTGCAACTGCATTAGATTACGGCTATTATACGGACGGCCGTTTATAAACGTGATTTATATCGTGTTTATATCAACATCGGCTCAACTGGATCAATCCTGTTCGGCGGGTACAGGTAATAAAGGAGACGTGAGGAAATTTAATAAACGGGTCTGTCGCAGAATTTATGATACTTTAATTGATAAATGTGGATAAAAACAAATATCAAGGATTTTTTCCCATTTTTTAACGAAATTAAAAAAAAATTTGAAAATCGGTTTTTGAAATGTTTTATTGTAACAATTTTTTTTTCCACCGAGTGATTGTTAATAACAATTATTATTGGATGATTTTTATAGCGCCATTTTCGTGAGAAAATAACCATCACCAAATCACAATCAAATGTTGTTATTATTTAATCAAATATATAAATATACTTTTTTATACGTGAATTTTGTGTTATGTATCTACACTAATATTATAAAGAGGAAAGATTTGATTGTTTGTTTGTTTGCATTGAATAGGTTCCGAAACTACTGAACCGATTTTAAAAAATCTTTCACCAATAGAAAGCTACATTATCAGCAAGTAACATAGGCTGTATATAATGGTAAGCTCTGGAGTTGTGAAATTTGTATAAATGAAAATGTGTGTATTTCATATATTTTTGCAGGAGGGAGGAAAGGTAGGGGGAAGGTAGGGTTCGTGGAGAGGGAAGAGACGAGGGAAGGGGAAGGCAGGGAAAATGGAAGGGAAAGGGGTCGCACGGGAAAGGATAAGAAGGGAGAGTCAATTTATTTCATTGAATGGCATAGCAACGCATGCCAGGAACCAGCTAGTATTTTATAATGTGAATACCGCCCAAGCTTCCAAATGCTCCCAACCGCCTGGAGCCAGTGAGACTGGCATCCCCAATTGGAGTATGATAGTGGAGAGGACAAGGAGATGGGAAGGTGGAGGAAGGATCACCAAACACAGCTAAAGCCAATTGAAGCAAAGTTTATCTTCTGAATGGTGATCTTACACCAGGGCAATTATTGAGGACATCTTCCTGTCTGGAACGAGCCGCAACTATACCATCTATTATTTTGAATGATTAAATTGTGAAATAACACAATTCAATCAAATAAAATTTACTTGTGCACGCCGGGATTTGAACGTGATCTTCGGATTGCTAGTGGAGAGCCAAGAGATCGTCAAATGCAACGGATATCAAGTTCTAAAAACCTGATATTGTGAAAAATGCCTAACATGTATAAAAATCCGTTTAAAGGTTAAAAAAAGTGTTTAAAACCGAGTGTGTAAAAAAGAGTTTAAAAAAGAGTTTAAAACCGAGTGTGTAAAAAAGAGTTTAAAAAAGAGTTTAAAAAATTGTATAAGATAAAAAAAAAACAGAATGTGCAATTCACACGTGGTAGAAGTGAAACCTTCAGAAAACTAAAGAAGACAAGGCTAAGGAGCACCTCACACATAACAATTATAAAATCGAGTGCAGTTCACACGCGGTAGAAGCCCACACAATCTCAACCAATAGGAGCCTTGAAAACTGACCACATAATCAAAGCGGCCGATGCAGGAAGGTTTCATTCTATCTCATTCTCTCGCAGGCTAAATCCTATAAATGAACGCGTTTGTTTCTTTTTAGCGTCATTTCCGTTTCATTGACTTTTAAATCACAACGGTGCTAAAGAAGTTTCATTTCAAAAGGTTATTATAATATACGATTTGAATTTTAAAAACTCAAATAATAATCGGCGTTCCTTATAGCGCCGTTCTTGTAAAAAATATATATTGATGGGTAACTTAATTATACAGATATGGGACACAATAATTAGGGTTCTCCGATTTAATCGGGGATCCTTACGCACATCAAAAGGCTATAAATCATTTAAACTAGTAGGAACATGATGGAAAAAAACTACACGGTATTTAAGTACCTATCCACTTACCTATATTTAGCAAATTTGGGAAACGTACGATAATTTATTAATAATCAAGTGTAATAATTCCAAGTTTTCAGTCACATTTGGAACTACGTTTTGCAAAATTAGTTTTTTTTTTTAATTAGCTCCACACTGGAGGCCCTAAGGAACATCATTTCACTCAGGGCTTTCGTTATCTTTGGGAATGGTTTCCTGAGCGGCGGTACCGTCCCAAATTGTAAGAATTTGGATTGCATCAATTTTTTATTTATTTAAATATGTATCAATTCTGTCGCGCTAAATATTTATACACAGTTGAAATTGAATTGTCATATCAAAACGAGTTTTTTCTACGACCTTTTATCAAAAAATTAATCATGTATGTAACGCTGTATTTAAAAAAAAAAAAAACTTTTTAATATCAAAACAATACAGTCGTTGAAAAAATTGTTAAAAAAATATCGACATTTGGAAATAAGTAATGTGGGTAAACATTAAATGTACCAATTTTGCAGAAAATGTGGGCGACATGATACAATTCTTCTTATGTAAATACTGTTTTATTTTGGAGGAAGGAACTTTGTAAATAATAACGCATCTTCAGGAAACTTTAAAGGACTCGTGACCAAACCCAAACCAAGGAGTTAACGTTTTACTTGTTAAGAAGGTATGGTGATGAGACGAGAAGTGAGTGAAAAAACCTAAACATAGGCTTTTTATAATGCTTCCTTGGTAAGAGGGAAATTTGCACCTCCTGACATCTATGGATAATTTCTTCTATTAATTAAATCAGCTTTACCTAAACCAATAAATCGAATTATCTGGAGAGGTGTGAGTCCTAGCTAATTAGGTTAAATTTTATCCAAATACATTTTAGGCAAAAGTAAAAATGCAATACATACAATGCGTAGCTAATAAATTGACGTATCGTTAAATTGGACAAATAAAACAAAAAAGCCTGTAGAATGCTTTGGTGTCCACGCACGCAACCTATTCGGCACGATTTTATGCGGAATCAATTATTCGGAGGGAAAGAAAAGGAAAAGGCGCTTGGGAATAAAATCACAGCCTGCATATTATCAGCTGTCACGATTGCCCAAGCATTTACCGAGTCCCCTACACCTAGTTCTTATTCACAAAACTACGATTCTCTTACAATACTAATGACTAATGATCCATCTTAATTTTAGTTCGCAGCATCATCTGGAGTATTGGATGGACAACCTTTTCTAGTTGTGGACCAGTAGTAATTAATCTAAAACAGCCACTGGTCAAAAATACATACTTAAGTTCGTGTAGTTCATCAAAAATCATTTAAATATGTGAAGTAATTTTTTTTCTTCACATTTTAATGAAATGGTCCTAACACCACATCGCTACGGACCGTGGGTTGCCGATGGCTGAACTAGAATCAATTTTCCATTCCCTTCCACTAATATACGTTAGAAAGGTTTCTACAAATCTGAGCTGTAGTTACATCACTAGCACGAGAAAACGACCACGTTTATAAGAAAAATGTAACCACGCCTATTTCTGCTTATTTAATCCGTTCTCGGTAGCTTTTATTAATAATTTATTGAGCATACCGGAACCGCTCTAATCTACACCTCGCGCGCCGCGTCGCTCTAAAGAAATCGGATTGGAGTACAACGTATGCTTTACAAGCAATAAAAGGTAGGTATGGAATCAATAGCTATAAAAATAAATTAATCATCTTAGGTGAAAAACAAACATTTTTTTTAATACACAATGCAAACTTTTCTAATATTGACATAAGTTAAGGACTATTCAAATTTCAATGTTAAGCAATTGGTTGAATCCTAAAATAATAATAAGATTGGACCAGGGTGTGATCCCTGTGGGACTCCACTAGTTGTTTTTTTTTTTGGCAGGGAGGATCAGGGAGGGCGCCACTTCTGATTGCAACAATCCGGAACTGCACATAAATTAGCATGATAAAGAGGTCCGTACCTAATTCAACGATGATAATATGTATGTATAAGAAAATATAAACTGTACGCTTTTCAAATAAAATAAGGTAAATAAGGAACCTGGATTGATGTATTTTAACAAAATCGTGTATCTTACGAATTGACTCGTTTCAAAGAAGCTTACGAAGACGTTGTGAGATACAATTCACTTCTTGCGTTATTTGTATGATTTACGAACGACCGCTTGTTCCGCATCGTCTTCAATTCCGCCTGATCGCCGTTAATTCTTTTCCGGAGAAATTGTTAATTCGTCCAGCTAGCCGCAGAGATGCATGTATTTCTGGAGTAATGGGGAGTGACAGCGCCATTCCATGGAGCCGAAAAAATAATCATATTAACGTCTGGGAAATAAGAAGACGAAGGAAATGACTGTCAGTTGCTCCTCAAGTTGATTAATCACATTCAGACGCCGGAATTAGATCTGCGATGAATAAAAGTCGCGAGACGCCCACGCGGGGAGGTCGTTGGTTTGTTGCGCAGAGACAAAAGATTCTAAGAAAGGTGAAAAGATACCTTATACGTACGATAGTATCCATCGATATATAACAACAATACTTGGACGATAGTAGTAACCAATCTGATTGATGTAGGCAAGTCAAGGATACATTGAATATTAAACTAGTACCAGCGAGAGCACATACAGACGTCTTGTTTAAAAAAGAAAAATACCCAATATACTAGAACGGTGACGATATCTCACTGGGACTAGAAAATCAAAAGGTAGATTTTAAAAGAACCCTATTGTGGCCAAAATTTATGTAGGCAAAATTGATGTAGAAAATCAAATGGAAGATTTTAAAAGAACCCTATTGTGGCATCTGATTGATGTAGGAAAGTGAAGATTCATTGAATATTAAACTAGTACCAGCGAGAGCACGTACAGACGTCATCGGTTTTTGATTTCTTCCACCACATACGTCTTGTTTAAAAAAGAAAAATACCCAATATACTAGAACGGTGACGATATCTCACTGGGACTAGAAAATCAAATGGTAGATTTTAAAAGAACCCTATTTTGGCATCTGATTGATGTAGGAAAGTGAAGATTCATTGAATATTAAACTAGTACCAGCGAGAGCACGTACAGACGTCATCGGTGTTTGATTCTTCCTTCACATACGTCTTGTTTAAAAAAGAAAAAGACCCAAAATACTAGAACGATGACGTCACGTACGATAACTCACTGCGACTAGAATAACAAATGGTAGATTTTAAAAGAACCCTGTTGTGGCCAAAAACAATTTATGTGGTGATTGTCAAAAAATCAACATGCTGAAAACCTAGATGCTAAAAATTGATAATTTGAGAAAAAGCGTCATATTGTTTCTTTTTCGTAAAATGGTATTGGTAATTAAAAGGTTTATTGGCAAAAGCATATATTGTAGGTACATATCGGTGATATCTTAGTTTACAGTTAGAGGAGTTCATCACAGATAAAAGCAAAGAGATATTGCGAAATACATTTTCAAGTACGGTGTTCTAAAACAAGACAAGGTCGTGAAGGGTTTATTTTACAAGGTATTGGAATGTAATACCGCGTACCTAAGTAAGATTAAACATGTCATATCAAACGCGTGCATGCTGTTCATTTGCTGCCACACGCCAAGAATCAAATGTAAATCTCATATTTTCGGATAAAAAACACAGCCGCAGACAGATGTAGACGGCACATAAACACGTGTGGAGCAGATGACTTGACAACGGAGAAAGACATCATTAAAATTGTGACATTGAATTTGAGTATCTATTTCCTAAACATTTTATCGGAAGTAGAAAAAAAGGAAACATGTCATCTTGAATCGGTTTTTAGACATATAATGTAATCTAAGATTGTCAATTAATTATTTCTGAGTAACTTAATGTGCAATAATAATAATAATAATAATAATAATTGGCTAATTTGTAGAGCGGCGTTTTGGTGAAAAATCACCTCAAGGGCGCTGTACAGCTTATTATTAATTCCTAGGTTCTAATTTAACTATTTACAAACAGATACAGAAACATACTTACCTGGCAGGTCACTTCCGAGAAATTAGAAAGTTAATAGATACGATAAGATAGTTGCAGAAGATACGATCTTGCACGCAGAGGGCATTATATTTAAAACACTGGACTTTGCATGAATTTACATTAAAAGATTAGTGGCAAAAGTAGAGTTGTGTTTATTTTGAGAGACTGGAGAATTTAGGAGTCTTTAGGGAATCTTCATTAAAAAGGCCCTTACATAAAGCTTACAACTGAGTTTTTTTTTTTTTTTTTTTGTATACAAGATGATCAAAATGATTCAATCCGTCATTCAGCGTGCGCGCCCGAGCCAGATCACAGTGTGATGTAGGTATACTGTGATACTATGTTATAGGTAAACTGTGATACTATGTTATAGGTAAACTGTGATCTGGCTTTTTTACATTAGCTTCACTAGGTATACTGTGATCTAGGTATACTGTGATCTAGGTATACTGTGATCTAGGAATACTGTGATCTAGATACACTGTGATCTAGATACACTGTGATCTAGATACACTGTGATCTAGATACACTGTGATCTAGGTGCACAGGTGGTTTTGTCCGACCTAGTCAACAATGTCAGGATCTCCGTCCGTGGCTTTTAGCGAAAAGTGTTGCTGTTGAAAGAAGTAATTAATCAATATAATAAGGATGTTTTTGTTTAATTTGACTAACAATTATCTGGATCGAATGCTGAAAAACGAAAAATTGTCCTAGATATCTCACATTACAAGTACAAGTCCGACTGAAATTCATAAAATATGCAGCCGGGAAATACGCCAACCTTACGACTTTCAAACCTACATGACTTCATAAGTGCAAAATTCACAGTTTTTTCCTAATCTAAATTTAAACGTACCTATATGACAAAAAATCATCAAGCTCTAAATTGGTGAAATGGGACAACTCAACCCAGTGATAAAAGTAAGTACAGACATGAAAAGTGATAAAAAATTAAATTATTAAATTAGATTACGTTGGGTTGGGTTTATGGGTTAGTTTCATCATCGCTCTTTTACGACTTTTCATAAAAAATGAACAAAAAAACATTGATTGACATCGTCTGATATCTCGATATCTCAGCAAATATCATCAGAATGGTGTAGTATTTATACCGTTTATAATAACCGTGATAAAACCCGCGCAGTCACACTTAAAAAAAAAACGTCTCCGGCACGTCTCTAAATTAATTTTATCACATTTATATTCAAAAATGTCCTCCGTTTGATTTGAATTTGCCCAGACTCCCGCAGATGTGGCATCTTTTTCTTATTATTTTATTCCCATCAACCGGAATCTGATGGCAGGAGGATGAGTTGAATTTATGTTTCAATTTCGTTATGAACTCAAGATAAATTAATCTTCACAGAATTGATCGAGCAAAACTACAAGGATGACATTTTATTAATTGAAGAGTTGTGTTTGTGTTTCCGCGTCATTTTTACCGAGAAGATGAAATTCTTTGCAAAACTTTATTATGCACGCATTGGTAAATCAAAATATTTATGTATGTTCTCTAGTTTATTTTAAATAGGTCTATGCTTTGGCAAGCGTTTTTAATCTGAAAACTCGAAAATGATTGACAACACAAAACTGTTGTAAAAATGTTACCAAGTGATAATTTGGTTTCAATTAGCTTGTGCCATAAGTTTTTATTTATTTATTTATAAATAAACGCCCTTTTTCGGGGCTTTTACATATATAGCATAGAAAAAACATTTTATTGTACATAACTGAAATGCCTCAATAACAATATTTTATATTTATTCAAAGATAAATTGAAGATGTCCACTGACTTGGTATAATTGTTTCCCTCCATTAGTATTCTGGGCAAAGAGGAATACATATGGTAGTTAGTCCCAGAATTTCTGCACTGAAATAAATCCTTTGATGAATTGATGAATTGCTGACTTTTTGTCTAAAATTGCAATGAAATAAACAAAATCGATATTCCAATAAAATACGAAAAATTGTGAGTTTATCAATAACTCAGAAAGGGTAATGCATTATGTAAATATACCTATGCTTTTATGGTAGGTAGATAGGTATACACACATGGGAATAATAGGGTGTTAAAGGACGTACTTGGCTTACTTTAACCAGTGTGACATTATTTAACAAAAAATTCAAACGAAATTTTGGTCTCCCGTGACATTTTTGAAGGGTTTTTTCAAAGTAAAAACAAAAGTAGGTTAAGGGCGGAATGAGGGATTGGGCGGTTACTCGGATGAGTGACCGGTGACTTTAAAGAAAAAAAAATGAAAAAAAAAAACAAAAAAAAGGTACCGTAGACCAAAATTTAATTTGCATTTTAACTCCAAATAATGTCAGCAAACACTGGTTAAAGTGAGTCAAGTGCGTCCCTAACACCCTGTTTACATATGTGCACGTACTAAAAAATCAATCAAATTTGTTGCAAATGCTACGTCGTCTGTGATAGCAATAAATACGATGGTGTTTATAATGTTATTTGCATTTTGTAGAGAAGCACAGACAGTTTATTACCAGTTTCAGGAGAATGACAAAAAGAGTTGAGAATACTTGTGTGAATAAATCCACAAAATCTAAATATAAATAATTAAACCTAAATAATAAATAAGTATGTGCTCGTGCTCGTCATCGACGTAAAGGGAAATACGGTTTGTGACAGAGGTTCGGTTGAATAGTAATTAGAGACAGAAAAGAATAATCATCAGGAAACGAAGAGATTATGTGGAAATTTTTACAAAATTTTAAGACGTTAAAAATATAAATGGAATCAAGCAATATATTATTTTATTTAAAAAAAATAGTAGATACGTACACAACAAATAAAGACGTGAGGTAAAAAAAATGGTTAACTTTTAAAAAAAATGGGAAGTAATAAAATCGAACGTGAAATTATCTTGAAGAAAGCCGACATAGGAAAAAAATGAAGAAAGATACGAAGTCTAAATTGCCGCCTCAATAAAGCTATAAACGTTATTTATACTTGGGACTAATATCCTCCCCCACTGTGTCCGACCTTGGAATGACAAATAAAGATGGTTCTATGAGATGAAAGTATGGTAAATGCACTAATATGACTGCATTATGAGAGACAAAAATAAATTTAAAACAGAATGTGTGCCAGCGATTTAGTTTGTGTATTAATTAGGAACATAAATAATTATTAAAAAAATACTAATTTCGGTAATCTGTGTGTCCTGCGTAACTCTAATTCAATGAACTCAATTTGTTTAGAATTAAAGTGTCATTTTCAAAATTGGAACTGAATGTGGAGAATTCAGACTATTTATTAATATAATATTTTAATAGAAAATTATTTTCGAATAAATATAATATCCCGTGATTTTTCACCAAAAATACTAATTTCGGTTGTGATTCTGTGTGTAACTTCGTTTTAATGAACTCTACAATTTGGATTTGCTTTGAATTTAAATGTCATTTAAAAAAAATGAGAACAATTAAGAAAAGCGATTGTTGGTAAAGCAGAAACCGAAATATTTTTATTTTTATTAATTAATTAATAATTCTGAATTCTAAACGTGCATTTCTTATGTTTAAATATTTGACAGATGTCGTAATTTTTCAAATTTACAAACGGTGTTCAGCCGAAAGATAAATTTCTAATCGTCTCAAAAATTGACAATGTTTGAAAGGCGATGATCCTGAGGCATTTTTTCTAATTATTTTCAGTTTCACTAATCCCGCAATTATAATATCCCGTGATAGTTCACGGGTTGAATTGAAGCAAAAATAACATTCGGTAACAACGCTAATGAACTAAAAATGTTAGGATGGTAATAATAAGAAACAATATTACAGATAAAATGAAAATGCTATTATTGGAAACGAAGATTGTATGTTACGTACCGGGAAATCCGAAAGTTTCAGATAATGTTTATGGCAAGATTTATACTGACAATAATTATTATTGAAGAATGCATTAGTGATGTCGATGCGTCTACTATAATGATCGATATTCGATGAGGTTGGATTGGATACAGCTTGTATGTGTAATCTATAATGTAATTTATTTACTGAAGACTGTTTTGGTGTGAACAGACACGAGGTGAACATAAATTGGGATGCATCCAATCATTAAGCACTTACAATTTACACCGGGCGCTAATTTAATCACCGAGACTGGGGTGGCCAAATAAAATAAAAAATATCGTAAAATTTGCCCCCGGTCCGCGAGCAGGAAACGAGTAAGGTGTACCGCAGGGGTCTAAAACTTAGTACACGCGAGCAACACTGCAGATTAAATCAAAATATCTACAAGCCTAGAGCTCAAAAACGTTTTAGAGTTTTGATGATAGCTATCCGTTATTAATGTTTCATTAAAACAACCAATAAACTGGGCGAAGTACGAACTATTAAAGATCGCGAAAGTTTTCATGAAAACTGAAAAAAATAGCATTAATCTCATTCTCAAATGCCCGCAACCAGAGGAACTATGGCTCTCAAAGCCGAAGGAAATGGAAGAGGGAATTAATAGGTGAAGAGAAACATTGCGAAACTTGGCCATTCGTATCTGATCACTAAGCTTCTAAGCTACTTTCAATTTGGAAGGCGGGTAAGGGTACCGCCATCCCGGGAACCATTTATTGGATAACCAACTCCTCTGCCGTAAATCACCCCAAGTGTAGCTATGTTTGGTGACTTAACAGAGATGCCCGAATTAATGAGGTGAGGTTTGTCTGGGTCTTGGCGGCGGATGCGTCTGCTAACCGGCTGCACGGCAGGCCGGATCGGGAGAGAATGATTGAGAGTCACTTTGACTTCTCCAGCCGTACTCTCCCGGGACATCGCCTTGCACCGCAGTGGGAGGGATGGATTCATTCAGTCCGTCACTCCTGGGCACACTGCCCCCAGATTCTTACCCACCCACAATACCCTTTTCCTTCCCAGAACTTCCTCTCCTTCCTTTCCTAAAAATCCCACAGAGCATTCCCAGAGACCCTGAGGGAAATTATTTCCTTCAGGGTCTCCTTTGTGGAGCTAAAGTAAGAAAAAAAAGTCTCTTCGATTCTGTCTTAGTTGTCTTTCACCAGGGCGACATAATTAGGTCCTGGAAGGAGGTGCAAAAAAAACATATAAATTTTGCGTTTAAAAAAACTGGTATAAATTAAGACATTCCCAATTTGCCCATCCGCTGAGGATGAAAATGCTTTGAACTTCATTCGGAGTTTACCACTCTGCCGTAAACATCGAAATCAGATAGGTTATTTGGTAAGCAGGTTAATCTAACAAAGTGGAAAGGTTGGGAACGCCTGCTGGTTGTAACGAGTAAGGGAGCTGATCCGCGGAAACGCGAAACATGAAACACACCATGCTTTTACAACCCTACGGACCATGTGGATTTTACGATCTCATTCTTTTAACGATTCTTTACAACACTATCACACTACGGCATACCGTACAGAATGCTCCGCACTCGCTGGACTGTCTGCCAGCTATAAACCTGGCGCTTGATAAGGGTGGATTTATACACAGTCTTCCAAATGAGATCCACGACTGGATGAAGGATTTACGGTAATCGCCGCACCGCGTTTAAATTCTTCTTCTAATTGCTTCAAAAAATTGTGATATCAAAGATGATAGATTTTATAAACGCAGTGGTCGTAAAATTAAAAATGTCAATTAACTTGCGTGAGCAGATAATTAAAATGGGTTTATTAACAAGGTCAACAATATCTCATTAAGTTGCTCATTTCTTATATTAAAAAACCAAAACATTAAGGCATATAACCGTATTTTTAAACCATGAAAATTATATTATTAACCATTTAACAGTAACTTGATTTGGATTCCTGGACATGTTGGCATTGTGGATTATTTGGCAAAACAAAGAGCATTCAGCCGTACTGTTAACCTCATAAACCACAATCCCCAATCTGAATTTTCATTCTCAAAGACAGATCTCGCAATGTTTGAGCAGAGTTTTGGCACGTTGCTAGTCAATCCAAGAGAGCCTGCTATGCCTCAATACAATACAAAGGACTATCCCATAAGGCCGTGGTTTCAACATTTCACCCATTTCTGCAAAAAAAAAATCTCACTTAATCAAATGAGAATTGGATCTTGTTCGGTTCCTTCTCACATTTTTAAAATGCATGTGCTTGACTCTCCAGATGGTACTTTCTATGGTCTAGAAATGCAAATATCCTCTCTTCCATCAAGCCTCATCTAAAATTGCTTCCATCCGTTCAACATCCATCTTCTCTAAGTGTGAACTCGACTCCAATCTTCATTCGACTCCAACTTAAATAAAATTAAAATATAAATTCACTTTCCCTCTCTTCAATATTTGAATTGATAGCCTAGAGCACTCTGAAAAATCCATGTGAAAGAATATGGCATTAATTAGGCAATAACTATCCCTTGGTAACTGTATTTTATTGTCCATGATGCTCACTATTCTCTAATCAAGCTTCGTAAAAAATTGTCTTTCCTTCTTTATACAAGCACTCTCTCCTTAGCTTAAAAAAAAATTAAACACATTTATTAAGAGTAAAAATCAAAATCGATGAATCGATGGCAAAGAACAGTAAAAATTGAAAAATGACATTATTTAATTACTTTTATGAAAAACAAATTCCTTTGTATTACACCACTATTTTATTAACAATATCAACATGTTTCGAAAACTATGTTTTCTTCGTCAGGATAATAAGTCAATAAAATTAATGATGACACCCCAAAGTAAATATGCCTATTTTGAAGAAATTATTTAATTACATTTAATTTCATTACGTTCCTACCCTAGACTAGATCCAGGTATTACTGAAGCTAATCAGCGAACTTACCCAAGACGTTGTCAGCACAGTATTAGTTTCATATAAAGATTTCCAAGTTATTTGGTTTCGATACACATATCATTGTGATCGGAAAACTACTATGTCTTCGGGGAAGTCTTATAAAAATATAATCTTTTCTTTGTTTTATACGTGCAGCGGGAGTCGGAATGGAATCGGTGGGATGGGGTAAGTTTATATGAGGGTGGAGGTGCAATACTTCCAGCAATTAAATTACCAGCAAGTTAATAAGATTACTTCAGTAGCTGGGGAAATACTTACATTATTTCAATTCTTCTTCTTTCGTATGGTGGGGGGTCAGAGGGGGATATCTAGGTCTGTGAGCCAGTCTAGGGCCTCTAGCGTTGCCCTGTGGACCTCATCAATCCCGCCGGGGAATGAAAGGAGCGGGCATTCGTTGACATGTTCGGTGGTCTGTATGCACCGTACCGCGTCAACACATTATTTCAATAAAAAAAGCAATTTTTGAAGTGAAAGCCGTTGTAATTTGAAATTCGATGAAACAAAAAAGCGACACTAAAAAGAGACAAAGACATACATCTATGATTTAGCCTGCTAGAGAATAATCTTTGTGCGGTGCTTCGTAGCCTATCGGTCACCTCTTTGTGTGGTGTTTCGTAGCCTCCCCACTATTGTCTACTTAAGTTTTCTGAAGGTTCACTTCTACAGCGTGTGAACTGCACACAATTTTTTTAATGTGAAATATACTTAACGATTGTGTAACAAAACGATATTTGTATTAACCCTTCGAATAATGAGAAAATAATATCTATGAACTTTTGCCTGTCAAAGTTTGCACGCAAAAATTCTCGATTCTTCCCATGCATTTTAAATGTTCATTTTTATTGGTTATTTTTTAATCTTTTTGAAAAAAAAAAATTGTTCTAAAATCTAGATAAAATAATCTTTCCGATGTGCTTATCAAAAATTAAGTTTTTTGTTTTAAAATATTAAAATTTTTATATTGAAAATATGAATTAGCTTAAAAATAACGTACATGGGGTTTCCCCAAAAAGTACATAAAATAAAAGAAAATTAAAATTTTAAATACAGATTCCTTTTTTTAAGAAAATTTGTAATAAAACTGTCACTTCACTTTTTATCACATTCATACAATTTTATTTTTAAATTAATTGTTTATTACGTCACACATTGGCGCAAAATAAAATCGTCACTTATGATCGAGTTTGTAAAATATCTGATCAATATAACTCGTTTATTCCTAAGATAATAAGAAGCAATATTTCTTTCACTTTCAAATATAAAAGAAATCACAAATTTTTGCTTGACAGGAAGAGAGATATCTAACTTTTAATGACGCTCGGTCGTTCTGGGACAATCTGGGTCTCCTGTTATTATAACGGCATATGATGTTTTGGGACAACTAGGGTCTCCTGTGATTAGACGGGTTAAATAAAAATCTTTGTGATCTCCAACCAGGAATCTAGTATGCAACCCGATTCAAAGGAAGATCTCTATGGATTGGAGAATTAGAATGTTAGTTTCGGAGTAGGTACTGTTAATGTAATACTATGTACCTACTCTAAGTGTAGAAAATGGATATCACCTATTGATAACCTTCAAGGACAACTCTGTGTTTCCTACCTACTACATCACCATTCACTCCTTCCTTTCCTCAATAAGACCCTCCACAAAATCTTAGTTGGTTTTAACATGCCGGAAGAAATTTCAGAAACCACAAATCGAGAAATTGATATCAATAATTATCGGCTCAATGCCATAAAAATCGATGGAGATATTTCCAACAAGCCCATTCCCCTTATAAGAAAGCGTGGACAGTGTTGACATCAAAATAAAAATAAGTTTCATCGATTTCATCGTAAGCCGAAGCCGAAGTAAATCGTGGCACCCCTTCATTAATAATCATGTTACAGTCTTACAATACACTCGGTTTACCGTGAGGGTCTAATAACCAACACTTCAATTACTTACTTTCGATGAGTGTTTTTTTAATTAATTTAATTGGTAAATAAGACATATACATCGAATAAGACAACATTACCGATGCTAACTTTAGTTCTTCATAACATTGACAAAAATTGCTAAATTGTACCAAACAGAAAAAATTGATTGAAGAGCAGACAACAGTATAGTGCAGTTCTGAATTGTTCCGGGCTCGAAGTCGATTGAGGTGAATTGATAAGAGATGTTCCGACCGGCGCATTTTAGCGCGGCCTCCTGAGTATCAGATAAGCTGTCAATATTCAAAATATTTTGAATAATGTCATTTCTTATGCACAATAATTGGCTTATTAATGTATGAATGTGAATTGACGAAGTTCTTAGAATTGAAAGAAATCGTATACTCGATCCATAAACTTATTTGATACATCTAAGACGAGATCAATTTAGTCCGTTCGACCTTGGACAAAGAGAAAGACCTCATGAACTAATAAAATCTCAAAAGTACAACCAAAGTGCCAACGCATATTAAAGTTAGTACTTCAATTTGAAATGGTTTATTTATAAGTATTTTTATTTTTTTCGTAGCGGTCTGAAGTTGAGGTATGTAAATTCATAGACAATTCCGACAGTGTTCCCCGCGTTTAACGATTTCTTATTTAGTTCCTGTCAATATCGGTCAACAATGCAGCCGTGCTCGGGAAAACGGTATAAAATCATCGGCAGTTACGTCTATCGATCCGATATTGTAAAGTAATCGATATCACGGTGCCAGACGTCCTGGAATCTGAAGGATGCAAGAAAGTACAGTACCCCTAATGATGGATCTCCCATAATGAGATGAAAAGGATATCATCGGTAACCTTAACAGTTTTATAAGCCCAGCAGTAGAATTTTATGAGAGCCTTAACAGTCAAATAAGCCCAACAGTAGAGTAACATCATCAGAATATCGCGTAGAGCAATAAAAATAGTATTTTTTTATAATTTACACCTATCGGAAATATTTAAACTTTAAAATATTCGAATCCTCCTAATAAAAAAATAAAAAGATCTCTCCCATTTCGCTTGATGGATCATCCAGACATCAGAGTCCATCCGAGTTTTCTTTAATAGCACAAGTCACAATATTGAACGATACGAGGGGTGTAAGGGAAGTGTAAGCTATCTTGCCCCCACTCGTAAGACTTCCCTCTCTATATCGATTGCGAGACATACATCCCTATTCGATTTAATTATTATAGACAGCTGATCGATAAAGAAGACGACAGATAAACGTTTTAGGGGTTTTATGCCGTGCTACCTACTTCTTTCTTAACTCTTTTCTCTTTGCCAACGTTTCTGACAGCGTTGCAATGTCTATCATCATCCCGTCAACACGTCTGCCCTTATGATGGACATTGTAACGCTGTCCGAAACGTTGGCTAAAGAAAGAGGTAGTGCAGCACGGCATAAAACCCCTAAAAAAATAACGAAAATACTTAGGACCGTGAAAATCTAAAAAAAATACCCGATTATTCTCCCATGCGCAACGACATTCGGTTCGCAAATTTTCCCGCAACTGACATCTCTTAACCTGGGTCGTCGTCCCTGGCGTTAGGTAACTACTTTTAAGAGTTGATGTCTTAACACTAGTGCAGTACTTATCTCGTTAGCGCGATACGGAATATCACACTTAAGAAAACTCTCGAGGTGACACGCGTTACGCTGCGCAAAAGAAACAAAATCACCCTCCTGATCTAGTTATCCTGATGTTAAAAAAAATCGAGTGCAATGACACGCGCTAGAAGTGAAACCTTCACCACGCAATCTCAACCAATGGGAACCTTGAAAAGTGCGCTCGTTATCAATGCTGTAAGGTTTCATACTATCTCATTCTCTCACAGGTTAAATCCGATAGAGGTTTGTCTCTTTCTGGTGTCGTTTCCATTTCAACGAGTTTCAAATCATAACTGTGCTAAAGAAGTTTCACTCACAAGGCATAAGTAAGCACGGTCCACTCTAGATTCTTCTGGTGCCTTCTCACATCGAAAGTTGGCTATCATCTTATAAGGCCATAATTTTCATTCTGGAAACAAAGCTTTAAATTTTCACCACTTCCAATCATGACGGTCCTCTGGATAACATGTATGTCTGTGATTGCATCACTCAAATATTCAAAGCATAATATTAGATTTGATTCTATACTCTCCAATACCACTGATTTTATCCTGCTGCATTGTTTCTCTAGTCAAATTGCTACTCCGTTGGAGCTAGTCTTTAATCAAATGGAGCGCTGTATGTTTGAAACGACTCTCCTACCACCCCTCGGTAATCAAGTTGAAATCGCTAATCAATGAGTCTGCAATACCGGTTCATATCTCGCCGGGTGGTGATTGCAATTCTGCGACGAAGATATATTAGTTTTATAATTCTACCTAGGTATAATACATATTACTCCGTATGGTAATACGAAACAGTGCCTAATAAGAAAGTAATGTGCAACTCGGCAGGGTGCGGCCTTTGGCAAATGAGGTGCGGTCAAAAAGCAAGGTGCATTTTATGGGGTTCAGTTTGCCTGCTTTGCTAACGATAACATGTTAAGACTTTGATAGCTTATGGTTAAAGTGCATATTAACCTGCTTAGCGTGTTTTATTTTTCTTCTTTGAATAACTTTTATACAAAGCGGATTAAATTTTAGCACAGGAAGGAAGGAGTGAGGGAATAGGTAAAAATCTAAATTGGTTGATGGTTCAAAGTTCGAGCCAGCCAACGCCGAACTGCCAGATTGCGTCAGCCCTGAGTATACGCATTTCCAGCGCCGAACTGCCAAGGAGTCACAAGTCGCTGATAATAGTTTAGTACGTAGCATTTTGGAAAGTGGTTCAGTAGTATGGGGACCAATGGATTTGACTTACTCTCAAATGATAGAGAGTACAAAAGAAGTTTCTGAGATATTTATATCTTAGAGACTTCGGATATTATCCCTGGTTATATCCATCAGCCTTTTTGTCCGGCATGCTGGGTATTAATAGCCTCGCCGATAGAAGGAAAACTGCTTTGCTGACAACAGCATATAAACTTTTAAACGGTAATATTTGTATTCCCGATATAATACAAAAATTTGAGTTTTATGTCCCCGACAACTTCACAAGAGCGCGCAGACACAGAACTTTTGTTGTTCCGAGATGCAGAACTAACTTACCATTGGTAATGCCGCTCGGAAAAATGATTCTATTACTTAATTCCCTGTCCCCTGAAATCGATATTTTTCAAGTAAAAATTAAAAAATTTCAAAACGCCATTATTACTTTATAATAAAATGTATGTTTGTAATTGTTTTGAGTTGTAAATGTACATTTAAAATAAAAAATAAAATAAAACATATATATAAGATCTTATACAGCCAGCGCTCTTGAGATTTTTACAAGGCCTCCGTGGTCGAGGGTATAGGCTCACCGCTATAGATCCGGAGGTCGCGGGTTCAAATCCCAGCGGGCGCCAGTAAATTTTATTTGATTATTGTGTTTTCACAATTTACTAATTAAAAATAATATGACGTAAGTATATTTGCGGCACGTTCCAGAGTGGGATACACTCTCTTTTTTTACAATATATATTGATTATTTAGTCATTTTCGGATTTGTGGATATCCTGGAACCAAATCAATCGTTTTGTTTTCTTTCGTCTGAAAATTCTTAAATAATTGCATTGCAAGCAATAAGATTAGTTGGTTTAGTTCTGGGCGAATGATCCATTTGTTTAACACGAGTATGTGTGTTCAATTGTTGGCTTTGAACATGCTCATAAACTGAGAAAGCTCCAATCATGAGAAAGCTCAATCCAAGCTTGCTCATTTATGAACAAATGTGTACAGTTGATGAGCACGCACATAAGCTTGCTTATTAATGAGCATGTGTGTCAATATCACGAAGAGGACAGAAAATCTTCGGGATACTACAAACATTACCCATATTTGGGTCTCACAGTACTGGACCCAATTTCAGAAAAAGTTTAGTGGAAAAATGACAAAAGTGAATGTAACGGCGTGTTTACACGATAAAATGTAAAGTTTTAATATTTAAAAAAAAATTAAATTGCGTAAGTTTATCATTTATCACGAAAACAAATAAGAGAAAGTCGTGGTTTAATGATTTCCTAAGAACAATGTATAAAGCAATTAAAGTAATGAATCATTAATCCGTCGAATAGCAATATTCACCAATACTACTACTTCCTTCGTAAAATGCCGAGGTACAGATTCCGCGGTGGGCGTGCCTTCCAATCCGAGCACCAATGAGGACCCTCAATTCTCTATCCGTCCCTCTCCCTCCCGTGGAATGGAGCCTCGCGACTGGCGCCGTTTCCCTCTCGCACAGCATCCGAGGAGTATTATATAATACGACTAGAGGGAAATTCGTACCGAATGTATTGGATGATGTTGTATCGTATCTTTAAAGAAAATGTAAGTCATTCGTGTATTGGCAACATGGATTTGAGAGAGAGAGTGGAAAGCGAAGTCATGCATTTATGAAGAGCCCTCCCTATCCATAGACCTGGCGTTTGAGGCAGTTCCCAACCATTTTTAACCCCCGACACAAAAAGAGGGGTGTTATAAGTTTGACGTGTCTGTGTGTCTATCTGTGGCATCGAATGGACCGATTATGATGCGGTTTTTTTGTTAGTTTGAAAGCTGACGTGATCAAGATGGTTCTTAGCTACAATTCATGAAAACCTGTTCAGGCGTTTCAAGGTCGTCAGTTCTTTTTTGTGTCGGGGGTTATTTAATTGGTTTAATTATTTAGCATTCAAAGTGGAAAACGAAAATATCGTTGATATTGAATTGTGGCACATCTATAATATTTCAAGCTTTTACGTCAATGCTCAATTATTGCTTGATAATTGTTCGCACTTGCCTTAGAATAGACCGATCATTGAATGAGTTGGCGTCGCGTCTGGTTCCCATCCAGGCGTCGTCAGTTCAATTCTTCGGTTGGCTAAGACTTCTATCACAAGCAACATTTTCAGCTTTCTGTGAAAGTTGTAGGAGATTTTCAAATATTATCAGGTTGTTCGTAACACGAGAATTTTCGTCTTCTTTAAAAAAATTAGAACACGCAGATTTTGGACGAAACTTAAGACAAAGGCCGTGCTTTTTCAATGATACAAGGTGATTACATAACAAAAAACATATATATTCACTCGTAGAAATAAATTAAACCAAAACTTTCAATGTAAGGCGATCCAAAACGAAGTGCTTCATTTTTAAAATTTGATCGCTTAGAAATATTACAGATGCTTTGATTAAATACTGGCTAAAAAAAGGTCTGAATTTCTCAAAAAAATCTTTTTAAAAAAATCTGCATTATGGCGATGTTTTTTTTGGCATAAATTAAAACAGTCGGCCGGTGTTAAAAACTCCAGTACGGAGTTTTCAACACCAGCCGCCTACTTTATCGCCAAATTAAATGATATAGTTAACAGGCCAGCATTGCTTGCGTTGATATGCTTTCGTAATACTAGAAGTGGAGATTTATTTCAGGTCAGATATCCTCGAACTAACTACCTACTTCGTCTACGTCTTCGTTACAAGTCGAAGTGAATCGCCTCAAACTCTAGTTTATACAACGTAATCTACCAAAATTTCATACTAACTAGCTCCAAAAGTGATGTTTTGACTTAATTGAAATTGGCTAAAAGTTATTGTTAAACCAGCTTTAGTTAGATTAACATTTTTTTTTTTTTAAATATGTTTATTCAGTTTTAATTTTACAATATTTTATTTTACAAATCTTACGAAACTGATCAATCAGTTTGATTGTATAATCATAAAATTATCGCTTCTTTTGAGTTAAGACCAATCAGTTTCAGACAAAACCGTGCCTTTCATAATATAACATTTGAAATTTTCACGGCCAAAAGTACAACACACGGCACGCAACACGGCATAATATCCCAAAAATAAATCGTGAAAACATTTTTATGGCGCAGTTTTGTCTAATATCACTCCAAGTGTGCTACCCTTAAAAGAAAGCATGGTTATTGGTTAGGTTATGCTTAAAACTATGACAACAGAGTCTTTGGTAAGAACCCATTAAATGCAGCTGATATTCGTTTTCAAAACGGAAACAGATTATGGCCATTTTTGGACAGCATTCAATATAGGCGACCACCACAGTGAAGTAGCTCCATATAGTGTATTGGTAAGGTATGGTTAAATTATTGATTAAGACGATATTGTGGCACTTCTCACCCAAGGCTGATCTTCTTAACTTAATATCCTATATGTTACATATGTCCTTGTTCTATACCTACTATTTGTATTAGGTTTTTAGTCTATTTATTTTTTAATGATTCCATGTAAATCAATCCAATGTATAGATCCCTAAGTTCATTTTAAAATCTGAAGTTGGACACTGAAATGCTGTCCGAAACGTGGGCAAAATAAGGAGGTAGCGCAACACGGCATAAAATTAAATCACGATAATTTATAAATAAAGTTTATTTCAAAGTAATTATTTAATAAACATCCATAAATGACATCACTCGAATTTCATGATTCGAACAACCCCCCCCCCCCCCCCCCCCCCCCCCCCCCCAACATCGTCACATGTGATCGATTGATTGATCTTTACATGTGACGTCAGAGATGACAATAGTTGATCCATTCCATAAGTATACACACATTATAATACATCTAAGAAATAATATGACAGACCTACAAGCTAAAGAGATTGCAAAGGACCTTTTCGTAGATGTTGAACTCGAATCTATATTGACTTTATAAAATAAAAAGTATTCTCATCTCGGTCAATAGTCACTACATCATACAAAATCTGTTAATAGTCACCATAGAAATAGTTATTAAATGAAAATTTGTTTAATAGTCACTTATAGAAAATCAGTTAATAGTCGTAATAGGTAGGTAACCTATAAAAATTGTTCAAGAACAGTGTATACTAAATATCAAAAGGATCACAAAGTAAATGTATTGCTGTCATATTTAAATTGGTACTAATCTGCAAACGTTCCGGTCCGGCGTCGCTCGTTGCCCATGATCGATTGTAAAAATAGAAATTCGCGAGTCCTTGTGATATATTTCAATTGTCACAGCAAATAAATAACAAATCAGTGGCAAAAACAATCCAAAATCAATACAGTAATACGGCTCGTCTGTTTGGTAAGCCGAGGACATGCGGGCATCAGATTAGATTGTTTTGCAAGAGAATCAATAACTTATTTACGATTGCTGGTGCCTATCCAAATAATTGGCTATTTGTTGTAGCGTCCTTGGGCAAACATGGTTAACACGCCGAATCATCCTGGCTGTATCAATTCTGTTAATGTCACCAATATCATGCGCCAGTAACATACGATTTTTTTTTTTAATTTTACACAACGAAAGCTTTTGGTACAAAAAATGGCTTGGACAATCGGAACATGGTGCAAATGTCGTGTAACCTATCTACGTATCTTGTTTTGTCTCTAATTGGTGAATGCTTTAATTAAATCTCCTATTATCATTCTGGATTCGTGAATAACTTCGGCAAAGCTATGAAGTACGCGAAGGGCCAAGCGTATTATTTAGTTTTCCAAGCTTTTAGTAGCCATTATATGATATTATTGTTACTCGTATTAAGGGGTGCAGATATCACGAAAAATAACAGAATTGATTGACATTTCAGAAATTTACCCCTATCGTCTTGTTTATCATTGGACTGACATGTGACGGGTATCATACTTAAGTTAACTACTAACAAGACAGATAATATGAACGAAATAACGTCACGTACAAATTATTACAGATAGAAATTGAACGGTTCAACGCAGTGGACAAATAAAAGAGATCAAATTAAATTCATCACAGCTACTAAAATAGGAGCGTTTTTCTTATTAAAACGGTGATAGCAATAATGAAATTAGCGTAATCTTTTTATTAAATCTCATTCCACCTATTGCTTGCTTCCAGCATCTACATTTTTTTTGGTTTTGAGACAGTATCCTCCAAATCTTTCTCATATTATTTAAGTTCTGACCATTGCTTCATCCCTGTAGCATTTCTATTGGCATTTTTTTCATTTGGTCTCTATTTCGGAAAGGTATTGATTAGTGAATCTTTATTTAATGTTTTAATTAATTTACTCTTCCCGACAAAATCTCTATGTTAAGTCGTTTGATTTTCATGTTGTTGATGAAATCTCAAATTTCTATGCCAAAATTCATGATAAGCAGTACACATTTGTCAAATTTATTCGTATTTTCAATTGGACCACCATGTTTTATTTCGTGTATTCAGAGCGAAAACGGCTGTTTGCCGTGCTCATGTACGGTTTGATGTCGAAAAAATGGCAGTTGTTTGTCTACCGCTGACGCCAATTAATAGTGACAGCGCAGTTAAATCACTCAACTACTAAATTAATGAAACAATAAATGACGAATGGCTGTCCGAAAAAGATGTAGGTCGAACTTTCGAGTAAATTATCATCAAACCAATAAATTATCACAATATAAAGAAAATATACGGTATCTGACTACCTATAGACAAACATTTCTTCTTCACTGTCCATTGCCTTCGAGGACTGTTGGGGTCGGCCCTTCTCGTTCTAAGTCAAACCAGATATGGATATTCTCGTTTGCGTCAAAGCTTTCTCAGAAAACATCCCATTCGGTACCTACATATTTTTTAATATTATGTTCAGCAGGTTTACGATTATGATACAAGCCAGAAAAAATGTTCAACTGTTGAACGTCCAAAAAATCATGCGAAAGTTACCTACATGAGTTCTGTTCAAATATCGATATAAAAAAACAAATGATTACAATAAAAAATAGATAAAATGTCGATATAAAACAAACGATTGTTTTCTGTTTATCAGATAATATATCATAATTATTGCATATTACATGATAATATCGTAAGAGGTTTTACCAGAATAGCTAACTAATATATTAAAAAAATCTCCCAATTTGGAAATAATAAAAAAAATTAACTGATTTTATTATTTCTACACAAACCCGAATACATAACCAATATGAAAAAAACACAATTCAATGAAGTTTTCAACGAAATAATGACCCTTATACTAATTTTAAAACTATCGATCGTAAAATATCGATTTTTTTCGCCATTGTCAGCTGCCAAAAGCCATCCGCAGATTTCATATAAAATTATTTTAATATCATTCAGACTAGCTATAATAATCAAATAGAATACAGGTCCCAGATTGATGTTAGCGCAAGCGATTCTGGCATTGTCCTTTATACAGTTTATTAGTACGTAAGGGTTAAAATCGCATTTAAAAAAAAAAACAAAGATTTTTTGTACCCACCGGCGGGCGAGCCACAGATGAGAGGTTAAACTTCTTGACTCCTATTCACTTTGTGACTTTGTCATCTGTTCTAGGCATAATAATAATTTAACGGAAATATGCCAAGAGAGATTAGGAAAAAGAAGATAACTTTTGCCTGCTTATTAATTACAACTTAAGATTTAGTATAAATCTTGAATTGGAAGAACGAACGAGAAAAAACTCTGATTGTCATCATATCCGTGGTAAAAAGCTGTCATAACGTCTAAATAACACTGAGAAATGTTATGAGTTCTAGATAGATAACAATAGTAGGTGTGTTTGTGAGAGTTTTGGCACAATATTTACCGTAGCTCGACAGGTATGCTCAGGTAGCCGGCCTGACAGAAAACCCATAAATCATACACCCAATATCAGTTGATTTAAAGGTAAGGTAGGGAGATTAACTTTAGGTATATCATTTTAAGAATTGTCAAAAAAGCAATTAAGATGGACTGAATAAATAAAATTTCTTGTTGGGATTAGTTTTGGCTTTCTGGGAATCAATTTACTGCGATTCCCAGATTACGCGTAAATGTATAATTGTGTTGGGGAATTCCTAATCGGGTCAAAGTATGAATGAAGTTGTCATTAGTAGTAAAAGGACCTCCATTCTAGGTTTTTAATGAAATGACTAATTAGTATTGAAAAGCATATGAAATACCCCGAATCTAACACAGTCATTATTAGAATAAAATTTACCTAACCTTTCTGACCTACCTGAAAACAAAGGGTTTCTTTTTTTTAAATGATGTACTAAAATACGGTGTCCTGAACAAAACGGAACAGGGACATAATAGAACATGATAAAAATAATTGAATATGTTAGGTTATTAGGTTTGGGTTGGAATTTTTGAACTGAAACTTCTTTAGCACCGTTGTGATTTGAAACTCGATGAAACGACACTAAAAAGAGACTAACACATACATCTGTAGGATTTAGCCTGCGAGAGATTGATATAGAACCTTACCGCATAGGCCGCTTTGATTATAAGCTCACTTTTCAAGGCTCCTATTGGTTGAGATGTAAGTTTTTGTGAAGGTTTCACTTCTACTGAGAAAAATGATTCCCCATGTTATCCTTGGGAAATCTGAGTGGAGGGTATTTTAAGTGAAAAGAAGAAGAGGAAGTTCTGGAAGGAAGGTTTGAGGGGTGGTTAGGAATCTGGGGGTCAATGTATCCAGAAGTGACAAACGTGTAAATCCATCCTTTCCACTACGGTACTAGGCGATGGGTCGAGAGTCCGGCTGGAGAGGTAAAAAGGTCTCCCTTAACCAGTCTCTCCCGATCCGGCCCGCAACGCACTGGGTGGGAAAACGCACGTGCATCAAAACCTAGACAAACCTCGCCCCATGAACCCGGACACTCCCTGCTACGTCACCAAATGTGGAAAACCGCTAGGGGTATGACAGGAGTGGTTCCCAGGGCGGCGGTACCCCTACCTCCCAAATTGTGAGTGACCTTAGAATACACGAAATAATTGTTAATTTTTTTTTCGTTTAAGTTCAGAAAACTGACCCAATTATTCGATTAGCATCAAGCAAAAAAATAAACACAACACAGTGGCACTCGCCACGTGAACAGGTGTTCTCACGTGCTGCTGAAAAAAGCATCTCCCACGTGCCATAGGTCCCGCAAAGGGTAACAGACAATATCATGGGATGAAAGGTAACACAAAACACCGTGGAAATGGGACATTTAAGGGTATTAATGGGACACCTCCAGCTGTCTGGCGGAAGACTCGAGATGTTGGACGCTACCTGGGACCTGGAAGCAAGATAATCCATTCGAACACAGGTAGGTGATGTTAAACGTTTTGTAGTGGCTGTTTGGACGTATACAAATATGGTGATACATAGATTCAATAGATATCGGCTCTCATGGCAACAATGCCGTATCATGGCGTACGCCATTTTCGTGTAATGCTATTGTAATGGTCAAATCATTAAATTATTAACTTGAGATCGAATGGACTAATTTGTTTTATAGAGGGAGTTCTGGAAAGGATAAAGTGAGAAAGGTGGGTAGGAAGCTAGGGGTCAGTGGGTCCAGGAGTGACGGACGCATCTGGTCTGTCACCTTCAGAGATGCTGTGTGGAGGGTCTTTTAAAGAAAAGGAAGGAGAGGAAGTTCTGGTAAGGACCAGGTATGATGAGTGGATAAGAATCTGGGGTTGGTGGGTCCAGGAGTGACGGACGTATCAATCCATTCCTCTCACTGCAAGACGATGTTCCGAGAGAGTCCTGTTCGAGAGATCAAAAGGTCTCCCTCGACCAATATCTCCCGACCAGTGACCCCCAGATTCCTACCCATACCTCATACCCTTTTCCTTCCCAGAACTTCCTCTCCTTCCTTTTCTAAAAAGACCCTCCACATGGCCCCCCCCCCAAAGATGATGTAGGCCCTGAGGGGAATTATTTTCATCAGGGTCTCATGTTTTGAGCTAATATAAAAATTATTTATATATAAATGTATTTATAATGATAATAATGGCGAACGATACGCTGAAAAAGGCCAAGCCCAACAATGATTGTTCCGTTACCGATAGCGTAGTCTGACAGTACCTTTACAAGCGAGATCATTATCAAAACAAGTATCTGTATACACGAAGATGTTAAGTTAAGCAAGGTCAAATAATAAAAACACTAATAAAAAAAATCTATAATTTTTTGTTTTCCTGCAATTCTCGTCGATTTACATCCAGTTTGTCTATGATTAGACAAACGTGATAACAGCACACGGTGTTTGGTGCATTTGCGGTTTTTACTGGTTTGATGAAATTAACGACATACACAGAAAATAACAACTTCCCAGACGGCGACTAAAAAATATATTGTCCATGCTTGCCACTGTTGGCATTAAAACTGTCGTCCATCCGTACTAATATTATAAATGCGAAAATGCTCCGAGTTTTCTTGTTACGCTTTCACGCATAAAGCAATAAAACTATTTTAAAAATTCTTTCACCAATAGAAAGCTAAATTATATTCGAGGACTATAGGCTGTACATAATGGTAAGCTCTGGCGTTATGAAATTATATTAATTAATATATTATATTTGTAATACGTTTTCTGTCGCTAACAAAAGCGAGTTATTGCTAACGTCAGAAAACAAATCGTTGCCATGGAAACGATGTTGATATATTTGTGGGCTCTATGCTGGTAGGTACTCAGCCCCCTACCTACTGGTCGGCTGCTGCTTCAGAAAATTCAAATATTAGAATACGTTTTGTTTTTTTTTTGGACAAGCTTATGTTTTGGAATAAAAGATGAGAGTTCCTACATTGAAAATATAATTCGTAACGATTATAAAGACTGTACAATAAATATTGTTATTTTTTATTATATTTACAAACTTGAACATATATTTAAATAAAAATAAATCTCCGAAATGTTTGTAAGCGCATAAATTCCGAACGACTGCACCAAATTGGATTTTTTTTTCTTTGAGCTCTAGCATTATGAAATTCGGGTGGTACGCGAGCTGTTTGAAAACTGAATGTACCGGGAATAAATGTATGGAGTGCTGGAAGGGGTGGAGAGAGGTGGGGGGAGGGGGATAATTGATAAGTGCAAGTAATTACTGGCATTTCCTATGTAATAAAGAGAAATACTGGCATTTCCTCAGATAGCAGCAAGATGCCAATATTTCAAAAAAGGCCATTTGCGTTTTGTAATAATCTTCAAATAATGGATTACCTACCTCTGAAGGCAGTGAAGGCACGTACTTCGTACATTAACAACTTAAGGACCTGGTTGGTAAGTACTTGGCAGGAAACATTTATTGTCATTTCGTAGAAATCGGGGGAATACCAAAATATTTAGGGTTTTTATGGCCGCAATGGAACCTTTCTAAATTAAAAGCTATACCCAAATGTACATTTCTCAGAACCATTTGTACGATGGGTGAAATAATAGGTGCGTACTTCAATAATGATATTTTCATGAACAGAATTCGAATACGCGAAATGTAAAATGCAACTGCTTTGAAATTAAATTATCGAAGAAAGCAAAAACTTGGTGGCTTTACACTTTACAGAATGAAACAAGTTCTTTCTTTAAAACCACTTTATTTTAATTTATATTCGTCGACCGGTTTCGGTTGGACTCAACCTTCTTCAGGACAATGAACATATTAACTAAATAACGAGGTAAACACAATAAGAAGAGAGGGAGAGAACATCAGAGACTGGTTGGTGGAGGGTTAGGAGGAAGGATAAAGGGAGGGTGGAGGTGACATAGGGAGAAAAGGAACAACTTTTAAATCGGCTAAAAAAATGCTTTGAAATTTTTAAATAACAATAAAGTGAAGTTTTATAATAACAAAAAGACTATCGTAAAAATAATATTATAATCTATTCATAACAAAATGTTGGTATTTCGGAACCGAAGATAAAAAAAAAAACCACTCCACATATTTGATACTTAGATGACGAATGACGACACGGCTCTAACAAAATAGT
Organism: Glyphotaelius pellucidus; assembly: GCA_936435175.1. Lineage (NCBI taxonomy): Eukaryota > Metazoa > Arthropoda > Insecta > Trichoptera > Limnephilidae > Glyphotaelius > Glyphotaelius pellucidus. The sequence goes on from OW386553.1 coordinate 12,445,468, forward strand.
TCAATAATTTGTTAATATTCAATGAATGATATAATATTTTAATTATCACTGACTACAGTATTTGGTTACTATAGTATAACTACCTATTGCCGATAAGGACTTCCCTTTACAAGAATTTTAATAGATAATTGATAAGATTACCGTCCTACCAAAACTTAACAACAGGGGTACCTATGCTAGGTAGGTACCTATGGCTTCTTTCCAATAGCCAAAACTAAAATAGTGTTCTTTTCAACTGTCCTTGTTGAATTACGGTTTCCATACAATTAATATTTTCATATTTACAATAACTAGTGGTCGAAATTCGACCATAATTAATTTAATGTGTAATGTTTTTTTTATTGATTGAATTTAAAAAAAATATTAGCATTCTGCACTCCTTCTCTATATAAACTATAAGTGTGCGAAATTTCATACTCCTCCGTCAGCAATTTTCGTAAAAAGGGGTACAAAGTTTTTGCTTCACGTATTAATATACTGATGATGATGATGATAATAAACTGATGATATGCCGCCAACAAAAATGTTTTATTCCAGAAATTTTAAATTAAAAATTTATACAACCTTTTTGTGAAAAAACATCATAAGAGCGCATTAGTACCTACACAATTTACAAACAATATCACGATGAAGGGGTGGACTGTGAAATGAATTTATATTAAGGTGAATAAAATAACGTGAAACCGTTTAAATTTTGTAATGGTTGTAACGGTATCGCAGATTTTGGGATAACATTTAAAAAAATGGGCGAAATGATTCTAATAGAGCACAAATAATTTGAGAACCTCGCCCGAAACGTTTAAAACAGCTCCCTCAACACTTGATTGTATAGCGCCCTTGAGGTGATTTTTTACAAAGACGGCGCTATGTTAATCACCCAACAATCATTATTGTTTACTAAACTGCTGTACTGCCGTCATAAGTAAATACACAGTGTTGTCCTTGAGTTTGTCAAGGAAGATGCTGTGATTTTGCTTATGACGGCACTATACCCTTAGTACACCGTTGTTACAAAACGCTTCTCCCGAAAAACGCTTTCTCCCGAAATTCTAGCTAGGTAGGTACCTAACCGTTGACGAAACGGGTGACCGGACAACTCGGAATGAAACCAACTCAGAACCATCTCAGATAAGCCATTTAGAGTGATAAAAAAATGTATGTATAAAAAAAAAGTTCATTATGTTAGGTTAGGGTTTCCGGCTAATTTAAAATTATTTTTTTCACAGCTTTTAATGACTTTTCAAGGAAGTGTTGAGTTGACTTTATTCTCAGTTGCCATGGAACCGACGAAACGCTACCGCTTCAAACTTTTTTTATTTATTTATTGTGTTATTTTTTAACAATTTATTTTAAGGGACCTTATGGTTTCGGTCCATCTTTAATTTAGGTTAATAACCGAAAATGTATAGATTTAACTGAATTTAATATCCTAAAATTTTATAAAATGAGAAAAAGTCTCAAATATGGGCTTGAAGTTTGTTATGATGTGGTTATAGTATCCGTCTTACCCACTTACTAAATAAATTAATGTCGATTGGCCATTGATTCAAGACAAAAATAGGTACCTAAAATGGTGGCATTAGAAAGTAGGTATCCAGTCCATAAGGGCGCTTCGATGGCGACATGCTAATTCTCGGAAGAAGCGTAGTACCTAATTAGTACTTACAGCCAAAACAACACCCGGCCCGGTCCTAAACCAGAGCCCTGGCAACGCCGGGCAAAAAACACCCTTCAGAGACGGTTTCTCGTACACTGGATGGATACACACAGATATTTCCATTTAACAGTGGAATAAATTAATCAAATATCGTTCATCTGACCAAAAAATCTAAAATATTTTTTTTTACCGTCACAGTAAAAAGTCGAGGAATTTAAGTACACTGGATGGATACTAATGATATGACTACACAGATATTTCTAATCTGTTCATGCTTATATTTTATCAGAGTATTTCCATTTAGCAGTGGAATAAATTAATCAAGTACCGTTCGCCTGACCAAGAAAATATTTTTAAAAAAATTACCGTCACAGTAAGAAGTCGAGGAATTTAACTCACTTCACGGCCTGGTAGGTAGGTCTCTAGGATCAGTAATTTTTATTCCATTCTTTCCACGTAAAAATATTTATCAGAGTATTAAAAATCCAATGGCCATGCCTTTCACCAATGCGTCATAAAGATGGCGATTCCAATCCTCCAAAACGGAAAATATATTCCGATTTTTCCAAAGTAAAATATTTACAAAAATACAAGCGCAACTGTATCAAAACTTGAATTTGGTGTGCAGATAATGACGATTGAATAAGCTTGTTCATAGCCATACAAGAAAACGAAAATAACATTAAAAAATATAATAAAATAAATTTTCAGTATGTCGAAAAATTTCATAATAATTGCTGGATTTAGATTAGAATTCATCTTCTTGGCAACTTTGCAATACTTTTTATTATGATATTATTTTTTTTTAACTTGTATAAGTTTAACCTACCTAGGTAGGTACTATAAGATTAATCTAGTGCTAATTAGTAAATCATTTATATAGTCACTAAAAGCTAAAAATAATAATGAACCCCGGTTTCAGAGGCTGGATCTGCAAATCAGAGGTCTAAAAAGGCTTCCAAAATTAAAAATCTTCTGTTCTAAAAGTTTTCATTCAAATCTACAATAAATCTATATCTACATTCATCAAAATCAATACTAAAATTTCTTGAATTGGTTGAAGAGCATAAGTGCTAATAAAAAATTTAAAAAAACACTTTTTTATTTTTCTTTTGGAATGTTCTTGTTATTTCTCTTCTCTATATTTTATTTTCTATTGATAAATATATAATTTACACTTATAAGTAACTTCTTGTATCTACCATCAAAACCTTAATATTATTTTATCAAGTGTTATATTTAAGTTTAAGACAATATTATAGTCAACACACTATTTACATGTAAAATATCTGTTCATTTTGACTGTTCTAAAACGGGCAAATTGCCTAGTTGGATAGCCAAAGCTCATTATAACAATGTAATATGTAATGTTTCTCAAAATAAAATAAATAAATAAATACATAAAAATCAAAATATGCTTGCTATTTATTTGAGTTAAGAATTATCTACGTATTGCTACACTATGCATAGGAAATTTCTGAAACTTTCAAAATACCTTGAATTTGTAAATATGTTTTTTTTAATCTTTATAAAACCGTCTAAAATGTCACAAACCATCGATCGTTAAATCATAATTCAGTTTTCGAAACTCTTCAAATTAATGAACTTATTTAAAGCACTAAAATATGGTACCTACCTACTGACCAAAATCGAATACTTTGAATTCAATAAAAAAATATTTTAAAAAGGTACCTAGGTAGGTACTTACCAAATTTTATTAATTGTTCTTATAATATACAAAAACGAATGTTTGTGATAGAAAATTTGTAAAAAAAAAGCAATAGGTTGCACGCGAGCAGTTTGAAAATCTGAATGTACCGAGACTGAAAATATAGAACGCGGGAGAGAAGAAGGGATCGCGGAGAGGGATTCGCCGGAAAGCGGAGTGGGAAGGCGGGGAAGGTGGTGGAGGAACGCGTGAGCAGAAGGGGAACGGGAATAATGGGAAAAGACACGCAGGGAGAAACAATTTCTCTATTGGTGGCATTGCAACGCATGCCGGGATCTCGCTAGAAGGTAAATATATAAAAAAAGATTTTTATTATGATTTCAGTGGTAGGTATATACCTAGAATATAATTAATATTATTCCAGGAATTGTAAGATTATAATAAAAAATCAATTAAAAGAAAAGACAAAAAGTTTAAAAACACATACACAGCACGGCACTCCTGTGATTTCGACATCATTTTTGAAACTTTTTTGTTGATTCGTAGGTAGGTACCTAGGTACAACAACAAAATTACGTGATATTGTAACCCCATCGATATTGTAATGTACGCACCAATGCGAAACAAAGAAACTTAACTAGATAGAACTTAGCAATAAAATTGACGTTAGATAAAAAATAAAACCGACGTGACACAAATGATGCATATAATATGAAATAAAGACATATGGGTACAAGAAGCACACGAAGAAATAAAAATCCAGACGTACGTATAATAATAAAAATAGAAAATAAAATATTAATGATACTGCATACACAGCAAAAGTTAGTACTACACATAGCTACATAACAATAGTTAGTAATATTATTACATACAGATATGTGGCATACATTATCGTAAACATTTTCAACCGTAAAACAATCAATATTGCATTATACTCGTATGTAATAAAGGTAAGGAAATGTGCCACAGAAAACACAATAAGTAATTATTATATTTATGTACTTATTTAATCGTTAAACTCAATGACAAATAATATTATCAATAAAAACCTTAGATGCAACGGAAAAATACCTGATGTGTTATTTTTCAATCATTATTTACGTCGTAATTATATATTTGAATAATTTTGTGATAAATGAAATAATACGTTGGTATGACATCTATTTTTCATCTAAAAATAATAACTCGGAGAAATGCAGATTAATCATTTGTCTATTCATTGCAAAGCGTTTGAGAGGACTTTTCACAAAAAAGAGTAAAAATTCGCTAAATTATTATTAAACGGCGTCCTCTGTAGCGTAGTGGTATAACTGATATTGGACTGTCAGATTGTTACGTTATTACTATTTTTTATTTATTTTATTCAATGAGGTGATTTTTAATAAAACGGTACTTCAAAAATTAATCATGTATTTTACTATTATTAATTAATTAAAACTTCATATGTGGGTTCTGTCCGTCCAGGCAATCTGATGGTCATTGTATCGACAAAACTTTTAAAATGTTCACCTATTACTGTAGTAACTTTTTAATTTATTGTTATTTTAGACACCTAGGTACTAAGACTTTCATTAATTCACTTATTAGGGAAACAAACAGCTTTAAAAAAATTATATGGTCACTGGGTTGCACAAACCAGTGAATCCTTATAAAATACATTTTAAAGAAAAATATTAATAGTGGAACTGAGAAAAAAATGTCATAAAAAAACAAATAAAAATATACGTTTATTTGAGTAGATAGGTAATTTTTTTTTTTTAATTTAATTTTTTTGTTTTATTTATTCGAGATGTGGGGAGGAAAGTGCTATCCCAAACGTTTCATATACTAGTTGTGCATATAAAATGATCCTTTTTCAACATTAGCTCCACCCTGAGGCCCTGAGGAAAATAATTCCCCTCATGGCCCGTATCGTTGTGGATGCTGTGTGGAGGTATATAATAAAATTAGAAAAATAACATAGATTTATTAACGAAATAATAATAATAATAATAAGTTTTATTATACCTATCCAATATTAAGTTCATTTGCAATTAGGTATGTAATCAAAAATTATATTGTATATTCCAGAAATTGGCTTGTAAAATACATGAATTAGGCGGTTATTTGGATATTTGAAAACTAACATCGGTTATGGCCCGTACAGGCTAGGCTAGTAGTTTAGTCAAGTAGCGAGTATTTTGGTAACTAAACGTGTCCGAACACCATACATTTAGTAGTTAGTAGTAGCATTTCGGTCAGTCAAGTAGCGAGTATACTCGTTACTCGACTAACTACTTGACCAATGTGAAGAAGCCTTTTAAGCCAGCATCTAAGCCATTAGCGAAAACTTACCACTGCTGAAGTAAGCTTTTTTTTAAATACGGCATTATTCGTTATTTTTCCTACTGCCTGCACCAATCAAAATCATTTTTTACATTTTCAATCAAAAGTATTTTTCCTAGGTACTGCCTGCACCAATAAGAACACGAGAAGGACTCTGATAAACAAATTTCGAAATACAATAAAATTTTAAGATACATGTAGATAAAGGTATAGAACCATATACCAGGTATTAAACCAATAATAGCTGTATCGCCTTCCAATCGGTTTATTTTCTAACTCACTGGTAATAATGCATTAGAAGCAAACTACTCTCTTTGTTATACATATATTATCAATTTAAATAAATAAATTAAATTACAAAACAGAAAAATTCTATAACATAAATAAAACAAATTATAGGACCACGATTCCCAGAAAAGTTTCTTATCGAAAAGCATTCATTAGTCGAAATTCATAGATGTGGTTATAAAGAATTAATTTAGACAATGTGGAAGCGGTGCATACCAAACATAATCAGAGATAGAAGATATCCGCATAGGAATGGGCGTGTGTTGGAAAAGGATAGACAGCACTTCACATGGGCAGATAAGGGCGGAAGGGCATAAAATGGCTAGGCAAATCTGCAAGACAGGGGCGGATTTACGAAAAAAATATATAATTAGTGAGCAAATAATGTTTTTCTCCATCCTGTACCTATTTATTTTTAATTTTTTGACCTTTCAGTTCAGATTCGATTGCCGAACATATTACATTCATTTGTAGGTTTTAGTCAATTTCCTTCCATCTAATTAGGGTTTGAAAATACGATATTTATACAAATACCAAAATATCCGATGTACCTATTTCGATATAGGTAGGTCCTAGGTATATCAAAAAGATAGATATTTTTTCTAAAAGTATGACAAATTTTAAAATAGGTAAAATTTTAAAATGGGCCGAAAAGTATTAAATGTGTACCTACAGTTCAGTTGAGGTGATTTTCAGAAATACGGTGCTATACATCCATGTACCTATATATATTATTATTTTGTCTCTAAATTTGATGTTGCTGCAACAGCAGTTAGGTATGTACCTACCAACTATTTGATCACAAAAGTGGTACAAAGATTTTTGAAGTGAAAACTTCTTTAGCACCGTTGTGGTTTGAAACTCGATGAAACGGAAACGAGTGACACTAAAAAGAGTCAAACACGTGCATTTACAGGATTTAGTCTGCGAAAGAATGTGATAGTCTAATCGGCCTCTCTTTGTGCTGTGCTTCGTAGAATAAAATTAAAAGTAATTTTTAAACTTGGTAACAATATTATAATAAATAAACCCTATAATTATCCTACTCCTGATACTCTGCATTCGGCACATTCTCTGGAAATTAAGTTTTCTAAAAGTTTCACTTCTACCGCGTGTGAACTGCACACACGATATTTTTTCTAATGGGTAACATGAACGGTCACATAATTCTACCACTACCACTGTTTTAAAACCAAAAGCTTAGAAAATCGAACATATAAATATAATTATAAGGTTTCAGGGCAAAATAAAATATCTCTACATGATGTTTACTGATTTTTTTTTATGAAATCAAGAAATAATATGGGTAGCTACCTATATACCTACCTACCTACCCACCATTCCGATATAAGCAGCTTTATTTTAAAAACATAATTTTTTTATTTACTTTTAAAACGCTTAAGTAAATTACATGAAAATATTTTTTACGGAAAATCAATTTACCATTTTCAAAATTGGAACTGATTCGTAGATAATTTAGACCATCCTGTGATTTTTCACGCGTCTGGACTGGTTCTGGTTATAAATTCGATATTCTAAGTAAAATTGACAAAAAAAGAGACAGTATTCAATTAATTTTGTTGAAGTTAGAATTATCTATATTATGTAAATTACAAAAGATTTATTATTGATAGAAAAAACATGTCCCACTTAAGGTTAATAAAATATTATCATTTCATGATCAGTTAAGCACACTAAGCCAGAATATTATTTGAGAAGAAGTGTTGACTATTTGAGGAATGATGTAAATTGCTTGGAGTGTTTACCCACTGTTTGTGGACATCAATTGGTTATGATCGCGATTTTAAGATCAAAACGTGATGTGATTTCTTCATTCATTTTACTATCGCGATGTCGTGTCCGACATAACCCCAATTTCACCGTCGTAAAATGGAAAATGGATATGACAGTCATTATTTTAATCTCAAAGTATTTTTTTTAAAGGTACGTCCCGTAATGCGGCTATTTTTCGAGACAGCAACAATCTTCCAAGCAATTTTCATTTGATAAGCATTTAAAAATAATATACTATATCTAACATAACCATCTTGGCTCTTTTGTGTTTTTCCTAATATATTATTGAATTTCTAATTCCTACTCAGTCAATAAAATCGTGATTAATTAAATGGTTTTCAAATCGTGCTTGCAATATTTTTTGTTTGATTGGGCATGTTGTAAAAATCTGTCCTGTCTCTCAAGTGAATGTTATAAAATTTAAGCAAGATTGCAGATAAAACCTATTTCAAAATAAAATAATAGTCCATAGGTAGGTACCTAACTAGGTGCAATTATAAAAAAAACACGATGGCTATAGATTGCAATCATAACGGTAGGATAAACACAAAATAATGAGTGTATACCTTCATACGCGGATGCTTGAAAATTCAAAGAACACTAAAGAATTTTATTTACACGAAAATTACATTAAAAACTTAACGATAAAAACTTTCTAATAAAAGTGTGTGGGTAAATATGTTTTCTGTATCTGTTTGTAAATAATAAAATTAGATAGAGCCTAAGAAATCATGATAAATTTTCACCGCCCATGAAAACCGCTCACTAAAAAAGCTGCCTACAAATTATCCAATTATTGTTATTATTGTGATAATTCTGAAATTCTCTTATCAGGGAGTCAAAGTTTTCCATAAAATGTAAAATCAAATATGTAAAAATATATGGATACGTATGTTTCGAGGGTTTGGGCCCTTTTCCTGAATGCGGCCCTGTGAACCACTTGTGTCCTGTGATTGATTCACAGTGTTCACTGGGACCCGGATCATTTCTACGTATTATTTTTTTAACGTCCCCAGTTGTTAATATTACCGTTATGCCGGGTTTATAACCATATTGCCACCACCCCCGGCTCGGTGTCGCCGTTAGCGAGAAAAAAATGACCCGACCATAAAAGCAGATAAAGTCGGTAGGTACAGCGCAGCGATTTGAATACGATTACCCTTGGGAATTTGACAACGTTATTATTTTGGAATAAATTAATGTTGCAATAGGTAAAATATTATTATGAGTTTTATCTGTAGGTAAGTAGGGTGAATGTGCTAGTGGCCGGCCTTTTTTGAACAAAATCGTGTTTGGAAAATCATTGTGAGTTTATATTGGAAAGGAGGTTTACAAAAACACATATTTGTTAAAGAACAGTAAATTTATGTTTATTATTTTTAAACCTTTTTTTAAATAACATAAACATAATAATTACAATAATATTTTTATAAAAAATGGTGTTTAAGACAGTAGTCGGCCACCTATACTCTAGTAGTCAGCCGTCAGGTTTTTGCCACCAGTAGTCGGCTACTGGATTTCGTAAAAAAAAACGTTCCAGTTTGGCGGCCGCACGTTTTTTAAACTAAAATTAACTGAAAATGTCCGTTTTATCATTCTAAATAGTTAATTTAGTTAATGTTTTGGCCCATAAATGTCACTTATATGGTAAAAAAAAAATTAACCTTATACTTTCCATTCGGAAATTTTCTGAATCAAGTTTTCGAGAAATCAGAGCTTAAATTATAATAATATTTTTATTATATATATATATATATATATTACCACTGTCAAATTTTTTTAATCTACCGAAATGGTACCTAAAAATGGACAAAAGATGTGAAGTTTTGTATGTTTTTTGCGGAATATTGGCGGACTTCTAGTATTCAAAAATCATATTGAAGTTTATTGCGTATGTCAAGTTTATTCAAGTTAAAGTCATCGGTGGCCGACTTCTGGCAGTGGCCGGAAGACTGGCGAAGTCACCCTAGGTGTTTTTGAGCAAGTAAGTCCCTACCTATATTTTTAGATAGTGAGAATTTGATTATCAAGGCCAATTATTCGAAATATTAACCTATTAGGCATCCGGATGTATGAATATCAGCATTACTAAAATAAGTACCTGCCTCCCCATAAATGAGTTCACCTTTTAAATAGGTACCTAGTGAGTAGGTAGGTACCTACCTTCTAATGTAACTTAGTATAGGTACATGTAGCTTAATAATTTATGTTCATTGGCTACCTGGGTAGGTACCTACCTACCCACAATTTTCGACTTTTTTTTTAAAATGCATACAAACATTCTACCTACACGAAAGAAAATGTAATAATTGTGTGATTTTCAAAAGAAATTTTCATAAAAAAATAAAATACATTGGCAGGTAAGTAAGTACCTAACTAGATACCCTTATAATTCCGTAGATTCATAATCAATACCCGACGGAAAAAATGGCAATACAAATTATAATTAAGTAATAGGTAGGTACCTACCTATGTTTTACAGAAATTTAAATTTGTTTTATGGATCAACCTTGGTACCTATCTAGGTAGGCACCTAGTCGGTATATTCTGTGTAAACACCAAAACTCATACGCAGGGTGTGTCTATTAGCGATTAATAAAGAACAATAATATTTTGAACCTTTTGCTGTTGGTAATTGAACAGTTTTTTTGATAGGAGGCATGACGTGAAAACATGTTTTTTTACATAATGCCTACCTAGGTACCTGTTTATTTTCAATTCTTTACAGCACCATGTTCTGGAAGGTAACCAGCGAAGAGGGGTGTCACACTAGACTTGTAAACATAATAATACAGGGACAAAAAAATGCACTTTGAGATGACAAATGCATAGACTTTGGAATCGTTTGCCAGTCTTTTGAAGGTAAACACTTTCATTCATTGGATAGGTAGGTACCTACGCATATTTTTTAGAGTGAGGCTGTTTTTCATATTACACGTATTTAAAACAACAAAAAAGTAATTTGAAAACTAGCCATTGGTAGGTACCTAGGTACTAATCAAATTAATTAAGCTGAATTAATATTTAGCATCTAGGGTTTCATTAAATTTGTGTATACCTAGGGTTAGTACGTACATCATAAAACATCGAATAACCAATCGAATAGGGCACGTCCATATCGATAACTGACATTTGATGTCTATACTTTTGTATATTTTGTCGAATATGGTCACGAAGTTTTAAGTTCTAAGAGATATTTACTCTGATTGAGCCCCGGCAAGATGTGCCTAGTGATACCATTTATAATAATATTTGATATAGGTAGGTACCGGATTTTCAGTTGTTCTGTATGCTCGCTAGGAGAGATATTTACGTCCGTCAAGTTGCTCTCTGGTAGGAGCCCTGGCAGGATAAATCTAGTGATATACCGCTATGTAGATTGGAAGGTAAATGCAGCTTCCCCGTGGATGTATGAAGAGACAGCGAGGAATGGTAAAACATAGAATATGGTAGATATATGTATAAGTGCTTACCATCGGGCTTTCCTCCCCTATGTCAGAGTCCCTGTCCGCTGCGCCATCCATGGCGTACACCGGGACCGGTTCCCTGTTTTTCACGCGAATCTTGACGCCTTTTATTACTAGGCGGGAAAAGTTCCTACGGCACCGTCAATTATATGCAGATTCAAAGATTGGCAACACTGATCAAACTAAAGACAATACAACTTAACCTCAAAAAACACGACTGAGCGGATTAAGTCAAAATGTCAACGTATGCGATTCAGATTTATAAACAATCGCTCCAAAGTCCTTGCACTGAGATTTCACTAGAATCGGTTTGTTATTCTTTATTTAGTGTGAACATTGATCATAATGCTCAACTGAGTAATGTCACGTCACTTTTTCACGGTCATGTGTTTGGTAAAACTCGTAATGTTGTCAATTGAAAGTTAGGGCAAACACAAATGGTTTAATTCACAGTATCAAACACAAAATCAAAACTTTTCAAATTAGATATCTTTCACTGTTTGGTATGTTTATTGTCAATTTATTGACACTCAGCCGGCTGATTTCAAAAGTCACAATAATAAATAATAAAAATTACGAAATATTTATTAGCGTCACGGAACTAAACTATAATATCTTCGAGAGTTCGTTAGTTCACGGATATGACTTTCAAGAAACACAATTATTATTATTTGTTTGGATAATCACAATCAACTTGGTACTGTCAATTGACAATAATCGGCTGTCACACTGAGAAAGTTTGAAAAGTTAGTTAGTTGTACTGACATAACCGTTTGTTTTTTTAAACTCTTTAATATTTATCTTGTCAAAGTGCGTTCACTGTTCGATATTTTAATGATTAACCCGATTTTATCGTGCCGAACGGGGGTTAGTTGAAAAACACGGACGGACAAACGCATACGTTCACGCCGCGCACGATTCTAAAACACGTTTTGTTCCCAATACAAAAATTGCCCCGTCATCCCCTCTCTCCGGCCGATTCGCCGGCCAATGGAGCGCGGGAAGGCGTGGCCAATGAGAATGCTCTCTGGGCGTCTGGCTTTTAATACCATCATCTGATTGAAGGTTTGATTGTGACGTCACGGATCCGCCGGCGAATCAAACGGCTTGATATTAACATTATAGAAAGGCAGAAGTGGTACGGAGGGAAGATGTTTTTATCTCGTTACGCCAGCGTGAGTGCGGCAGTTCCGCGTACTAAAATAAATGTTATTCCATTCATAAAAAAATAAAATGTTAGCGATGTTTATATACTACCGGCAGATTCATTCGGACTTCATTCGGACATCATTTTATCAATTATTTTTATTGAATTCACAATTGTAGGTACCTACCTACCTAACGTAATTAAATAATTTTCTTTTCGTAAAATCGTGAACCTATACCTACCCTCGGATTTTGGGTATCAAAGAAAATAATATCAGATACGATGCAGAACCTTAATTATATTTAATAATAAAAAATGTATTGCCTAGAAGTCGATACAGTGGCGGACTAAGAGGGGCGGGGGGGGCGGCCCGCCCCGGGACCCCGGTCCTGGGGGCCCCCAAACGCCTCCATGTTCCCTTGATCAAATCCTAATCAAGGCTTTAAGGCACCAGGACACTTTAAAAAAATGATTTTTTTTATTTCATTTTCTGAAAGATGCACTTGTTAAGAATGCTGTCACCAAATATTTTAAAGAAATTCTGAAAATTGGCGGAGATATAGATTTGAAACCTTTTGAAACAGTTTGTACATTGAATTATCCTCCAGCAAAACTTTAAATGCGTTTTTCTCTAAACTTATTTAACGTTATTCAACCTGGTTGAGTTGTCATGGTATGGTGCCATAGCATTGACCTAGTATAGATATACTTGGTCGAAGTGCCATAGACACTGAATTTTTGAACAGTTTAAGAATTGGTGCATGCAAATAATAGTTTGTTTAATGTGTTGATATTAACACTCACGTTGAGAACCACTGCCCTACATTGTAGGGCAGTGGTTCTCAACGTGGGCGATAACGCCCCCTTTTGGGCATTTGAGACCTTCAGGGGGGCGGTAGAAGACCCAGAGAAAATTGGGGGGCGTTAAGATGGCCCAGGGGGGCGTTGGCAGGTAAAAAATGTGGTCTAAAAAGGTAAACAAATCACGCACTAATAAAGCAAAGTAAACTTTAAAATTGGTTAATTTTTGTTATTGTGTGTATTGTAATCATTTTAATCACGTGTACGAAATTTACGTATTTCGATAGTTCGGGAAGTGGATGAAAATTGAACTGAAAGATTCTATTACATTCAGATCTACATTAAATAGGATAATAAGATTTTTTAAAATTATTTATTGGAATTAAAAAAAGTTAAAACTTCCGATTTCATATATAAATACACAGTGGCGGACTAAGGCCGTCAGAGGCCCAGGGCGGCAAAACCGAATGAGGCCTCTCCCCCCGAGTTTAAGAAGTTGATGTAATTTTACAAGCTTTTTATTCAGTTCACATGGGCCTCGGTCCTGGGGACCTCCATGTTCCCTTGATCAAATCCTAAAAAAGGGAACTTTAAGAGGGAATAACCAGACACAAGCGAAAAAATGTCATTTTTAAATCAAATTTTAGATGTTTTGACTCTTCCACAAAAAAATATAAATTGGTTTCGAAAGACTGTTCTTTCATCTAGTAAAACTTTTTTTTAAATTTTGAGAAAATATGTTTACTTTTTGTACAATAAGGTTTTACCGTAGGTCGTTAGCAGATTTGTTTAATTTTCAAACAAAATTTTGTATGATAGGTACCTACAACATAAATTTCAAATCATATAATCATGCAGTAAAATAAATCAATAAATTAACTGGAAAAGCTACTTTTCAAAAAATTTATTTTAGTTCAAATAAAATCATTAAAAAAAAGATCTGCGCCCTTGTTTTGTGACAAAAATACTTCAAAATTAATAAAATACTTAGTCTTTACCACTTTTATTGTTTACAAAACCAACATGTTTCGTGAGCTACGGCTCTTTTTCAGGGTTTACTAACTAATCAATAAATATATATTATAAAAGAAAGTCCAAAAAAGCGTGCGGCCCGCAAAAACTCAGAAACGAGTCCCGGTACAATCAAGGGAGCTATATGGTGTGGTAGATCCCTATCCCCCCTAGAGGATGAGGGGCCCCGTTTTTATCTAAAGGGCGTGCTTTTGAAGATATAAGGGCTGGAAGTTTCGCCCCCTAGAAATTTCAAGAACAGTCTTCCAGAAAGTTCTGGAAGGTTCGATAAAATTCTAGAAAGTTCTGGAAGGAGTGGCGGATTATGTCGGTGAAAGTTTCGAGAACGTTCTGGATGGTTCGCTGATGCTCTTGAAGGAACATTCCAGAACACTCTCGAATGTTGTCCTGAGCGAAGCCGGGTACTCCTGCTAGTTATAAATAATAGATTAAGACAATGGTCATGGACGTAGACAACATAATCATAAATAATAGACAAAGTCAATGGAAAGGTGAGAATGGGTAGATGGAAGAGGGGCAGTAGGGAACAATTTACAAAGGGAATAGGTTATATATTGGGTCATTTAAAAACAATTTTTGGTTATTAATAATATTAAAATTCGCATTCAGAAAATTATTTCATTTTCTGAAAGATGTATTTGTTAATAATGCTCTCACCAAATTTTTTAAAAAAATTCGTAAAATTGACGGAGATACAGCATTTTATATGAAACATGTTTAATCCGACCCTGCCGCATCGGCTAGGGACCTCTGTGGTAAAGGGTTCCGAGAGGTGCATTGCCTAGGCCCTGACTATGACACCACGTAGGGATTGTTTTATAAAGCCACCTTCTATTTATTTTTATTTTTATGAAAATGAAATTTTTACAGTGTCCTGGTGTCTTAAAACCTAGTTTAGGATTCGATCAAGGGAACATGGAGGCGTTTGGGGGCCCCCCAGGACCGGGGGCCCGAGAAAGTTCTGGAAGCACCCCCCCCCCCCCCCCGTCAAATCAATCTCTCTTAAAAAATTTAAACCCGAGGAAGTAAAAATATGTATTCAAAACAAAAAGCCCGACAAGGCCACGGGACAAAAAATTATAAAAAACAGAACAAAGTATGTATGCATCGGTGGCCATGAGTCCAAGGAATAACCCTGCATTTTCAGGAATACCTCAGGGGTCAAACTTGGGACCTCTACTTTCTTGATATTAATAGATGTATTTCAAGAATGCATTCAAAGTACCAGTAATTTAATTTTCGTATGATGTTTCGAAATGCGAACAAATAATGTCATAAATAAATAGTTGTGAAGTACACAATCTGTAGGATTTCTCTGTAAATGACTATGTGATCTATTTCTCTGTAAATGACTATAATATAAATTTAAACTTCAATAATAATATTATCGAACTTTATATAAACTGGAAAGAACATGTATCCAAAATAGTAGCCAAAATCAGTAGCTTTTCTTTTGTTCTAGGTACACTGAGAAATATATCAAACATCGAATCGGTAATGGCCGCATACTATGGTTATGTATATTCAACTATAAAATACGGAATTATTTTTTGGGGAAACTCAGTAAACGCCAAAGATGTTTTTATCATCCAAAAAAGATGTTTAAGAAAAATGACAAACTCTGCTAATCGGGATTCATGTAGACCTATATTTAAAAATTTGAAAATTCTTACAGTCACCGACATATACATAATGGAGTTATGCATGTTAGTGCGATCATCTCCAGAAAAGTTTCCGCAAAAAAACTCTACACATAAATACGCTACAAGGTTTACAGAAAATTTATTAATACCAAAAGCAAACAAAACAATTTTCCAAAAAGGACCCTTTTACATGGCCATTAAAGTATATAACAACCTTCCACATGATATTAAACAAATACCAGATACACTCAGATTTAAGTCATCACTAAAAACATTCCTTCTGAACAGGTCTCATTACACATTAAGTGAATACCTCACATAGGTACAACTGTTTTTATATTTATGTTTATATAATAAATTAAAACAAACTCAATTTGTATTACACCACTTTTATATTTATATTTCATTTGTGTTCATTTCTGTATAACATGTTAGGTTAACTGGAAGAAATAGGATGTAGGTACCTATAAGTTATACCTTTTGTACTAAATGAAAATTTTGTACAATAAATGATTTTGATTTTGATTTTGATTTTATGGCCCCTGGGCATCTAAGTCCGGGACTAGCTACACTTACGAATAAAAATTACAATAAAAATTACAAATGGGTACTTACAACATTACTCTGTACTCCAAGGTACAACACGTTGTAGGTAAAATAGTAGGTACTTACCTACCAAGGTTTAGAGTTTTAGCTCTGCTCGTCTATCGTTTGTTTTCTTTATTTTCCTGTCACTAATTACCACCTCCTCTCGTTCCGATCAATATCCTCTCCAAGTGATCGCTCCTCATCCCCGCACCAATTCATCACTGCTGGGGTAGGTTTTTCTTCGCCCTATCTACCCCGTAGCTACCAGCCAGTGGAGGAGTACCTATTCTCTAGTATAGGACGCCACTGGCCGCGAGAGACTGTTTGAATAATCGTTTCCAACTGATTAATGAACCTTCCCCTCATTCCATTTAACCCCTTCCCCTACCCTTGCCGATCCTCAAACTACCGAGAGTAGGTTCCTACAGGGGAATCAAAAAGTTACGCGATTTTTAAATGCAAATCTATTTGCACCTCACACACACATAGATCAAAATTGATCATACCTTCCGTAGACCAAATATAGGATTTGCTTGAACATAAAAATGCGAACAGTCCCTTTGGCACCGGTATAGTCGGGAAATACGCCAAACGCGCGCCCAGCATATGTACACGGTTGAAATTTGTCACGTGAGAACGGGTCGCTTGTTCGACTCGTTCTTGAATTTGATAGCTCGGCTAAGGAACGATTTGCCGGCATCTGTGTTTCCTCCTTCCTACAACATCTATTCCAGACCAATGTTCATTCCTTCATCTCCCCAAAAGACTCTCCACACAGCGTCTCTGATAACATATAGGCCCTGAGGGAAATTATTTTCCGCAGGGAAATTATTTCTATTAGATACAATGTTACATAAAAGTATTTCCATGAAGCTGTGCACCCTCTTATTTATGTTCTCGCTGTATGGTACCTCTAGTGCTTGCCCATTGACATTTGGGCATTGGTTATATTGCGAGCCCTGCAATATTTTGGAATGAGTTGTTGATTCTACACAGATTCAAATCAGCAGATTTGAAAAGAAAGCCAATGATTCTTTGTGGAGCAGCCGAGAGCTTTGGGCGGTCCTCTCGACCGCAACACGATCCTTTTTGAAGATCGCTACGATCGTGATTGTGAACGTTGGTCGCCATACTTGCCATCTTGAAAGCGGACTGGAAATCATCCTGGAGGGATGAGCAAGCCCCTGCCAGACAGCCTTAGTTTCAGGATGTCATTTTTTTTAGTTTAATATACATTTTTTGTATTTCTAATACCTTCTTTTCTTTGAAAATCACTAACCTATTCCTTACATCTGCCATGCGAGTCATTCTTACTCATAATAATCTAGCTTGTAGGTACATCACACATCATCCCCGGCAACAACATGTTAGATCAAAAGAAAACAAAATCTGATCCACAGATCAAAATTGTAAATTAAAAAAGGAAAACCTTAAAATATAGAGTTATCTTTGCTGTTTTTCCTTTGTTCGTGATGTTTGTTTAAAACCTTGTGTCACACTTGAATGTGAAGAAATATGAATATGAAGAACAAATGTTAAATACAAAGTGAGTAACTTTGTGTCATCTTACAACGAAAAAAATGTACCAAACATAAAAATTTCTTGAATATTATGCCAGGCTTAACGATTCAATATCCAAACCATGAAAGAACAAAAGGTTGGATGTTCCTACCTACTCATTTGTCACAAATTGATTATTATTATAGTGTAATACTTAAGTACTTAAAACCAAGGGTAATACCAGTCAAGTCCACATTCGGCCCACTGGGAACCCCCGGTAGCAGTAAGTACCTACCGTCATGGAGCCATGAAGAACCCGGAGGAGTTTAACACCCTTAAATAATCAACAGCCCACGTCATCGGGAACGATAAATAATGTTCGGAGGGTGTCTGGATCCCGTTTATTTCAGTGGATAGGAAACCAATGCGTTCCATCGGCTATTTCAAAGCAAAACCTACCAATATTGGTAATTCACTTTGAGTAAATATATCAACCACAAACCGCAGTGATGGGTAATGTCAATATCTTGAGGAGTCATACTAATAAGTATACTTACCTGAAAATCCTGTAAGGAACCGCATCGCATGACATCGAAATCAGGTAAAAATCTACATGACATGTAGGTTTTACAAAGATCGACTTAATCAAAATCTTTAGCGTTTCTTCGGAGGGGTGGAGCGTAGATTACCTATCCCATGACATATACCTTACAAACTTACAACAACAATCAGGCATCAAAAAACAGTTTTAATAGCTTTGCGTCTGCGCGGTTGAAATTCAAGAAACCGGCTTCGAGTGCATGTTTGACACCGCGCCATACGCACCGCGCCACATAAAAATCGGTGTATGTGAAGTTTCAAACAAAGCTTTTGTTGTAATTCGGTTTCGAATTCAAGAATTCACCAAAGGATGGCGCCACTTACGTTAACAGATCGCTTGAGGACGTGCCCCTGGCAGGTATAATTACCTACTACGGATTTGTAAAATTTGAGCACTCTCCGGATATGGAAAGATTGACGGTAATGCTTAGAGTTGTGAATAATAGTATCACGTATTACATATGACGTCATTGCCTGTAACGATTACTTTGTGCCGATGACTAGCTGTCACTGGATCACAGTGGATCCGAGGAACCGGCTATTTTTGGAACCAGTTCCTATCGGATTTATAAAATGGTCACCAACACTCAACTGGGCGAAGCCAAACCAAAAGCCGCCAGCAGGGCCTAGCAGAAAAAACCTGCGGAGCGGGTTTTTAACTGCTGATTTCTAATTATTAACTTTACGCCAAAAGTATTTCAAAAATTGTATAAGGCGATGGATGCACTGCGAAGTAATCTAAAATCTACAGTTTGTTTTTGGTTTCTAAACTTGATCGTCTAGAAATGTTACGCGAGTAGAACACATCTTGGCCTTGCTACAAATCGAATAGAATCTGAGAATCAAATAATGGTAAGTTGTTTTATGAACATCGAAAAAAAATAAAGTATCAGACATATGAAAATGCTTTGAGGTGCGATTATTACGCTCAGAATGCGTTTTAATATTTATGCCTGAACTTCATCAAATAAAATAAAACATGCATTTTGGCGATGGTTTTTTGCTGAAACGGACCGGTGAAGCGGGTATTTTAACCTTATCATTATCACTTATCTCTATCATCATCTGCAAGTGGTTAGCTAAGTTTGGTGACTTAGTAGGGGTGCCCGGGTTCATGGGGTGAGGTTTGTCTAGGTCTTTGTGGCGAATGCGTTTGCCCACCTAATGCGTGGCGGGTCGGATCGGGAGAGATCGGTTGAGGGAGAACTAATCTAGACCTCTCCAGCCGGACTCTCGACTCATCGCCTTGCATCGCATTGGGAGGGATGGATTCATACGTCCGTCAGTCCTGGACTTGACATTGACCCCCGGATTCCTATCCTAGAGTAGATACCGAAAAAAGGATGATCCCACAACATATTCATGCTTTCAGCTCTATGAATACAAAGATTATGAACGGAAGAAGAAAAAAACCTTCCTATGAATGAACCTGTGTAAATTTGAAAACGCTACTCGGTCGACAATCCCGGAGATCATGCATCGGCCAGCCAGGGTGGGGCAAACGCCCCATCTTGCCCCACCGTGCCTACGCCCATGGATTCTCTTGTGTGGAACTATTGTAAAATAACCTTAAATCGAGTTTCAAATATAAAAAAATAATTCATCTATACCTAAGCAATAATATGGTACTAGCTCTGATCCGCTGACAAATCAGTGGACCCAATGCACGGTACCTACATATTTTCATTTTCAACAGCAGGTTTCCGGACATTTTTACTCTTGGGCAAAGGGTTTCCGCAACCCTTGGAAACACATTGGAAGATATGTAGCACGAAAAAATCACAAGTCGCTACTGGTTATAAGGTTGTTTTTAAAAGTTCTCACGTCTCGCTGTCATCGTGTGAAATATTGTGACTATGGCTACCTCAAAGCATAATATTGAAATATCAAAGAAAAAGGTGTTCATACACAGCTATATTATTTATTTATTTTATCAGGTTCTCCATAAAACAGTTATACACCAGAATAGCCTTACAAAATTTAGAGAAAAAAGTGTATGGGGGCAGTTTCACTATCTTGCGACGTATTTCAGAAGATAGTTGCAGAACTCTCCGTAGGTGACATTGAAGATGTCGATGCTCAATACAGATTCATTTAGCAGTTGAATTGCTCCGTTTAATGGCACATTTTAATAGGAAGAAGTTCTCGCTTCCGGAGCATAAAAAAGTGTATGGGATCTCCCACGACTGTACGCGTTGGGTACATATAAGTTAATCTCCTTCAACATGGGCGGATTCAGTATAATGCCGGAGATTAGTTTACCCAAAAATATTTTTCGGCGGGCTTCTAATGTATTAAGATCGAGCATTCCTGTTAAAAACAACGATGGATACAGGAATGGGTAGTATGTATACTCTCTCATATACAGGTAACGCATAAACCTTTTTTGAACTCTTTCTATTTCTAGGATTTGGTTTTGTTCAGAGGAGGCCCAAATAATGGAGTTATATTCCAAGACGCTGCGGACAAGTGCTTCATATATTATATAGTACTTGATGTTCGTCAAAACTACATAAAAAGAGTTATTATCCATGTACACAAAAATCTAGAAAATCTTCATAAAATTGAGCATAAATATATCACAAGAAGTCACACTAGAAAGGATCTCGTGGTCCCAGAGAGCAATACGGCAAAGTATCAAAAGACATATACATATCTGGGACCGAAATTGTATAATAAAATCCCCCCAGAATTAAATATTAAGACGTGCAAAATGTCCTGCATCGGTTCATTAATAACTAAATGGTTGATTGACTTGGGTAGAATGGAGTCTGAAAAACTATTAAATAATGTCACTTAAAGTTTTACATGGTTACCTAAAAATGGCACAGTAAATATAAACTTGGTACATATTTTATTAGAAAAAAATAAATAAAAACAACATTTTATCACAAAATACATGTCTGACTTTTTCATCAGCAATTGGTTCCTTAGAACAGGCAATCTGCCTAGCTAGGAACTATGTTGACCTACAAGACATAATAACACTTGTACACATTTTTAATATTTACAGTTATCTTGAAATATATTATTATGTTATTTTGCTATTTAATTGTATACAATGTAATATAATAAATAAAAAAATAAAAAAATTATACTCGTAGATACCAAAATTACTAAAGGCGTCCAATTTGCTCGGTATTTTTTATGTGTTTATGCTTTGGCAAAGAGACGATAGTTTTATTGGATATACTTACTTACTAAAGATATTTGCGAGTCCTGAATCAACATACAATTAAATATTAAAATATGATGGTCGGTAGGGATTAAGTACTTGCTCATTACTTTATTACCTACTCTGTATGTTGGTTAGCAAACTCAAGTCGAAAGTTAATGCACTTTTCGAACCGGATTATTAATCAAACAGTGAGCAGTGATGACCGCATTATAACGAGGCAGGGTCGGCCGATGATGTCTGGTAACCAGGTACCAACCTACGTCTTATTATCCATTCTTCTCGAGGCGTATGACTGGTAAAATCAAGTAGATTGTTTTGCTAATGAGATGATTCGGAAAGGTCAGGCCGATGTAAACAGGATGATTAGCTGGTTTGAACATCTAGTGCGGATTGCCGGAGAAAGAACGGGCAATTGTGACTTCCTAAGGAGACAAAGCATTAAGTGAATCAAAAGTTACATTCACACGTAACCGTGTGAAAATACTGCATGATTACACCATTTCTGGATCGCAGTTAACAAATAAAGATTATATACGTGACCTCGGTGTTCTTTTGGACTCTAAACTTAACTTTGAAAAAACTTTGATAACATTGTCCCAAAAGCAACAAAAATTCTAGGTTTTGTACTGAGAACATGCAAATTTTTCAAAAACACGACTTATCTGATTCTCTACAATTCACATGTTCGTCCTCACCTGGAATACTGTTCACAGGTTAGGAATCCGCGCTATATTGTTTATGTTAACAGGTTAGAAAGAGTTCATGAGCGATTCTCAAATTCCTCAATTTTAAATCATTCAACATATACAACTCTTACGACGAAATCGAGAAATATTTTCGAATCACGAAACTACTCAATAGGAGGCTTGTCGCTGATCAGATGCTCCTGTACAAAATTATTAACTTAAAAGTTGACTGCCCGGAGTTGCTAAACAAAATAACCAAATACCTATTTTGCAGTCTATTACAGTTATAATTAAAGACTTAGTTACAAATTAAAGACTTAGGCATCACTTTCCAATCAAATCTTTCATTTGTTAACCACATAACAGAAATCTGTAATAAGGGCTTAAAAATGTTGGGATTTATAACTAGACTAACTAGAAATTTTAACAATATAAAATGTATTAAACTGTTATATTTTGCGTATGTTAGATGTCAACTTGAGTACAATTCTCCCGTCTGGAATCCACATTATAACATACATGTACAAGCTGTGGAAAGAATACAAAACAAATTCTTACGTTTTCTAAATTTCAAAATGGGGATTCCGACAATAATGTTGAACTACAACACTCTGTTAAATAATATGAATATGCTCAAATTGTCAGACAGAAGAATTTTCACTGACTTGGTATTTCTATATAAAATTCTACATAATTTAGTTGATCGTCCGGTATTGCTTGAATTGATAAGCTTCCGGATTCCACAACGTAATATAAGAAGTCAGGATTTATTTCAGTGCAGAAATTCTGAGACTAACTACCGTATAATATGTATTCCTCTTTACCCAGAATACTAATGGAAGGAAACAATTCACCAAGTCCGTGGACATCTTCAGTTTATCTTTAAACAAATATAAAATATTGTTACTGAAGCAGTTCAGTTATGTACAATAAATATTGTATTTATTAGCATTAATATGTAAAAGCCCTGAAAAAGGGCGTTGATCAATAAATAAATAAATAAATAATCACACTTATTTTATTGTTGTGTATTGGTTCATCATTTGTTGAATTTAGATTTGTTTTATTATTATTTGTTTAAATTGCTGCTTAGTTATGTTTTTTTTCATTTTTCTTAAATATTCTAGTTCATTAATTTAGTCTTGTTTCTAAATACCTGTCTGTGAACATTAATAACTGGTCTGTTTTTTTTTTTATCATCCTCTTACGTTTATTATACTACTAAGACTGTTAATGTTCCTTAAATAAATAAAATAAAAGGCAGGAAAGAGAATCGCATTAAACGGGTAGTGTCAAGAGTATGAATTCCAGGCGTGTAGGTGGGTAATTAAGTAATTATGAATAAGAATAAAGTAAGGATTGTGTCCCATCCTCTTTGTGAATCGATGTGCGAAAATATGTTCTTCTTCCACGTCGTTGTATAACCATCCTAACAGAACTAAACTGGATACCAGGACTGTAATATAACAATCATTAGTCACTATTAATTTTCTATTTGACTCGACTTCCAAACTTTTGCTGAAATATTAGAATTTCGGGTACAAATTACAGAGATATTCATACACAATTTGGGAGGCGGGTATGGGTGAAACCACTCCGGGAACCATTTATTGGATAACTAACATCTCTGCCGTAGGTCAATCCAAATGATTCGCAACGTTTGGAGACTTAGCAGGAGTGCCCGGGTTCATGGGGTGAGGTTTGTCAAGATCTTGGCGGCCGATGCCCATCTGCTATGTGGTGGACAGGACTGACAGAGAGATACTGGTTGAGGGTAGTCTTTTATCCTATTCAGCCGAAATCTCTCGACCCTTCGCCTTGCACAGTGGTTGGAGGGATGGATTCATACGTCCGTCCCTCCTGGACACCTAAATTCTTACCCACCCCTCATACCTATTTCCTTCCCGGAATTTCCTTTCCTTCCTTTCCTTTAAAAAACCCTCCACACGGCATCCCCAAAGATGACATGAGCCCCGAGGAAAATTATTTTCCTCAGTAAAGACATCATGGACGTTCGTCCTCTTCCTTCTTACGCGTCTTGTTTGAAAACGAAAAAGATAGAAGGTATTGGAATCATGATATCATGTTCAACGGCCTCCACGGTCGAGTTTTCTCCGGGGGCTTTAGGGGCTCCATCGAAGCCAGAGTCAAGTTTGCCCCTCAGAAGCTGGGCGTAATGTACAGAGCCCGCAGATACTTTAATAACACTCAACTGCTAATCTTTGGTCTGGAGTCCCACAATTCCTGAAAAAAACCCTTGACTGTGCAGAAACGGGCGGTTCTTTTGACAGATTCCTAGGTACTCGTAGATAATTTGTGTTATTTTACTATTAATGAATTAAAAATAATACATAGGATATTTGCGGCACGTTCCAGGGTAGAAGATGCTCTCAGTATCGCCCTGGTGTAAGACAACCATTCAAAATTGAAACGTTGCTTGAAATGACTTCAGCTGTGTTTGGTGACCGGATCTGAATAACTACATACTTCCCCAACTCGTCTTCCCCACCTCCTTTCCCTCCTTACTACCATGAGCCTCACAACATAACCCAATTGGAGATGCCATAGTCTAACTGGCTCCAGAATTGAGTAAATGGGATTCTTGTGCGATATTCTCGTATTTTTTTTTAACTTACGATATTTCGTTTATGTATGTCATATTAAGTTAGTCTACTTAAAGAAACGTTAAAGAGAAAATAAAATTATCAAGATGAGAAGATCAATTTATCGTAATAGTAGAGCTCATCGTTTTATTTAAGATCTAGATATCCGATCGGATCTGCCCTCCAAGAAGACAAGAGTACTTCAAATCCATATTTGGTTTATTAATTACGACCTTCTCTTGGCTGTACCAAATGATAAATACGGTCAGCGAGAGTTACCTGCGAGGAAGGCAACGCACCTTATAGCAAGGCAGTAGGTGCCTTATACCAGGCTCCCAGTACGAGAGAGATCACTCTGGCCAGCGGCAATAAAGTGACCACTGTTTGCACTGCATCTCGTGTTTGCGGATGCACTTAGCGCGTCTGGCCGGTGCAATGCTCCTGCGTTCCTGATGCACCGAGGATGCGGCAGGGCAGAAGGGTTGCCACGTTAATAACCTGATCATATAATGCGCTATGCCTACATCTACCTGCAGTGGCGTATCTAACATGAGTGGCACCCCGTGCGGATAACGTGGTGTCACCCCAAGAATAAGTAATCCTCAAACTAGATTTCTGATAATGTCCTACCTAATACTGAATAAAATAATTTGGGTATTAAAGAATCGACATCTGAAAGAAATCTGGGACGCTGTTACATTTGCTCGACGAATTAACGACGAAACTATCCTAGTAAATATGTAAAAGCGTTTTTCGAAAACCTCCAAATTACATATTTTTTTAACTTTATTATTTATTTATTTTCACACCACAATGAAGTAGGGAAAAAAAACATACAGAGATGATTGCTCATTTTTTTCATCCAATCCACTTATTTTGTTTTTTGAAAGATGTCTTTCAACACCTTTAAAAATAATAAAAGAATAACAAATATTCACTAATCCACGTCAATCAATAGATATCAATTCACTTCACGAGTTAACGTCAAGAAATGTGAATGACACAGATGACAAGACAGTGATCATGTGTAAAATATTTTTGTGGCAATATTCTACCTTGGTTAGTTTTTTTTTTTACGATCGAGTGTCACCCCCCCCCCCCCCCCCCCCCAGCTAGCTACGCCACTGCCTACCTACTTTATCTCTAAGAATATGTACCTATCTGTATTTGTAGATCCTGCAAGCTGTAGGTGCAAGCCGCCCTAGTGCCAGTACCCTGGCATTAGGGCGGCCGAAAAGAGGGACGGTCGCGGTTTCGGCGCTGTGCTTTTAATAAAAATTTAACATAATTACCAAATTCAGGAGTGATCTAGTAGAGGAATCAAAATGAAAGATGTGCTGCAATATAATAATTTTGTAGCTTGTAGCCCAGTAAATTGTGGATATTGCAGATATCTGTTTTTGCATTTACCGCCTTTATCCAAAATTTCAATCGTAGGTACTACATTGGAGGACCCACCACTTACCCGCCCTGGTATAGGTAACAGATGGTTACCCCTTCAAGGCTCTTGCTAATTTTTTTTATAAAAACGACTCTACATTTAATAAACGAAACTAGACCTCCATTGGAGAAAGGAGAAGTACCTACAAAGAAGCGGAACATGGACTTGGTCTACTGCAAAACTGGCTTAAGAGAAATTCCCTTACACTTAATGTCAATAAAACAAAATATCTGACATTTTCTATAACAGCCAGAGGACAACCAGAAGATGACTTTAATCTCAAATTACATACATGCCAAGAAAACTATCAAAATCAAGGCTTAGCATGCCACTGTCCTACCATAGCACACTCCAAAAGTATCAAATATCTTGGTATTGAAATTGATGATAATCTCCGATGGAACGGACACATTGAAGTAATCACAAAAAAACTCACCAGGTACATTTACTTATTTAGAGCCATCCGTAACATCGTCAACATAAACGACATTAAGAAAGTGTACTACGCTTTATGTCAATCACAAATAGAGTACGGGATAACTGGATGGGGATCTGCCTTGAGCACTCACATGGACCGGCTCAATATAGCCCAAAAAGGAGTACTAAAGACAATTTTGAAATTACCGGTTAGAACTCCGACAGAAGAATTGTTTCAAAGCATTCAAGTCTACAACATACAAAAACTTTATGCAAAAAATATTTTATTTAAAATTAAAAAAAAACATATCAGAATACTCCACTGTCCAACATAGATACACAACAGGGCAATAAACCAAAATAATCTAGCTACAGCCAGTTTGAAAACATCTTTTGAACAAAGAAATATGAAATTCAATGCGACAAAACTATACAACGCTCTACCAACTCAAAAAAAAATAATAGAAATAAATAAATTTAAAACAAAAGTAAAAATATGGTTGAGAGAACAAAGTGAAAATGAACTATCAAACATACTGAAGACCATGTAAAGACAACTGGATACTAAATACAAATGTGGAAAAACTACAGGCCGCCTCAGAACAGGAAACCCTAGTGAGGAGGACTGTGAAAAAAAAAAACTTTATAATACCTTAATATAATACAATTTATAAATACATTATGTACAAATTTTGCTATAGATACTAATAAAAAAAATAAAAAAATAAAAATAAAAAAATAAAATTAAAAAAAATTGTGCCCGCATACGTTGTTAGGCAGCAGTATGCAAGTGCTTGCTATGAACAATGTTAGTTTAAAAGAAAAGTATAAAATTTTACCTGAACTTCTTTTGGGTAAGGAAAAATAAAAACAAAAGTAGGCAGTATGCCTACCCTGCCTGACCTTTATGCACATATTAGCACAAGACATAAAATAAAATTAAAATAACAAAAAGAAAAAAAAAAAGATGGATAGATCCAGAAACGGAGGCGGCCATCACAGATCGCCTGGCAGTCCTGTTGAGTGTGTCGGAGATCGGGCAGGCCGGATACAAGGTTCGGATTCCGCGCCCTTAAGCCGACTTCCCGGTGGTGCCTCGACGAGAAGTAATTGGGAAGTGGGGGGATTAAACGCCCGAAGACCCAGAGGATGTCAGCGTCGGGTTGTCGGAGGCAGGGCGGAAGGTCCCCTAGCTCGCACGGATGTCCCTCAGACCAACAACTTTCCCCAGGGGTGGCGCGGGCGGTCTGAGAGGCAGCACTCCGGGTTCGCTTCACTGGTTCCGTATGCGGAGACGAGGTCATACCCCCCATCAGTGTTGTCGCATGGACGCTCGAACAGTTTTACAAAGATCTGGAAGTTGAAAAACGAAAAACCCAGAAAACAAAGCAAAATACAATTCAAAGATAAAATAGAAGAACGCGAAATACGAAAAATGTATTTTGTGTTAAATATAGAGAAAATTCGTAGCCAGGAAACTGGCTGTGTCATTGTTGGTGGAGCGCTCACTTGATGAACTGACTCTAGCCTGCTGCATTCAGGAGCACCATCACGGGCAGTCTCGAGAGCGTTGCAATAACAACAGCAAAGCGGTCCATTCTGGAGCAGTCTCAGCGCCAGACTTAGTTCCAGTTATAACTTTCTGGAGATAATGGGAAAACAAGTAAGAAGTGGTAGCAACAAGATCAGTCCGAACAGCAAACCGGTTTCCTGATGAGAAAAGAAAAACATGCATAAACAAGCTTAAAATTTAGAACAGGGTTGCAATAATAACAAGAAAGCGGCTTGTTGCAGTAGCGTACCCAACTCGTAGGTACTAGGGGTACTGTCAATTTGTGCTCTCAATGGGAATGTGCGGTGAACGATAGGTATGCTGAAACAGGTCAAGCCACGAAAGTGTAGCGCGCATACACCGTTTTCTGATATAGGCAGCATCATGTGTTAAATTGACTCACTGTACCTACCTACTTTTGTAAGGAGGTAATATTGGAATAGGTAACAGATATACTCGTATACATGTGTATTAATATAAATTGTAATTTGACAAAAGACGGCCCAATGGCGCATAAACACGTTAACAATAAAAAAACGGCCGATTGTCAAGTTGGGAGGCAAGTATTGGTACCGCCGCCCCGGGAATCATTTATTGGATAACCGACACCCCTTTTGTCCAAATGAATACCATTAAAAATTACAATGTGATTATTTATAATATTTAAACACATATTTACGCTCTTTCTAATTTCTAAGATTTCCAATTTGTATGGACAAATTATAAATTGAATTAATATTACCAATTACAGCATGCAGAGGTCAGAACTTTTAAAATTTTCTAAAATAGTATCGATGATATACACCGTCAAAATATTCATTTTTACGAAAAGCGAGTAATATCTAATAAATTTTAAACAATATTTTTTTTTATCATTGAAGAAGAAGATAACACTTATAATCTAAATGAAAATATGAAAGAAAACAAGACACAGAAAAACAGAAAAAAACAATGGTCGCAACTGGGACTCGAACCCAGACCTCTTAATAATAACCTTCAAAAGTTATTAAAAGAGAGTTTTTCTCATAAAAAATTGAATATTTTTTTTGTTTTAAATTAACGTCTTCATATTTTATTTTAACTTAGATAAAACTGGGTGTTATTTGAAATTTCCGGGTGGAATCGGCTTTTGGGGATTAGGGGCCATCCATAAATTACGTCACACCTTAAGGGGAGGAGGGGTGTAGACATTGTGTGTCTAGGGGTATGGGGAGGTCATCAGCTCTGTGACGTCACAAGTAAAATCTGAATTTTGATTATTTTTAGATGTAAAATTGCAAAATATGTAACGTCACACTAGGGGGGAGGGGGTCTCACAAATGTGACGATGTGTGACAAGGACGGGGGGGGGGTCATAAAATCATGAAATTCGTGTGACGTAATTTATGGATGGCCCCTTACCCTTACATAACAATCGAAGGCACAATCGATGACTTAATCGGAGTATAGATATAAGTTTAGATCGAATTTTTAATCGACGACGCGATCGAAGATTTAATCAAAAACTTGAGCTGTTATAAATCCCCCGAAAATCTAGTTTATTTATCTAGAAAACCGTTTTTTTTTTTGTGTGACTACCGCACAAGAGTCCCAACTGCTCCCCTCTGGGGCCAGTGAGACTACGGCATCTCCAATTGGGGTAGGTTGTAAGGAAGAAATTGTTTCTCCCTGCGTGTCCTTTCCCATAAGTCCCGTTCCCCTTCCGCCTCCCCTTCCTCTCCCGCTTCTCCTTCCCCTCCCGCGTTCCCACTCCGTCTCCTCCACCTTCCCTCTCCCCACTTTACTCCCCCCCTTCCCCCCTCCCGCGAACCCCCTACCCGAGTACCCTCCCCCTCCCCCCTCCCGCATTCCATACATTCATTCCCGGTGCATTCAGTTCTCAAACAGCTCGCGTGCCACCTATTGCAATTTTTTAATACAAATTTATACAAATAATGCCAGAGCTTACCAGTAGTAAAAAAAAGAATTTGGTGCAATCGTTCGAACGACTGCAACGCATCCAATTAGGTGCAGTCGTTTTGCAGTCGTTTTGTTAGGGGAAGAAAACGTATAATAAATTTAATAGTATAATTTCATAACGCCGGAACTTACCATTATACACAGCCCATATTACTCGCATATAATGTAGCTTTCTATTGGTGAAAGTATTTTTAAAATCGGTTTTGTGGTTTATGCGTGAAAGCGTAACAAACAAACACTCGCAGTTTCGCATTTATAATATTAGTATAGATAGTAGATATAGATTGTTACTAAGTTAAAAAAAATATTTTACATTTTATTCTTCAAAGCATCGCACAAAGAGGAGGCCGATCGGTCTATCATTCTCTCGCAGGCTAAATCCTATAGATGTATGTGTTTGTCTCTTTTTAGAGTCGCTCGCTTCCGTTGCATCGAGTTTCAAATCACATCAGTGCTTAAGAAGTTTTCACTTCAAGATGGTTTGATTTTTCCAATTGATTTATTTTCTAAAAATCACCATTAAAATTCTATTAAAAAAACAATAGAATGACTTAGGATTGGTTGTTTCTCAGAATTTGAACAATTCATCAAATATCAATGATAAAAATCGTTTTCACGCTGTTACTTGGATAGTAACTGAACTCGAATAGGACCTTCACAGAACCTAAATATTAACTTTGAAATTTGTTGAATAATTTTTTGTTATTGTTTTTGGGGTGTTATGCCGTGTTTCGCTACCTCCTTCTTTAGCCAACGTTGGCTAAAGAAGGAGGTAGCGAAACACGGCATAACACCCCAAAAACAATAACAAAAATACTTTTTGGCCGTGAAAACCTAAAAACATACCTGTTGAATAATTGTTTAAATTCTGTGAAACAACTCGATCTCGAAATTTTTGCCTGAACCGGCTTTTTTAAAATGTCTCGCAAATGGCCTATTGAGTTCCCCGCGCACCATGTATCTTTGGGAATTTGGGAGGTAAGAGAAAACTGCGGTCGGATGTTCCAAACTAGTTGGAAAAACTTTTTTGGAAACATTCGAAGCAGCTGGCCTGTGATGATAAAAAAACAGAACTCGAAAAGAACTTACACAGAACCTGAAAATTAACTTCAAATATTTGATGAACTCATCAAATTTTTTGAAACAACCCGTCCTAAGTGTGCACGAACAAATTCAAACGTGTCCCCGAACGATTTTCGATTTTCTTGAATCTTTGTTCTATTTTACGATAATATTGACTACAAAACACTCGCACAGTGACAACACCGCCCTCTGTGGAGCGCCCCTGCAATCAACGATCGAAGCTCGGAAAATGTATTGGAATCGGAGGGAGATTCAAATTCAAACATTATGCGTAGTTTACAAAATTTTTATTTAAAAGTGCCTACCGATTTATTAATTTAAAATGTAATTTAAAGCAACCACAAAGGTTTTGAAGAGTAAAAATTATGATTCCATTTTTTTGGTTCTTTGATAGCATGAGCATTATACCAAGAATAAATAAAATGGTTAAATTGTTCATTATGGATTAGTGCTTCTGAAATTGACATGATTGCAAATTAGATTATTTTTTTATCGCTTTCTTATGTATTATAATATATTAATATAGGTATATTATAATTAATGTTCCGATATAATAAAGATATTACACACTCGTACGCGTTTATGTATAATGTACACCACGTAATACGTTAATTTTATTGTTATCTAATCAATAAAAATGTAATATATTGTTGTTTGTAATATGCACTAACCATGTTAAACTTATATGTCATGTAAAAGCCGATGAGGGCGTTTATTTTATTATTTTTACTAGGTTTTTACAGATTCTCACTCACATGATAACAATCCAGTTGTAAAAACTTAGTTAATAGGGTTAACAATTAAATAAATCTAATCAGACAAATTATGCATTTGTAAATCTTGAAATTGTTTCTAAATAAAGAAACATTGTGTTTTTTTATGTGAATACCTCACAAGGTATTGTGTTGGTTGTAATTGAATAAAATAATAAATAAAAAAAACAATTAAAGAAAAATAGATGAAATACCTACCATACCCAATAATAAATATATAATAAATAACCTATATTATAAATACGTATCTATTATAAAATAAAGGAAGATCACAAAAAATGCCATGTGGGCGTGTTTGATCCAAAGAGTCTGGCCAATCGGGCCTTAAATTTACTACACAAATTGTGTTTCACCGATTTCATGATTGTGAAATTCAAATGGGATGCGGTATACGATGTCAGGCAAGTGTAAGATACACAGCGTTGTAAATGTGCTATAATCTATATCAACACATAGATAGCGTGCTAAATGGTCTAGAATCAAAGTTAGTAAGGTATAAATCAGTGGCGACACTTGTTTTCATTAAAATTTGTAAGTATGGAATAAACTTCTAGTGTTCTTCTTTCTTTTGCGGTCTCTACCAAATTCTTTTTTAGCAACAACCTTTCTAAAATATTTTGATTAAAAATTATTTTTCAAATAGAAACGTTGATAATTGAACTACCCTTGCGATGTTTAATTTCTGTATACATTTTGGTTGCAATATCCCTGGCTAGAGGGAGACAGCCGCGGCAGTAAGCGTGCTAAAGCGAGACGTAACCTATAATATATACTCCAACATTCACCATCTAGTTGACGGATAATTGATGATCTAACAATGTCATGGAAGCGAACAGTTTATTAGACAGTTGAATACCGTTTATTATTGAAAATAAAGTCGGCAACATTATTGGTTCGGGCCTTCGCTAAGGCAAGGCGCCCTGTTTTATTATTTATCCCGTATTCAAACCAATATTACAAGTTGCATATTGGATAGACATCTATCGGCGGTAAATAGTTACCATTAAATGTTCAGTGACGTGGTAATCGGAAATCACTCACAATAATAATTACGTATTGTTAATTTCACAACGCGATGCAAAATTATGACGGCATCTTTATTAAGTTCTAAGATAAATAACTCAATTTGCACGTTACATAAATATTTCAATTGACCAATCTGCAATAATCAGATAAATTAGCAATTTATAAAAATCTTTATGTTTAGATTTGTGAATGAAAAATGTGCGTTTAAATCAACAGATGTCAAACTGCAAAATTTCAAAATGCATCTTCCAATATTTTAAACAATAAATAAATAATAGTTTTGTACATATACCAGGCGTAGCTATGGGCAAGGGCGTCACCAGCTTCCAAGACGAGGAGGAAATTATATTTTTATAGAGCTTACAGGGAAGGAACGAGGAAGCAGTCAGAATAAACTAGAAATATTTACGTATAAGTTGACGATTACCTTGCGTTGCTCGGGTTTATGATTGTTGCATGGGCATAGGTATTGAGTTTGGGGGGGGGGAACAACAAACCACAATTTTTCAAATAATTTTTTGAATGGGCTCTTGCAAGACAGTATCACCTAGTCACCTGTCACCTAGATTTGAAAATGATTGAGAGTGGAAAATTAGTTACAACTCTCCCAAATACACGGAAAAGCGCAGTAAGCGATTTTTTTTCCTAAAGTCCTCCATAAATTCACAAGTAACATTTTCCGCTTGCATAATAACTTTTAAAATCTTTATTTCCTGCACAAGTCCTGTGTCCCCAATGTGAATCATTTTGGCACCTAGCAGGGAACCCAATCGACGGTGGTACCCCATGGAAAATTTATTAATTTATTAACAATAACAGGGTTCAACGCCCCCCCCCCCCCCCCCAACTCACAATGGCCTCAAGATTTCTAGGTTATTTTTATTTCTATTTCTATTTAATTTTATTTACTATTTCTAAGCCGATTTTAGTCGGTGACCCAGCCTTGTAATAGGTTTTCTTTATACACCCACCCATCAAGGCCCACGTAATTAATAATTAAGACCCAATCATGTCTGATTACGTCTAAAAGGGATCGGAATGATAATCTAGTCTCCTTCAACGGAAGCAATCTCCCGAACAGGCCTTCCATTGATATGCTTGGTGTAACTCTAAGTGACCAGCTCAGGTACGGGGGCTCCATCGAGGCCAGAGTTAAGTTAGCCTCTCAGAAACTGGGCGTACTGTACAGGGCCCGCAGATACTTTAATAGTACACAACTGCTAACCCTGTACAAATCGCAAGTGCGCCCCACGGCTGAATTTGGCAGCCACCTCTGGTCTGGAGTCCCAAAATACCTGAAAAAAACCCTCGACTCTGTGCAGAAACGGGCGGTCCGTTTGATAGATTCTCCTAACTTAACAAATGGACTGCAATCTTTAGAGCACAGGCGTCGGGTGGGAATGCTGTCCTTGTTCTACCGGTATTACAATGGAAGATGCTCCGAGGAACTAGCGTCACTGATCCCCTCGGCACCGGTGCATAGTCGGGAAACACGCCAAACACGCGCTCAACATTTGTACACGGTAGACATTAGTCACATGAGAACGGGTCGTTTCTACGACTCATTCTTGAGTTCAACAGCCCGGCTGTGGAACGAGTTGACGGCTTCTGTGTTTCCTCCCTCCTACAATATGGGTCTCTTCAAGACCCATGTTCACTCCTTCCTCTCCTCAACAGCACCCTCCACACAGCATCTTCAAAGATGACATAGGCCCTGAGGGAAATTATTTCCCTCAGGGCCTCCTGTGTGGAGTTAATATAAAAATAAAAAAAAACATGGGGGTGAAATTCTACAGTGGCCCAAATCCAAAAATGCGTTTTTATTATATTGGTGAAATCTAGTTTTAAACCTCCTAACTATCGTGGCAACTAGTAACACAGTTTATAAACCATTTTAGCATATCTCTTTGCACCCAAAGATATGCTGAAAAGGTGAAAATTTTTGTACTAAGACGATTTTCACCAATAATAACGGAAATAGTATTTTGAGATTGGACCAGTTTTGATTTCACGTCCCACACATTGGTGATATTTAGAAAATTAAATATGTAACTTGATTAAAAGAGCCAAGATCACGAGGCACCCTTGCCCATTCCTGAATGTGGTTTGAAAATTTAATTTAGCTCGAAGCGGAACGGGGGGAGGGGGGCGTCGGAATCCGGCGAATTCGAATTTATCTCCAGCGTTCGAATTTCCGAATTTCGAACGTGGCTTATTGTGTTGTGTCATGTCTGATGGAAGATAAATTAACTTTTATCATTGCTCGCTAAATAAACCATGGCAACCCCAAGCGGGCGAGGCCGACTTCGAACTTGCGAACAGTATTTCAGGACGTTGAGCATAAATAATGTTTACAAAAATGTTCGTTTCTTTAGCTTTAGTACATCACAATAAAACAGTAATTCATGGTGTATTTATATTAAAATAATAATTATTAAATGAAAGTATTTTAATGAATGTATTTTAATGAAAGTATCTAACTTGCCATGGGTTTTTTTCAACGATGCGGTGGGTTGGGTTAGGTTAGGTGTTTTTAAAAACATTAGCTTAAGTCCCCGAAGCGACGTTATTCGTTAAATCAGAGAGTAACTTTCCTCTTATTTTGAACTTCAAGTCTACCCTTTATCGTATACCATTATCGTAACCGTTTGTACATTAGAAACGAACGGCGATAGATGATACTCTTCTAAAATAATACTTAACTGACATCTGTTGAGATACCACAAAACTACGTATAACTAACTATACTAACAACATCTATTGAATGATTTTGAAACTACACGACTAACCAATATACAACTCCCTACTGACCTGAGTCAAAGGCACGGCATCCCCATTTTGGGTGGTTCCTTGCCAACACCTCTTTGAAAAGTCTTTAAAAGCTATGAAAAAAATTATTTTAAAATAGCCCACAACCCTAACCTAATGTAACTTATATAATCGATTTTTTATTATTTTTTTCAATCACTTTTAATGACTTTTCTGAGATGGTTCTGAGTTGGTTTCATTCTGACTTGTCCTGTCACCTTTTGGGTATGTTGTGAGTTTGAAGGGAGTCAAAAGGGGAAGCGGATGGGAAGATGAAGGTTGAAAAGTACACGGCTATTAAGATCTGAACGGCTAGAAAGACGAAAAAAAGTATTTGTGTTAAGGAAGGAAGTACGCAAACAAATGAATATATTTTTTTTCAATATATAGAAAGCCCTCAGAAAAGTAATTTCCCTCAGGGCCTATTTCTTTTTTGGGGATGCTGTTTAGAGGGTAAAATAAAGAAAAGGAACGGGTTGAAGATCTTGAAAGAAAGGAAATGAAGAAATGAAAAAGGTGTGAGGGATGAATCCATCCCTTATCGGTGCAAGGCTACGGGTAGAGAGAGTCCTGCTGGAGAGGCCAAATGGTCTCCATCTACTAGTCTCTTCCGCCCCACCAGCCAGGCAGTAAGTTCGCAGACGCATCCGCAGCCAAGACCTAGGTATGGGTATCGCCTCCCCGGGAACCATTTGTTGGATAACGAACATCTCTGCCATAGGTCACCCCGAGGGGTTCGTTAAGATAGGGGGCTTTAGCAGAGGTGCCCGGGTTCATGGAGTGAGATTTGTCCGGGTCTTGGCGGCGTATATGTCTGCCCACCAGCTGCGTGGCAGGCCGGATCAGGAGGGACTGGTTGAGGGAGACCTTGTGACCTCTCAAGCAGAACATTGCCTTGCACCGCAGTGGGAGGGATGGATTCGTACGTCCTTCATTCCTGGGCCCATTGAACCCCAGATTCCTACCCGCCCCTCATATCTTTTCTTTTTCAGAACTTCCTCTCCTTCTTTTCTTCCACACAGCGTCCCCAAAGATGATACAGGCCGTGATGGAAAACATTTTTCTTAGAGCCTCCTGCGTGGAGCTATTGTTAAAAATAGAAACATTTCAACATGGTGTAGTACACATATTAAGATATTATTAGGCAATTTTTTAAAAGAACAACTCTCTTTTTATAACTTTTGAAGGTTATTCCCATCTATGTAATATAATCATTGAAGAAAAAGATAACACTAATAATCGAAAATATGAAAAAGAACAAGACACAGAAAAAGATAATGGTCGCAACTGGGACTCGAACCCTGAACCTCTCGTATATGGAAAAATTAGTCGAAGATAATATTGTTAATTCTAAAATTTGAAAATATGAGATCGACAATTATGACGGTTTGATGGAAGGTGGCAATGGCTGAACGACGAGAGGTTCTGGGTTCGAGTCCCAGTTGCGACCATTATCTTTTTCTGTTTTTCTGTGTCTTGTTCTCTTTCATATTTTCGTTTAGATTATTAGAGTAATCTTCTTCTTCAATGATTTATTATTAGGCATTTAAAAATATTAATATGTAGATGTAAAATAAAATTCGCTATTACGACCTGATTCGGCCGATGAATAATAACATTCCAAACTTACCGAAAATAAAAAAAACAAAAACGTGCGAATGGCAACAAATATAATTTATTATGGCAAAATGAAAAACAACAAATAACACAGCTTTATTTTGGTATCCGTGATTCACGATTTCTATTTCCACAGAA
Source organism: Glyphotaelius pellucidus (assembly GCA_936435175.1). Taxonomy (NCBI): domain Eukaryota; kingdom Metazoa; phylum Arthropoda; class Insecta; order Trichoptera; family Limnephilidae; genus Glyphotaelius; species Glyphotaelius pellucidus. The sequence goes on from OW386553.1 coordinate 12,483,263, forward strand.
AAAAACAAACACATCAGGAAATCTATCGTTGTCAAACTTCAACGAATTTTCCAGCTTTTCTAGTGGGTGCTTTTATATACCTACCTGTTTTGCTCTTTCCCAAAGTTTCGAAATTCCTTTCGTCTGCACGGGCGCGTTATTTTTACCTGGCTTAATCATTCTCATTCTATGACGTCTTAAATCTCAAAGACCACAGAAGATAATAAAAACCATTTCCTCGATCGATCTATGTAGAATGCGAGCGAAGACGTTACAATCAAATTGGCGCGAAATAAGCTGCGCCATCAATTTATTAGCATGATCAGAGAGTGCTCAATATTATCAGCTAATCAAAAATATATATTTAAAAAAAAAATCAGAGTGTGCAATTCACACGCGGTAGAAGTGAAACTGTCAAGAGTGGGGAGACTACGAAGCACTTTTTTTATCAATGTGAAGGATTGTTTTTTCCAATATTTTTGTCGTCGAATTCCAGGGCACCTTTTCCTATGCATTTGGTCATCTTATTAGTGTTTGTGGTTTCTTTTTCGGAGTCGCTGAATGTTGTTTTCTTTTGCCTGTTCATTTTGGAGTGGTTTAAAGATTGGATATTGATTTTATAAATTAATATGTATATATATTTTTTTGGATTTCGTAGGAATCGACCCCTGGTCGGCTGAATATGTGAAAATATTCGTCAGACGCTTTATACCACTGCACTAAAGGGATTTGCGTGGAACCGTGGATTTATCGTATTATGTTGGAACCGAGAACCTACCCGCGAATAAAATAAATATTTTATTGCTATCTCATTCTATCGCAGGCTATATCCTGTAGATGTATGTGTTTGTTTCTTTTTGGTGTCGCTCGCTTCCGTTTCATCGAGTTTCAAATTACAACGGTTCTAATGAAGTTTTCTCTTCAACTTTTATAGTGGACTAATTGTAATCTACCTGTAAACAATCACTGGAAAATTAAAAACGATGTTTTTAATCTTAAAGTTTAAAAGAAATAAATAGGTGCAAAAATTTAAATAAAACATTGTCACGCCAAAAATATCCGATCTACTGCTTGGAAGGCAAATTTGAAAAGCATTCACCACAACCATTTTAAGAGGAATATAAACGCATATATTTCGATTCTCATGCCCACAAAATTTAAAATCGCGCGTCGTATTTGCACGGGGCAAGTAAGCGAAAAAGTGTTTTTTATTTATTTTGTGCATAATTTTATAAGTATGAAAAAAAGTTAGAATATACAAAACCTCAAAAATATCTATTTAAGGGGTATTTTTTAAAAATTGTTTCTTATATTACTTCATAGTTAAGTGATGAAAAAACATTTTTTTTAGTGGTTTACGCTTAAATTTTTTGTTATGTAAATAATAATTTTATTGTAATTCCAATACATAGAAAACCTAGCAAAAACTTCAATTTATACGTAGCATATTTTTTGATGTTCATACTGATTCGTCGTAAAGATGAATCTAAATGCATAAATTCAAGATCATCTCACGTCGCCATTGCTCTCATCCCTATAAGTCGCGGAGCGATAAGCGCGCTGTTTCGTACAACCCATAGGGCTTTCGCTCACAGAGAAACCGAAAACTGGTTGGCAACTCAATTCAACTCACAACTAAACTCAACTTTACGATTTCAGTAATTATATCAGCTTGTTTAACAAAAAAAAAATAATAATTTATCAACCTCCTGAAAAAATCGATATTTTCCTGCTCTGACATATCGCAAATTACCTGAAAACTTGACAAGTCATGAGGCGCTTCCATGGCAACCTGTCAACATGGCAACTGAAACGCGACTAGCACTGCTAGTCGCCGCGTCGCCCTTGACGCCCTTGGTCTTTAACGAGTTGCCTGTGTGCGGATCGCCAATGAAATTCGGAAGTTCCTTTCCAATCACGGGCTCCTTACACGGGCATGTGCCTAGCATGGTGGTCGAAAAATCATAAAATTCATGTAACAAACATTTTAATGAATAAAGAAAACAAAAAAAAACAAAAAAATGGATAGCGATTGAGTCGCCAACTGGTTTTTTTCTTTTTCAGTTTCTCAGCGAGCGAAGGTCCATACTGTTTACAACGAGACTCTTATCGAGCAACCCGCCGCTACGCTATATCGGACTACCGGACCACTCTGTTTGCGGCGTGCGATGGAAAAATATTTTTGTTGTTTTTAATGTTCTGAAGAACTACCGTCATTGATTTCTTTGGCATCGGTGCACAAGGTGTGGAAGACAAGCCAAACCATTGTTTAGCATTATTATTACAAACAATTGATATTTCCCGCATGAGGACAGATCATTTGAGACTGATAGGAAATATTATAAAGAATGCCTTACATCTTAAAAACTGTTCTTATTTTTTCATATTTCTCGAGTAAAAAATCTTATCTCTAAATTAATTTTCAACCAAAACTTTATATTACGCTGATGCTTTTTTTCATATTTTTTGACATTGTTCGTCCATTTCATATGCTGCCTAGGAATACTTGCTTTTGTTTTTTGGGGTCTAAGACTATCATTGTTCATCTGTATAGATGATTTATTCTTATTTTTTATTTCTATTATCCTTAAAATATTATTATTTTTTACTTTTATTCTTATTTGTTATTTTATTTTATTCTTATTTATACAAGATTCACCTAGTTTAACTCCTTTCCTGTATGTGATCATGTACTTAATACTAGTATGAATATTTTCCTTAATATGTATGCTATATGCTTGTACTTTCATCTACAAATATATGGATGATTATTAATATTATATACTTAATATCTTATGAATCTTGACTACCATAATACGGGCATTTGCCTAGCTTGGTAGTCGAAATACCATATAAAACAATCCTGTAATAAACAAAATGAATAAAGAAATTTAAAAAAAAAACTGTTTCTCAGCTGTGGAATGATTTGCCGGCTTCTGCGTTTCCTCTCTCCTACAACATGAATCTCTTCGACACCTTGGTTCACTCCTTTCTCTCCTTAAAACACACTTATCCTCAACCTCAGGACCTTCTCTGTGGTGTGAATGAGAAAATAAAAAAGGGAATATGAACCTACTCACAGTAATTCGTTCCCTCTTGTAGGCCTCCGTGGTCGAGAGGTAAGGCTCTTGACTCGCAATCCGAAATTCGCGGAATCGAATTCCGGCATGCGCAAATAAATTTTAATTGAATAATTTGTGTTATATCACAATTAATTAACATAATAAAACATATTTCATTTGCGGCACGTTCCGGAGTGGATGGAAGATATTCTCAGTTTCGCTTCATTCAATTCAGAATCGAAATTGCTTGAAACGGCTTTGCCTGTTTGTTGACCAGATCTGAATAGCCAAGTACATCCCAATCTTCCTCTTCCCCGTCTCCTTTCCCTCCCAACTACATTCAGTCTCAGAACCTACTCCAACTGGGGATGCCATAGTCTCACTGGCTCACTGGTAGGGGACTCTTGCGCGTTATTTACATAAAGAAGGCCTCCTGTGGTGAATAATAAAATTTAAAAAAAGCTAATATGTGCGTACCTACTTATTAGATTATTATTATTATTACTACTACTTAATTGGTCCCTGTATCTTAATCGTAAAAAAGTACCTAGTCTATAGATCTCCATGAAAAACTTTTTCAAAATGTCCCAAATGGCTAAAAAATGAAATTATTTTCGACCTTTAGCGTGGAACATCGGAAGTTACTGAATCGTACGATAATTTCATATTGCACTAAATCAATTTCAGCAAAATCTTCACTGAAATATGGCGGAAAATAATAAATGCGTCCCTGAAATAATTTTAATAAGATGACAAATTAATGCATAATTCCTTTCATTAATCATAAAATCCCTTCATTCCCACCAGCACTGGATCTTCGTCTCCCGTTCACGGCAATTGGTCTAATGCTTCATATTGATCACAAATAACAAATCATTTAATCTTGGCACTGGCGCATTATTTCCCACACTTTGGTCACCTCTGCTAAATCTGTGCTCTGTATCATAGCCCCTAGTCTCTAGGAAGCTAGAAGCGTCTGCGGTGGGCGGAAGATCTTCACATCTCTCGTTATAAGAGACTGTGTTCTGGACCAACTGTCATACGAATACAAGCAGTGTTTACCAACGCTTCGACTCCAGTTTTCTTTGCATTTCTTTAGTGTACTTGTGCTTTATTAAGGTGAGTTAAAAACAACGTTTTAAAAGTACAAATTTCCATAAATATTGTTTTTATATTACTTAGCTTTCTTTAAATTTCCTAATTGTTATGAGTTTTTAATGGATAGGCTAACCAGTTTAAAAAATGTGGTATTTATGGAAGTTCCAAGCGTACGGAGTGATAATTGAAGTGAAATAAAATAAATTACATTTTTTATCTAACAATGACTCTAAACTGATTTTTTTTAAATTGTTGATACCTACCAGATTGATTCAATGAGCGGACAGTGTGTTATAAAAACTTAAATGCATCAAATCACGTTATTTTTTGACAGAATTATCTGTACCTACATATTCCAAGTGTAAAATAATGATTTATAACTATACAACTTTCTTTGTTAAGATCACAGTTTTTTTCTGATAAAAATAGAAAACCCATTTTTTAAATTTACTTTTCTGAAAACTAAAATAATAATCACACAAAAGGAAATTAATATTTATAATTAAATATCCAATCGCCTTCTTCTGCTTTTCTCTACTCTCAACCACTATTAGGTTCGGACTCAATTTTGAATATTTTTCCTCTCTCTGTTTTGAAAATAACTCGCAAAGAGGCCTTTTCAATTTTTTTTACCACCTTTAATAATATCTATAGGTATTGCAGTTTCTTATAAGCAGCTCTCTTCAAATTTGATACCATCTTTTATTACTTTTATTATTTATGTAATAGTTCTCGTTTTTCAAAATCCCTAAAACATTGTTAAAAAATATGTTTGTTCAAAATTTTTCTTCGATTTTTATTTTCTTATCGGATTTGGTGGGAGGCCGCTCCCAAAATAAATATGACTAACGTTACATAGCTAGCTCTACCACTTGTTGTTATATTATTAGTTTTGAAGTGAAATTTTCAGGCATTATTTCCCTAACGCCAAAAACAATAATAACAAGTAAATTTTGGCCAGATAGGAGGCACCTGCGAATTGAGTCAGTATTCCGAAATCCATTATAGGTTTTGGACTCGCGCCAATCTATTCTCGAAATAACTTACATTCATTGCTTGGGTTATGCATTTATGATTCAGATTTGTGTATAAATAAGTTTTAGAATTCACGAATAGCATTTTCGTAAATCCAACATTACGCCAGTAGCTTGAGGCGGTTTGTTAACCCTTTTTTAGTTTGTTTGTTCCGAAGTAGGTAGGTACATATTAATGTTATGGTCTTGTCTTGTATTGTTCGAGCTCTTAATAATTTTAAAGAATCGGTTCACTGAATAAATTTTCATCATAATTTAAAAAGTTATCATATTTAAGTACTTATAATGGGGTAACGTAAATAGTTCTTCAAAGCCGTTTATTGGCAGTATAAAAAGACGTCAATCCAAATTAATTAGGTACATACAACTTTTTCATATAACGGACTTTTTTTTAAATTTTCAGATGTCAGTAGTTCCCCTAATGTTCCGTGACTGGTGGGAAGACTTCGAGAGGGAGCGTCCATCCCGCCTGCTGGACCAACACTTCGGCGCCGGACTGAGAAGGGACGACCTCCTGTCGTCTCTTGGCTCGTTCCAATCCAACAACTCTATCTTCCGCAACTCCTATTTCAGGCCCTGGAGGACACACAACATCACCAGGCAGGAATCTGCCTCCACAATCAACTTGGATAAGGAAAAGTTTGAGGTGACTACCGAACAAAATCGTTGAATATTTATCATTACTCTTTGTGCTTTTTTCAAAAAATATCAAATAATCAAAGAATCCTACTCGTCAAACAATGAAATCAAAAATCTTGTCAAAATTCTGCTCTGAATGAAATGTTCTCTTTGACTTTGATAAAAATAAATAAGGCAATCGCACTCAGATTTCATGATCAGTCATTGACCATAATAATTGGATATACGAAGACAATGTTATAACACAATATTACTTTTTACAGGTCATCCTTGATGTCCAGCAGTTCTCTCCTAATGAAATCACAGTAAAAACAATTAACAACAGTGTGGTTGTTGAAGGCAAACATGAAGAGAAACAAGACGAACATGGCTTCATTTCAAGGCAATTCACAAGGCGTTACGTCCTCCCCCAGGGACATGAGGCCTCCGAAGTTATTTCGTCTCTCTCATCGGACGGTGTCCTGACTATCTGCTCCCTAAAGAAGGCTCTCCCTCCACCGGGAACAGAGAGAGTAGTCCCCATTACCCAGACTGGACCAACAAGACCAAAGGAAACACAGCCCACAGTTGAAACACCCAAAGATTAAATATATAAAATACCCATACCTACACTTTTTGTACCATATTAATTCTAAGATTTTAGTGTAATTTATTTATAGGTAATGCTCTGCTCAGCTTTGTATTCACGCATTAAATGCAGCGTTTTTTTAATGTTTGTAAATAATGTTGTAATTTATTATTTAATTTATTTATCCCGCATAAAAATTAAATTATTGTCGAAAATAAAATACAAAGTACCTGCCTATAATTTTTTAACATCGCATTGATACTTTATCATCTAATATATCTATGCTCACATATGTCAGCGAATTCGTTTGTCTATGACATTCGCATCTGCTTTCAAATTTGACGTTTTTGAAAACAATAAACGTAAATAATGTAAACTAGCGGTGTTTTATTTATTAAGCAAGTCAATAATTAAGGTATAGTAATATTTCCACGAGAGACATAAAACCGACAAGATATTTAAGTAATTCTATGAAATACATTTTATTTTCTTTTTTTAGTAGGTTATGTTTAATATTTCTTATCACCGATCCGATCAGCTATTGTATCTCTATGGATCAGCTTATCTGTAGGAAGTAAATCAAGTATTTTACTCGGGCATTCGACCATAACCCCGACTCGATAGAATGGTTCTTGCCGGCTAATAATCGAGAGTAGGTGTCGCCTCAATAATTCTAATCGAATGCAGTATTTTGTATTCGGCAGTCGTTAGGATTAGACGTCACTATGTAATTCGAATTGACAGTGTTATTTCATGTGTAAAATTAAAGTGTTAAATTAAGCCAATTACAGCTTTTCAGTATGTCTCCAATATTGAAGTACCGATGGATCTCTTTTCATATAATGCTGTTTGCATTTGGGGGATTGTCACTATTTTTGTACGGATTTTTCCCCCTTAAATATCATGGAGGAGCCGACGCAAAGTGGAATGATCTGCCGTCTGAAATAAGTGGATTTAGGTAAATAAAAACGTGTTTACACATATACTCCCACTAAGATTTATGAATATTCCTATCACCAAAGTTTTTGGTGATAGGACCCTTTTAATTGGTTATTATTTGGATGAATTTGTGCAAATTTTGGTAGTTAAAATTAATTAAAAAATTTCCTTCCTCCACTTCTTAATCTGCGCAAATTATTAGAATAACACTTTGGTTCAACTTACTGCAAGAAACGACTGACTATTAAAGTCGGGAGAGATAAAAGACGGACTAAATTAAAGTTACATCTTTTTCAATCATAGTTCAGTTTCCCTTGTCAATGTTCTTTATTGGATATTTTTAGTATGAAGTGACCTTTGCCGAAAAATTCCGCTCCAATCTAATTATTTAAATAACCCAAACCAAGAACATAATTTGTGCATTTGTTAGTTGTTTCTTGTACTAATTGAGTCGATATGAAGTGTTACTTCAACAATTTGGGTATATTTAGCAGTAAACGGAGTAAGGAAACTTTACCAAAATGATTTGCATGCTGCACTGACATTTAAAAAAAGAAGAGATTTTTTTTTAATAATGTATTGTTGTCATGCAAATGACCAACCTTAAACTATCGTAAATTGCACTTTGAATGATAGGAACAACTGATTTATTTGTTTTTAAGGTTTATCTTAAATATTGAGGTTGTACTTCCTTGCGTATTGGAAAAACTTAAACAAACACGTCTAATTTGTCCTTCATTTTAAATTTGTGTGTAAAAATTATTTTAAAAATTTAAAGGATGGCAATAATTATAACACCAACCAAAAATGTTGTAGTTCTTAATAAATCACAATATAATAACTTAATATTACAGTGTGGATGCAAAAAGCCTGTACGTTGGAAGTCGTACTAGGGTGGTCATGATGGTAATCGATGCCCTGCGATATGACTTTGTCTCAACTAAATACATGCCCATCACCTCGGAGATGATTGCCAATGGTAGCGCTTGCCTGTACAAGGCCCAGGCCCAGCCTCCCACCGTCACCATGCCCAGGATTAAGGTAGATATTACATCAAACCGATTATTTCATAGGAAGCAATCACCTTTGACTGTACACAAAATTCATTAATAAAATTTTTGAAAGGACCATTTTATTACACTTTACGCCTGTTTGTTTTACTTTGGATATCACTACTATATTGAAATTTATATACTTTCCCAGTGAAGTTTAGCTACATGCCAAACTTGTAAGTAAATATATAATTCAATTGTGATATTGAACTGTATTGCTTTCTTTTGTGGAAAATAATTTAAAAATGATGGTTAATATTTACTGTTTAGACACACTAGAATTGAGTGTCTAAATCAGGGTCTCCCAAACTTTTTCCGCAACGGAACCCTCTGCAAACCTGTAAATTTTAATGGAACACTTGGCTTATTTTTTAGATTGGGCAGTTTCTAAGAGCAAAAATTAAAAAAAAAAGTTATTAGGCACATTATTTATAATTTATCATTTATGTATATTCAATTTTTGTTCATATATAAATTCGTTAAAATTATTTATGTTCTATTTTTTTGTTTACATTTTTATAATATAAATGAAAAAATGAAATGCAAACAAACAAAGAAATGGAATAAATAAAGCACGTAATGACTTTGATGATTTCGAGTCCGTGAATTGCATTTCTTCTTGATATCAGGCACAATATTGGTAATTTGGATTCTAATATCTGGTGTGGCGTCGAGCCTGTTCCTGCACATTGATTTCGTTGCAGCATAATTAGAAAATCCCTCTTCGCATAAATAGGTTGCAGAAAACGAAAGAAAAACAATAATAACTTGTTTTGATAAATTGGGGTACTCTTCTGACAAACTCGCCCGGAAATAATTAAATGTTGATCTTCTAGCTGGAAGGGTTTACTACATGAACTATTGGAAAAAATTTATACAAATAATAATTTTTTGTTAATAATATCAGTAATGTTGCAATTTGCATATGTGTACACTACATTAATTTAAATTCTTCCGACAAATTATCGCGGAACCCCTATTCAGGTTCTGTGGAACACCAGTGTTCCACGGAACACAGTTTGGGAAACCCTGCTCTAAATCATAGAACAATGAAGAAAACTAGAAGTGCCTTCCATACAAATTTGAATGGAAACAAATGTTTGACCTTTGACCGGGTTTGGCACCGAGGGCTTGTCAACAAACTGCCTTCTTACGGACTTCCCACTTCCTTATGTACGTGGATTGCCGACTTTTTGAGGGAGAGGTCGATTCAGGCGGTTGCTGATGGTTTCACCTCTTCCTCGCATTCGATAAATGCTGGCGTCCCACAGGGATCGGTTCTGTCTCCGACTTTGTTTCTGTTGCACATCAATGACCTCTTGACATGTGCACCGATTCATTGTTACGCGGATGACAGTACAGTCCATGATAGCTTTTTGTTTGACAAGCCTCCAAAGGGCTCACAAATCCCAATGGCTCGGAGGGCTTTGAAACAAAGAATGGACGGTTACCTCGAGAGTGTTTTCTCTTGGGGTAAGAATAACCTCGTCGAATTTAATGTTTCAAAGACCCAATCATGTCTGATTACGTCTAAAAGGGATCGGAATGATAATCTAGTCTCCTTCAACGGAAGCAATCTCCCGAACAGGCCTTCCATTGATATGCTTGGTGTAACTCTAAGTGACCAGCTCAGGTACGGGGGCTCCATCGAGGCCAGAGTTAAGTTAGCCTCTCAGAAACTGAGCGTACTGTACAGGGCCCGCAGATACTTTAATAGTACACAACTGCTAACCCTGTACAAATCGCAAGTGCGCCCCACGGTTGAATTTGGCAGCCACCTCTGGTCTGGAGTCCCAAAATACCTGAAAAAAACCCTCGACTCTGTGCAGAAACGGGCGGTCCGTTTGATAGATTCTCCTAACTTAACAAATGGACTGCAATCTTTAGAGCACAGGCGTCAGGTGGGAATGCTGTCCTTGTTCTACCGGTATTACAATGGAAGATGCTCCGAGGAACTAGCGTCACTGATCCCCTCGGCACCGGTGCATAGTCGGGAAACACGCCAAACACGCGCTCAACATTTGTACACGGTTGACATTAGTCACATGAGAACGGGTCGTTTCTACGACTCGTTCTTGAGTTCAACAGCCCGGCTGTGGAACGATTTGCCGGCTTCTGTGTTTCCTCCCTCCTACAATATGGGTCTCTTCAAGACCCATGTTCACTCCTTCCTCTCCTCAACAGCACCCTCCACACAGCATCTTCAAAGATGACATAGGCCCTGAGGGAAATTATTTCCCTCAGGGCCTCCTGTGTGGAGTTAACATAAAAAAAAAAATAAAAAAAAAATGTTACATTTAGCATGCGATCTGTCTCATTTACACTCGTCTGACTTCTTAGATCTCCATCCCATTTCAATTTCATGGAAGGCATTCTAGCGTATATTATCTATTCAGTGGAATTGCAAAATTTTCATAATTACTCTGTTAATTTTAGTATTTTACAATAATTTTTTATTCATTTACAGCAATTAATCAAGCAGTTATAATTTCTATCCATAAAAATCTTGAGAATGCATTATTTACTTCCCCCTGTTACAAAAAAATGTTCAGTCTTTGGAAAATGTTAGAAGTTGTAAAATATGTTTCCATACTACCGAGTTAACTTCAGCAAATATGAGTTTGTGTGATAAAATGCAGTAATAATGGTCATGGCAGTGATCCATTCACTTATGGAGCCAGTCAAGTGGCAATATGTCCGATTTAAAATGCAATCTGCTGCTCATACCACTTTCTTTTAACTACCCAGAAGTGCATTACCACTTCCTAATTAAGTACTGAATAAATTAAAATTCCTGCACCACTAAGCACTGTTTGTTTGGTGTATTTCTGCAAACAAACCAGTTATACATGAGTTTACAGCTAATTTTATTTATTTAAAACATGCATTGCAGCAAGGGTTCCCAACCACAGAGAAAAATTTTGTCAATTCAAGTAAATTTGATTGTGTGTTTAATTACGCTGTTTTCATTTAAAGTCACAAGGAGGAAATCCATAATTGGTTTTATTTTGGCTATACAAACATGTACAAACTGAAAAAATTTAACTGTTGATTTCGAGAAAATAAATAAATTTTAGAATCTATAATAACGTTAATTGGATAATTTGTCCAGCGCCTTTTCTGTAAAATATCACCTCAAGAGTTCTTTAAACCATAGATACAATGTTAAAAATTATTATAATATACATGCATTTTGCCTTGAGGGAATTTTTGGTTTTCACTTTTTTTTTAAAGTTTGGTACGTTGTATTTTAATTTTATTCCCTGTATTAGAATGTATCAAAAACTTTGAATACATCATAAAAATTGAAAATAATCGTTATTTCAACATTTTAAATTGAATGAAAGGAAAAAATTTTTAGGAAAAAATGGTTTTGTCAGACTTGTGGAAGTTTGATGGTCAAAGTTTTGTCAGACTTGTGGCAGTTTGATGGTCAAAGTTTTGTCAGAATTGTGGCAGTTTGATGGTCAAAGTTTTGTCAGACTTGTGGCAGTTTGATGGTCAAAGTTTTGAAGAAATGAAATAGCAACAACAAAACTTCACATTAAATTCACATTGGAAGTCGATCGCCACGAAAATTAAGGTAAAAAGTTGGTCCCAGCCTCAAAAAGGTTGGGAACCCTTGCATTAGATGTAAGCATTATATTCCCTGGAGTTCTGGAAACTGATTGTGGTTTCTTTTTTTGTAATTTAGTCTTCATTTTGGAAGAGGGACAAAGCGCAATGGAGAAGGACATTAAACTTTTGGCGAGACGTCTTTGCAAGTTACTTTTTAAAAATATTTTTTATCCACAATGTGTTTTGTTTTTGTCTCAAGCTTGGTACATAAAATAACGTATTGTTTTGGGATTGGGGATATTACTTTTATTTATTATTTACTTACACGTTTCTATTATTTAGGGATATACAGGTGCGGCAGCATAACTTCCTTTTTTAAAATGCGCGCCATTCAGTCGGTTGATGTCGTAGTGGAGCGCTAGTGATCTCGTTCGAGAAGCAGAACTATAAAGTTTTGTCCCGACACAGTAGACCTCAACGGCAAACGCACGTTCCTCACTGTTCCAACGCATGATAGCGACTAAACTGTATTGGGACAAAACTTTATAGTTCCGCCTCTCGAACGAGATCTCTAGCTTTCCGCTACGACATCAACCGACTGAACGGCTCGCATTTTATGCTGCCGCACCTTGTATTTCTATTATTGAAGAATATTTATTTATATTCACTGGATAAATAAGTAGGCATTTTTAATGACATATTTTGTTGCTAATTTGCCTGTCCATGGATTTGTCTTCTTCATTTCTCTTTGTCTTCTTTGGCTAAAAATAGAATTATTACAAAAATGTTGATACAAATAATTGATGAAACGTAATATCGGTGTTTCACCTACACCCATTGAATGTTAATCTGTCTTTTATTACGTAATTGTTTTTCTGTCAAATAGAAAAGAAGACAAAACCATATCACTATTATGGCTTAAAAAGTTAAGATTGATTACTGAGATGCTTTTATAAAATGAATTTGGAGCATAGTTATTATTTATTCATTATTTCAAAGTCAATTCATAAATATTGCCAACAATTATTATTTTTTTTTACAATGTTGGAAAAATGGTAATTTAATATAATTTTTTTGTACTCTAAGCTCTGAAACTAACAAATCAGATTATCTATACAATAATAATATGCATGTTTATGTTTTCTACATGACACTTTTGATAAAAACTCAGTACAAATTAGATCTAACAGTTTAGTCACAAAATAACTTATAATATTATTATTTTTTGTTTATCACAGCCATTTATATATTGTAAACGTCCGCATTATAAACTTAATAACAATACATCACCTAACTATACTAACTCTTTAATAAACTAACCACTAAGTACATCCAAAATAATAACGTAATGCAATTGAATTGAATAATATACAAAATGATTTGTTGCCTGAAAACAAACCAAAATAAGGCCGAGGAAATCTTAAACCTCAAGTACTCTGATATCTGACATTCCTTCTGCTAACATTATGTCTTTTATGATCTACAGGCCATGACCACTGGAAGTGTCTCGAATTTCATTGATGTTGCTTTGAATTTTGGCAGCTCGGCTGTGACGGAAGACAGCTTCTTGAACCAGGCCAAAAAGAATGGCAAAGAAATGGTTTTCTACGGAGATGACACTTGGCTCCGACTCTTCCCGGATGTGTTCAAGAGGAGTGAGGGCACGACTTCTTTCTTTGTCTCAGACTTTACAGAGGTTAGAAAACATTTAATTATATATGTTTAATAACTCATAAAACTAATTTTCTAACTGCGTTTTCTAAAAGCGTGTTCCCGTATCCCTTACCTAGCCAATCATCGTGCTTTGCGATGGTAAAACCTGCTTGGAAAAGTCACCAGGGGACTACTCCCGTGTGAACATTAATATTTTTAAAGACAAAATTCTTTTGATCGAGGAATGTCGATGTTCCAGGAATTTTGGTTTCAATAAACTGTGTTGAACAAAAGGTTTGTCCTTCAAAAAATTTAAGTATTGAGATTATATAAATATAAAGAGTTGGGCAACAATCTTACAGACTGTGAACATTAATTGATTTATACGTCTAAAGCAGGGATGCGTCCATGAATATAGGTAAATGGCAGATATTATCGTTAATTTTAAACGATAATTCGGTGTCCAAAATGCTATTATTGTGAAACCGCGACCTTCAATACTAAAAAACATAAACTGATCATACGCCTGTGTGTGTCCTTTGCACTCACCCTCCACTTATTAAAATCAAGTCAGTTGCATTCGATTTTCCCAGAAATGTGTGGAAAAAATATACTGGTTGGAATTTGTTGCAAAAATAAATTCCTAATGCGGCGCGTGTGGCACTTTTCAAGCAATTAATTAAAACCCCCATCCAGAGTCCGAGGACTAATAACAAGAAAGTTCTGATTTCACAAAATATAATATACATAAATGTGATAAATTTACGATAAACATTTTTTTTCTTTGAATACCAAAATCCATAGAAAGCTGAAGACTTCATTTTGGGCTGCAAAAAATCTTCAATTGGGCCGCAGAATGAACACGCCCGGTCATGATACCCCATTTTAAAATAAAAATCTACAGTGTAACGGGGCACCATTATATATTATGTATTTCATAAGTGCAAATATATATATGTATTTCATCTCCAGGTGGATCTAAACGTGACCCGCCACCTGGAGTCGGAGCTGGTCACGAGCCCCGCGGGCCCTGACTGGGACCTGATGGTGCTGCACTACCTGGGCCTGGATCACATCGGCCACTTGGAAGGACCCGCCAGCCCCAAAGTGGGGCCCAAGCTGGCCGAAATGGACACTGTTATTAGCAGGATCGTGGAGGCCGCAAAACCATGGGTAAATTGTTTACATTAATTTTCTAAAATATGTTCCAATGTTGTATTTTGGTAAAAGTTGAAATGGCCTGATTATTTGAATAAAAGTGAAATTTTATGTTAAAAACTATATCAAAAGTTGTCCTGTTTATCGCTCATGAATGGTAAAATAGAGAATATTTAATTCATAAAATGCTTAATAACATTTTTCATTTAAAATTCGAATATAAGATTTTAAAGCCATTTGGGTTACGCTACAAAAAGTATTCAGTAATCGATCTGCATTAAAATTATTTTTATCCCATTACTTTTAGATTTATTTATTAAGTACTAGCGAGTACCCGGCGTACATTGCAATGCCGCTCAAAGAAAGTGTTTTTGTTTTAATTCTGTTTGAAGTAAGCCTTTCTTTAGAATATTTTTTTTTTTCCGTCTGGTGCATACACGAATAAATCAGAAGGTTTTCCGATGCATATAACAACTCACCAAAGTTTCATTGCAATCGGATGAATGGTGTAGGAAATAATTTTGTAATGTTAGAGCTCACCATTATATACAGAAACCTTCATGGGCATGCAAATGATAAATTACCAAAGTTTCATCGCAATCGGATGAAGGAAATAATTTTGTAATGCCAGAGCTCACCATTAGGGCATGCTAATGATAAATCACCAAAGTTTCATCGCAATCTGACGGCTGGTTTAGGGACAAACAAAGAAACATTAATTTTTTTATATTAAGATTAAATTTAAGAAATCTGAATCAAATTCCGACGAAGTTACTTTCCCCCGCCCCCCGAATCCCCATTACTCTTTTAAAAAATTCCTCGCCGCAAATGAGCCACGAGTGCGATCGTAAAAGGTGAATTTTACTGGAAAGAGCTCTAATAAGATGTATTTGATTTGTATTTCACATTTGCTGTAAAATACACTTTTTTCACAATGCAGGTCTATCACTGTGATTATCTGCACCAGTGAAAGCACCAAAACCTGACACTAGTTATTATGTAATTAATTCCAAATATTCAATATGCCACCAACTCCCTTCTAAAATTTGTATCCAATTTCTGTCTTTTAACCTTCTCACTTTGATTTTTTTTTTACATGAGCTCCACACAGGAGGCCCTGAGGAAAATAATTTCCCTCAGGGGCTATGTCATCTTTGGGGATGCTGTATGGAGGATTTTTATGTATTTTGAGTGCAGAATATTAATTCTTGCTTGTGCTGCATTTCTACATTGTCTTATTATTTCCCTACGTTCTTATTTATACCTTACCTTACCTTAATTCGATTTTGTATAATTTTCAGACTGGGGACACTGTCTTAGTCATCTGCGGCGACCACGGGATGAAAGATTCCGGCAGTCATGGAGGAGCCAGTTACTCTGAAGTTACCGTTCCTCTTGTCATCACTCAAACTAAAGGCTGCTATAACAAGTGAGTCAAAATCAATCAGAGCTGTCACTTTTTTTTTGCTCCTGTGTGACAGAACAACTATTTGTTCTGGAAAACCGATAGAGATGTCCCTGCATTCGGTTCCATGTCAACTGAGAATAAAGTCAACTCAACACCTCCTTGAAAAGACATTAAAAGCTATGAAAAAAATAATTTTAAATTAGCCGACAACCCTAACCTAACGTAAACCTATTTAACCAATTTTTTATATATATTTTTTATCACTCTAAATGACTTATCTGAGATGGTTCTGAGTTGGTTTCATTCTGAGTTGTCCGGTCACCCCTGCATTCATGCTCCTGGAAAAAACATATTTTTTTACAAACTCCACACAGGAGGCCCCGAGAAAGTAATTTTGCTCATGTCATCTTTGGGGATACTGTGTGGAGCTACTTTTAAGGAAAGAATGGAGGGGATGGGAAGGAGAGAAGCATGAGGGGTGGGTAGGAATCTGGGGGTCAGTGTGTCCTGGAGTGACAGACGTAGGAATCAATCCCTTCATTGAGGTGCAAGACGGCGGGTCGAAAGACTCCAGCTGGAGAGGTCAAAGTTTCTCCACCCGATCTGTTCTGCCACACAGTTGGTGGACAGATGCATCCGCCGCCAAGACCTTGATAAACATCACCCCATGAATTTGGCATCCCCGTTAAGTCACCAAAAGTAGCAAACCATTTCGGGTGGCCTATGGCAGAGGTGTTGATTATCCAGTGGATGGTTCCCAGGCAGCGGTACCCATCCCTGAAACCCACCTCCCAAAATACATAGAATAAAGCAAAACACAGAAATTTGGGCATTTCGTGATCCAAAAGTCTGACCGTTCTTTGCATTTCAAGTATAGAAATTTGTTTCATCAAATTATGCAATTTTTATTTTGATCAAATGTAATTTATTTATTTATTCGTAATAGACAAACAGCTTATAGGTACATAAAAATATAGAGATACATAATATACAAGTTAGATAAAGTCAAGCCAAAAAGGTCTTCAATGTTAGAGTTACTTTGATATGGAGTTTTTTAAAACTAATTTTAGGTGAGGAGGAGAGGAGGAGAAGGAAAATAGGACAAAGATAGGAGATGCTTCCTGTACGTTCCACACTCTTGTATTAATTTTTGATTGTGTGCATTATTATTTCTATTCGGTATTTCTGAAGAGTTAAAGATGTCTGTATTGTAAAATTTTGCATTATATCGCGCACATATACAGGTAATTGGAGAATTTTTTCTAATGTTAGTTCTACTTGTGGGCAAATGAAACAAGTTGGATTGTCTTGTTGATCTTGTCGGAATATGAATTTTTATTAAGTTGGTAAGCTCTGGCGAGTCCAGGCCATTATTCAGAATTATAAATAATAAGGTTTGGTCAAAAATTAAACGTCTTGTGTAAAGGGAGTTCAAGTTGTGGAAGTTTAAAGATTCCGTGTAATTTGAAAAGTGTAATGTAATGGCAATGAAGTAGTGTAAAAGAGACAGAGCATATAGTAAATGGCTAGAACCAAAAGGTACTAAGTCAGTGGCAACATCAGTTTCCATTCAAATCACATAATATCTAATTACTTAACTGTTTTGTGATTTTCTAAACATGTTTTTCCGCTTTCCCATATTTGTCATTTTAAGGGGGGGTAGGGTTTTAAAACTCATTTTTCAAATTATTTTTTTTCTAAATGAACAACATGTCGAGAGTATTGTGCCAAAATTTCAAGTAAATCGGAGCAAAACTAACGAAGTTACAGCATTTCAAGCGACCGGCCCTCTTGCTCTATTCAAGTATATTTCAAATATAACAAAACTTTAAATTGATTTTCTGGCAAATAATGTTTTTTAGTCCGTGAACATCATAACTCAAAATCTACTTGACCAATCTTTTTGAAATTTTGCACACTATTTTCACACATGTAGTGACGGAGAGTATTTTTTTCCATTTTATAATAACAAATTCACGGAAAATTTTAGCAAAAATCGCATTTTTGACTTCAACATGCTGCAAAAAAAAAAATAAAAAAAACGCTTCGTCACTACCTGGAAAAACATATCACCTTCTAAACCCATTTCAATTTTTTTGTTTCAAATGATTCATTAACGAGTTATGATGTTCACCGCGAAAAACCTTTTTTTTCGAAGCGCCTCCGAAGATTCGCTCTCACGGACTTATTTATCAATATTTTTAATCAAAAAAATTTTCAAAGATACTTCAGATGTCATACTATAAGGTGTATTTAAAAGAAATAAGCCAACATTATTCATATCTCCAAAAAAAAATCATGAAAATATGCCTTTTTTTCGCCTTTAAAACCCTACCCCCCCCCCCTTAATGTTATGAAAATTAAGTTGGCAACTTACTATTGTTCCTGTTTTTTGGTTGTTGTGAAAACTGCTCTAAACTGCTCTGAGACAGTGGTATCAACATTTTCCGCCTTGAAATTATGTAAAACATTAATGTAATTTATAAATTTTAATCTTTCAGGCATCCTTCTAGCGTAGACCAAGTGGACATAGCCCCAACGATCAGTTATTTACTGGGTCTGCCCATTCCGAGTGCTAGCACGGGACAAATATTACCACAGGTACAAAATAAAATTACTGATTCAAAGTAAAAATTACCTATTCTCATGCAGAAATGCAAACCGCCTGCAGATGATGTGCTTTAGTTTGACCAGTGCACTGCTGCCAAAGGGATCGATGATGATATTTCCTCAGAACACCTTCCACTCCACTGAATAAAAAATTTAATTGACTAAGCAAAGTCCTGTTTTATCTCAACCGTTTGGTATTTCATCTGTCTTTAAAAATTTGTTTGTATGTTCCGTTTCCACTTTATTATTCAAGCAAGCCTTGCTTTTCACATAACTACCGTGTTGTATAATTTTAAATATTACCGGCACAAAGCACTCTCTCCAGGGTGAATTGCCTAAAACAAAAAAAAAAAAAAAAAATTTTAGTATGTACGAGGGGGTACCCAAAAGAAACCGAACTGATGTTGTAGTGGGCCGAGTTTTTGTAGTACCGCATTCTGCCACTAGGGGGCGTGTAGAGCCACCATTCCCGGGTCAGTAAGCCAAATATCATCGCTAAAGAAGGTTCCGTTTGGTTTGTGTGAATTTTTTAGTGATAGTTGTTTTGTGTGCTCGGCGTTTTTGCAATGACGAACTTGAAGTCTTCCAATAGCTTGATTGTTGCTTCGTTTCAGGGTCGTAACCGTAGCACCATGATTCATCACCAAGCTGTCACCGTTGGAAAAAAAATTGGATCATTTCGGAATTCTTCTTTCAAAGCAAAGCTTGCTTCTACGCGACCTTGCTTTTTGATTTGAGGATGAAAAGGGTGTCTGCCAAATTCTTGCTTCGACTGCTGACTGCTGCATTGCAAAAACGCCGGGCACACAAAACAACTGTCACTAAAAAATTCACACAAACCGAACGGAACCTTCTATAGCAATGACGTTTGGCTTACTGACTCGGGAATGGTGGCTCTATATGCCCCCTAGTGGCAAAACATGATACTACAAAAACTCGGCTCACCACAACATCAGTCCGGTTTCTTTTGGGTACCCCTTGAGACACAAATGGTAGTTTAAACAAAATTACATGTAGCATCAATGTGATGTAAAATCTTTCATTTTTTATTTCAGGTTATTGGTGATGGGAAAAATGGTGACCTTACGACACCAAAAGCCTTATACGCTCTGCATTATAATGCAAAAGTTAATGTTGCTGCTCTTTTCAACATCTTAGGACAAAAGGAAGCTGCAGCCACAGGTACTTAAATGTCGTAAGAACACATTCAACGTAATATGTATATCCATTATATTATGTTAATAGTAAATGCGTAAGGATCTGAAAATTTACATTATTTTTGCCAACATTCACTTAATTTTTTGTGGAATTGTTGGAAAGAGGGTGTTATTTTTCAGAAAGAGCAGTGTCACTTTGCAACAAAAGTGATATGTTAACACTTTGGTAATTAGCATTAAAAAAAAATTAAAGACCTTTCGAACATGAAGTTAGTTCATTTTATGGCTATTCAAACTTGTCGAAACCATAGAAAAATATTATAATATCTTCGGTATAATGACGCATTCTCACCTGATCGAGTCTCTATGGTCAATTTATAAAATGGAATTTGAAGTCCATTCAAATTTGAGTTTCTGTTCCACAGAAAAGCCTATTCTCACAGATAGATCAGGTAAGATCCAGGCTTAAGTCCAATACCACGGAAGAATCATTTATTAAAATGTTCAGGAGGGACAAAACCTTGCAATTTCTTCAATAAAAAAGATAAATTTTAATGCGGTTTATTTTGTGTTTCTGTTTTATATATGAAAATATTATTTTACTTTCATTTGCATCTACACAAAATTAGTTGTGGCACAAACATAAAATATGCAAGAAAATAAACACGCAACCATGTCTATTTTCAAGTTGTTCACCTATGCAATAATTATGTCCACAGTTAATGCATTAATATCATAGTGTTTTAATTGCTTTTAAGATTGCTACAATCACTACACACAAGCGGTGCAGTATCACCACAACGTGTTAGTCAAGGGAACTGTTTCTTCCAAATATACTGCCAACATGTATATGACCGCTTTGAACAACATGGCCAAGTACCTGAATGAAACGGTGGTGGAATTCGACATGTTTGCCATTGTCATTGGGATCATAATTCTACTTCAGGTACCAATCTTCACTATTTCATCAAATAAATGCGTAAGGATAGCTTTATTACTGACAAGAGATTTTGACGCTCTTCGCTCTACGAATATCCTGACAATATTTGAAAATCTCCTACTACCACCACATTAAGCGGAAAATGTTGCTTGTGTCATGATATCAGCCGAGGAATCAAACACGCGATGCCTGGATGGGCCTCAAACGCGATGCCAACTCAGCCATTGACCGGACTTGCATACACCTTTTGAAAAAAAAAAGGAATATTCATTTTGGTTGATTATTTTGGCCACAAATTCAAAATTAAGTTTTTTGTGAAAAGGGTTGTGCAAACATTCCTCTTAAACAAAAATAATGTATATACACCTAAAATTAACAAATTTGCATGCACTATATAATATTTTGTTTTATTATTTCAGAGTCTCATATCACAAGTTCTAGTAATGATGCTGTCCTATCAACCAAAGACTTCGGATACTTACTCTAAATTTGATACTTTTAAGTTTACCAGCGGTGTTTTGGCAAGAATCATATTGATCCTTATCGTGTTGGCAATATGCGGGGCAGTGTTCATGATATCTTGCGGGGTCACTCAGACCAACAGCTCTCTCTGTAAAGCATATCCCATGAGTTTTGCCGCTGTAGCCACCATCATAGTAATCGTAGTTTCAAACACAGTAATCATTATGTTTGTCATTAAAGACATAGACAAAACCAACGAGCTCGCTAACTTAAACCCAATCGAGATGTTTCTCGTTGTTGGCACCGTGGTACAGGCGTTAACTTACGGAGGTACGAGCTTCATCGAAGAAGAACATCAGACCTGGTATTTCCTATGGGTTTCTGTGGAGTTCATAGTTTTGGTTTACACGGGCAGCGTGTTGGTGGACTATATAAGGAAGAGAAGTGAGAACGCCACAGAGATACAGGACAAGGCGGACCTAGCCCACAGAATGAATGTAGCGGGGAAGTGGCTTTTACCGCAGTGGGTTTTCCTGATGGGGTTGCATAGGTTCTTGAGAACGCTTAACCAAACCGGAGACAAGTGGGCTTTTCTGCCTGATACGGGCGACTGGCTCAACGAAGAAGAAAATAAAAATATTTTGTCACCATTAGCGATACTCTGTAAGTTGTTCATAACATTTTATTAAGTATTGTGTTTTATTGGAATAAATTTTGAAGGTTATATCTTTAAATATATGCGTAGGGCGTGGAATAATTTGTCGATTTATATGTCAGAAAATTCAGAATGTTTTACACAATGTATTTTTATTTTACAGCTATAATATCCATTGGGCTTATATGTGTCAAGAATATAAATGGATTCAAAAATTTCCTTAACATCAACACTTGGCTGACAATAGGTGCTACTGCGTGCATATTTTGCTACCGCGTGACCAGCCTCTCTATACTCGTGCCATTTTATTTCCCCGCACTGAACGAAGTTTTGATTGTGAGAATATTCTGGATCTTAATATTTGCCATGATGATTTCGGATATAGTGCAATCAACCAATTATCTATCAAAAAAGAGCGGTGCAAACATTGCAAGGAAATACAAAAATCAGAAAAGAAATGAATCATTTGAAGAAACTAGCGGTGTTTACATACAGCCCAACAGACCAAAACAAAGAAATGTTGATAATAATTTGCATGAAATCCATTCGTCCGACATGCACCCGACATCCCAACTGCTGTCGGAGAGTTTTGTGGCAAATAATGAACCTTGTGCGAAGATGCACATTTTGACTTGTCGCACAAACACTTTCCTCAACATCATGATTTTGGTTTGCTCCCTGCTGTTGAGGCCCCACAATCTGATACTGGTGCCGAGTCTCTACATGACAAGTAAATGCATAAACAACATATTGGACTATAAATTAGGCAGCAGACTATTCAGATTCGATACTGCAAAAGATGATACGGAAAGTAAAAATACATTTTGCAAGACTATATTCCATATTTGGATCGGTGCTGTTTTCTACTTTTACCAAGTTAGTATACAAACATTTTTATCAAAAGGCTTTTCCCTAAAATTTGTGATAAGCGATCGTTCACCCGCGAGAAGTGCTGTCAGATTTGTGTGATTTTCTACAGCTGTTAAATGAATAAATAATCATGCAAACCTGCAGGAATTCGTGTTTAAAACGACCCAAACTAAAATACGTGACAGCTCAGAGTTGAAATTTTGACAAAGGCCGGTAGAAAAAGCAAACAACAGCTGTAGAAAATCACACAAATCTGACAACACTTCTCGCGGGAGAACAAACTTTAGGGAATAGCCTTTCTGGGCACAGTGGTAAGAGCTTGGGCTGATGACCTCGGGTTTGATTCCCAACCAAGTCTGAAAATATATCGACCCAAGAGAAGGAAAACTACAATCACAAAATTCTACATTATCCGAAGAGTCCAAAAAAGACTGTACAGTTTTATTTCAGGGAATTTTGTGAAGCTTATCACATTTTTCCTCCCTGAACTGAAATGATTTTAGAGTTTGGCATTTGAATTGTTATGCGTGAGCAGCGTGGTTCATTTACGAACAATATAATGCCTTTGTAATAGGCTTGTACAAATTTTATGACTGTTTTCAGGGAAATAGTAATAGTCTCGCTTCCATAGACCTTGGTTCAGGGTACATTGGGCTCGAGTCCTACATTCCCCTAGTGGTGGCCCTGCAGATGGGAATACACACATACTCCGGACCACTTCTAGCGGGACTATTTCTCTTCGTCGACTGTGTCAAAAGAAATAAGCAGTATGATAAGTAAGCCATCATCAATTTCAATTACATAATAAACTTTTAAATACCATACACATACTTACAATTCTGTATTTGTGCATTTCCAGATTCATGATTCACATAGCCGAATGCGTGTCTACAATATCTGTACTGAGAATATTCCCGTTTGCAGTGTATGTGATAATCACAGCATTCCTGCGGTACCATCTATTTGTATGGACGGTCTTCTCCCCTAAGCTGCTGTACGACTTCACACTGATGTACTTCTCCCTCAGTTCAATCCTGACCATGGTCATAATCTGCAAGTCGGTGACTTTCCAAGAATTTTTATCTATAAAAAGTGTGCAAAATTTGGAAAGCCAAGCTGAAAGTTATCAACCAAAGGATTTGTGATGAAAGTAGAAACTTTTGTATTTATTGTAGAGATCTCTTTTACCTAACACTTTTCACATGAATGAAGATATTTTACAACGAGATTGTTACCATAATCAATTCTTGATTATCATAATTGGGTGTGTATTAATTGCACGTTGTAATCCTTTGGTATTTAAAAAAATTGACTTATATTCAAGTTTTTAACTACGTACCAGAATATATATAATTTTGTAAATGTAATTTTGTAATGCACAAAAGTCGACTAAAAATAATTTCTTTTATAACATGTACAGGATTAAAATGTAAATATAATATTATGAAAGTATGCGAGTTAAAATGTGCTGTGCGGGATCTCTGTAAGTCTTTCCTTTCTTATGTGCAGGGGGAGCGGGGTGTAGTATAATTGAAAATCAAAAGAAGAAAACAAAAGAATGTGAAGTGGGGCATGTATGTTGGCTTGCTGCGAAGAACTTAAGTAAATAATTGCTGCAATTAAATTATATAGGCAGTTATAAATTAATAGTTATATATAAATGGTGGGACACGACAAATTTAAAATAAAAAAAAATAGTTTCTGACATTTTGCAGCAAGCTGATATAATATAATTTATGAGACTGATGAATTGTTCAGTACTTATTGTACACAAATGGCCTTTAAAAAGTGAAATCGATCGGTAGAGCATAGAGGCACGATTAAATCGTAAGACTAAGTTGACCTGCGGTGTTCTGGGATGTTTGTTGGCTTTGCATGTGATCTATTCTAGGGCATAATATGCCTTAGATAGATCACATGCAAAGCCATGTTATTTTTAAGTGTGTTATTTTTTTAACAGATATGTAATAAAACATTGTTTTTTATGTGTAAACTGCCTTCAGATTATTAAAATTAAATAGCACATTCCCGTGTGGCAACTATTAAATCTAATAGGTATTTTATAACTGCTTCTTGAATGCCATAATGAATAATTTAGAATTATGAATGTATATATTGAACTATTTGGGTGGTTATGTACAAATGACAATTACCCAAATAGTAAAACAAATTATTTTATATAAAAAATAAGAGTTAACTTTGAGTTATAAATTGATAAAGATAAGCTGTAGGAAAGTGAATGTGGTTTCTCTGTAACATAAAAAAATTAAAATGTCAATGTAGTGTTTATTGTAATCAATTGCTTCATAAATAAGAATGTATTTATTAATTTTAATTAAATGTTTAGACAAAGAAACCATTGGTTTCAAAACATGTCGACTATTTTGATTAAATAGTGGTGCAAACAAAGATATTTATTTTCACTAAACTTCGTTAATTCCTGTGAATCCAGATCATACTTATTAAATTTAGAAATCACTGAAACAAAGATTTGATAATGAATACCTACTTTTATTATTGTAACCCATTGGCATATATATATTTATTTTTTTAAATTTGCACATTCCAATTTGTTTCTAAATCTAATGCGCCGTATTAGCACCCACCAGTGGCAGCAAGATATACCAATTACTTGAATATAGCCACCCTAATAAAAAGAATAAATTATTATAAGATAGAAATAATTGTCCAAAAAACACAAAAACCACTAAACTTATTTGTTAATATAAATAAAATAAAATTCTTTGTAATGTATGTATTTTATTAATTTTACAAATTATCCTTCACATATTTTTATATTCCTTTCAAAAAATAAGTCACCAATTTATTTATATTTTACAAAAAAATATTAGTTTATTTTAAAAGCTTAATTGAGCAAACAAAAAGTTTGGGAATGATTGTGAATGAATGCACTAAGTAGTGTTAGAAAATGAATATGATCACAACAAATGATTGATATTTTATTGCAAAGAATTACCAAACCTGTTGATCTACCTAACTACTATTCATTGTAAGCAAACTAATAAGTGCATGATATTTTGTAACAAGTTATCATAAAATGGAATATATTTGGAAATGCAATGGAAATTCTGTGTAGAGAAAAAATAAATGTACATATTATTTTGAAACATTGACTGTTCTATGAAAAATTACAAAGTTAGAAATTCCCACAGGTATTTAACTACCTTATTATTTACTATTTTATCACAAAAAGATATCAGATGAAATGCAACATAATAACAACATTTAAAAAATTAAAAAATGAACAAAAAAATTGGCAAATTAAATTTCAAATTTAAAATAAATAAAAACTAATGAAGTGTTTTGCGGCAGAAAATTGCAAAACTTTGTTCATTTAGCAGCCTAAAAAATATTAATTTGATAAAAATGTACACTACAATATTTACAGGATTATTGTTCAGTCTTGGATTTACAACATTTTGCAAAATAGAAAATTAGTGGTGTTACATTATTTTGTAGCTCACCCTGTGAATTTTCACCAATATCTCTGGCTAGATAATCACTGATTTCAAAGTGCATCATTAATTTTCAGCAGGAGATATATAAAAAATATATTTATTCCAAAAGAGAAATGGTAATGAATAAATATTATAGGTGATTACAACTTTATTAAATCAACCATAGAATTATTAAAATGGTTTTGCAGAGGTCCTATCAGACTAAAAACATAAATTAAAAATATGATGTAAAAAAATATAAAATATAACTTCTAATTTCTTTAGGTCAAAAAATAACTTCAATCTGTTGTAAAGTTGCTAAGGTCTTGATTGATCGACCAGTACACATTAAAATAAAAGACAATGTTTATAATTTTGAAAATTGTGTACTTGTAACTCCAATAAAATATTTAGCAGAAATTATTGCTACATGATTTTAAAATGTTCATATAATTATCTATTGCCTCCCATCAACATAAAATAACATTTACACCACCAAGCCTTATAAAATATGTTTATACAATAAATTTTGTGGAATAATGATTGGTCAGAAACAATAGATTTTTTTTAAATTGCTAAATTCAAAACATTACACAAAGTAATTCAATGTGATAAATGAGTGCAAGCATATTTTGCACGACTAAAAGTATCCAGAACTTTTTATGCCATTGGAATTCTATTTTTCTGTTCAGATATTGATATTTATCCTTATTGGCAATATTTTAGCTTCCCCAATGCCTCGTTCGAAAATATAATGTAGAAAATTGTTAGTATTTTTTTAACATTTTAAAAGCCACAAATGTGACCAAAAGAAATAAAAAAAAATTTGTATGGTAAGTATACTCGGAAGATTAGTCTGTGAGTGTTGATATAATTACATATATTTATATCTGTAAACCACAATGCTGATAACTCCGATGGCAACAGTAAATAGGGCTGTACCCCAGAGAAGCATCTGAAACATACATATTATATATTTTCTCGAAATATTTCAAAATACTAACAAAGTTATTTTATTTTTCAAATTCAACAGTTATGTATATCCAAAATATAAGCCAGTTACACTGGGCATCCAAAACTTAAAACTAAAATATTTATTAAAAAACATAAATTTATTTTATATAAAATCATGCAACTCAAATTGTACATGGGGTCTAGCACGGCTACAAAGGTTCCATCGATAATTTCGGTAACTTATCATTGTGCCCGAGCACGACCGCAGATCGCCAAAAAACAAACAACAATTAACATTGTTTAAACTAAGCGTATTAATTTAATTGGCGTGAACTATTTTTTTGTTTTTGGCGATCTACGGTTGTGCACGGGAAGAATGACAAGTTAATGAACATTATCAATAAAGCCATTCTCGATGTGGCCATACTACGCCCCCAGGAAAACCAGAGCTGACAAGCACAAATTCTTCCATACAACTGCTTCACACTAATAATAATATATTTAGTCAAATTACCATCCTGAATTTATGATAAAATTTAATATTAATATAATTACTATATAAGCTATACTCTACGGCTATTAAATATGTAGAAGGATGAACAGTTAGCAAAGCAAATCAGTTTGGAAAACTTCTACAAGAGTATTCACTTTAGCTAAATCTCCTAAGGAGGTCCACACCAAGGAAACTGGTATTTATCACAATTTATTGCGCTGAAAATTCCTTCCAATACAGCATATTAATTTATGTCCATTTTAAAAATTATTGTGTTACTAGCAAAATATCAATCAAAAAACTTTTTCGATTAAAAATTGCTTTATTGCTCAGAGGCGCTGCACACTTAGGCATTCTAAATGAGAATTTTCAGATTAAAATGGTTGATTATCTGGGGTTCAAAAGAAGAAATGAAAATACGACAGTTGAGGCAAAATACATTAGTTTCATAAACTACGATTAGGACTCGTGTTGTAGATCCTCTTTTCCACATTGGGATTTGAAATCAACAGAAAATACAGGCTATTATATTTTGATTGGCCAAAGACCAAATCAATCCAAATAGCTAAACTTAAAATACCGTACCCTATGCAACTGTCAAAGTACATAACGGCGTAACAAAAAGAGTTAAAAATTTGATACTAAGTACAATCAAATGTATTAATTTACCTTATTTTTGTTGCTTCCACCATCCTCGGGCTTGGCCGCTTTATCGGTAGACTTTTTATCTTTGCTCTCGGAGCTGCCCATCATCTTCTTGGCCAGGTCTCGCTCCTTCTTGCCGTCCTTCCGCTCCCGCTCCTCGAGGCGTGCCAGCTCTGACTTGAGGGACTTCTCGTCCGGGGACAGTTTGAGGGCTGCACGCACAGCTTGCAACGCCCCTTCCACGTCATTCTTCTGAGAGAGTATCTGCAAAAAGTGCTCATTTAATACTCAATGCTTTAACCGGTTGCTTGCCGATTGCGATTGAAATGCGATTTTAAATCTTAATTATAAAGAAAACGTACGAAGGATAAGGTCAGAATCGCTTGGGGCATTCTTGTTCTTAAGGTATAGAATGCTTTGAACACATCTATGGAATCCGAATAATTTCTATGAATTCTTTATGGATCTCGGGGAGAGTTTTTTTCTGAGCATTTCAACTGTCAGTTCGATTGCATCATTCTCGTAAGAAAGATTGTAAACATGTGAATTTGTCAGATAAACGCAAGTAATTTTGTTTTAGGCGTAGTTTATTGTTCAAGTAATGTGTTTCGGTAAATATTACATAAGATAGCATAAAATAAACCCACAAAATATTACGTCAAAGTCAAAACATCGCGAAATTTTCGAGTTTCCTCCAGTGGCACGGGACGAGTTAAATGCAGGCATGTACAATGTTTAGTTAGCACTATTCCCAAGGATAACGATTTTTCAAATTCAACAGGTATATAAGAAATTAAAAGGCAAGCCAGTTGTACCGGGCATCCAAAACTAAAATCTTTATTATGGGCCTCATGCCTGGTGTGGTAGTAGAAAAACATGCAAAAAAAAAAAAAAAAATTCTATTACAATTACTCAATTGCCACAGTGAAAGTAAATTTCCAGTAAGCTTAATTAAATTGTAAGAACCTAATGTACTAGTTAAATTTGTGTTACGTATAATAAAAACGGTGGTAGTCAGTGAGGTTCGTTTGTTGAGAAGCTTGCTTACCTTTCCTTTCTTGAACGGGGTCTTGACAGTGTTAGGTTAGATAGTTAAATTCTAAGAACCTAATGTACTTTTGAGTTAAATTTGTGTTATTATAAAAATGGTTGTAGTCAGTGAGATCGGTTTGTTTGCTTGTGAAGCTTGCTTACCTTCCCTTTCCTGAACAGGGCCTTGACATTGTTAGGTTGGCAGCTAAGCACCGTCTCCACACTATGCAGGGCGGCTTCGTAGGACCCCAGCTTCATCTGAGCGGCCGCCATGTTGTTGGACACCTTGATTCGGTCTTCTAGCAGGGAGTGCAACTCTTCAGATACACTCTGAAAACATAACAGTACAATAAAAAACATACAGTCAAAAACATACAGACAAACACATACAGCCAATTCTGTTTTTACACAGTTTTAGTCCACAAAACGTAATGGAGGAAACCATTCTTTTTAGAATTCTCCGATACATACTGTATTTAATGATTTTTTTTTTGCATGGTATTCTACGGAGTGTATCACCCCATGTAAAAACAGAATTAAGTGCGTACTAATGCTCGCTAAAGCCACCATTACACTTTAACAAGATTCTCTTTATTCAAGAAAGCGGACGGTGGCTCACTAGCTGTGTACAGCTCTTTTCACAGGTATTTCTTCAACTCAACTCCTCAGTCTCATTAAAAGGGCACAATCGCAATGCTATTAATATTATTCTCCATTTGCGTGCTTGCACTAGTACTATGTCAAAATACAACTAGTCTTTGGAAATAATAGCTAGATGGCATCAACGTCTAATGCTATTCACTAACAGGTAACATCTCAGAATGAAATCAACTCAACACCTCCTTTAAAAAGTCAAAAAGTGATGAAAAAAATATATTTAAAAAATTGGGGTTTTGCTAGGTTATGCGCTATTTAAAAAAAAATTCATAGCTTTTAAATTCTTTTCAAAGAGGTGTTGAGTTAGCTGACAATGTTGGATTTAAAAAAATATATATTTTTCTATATTCATTGCTTTGGTTTTGTGGATTTTTCAATCACGTTTTGGTTGTTGATTTATTTGATAATATCAGTACGAACCGCGCCGTGCCGTCATATTACAGTATATATGTATTGCATATTGCTTTAGCAGTCTTAGCGCCATGCCACTGTGAAAATTATGTTGATTTTTTAATCGTTAACCTTTAGGAGAGTACGGCTGCACTGTTCACGCCTGAAAAAAAGTGCTTAAGGCCCAGGCTACACGAGCGGTTCAACCGCCGCGGGAAACCGCTCGAGAAAGCTACCGCAGACCATCATACTGCACGGGTGGCGGTTTTCCGCTATCTTTTGTTCATTTTTCAAAATGGATCCGCCAATGATTGCGCTTTTTTTAATAGAGCTACTAAAAAAAATAAATATCCTAAGTGTTTTTATCTTCTGGTTAAATCATCCCAATGAGCCATCATTTGTTGTCCTATCTCCAACCATAGATTTGCTTTTAATTCCCGATTGGCGTAATCATTCAACTTTACGTCAAATAAAGCAGGCCGATCTTGTATTTCTATTACGAATCGCCTCGCATCAAACATATTGTAACATAAATCCTTCACGCGCACGACCGATCAACAACGCTCTCTCGTAAGAAATGACGCGATTGCGGGAAACCGCTCGTGTAGTATGAAGTTGGCGGTTATCCGCCGCGGGAGAGCCGCTGCATGCGGCGGTCGAATTTCCCCCGCCTGTGAACCGCGAGCGACCGCGGCGGTAGTACCGCTCGTGTAGCCTGGGCCATAAAACTTTCATAGTAAATTGTGTCTGCTGCGGTTTCCCGCGGCGGGAGAACCGCTCGTGTAGCCTGGGCCTTAAGGAGCATGGATGCACACCATACGGCGGTGCTTGTAGAAAACCTTTTATTGAATTTATTCATAAAAAGGACACAGCAGTGACATCTTTTGATAATTTATTAAAATATTCTGAAGAATTATAAAGATTCCTTAATTTTTAATGAAACTACTTTGGGGTTAATACCAGGCGTTTATTGTCTTTTAAAGTGAGCTTCAAAAGCTTTTAATCGACGAAAAAAACAAAAAAAGTAATAAAAAATTAAAATGCTCAAATCGAAACAAGCAACAGTTAATATGTGTGAGTTTGTTACCACTAGGTTTCCATCGGGAGTGGGATCAGTGATGCCCCCTTTGGTCTCGTCCAGGTACTCGATGGCCCGGCGGTAGCTCTGAATGGCCAGGGCAGGCTCCTGCATGCTGTACCACCAGTTGCCTCGCTCTCGCTTCTTATTTCTACAAATGTACACAGCACATACGAAAATTAATTACATCTTTTTGATACTGTAAACACCACCAAGAGACAACTGGTTTGTCACTGCCTCCTTAACTCTGGTATTCTCATGACCATTGAATATTCCTCCTGAATGACCTCTGGTATTCTATACCCGTGTGATGTATGGGTTGGACCTTAAAGAATCCAAGATGTGTGAATGTGGAGCGATGCAGAACACCCAATCTGTAGTCAACAAATTCCCGCTTCATTCATTCCCCACAGGTTCTAAGGAGGTCGACAGGGCGACTCCTGGGGTTTTAGGAGGGGTTGTTTCACTGTTTTATTTTTATTATTTTGTATAAATTTCATATTGAATTCATAACAGCTATATAATATAGCGCGGTGAAGAGCTTCCAAGAAATACTGACCAATAAAAAAAGATGAGTTAAATGTATTAAAATTTTTAAAAATGATAATGAAATATGTAAAGCGCAATGTTCAAAAATTTTTACTTTGAAAAAGCTCGCCCTCTTTCAAAATGTTGTACACAAGTAGTAAAAAGAGATAAAGAATTATTTGACTTTACATTGAAGCTCCAATGCATTGAATACTTTAGGAGCGATGAACCAGAATTGTCATTGAAAGAATATGGTTCTAGTTTTAGAGACTAGGTTTGATGAAAAGCGGGTGTGTGCTTGATGTTGCGGAGCCACCAGTAGGTTATTTTTCCTTATGTTACATATGCTTATCTTAGTAAATAACGGTTGAATATCGAAGACCCTGATTTTAGCAAAGATTTATTAAAGAGTTCTTTTGAGGGGTGGGTAGGTTGGCATTTAAAAATAATTCTCAAAATTAGTTTTTAAACTACTGTATCCAATTGCTGTGGCGAGGTCGAGAAAAACAGCAAGTGGTTTGCGAACGAAACGATTTTTGTGGGGGTGTAGGCTGTCTTTGCGGAAGCCATATTTGTAATTATCTTCAAGGAACTTACAGAGTCTATGCTTCATCACTTTTTCTATAATTTTAGATTTTGTGCGTCAGTAGTTATTTACAGATAATTTGTCAACTGTTTTGAAGATGGGGATTACTGTGGCCTGTTTTAAGGAGTTACTATAATATACCAGTTTTGAAGCTTAAATTGATTATGTGCTTAAGAGGTGAGGTGATACATTTTTGAATGTGTGCATATATGAAGCGGTTATTTGAATATTTGCACGGAGAGTGTTGTGTGGGGTAATTTTTTAAAATATCAATATTTGCTGTTTTTCTACTGCCTACTCTGATAACGAACCCTGCACACGCCATGTCACTTTATTCGCCATCGACTGACAAAAAGCCAATACATATTTGGAAATCAGTAAAAATTGTTATTCTGTCTTTAGAAAAACTTAAAAAATAACAATAAGACTTACCCAATAGCTTTCCTATCTCTGATGGACAAAGTTTCTAATTCGGGTTCTTCTTTGAATCCCAACATCTCCACAGTGTACTCTAGGTGAGCATTGGGCGGGATGAGAGGGGCCATGCCCACCTCCCCGAACCCAAATCGGGGGGAGATTTGAAGTTCACAAATTTCCCCAACGTGCATGAACCTGAGGATTAGATCTATTCCTTGGATGACCTGAAAATTACATAAATTTCATGTTAAAGTCCAACATGCGGCAAAATGGTCCCAACTTAATCCTAATAATTAAACTGGACTAATTTATAGCATTTTCTAACTTTGAAATAATCCAATAAATGGCTGGTTTTATAACCATCATGTTAAAAATGGTATCAAGCGTAACAAAGAAATAGATGGTTTTGAAACCAGCCCTTAACCTCTCATCAGTCGCGGGCCTGCCGGCGAGCTTTGCTTTTAAGTGCGATTTTAACCCTTGTATATAAAGAAACTGTACGAAGGACAAGGTCAGTATCGCTTGCGCCAATATCAAGCTAAAATACCATCCAACAGGTTAATGGATCAAAAAAAAAAAAATTTCATATGATATTGTGTGAAAAATACGAAAACATTTTTTTTAAACATGTGTTAAATGTGGAAAATAATTTTAACCCTTAACACCACTCGCGGGGGAGTAGAGTCCCCCACCAAGCAGGTTACCGCAAATATTTCTTTTATTTTAAGCCTTACACGCTTTCAGCTCCATGTATTCTTAGTATCGCCCGAGAGGTCAATACTAAGAATACACGGATTAATACACGGTTAGTTTCGACGAGGTATGAAATACGGAGACTTAGGTCCCCCACGACTGTAGTTACGTAAGTAAAATTTCTTGATTACATTTTTATGCATTGGTGACGCAGAAAATGATAGCCTGGGTAATGCAAATCTGAGTGGCAGTAGCTGCTCTAATGCATTTTATGGCAAAAACAGGTACAAATGGAGAAAAACATCACCATCGCGGTCACGATTCGAACATTATTGTGCATTTGCCTGGCCTAAGAGGTCCTGCTCAATCGAAAAACAAGATGACTCCGCTTAAAATTCCTGTCACATGTTTGTTTAAAAATGTAATAAACTATTTTTCTTGGATTCATTGAAGTTTTTCAAATAAATTAATCCCAAAAGAGTTTATTTCTATTTATATGATGCATAAATTCATGGGGAACCTAGGTCCCGTGAATTTGTATTTTCAACGTACACAAGTGAATTTCTGTAGGTTGAAAATAGCGAGTGTTGCTAAGGGTTAAATCAAAATAACAAAGAGCAGTGTATTGAAACCTAACTCACAAATACATTGGCTAAATTTAACATTTCATTTTCATTTTAACAAGAGAAAGCAAAGTTTACAAATAGATTTAAGGGCAAAATAATATATTTATGTACTTACATCTCCATCCCCTAGTTGCACTTCAATGTCCTCTTCTTTTTCAATAACCGTACCTTTCTTCAATCGTCCTTCAAAACTAATTCTGCACAAGTCATTTCTGTCAGGTTTGCCCTCATCTTCATCACCTTCTTTGATTATCTAAAAATAATATATACAACGTAGAATGTGAGAATAATTCAGAACTAAATATTATGCTTCGGAGAATGTAAATAATTTTCCAATTAGAATTTTTTTCTCTCCTCAAACAAAAATAAAATTGTAAACAAGAGTTCGAAATACGCAATAGTTCTGAAATAACTACAGACTTGTGGTGCCATTAATTATTATCAGACAAACGGATAGTAAATTATATACATTTTTTTTACATTAACTCCTCACAGGATGCCAGGAAAATAATTTCACTCAGGGCCTGTGTCATCTTTGGGAATGCTGTGTGGATGGTTTTTTGAGGAGAGGAAGGAGTGAACATGGAGAGACCCATGTTTTAGGAAGGAGGAAACACAGAGGCCTGCAAATCGTTCCACAGCCGAACTAATGAACTCAAGAACGAATCGTAGAAGTAACCCATTCTCATGAGACAAATGTCAACCGTGTACGGATGTTGGGCGTTCCCGAATTTGCACCAGTGCCGAAGGGATCAATGACGCTAGTTTCTTGGAGCATCCTCCACTGTAATACCGGTAGAACACGGACAACATACTTACCTGACGCCTGTACTCTAAAGATTGCAATCCGTTTGTTAAAACAGGGAATCTATCAAACGCACAGCCCATTTCTGCAGAGTTCCCTTGAGGATCTTTGCAGGTATTTTGGGGCTCCAGACCAGAGGTGGCTTCCAAATTCGCACTTGCGATTTGTACAGGGTCAGCAGTTACGTACTATTAAAGTATCTGAGGGCTCTGTACAATAGCCCAGCTTCTGAGAGGCTAACTTCACTGACTTTGATGGAGCCCCTGAGCTGGTCATTTAGTTCATTCCTACACGGAGATACTTATGGTGACCGGATAACTCCGAATGAAACCAACTCAGAACCATGTCAGATAAGTCATTTAGAGTGATAAAAATATATATATAAAAAAAATGGTTAAATAGGTTACGTTAGGTTAGGGTTATCGGCTAATTGAAAATTACTTTTTTTCATAGCTTTTAATGACTTTTCAAGGAGGTGTTGAGTTGACTTTATTCTCAGTTAGCATGGAACCGATACTTATAAGCGACTCCAGTTTGATGCGCATAGCAAACGCAGCGCTCATGAGTACCCGCCATACTATTTTGCTAATGTTCGTATACAATGCTACATGCCTATTACGGGTTTGACGTCAGTTACATGTTACCAACAGTGCTAGTAGCGCCCTACGCTAATTGCATTCATATCTACTACTATCCGTTAGATGTTTGACAGAAATGGCGATCATTTTTTAATAGAATGTAAAATTTGTTCTGGAAATGGAAAAAATGCATGTTTATATAACTATACGTTACCAGAATACAAGAATTTAATGGAGAAGGCATGGATTGATGTTGGAAAATGTGTAATTTGCTTATGAATAGTAGGAGTTAACAAGTGCACCAAATTTAAATAAGAATCCTTTGACTTGA
Organism: Glyphotaelius pellucidus; assembly: GCA_936435175.1. Taxonomy (NCBI): domain Eukaryota; kingdom Metazoa; phylum Arthropoda; class Insecta; order Trichoptera; family Limnephilidae; genus Glyphotaelius; species Glyphotaelius pellucidus. The sequence goes on from OW386553.1 coordinate 12,519,376, forward strand.
GAATTCTGTAATAAGATTAAAACTTGTTGTCATCATCTCACACAGTTACCTGGAGGCAACGAACGCCCTGTATTTGGGGTAGCGCCGTTATGGAAACCAGCATTAAAGAGTAGTATACATGTAGGCTACTTGTGGTTGCGTAACAATCACACAGTTTGTAAGTATCTCCATGTACGAAGGGCTTTACAGTTACACCAAGCACATCAATGGAAGGCATGTTGGGAAGATTGCTTCCATTGAAAGAGACTAGATTGTCATTTCGTTCCCTTTTAGACGTAATCAGACATGATTGGGTTTTTGAAACATTAAATTTGACTAGGTTATTCTTATCCCAAGAGAAAACCCTCTCGGGGTATAGTGCACGCCAAACTTTAATGCCAGCCTGAACATTGTACGATTCATTCTCACGCAGTTACTAACCTTACAATGAACGAAAGATGCGTAAAAACTTCAACAGCGACAGAGAGAGACGTGAGCGGGGAGGCATGCCGCTTTTTAAAAATCTTAAACTCGCCTATTGCGACGATTTCTGTATCAACCATCAGGCCGGCATTAAAGTTTGGCGTATACTATAACCTATTCTGTTTTCACAAAAACCGGAATTATTCTACGTTTTGTTTCGTAAGTAGCGAGCGTTCGTGTAGGCTGTGTAAATATATTTTGAACATAAATAAAAAAATCGGAAAAGGTTTTCAGTGTGGGTATAGGTAATAATAATCATAACAATAAAATAGCATTACTAGGTAACCTTGAGATATAAATCTATGAACAATACAATATGCGTATTTACCCTTTTCTTTAAATGTCCGCTGCCAAGCACGTCCATCCATTCGTCATCTTCAGGTTTAATGTCCTTGTTTTGATCATTAATACGTTCATCTGCTAAATCACTGGCTATTCCTAAATCCTCAAAAGAACTGCTGTCGGATTTGTCAACCGATGAACGTACTTCGCTCATCTTGAAGGTTGATTTAGACGGTGCTGATAATAATTAGTATTCAATAACGTTAGGTTAACAACATTCGAAGATCTCAAATATCCAGTCGATTACAAGCAAAAAATCAAATCACAAAGCACTTTGCATCTAAATTGACTTCAGAAATAGGTTTTTTTTTCGACTTTCGAAATAAAAACAGAAGATGAAGCAAACCACTAATAAATCACGAATGTAATTAAAAATTTTGCGAACTGTCGTGATCGAAGTAACGAAAAGCGATATAAATATTTTCGGAAATCCAAACCACAGAAAAACGAAATTTCACGTTCGACGTTCGATAACAGGGCTCATTACACGTACACTTCCGTCCGCGCCATAAATAAACCAATCCCGCATCTTCGACCGCAGGCAAGGTTCGTAGAAAATGTATTTACAAGGTTAGCTCATCGAGGGGTTAGAGAGGTGATTAGCTAAAAATTCATGACGTAGCTTGAAGTCCATGTTCTACTGGGAGATTTGAATTAACTGCAACACAAGTGGCAGTGTTTTACTCAAGCTACGTCACGCGTTCGAAATTTCAAAAGTGGCTAGATGAGTTTTTTTCGTTAAAGGCCCGTATGAGTTAACCTTGTTAAACCCATTTTTTCCAACCTTGATGCGTGTGTGTGTACACGTGTGTTTAAATTCTCTTAAAAAGTTTCTGAAGTTTATGTCTAATTCAGCTTTTCTCTGAGTTTCATCACAGGTTAAACTCCCAGTTGATGTGTCAGCGTGTATATCATAGTGTATGTTTTCTGTAAATGATAAAATTAGGTAGAACCTGAGAACACGTAATAAATTGTACAGCGCCCTCGAGGTGATTTTTCACAATAACAGCGTTCTAATGGCGGCTAATGAAATTCAAGTTTTTTTTTAAAGAAAGGCAAACATTTCCGGGTTATGAATAACCCAAAAATGTTTGAAAATCCCCTGCTACCACCACACTAAGCAGAAAATGTTGCTTGTGTCGTGACGGAGGACTTAGCCAGCCGAGGATCGAAAACGCAATGCCCGGGTGGGACCCAAACGCGATGCCCACTCAGCCACTAACCGGTCTAGTAAGAAACATGTCTATGCCATATCTTCGCATTAAGCCTGTGATTGAATTTTTTTTGTAAAATCAGATTATTTGTTTTGCTTCCACAAAAATGGCTTCCTTCAATATAATTATTTTTGTTTACATACCAGCTGTTCAAGTAAAGTTGTTTTCAACTAAAAATAAAATTTGCTATTTTATCCATCTTTAGACACTTTTCTTTCAAACAAATAATATAAGAGTAATGAGAAATTTTACCACAGACAAAAAAATACTCGCATCGGTAATGTCTAATCTAATGTCAAATAATTATTAATCTGTCAAAAATAAGAGCTGGGTCCTTTTCGCGTATTATTTACATTTTAAAAATAATATGCAAAAATATGAAAAACTGGAAAAAATTGGCGAAGGTACATACGGTACTGTGTTCAAAGCTAAAAATCGTGAAACCCACGAGATAGTGGCATTAAAGAGAGTCAGGTTGGATGACGATGATGAGGGGGTACCTTCCTCTGCACTTCGTGAGATTTGTCTCTTAAAAGAACTGAAACACAAAAACATAGTGAGGCTCTATGATGTGCTACACAGTGACAAGAAGCTAACTCTAGTTTTTGAGCACTGCGATCAAGATCTCAAAAAATATTTTGATAGTTTAAATGGTGAAATAGATTTGGATGTTGTCCAGTCTTTTATGTACCAATTGCTTCGAGGTTTGGCATTTTGCCACAGCCACAATGTGTTGCACAGAGATTTGAAACCTCAAAACTTATTAATTAATAAAAACGGGGAGTTGAAATTAGCTGATTTCGGATTAGCACGGGCATTTGGAATCCCTGTCAAGTGTTATTCCGCCGAAGTTGTGACCTTATGGTACCGGCCGCCCGATGTCCTGTTTGGAGCGAAGCTATACACCACCAGTATAGACATGTGGTCTGCAGGATGTATATTTGCTGAACTTGCCAACGCTGGTCGACCCCTTTTCCCAGGTTCCGATGTCGATGACCAATTAAAACGGATATTTAAACTTTTAGGTTTGTATCCTCGTGTTTCTTACTAGATAAATATATATCCCTTTGCAACCGGCAAAAGAAATCTGAATTGCAATGGTGAAGTTTACACCAGTACTTAGTTATAATCCTGGGGCTGGGCGACTTACTGGTTGAAACATCTGCACACAAACACCCTACATCTTGCATATTCCATCGACACCGGTTCCGTTACCAAAAACAGATTTATTTTCTGTCAGGATTTTTCAGACAAATTCACACTCTTATCATCTCGGTTATAAGGAAGATACTTGTTTACGTCTGTGAAAGGTGAATCTTTTTGTAGCAAGTGGAGTGTGTACTAGGAAATATGTTTGGGAAATATAGATAGGCTGAGGACATTGCCAGAAGGGTGAATCAAGAAAATTAGCTGTAGTCGCTGATAAAAGCGGTAGTGATTCATGGATCCGACCCCAAAACCATATTATTTATTTGCCAGCCCTGGGCTGTTTGGGGGGTATTCTAATCTAGATTTTTTTTTTCTTCATATTTCCATAGTTAAGATATTCAAAAATATCTCTGTAAAAGGATTTTTCGAATTTTGATTTATTTTAAAAGTCGGCAACCTGCGGCCCGCAGGCCACATGCGGCCCGCGAGGCGTCTTGGTGCGGCCCGCAAGATTCTCGGACGATATTACACACAACGGGGTGAAAGGGGGCGGAGGGATAGCGAAGGGGGACCGATTACCAAATCAACGCGATAGGTTTGCAAAATGATACCACACTTAAAATGGCTTACTTGGTGGATTACTACGGGGGTTTGCCTTTTGAAGACTATAAGGAGTTAAAATGATTTGCTCAGCAAATAATTCCTATGTTTGATGAGTTTATGAGCAAGCTTTTTCAATTCTTAATTATCGAGAAAACAAACAGTGTTCTCGGTTACCAGGTTTAATTAAGACGCAATACTACGCGACTCTACTTCAAAAATGCAAGCTCATGTAAGAAAACTTGCAAGTCAAATACAACCACAAAAATCTCAATGATTTTATTAACTACAATAAATGTTGTAAAAATATACAATAATAATTTTATTATTAAAACTAAAATATTTGTACACAAATATTGTAGTTTTTTTTTTTACAAAAGCTCGACATAGGAGGCCCTGAGGAAAATAATTTCCTCAGGGCCTATGTAATCTTAGGGAATGCCGTGTGGAGGGTCATTTTAAGGAAGGAAGAGATAGGAAGTTCTGGGAAGGAAAAAGTGGGTAGGAATCTAAGTGTGTCCAAGAGTGATTCACGTATGAAACAATCCTTCCAACTACAGTGCAAGCAGTGAGTTGAGAGAGTCCGGCTGGAAAGGTCAAAAGGCCTCCCTTAACCAGTCTCTCTCGATCCAGCCCGCCTCACAGCAGGTGGGCAGATGCATCCGCTGCCAAGACCTGGACATACCTCACTCCATGAACCCGGGCACTCCTACTAAGTCACCAAATATTAAGTATACTGTAATGACATGTGGCCCAAGTGCCGCCCGCACTAATTCCCACATAAAATATGTGGCCCTTTACAACAAAAGGTTGCCGACCCATGATCTAAATAGAACGAAACGCATTTTTTTCTAAACTACTTTTTTCGATACGGTTGACATGATATCTCATGTTCTACTAAACCAATTTACTTGAAATTTGGTTTGAGCCTTCTCTATTGTTCTAACTAAAACTATAAGAAAATTTAAATTTTTACTATTTTTAAAAAATTCGGAAAAGTCAAAAAAACATAAAAAAATGTCTTTTTTTCAGACAGCTGCCATTTTGCAAAAAAAAAATTTTTTGGCTTTTCCTTAGTTCGGGCCATAGCTGCATTTGTTTGGATTAAGAATTATTGTATTTTTTTTTTTTTTTTTACTAGGAGGGTTGCAATCGTATCAACCAGGGTGCGCCATTTTTTTTGAGACCCCCCACTTCACCCTGTAACTTTTAGAATTCTTAATTTTTTCATTTTAATTTTTTTTTAACGTATTCTTTAATGTTTAATAAATATTTGGTAAAATAATGGCTAATAAAAACATTACTTGTTTTTTTTATTACACCTGAAAAAATACCTAAAATTCATGTTTCTAGACTAGAATACCCCCTTAATGTAGCAATGACTGTGTGCAGATAGTGCTGTGTAACTTTTCATCCTCTTAATTAGTTTTCAATGTACTCTAACAAGATAATATTTTAAATGAATTGGTGAATGTAATAAGTAGGAGGCGGAAAATTCCAGAGCCGCTAATTATTAAAGGCAAAACAATTAAACTATCATTATTTGACCGGTCCAATTTGTTTTATGGGGTCAACAGACTTAGCTATAAAAGATCATTTGGTTTTGGCCTATTTCAGCATATCGCTCGCCATACATTCCCAATGTTTTTGCCTCCGCATTCCGCCTCTTAGTAATAAGTTTAGTGTTGCTTTTGTAAAATTCATATTTAGAATAAATCACTGTTATTTTCAATTCAGGGACACCGACAGAAGACACTTGGACCGGCATAACCCAGCTGCCAGACTACAAGCCATTCCCCATCTACCACCCGAGCATGAGCTTCTCTCAAGTGGTTCCCAAGCTCTCTGGTCGGGGAAGAGATCTGCTCCAGCATCTTCTGGTCTGCAATCCCATCCACCGCATATCTGCTGAGGAAGCCATGTCCCACGCTTACTTCATGGACCTGAATCCCACCCTCAAGAATGATCGCTCTTAAAAATGATATTTTGTACTTTTATAAGACTTAGATGAACCTAATTAGGTCTGAAGCTACTTAAACTAAGTGTGCTGTACTGATTTCATATTTTAATAGATTTACATACCTCATTCTGGTACAGCTTCAAATAAATCAGGTAAATAGAACCAGAGCTTTTTGCTTCTTCAACTTTGAACTATTATCTGCTTTCTTCTATTACTGGAACTAATATATTATTTATCAGAAATCAGTATAGCCTGTCCTCATCTTACCATTGATATTTTGAACTCGAAATGTGTGAAAATAACAGATATTAAGGGTACACTTAAAATAATTCATAACCCTCTCGTTCATAGATGGCGGTATTCTAATTATTTTAGGAAAACTCTTTTCACAAGTTATGCTGTAAAATATTAAGCCGAATTATTGTTTGTTTACACCCGTGACTACGCTATATGAATACATATAAACAAATAGTTTTGTTTGTATAAAAACCTAATTCTTTTAAGAAAGGCATACAAATACAATATTGCATCGGAGATTCGATCCAATGGTGTATTTGCACCCCTTTCTTGGAAGAATTATATATGGACAAAACTATTTATTCGTATTCTTATTTCATATTTTCAAACAAACAATAATTTGTTACAATATTTCACACCATAACTTATTTAAGAAAAAGTGTTTTTTCCTAAATAATTAAATTAACACCAGATGAACGAGCAGATTGTGAATTATTTTTAAGGTTACCTACATTCAAATTGAGTTTTAAATTCACCTAGTTTGTTTAAGTTTACCCTTAAGATTACAAAATTGAGTTCAAAATACACTTAGTATTTCAATTATATAATGGTTAAAGTGTTGTTAAAATGAATTGTGAGTATGTTATATAAATAAATTTTGAAGGACTCTATACTCTATTGTTGTTTAAATTAGTTTAATTCAACAGGCTCTCTCTAACTCCCTTTGCACTCTTACTCTTTTCTTACAAATAATAAGGGTCTAGAAATGGACACAACATTGTTCAGAAAACTATTTGTGGCCTTGATAATAAAAAAAATAACATCATTATTAAAATTGAGTCAACATGTCTGCCCCAATAATGACTCCAGCCAGACTATCCAAAATTTTGGATAAAAACATTTTGAATGATTAATGTCCGACTGTCAAACTTTCTACTGTGTGTCATAAGAACTAATTTTAGTATTAGTAAAGAATTGTTTGTAACTTGTTGTAGTTGTAAGATAAAAAAAATAATAAATTCATAATTTAATCTTGAATCATCGGTGAGTTATGCAATTACCATTGCATCGAATTTTGATTAATGATATTGAATGAAAATGGAGCTTCCAGAATGATATTATGTACATCTACTCTAACCTTATTTATTGTTATTAAATATTTGGAAATTATCAACACATTAATTAGCTACACTGGAACATGTTCAAACTCTATTTCAAATAATGATAATTACAACGATGTATACTCAATTTGTTTTTTTTTTCCATGTGCACTTTTTATTTTGTGAACACTTCTCTAACAATATAGGATATTCTTAATTTTAATATAATATTACTTCACAGCCTAACTCATCGATGATTGGTGATAGAAATTCATTATTTTAAAACTTGTTACACGCGAGGAATATAACGCAGATAATTTTCTTTTTCAATTAAAATCAACAAAAATATTTTTCTATCACATGTCGCAACTGCGTAGCCGGGTACAGCCTAGTGGGTCATTTGATAAGCACTCCGTCTCATTCCAGTAGCGTAGTAACACACGAAACAGCTTGTATCACGTGATCCCGTTGCGTAGGAGTGATCAGTGGCAATGTGTGTTTTTAAAATATATTTTTTCGACTCAGACTCGACGACTCAGCTATGGAGCATCCGATTGTCTATTTGAAGAAATGCAACAAGAAGATTCAAGCGGCTTCAAAGATCATCTTACTAACAACAACTTTTGTTTGGCAAATATGCTCGCACCGCGCTGCGGGTCCACCATCACTCTCCCACCTTAAAATGGGTGCCATTGGCACACGAAAAATTATACCTCGTGCCATTGCTACTAGCGACACGATACACATGCCACTGGCACGCTAAAGCCACTTCTTACTGGCATACTTTGTGTAGCATATGTATGTGCGACTACTAGCAAATGTATCTGCGGCAAAACTGGAGAGATCAATTTTGTTGTACAGCGCTGTTCCCAAGGCAGCTTCTGATCAATCAGGTTTCCATTATTCCTATCTTCCCTGGGGTTTCGGTCGGTATGATGGTATACGGTGAATACTCACAATGCGGAGGCTCTTGGTTCAAAATCGCACCACTACAAAGAAAAAGTATAACAAAAATGGATTAGGTTTTTCCATCAGAATGTGTTTCATTTTTCAAGTGAAAGAAAAAGTTGTAGGATTTGCCAGACTATATGGAGGGAATTCGATGGGTGATAAACACAAAAATGTATCTACACAAAGGCAAATTTACTATTTTTGGAGTTTGATTTAATTTCTTCCCAAAAATAAATGAATTAATAATGAGTTCTAAACTCCATTTGTAAGAATGACATGCTCTCTTTAAAATAATTTTATGTTGTTTTGTTAAGTTTGCTTGCTTATATTTTTAAAATTTTTAAATGGGGATACCCTCTTACGTTTTTGTGTTACCAAATATTTTTAGTTTTTATGATTTGATGAAGACTTACATTTTTAATTTATTTTAAATTAATGTTTTAAATCTTTAAGAAAACTGTTTAATGATTAAATTAATAATAAATTGTATTGTTTAACCTAAAACTAGTTGAAAAAAAAGGTTAAAACTAATAATTTAACAATAAATTATTGCCGTACGCTGCCGCTGCATGATAATGTCAGTCTTTCGGTTGGTAACACAAAAATGTAAGTGCCTGATACGTTACCTGTAAGTTTCTGTATTTCTCACCTTCCACGAGACAAACCTCATAGCATCAGAACAAACAAAAATGTAAATAGAAATAATGAGATACATTCTAGTTTATTTTATTGTACTTGGCGATATGCGCCTTTTGTGTTACTGATAGAATTGATTACAGTGAGTGTTTCTCCCTAAACTCAAAAACTTGTTTTTTGTAGTTACATTATTGTTTCTCACCCATCGTGCTGTGGAAGCTTCGAGTGATTTCAAGCACCTCTGTTTTATTTATTTAATAGTAATAAATTGTCATGTCTCCTAGTTGTGTGTTTTATTAATTTCACGGTAAGAGCCCTGAAAGGCTATTCCCCAAAATTTGTGATAAGAGATCGTTCTCCCGCGAGAAGTGCTGTCAGATTTGTGTGATTTTCTACAGCTGTTAAATGAATAAATAATCATGCATACTTGCAGGAATTCGTGTTTAAAACGACCCAAACTAAAATACGTGACAGCTCACAGCTGAAATTTTGACATCACTTCTCGTGGGAGAACGATGTCTTATCACAAATTTTAGGGAATAATAAACAAACATCTAATACCTCGAGGATTTACTGGCGCCAGGCGCCCTGACCAGCTATAGGGGGACAGGAAATAAAGATGATATGAAATAAAACAAAGTGTTAGGACATCGAAGTGGGCATTATTTATTTAATCCGCATTCACATCAGAAAAACAGACGTACATTGTGTTGTTTTGTTCTATTAGTAGATTTATGTCCCTGGCGCAAAGACTTTACATTAACAAGAATAGCATATAAACTTTGTTTTCTATTTATATATGATACGATGCTCAGAAAACAGTTTCATTCCAGAATATTCAAACTTTCATAGTCACAAATATCTTATGTCTATATTAGTTTTGTGCAAATAAAATCCTATATATTATTGATACAGTTCAAAGAATGTAAGCTTACCGACAAATTACAAAATTCAACACGTCAATTACTTCGACGTCATGAACAAATATTTATTTAAATAACTTGACTAATACGTAGTATGTAAAAAGCGTCATTTCATGTTTTTTAATGGATGACAAATATAGGCAGATTTAACTTCCTTAACACCTACAGTATTCACCAAAAACTGTCCATTTTGGACTACATAAAGTTCCCTCTGCTGATCGTATGGAGACATCGACCAGCGCACCAAGCAGTCTGGTTACTGACTCTCCATGCGCTTCACCTCTCTGTGGAGATGCGGTCAACATAAGAGTGGATGCGTCAATTTTACTTTTTTTTCTTAATAATTTAATCAAAGCGGTGCTGTTGCATGAAAAACTTGAAACAAAATAAAGAATGACACCTTCACTTATTTGCATGGCCACAATGTTATTGAAAATGAAACTGCCCTCCCATCTCAGGATACGACAGTTAGTCTGGTCACAAGTCACAATGTGCTGTGTGAGCCACCAATATGAAACCTTGGAATACTGCTCATCGACAAGACTAACAAAACAGAAACAATCCTATAAATATGCACAGAGGAGATGATTGTTTGAGTGCGTAGAAAACAGTTCCGACCAAACAGAACTACAAATCCAAATACATCAAGATGACCCCGACACCGACAGGCCAACAGACCAACAGACCCATCCACTCCTGAACACAAGTCTACTTTCAATGGAAATTCCTAACTGTTACAATGATTGCGAAAACTGATTTATACTTTAATATTAAACATCAAATCAGCACTTTTTATTTACAAAAATACAAAAGGCTATTGAAGCCTTCAAACTGTCGTTCTAGGTTGGTTTAGTATTAATAAAAACATTCACTCTGAACATGATTCTGGGTATGGAAAATAATTTGACAATATTCAAGTTGGATAACATCGACTGACACATCATCGGTGGTGGCGACCATCCACCGGCCACTTGGAACATACCCATGTGGAACCTAATACAGTAGTTAAATCAGAAGTAGACAGCGCCCTAATATCGCATGAAATATCAGAGAATTCAAGTTCCTACGTTAAATTACACAATCCGGCACATCAACCTTGAAGGGTGGTGTAATTAGAGGTTTGGTTCCGTTACCAAGTTCACAAGTACACGATGCGAGAGTTATCTCTCACAACTATTCTAGCATAATAAATGTACACAACTTGATCATTCTACAATTCTTTTGTGATTTAACATTATCATTATTAATACATACAATACTCGCCGCCTACACACAGTAACGCTCTTATTCATTTCTCATTTAGAATTGTGCGGATAACAATTTTGTTCCATCGGCTTGGATAAGTTATAACAAGTCTTTCTTTAAAACTATAATAATATGCGTAACTATAAACTTACACCCAGGGTTTTATAAACAGATGAAGTTATGTTTGTGCTATTGAGATAGATGTTCACTTATTGTTTGTTTCAAACAGGTAACACGGTACATTTCCGGTGGAATAAAATGTTTACAAAATTGATTTGCAAATAGACTGGTCTTTTAACATATTAACATTAAATCAAGACCAATGATAATTACATCTGAAAACATAAAATTTTTGTTCTTTATGCCATCAAACTATTCGATTTAAAATGCGACATATTTAAACATTATTTAGAAACAATTACATATTACCTTCCTGCAACACTGTACATAGTTCAGACAGCTTAAGGGCAGGTAAATGAATTAATTGTTGATAAAATAGCTTTAGTTTACTTAGGAAAGAAATGCAATAATAAATGCGATGCATGTAATATGTACTTGCCAGAGTGAACAGAGTCTACTGATTACTGGTTGAATGAATGGTTTATCTGTTTGGGTGCCATTGCACTGAAAGTGTCCGTGGATGTATTTACAGCAAAGGCAGATTGTAGGGAAAATGACATGTTCGTACAATAAAGTTTACATTGAGAATAACTATATTTATGACTTAAAATAATATACAGAAAATAAATACAACAGTTTTTATCTCAAAACATAGTACTAATAATAATAAAAAGGTGTATAAATGTGCCATATATTGTGCGATTGATTATTTTTACAATGCAATTCTCTTTTAATACAAATAAATTTCAAACTCCATTTATAAATCATATAATATTAGCAAAAACGATTATTAACGAATGTACAACTAATATAAATGTAAATAAGATTAAAAAAATTACCATAGTCCACATGGCCACAGTCCACATGACCATAGTCCACATGACCATAAACCACATGACCATAGTCCACATGACCATAGTCTACATGACCATAGTCCACATGACCATAGTCTTCATGACCATAGTCCACAATGGTCACACTCAAACATTACTCAAGTTAAAGAAATAGTTGTTTTGTAGAAAAGCTGTGTGTAAAGGAGATTCTAGTTGTAAATGCAGTCAAATAAATGTCTGTATAAAACATAATTTTTAAGTATAAAATATTCACTAGCGAAGATCAAAACAAGGGCAAACTCTTATAATTTATACAATGCTAAATATTATACCAAATGGAATGAGTTTACTGGTCAAACATGAAATGAATTATTACTGTTGTTATTATCAGCAATTATTTCCTTGCAAAATGACTAAATAAATAACCCAATTGAACGGAAATATCGAGTTGAATACCAATGATAAAAACTGGAAAAGTGCTAAGTAGTGACTGAATATAGAGTATAAAAATATATTAAAAATGTATAAAAAATATGTTTGTCGGTGATTATCTTAAAACAATTATGAAAATGTTGGAAAACTACTCAAAACAATGGACAGCTTTCTAAAGAGATCATATTATGTAAACTGTCCAAACTTTACAATAAAAGAGATAATATGAATAAGTAATTAAAGATAGACACAAAATATTGGAGGTACTGCTTACAGATATTAGAGTGAAGATAGATTAGCATGAACGCTTTGAAGGAAATAAAGGATGAAGGGAGAATGTAGAGATGTATTTGTATTGTACCTCACACCCAGCATTTAACCCGCAGTCATGATGTGCTTAGTGACACAAGCTTATTAAATGCAATCCTTGAGATAAACATTAACATAAGTCCACAGAACTTGACTCGCATTCATTCCTAACTTTACTTAATCTATAACAAACTGTCCCAAATATTGATGCGCCAAATAATGAGACGCGCTTCCATTAATTGATCTCAAAATACCATGAAGATTGTTATATTATTATATTAACATAACACTGTCTACATTCAGTAGTGTTACTCATTAACTGTTTAAAATGTTGTACATTATTAGGTTAGGTAGCTTCCCTAACTTTACTGGGAACCTTTCAAAAATAGATACTGATTCTTTACAAAACCGCCACTAGAGAATCCACCGTTGTATTTAAAACACAGATATAAGTTGGAGAAAATGGATAACTACACACTTTAATGATTTCACCTGGCAGAAGTATTGATTCCAAGTAACAAACATTACTTTCTAGTATTTTGACAACTACACATGATTCTTGAACAAATGAATAGTTTGTTTCTTACAAATGGAATCTTGCGGAAAAAGTGGAAAAGATAAAGACATAATGAAGTGAGAAGAATGGCAGTGGTTAAGAAATGAAGTGATAGGAGATGCTAATAGTAATAACCAAACATTCTGTTTATCCATCATTTAAACATTATCATTACATTATTTAACTTTTTAATATTAGGTATCATTCATTACAGTACTTAATATTATTGTTTAAGTAATTAATGTAGATAATAATATATATAATATACGAAGACAGCTTTCTTTACATCATAATGTTATGTTGCTGTTGCTGGTGATCTCGTTTAGTAAAATTATTAATAGTAGCTTGTTCCTTAGTTTCACAATGTTGTCACTGACCATTGTTGAGAAAATAATTGTTTGATTCAATCCTCTGTAAGAATTTAAACAAATAATATCCATTTAAATAAAAACACAAACCTCTCCATTGAATTTTCACCAATCCCAAGTATATTTTGATAAGACTGATCATTTTCTCAACAATTTACGGTGCCCAGAAATTGGTCAAATTATGGTTGCACAAAAAAATATTAAAAGTTTCTATCACCAACCAAAGTCGAAGCTTTAATGACAATAATAATTATAATAAAAGTATCCTTGAATAAATCATAGTATAAATAAGAGTAACTAGAAATAACCATAATGCCATCACAGTGCCACTCATGTTTCCACCGCCTGTTGGTTCCCTATTAGAAAAGTGTACACTGAATAATGCCGTGGTTAAGTTTATCCTCGCACAACCGTCGCAATCACCCTTAATCCCCCGCCCCGACGATGTTACGCGGACGCAACTTTACAGGTGTCGGGTCGGCGGAAAAACTTAAAACGCTCGCTGCCGCATTCGGCCGGCTTTTTCAACTACTCTTACAAAAAGATAATTTATTTCCTAACAAATGGAACCAATGTTATCTGTACAATAATGCTAATAGTTATGTTTGGGGATATTGATTAGGAGGGAGGCCGACCGAGGGGAGGAGCTCGAGTGGAGTGGAGAGGGCAACAAGTGAACATGAGAGACATTGCACATGCTTGGCTACCTTAACGCCTTATCAAGTGAGGGGAGAACGTGAGCCGGCTTAGTAGAGACCGCAGCCGCGGAGGTTGTTGGCGATGATGACATCCGTGACGGCGTCGAACACAAACTGGATGTTGTTGGTGTCGGTGGCGCACGTCATGTGGCAGTAGATCTCCTTGGTGGTGGACTTGTTCTTGGCCTCAAACTGCGCCTGGATGTAGGCGGCGGCCTCCCCGTACTCCTGCGCCCCCGAGTACTCCGGGAAGCAGATGGTCAGCGGGCTCTTGCGGATCTTCTCCTCAAACAGATCCTTCTTGTTCAAAAACAGGATGATCGATGTGTCCGTGAACCATTTATTGTTACAGATTGAATCAAACAGTTTTAAACTCTCCTGCATTCGATTCTGTAATAGACAAAGTAAAACATTCATAAACTTGGCTAAAATTAGTTAAATTACTTTTATCAAAGAAAACAAAAATTCAAATTTATTATACTGCTGAGACCCATAATTACCACCACTTGATCGCACCCAATTTATAAACTGTGGCTTGGTGTTTAGAGAGACAGGTCCAGTTTCCCAGTCCTATAAATAGCATGTTCAACAACTCATACAGAGCCGCTCAACATAGCCCAAAAAGGAATACTTATGACAATTCTGAAAGTTCCAGTTTCAACTGTCACAGACAAAATATTTAAAAGCTTCAGTTTTCAAGTTTTCAAGCAGTGAGGAGGAAAACTGTGGTTTAGACTCACATCACGTACAAACTTTTCCATAGAAACAACCAATTGAACACAAATTAAAAATTTAAAAGCAATACAATCATTAATCTTCCACAATCTGTAAAATTGAGAGCAAAATTGTTAATCTATATTAATATATGCCTTGAAATACAAGAATACTTGAAGGGAAATGCACTAAACAAAAATGATTAAATATTTAAAAGTACTTATTTACATTGAAAATAGAGGTAAAATTGATCCCGTTAAAAGAGGGAAGAATACTGACCGTTGTCTCATCTTCATGGAGGACCTGGTCATACTCCGACATGGCCACACAAAAGATGATTGCAGTGACATCCTCGAAGCAGTGGATCCACTTCTTTCTCTCAGATCTCTGTCCGCCCACATCAAACAATCTGAAAACCAAGAAAAAAAAACATTAAAAACATTATAAGGGAAAACATTCAGCATGAAATCGGGAGGACAGAAATGTTTTAAGCTGCCTCCGCACTTATTGACCGACTTGTCACGGTTTTTAAAAAACCTTTGTGGGAAGGGATCGGAAAGGACGGTCATTTGGCCAAGACTTTCAACGCGATGGTTTCAGTTATTACGCGAGAAAATAGAAATCTGCAGGCCAGTGGTCGGCAATTAATGTTAGTGGAGGGCCAAATTTTTTTTGGGGGGCTACGCGACCTTTGACATCACTCGTGCGTGTGCGCGAGCCTGCTCAATCAGTGCGCTTGTGACTGCCCAATTGATCGCCCATCAGCATTATGCTCCGTGTTGTGCCTAGCAACCACTCTTATCTGAAGTATATTTTTCTTCAACATTCCCCCCCCTCAGCATAAAAAAAGTAAGACAGAAAACACGGAAAAAGTGCCGCAGAGGAAATTTTTTTTGTGAAAATTACGTGTTTTGAAATATAACGACCGACCAGTTGATAGCTAGTTTTCCGTCCCCACTCGGTTCGATCCTCTACTATGTCCTCCATCATTGCAGAAACCACATTTTCCACTTGTAATGATGAATGTGGGTGGATTTTAATTTTTTTTTCTGAGATTATTTGTAAACGAAATTATTTTAGGAGGTCATTACATGTTTTGAAATATCACGCATGACCAACCAGTTCGTAGCGTTGTATATAGTAATTGAACCCCACTCGGCAGTTACTGGTTCGATCCTCTACTAGTTATCCCTTATCATTGTAGAAACTACATTATAATGATGAAAGTGGGTAGATTTTCCAACATTCTGAGATTATTTCGTCGCCGTAGATGTCAAGGGAGTCAAGCCACAAAACCACAAAGCTGAGAAAACGGCTCTCAAAGATTTTTGGTGACAAAAAAAACACAATTTTTGTTATAACTTTTTTGTTTTTAAAGATAAAAGGGTGAAATTTTGGACATTGATATTTTTTGATGTTATTAATGCGGCTTGTCGTCGTAGACTGCTTTAAGTTGAATTAAATTATTCGGAAGATCAAAAGATCTATGTCACTTTTAGTCATAGACTAAAATGTTTTCATCTATGTGTGTTAGATCTGTTCTAGTCATAGGCAATTTTCAAGATTCTCATATTAAATGGAGTGTTTTATGGCTCAAATCCATTGACCATGGCAACTTTGAAGGTTTTAAAACACTTCTGCATACTTAACCCATTTTCGCCAAATTTGTGGCTTTGCTCCCTTCACATCTACGGTGACGATTTGTATGTATAAGTAGGATAGGAAAAAGCGCCGCAGACAATATTTTTTTGTAAGTGGTCATTACATGTTTTGAAAGATCACGGCCAACCAGTTAGTATTATTACATTTATATTTTCTTTAGAACTAGATATGGAAAAAAATTATTGTGACCGATGGTGCGCCAAGTATGGTGTGAAGAAATAACCATCCGGCCCTGCGGGCCAGAAGGGAGTGCTTCGCGGACCACATCTGCCGATCGCTGCTGTAGACACTATTATTGTGTTAAAAGGGTTTCCAAACAAATTCACAAAAAATAATGTGAAAGAAGTAATACCATATGTATTTAAAATATTTAAATTACAACTTAGTTAATTGAGTGAAGGACTTTATTATCACAAATCATTTCTTTGGGTTATTATGTTTCGGATAGCGTTACAGTATCCAACATCAGGGCAGATGTGTGTGTTTACTATGTGGGCAGAAATGATACCGTGTCGCAAGGATTAACTCTTAATGTGGTTTTCGGTATTTAGTCTTGGTGTAGCCATCTGTTTTCTTCTAGTTCTTGGTATCCGGTATTAGATGCTACACCACAACTAAACGCATAAAAACACATTAAAAGGATTAAAGCTTGCAACACGATATCACTTCTACTTAAATAGACACACACTTCACGACAATCTACACATCTGCCCCACTGGAGCGCAGACCGAAACGTTGGCTAAAGAACGACGAAGCACAGCACAATATATACAATCCAAAAATTAATCACTTCAACAAGGTGATAAATTTCAATTTTCAAACTTGCAGGCGCGGCAGCCTTTGTGTAAATGTATGTCAGTAAAATACCTAAAACAGGTTTTGGAAAACTAATGAAAACGACACTAAGGTCCTTGACTATTCCGTGATGTCATGCTTTATTGAATTGACATTGATTGATCTCATATAATCTATAGAGCAGGCGGGAATATGTGCGTAGAAGATGCAAGAATTTGAGAAACAGGCACCGGGCAACTGAGGGCATTAGAAGACAAAAGTTAGATAGAGTATCTGAGTAAAAGAAATCTGGAATTAGGATATCTTGTTAACGGAGCAGCTATCTGCATTTGAATTGGACATTTGGGCACATCAGAATAATGTAATTGCTTTTAACAAAATCAGAACATTAATCATTTGCTTGAGCATTTGAGAATAATAAGATCTGTGGCTCTGCGCCCGGAGGTTGCAGGGTCTAAACCTGGAAAAGTACAATTGAAAATGTAATAAAATAATAAACGATTTCAACACATAGTTTCTTCATAGTTTTTCAAACAAATTTGAGCAAATAATCTCTCGTTTGAAGCAATCTTTTTAATTTTATTAACTACCCTAAGACAACTAGAGCCATGCAAATGTTCACAAAGATTTTTGGTAACTTTCGGGCCCCCGACGTTGTCCACACACCCCCAAATTAATTTTAATTTGTGACGGACCCCCTCAACGGTAACCACAAACCCTGAGGGCCTTTAGGAGCCACTTTGGGAACCACTGGTTTATATTTTTATATTTAGAAATCAAACAAACGAGATAAATTATATTCTTAAATGAATATATTATGTTTACATATTTGTTACAAATTAAGTTTCAGTTTATATAAACAAATTTTACAAAGATACTCATCGACATTTGTTCAATGTGTGGACTATGTATTATAATGTTTTTTTTTTACATTAGCTCCACACAAGAGGCCCTAAGGAAAACAATTTCCCTTGGGGCCTACGTCATCTTTGGGGATGCTGTATGGAGGGTTTTTTTAGGGAAAAGAAGGTAAAGAAGGAAAAAAGTGTGAGAGGTGATTAGGAGTCTGGGGGTTAATGTGTCCAGGAGTAAAGGACGTATGAATCCATCCGTCCCACTGCAGTACAAGCCGATGGATCGAGAGAGCCTGGCTGGAGAGATCTAGGTTAGGTCTCCCTCAACCAGCCTCTCCCGATCCGATCCGCCACGCAGTAGGTGGGCAAACGCATTCGCCGCCAAGACCTAGACAAACCTCTTCCAATGAATGCAAGCAAAATAAAAATAAACAATAAGATTAAAGAAATCGGTAAAATGTATCATGATTCTCGCATCAGGAGATGTCCCAAAAAAGGTCCTAAATCGAAACTAGCTGACCAAATGTACAAATTTTAATATAGTGATTCTAAACAAACAATTTCCGAGTAATTAAATTTAAAATGTTTGCGCCTCATTCTAAAGTGGAAGATACCTAATAATAATATACTAATCGGTCTAGTTCGCAATCATAATGTTTAATGGAAGCATTGCTCGAAATTACTTTAGCTGTAGCTTTAGAAAAGAAATCTGAATAATCATGTTCTTATCAACCACTTTTTTCATCTCCCCGATTTCCTGCCGCCTAACAGTTTTCCCAAAATGAGGGTTTAATGCGTTCATAGCCCTCACTGAATTAATTAAACTTAATTTTTTAATCCAAGTAATTAGAAACTTTTCGCCTTACTTTGAAATGATAATAAAATCAACTCAATTTACAGATATGATTTTAAAATGAAATGAGTTCTAATCTAATAAGAGAATAAGGAAATGTATATATATTTATTAGGTTAAGAAATATTTTAAATGTAAAAATAATCAAAAATG
This sequence comes from Glyphotaelius pellucidus, assembly GCA_936435175.1. Classification (NCBI taxonomy): domain Eukaryota; kingdom Metazoa; phylum Arthropoda; class Insecta; order Trichoptera; family Limnephilidae; genus Glyphotaelius; species Glyphotaelius pellucidus. Next base: position 12,538,542 of record OW386553.1, read on the forward strand.
TGTACTCTGCCCTTGTTCATTCTTTACTTATCTACGGAATTATAGGTTGGGGAGGATCTTACAAAAACAATCTAGACTCAGTAAAAGTTTCGCAAAGAATCATCATTAATGTAATGTTTAAAAAAAATCTACATTCTCAACAGAATCACTTTTTAAATTGTTTCCAGTACCAAATATTGATGGCATATTCAAGCAAGCTTCCATTATAAAAATGTGTAATGAAAAAATAACAAAGAATATCAAAAATTTTACAAACTAATGAGAAATGGAAACCAATTTATTACCTAATTTTAGAACAACTCAAATGCAAAATCATTATATTTTCCAGACCATAAATACCTCCCTTCTGAATTAGGCTGTATCATCAACCAATCACAACAAATAAATAAAATTAAACAATTTTTCAATAAAAAATCAATATTTTGTAAAAAAATATATTACAACTCACTACCTAAGTAAGAATCGTGGTTCCCTTATCAGGCACAAGATCTCCTCTTTTCTGATAAGGTATACATGACCAAAAAGGACCTTTAATACAATATTTTGTAAAATATATGTAACTCATAGTTTTATATTACAATAAAAAAAATTGAATGTCAAATTGTGAGGACTTCTAGTAATAATGTTCTGTTATCAAATCTTAAATCAAACTGAAAAAACAATCACTATTTGAAAAATGCAAACATGGTGTAAACACTACCGAAAGAAAAAACTGTTGTGCACAAATTGTAGAAATTTCTTTTACCCCATTTTTCGTAACTGCTTTGGAAGACTCTGGTAGAAAGCTCAAATATAACTGAACACACAATCTTTGTGACCACTGTGGCAAATGAAGTATACAAGTTTGTGTATTTTACCTGATATTTGTTGATAAACATAAACCAATACATTTTGTATTGTGAAGCCATCCAATTTGCAAATATTTACAGATTCGAGTCATTCACCGGTCCGAAAAGATAAACAAATGCAGAGAAAAAATTGTTTAAAGAAAGCGAAAGCGTAATTCATCATAATTAATACCCTTGGACCTGCGTGGTTGAATTTCAGAACCCTACTTCGATAGAATATCTGACGCCACGCCTTACTCGCCGCGCCACAAAAAACATCTGTGTTCGTGAAATTTGAAGCAAAGCTACCGTCGTAATTCGGTTTTTAATTCAAGAATCTGTCACAAGATGTCGCTACTTCCGTCAGTAGCTCGCATGTGGAAAATTACCCCCTAGGTATATCTACTACGGATCTATAGAATTAATGCATCTCTCCGCATATGGAAAGGTTGACAGTTTGACAGCATACATAGTTGTATCGTGCGGCTATATTTTACATATGACGTCATTGCCGTTCTCGGTTATTTTTTACCGGTAACTATCACTCGGTGACAGTGGATCCAAGGAACTGGCTATTTTTGAAACCATTTCCTACTGGAATAAAATGCTCAAACACAAACTGGGCGAAGCCCAATTAAAAGCCGCCCGCAGGCCTAGCAGCAAAAACCTGCGGAGCGGGTTTTTAACTGCTAGTTCATCATAATTATTCTAACGAAATTTTCGTAAAAACGGAAATCGGTTAGTGTGCCTAAAATATCAATTAAAATTTTCAAACTGTTCGAATTAAAGGATCGATAGAAGATAACATTATATAATTATACAAGACGAATTTACAAAAAAAAATATATAACACAGATCACCGGATTCGTAAAAAATGTGGTTCAGACGGCACATATTTGAACTATCTTATCATTTCATATCCTATATCGTCATCAGTTATAAATATTTCAAATATGTGGCGGTTACTTTTTATGATAAAATTCTCACAACGAAAGGATGTGTTTATTTACAGACAAGTATAAAAAAAACACCGGCCATGAGCATCTGGCGGCTTTACGTATTTAGGAACTTGTTTATTATATGCGCTGTTTCTCACGTACTACTACTACTTGCCAACTTCTACTTTCCTAATTCGACTTAACACTATAATAAAGCTCGGAGATGTGGCTTGACAACGCAGCAGGATGATAGTATTGATAGTGCTAAATGCCTAGACGTGGCTTGACAACTAACTTGTTAAACACCTGCTAAAAATATTCGTTGCTGTTCATTAATTCTCGCCAAACACGTAAACCTAAAACGTTGGTCAAATAGGTCTACATCTTCCAAAAACATGAACTTTAAATTTTAGCTTTACGTCTTGGGTAAATGAAATATTATTTCCGAACTGCGGAGAAGAACTAATATTTAATAACAATAATAATATTGGTTCGAATCGTGAAACGTGAAGTAGTATTACGTAAAGTCAAGCAGAATAATTTTAAATAACATAGCATGAACGTAGTAACAGTGGCGTAGCTAGCACGGGTGGTACCGGGGGCGTATGACGTGTCCCCCCCGCCCCTCCCCCACACAGATCCTTTTTTCTAGCGCCCCCTAAAGAAATTACTTACAAGCAGCGATTTTCACGATCACATTTACCACAACGGGGGGGGGGGGGGGGGGGCGTGATGGGATAGGATGGGGCGTGATGGGATATGCGCTAAATATTTTTGTGTTTTTTTTTTTCCAATGTCACCCCTCATCGGGTAACACCCGGGGCGGCCCGCCCCCCCCACTAGCTACGTCACTACGTAGTAATATTTATTTTCACTCCAACTGCGCTATATTTGAATTGTATAATATACGAAAAATATAAATTTGTTAGGACTACCCATTCAGGGAGCGCTCTTCTTATTAGTGGCGACATGGTGGTATTTACGTAATATAAGAATCAAACTTAATTATTTAATTTAAGGGGATATTCTAGTGTAGAAAAATAATTCTTCGTATTTCGATAGTTTCGATATTTAAGAATATCTCCAAAAGGATTTTTCAAAATTCGAATTATTTTAAGTTATAGCCATTTTAGTTCGATCGGTATGGAATCTAACTAGAATCTAAATAGAGCAAAACTTTAAATGCGTAATTCTCGAAACTATTTTTTTCGAGACGGTTGACACTATATCTCAAGTTCTACAGAACCAATTTACTTGAAATTTGGTGTGAGCCTTCTCTATACATTACTCTATCGCACTAACTAAAATTATATCAAAATTTAAATTTGTACTATCTTTAAAAAATTTGGAAAAGTCAAAAAACTGGTAAAAAATGTCTTTTTATTTCAGACAGCCGCCATTTTGCGAAAATAATATATTTTTTTACTTTTCCTTAGTTCGGGCCATAGCAGCATTTGTTTGGATTAAGATTTTTTTAAGATTACTAGGAGGGTTGTAATCGTGACAACCATTTTTAAGAACTCCCCACTTCAACACCCTGTAACTTTTTGAATTTGTGTAATTTTTTTTTATATATTCTTTAATGTTTATAAATATTTGGTAAAATAATGGCTTTTAAAAAAATTATTTGTTTTTTTTTATTGCACTTGAAAAAATACCTACAAATCACGCCTCTAGGCTAGAATACCCCCTTAAATTAATTATGTTTAGAAAACGGCTCAATATATTGGTGTTAAAAGATAGAATATACCGAAATACACATAATACAAACGGCTGTAGTTCCCAATCCTACTGATCAACTGTTGAGTCGAAATTTTGGCTTATCACTCCTCAAATGCACAAATACGCTCTTCTCAACGCATCTCTCCGACCAACAGGCGATTAGAGCGTTACTAAACAAATCACTTAGCTGATCGGAGACTCAGATTGATCGATCGAAAAATTGATAACAACGGCCGTAAATATAAATGGTTGAAAGGAATACAATAAATTTCATTATAATACACAATGAATTTGTATTTTTAAAAAGGTCACAAGAGGCAGAAGTTTAATTTTAGCCGCCCGTGGCCTTTTCTAAATACAAATTCCGAATTCCGACCTTCCTAAAAAGAATGAAGTAAGTATAGTGTTATGCAGATAACCTAGGCTCGGTGTCCAAAAGTTTTAAAATGATTGAAGAAGTCTTTCCCGCCTCGAGGGAATTTAATTAATTTAAAGTAATTTACATACCAAATTATTTGATCATTTAATTTACACGGGCGTCTTTCTCGCGACACTCCACGACACGAAATTCACGGAAATAATTTAATGACAGTGAAATTATGATGTCATGCTTGTTATTTTTCCTTGACCTAAGTTATGTACAAAGTTATTAATGTTACTATCTCATAGAACTAGATGTAATGTGTGTGTGTATGTAACTTCACTTGAATGAAACGAAAGCCATGATCACTTTCTCTCCTTAAAGCCTCCAGAATTTGTGGATTGTCCAGAACTTGGCTGAATATAAACGGGCTTTAAAATCAAAATTATTTAAAAAATCGTATCATTCATGAATATTAATTTCCTTTTATATTCTCTTATAAGACATGTTCTCAAGTTTTCGGTAATTATTTGGTTTCGGTTTCCTCCTTACTGTACTTTTGTGAAAGTTTCTTATTTCTAAATGTCAACTGCGTCCTGTTTTATATTATATTTTAGTGTTAATGTTTCTTGTTTTAATGGCACCGTTATTGTTTGTCATTTTATTCATTTGTATTATTGTCTTGTGCAGCACTGTTATTGTTAATTTTGTTCTCTTGGCATTGCTTTGTATATTTGTACAAAATATTCTTTGTCTCATATTATTTGATCAATATTTTATAAGGACTCGTAAGGAACATTGTAAAATTAATTTTAAGTTTATAATAGTTTTTTTTTTACATTGTCTCCATAAAGGAGACCCTTCGGAAAATAATTCCCCTCAGGGCCTATGTCATCTTTGGGGATGCTGTGTGAAGGTATTTTTAGGAAAGAAAGGAGAAATTTCTGGGAAGGAAAAGGGTATTAGGGGTGGATAGGAATCTGGGAGTCAGGGGTGACGGACGTATGAATCCATCCCTCCCACTTGTGCAAGGCGATGTTCCGACAGAGTACTGTGGAGAATTCAAAGCCATTCTCTCCCGATCCGGCCTGCCATGCAGCTGGTGGAACCTGAACAAGCCTCACCACATGAACCCGGGCACCCCTGCTAAGTAGCGAACCACTTAAGGTGACCTATGGCAGAGGTGTTGGTTATACAATAAATGGTTTCCGGGGCGGTGGTACCCATACCCGCCTCCCAAATTGCGCTTTACAAAAATTATGTTATTTTTATTATCCATGCATGGATTACCATGTCTTTTGATATCATCCCAACTAGCCGCGCCCATTTATATACACTCATGCGATTCATGTTTGCACTGCGGCACGAATTGACTCGCTCAGAATAACGCTACGGATGATATTTAGTTATTTGATACGTAGCGACAAAACGATGATTAATGTATGCGATTCCACCCGGACGCAGAGAACTGACCACTTGATTTAGGCGTGCTGTAAAATGGGTTAATTGCTTCACAAGTGGCACACTAATGGAAATATGGAAACCAATGATGGCCAGGTAGATTCCAGCCCAGGATGACCACAATCACCAACGTGACGGAGAATGGAGAATGATGTAGGTTGGTTGGTACTCACTTGAAATTAAGGTTTTTGAAAGAGAAGTGGACTTCGACGATGCCGGTGGTCTTGACACGCGTCCTGAGGATATCCTGCTCCGTGGGCTGATAGTCCTTGGCTCCAAGTCGGTCTAGGTCGTCCAGGAAACTGGAAATAATAAATAAACACGTAAGTAATGGAAAAACAAGAAACAAAGAAACAAGCACTGGAAAATGAATTGTAGATTTTTTAAAAGAAAGAAAAACATTCCCGGGTTAAGAACCCAACAATATTTGAAAAATCTTCTACTACCACCACAGAAAGCCGAAAATGTTGCTTGTGTTGTGATGGAGGACTTGGCCAGCCGAGGAATCGAATACGGGACGCCCGGGTGGGACCCAAACGCGATGCCCACTCAACCACCGACCGGTCACTGTATCACCTTTGACCACAATCAATCACCTTTGACCACACACCTGTATTTCTTCAGTGTCTAAATAAATTCTAGATGATCTTTCTATTAATTGTATAAAAGGATGCCCTTAGAAAATATAATAAATAGGTCCTAAAGGTTGCGAATTCTGGAAGAAGAAACAAACTAAGATTTGCTTCACCATTCATAGACAAGAACACATTACCTTTTAAAGCAGTCCATAAACAGAAGCGAGCACGCACGGAAATAATCATAACATCATGTCCGGGTCCTTTTTGCAAGCGCCTAGTATTTAATGGATAAACCATCTTATCTCTCGCCCGTTGCGAGGATTTAGCGTAAGTATGTAAAGCATTAAACGCCGCGTGAATTGAATTCAAAGCACAAAACGCCGCGTGAATTGTATTCAGGGTGAAATAATAAATCCCGTCCATAGCCGGCCACCTGTTCAACCATCGCCTACCTCTCCCCTCTGCTATATTCTGACCCACATTACTCGCAAATCGATACCTCCCCGCCGAATAAGGGGAATACACTACTCGGTGTTTCTCTGTTTTCTACTCTTTGCTCTCTACTCCCTAGTCCTAGCCTGTAGCCCCTACTCTAGGTGTGAAGACAGACGATATCTGGCTCAGATAAATTACTTCATGTAAGTACTGGTGACTTAAGATATAATGAAACAAATACACGCAAGGGTTCGGAAGCTTCAAACATTTGATGTTTTCCGACATCACGCGGAATTGAAAAATGACAGGGAGGCTTTCTAGCTAATTACAGTCTCTAAAAAGTGTCACCAGCGGTTGACACGGCCACACCGACGAGATGTTTAGAAAGGTGACCGGACAACTCAGAATGAAATCAACTCAGAACCTCCTCTAAAAAGTCATTAAAGGTGATGTAAAAATATATATAAAAAAAATTGTTGAATAAGTTACGTTAGGTTAGGGCAGGGGTCGGCAGATTGTCAAGTGAGAAGAGCCAATTTGTCAAAGAAACAGGATAACAAATATATCCGAGAGCCATATTATAACACACTTCTGCCCGTTTAAATGTTTCTATAAACAGACTCGCGCATAGATTCCTTATTAAATTAATACCAGTTTTGTGTTCGGAATGCAAAAAAATAATCGTTCGGGGGCGGCAGCGGAGTAGAGGTGAAATTGCAATCGATGTCTGGAGAGCCGAAGAGCCGCAGACGCCTGTGCAAAGAGCCGCAAATTCCGACCCCAGGGTTAGGGTATGGGCTATTTTTAAATGATTTTTTACAAAGCTTTTAATGACTTTTTAAAGGGTGTTGAGTTCAGTTGATCCTGAGTTGGCATGGAACCGTTTAGAAGTTGGGAGCTTTTTAGCTCCCATTCTGAACAAGGCGTACGAATATTGCGCTACACGAACAATCGTATTTTTTTGCAAGGATATTGCTCAAATAACTTTCAACTGCTAAAAAAATCAAGAAACAGTAATAATGTCGACCTTTTAAGGAACATCAGGGTAGAGTTATCTTAATAATGCACAAGAGATGCATTTAGAAACATATATCGCTCGGCTGACAGGTCAAAACACACCATTAGCAAAGCAGCCAGCGCCGTTCAAGAGCGGGGTCCAGTGAAAATTATAAAATGTGCGAAGGCCTCTCAAGTTTAAGGATACAAGTACCAGTCAGCTACATATTTAAATTAGTCACACATAAGTGCAATACTCTCATGGCTTTTTTTCACCATATCGCTCGCCATACATTCCCAATGAGAAATGCGATATGGTGAAATAGGCCAATCTACGAGAGTATAGCGCGTATGTTAGATTAGTTCGTATTACATTAGTACCTACTCTATATCTAGGTAAAACAGTATGTTTGAAGTCATGCATTCACTCAATGGAATGTAATACACCATACATTCCGTAGAAAAGGGTCGTAAGTCAAAAAAGTAAATTTTACCGGAGAGCGAAAACAAATAATGATTGATGAAACAAGCGGTCCCGTCGAAAAAAGACACTAGCGACATCTCGCGGAGATATAGTGATCTAACGTGCGCCTCACGGTTGAATTTGGCAGCCACCTCTGGTCTGGAGCCCCAAAATACGTTAAAAAAAAAACCTCGACTCTGCAGAAACGGGCGGTCCGTTCGGTAGATTCTCCTAACTTAACAAACAGATTGCAATCTTTAGAGCACAGGCGTCGGGTGGGAATGCTATCCTTGTTCTACCGGTATTTCAATGAAAGATGCTCCGAGGAACCAGCGTCATTGATCCCTTCGGCACCGGTTCATAGTCGGGAATCACGCCAAACGCGTGCCCAACATATGTACACGGTTGACATTTGTCACACGAGAACGGGTACATTTATTTTTAAACGAAGCTACTATGAAATGATTCTAAAAGCCCCCGGCTGTCCCTACACGGCACAACATACATTTATACAACATACATTTATATCTCTTCAAGACCAATGTTCATTCCTTCCTATCCTCAAAAAGACCCTCCACACAGCATCTCAGATGACATAGGCTCTGAGGGAAATTATATTCCTCAGGGCCTCCTGTGTGGAGTGAAGATAAAAAAAATAACTTAAATACTGTTTTCATGGAGCATAGATAATCACAATCACTTTTCTATTCAAAGGTATAAAATAAAATTTTATATAACAGAAAATTTTGACTTGCGACCATTTTCTACGACGGGACGTGCTAAATTATTTTATTAATTTCTGTTAAAACGCTGAGCAAAGATGGTTAGATCAACGTTAGTATTGTGTAGAATTTCGTAGATTTAAACAAAAATATGAATAAATATTACATAAAATTTAAAATTTAATCAAGAGGAATGTTTGAGGAATATAAGATGACCTGAGTATTATTTAAGATAAGAAAATCAATTTAAATTGGGCAATATATACCGTAACCTCTGCGCGCCGAACCCACGCGCAAAAATGATACAACGAATTGCGAATAGCAAACAAACGGAACAGGTTCATTAAACTATTGGTATAATAGTATTATGTTGATTTCCGAAATACTTACATTAAAATCAATTTTATTGTTTGGAACGTTTTGCGGAAGGACGACAAAAATAATCTTGCATTATTTTGTTTCGGTAAATATTCCACAAGCCGCCGCATTTTTAATAGGCAAAGATTTGGAAAATTACACTAATTTTCAACACAATTACTTCAAGAAACAACTAATTACGTTAGGATACATGGTAAAAGATGCATTATAATTCAATTTGTATTTAATCAAAGTTCAAAATTTCCCGTGTAAAGTGATCCATTTACCGCCATTTTTTTTGTATGGATTTGACATTTGCGAAGTTTCATTTCAATCTAAATACGCATGAATTAGTTAGTTTACCCAAACTAAGGACCTAATAACCTATTTTGTACACGTAAATTGTTATTTCTTGTAGTAATTGTTGAAATGAAGTGTAGGTACTTAGTAGTAAGTAATTTGATGAATTCATAAATAGAACCTGAATAGGTGATGTTATCCATTTATTTATTCTACTGATTTAATTCCAACAACTTCATTAAAAAAAAGTTAAATGTCATTACAATTTGAACACAACCATCAAAACGTCTATTTTCTATTTATTAGAACTAACGTATAAACACGCAACTGCAAAGTTTTCATCATTCCCTCCGTAGAAAAAGTGTAACATACTATATTTATTATGTTCCTTAAACGATATATAATCCTCAGATTCCGACATCTGTTGACGAGCGTCGAATAAATTCCCCAACATTCCAGATGAAATACAAAATGTACGTGTCGCATAAAAAAACAGAAGGAATATCTAATACCGTTTATTCGGGAGGATGAAATCTCCAGAGACCCTATGAGAAAGTTTAGCTATTTGGCAAACTTGACGCGCGACGTTACGTCTGCTATCCAAAGTATGAAGAATAGTTTCTGCCGCACTACACTGCCGATGTTATGCTATAAAACAGGGAAAGTATTTCAGTGTTACTTAGATATGAGAATACCTATCTCAGGCATGAAGATGGATACCGGAATGACAAAAATTTGTGAGTGTTTTTAGGGAAAATAGAGAACACAATGTTGAAATTAATAATCCATGAGTAGGAAAAAAACGCATTGACAGAATCTAGTATACATGTAAATGCATTTTCTTACTCGAGTAAATTACAAGCAATTGCAATAAAATAGAAGCCGGAAATGAAAACCGAATTTCTCAGCAGCCGCAAAAACGGTGCAGATAGAGATGGACAACGATTCAAAAAAACAGCAAAAACTTTTAAGTTTTGGATTCGAATTTCGTTATATATATTTCGAATATTTATATAATACTAGCTTTTCCCCGCGGCTTCGCTCGCACGGTATTACGGGAAATTACTGTAGCGCTTGCCCTTATCAATTATCCCCCCCTCCCCCCAACCCCCACCCCCTCCCGCATTCCATAAATTCATTCCCTTACATTCAGTTTTCAAACATCTCGCCTGCCACCAGCTCAAAGAAAAAAAGAATTATGCAATTTTGTTCATTTGTTCGGAATTTATGCGCTTACAAACATTTCGGATGTTTATTTTTATTTAAATATTTGGAAGTTTGTAAGTTTGTAAATATGTATAATAAAAAATTACGCTACTTATTATTCAGTCTTTATAATCGTTACGAATTATATTTTTAATGTAGGAACTCTGATCTGACATTTATTCCAAAACAGAAGCTTGTCCAAAAAAAAACAAAACATATTCTAATATTTGAATTTTCTGGAGCAGTAGCCGACCACGGGGCCGAGTACCTACCAGCTTAGAACCCACAAATATATCAACATCGTTTCCATGGAAACGATTTTTTTTCTGACGTTAGCAAAAACCCGCTTTTGTTAGCGACAGAAAACGTATAAAAAATATAATATATTCATATTTATAATTTCATAACGCCAGAGCTTACCATCATTTACAGCCTATATATAGTCTTCGCATATAATTTAGCTTTCTATTGGTGAAAGAATTTTTCAAATCGTTTTATAGTTTTACGCGTGAAAGCGTCATAAACAAACTCGAGCAGTTTCGCATTTATAATATTAGTATGGATAAATAGCCTTGTATAAATAGGTGGCGCCCCTTACTACTACATTTAATATTTATTTATTTATTAACGCCTTTTTTAGGGGACATTTTACATATGAACAGTAAAAATTATAGAGTATTTATTGTACATAACTGCACTGCTTCAGAAATAACATTTTGTTTTTATTTAGTGACACATTGAAGATGTCCACTGAATTGTTTACTGAAGCGTATAATTATTTCCCTCCAATAGTATTCTGGACAAAGAGGAATACATCAGTCCAGAATTTCTGCACTGAAATAAATCCCGACTTCTGGTATTACGTGGTAGAATCCGAAAGCTTATCAATGTAAGCAATTCTGGACTATCAAATACATCATTTAATATTTTATTCAGAATACCAAGACAGTGAAAATTACACAAGGACAATATAAGCACATTCATATCATTTAAAAGGGTGTTATAGTTCAACATAATTGCCGGAGTAAGTGACAACTGAGGAAAAAAAAATTTACATTTATTTCTAGCATTACAACAACACTTTTATCATAAAATGAACGATCTTCGTTGGCATCGCGTACATTTTAGAAGCTTGTACGACAATTTTACATCCGGATGGGGAGTTGTTAAGAAATTACTCTTAGGTGGTATTATTTTTAGATTGAAATTAGATACGAGAGGGCAAATCTGTCTTAATGTAGTTATTTTAATATCGACGTGACCAATAAATGCAAGTGCTTCATATTATGTGCCGGGGGATGAAAGGATCAAGAATCAAGACAGTGTACGAAGTAAGCCACTCAGGTACAAGGCTTAGGATGGGCGTACGCTGAGACATCGGTCGCGCAGCATGTTCAGCGCAAGATAGTTTTGGTTTTTGTGTTGTATGGAAGTGTATGGAGCGACGTACGCTGAGACGTGCATGTTTCTCATACATTCCACAACTGCGCTGAACATTCTGCGCGAGTTAGTTTTGGTTTTTGTGTTGAATGGAAGTGTATGGAGCGACAAACGCTGAGACGTGCATGTTTCTCATACATTCCACAACTGCGCTGAACATGCTGCGCGACCGATGTCTCAGCGTACGCCCATCCTTAGAGAGTGCTTCTGAAGATAAGAATTGAGAAATGGAATGGTATTATCAGATTCAGAAAACTTTTTTTTTTTTAAATTTTAATGCGAATACCGCACAAGAGTCCCAATTGTTCCCAAATCAGTGAGACTATGGCATAAGAGGAAAGTGGGGAAATACCTGAATAATTAGATCTGTTCACCAAACACGGCGAATGCCATTTATTTCTGAATAGTGGGTTTTCACCAGTAAGTTATATTTTAGCATAACGGTGTTACCTAGTCAACAACTCTGAAATTTTTATATTTTTTATTAACTTAGGAAAAGCATTAATTTATTAGTAGTGCAGGGTTATTAAACTTGTTTGGTTCGCGTGCCTTCAAATGACATCGTTTATTTAATGTGAGTACATTTACTTTAGAGTGCATACACAACTAGATACAAGAAAACTTCAGACTCAAGAAAACAATGAATTTTTAATTAGTTTTTTTTAAATATGAATACCGCATAAGAGTCCCAACTGCTCCCGTCTGGAGCCAGTGAGACTATGCTTCCCTAATTGGGGTATGTTGTGAGGCTGAAAGTAGTGAGGGGAAGGAGATGGGGAAGAGGAGGGTGGGAAGTACCTGGCTATTCAGATCTGGTCACCATTTCAAGCAACGTTTCAATTCTGAACAGTGGTCTTCCACCAGGGCGATATTGAGAGTTTCTTCCACTCTTGAACGTGCCGCAAATATACTATATATTATTTTAAATGAATAAATTGTGAATTAACACAAATTAATCGAATAAAATTCATTTGCCACGCCGGGATTCTATCCCGCGACCTTCGGAATGCGAGTCAAGAGCCTTACCGCTGGACTACGCCGGCCGTCGATTATGAATGGAAGAAGGAAAAACCATCCTATATGAAGTGAAGTAAATTTGAAAACGCGACTCGGTCAACAATCCCAGAGGTCATGCATCGGCCAGCCAGGGTTTTTTTTTTTTTTATAGTTAATACCGCACAAGAGTCCCAACTGCTCCCGTCTGGAGCCAGTGAGACTATGGCATCCCCAATCGGGGTATGTTGTGAGGCTGAAGGTAGTGGGGAGGGGAAGGAGATAGGGAAGAGGAAGGTGGGGAAGTACCTGGCTATTCAGATCTGGTCACTAAACACGGCTAAAGCCATTTTCAAGCAACGTTTCAATTCTGAATGGTGGTCTTACACCAGGGCGATACTGATAGTATCTTCCACTCTGGAACGTGCCGCAAATATACTACATATTATTTTAAATGAATAAATTGTGAAATAACACAAATATCAAATAAAATTTATTTGCGCACGCCGGGTTCGAACCCGCGACCTTCGGATTGTGAGTCCAGAGTCTTACCTCGGGACCACGGAGGCCGTGGTCCCGAGGTAAACAAACGCCCCGCCTTGCCCCACCGTGCCTGTGCCGATGGCTCCTCCTGTGTGGAATTATTGTAAAATGGTGCTCAAAGTTACCAACAAATTAACCTTTTTAATTTTAAAAAGAAAATGTTGCTTGTGTCGTGGAGGACTTGAGCTCACGACGCCTTGGTGGGACCCAAACGCGATGTCAACATGGCCACTGACCGGCCAATCAAATATAAGAAGAGAACAAAAATCAATTTAATAACAGTTTTAAGAATGGGTTTCTACAATAGGTTTGTTTCGGGTTAATCCCTCACATCCATCCCTTGAGAAGCGACTGTGTACTTCCAATTTAAGTCCTAGTGGCTCCTTTTGTCGAAAATTATAATCGAAAGGAAATAGCAAGGTTAAAAGAACCTTGCTTTTCAACAAAGCTGTCATTTTTAGCAAAATTTCGAATCTTCTTCCGGTGAAATGCCGAAATTTAATACTCCGGAAATAGGCGCATAAATATAATTTTTAATTTATCTAAAATTTTCACGTGAAAAAATATTTTAGAGGGATTTGAACCCGCGACCTCTGGGACCGCAAAACGATATAGCCGCCTAGCCTAGGAGGTCATCGGCTTTGGAATAATAACAATATTATTAACAAGGTTTGTTTTGGAATTTGAATAATTTACAAATATGTAGGCATTTTTTAATACTATATAATAACTGTCTTTGAAGACACCAAAAATAAAAAAGGTACCTAACGGTCACAACAGGATATTTTTTTCGGGGTCATTCATTGAGAGTTTTTCATCGTTTTAGGTCGGGTCGTTGTAAAGAAATTCAAATATAACATTGGCATCAATGGGCATTCAGCGGTATTTATTTTTTTTAAAGTTGAAATGTACCGCTAAATGCCGATTCTAAGACCGTTTCAGCTTTTGAACAAATTGTCATCACTAGAAAAGGACAACCATCATGTTGTTAAGCTTGTCAGCTCATTGCAATTTGATAGAAAGCTGAAACGCACCTAGAATCGGCGTTTAACGGGAACCTTTCAAATGTCAAAAAAACATAATGGAGGTGAACACATACAATTTACACAAATTAAAATAAAATAAACGCCCAGGTTGCTGCACTGAAACCTTAAAAAAATAATAATGGCCATTTGATGACAATGTTACGTTTGAATTTCTGTAAGACGCGACCTAAATATGATTATAATGAGATTAATTAACTTCAAAAATTTATTTCTGAAAATTGAGAAATCTCGACTTGTAAATACATTAAAAAGATTTCCACATGCATAAAAATCGGATAGGTAGGTATCCGAGACACCAGCTAGTTTGCAAATACATTCTGGTAAGAACTTTGCAATCATTTCAACGTTTTGCAAACATTGCAAAAATAATTGAAAATAGATAACAGTTATGAGTTATGGTTTTAGATTTTCACGGCCAAAAGTATTTTCTTTATTTATTTTTGGGGTGTTATGCCGTGTTGCGCTACCTCCTTCTTTAGACAACGTTTCGGACAGCGTTACATCAGGGCAGATAAGTCATCTGCAGATGATGATGGACACTGTAACGTTATCCGAAATGTAGACTAAAGAAGGAGGTAGCGCAACACGGCATAACACCCCAAAAAAAAAATGAAAAAAAAAATAGATAATGTTATTCATGCATATATGGAAATATAACAAATCGATGTCTGATTATATTCGGTCATTTTCATCGAAAAGAAGCCCAGTTGGTAAAGTGTTGGTCCCCATAAGACAAGAGGGTCTGGGCTCGAGTCCCAGTTGCGACTTAATAATGAAAATTTATTTTCATTATTTTACCTTATTTCTCCAAGATTTCACCATGAAGACACAAGGCTAAGAAATCGGTGTGATAAAGTAAATTATAAGTTATCAGTAAAGAATTAATTTTGTGAGCATATTTACAAACGTATTTGGGGTTGGATCTCTACAAGTGCCTCAATGTATCTAAATATTGATTTTCTGAAAAAAACCGCTGTGACAATATGACCTAGCGAAATAAAAAATAACATTTTCCGTCAAGTGCAAAGGTCACTAACCTTTGACTTGGCTTATTGATTCTGGCATGACTAAGCAAAAAAGGTTTCCTGTTGAATTTCTAACTTTTTTAAAACTGGATTTTTCATGGGCGGCGTGCTAAATAAAAAGACAAACACATCATTTTCAACGTAAATTTGAAAGAATGTACAATCATTTTAGGACAGACATGATTATAATATAACTCCGGAATGTCATAAATTGCTATTCTGTCATTTGCAATTTCGGCTCACGTATATTCGTAACTAGACGTTAATTTGTAATACAAATATACGACATGGTACCTACCTTAGAATGAGGAACTAGTCAATATGTATATCTACCCATTTAATAAATAACCTAACCGCAAGTAATAGAATAAAATTAATTTAACTTAAAATAGTTCAATGGTTACATAAATGCTAATATAAAAATCACATAATAAATATAGGAAATAAAATTACAAACTGAATACCTTCAGTATTTAAAATAACAAATTACAAAAGATACATTTATTTGTGAAAACAGGGCCGATATGAAGTATAAAGAGCTGCTTACGATTCTAAACTAGATGACGTCACAATAGTTGTCAATCAATCCACAAAGCTCAGCAATGGCGCCGCGAGCGGGATCGAATGACGTCAAGGGGATTTTGATTTGTTGGTTTTTAATCATTTTCAAAACCGATTTATTCATTGTACGATTAACCATATACCTACACAATAAAACTTATATATTCAGAATGGACGTTTATTATTCTATCTGAAAATGTTTTTTTCATTATAATTTTCACCGTGGCTACGTATTGTACGTAAATATATTTCACGTATAATATATTTCAGATTTAATATAATGCAGTCTTCGTAAAACGTATATTTCACCGAAAGAGAAGAAACGTAACCATTGTCTAGCAGTATAGAATGTAGTTATTTAGTAGGTTTAATGTTTGCGTGTTGGGTAGTAACGTGTTATGGGGTAGGTTCGTAGGAGGGAGGTTGGATGGATGGGTAGGGTGGGTGGGGTGAGTGGGTAGGTACAAGTGAGGGCGGGGGCAACAGGTAAACCTAGGCTTAAAGGGGTAGAAAGAGCCTGGAAACGCGAACCAACATCGCAGGGGGCGGCAATGCGCCATACAAATGCCAGAATGATAATACAGCTGGACAAACCAAGTTTGCAGTCCGGAAAAGGAGAAACTATTTTTTTAATCCATGGATTTTTGATTTATTTAACGCTCAAAGAACTTTTGGTGGTACAACTTTAACATGACAGATAATTTTGAAACATAAGAAAGATATAATAAAAAAAGTAAAATTACATTAGATAAAAAATACATATAAGAAACAATTATTTTTTTTTAAATACAGTGACCAGATAGGTTAACAAATATACAACTTATGTTTAAAAATTAAAAGAATTTGCTGTAATTTGAAAAAACTTATGTTTAAACTCAAGATTCGCCAAGTTAACATTAAATATATCATTATCACCTAACTATTGGCGTCCCATAGTGTGAAACCGTTGTATCGGGGAATGGACAACGTAGTTGCGCTTAGTATGCTGCAGTAGAATAGTGTATTTTGTCGTTTTATTATTGTGGGTTTGCGTAAGGTTCATGAGTTGCAGTAAATCGCCACACTCGAATTTAGATTTTAGGATTTTTATTAAAAAAAACTTAAGTCGTTTATTTGACGTCTGTCTTCTAATGAATGTATTTTTAGAGTGATATGATGAGAGAAGAAATGATAATGTATGTCTCCTAGTGGGATATTTAATTTAAAATTTATAAATCGTAGAAATTTTGTTAAGAGGGAGACCAAACTACTGAGTTCAATTAGGCTTCTAACTAGAGATACGTACAACAGTTTAACGGCTTGTAAGGAATTAAAATTTTTGGTTGTTGGTGGATGTGACTGGCGAAACTTGGTAAACTTAAAAATGCATGGAAATAATGCCTTGCAAGTAACTTTGTGCTTTAATAGGACTAGTGACCGGACTACTCAATATCATACAACTTCAACACCTCCTTAGAAAAGCCATTAAAGTGATGGTTAAATAGGTTACGTTAGGCTAAGGGCTATTTTAAAAAAAAAATCATAATATTTAATGATTTTTCAAAAGGGGTGGGTGTTGAAATGCCACATTGTGGATTTGTCGTGGAACCAATAAGACTACTTCCAGAGCCGGGACGAAGCATATGACATCTGAAAAATCCATTGAAATGGGTGATTATCATTTTCTTAACTCTTTCGGGAAAGGTTTAAGTTGCCGTTATATTAAGAAATATGTAAAACAATCCATTAAAATTGACGTTTGTAAAAATGTCGAATTAAATCAAAAATGATTCAACTTCAGAAATTTCTTTAATGCCTAACTACTCCATTAATACTAGAGATAGTGTGATAATCATTATTTGACTAAGTTCGGTGGTCAGAAGATTCGTAGGTATCTTAAGTGTGGATTTACATGAAAAAAATATTTTTTTATCAAAAAATACGTTTTTTTATTACTATACTATTTCAGGTATCGCGCCTCGGGTCAATGACCCGATTGCCTCACCCTTATTCCAGCTCTGTGTATTTTTCCATAATAACCGTGTTATAAAGTGGAAATAATAATTACGACGTACATTGGGACGCACATGAGTCAAATTGTGTCAATTGGGACAAAGCGCGCGGATGTGGTACAGGGATAATGTTCATTTCACCAGTTTTATTGGAATTGCGCTAGGCGAATTCAAACACATTCAAAGAACTTTAAAAATGAACGAAAAACTCAATCATCTAAATGAAATTGTGAAGAAAGTCTAAACGACACAAGAAAGACACTTAACAGTTTCATCGATAGCTCATGATCGAAATTGATCTGCCTGTTGAAAATGGTTCGGAAGAGCTATAAATCCCAGACAGAAAAAGTAAAATCGAGTGCAGTTCACACGCGGTTGAAGTGAAACTTTCGCACACACACATTCTCAACCAATTCTTGAAAAGTGAGGTCATAATCAAAGCGGCCAATAAGCGCAGATTGACACTTCGTAGGTATTGTAATGCGTCATTTCCGTTTCATATCTCAATCAATGGGAGTCTTGAAAAGTGAGGTCATAATCAAAGTGGCCAATAGAATTTTATACTTAGGTATACCATCTTACTTATTAATTTCTTACGCACCGGTTTATCATGCAGTAAGTCGGCCTAGAGCCCGGTTTAAGGTCGTTTTAACTATACATTCGCCGCGGATACAAGTCAAGTTTTTCACTATTCCGATCTTAAGCGCCGCGTAGTACACACATGAGTATATTTGTATATTATATACATAGATATATAAATTTTACAAATTTTAACAAATCTTTCGCAAACATGCAAAATTTTACTTAATTTATTTTGGAATACCTATATTACAATTATCTGGAGGTGTGTGGTAGGCTTTGGGTTATATCTTTCTAACATTGCTTAAAACATGTAATCCACCGTAATACTAAAGGAAATAGAACGACTATTATTACGAGTCCATCTTAATACCGAGCTGGCTCTGTTAACCCTTCCTTCCCTGCGATGTGTATTTAGTACACATTGCTTCTTACACCTTTAATATAAAAAAAATTAGTTTCTTGTGATGTCAAAGGCTCCTTATGACCTCGTGGGGGTTTTAGCGGGCATTGAAAAAGTAAAGCTTTGAACATTATTTTAACTATATAAAAAACATTGTTATTTAAGTTAGACTTTCATTATTAATAAAAAAGGACGTTCCTTATTTCCAAGGATCGGCGTGTTAGTGTATTTCAATTTGTCGTCTGCCAGGGCAGCAGATAACGACAGGAGGTGAGAATCTATCCCTCGATATTGATGCGGGCTGACAATATGGGTGTCCGTAGTGACGCAGGAGAAGACGCTCTGGCTACCCTCGTCAAGGGGAACAGACTTTTCTGAGATCTTTGACCCCCAATACCTACGAACTTCAACTGGAGACTCAATCGCATGGTATAATTTCCAAACATACGTTTTTAAATAAAGATCCATCTTCCACTGGGACTATTAATAGTCTCGCTGGCGAATTTCAATAAAAGAGACTATCGTTTAACACCGGGCATAATATCTACCTACTAAAAAAATACTGAATTTTCTATTCAAACAGAGTTGTGAAGTCACAAAGAAATAATCCTCGCATTTTGCCATTATCACTGTGAAGGCCTAGAGCTATAGTGAGAGTCTATTCACTCTTTTGTGCAGTTTTTGCTTGGAATATAAGGTATAGGTCATTTGCCATTACCAAAATCTCTCAAAATGTGTATTATAATAATCGGTACAAAGTTTTTTTACAATGCTGTGGGTTGTGGCGCATGTTGTTTTAATAAAAAATAATGTACCAGATAATGAAGGTTCTGACCGTCATCTAAAACCGTTATTATTTCTATTGCTTTTGGTAACGGTTTACCTATCGATGGGAGTTACCCAACACGCATTAAATAAAATGTAAGGGGTCATTTTACACATAAATTCAAGAGTATATTCTAAAATATTTAAATATTTTCCTCAAAAAATAACGGAGATATCAGATGCCGCACATTAAAGTCGCCATCCGGCTGGGCAATTTGTGTAACTCCTGGAGATCACAATTTTCACTCCAAATCAAATTTTCAAGAAAATTTACTTTTTTATAAGTGTTTCTTATATTTGAACCTCACTCTTTACAAAAGAAATCAAAAATTAATATTTTTTTGAGGGATGTGAATATTTAGTATGATTTTTTACCATTACTTTGTACTTTTTTTTGCGATAAAAAAATAGTTAAAATAAAGATACTGTTTAGGATTGAGGTTCAAATAGAGCGCATCTATATAAAGAAACTATTTGCCGAGTTTGATAACGATTGTGCAAAAACTGTAGGAGCTAGAGGTTACACAAATTCGAAAAAGTAGTTTTGAGAAAAACGCGTTTGAAAATAAGAGTGGCAGTAAAGGAGTAGTAGTTCGACCGAGGGACACTCACTCAAACGCCTATAACTTTTAAACGGCGTGAAATTTGGTTTGAAATTTTCCGAATATATTTTTGGATAGTTCTACTACCGATGTATGAAAGAAAAAAAATTGAATTTTTGAAGCCTCTACTCGTATTTCCCCCCTTAAATAAAATGTAAAATTCGTGTTGAAATGAAAGTTAATCCAACAAAAAATGATAAATATAACCATTTTGCAAAAAGGCGTTTTCCATTAAGTAAATTTTTACATGTTTAAAATAATTAGGTAAATCATTTTAAATACACCCTTGCTTGTGTGGTGGTGTGTTGGATGGATCAAAAAACAATTCTTAATAATAATTTTGATATTGTTACATTGGCATACAGAGCTCTGGGCCAAAAAGGCCCCTTTCTCTTTATCAGAAAGAATGGTTTATTTTGTAGTTTCTTAAAAATTATTTGCAAGGGGATATGTCTGCAGTATGGGGAGGTTAACCTTTACGGAGGATGTGTTTTAGTTTTTTAAGTGACACGGAAGTGGTACGTACATTTTCGTGGTACCGTGCGAGCCATTTTATAGACGCGTTGTCAGGGTGGTCAGAATTAAATCTCGAGTCTAAATTTAAAAGGAATTGATAACATCGTTACGCACCCAGTATCTTTGAAGTTTGTTTTCCAAACGAGTTCGAAAAACTGTGTGTGCCCTATACATTCAAAAGTGACATTTTAAAAATGATTTGCTTGTTACTTACATGTGCTTGCTTTGCCAATGGATCCAATATTCGGATTTAATTCATTACCATTAGTAAGTATTGATTTCATTGCTAGATTTAATGAGTAAAAAAAAGTAATTATTTTTAAATATCATTTAACAATAATGTATTAATAATAGTTGGCTGATTTATAGAGCGCCGTTTATATTTTTAAAAAAAATCACTTCAAGAGCGCAAGGAGATTCATAATGAATAATGAGCAACATTAACTAATTAATGACAACAGATTAAAATCTAACATAACCTCTGCAGAGAAAAAGAAGGATATAGAGTGGTAATCTGATGCTAAACAAAGGATGCTTCCAAAGAAGGGTGATCGCTCCAACCCGGCCAACTACCGCCCCATAGCGATCACATCAGTTTTGTCCAAGGTGATGGAACGTGTGATCAACGACAAACTGCTCACATATCTCGAGAAGAACGACAACACGAAGAAATCATTAACGACCGTCAATACGGATTCCGGCGGAACCGCTCGTGCGGTGATCTTCTCGCATATGTGACGCATGTTTGGGGGCGGTGCCTGGAACGTTTCGGTGAGACCCAAACGGTCGCACTGGACATTTCCAAGGCCTTTGACCGGGTTTGGCATCGAGGACTTGTCAACAAACTGCCATCTTACGGACTTCCCGTATCCCTGTGTACGTGGATTGCCGACTTTTTGAGGGAGAGGTCAATTCAGACGGTTGCTGATGGTTTCACCTCTTCCTCGCATCCAATAAATGGTGGCGTCCCACAGGGATCGGTTCTGTCCCCGACTTTGTTTTTGTTGCACATCAACGCCCTTTTTTCATGTGCACCAATTCATTGTTACGCGGATGACAGTACAGTCCATGACAGCTTTTCGTTTGACAAGCCCCCAAAGGGCACACAAACTCCAACGGCTCGGAGGGCTTTGAAGCAAAGAATGGATGGTTACCTCGAGAGTGTTTTCTCTTGGGGTAAGAATAACCTCGTCGAATTCAATGTTTCAAAGACCCAATCATGTCTGATTACGTCTAAAAGGGATCGAAATGAAAATCTAGTCTCCTTCAACGGAAGCAATCTTCCGAACAGACCTTCCATTGATATGCTTGGTGTAACTATAAGTGACCAGCTCAGGTATGGGGGCTCCATCGAAGCCAGAGTAAAGTTAGCTTCTCAAAAACTGGGCGTACTGTACAGGGCCCGCAGATACTTTAATAGTACACAACTGCTTACCCTGTACAAATCGCAAGTGCGCCCTACGGTTGAATTTGGCAGCCACCTCTGGTCTGGAGCTCCAAAATACTTGAAAAATACCCTCGACTCTGTGCAGAAACGGGCGGTCCGTTTGATAGATTCTCCCATCTTAACGAACGGGTTGCAATCTTTAGAGCACAGGCGTCGGGTGGGAATGCTATCCATGTTCTACCGGTATTTCAATGGAAGATGCTCTGAGGAACTAGCGTCATTGATCCCTTCGGCACCGGTGCATAGTCGGGAGACACGCCAAACGCGCGTACACGGTAAAAATGTACACGGTTGACATTTGTCACATGAGAACGGGTCGTTTTTTCGACTCGTTCTTGAGTTCAACAGCTCGGCTATGGAACGATTTGCCGGCATCTGTGTTTCCTCCCTCCTACAACATGGGTCTCTTCAAGACCAATGTTCATTCCTTCCTCTCCTCAAAAAGACCCTCCACACAGCATCCCAGATGACATAGGCCCTAAGGGGAATTATTTTCCTCAAGGCCTCCTGTGTGGAGTTAATGTAAAAAAAAAAAAACCAACTTTCAATGTATGTATAATAATATTTTTATTATTTAGCGTTTAAACCCTTCGAAGCAAATCTGTAAGGTTTTCTGATGTAAGCGACATAAAAATATGATCGAATATCGCTTTTGGGTACGTTTTTATTACTCTCTAACGAAAAGAAATAGGAAAAACTATAAATTCTGTTTTGTAGTCGGTCCATAAAGTGTAGTTTTAAGGTTTGTCCGATAATAACGGCGTAGGCATCAACTTATGAAAATGGGGTGAAAAACTAACAAACAATTTCATTTTGTTTCCTAGTTTGAGGGTATGTTTTAATTAACTTTAACATTTTATAAATCAATTGTGCTAAATATTCTTGAATACAGATCCACTATTTGGTCTCTCAATTATGAGATTCACAATTACAGAATCGAATCCTTACAAAGAAAATTAACCAGTGTAATTGCTTATCGCGAAGGTTTATCTGATCAATTTGGGATGTATAACGACCGAATTCTGCACTATAAACTACGTTCATTGACAGCCAGACGGAAACTTTCCGATTTTATTGCTTTTACACAAAATTATACATGCATCAGTTGTTACATCAAACATTTTATCCCAAATTAACATCAAATTGGCATCAAGAAATTCAACAAGGACGATGCAAGATATTTTCTATATATCTACCTACCACACAAATACAGGATATTTCTCCCCTATACCACGAACTTTAAGACATTATAACACTTTACACTACTCTAATAATGAAATTGACATTTTTAATGACCCATTTAAACATTACAAAAAATATATTTTACCATCAATCATATAAAGCTGATATTGTGATGAAGTCAAAGACAGGCAATATTTATCAACTAAATCATTTTCCCATCAGCATAGATGCCAATAATAAATTGTTGGTGATCCTTTTGTATTCTACCTTTAACTCATTCTTGTTTGTCATTCACTTTTGCATATTTAGCTAATTATTTTTGTTACTATTTTTGTTTTAATTTCTGTTATACACTGCATTTAAATCATCCATGTATATAAATTTTTCGGCGACATGCCCGTTTTAAGTACTTAAATAAAAATAAATAAATAAGATACTAAGCAACCAAGTTTCAATTAAATTATTTCCGACAAACTAAAATCATCCCCGCACGTGTTAAAAGGTCAGTAGCACTGAATTCGCACCTACATTAATATTAATTTAATAATTCAAGGCGATCTCCCGACCGAAGCGAAGTTAATAATATTTCGGGTGAAACACTGTACCAGTATATTTCTGCATTAAGATTGTTATATAAATATTGAAACTCCGAAATTGGATTTATGAAAACCAAATAATAATATCATGTTTGAGCAAGTTCCCAGTCTGAATCCAATAGAGAGACATCACGATGCGGTACCTACAAGCTACATGGTAACTGACGAGATAAAAAAAGTCCTAAGTGAACCCTGCGGTCGGAAGCAAAACACCGCGTTCAAGGTCCCGCCCAGCGTGCAAACAGTTTATTTTGGGATTTTGAATACAGCGTAGGGCTCGGAGCACGGAGCGAGGGCGCCGATTCCGTCTTGTGATGCGTCGTCGCTGGGCTTTCAGTTTTCAGTGCTCACAATATCTCAGGCTGTATGGCCGTATCCTACGGGGCGGTGGATTGGAAGGGTGGCGGTGATGGTAGGCGAGGGGGCAGCGGGGGGAGGGCGTGGCCGTGACGTCACAGGATCAATAAGCGAGCGGCCGAGGGGGTACAGTGGCAGAGGAATATTACCGATTCGAAATACCTACCTAGCCTACTACCGGGGGAGGTGAAAACCCGTACCTACATAGGGTATATAATTAACACGAACCCACTAGTGACGCTCTACGCTGGTATACCGGCGCGGCGCGGCGTGTCTTGACTCGGCAACGAAAACTGTTCTGAGAAGTTGCCTACCGTCTCGACCTAGGCTATTTTTCTTTATATTAACCACTTAGGTAACTAACTGCGCCTCATAAATATACAGCCCGGGAAGAAACAAATGTATGCATTGTGTTTTGTTTTCTGAACACTGTGTGGAATGACGTCACGTTTCAATGGCCGATTTGTAAACAGCACAAGTATTAAAAATACTCGTATTAGGCAAAAGACCACTCTACGCAAAGATGCTGTAATTCCAGTGTGTAGCAAGGCACTTAGCACGGAATACTGCGAGATACTTTGGATATCATTTCACTCTCGAGGCGGGTCAAAAAACGGACTAGTTTAGAACAACACGCTTTTACCGAAACCGGTTAGTTCGAAATAACTTCTCTAAATACGGCGTTATTTCGCGTGCATGATTATACACTAAAAAAATGTTTGTCTATTTTGTTTGACAAGGATCCAAATTATTAAACCGCTTTCATAAACAATTTAATGAGAACTTCTTCAAAAATCGCCAATTCACTTTGTGGCTTCAAATTAATATTCATACGTGTTATGATTTATGATTATATTCATCCCAAATGGTTCGCTACCTTTGGTGACAGTGGAGCATTTGTGCCCAGGTTCTTGGGGGTGAGGTTTGTCCAGGTCTTGGAGGCCGATGCGTCTGCCCACCGGCCGTGTGGTGGGCAAGATCGAGAGAGATTGGTTGAGGGAGGTCTTTTATCCTCTCCAGCCGGAATCTCTCGACCCACCCTTGCCCCGCGCTTTGAGGAATGGATTCATACATCCGTCACTCCTGGACTCACTGACCCTCCGATTCCTACTTGATTCCTACCCACCCCTCATACCTATTTACTTCCCAGAACTTCCTTGCCTTCATTTCCTTTAAAAAAAACCTTCACACAGCATCCCCTAAGATGACTTAGGCTCTAAGGGAAATTATTTTACTCATGGCCTCCTGTGTGGAGCTAACGTTAAAACAATCATTTATCCTGACGAAGAAACAATTGGCTTCGAAACCATTGGCTTCGAAACATGTCGATCGTTTTGATTAAATGGCCGATCGTGAAATCAGGCAGATCATGATGCGCCTCTCCATATCACGATCTGCCGCCATTTCACGATGTGCCATATCGTGATGATTATTAGGCGCATCATGATCTGCCCGATTTTATGAATGGCCTGCAACATTTACAAAGTGATTTATTTTCATTCAATTACAAGAAGTGAAATATTGTATTGATAATATATTATATCATGGAAAGCTCCGTGGAAGGGGCAAGAACTTGGCTCTAAGCAGAGATCGTGAGTTCACAATTCGAAGAAATTCAAATAAAAATGACGCCAGTACTCGAATCCAGAAACGACTAGCTTCAGGAAATGGGACGTAGGTAGTGTCATATAAAAAAGGAAAATGAAAAATTGTATACATAATATATTAATTTAAGTGGGTGCAGATTCATTTAGCCATACCAAAGAGTCTCTGAGTCGCCTTTTGACCTTCGTGGAAAACTCTGCGAATGCTCTTCAATTCTCATCACGTGTAAAAAAAAATATTTAAATATTTTTTTAAAATAACGAAAGCATCAAGCGTATGTAATAAAATGTATTTATCCGATTCTTCTATCTTCACTAAAGATTGCAAAACCACTAATATAATTACTTATGAATCAAAAACCACATTTATGGTAGCCACACATTTTATTGCCACTATCTGAATAACCAGATCTTCAAGTTCAAATATGAAGACCGATTTCCGTAGACGTCGTTTACATAAATATAGCAAGGTTTTTTCTTCACAGGAATTTGTTGACATTTGCGATAAAATTTAAGATATCGTAAAAATAAATTTACATTAAAGCAAGAATTTAAACTATCTTCGAATGGAAATTAATAATAAAGCAAAGTTATGGCGGAAATTTTTTTTTTTTCCCTTATTTTTAATATCCTTTAAGAATTACGAGTGTTTTATAAATAAAAGTGTATGAAACTAGCCAACCACCACGTTGTTTCTCAGCAGGGGGAGGCAGGAAGACGAACAGTCAAACAACTCGGTCTTGGCACACACTCTTTGCCTCATTAACATTCATACGTCGTCTCATAAATACTCCTAATATTGACTCTTAACATGGCCCGACTCAACATTCACGTATCATGTCTTCCTCGGACGCCCCCGATTTCTTCTACCATTCAAATTTGCATACATCATCAGCCTTGCATTCTTTGCGAATCTCTACATTTATCACAAAAATGTTACAGTTTTGATAAATTATCATTACATCAAATCATTTGTTTGATATTTTAAATCAACGCATTTCCTTTGAGATTAAAAATCGAAGGTCTCTGTAATCGTATAAATGCATGGAACTTAATATCCAAACTCTAAGTATTTATGTTATGATATTTATCAAGCATTAATAGCGTTAAGAATGTATGTCCTGTCTAGTATAGAAGTGAGGTTGAATTTGTTTCGAGTTTGTATTCTACTGAATTTCAGAGACCTTTTCAAATTGAAAGGGGATGATTGGAAATTATAAATTTATAAGAGGGAAGAGGGTTGCGTTCTGCAGATATTGGCAAAGACACGTCATGCTAGCCGGGAATTGGACAGGAAAATAGAAAACATACATTCAATTTTATAAATGAATGAAGCCCACATTTGATGTTAATTGAATTTAATCGAGGTCAAAAATAACTATTTCTACTTATATATTAGAAAATGACACTGTCATCATAAAAAAAATTCTTGTTAGTTCGTAGCAAATTAGAATATAATTCAGTCATTTGGTCACCTCACCTAAAATTCATATAAAAAATGCCGAAAGAATTAAGGGAAAGTTTTTACAATTTACTAATTTTAAAAATTATTATTATTATCCCCTTATAAATACCTTAAAAATACATACACTTGAGGATCGGTGAAGTAAAAGCGACCTGTTTCTTTTTTTAAATTGTAAATTCGGAGCTCGACTGTTGCGAACTTTTGAGTGTAGTCAATTTAAGACTAACTAGGCATAAGGACCTATTTTAAAGTCACCATTCACAAACAAATTACGTAGCAAATTCGCCAATTCCTCGCTAACATGGTACAGATATACAAAAATGGCGTAGACAAGTTTAATGTAACAATATCTATGTTTAAAACATATTTAAACATTTTTTATGTCAACGTATAATTTCTGATAATTTTAGTTTATAATTGTTATCATTTTATTTTTTCAAATTTATCCTACCTATTGTTTAATACTAACACTTGTGTAAAAAATGTGTTATGTACCATGGCATAACCCCATGGGCGTAATGAAGGGTAAAATAAATAAATAAAATGAAGAGGATTCGTCCCAATTTAGATGAAAAATAGAGCTTATTTTGTGAAAGAAAAAAAGTTTATCGTTGATGTAGTCTTATTTTTTCATTTGTCTTGCACATGGTTTAATATTTAACATTTATAAGACGACCCGGATGCTCTGTCCTCTTGAGCGCGACAGGAGGCAGCCTCCGCTGCGAGTTGCCACCAGAGTATGTATTGTATCGACTTGGGCGCTACAAATAATGGTCCACGCTCCACGCATGCGCGCGGGTGGTAAGGGCGGTAAGGATGGCAGGGCCGGCAAGGACAGCAAGGACGAGGCTAAATGTGGCTATCATCCACACCTAATAAGGGACGAAGGAGATAAGGGACAGAAAGGATATTCACATACACACTACACACGGGACTACACCGGCGAAAGCGGAAAGGATATGAAATTGTCCAGTTGAAAATAGTATTTTAAATATATTAGAATTCCGGGGCTATTTACAATAAGTAACTGCGTTTGAAAATGTATCATTTTAATCGTTGACAGGAAAATAGAGGAAAAAGAAGGGTCATGCACATTAACCCTCGGAATAGAAACAATACGACCGGAAAAAACTTCACGTGCAGAAGACTATCAAAGAAAGGTGTTTTTGATATGAAATATATAATACGAACATGCTTGTGCACAGAAATCGACACTCCTTACACCGTCGAAAAAAGCTTGTTTTGGTATATTTCGACGGTCTCTGTGGTCGAGGAGCAGCGATCCAGGTCGCGGGTTCAAATCCCAGCATGCACAAATAAATTTTATTTGATTTATTCGAGTTATTTCATAATTAATATATTTGCGGCACGTTCCAGAGTGGAAGCTACTCTTAGTATCGCCGTGGTGTAAGATCACCGTTCAAAATTCAATTGCTTGAAATGGCTTTAGCCGTGTTTGGTGACCAGATCTGAATAGCCAGGTACTTCCCCACCTCCCTCTTCCCGCTACCTCCAGCCTCACAACATACCTCATTGATTATGTCATAGTCTCACTGGTTTCCAGTTGGGAGTACCTGGAACTTTTGTGCGGTATTCACATTTTTTTTAAACGCCCAGAGGGCTTTTACATACTGTATGGTAAATCTTTTAGAGAAATTGGGCTGTGTTTTTCTGTGACATTAGAAGAAAAAAATCTCAATAATATTTAATAAAAACTGCCGCTAAAAACGCATAATCTCGTCTACGGCATAGTACAGAGAAAAGCAAAAAGTTTATGGCCTAGTTCAATTTATAAACCTAAAAGGAGAGCAAAACAAATTAATACATTCGCCACAGGCGAGTTAACGTGTTGCCAAACTGTTAGAACAATTTTATCTGTAAAGTGGCGCACAAGTCATGTTGAGAAATGTAACAAACGTAATTTGGACGATTCATTTGTGCCAAAACGACCTTGGCAATTTGGATCTGATCAGTTTCCTTTGTGACAAAATTGAGTTGACCAAGATATTCCATGGTGGGTGAAATGAATGTAAACAAAATTATCGTAACAACAAATTGACAAAACTACAAAAATTTTGCTTCTTGAAGTAATTACGAATTATTGTGATTTTATGATTTGCTTTAATCATCCGTGTTGCAGAAGATATTAAATAATAGTCAGAGTATATCGTACAAAACTATGTTGAACTACTGTGTTATTTCGTATTATACGTAAATTCCTTAAACCTTATGAGGATGTGCATATATACACAAAATAAAGAAATAAAATGCTACACGGAAAGTAATACGATTAATAACATTTATTACGATTAAATAAATTGTTCAACATTCCAAAGTTGTGACGAAAGAAATTGTCGAACATGATGTGTGAGCAAAAATTACCAAAAAAATCACTAGGATTGATTGCAGTCACGCATATATATATGGTTATATTAGGAAACATAAACAAACTAGAAAATTATTAAAAAAAGAGCTATTAAGGTGTACACTAAGGAAAGGCAAATATGCAAAAAAAAAATCAAACGAGAGAAGAGCTAAATTGGATACCAATAAAAAAAAGAGACTGTTATATAATGTGTTAATTTTTATACATAAAATTATGAAAAACCAAATACTAAAATACTTTAAGGATGGAACTGTTTTTAATTAAAATATA
This sequence comes from Glyphotaelius pellucidus, assembly GCA_936435175.1. Lineage (NCBI taxonomy): Eukaryota > Metazoa > Arthropoda > Insecta > Trichoptera > Limnephilidae > Glyphotaelius > Glyphotaelius pellucidus. The sequence goes on from OW386553.1 coordinate 12,568,739, forward strand.
CGTAATTAATTAACCACCAATTAACCAAGGTAATTATGAAACCAGAAATGTAAGTAGATTGTCACATATGAGAAGAACAGTCACAGGTGCTTAATAAATAAAGCACAAAGTGTACGAGGAAATGCCTGAAAATCTGAAGAATGAATGTTTTTAAAAAGTTGTTAATCTTACTGCAAAAATATTACTTTACAAACAGTGAAATGTAATGTATAATAATAACCTGTAAAACACAAGTATTATTATTCAGAATGCTTTAGGGTGAATAGGAAATATTTGTGTTGGTTTGAAAAACGTTCAGATCATATTGCGACATTCAACTCTTCTCTCTAGTGATGTACAGATTCCAAAAATTATAATAATCGAGCGTTTTAATTGATTGCTCTATTTTCTAGAACCTTATTTGCTGTGACAGTAAAAAATCGATGTCGTCTCCCCCTCCGTAGTGACCCCCGGCGATGAAAACTGACGTCAACCGGAGGAGGATATATCAAATTAGATACAATCAAAATAAAATCTTTTGAAATATTTCCACCGATAATTCATTCAAATTACGCCTACACCAAATTGCATCAACTGCGTTCAGGTAAGTTAGTTGTGCACATGCCGAAGCGGTAAGTATGCATATTAGGCTTCATCGATGTCTAGTTTTTTCCACATCATACGTGAAGAGGTGGGGTTCTAAAAACAGGTCTACCCGGAATCCTGGAAGTTTATTATTACGCCACTGCATAGCCACAAAGCTAAAGTCATAAATCATAAGTTAGCGCACATCAAACTCACAAAATATTTCGTAACACATGAATTATGTAGGTACAAATACATACTACACCAAATCCTGGCCCATGTGGTTACTTTCGTTATTCACTTATTTTATGTACGTTACAAAATCATGCCAGACTGTTCTGAAAACCAATCTGCGCCAGCTTAACTCCACCGTTGCATAAATCCCTTCATTTTACACTTCTCCTCTTCTGATTATTTTATTATCGAGTATATTTTCAAGATCATTTTAAGAAGGTAACGAACACAATATTATACACATTTATAGTTTCGAGTTTATTTTGTCGATCTCAGTCGTTTTTTTTAAGAAGTAAATGCCTACATACTTTATTACATCGAATCCGATTTTTACTACTACAAAGTACGGTACAAGCGCAGACTCGTGAAAAATCGGGGGAAAATAAAAAAAAAGATAAACAATTTAAAAAATATTAATGGTTTCCTTGTTAGATGATTTTTGACAACTACTGAGCTTCTGCTGAACAACTACAGGGTTGCCACTCTCCCGCTGAGCGCCTCATATGTGTGTTCCTGGTATTTTGATCTTGTCGGCAGGTTCATGTTTTGAAGCTTATTATCATTTTCTTTATTTTATGTATGATTGTGACATTAGTGTAGATTGTGAAATTTACACAAATTACCCTGTGACATTTCCGTGCTTCCGGTATTTTGTTCAGGTCAACAGGTTCACATTTTGACTTTTATTTTATTTATAAAATATCTAGCGTACCCGTGAAAAACCACGATGTATTATAATTGCAATTTTGAAAAAAAAAAATAGAATAATTTCCTTTCAAAAGATTATATTATTTTAGATAGTTACCTCCAAACTGTTCCAATTTTGAAAGTTACATTTAAATTCGAGATCCAGAGTTCATTGAACCGGAGTTACAGACACATAGCCGAAATTAGTATCTACATTATGATAAATATGTATTAGGTACGTACTTAAACTAGCGTTACTATCCGAAAATGAAAAAGACGAAAAAACCTATTTTGTTTTACTTTTTGGCACATGCATGGATATTTCAAAGCTCCTTAGTTTTAATTAGAAATGACGCATGACGTTACGAACTGATATCGAGTATTTTTTTAAACTTATAAAATCTAGACAAAAAGTCTAAATATTACGATTTCATGGCTCACCATTCGAGAAACAAGATGCAGAAAATTAAAATTTCGAGTTGTAAAAATGTAGTCGAAATAACTTTGGAAGCATTTCTAACTAACTAACCATCATGCCGTTTCCCAGCAGGGGTAGGCAAAAAGGAACCGCTAAACAACTCAGTCTTGTCACACACTTCTTGCTTCAGTCACATTTATACATCGTCTCAAACAAACCCTTTTGCAATTCTGACTCTTGTCGTGACCCGACTCAAGTATTTGATTCACTTGAATGTGCTATGTCTTCCTCGGACCTCTCCGACTTCTATAATTTAAATTCTCACAATACGAGGGTCAGTCAAAAAACAATGCCTCCTATTTTTTCTACTTAAATAAAGTGATAATTTTGAATTTGGTGCTATTCCTCAAACCTTCTTCTACAATCTACTGCAATAGTAACTTTGCGAAATGGCCGACATCGACATTCGTAATAGACAGCGTTCTGTGATTGATTCTTGACTGCAGAAGGTGAAACGCCCATTCGCATTCATGAAGGACTGAAAAATGTGTACCATGGTGCAACAGTGGATGTCAGTACTGCTAGATGATGGTTTCGTCACTGTAACGAAGCTGAAAGACAAACACAGCTGGCTGACAAAAAGCGGAACGGCGCAGGCCGTTGATTGCAGTGACTGCACGCGAGTTTATGACATCATTCGTGGTGACCCCAGATAATTACAGATGTCGCATTCTCTCCCTCAGTAAAATCAGTGTGATGACGATTATTCGACAACCGATTATTCGACAACCGATTATTCGACAACCGATTATTCAACAAAAGTTTGTGCAAGGTGGGTACCAAGAAAGTTAACCAGCCAGAGTAAAATACACTTGCAGCGATTTCTGGAAAAAATTGTGACCGGAGACGAATATGGGTTTATTTTTTTAACCTGAATCAAAGAGGCAGTTAATGGAATGACATCACACAAACTCACCAAGGACAAAACATTCAAAACTGTGTGATCGGCGGGGAAAGTTATGGGGATGGTATTCTGGATGTGATCGTGCTTTTTACAACACTGTGATACATCCCCTTGTTAAAAGATGGACCAAAGCTGTGGAAATGAACGGATATTATATTGAAAGTAACAAATTAATCGTCAGTGGTGTGATTTTTAACCCACGTAATTGCATTTTTTATTTCTTGACAATTAAAGGAGAAAAAAAAGGAGGCATTACTTATTGACTGACCCGAGTATGTTCTCCTTCCACTCCTTTTTTCGTAGATGCATTTCTTTCTGAAATAAAATCTGAAGCGAAGTTGGCATTTTATTCAATAACTGCCGTAATGCTAAAGAATAGCCAATTGGAAAATTGGATGCTTCAAATATGCATGCACAAAAGGCATGATGAATTATTATACTTATCTATCGAGATATCATGATACATAGATCCTGCCCCATGTAAAATAATATAGATGTGAAATAATATTATAAATAATTAATAAACATTACCTACTTTTAGATGTCTACGTTTAGCAACGGAGTATTTGAAAATAGGAAGAAAAATATTAAAAATTATATCATTATGTGTTGAGATTTCAATATAAATTAAACATTCATATTAAATCAGTTGAAACCTGTATTATGCAGATTAGCAAGAATATTACGAAGATACAATTTATGTACGTTTTTTTGTCTAATAGCGTACGTGTTATCTATCGTGTAGGAATAGGTATGGCTTTTAAAATCGTTAAGCAGATTATGCATAAGATGTGTTAAATAATTTTTGATAGAAAACATATAACGGAAAAATAGTAAAAACAAACGAGTCAACAATAACAAGTATGTTGCTGTGATCCCTCGTGGATACCAAAATTAAAAAAAAAAAACAAAAAAATTTCCCACTGTACCTAATAAAAACGTATCGATAACAAACGGTTAATGCAGATACTCGAGCTAGCGTTAGCTACCCATCTCTACGGTTTTTGGGTCCGTCTTGGATGTTTCATCCGGGAATCCATTCGAGTATGAACTGTTTGCAACATTGGTTCATAAGAGAAATAAATAATCCGTAGATTACCAACAAGAAAAAACTCTAGGTAAACGTATTCTAAAGTCATGCCGATTTTTTTTTATAATTACGGTTTGTGCCTCTCAACAACAATAAGTTACTTTGCAAGACTACCGGTTTAAAGACCATAAACAATCTGACTGGAACATCGCACCGCTGGAGTAATCTGCACCCATGCATTTCTTTTTAAAGGAAAATGGACTTGCACAATTACTGAGGCTGATTGGAATAAATCATACCATTTTTTAGCTCATCGGAAAGATTTGGAGCAGAGAAAAACAAGTAAAATTGGCAGTAAATTATTAATTGGCGCTACATTATTGCTGGGCAATAACATATTTGACGATCGTAAAAAAAGGAGGAATGGATTATAATAATGTACAGTGCCCACATCAAATGCGACGTTCAATACTTTCATGACGACATTCGCAATCGGATCAAAGACAAATGATTCAATCAATGACAATGAGAATTAATAAGTAATGAACAATTAGAGAATACTCGGAAGCTATAGGAAAGTAAGGACTATATTTTTTTAGTTTGCTTTTACGAGTAGTGATGGCCATAATCGAGATATTAACATCGAAATACCGAATGACTAAATAAAATACAACGGAAATATCTAAACGATTCAAATTTATTTGAATGAATTATTAATGGAATATCGTAAAAAAAAATCGAACGAATAAGAAAATTTATTAAATAAAACAACGAATAGTAGGTATGCATCTAATAAAACATTGCTAATTTTATTTTTTGCATTGAAAGAAATAAACGAATAAAATATAATGTATAGAATATTACGTTTCATTACCTATTTATGTCGAGCAACAATATTATGGAATTATCGTTGCAATTGGTTAAAATTTAGAAATAATTGCTTTGTTTACTGGGAGGGGCGAACCATGAAATTTGATTCAGAATTTCATAATTTCAAACGCAATGTATGCATTTGACTGGCTTTATTGCAGGTACGGTAATCTTTATAGATTAAATTATTTGTCAAGTCTTTCATTATGTGGACCGGTGAATTTTAAACAGTTAATTTGAATACTCGATAATTGGTCAATATTATCACATTGATTGGTCAATTTGTTGACCACTAGCTAACACTTATTGAGCAGTCAATTAAGATGATGAATTGACTAAAAAGGATTGCGTTGTTGAAAGATTACACCACTAAAAATAAGGAAATTTAAACAGGCACGCATTAGTAAGATCACTCTGAAAATAATTAATAGACACTTTCATGCTACACTAACTTAAGTTCCCGGAATCGTCCGGCATTAATCTGCTTTAAGGGGATGGGGGTGGTTTTTCGAAATATCACGTAAACAGTGACCATCCTCTTGTTAAAAAGGTAAATTATGCAAAATTTCATCAATCTCGTAATCAAATGCAAATTTGCATAAAAAACAAACCTGTCACCTTGTGGGTGATGAATCCGTCTTGTGGTGTTTATATTTTATGCCTTGCCTTTTCACATACAAAAAGTCCAATAAAGCGCTGACGAATAAAAAGCGACATTCTTTAATCACACATCATGCGAATTGAGTTGTGGAGGAAAGCTGGACTTATTGAACTGCAAAATGTTTCTATAACATAACGACGAATTCCCCGGCAAGAATGCTTAGTGCTTTGGATACGAGCTCAAAGGCCGCAGCAGTGACATAAACATAGCAGTGACTCAACACAACATAAACATAGGACCTTCGTTACAGAGAGTTATGGGCTGTAAAGATTACGTCACGCATTTTATTTGTTGATATTAACCTCAGATCACGTATTTCTATAATCTGGATTAGCAATCGAATAATTGTTCGGGCTTTATTCCAATTCTACTTCCCTTACCTCATTTTTCAGTCTCAACGTACCAAAATTGGGAGTGTCACAGTTCAATGTTCAGTTGCAATGGGATTCTTCTGCGGTGTCAATAAACTGAACAAACAACTCGTTTCTGCGAAACATTCATTACTATCAGCGCATTACTATTTATTAAAAACGATCTAACGTTATCCTCATCAGGTCATTACAGGTAAGATTGTACATTACAACAGCTGGGTATAAAGAATTTAGGTAATAAAAAATACTCTCACGAGATTGATTTACATTTTACATAGAATGTAACGAAAGTTCTTTAACCTTTGTGGGTTGGCCAATATTGGGAGGTGAATGCCATTGCGTATTGTAGGCGAGTAAAAAAAAGTTGAGAAATGTTGTTCGATGACCCAATTTAAAATCCTGGCCCACTAAAGGCCTTTTACTTTTCAACTTTTAATGGTGATCTCAAATAGAATGATTAATGGTAATTATTTAAAAATTATAAATACATATTACAATCAAACCTTAATTTGATATGATTTAGTTATTTTTAGGTAGGTACTAGATTGTGATGTTCTACTCTCATTTACAAGTAATAAAAAAATAAGTGGACCTGCCTACTCTCGTTTTGTATTTACATAAAAATCTAAAATTTCTTACGATGTAATTCTTCATGGGCACCCATTAAAGACAAACTAATTGTAACAATGTTGGGTTTAATCGACATCTTGATAACGAATTCATGAGATTTAAAAATAGTCGATAATTTTCAACAGTCATCTGGATTTTGCACATCACTAATATTGATAGGATTTATACATTATATTACGCACATTTAAAGCAAGTTTTAAGTACATACTTAAAGCTATTTTTATTCTAATTTATTGACTCGCTTATTCACAAAAAATGATTATATGCATTAAGGCTTTTAAAATGTGGCTTCACCGGAGAATGCTCAAAGTCCCATGGACCGACACGATCGTCAACACAGAAATTCTCAAGCGGACTAGAGCAGATAGAGAACTGTAGAACAACTGCTCACTTGCTCCAATTAATATTGAAAGGCAAGACAGTCGAGGGTCGCCGAGAGCCTGGTAGGAGACAAATGTATTGGCTGCGAAATTTACGAGAGTGGACCGGTATCAGAAGTGTGGAGGAGCTATTCCAGGCAGCGCAAGGTAGAGATACATTTTCCAGAATGATCGCCAACGTCGGGGGATCTGATAGGGCACACGAAAAAGATACGCATTAAAAAAAAATCAAGCGTACAATGTTGGAATCTATTTTAGTTTGTTTTTATTTGAATGTAGAACAACATTGTGATGTAATTCCCAACCTGACGTGACATGACGTAGGAATATAAATTAGAGTAACTTAGCCAAGAGATTAAGCATTTGTTTGGACTCAATATAATGTGAAGTAACCGGCTTCAGCCGACGTGATAACCCGGGGCGTATTGAATTCAACCGGTTGACTTCGTCACGGAAATCGCAAGTGAAGATGTTACGTTTTGAAGACAAGAGTTTGTTATTAGTATTTTACCGTCACAAAGCGAATCACAGAATGCGCAAACAGATGGCTGATTGAATTTCAATACCGCGATTGCACAGAGGTCGGACACAGATGAAAATCAAGGTTTTTCTCTTTCAAAACCGGACGGATTTTTTTCACCAACTGAATTAGAAGAATATATTCCATGTTTGCCCCTTTTCTTTTTTGAAGTGAAAACTTCTATAGCAATTGATTTGAAACTCGGTGAAACGGAAACGAGTGACACTAAAACGAGACACACACATCTACGATTTAGCCTGCGAGAGAATGAGATAGACTAAAACCTTACCGACGTACAGTACCGAAGCGTCGCGTTTTGTGAAGCTGCGCGCACTGGCCGCATTGATTATGAGCTCACTTTTCAAGGCTCCTATTGGTTGAGATTTCGTGGGTGAAGATTTCACTTCTACCGCGTGTGTACTGCACTCGATTCTTTTGAAAATAAATTGTCAATACTGAACGTCCGTTGATTTCAAATTTATTAATTTCGAGAATTTTTGATGGGTCCTAACTTCCACAAGTAGAAACTTATTGAAAAAAGCAAAACGTAGGGCATTGTCAGTTAGGTTGACTACTATATTGCATAAAAAATATTTGCACTAGTGTCAAAATCCATAGAGGAGATGATATACGTTCCAGAGAGGAATACGTTTGTAAGTGTTTTGTAAGGACAAAACACCGCCCGCTTTGCTTTAGAATAATCTGGTTTTGAAATCATTTTGAGAGCGTAAGTATATCACATTTTAATTAAATGTTTGAGAAATTGTTTATTATAATGATGTTTTGACAATCTGAACACAATTAATAAAGGATTTTTACTGAACTGTCTAACCATTAGCATCATTAGCGTACATAAAAAATTGTTAAAATTAACGTTTAATAAAGTTGATACTAAAAAATATTACCGAAAATCCCGGAAAAACATTGCATAAAAAGAAGGAAAAATGTTGTAATATCCTAAGCAATAACAACATCTGTAAGAATACTATAATAAGGCGTGTGTGCCAAGACCGAGTTGTTTAGCGGTCCATTCTCTCTGTCTGTCCCTACGGGAAGAGGCGTGATGGTTAGTTAGTAAAAAAAATATTCGTAGAATATTATTTTTTTTTAACTTTAACTTTAACTTTCCCTTACCCCTCTCCTCCCCTTACCCTTTCCAAACCAAATACCAATTGTTTTAGTTATAATCACTTATTTTATTGTTGTGTATTGGTTTATCATTTGTTGAATTCAGATTTGTACTATTATTATTATTTTTTTAATTGCTGCTTAGTTGTTTTTTTTCTTCATTTTTCTTAAATATTCTAGTTTACATTTAGTCTTGTTTCTAAATACCTATCTGTGAACATTAATAATTGGTCGGTTTTTTTATCATCCTCTCATGTTTATTATATTACTAAGACTGTTTATGTTCCTTAAATAAATAAATAAAATCTTTTGAATTCCAAAACTGTTTTCAAAAGTTTAACGGTCATAAATGGGAAGATATTTTTTCTTTCTTTTTTCTCTCTTTAGTTTTAACGGTCGTGGTATTTGACTACATGTAAATTTTATTCTACTAAACCCAAGAAAAATGCACATATCTAATCATGTAATTTAGATGCCTACTTAGTTTTTTTACTTCAATGATAAAATTTAAATATATTTGTTGGACTAACAAATTAATTAAAATGTAGCAAGTTCTGTGGGTGTAGTAAAGTTGATTGACTGAAGTGTTCGAAGTGAGAAGAGACAGGGAACTGGTTTTGCGAAATGCGCGAGAATATGAATGACCGTTTAATTTTCAATGTCGACTTAGCAGGATCTTGTTGATTTATATATAAAGGATGAATTTCAATAAAAAATAGTTGGGCGACTAAAATATACAGCAGGAAATTCATAAAATATTTATTAATACAATACATATTGATTGCTTACTCAGCACCGTATCCACAGGCATATTGAACAGCCGTCATCACTCTTGGCTCTACAACCCCTGGTGGGTCTTGGCCTCTTCAAGAGTCTTCCTCCACTCATCTCGGTTTTGAAACGGTTCTCTCCAGTTTAGAAGCTCCAAGGTAGATATATCTTTGATGGCTCTCCATCTTAATCTTGGCCTTCCCAGGCTCCTTCGCCCTATCGGTCTTGAGTTCAGCAGGGACTTTGATGCTTGATGCTCGATCATTCTCTCCACATGACCCAGCCACCGAAGTCTTCCCGGTTTTATAAATTTTGTGACGTTTAGCTCCTTTTAAACAGCGCATATAGTTCATTGTTGTAACGTATGCGCCAAAATCCATTTTCTAGAACCGGTCCGAAGATGCGCTTCAAAATTTTCCTTTCAAAAACGTCCAGTGCACGTTCATTCCTCGACTACTGGTCTGATTAGTATTTTGTACATTAATATCTTCGTGTTTCTGGACAGCAGTCTAGATTTTATTTGGTTTTGTAGGCGGAAATAACAGCGATTTGCGTTCACTATGCGCTTCTGGATCTCTGTAGTGTTATTGTCGTTTGTTATCAGGGAGCCTAGATATGTGAATCTTGGTACCGTTTCAAAAATTTGGCTTCCACGTGAGAGAATTGCGGTTTGTTGGGTGCATCCTACAGCCATGTATTTGGTTTTCTGCTGGTTAACAGTCGTATGCTACATTTATTCCGAACACAACCTAGTCAACCCTAAAATGGTTATCGTGATTGTCAAGTTAATTTTAGTTAGATAGTTACTTAGTTAACAGAATTACATTGCCGTCGTCCTATACCTTTCGTTCGAATATTCTTACACAAACCCATGGAAAGCAAATATTTGCGAACACACGACAAACGACATGTTCGGCGAGGCGATGAGGAATATGCGAACATCGGACACGACACTACGCGTACGTACACAGTATTATTACCTATAATTACGCTTGTTCCGTAAGTCCCGCACGATTGCATTGCTAAATGAAAGCCACATTGCGCATACGACATATAAAAATAAATAGGAGGTTCACAAACTACTCACTATTGCCGTATTACACAATACATCCCGTTGAAGTTTAAGTGGGTACCATTTTGACGCAAGAAAATAAGTTGGATTGAGAACAACATTTGCTAACATTATAAACAATAACATGGGATTCCCGTTTGTTGATAAGCATTGTACACACTGCAATGCTGTTTGGAGTGGCATTGCCACGCATTTTTTCATATTTTAGTGTTGAATATTTTGAATATTCAAATGGGACAAACATTGCGAAAGGTCGGGGGACCGTACACCGCCGTAATTTCATAACAATAAGCAGCCGAACAGTAGAACATAGTACTACTAATAGTAACTGAACCTATTACAAAGTTCTGTTCACGATTGCTAAAAAAATTGCATTCATTTATAAAAATATTTACAATTTACTAGTTCTCACATTTTTAGTGCTCATTTTTCGATACATCTCCCACCGTCCTCAATCATAATTTTGCTTTTTTTATGTGAATTTTTTTTTTTTTTTTACAGTTAATACCGCACAAGAGTCCCAACTGCTCCCGTCTGGAGCCAGTGAGACTATGGCATCCCCAATTGGGGTATGTTGTGAGGCTGAAGGTAGTGGGGAGGGGAAGGAGATAGGGAAGAGGAAGGTGGGGAAGTACCTGGCTATTCAGATCTGGACACTAAACACGGCTAAAGCCATTTCAAGCAACGTTTCAATTCTGAATGGTGGTCTTACACCAGGGCGATACTGATAGTATCTTCCACTCTGGAACGTGCCGCAAATATACTATATATTATTTTAAATGAATAAATTGTGAAATAACACAAATTAATCAACTAAAATTTATTTGCGCACGCCGGGTTCGAACCCGCGACCTTCGGATTGTGAGTCGAGAGTCTTGCCTCGGGACCACGGAGGCCGTCAAGTCATACCGCACAAGAGTCCCAGCCACTTCCGTCTGGAGCCAATGAGACTACTGCATACCCAATTGGAGGATATTGAGAGGCTGAAGGTAGTAGAGAGGGGAAGGAGCGAAAGGAATGAATTAATTACGAAATAACACAAATGAATCAAATAAAATTTATCTGCGCGCGTTGGGATTTTTAAGCCGCGAACTTCGGATTGCTAGTCGAGAGCTTTACCCATGGACCATGGAGGCCGTCTAAGCAAAAGCTAGCTAAGTAAATGAAAAACTTAAGCATTTGAAACAGAGGCTCTTTTCATTACAGAAGGTACCGTTGTCATTCTCGTTATCCTCTAATAATGTGACAAAAAAGTTGGGTTAATGTAAAAGAAAAAAAAAACTGGACAATACTGATTTAAGGAAAGCGTCCACAGGTCGGCGTAGTATACGCATCGGACGGATAGTTTGCGTTAAGGCGAAACACTACGAAGTAATGCAAAATGATGTATGTTTGAAAATTAGATCGCTTAGAAATATTAAAGATGATTTAATTAAATACTGATAGTAGATCATATCTTGGCCATTGAAATAATCGAGCATTTTTATAAGCCCAGAAGTCTTTTTACAAGCCCAATACAATAAAGTATTAGGCCTATAAAACTGCTTTAAAGTTCAAAATCTGCTACTTACGAACCCATTTTCAGTTGTAATTTTATTAAAAAAAGTGGAAAAATAATTTTATTAGAAAATGATTGTAAAAAATTTGAATATTTGAGCCTGAACTTCGCAAAATAAAATAAAACGCTCTTTTTGGCCATGTTTTTTTCTTACATAAATCAAAACAAGCGGCTGGTGTTCAGCGGGAATTTAAACCTCATCGCCATTTACATAAGGAGTATTATTGTTAGCGGCCCGATTCCAAATGTTACACGACGTGTGCATCGCCTTAAATGTAGGTACATGGTACATAGATTAAAAACTATGTAATACAAAATAATAATCAAAAATATAAATTGGAGTAAAGAAAATTATCTCAGCGATTCGAAGTAGGTTCCCATCATACTCTCAAACGGGTTATCGAAAGGTTCTAAGAACCACAACAAACATTTATCCAATAATACCAAGATGCTCATCAATAATCACAGGGCCCTTGTGTCAATAACACTTTATAACTAATTATAATTTATTGACAAGAAAAAAATAACCATTTGAAATGCTAAGGTCAAAAAACTTGATATCCGCGTCATAACACGTGGGATGCGCGTCATAACACGTGGGATTATAAGTTGACATAATATTTGATGGAAAAATTATGTTAACCATCAGGGTAAACCTTCGGAGGTCATTAATATCGACCGTCGAGAAAAACGTCTGGCGAGGCTCAATGTTGATTTGAATGGTTATCTAAGTAATGTAAATACCCCTTTGATGGTCTATTGACAGATAAATGATAGAGTAAATAATGGAAATAATTAATAAACTAACACCAGGAAACTGGTACGAAACGTTATGTGTTATACCGCAAGCTTCACCACTCAGCATCGCCAGAGTTATTGAAAAATACTGAACAAACAATATGGCGTCTTGTATTAGTTTTTGACATTGAATAGTTCACACTGGAAATTATATTGGACCTTCACATCACGACAACGAGTGCGACTTTCACGACGCCGAAGCTCACCGTTGGACGAATTTTCGGCTTTCTTGTTAATTAACTTTTGGTGACTTAGTAGGGGTGCCTGGATTCATGGGGTGAGGTTTGTCCGAGTCTTGGTGGTGGAAGCGCCTGCCCACCGGCTGCATTACAAGCCTGATCAGGAGACTTGTTGAGGAAGACCTTTTGACCTCTCCAGCAGAACTCTCTCGGAACTTCGGCTTGCACCGCAGTGGGGGGGGGGTGGATTCATACGTCTGTCACTGGAGAGACTGACCCCAGATTACTATCCACCCTCATACCTGTTTCCAGAACTTCATCTCCTTCCTTTCCTCAAAGGAACCTCCACACAGCATCCCTAAAGATGACGTAGGCCCTGAGCGGAATTATTTTCCTCAGGGCCTCCCGTGTGGAGCTATTGTAACTTAAGTCTCCGGCGTTGCCCAGGCTCCACGCGGAGTTTTTCAAAATTAGGTTAAGACGTTACTTTTCCTCATATTTTGAACGTCAAGTGCGCAAAATTTCATTGAGAAGTTCAAAATTCTGATTTAAGAGATGGGAAAGTGGCTGGGTTGGTTTTCGAAATCTCATGTATACCTTCCTCCTGTTTTGAAGCCGTAGATTAAAAAAAAAAACTCACACCGGGACACTCTTTTTATACATAAAGATAATACCATTTAATAAAATTTGAAAAATAATCTGAATAGGTAGATAAATTACGAATGTATTACGAAGAAGCCGACACACCCGAAAACGCGAAACGAAACAAGTTTGCTTATTAAGGTATTTGATAATTCCACGATATTCAAAAAGGATTAAATTAAAGCAATTTATAATATTTTCAAATAGCCTTGAACTTGGAACGAAACTGGTTTCCACGTCGCTAAACGGGTATGGATGCGATGCCATAATACGTTATGCCATTTATGAAAGAATTCTCCATCTCATAAATGGCAAAGCTTTCTAATAACTAAGACGAAATTAATGTCAAAAATCTATTAAATTATGAATATTTAAAAAGCAAAGAGTGGAAAATACCACTAACTTGTTCTCGCATCTTAAACGATCAAAAGCAATTAATAAAAAAATAATAATAACGTTTGGTGTCTGGATAATCATTTAAAAAATAAAGACATTAAATTATTATTGTGCACATTGCACCTTTTCAACTATAAGTATATTATGTCACAAATAATCAAGTACAATGCCATGCAAATTTTGCGATTATGTCACTGTTAAACGAAGAAAAACATATTTTAATGAGACATTTAAAATATAACAAAACTAGCAAACTAGATTAATTTAAATAAAACCGATTCTGTGCTTCCTTGTGGCTCAGCCAATATTTCTAATATTCGTACAGTGTGGAATAATAATCAGGATAAATACCGCAAGAATGCCTGGAACAATTAAACCTTTCATTTATTTATTTATTTACGCCCTAGTGGGCTTTTACAAAGATGAGTAAGGACGGGTTGTTTCAAAAAATTTGATGAGTTCATCAAATATTTGAAGTTAATTTTCAGGTTCTGTGTAAGTTCTTTTCGAGTTCTGTTTTTTTTTATTATCATAGGCCAGCTGCTTTACAAAACTGAAATCATCACAGAACTTGAATAGAACTTATACAGAACGTGAAAATTAACGTCAAATATTTGACGAATTCGTCAAATATTTTGAAACAACCCATCCTAATATAGTTGTGTTAAGCAAGTACGTAGTATAATGATTAACATGATTGAATTAGGGCAAATCGAATCGATCGAACAGGATTAAAAGGGTGCGTCTGCGTGGTTGAATTTCAGAACCCAGCTTCGAGTGCGTGTTGACGCCACGCTGTATGCGCCGCGCCACAAATAACATCTGTGTACGTGAAATTTTAAACAAAACCACCATTATAATTCGGTTTCAAATTCAAGAATTAGTCAAAAGATGTCGCCACTTCCGCCAGCAGGTCGCATGGGGACGTGTCCCCCGTAGGTATAAGTACTACGAATTTGTGAATTTGTAGTATCTCCGGATGTGGAAAGATTGACGGTAATACTCAGTTGTATCAAGCGGCTATATATTACATATGACGTCATTGCCTGTATCTGTTACTTTGTCCCGGTTACTAGCTATCTCTGGATGACAGTGGATCCGAAAAACGGGCTTATTTTGGAACCAGTTCCTATTGGATTTGTAAAATGGTGGTCATCAACACTAACTGGGCGAAGCCGAATCAAAAGCCGCCCGCAGGGCCTAGCAGCAAAAACCTGCGGAGCGAGTTTTTAACTACTAGTTAAAATTAATATTGTATTCGCTACGGAGTCGTGAAATCTTACATTTAAGTAAAGTACATTTAAATAAAAACAATCTTACATTTAAATAAAGACTTCGTTTTATAACTAATAAGGAATCTTTAAACATGACATGTACAATCTTTCCAAATTTATTGCCAAAATGATGTAAGGTGTATGAGCCTCATGGTTTGTTTTAAAATTGTCACAGAAAAAGGTAGCACTTTGCCTCGTATTTCTGGTCGGTAATACAAGGTTTCACCTCGCGTTTCTCATGCTAATTTGTTCGGTTTTCGGAACAACTCATATAGGTCTCGTAGAAATAGTTGTCTCCCTTACTATCATGTTTAGAAATACGATCTAAACGTTGATAGAAAGAAGAAACACAAAGCTTTAAATTTAAATCTTAAAGTTATCCACAAAATTATCAAAATGTACACCTTTATAAAACCAAATTTTCCAACCGCAATTTGGAAAAAAATTATGAAAATTTGGAACTTTTTATTAAATAATTTTACATGAAACGACTAAAATGTCAGTTGACGATAACGTTTATAATACATTTGCATAAAAATATGTGTGTGTGTTTTGACGTGATAGTCTTTTAAATCGATGAACACCGGCCGCATTCACGAAAAAGCATGACTCATTGTCACGCTGTCACGATGTCACGTTCCACCTGAGCCGGGCGTACAAGCGAGGGCGCGCAACAAGCGTTCGGCCAAAGCGTTCAGCGAGAGCGCGGAACAAGCGATAGAGAGGCACGGTCAGCCTAAGCGTTCGGCTCATGACGTTATCGCTTAAAATTATCGTCCGTAAACCGACTTTACTTACTTTACAGACAATCAATTTTTTTTATTTATTTTTTCGTTATCAGTAATTTTAGTTCGAAAAAACGGAAGGTGAGCCAATAGCCGAAATATTTTGACCTTCCGACAAAATAGTTCTGAAGCCTGAGAGATTAAGATGATATTATTATATAACAAAAATGAACATTCAAAAAAGTCAACGAACCTGAAAATAAAAAGGTGAACTTGGACATTATTTTATAATAATATTATGCGACATTTTCCTCAAGAAATTCTCATGTGCCATTCAAAACCAATAAGGTTTTGGCTCTAAAAATAATCGATTTGTGAATATGTAAAAATACATATCGAATTTTAATAATCTCCGAGAAATTCAAACAAATAAATATGATAATTCAATAAGGATATCCAATTTTGTGATTCACTTGTCAAATAATTTAGGCGAAGTGAAGGTTAGAATCATGACATAATTGAATGGCACTTGATTCAAGTTTGATACGCGGCATGCAGAAAATGTGAAGAGATTTACTTTATGATGCGAAACTTGCACGCGAACGTCCTTCGTCGGTAACCGAAGTGCACTTAGACTTTGAAGTACGTGATTCTGTTTATCCGCAAAAATGCTAACAGTGATCGGGATGCTGTTTTTTAAAATAATAACAAATATTGATGCAAAGCAATAACTACAAACTCAAACAAATGTAATATTTGGCATGTTCGGGGGAATTGTATTAGATACATAGTATAAGGTTTGCCTTTAATATAATTTTGGGAAAATTTATAAAATTTAGAAATAATTTGCTAAGTGTCGTAGATTATCGGATACAAAAACATAAAAATGTTGAGAATATTATGTACGTATTTTTGGTGACCGGACAACTCAGAATTCAACTCAGAATCAACTAATCACCTCCTTTGAAAAGTCATTAAAAGTGATGGAAAAAATAGGTTACGTTGGGTTAGGTTAGGTTTTGTGCTATTTTTTTTTCATAGCTATTGACGACTTTTCAAAGAGTTGTTCAGTTGATTCTGAGTTGTCATGGAACCGTATTTTTCGAAAACTGAGGTTTACCCCCCCACACCCACACAGCAGAATTGCCTCCATGCATATTTGAATTGAAACCGATGTCGCCAATGACATTTTAAGTTAAAGTTCTAACCCATTTAGCACGCGCTCTGCCTCTCTTACACTTGCCTGACATTGTTTGTATCGCCACCCATTTGAATTTAATCATGACGATGAAACACAAATCTGTATTTGAAATTTAAGCAAAACATGGTCATACTTTTGGATCACGAAACACGCCCACGGGGCATTTCTTGTGTTATTCTTTATTATATATTTACCCAATTGTCATTAAAACACATTTTTGAAACAATATTATATAATATTCTACACGTAAAGTTGCACTCCATCTGCGATATTTAAACAATTTTTTTTCTGTCAATCTGACATCAACGTAAATAACTCGAATATAATGTCGTCCCAACAACACTGCAAAAGAAGTACCATTAAGTTACGTAAAAGCTTTTAATAGTGCTAACAAGAGCACTTTCGCAAGGAGCGTCCGCGTGCAGGCTCTTGCGCGCTTGTGATTCAAATTACCTAAGAGCTGAGAATTGAGATTTACTGTCCGGGGTCCGGGTCTCTACGAGGGGCGGATCGTTCGTGGAGGGGAGAACGGGGCTGCGACTCCTTGCAAGGCTAATGCGCTGCCAAAACTACTCAAAACGTCGTCCGCGCCGGTTGCGCATGCGTGCTCAATCGAAGCCTCTTTCCACAAACAGTAGTACGGTATTAAAAAACCTTAATTTTGTTCACGATAAAAAAAATAAAGCTACCTAAAAATTAGCATTTTTTAAAATTAGTCCACGAATCATTTAAATTATCACAAAGTTGATGAGAATGATGTAACTATTATAATACATACATTTTATTCAAAGTGTTTGTATTGATTTAATACAGGTGTTCTCTAAACACTGTTGTTAATGGGAAAATAAATGTTTTTTTTCTGTAAGGAAAAGTGATTTGAATAATTAATATAAATTTATTTTCAGGTTGTGTTCCGATTTATAATTTTCATTTATTGTGCTGTGACAAATGAGTATTTGTGAAAAGTTTTAACTGTACGAGTACGAGTGATAAAAATATTTAAAGGTGAGTAAATTAAATTAATGTTTTATTTCAGCTACATAAAAAAATATATATATTAAGAAACGTTGGATTGCATAAAGTAGAAAGAAATCTGTGTGAAGATTAGCAAATCCCGAACAAGAACAGATGTAATTCATGTTTCGAAACTCAACGCAGTTTTATGGCCAAGTTAAATCTGACTCCCATTGATTAGCACACAGTTACTTAGATATTGAAAAAAAATTTAAAATCTGTCTAATTTGAAAATCGAACACAATTAAAAAATATATATAAAATGCATTATTTGATCTATTTACTTATTATATATTTTATTTTTTAATTATACGCGTTATTGTTATGTGATACTTCAAGAATTTATTATTTATTTTTACGTTATTTGTGCGAGAAATCAGATATAATATGGCTTTGATTGAAAGGAATTACGATCATTTTAAAAATCTAAAATAATTTTTATTCATATTATAATGGAATAAAATGCAAATTTTAGATTGAAATGAGGCAATTCAGTGTGTATACACTTTTCCTAACTTAACAAATGGACTGCAATCTTTAGAGCACAGGCGTCAGGTGGGAATGCTGTCCTTGTTCTACCGGTATTACAATGGAAGATGCTCCGAGGAACTAGCGTCACTGATCCCCTCGGCACCGGTGCATAGTCGGGAAACACGCCAAACACGCGCTCAACATTTGTACACGGTTGACATTAGTCACATGAGAACGGGTCGTTTCTACGACTCGTTCTTGAGTTCAACAGCCCGGCTGTGGAACGATTTGCCGGCTTCTGTGTTTCCTCCCTCCTACAATATGGGTCTCTTCAAGACCCATGTTCACTCCTTCCTCTCCTCAACAGCACCCTCCACACAGCATCTTCAAAGATGACATAGGCCCTGAGGGAAATTATTTCCCTCAGGGCCTCCTGTGTGGAGTTAACATAAAAAAAAAAAAAAAAAAAAAATACAAATACCAGTCGTTCTAGTAAATTAATTGTCGTTTTAGTTTTCAAACAAGACGCATGAGAAATTCTCATGCGTCTTTCACCACCAATTTCCTTGAAAATAATACTTAAATGTATGTAAAAATAGGCAATCCGTATAGCACGGTCAAATTACAAGTCTATTCGACCGATATTTCAATGGAAGATGTTCCGAAGAAACTCAGTTATTGAACGCCGCACCGGTGCCGGTGCATGGTTGGGATATACCAGTGTATCTAGCATAAGGATTGCATCGTTAACTTTCGGTAACTTCTCATCGTTCCCTAGCGTGACTGCAGTTCGCCAATGAATAAATAACAGTTCAAAAATATTAAGTGTTCTTAATATATTCGACGTCAACTGTTGTTTGTCCGTTGGCGATCTGCAGTTGTCATAGGAATTGATTACGGAAAGTTATTGATACAATCCTTATCGATCGACCGTGCTAGATACCCAGACGCGTCTAAAACATGCCCACGGTGGACATCCTTAATGAGAATGTGTCGTTTTTACGACTCGTTCTTATGTTTAACAGCTCGGTTGTAGAATTACTTGCCGGCGCTTATAAGTTATCATTTCTTTTAGATTTTAATTTAATTTTTTATTATTACTTTGAATTAGATGTCACTATTACGAAAATGGTTTAAAGTAACATAAAGTTAACATAATTGTATCACTGTTAAAGCCCGTACATTTTATACTCGGATCGCTTGTAAAAACATGTTCGGTTATAATAAAACACATTTATTATCAAAGTAACAACAATTGAAAGAATTGAAAGAGATGGGATTGGGCGCGAAATTGAGTGATCTGGAAGTATGTTGCCTGTTGTATGCTGATGTTGCGGTGCTGATTTCTAACAGTATGCAAGATCTACAGTCGCTCGTGTCTAGGATGAACGAAGTATGTATGAAGAATGAGTTAATGATGAATGTAAGTAAGTCTAAAGTGATGGTATTTGAAAGAGAGAGTACGAAAACAATGTGCAACATAGTTGTGAATGACGAAGATATGGCACGACCAAGTGAATCAGATACTTGGGTCGGGCGATGTCAAGAGTCAGAATAATAGAAGAGCATGTATGAGACGATGTATGAATGTGAACGAAGCAAGGAGTGTGTGCCAAGATCGAGTTGTTTGGCGGTCTGTCCTCTCTGCCTACCCCTGCGGCGAAACGGCGTGATGGTTAGTTAGTTAGTTAGTTAACAACAATAAAGCGTGTTTACAAGCGGTATGACGTCACGAAAATAATATAAGCGAATCCCACTCGTATGGAATTTAATCATGCTGACGAAATTGTGCAACAGTTCTCGTTCTAGCAGGCGAGCACCGCGATGAAATGCGTTATCAAATTTTCAGGCAATATAATAAAATTTCCTCGTGTGCAATGACGTCACACGAGGAAACTAGGCAATGCACCTGACTGGCGGACGGGCGATACGATTCGACCTGGTTTTATAAATGCCTTCAACACTTACTCTTATGACACAATTCATACGTAGTATTTTAATTTGTCCACAAAAAAAGTGTTTTTTTAATTGTGACATTCGTTTCGTCTAAGTAGGTCAGTTTGGATGCAAATGAACAAAATAAACGATGAAAGGATTTTATCGTAATATTTTGGCCCGTCAAATCATTACTACCCGATTCAATTATGTATGCAATAATATTATGCATAATAATTAAATAATAACAATGACACAAATGTTCATGTATAGAGGCATTTCATTATTATAATACGTTTACTTTAGTAAATATCGAGGAGAATTTTCAAAAAAAAAATGCGCTGCATAAACTGTCTATACATTTTTTTTCGTGTAGTCATTAAGAAGTTTTAAACTATTGTATTTTTTCAAACTTTGCAAATTCACTTTGTGGCGTCATTATTTATAAATAAAAACAAATAACTTTGTGTACACCACTATTTAATTAACAATATCGACATGTTTCGAAAACTATGTTTTAGGATAATAAGTTAAACAGGAAACATGTCGATATTGTTAATTAAATAGTGGTGTACACAAAGTTATTTGTTTTCATTGATTGTATTTTTATTTTAAGTTTTCAGCAGGTTTTTTTGCTTTTTGTATAACGTTATTATTAACGAATCTTATCTTTTCTGGAAATTTATTAAAGAATTTTATTCTTAAATATTTGTAGTTGAAATTTTTTACATGACGGATTTTGCAACATGTATTTTTGAATTTTGTTGTTTTTAAAATATATTCTTTATATATTTTTATGCGTAGAGTTTCGAGGTTTGATAGATAGACACAGACAGTCTTAAAAAATAAACGTTTTTTTTTAAATTTTACAATTAATAAACAACCGTTTACCATTCAACAATTGTTTTTATATACCAGTGTGAAAAATGTAAATCACGTTTATCAGTAAGGGGAGCAGCATTTAATTTTCTGACTGTAAAATCCTAAAATATGAGTTCTGAAGGGTATAAAAAAGAATTCTTTAATAGTTTTTGTGCAATGTAAGTGGATTGGATACGAGTTTTATTGCCATGGCTCCCTAATACACCATATAGAATTGTTTCATTCAGAATATATACGACACATTATAAGCATTTTAAATCCTACATTATTACATTTAAATCCTACTTATTAAATTTAACAAATATCCAGCTGAACGTGGCAAATAAAGTTTATTACGCCATAAAATAAAACGTATCATATATTTCTGAATTGCGCGGGAATCGCACCTTTCACAGTCATATTTAGCATTTTGTGTTCCGAGTTTAAATTTTGTACTCATATAAAAGTAAAATTCTTCCATCAACAAATTACCTAGTAGCCTACTTACTTAGCCTAATTATGAAGCAATTACTTAGGCTAACACAAAGAAATGAGAAAAGCCATTTGGATCCCTAATGCCGGTCTCTCTCCGGGGTGATACTGATAGTGCCTTTCACCAAGGAGTCTCGGTCGGACTGCAATGTTTCCTGGACCGTTTACTTCCTTACGCCAATGATATCTGTATAATTATGTCATAATTTGCCTTACGGTTGTCTGTCAAGTATCAAGTATCGGCCGCCCAGTCGTGAAAAGCTGCCGTTAAACTAACTAGTACAACCGTGCCTTACCAATAATTAAATATTCTCCACATTCCTAAAAGCTTTAAAACCACACCAATAATCATTAAAACAGGTATAAACCTGAAAGAAATTTGCATTGTAAAAAATTATTTTAGCCATTTATGGCAGAAAATGTTAAGTAGGTACTTCAGCACAATTTGGAAGTTACGCGAAATTTATTGGCGATAAAACAATAATATCGTGCGTCATTCGACGGAGTTACAATCGGTCAATTACAATTCAGTAGCTTTTAGCAAACATAATGTACCTGAAACCTTTTCATAATGACTACTATGGTTCCATGATAACGACAGTGCACAAGCGAAAGCAACCAAATTTGAGCACTCGATAACAACTCTATAGTTACAAACGTCGCTCAAAGACGGTGAAAGGAATTAACGGCCGCTGTTCCCAATCCTACTAATCAACTGCTAAGCTGAAACTAAGGCTCAACACTTGTCAAATGCACAACCACGCTCTTTCCAACACACAAGCATCGCTTAATTTAAGCAAGCCGGACACGTGGATTAAGTTCGACTGAGCAAAGCAAAGTTATAAAAAGTGTCAACAGAGTGGCGCTAACGCCACGAGGTACCGTCGCGACGACGGCAAGTCAAGCTGACACTTTATTTTTAATATATTTTATACGTTTGTTTAAAAAATATAAAATGTCAGAATAGATAACAGTATTTATAAGAAATTATGTGTGTTAACAATAAATACAATAATTAACTCTTTAATATTAATTTAACATCGAAAGTTTCTACTTTGATGCCATTTTGTAGTCCATGAAAGTGGGAGGGGACACTTAATCAACGATAAAATATTTGGGAACAACGCGAATCGAGCGTTAACTTTAAAATGCTTACAAATCGCGTAGACTCAGATTGGTGGATCGAAAAGTTGAGAACAGCGGCCGTAAGTGCATATAAACAAAACTTGAGAATCTTTATCAGATTAATCAGACATATGCATCCACCGCAGAACGAAGACCTTCTTCGGTTTTCATGGCGGATTAGGGTGTACGCACCACGCTGTTCAAAGGCTTAGTCTGTGCTTGACAATCGCGATACCAAACAACATCTGCGCTTATTAAAAACAAAGTTTATTAAGATTCAAACACGATTCGTCGAAGTTTTATGTGGTGTAAAATATATGTTTGTACGAATGATTAAGTTACCGATAAATAATTTATTATTTGTGTACATATGTTGTGGGCGCGCGTTTGGCGTGTCTCCCAACTATGCACCGGTGCCGAAGGGATCAATGACGCTAGTTCCTCAGAGCATCTTCCATTGAAATACCGGTAGAACATGGATAGCATTCCCACCCGACGCCTGTGCTCTAAAAATTGCAATCCGTTCGTTAAGATGGGAGAATCTATCAAACGGACCGCCCGTTTCTGCACGGAGTCGAGGGTATTTTTCAAGTATTTTGGAGCTCCAGACCAGAGGTGGCTGCCAAATTCAACCTTGGGCGCACTTGCGATTTGTACAGGGTTAGCAGTTGTGTACTATTAAAGTATCTGCGGGCCCTGTACAGTACGCCCAGTTTTTGAGAAGCTAACTTTACTCTGATCGATACAACGGCGATAACTACTTGCTACTTGCCAGTCGTCTCGATTTATGAAAATTATGAAATAATTTTTAAGGTTCATTAAACTTGGTACAATTTACATCTCTCAGTTCGAAATGCCTGAATTATAATATTCTTTTTACAAACTCCATACATCGGAGATCGTTTTGACTACTTTCTAACATTGTGTCAGAGGACTATCAAGACAAAATTTAAAGGCACAAAAGACAATATTGCAAAGTCAAGGATAATACATTTTTTAATGATTCCAAAACAGCTTAAATTTTTACAGATAGTCTCTTTCTACACAAAGTAACACAACGTTATAATCTCATCCTAAAAAAAGAGAAAAAAAAACTGGCGTTTTAAGAATGTTAGCAGTAGGTGTTTGTTTAGCTGTTTTTTTTTTTGCTATATTAATAAGTTATCGTTGCGAAACCTTAAATCCAAATCTATATAAACAGGATTACCTACATTTGACTCAACACGAAACTTTCACAAGATGTGTGACAAATCAATTATCATTAGTACCACATTTAAACGGTTTACTCGCATTTCGTCATAGGTACTTCAAACAAACCTAAGCCGTACTCGAGGAAATTACTTAAGTAAACAAACTTATTTAGTATAAATAATGAGTTCATTGAGTTCACATTAAAGGTTCATGATCCTACACGTTACGTACTCAAAGGACATTCCCACGATGATTTATAGGTATGTGATTAAGATGATCTAATCGCGAGATCTTTTAAATAATAATTTACATACGATGTAAACCTTTAATAAATTCCATAATAACAATCTACAAGATTCGTGTCAAGGTATTCGCACATTCCAAAGTTAGCTACAACACACTGGTTTCGTATATTGTCCTACTCACATTTTTCAATCTCATAAAAACTGCCAATACCTGGGTTAAAAACGATCCATTGAATGTGACATTAAAAAAAAGCATATTAACAAAAGGAATCAAGTCTTTGGTTAACTATTTAAATAACGATAAGTTTGTTGTTGTTGGGTTAGATTATGGGAGAGAAAAAGCCCTTTTCACGCACCTGAAAAGTTAATATTTCAAAACTTATATTATATTAAGGCTAGGTATAAGTTGTCAGGACGAAATTGCACAGGCGTGAATTTCACGTACCACTGCCACAAATTACACGTGGACTACCTAAGCTAATTATTATTAATTAGTAATTACATAAACAAAGTGAAGTTAAGTTTTTGACGTGTGTAATTCTCACCATTTGTAATTTGTTACTTGTGTAATTCCGAAGGTATAATATTGGTACGTGAAATTCAAGTCTGTAAAATTCGTTAAAGCGAATGAGAGAAATTTTCACAACGAACGAGGTAATAAAATTTGGATGGTAATGGACATCCTTATAATGATTGGATTGGTAGAGATGGTTTGGACAAGGTGTCTAAAAATATTAATAGTACCAAGGTTGCCACAGAAAACAGTTTTTTAAAAATAATGTCAAAAATTTCAGAATTTTTAAACAGTTTTTGTGGTTCCATTAATGTTTTATTTTAGTTCTTTCCAATTATTTTTCTTTATTTTCTTGTAATGTGTGATTAAACCAACGGGGGAAATAATCACATAGGCAAACCTACGATGAACTCGCGGATATTTAACTAAACAACTAGTTTATTATAAATAATCACGAAACGGGGATTTAAAAATAAGTTACCAGATGAAAAATCAACACCAACATCTTGAAATCTTGTGAAAATATCTAATTATCGCGGTTTTATTAACGAAACAAATTAACGCACTTAAAAAGGTATAAATATAAGGTACGGAATTTTTTTAGGTAGTGGCAACCCTCAGTGCGTAGACATTTAACGGATAAAATATTAGGTAATAAAAATAAAATATTCAAGTATTAAACGGTGGCTAAAATAAGATAAAATAATTGCAAGGATTTATTGAAATCGCTTAAACGAACTTGTGACAGCAAAACTAACATTATTACATCAAACATTATAAATATAAATATTCACGGTGTTTATTGTGATTATTATTATTATGTATGTATTACAAATCAATTCCATATTTCGATACCCACCAAAAAATAATTCGTTGGACAGGCCATATTTATTATGTTTAGTTAATAATAAGTATTATTATATATACGGAATTAATAGCGACCAGGCGAGGATAATCCTTGCGCATAATAAATTAAGTAAGTGCTACGTTTTGCATTTTATACAAAATAAAATGTTGAAAAGAGAAATAAATAATAAAGTAATTTAAATCAATAATCTAATTTAAAATGGGATATTTTTTGTGTTGATTCATAGATTTTCCTTGGGGTTTCATGGATGTGTGCGAAACCGGTTGACTACAATGTAAAGTAAAGTTGTGTGCGTGAACAAGGTTACAGCCATGTTACAGCTAAAAGAAATACACAGATGATAAAACAAATAAAAATTAACTTTTAGGGGTCATGGTTCTAAGTAGGTGTCAGATCTTCAGCATTGTTATAAGAATAATATATTACGTGACAAGAATTTCAAGGCACACTTTCAGGTTTTGTCATTGCCAGCGGCGAAATCAGGAACTAAAAATGTCAACCTTCATTTTTATAAACCGGCTGTAAACGATCAAAATCAAAGAATACCAAAATATGAATAATAAAAATTATAGTCCGGAAATTCCGAACGGTACGCTCTAATAGACGAGAGGACTTAATGCAAATTCCACATTTTACCCCCAGAAACCATCTTCAATATCCCGTGGATGAAACAATACAATTTGCCACAAAGGACAGAGGAGATAAAATAGTGTACTTATCTAGTAGGAAAAAAAACTACCATAAAAACTCAAAAACCTATAATAATTACAAAGCCGAAATTTAATAAAGCCGTCATAGGTGATCCGTGGAGGCTAAAAACCTCCGCTGCAGCAATAAGGTCAAAGCCACGGCGCCGACTAGCGTGGGGCAGGTTATATCACAGCGGAGGCAGGTTTTACAGGTTAAAAGTACTTTCGCTTACATCAGCGCGCGCCAGTCTGACACAGTTAGCCGGCCCGACTAACTACCAACAACTAGCCAAATAACTACCGGTGGTAAAGGCGCAGCTCCGTTCAAACCTCTCTCTTGTTCTTATAAATGAAGCGCGTAAGAGAAAGAGAAGTTGCAACGGAGCTATTAGCAGATAGTAGGTACCATATTATGATATCATCACCTCGCAAATCCGATCACGACATTCCGCATCCATCACCCCGCATGGGCCTTTATCTCGATGAAATTTATAAGCCGTCAAAGATGACATGTAAATAATTGAAAAGGCGACAGAGTTAAGCAATACGATAATTATAAATGAATTAGTAATCTAGGGCTTCGCCCGAGATTCAACGCAGTATTTTTCGAATTGAAAAATGAAAATTAAAGAAAATCCAATAAGACATCGTCTTACAGTTTTTACAGTTAAATCGATGGTTCAAAGCTACTAGCTCATTACGGATATTTCTTTAGGAGGTGTGGTATTATTGATCTAGAAATTCCGGACAGAAATAAATCTGAGCCAAATTCAAAGCCAGAACTCACCGATAAGACTTTTACCTTCTTCTAGCAGATTTCGGCTTTGTGGTCAAGAAATTGATAAAAAAAAAAATTAACACTATGAAGTCACCAGATTTGATTAGTTCTCTAAACCTTCCTCTAATGTATGTTTTCTCCCACTCTCCATTCGCCTTTCCGCAAAAAAATCCCCAATTCAATACAAGGGATGTCGTGTTTTGCGTCCATAGCTAATAATCGACTATTTGTAAAATTAGACGGCAAATAAGAATTAATCTTTTTTTAGGATAATATTAAAAATTCAGACGATTTTTATTTTTACCAGGAATGCGAACCCTTATAATTCAGCAAAATGATAATATTTTTCGACTTTACGTCCGGGTTAAATCTTCCCCACAAGAAAAACTAAACCCTTCCACACACTTTCCCACAAATGATCATCTAGTCAATGCACGCTATGCATGTGTATTATATAAGTAAAATAAATACAAAACAAACAAAACAAGAACAACATGTCAACCTACCAGAGACCAAATGAGAAAATAATTCGCCATCTTCAATACTAACAATACTATTTTGTTAGTATTGACTTCACCTTGATTGACTTGGTGGTGTCGTTTCCTAGTAAATATTTGAAGATACATTATTAATGGGTATTATTGCGTAGGTAAACATAAATTATGTAATGTGGCATCGGTGCAATGTCAATAGATTAAAGATTTGAAGATTAGTTGGATAATAACAAATAAATAATAATTAAAATGTACGTAAATATATGCTTAGAGGTGTCTTTTAAAATGGCGATTTGACGATAACACATTGACGAGCTAGTTTTGTTTAGTATTAATTAAAATGCATTACAATAAATCAAAACCAAGATTGGTAACAGGAATTCTAACGAATTTTAAAACGCTTCGATTTTCGCCCAATCAATTTATCGCTATCCAATTTCGATGGCCTGAAAGTTGGGATTGAGAATACTTAGTCTAAATTTTCGGGATTTTAATTCTTCAGCCGTGTGAATAATCAGAGAAATTCGAGTGTGAGAACTATCACAGAAAAGTCCTTATTCTCGCATGTCGTGTAATGTCAAAGTGTATAATTTTTAGGACAAAGAACAGCCTGCCACCATGTCGAGGAATAGGATTCTGGGCATGATCCGAAGGTCCACCTTCTCATCAGCCATGCCCGTGGACCTCCGAGTAGAAGGGGGCCAAGGATTTGTGGCAGGAGAGGGAACCGATCACGGAATCAGACCTTACCAAGAGATACCGGGACCCACCCAAATACCCCTGCTAGGAAACTCATGGAGATTTGCGCCGATTATAGGTAAGTTAACAATTAGTACATAGCTGATCGATACGTACGATGGGATCGACCAAGAAAAGTATTCTGGGGCAAGATGTTCAACTCATTACAAGTGAATGATATAAGATTGATTTCAATTAGATTTAGGCTAGAAAGTGTTAAGAAAATATACAAAAAATCTATGCGTTATGGTTTACAGGTAGAAGAGAAACGAAACTTGCATAAGTAGTGAGGTGTGAGGTGCATTGTTTCATAGAAATTTGCAAGTGAACTTAGTGTTAAAATAATTAACTAACTTTAAGATTTAGGAGTGATATTCGAGGCATTCATATGCTATAATTTATCTATTCTGAGGGGAATAATTAGTATGCAATAAATAAAAATTCTCAATTTGATTCCTAGCTTATTTCTGACACTAATGCCTTTCACACATAGGTCAGTTTTAAACATAATTTCCACAGACCTTCCTGATGTGTTACCATAAACATCGACATAGTAATCCTGCTTGGATTTTGCTTTCACAAAGTTTCTTTTTCCATTATGATGTTTGATGTGTATTGCTTCAAGATAATAAGTCTTGTACAAGTAAAATAAAACTTGTCTCAAAGCATGACCAAACATTAATAAGACCGCATGCCACTGGCAGCTGACGATAAAGTGATGTCATTACTCCGTTACAGAATTTAGAGTTGCCCCATTATAAAATATCGCTTGCATTCAGTTGCATGTAACGCGATTGTGTTAAGAAACTTAATAATTATTAAACAAGGCGAGTGATGCGTTGTGCGTAGATCGACAACTGGTTTTCATCGCTTTATCGTCTTGGAAAGGTTTTAGCGGTTAATGAAATACTTTTTAATGGGTTAAATGCAAGGTTTACTCTGTGTCTAACGTGTGACTTAACAGTAAACAAACACGCAACGAGGAAACATGAACTCAAACTGGCTATTGCATTTATGTTATAGGGGCTAAGTGTGAAAGGAAAATGTAAGATAGATGTCCATAAAGGGAAAATAATAATTATTACGTAAATTGTACCAATCGGGTCAAAACAAACCGGAGTGTTGAAAAAAGAAATGTTGAGTGCGAAATGTGCAAGATAGAAATTTTTAATTATTTAATTTTAAATTCAATAAATAAATAATAAAAAAACAATTCATAATAGCAAATCGTAAGGATAAGAAATTGCGTAATGTTTTTCTTGGTTCTCCTTACTAGGGGTTTCTGTGCTGGACGACCTAGGTTTTAATCATACATAAACACAAATTGTTTCAGATTCTATGACATTTTTTTTCCAATGTTGTTTAATTCCTCGACCGTTAACTTTTTATTTTTCCGTATCTTGTTCTGTTTCGTGTTTCTTTACATTATTAGTATCATCTTTTTTTTTCAAAAGTACTTTATCCAAAAACGGTTTTAAATTTGGATATATGACATGTACTGTATGTACTCATAATGTCATTCTGGTTATCCTTTGAATTGTGAGAGTGTGTTGTTTTCTTCGTTTATTTTGATTTAAAAAAAAAAATTTATGAAAAAATTCTTAAGATAGATATTTTGAACGTTTGGGACCGTAAAAGACTTGAAGATTTCTTTTGATGGCCTCCTTATGGTATTTTTTAGAATGGTCTCTATTTATAATGCCCTTTCGAGTTTTCAATAGTTGCTACATGTGGTTTGAGATCGCACATCCCCATTCCAGAGTACCTTATTCGATAAACTTTCATTTAAATTCTAAGCATGCTGGAGAAGGAATGCGTAGTTTTATAAAACATGTAAAAACAAAATATAAGATAAACCATTAGTCAAATGGTTAGGAGTGGATCCAACGTGGTTTTAATGATTCCGTTCCAAGACAAAAAAAAACTTTACTTTCTACTTAACGAGTAGGATTAACAAATGTTTTGAACGATAGCTGCGTAATCTTTGTGAGATTGATATTTCAACCTTCATAACAAGCTGAATTTGTCAATTTCAGGACATTACAAAATAGACGAATTGGACGAGGTAATGCTGGATCTGCGCACCAAGTACGGGAAGGTAGTGAGGGTGGGGGGTCTGCTGGGGCACCCGGATCTAGTGTTTGTCTTCACGCCCGAAGGCATAGAGACAGCCTTCCGCAAGGAGGAGACCCTGCCGCACAGGCCGTCCATGCCATCCCTAAAGCACTACAAGGGCACGCTGAGAAAGGACTTTTTCGGGGACAATGCTGGCGTGATCGGAGTGTAAGTAAACATAAAGTATTATTACATGAAATACACCTACGTGTAATATTTTTATATTTTGGATATTCAGAGCAAGCAAAAGATGATCAACATTGAGAGAAAAAAACATGTAGCCGATTTGCTTTTTTTTAAAGTGCGTAATTGATGCGAAACATCAGATTTTTTTACCTAAAGAGATGTGGGAGCAAACAATGCAGCGCCTTTATGACAAAAAACAGCTCGTATACCAATATTATACACGGGCCTTTTATCATCAGCGACGCAACAGGTCGAGCTAAAAAGCGAATCTTTTTCCGATTGCCGTTGACTCAACTGCTCGCGAATGGCTCCAGTGTTCGCTTCCCATTCTCTGATAAATAATCTCTCATATAAATATAAATTATGTGTTTGAATATTGTTAGATAAACCCGTAAGTGCGAAGTCTTGCTTATTTGATTTATCATTGCAATTAAATTAATTCCCATAAAATGGTGACCCCGACGCGATTGAAAGCTCTCCGCATGAAAAAAATAACAGCCAGCAATGGGTCTTCGGATACTTGGACCGGTATTTCAGTTTCTTTTTAAGCTCGCTTTAAGAGATACATTATTTACGTTCGCCAAGTTGCTTTCTTGTTAGAAATGGTAACAACCAAATCCGTCTCGTAAAATTATTGAGTTTGCTGAAAAAAGGACCTTTAGATCTGATGTTTGTTTTCACTTTTCATTGACTGCAAAAAGTGAAAAATATGCAAAGATTTTTATTAGTAGCGAAATTAACTAAAATTTTGCCACACCAAAACATACAATGGTAAAAAATAGTAAATTATCGTATTACGCATATTAAGTAGAAATAGAAAGGAAAATAACACAAATAGGGCATCACATGCCATAGTTATGTAGTGTTTAGCTCGATGTATATTTCGTCATAGATAACAAATAACACGCACAAATTTCCCCACTAATCGCACGGCGTTCCATACATCATCTATATAGTGAGTAAATCCAATGAAAATTTTTTTTAAAAGAAATAACACGTCTAAAAACTTTATGCAAGAAAAGTCCAGTTCAAATTCTAAAGCCATGTTGAAAATAACATCGAAATCGGAAGTCAAGTGATGTAAGCGGCAAAGACACAAGTAGTTTGAAAGCTTTCAATTTTCATCTTTCATTCAGTTTATCGATTTAGCCGGATAAAATGCAGTTAGCCCACTCGGCGCGGCCGGAACGGACGAGTGCCCTTACGGATACAAGTGCTGTTTGATTCAGTGGCGCGCTGGGGCTCTTCACCGGATACTGGAATAGTGGATACCTTCAGGAGAGTCGGAAAACAGTTCGATAGTTCTCTTTGAAAATTACAGATGGCAGCACTTTTGTTAATAACTAGTGTGAGAGTGTTCACGGAAGACATTAGCGTAATAATACCGTCTGATGACTATTACATTCCTGGAAAATACGCCAATATTATTTGCATAATCTCCTTTATCAATGTGATATATAAAAAATAAGTTGCGGTTAGTAGAGGTCCAAAAAACTTTCTAATAAATTTTCCAACCCTCCTTTCTTCTTTGCACTCCTCCTCCCTCCGCTCTAGGTTCTATGTACGTCATCCAATTCAGCGGAAAGATGTGAGGCATGTGGAACAGGCGACGAAGTAAAGGATTTTTTGTTCATAATTATTATTAAAAAAATAATGCTTATTAATATAAAACAAATTTTTATTTTTAAGTCTGGTAATTCATCTTAAGAAAGTGTTTAATAATGTTATTATTAAGTTTTAATAGCTTTTAGTTTATTATTCCTGTGAAAGCTGAAAGCTGTTTCGGCGTTAAAAGCGGTAATAAAATTTTCCATTATTTTGCGTTAAAAAATTTAAATTAAAATAAACGCACAAAGGTTGGTAAGCATGCAGACCGATTCATACATTTCTTGGTCTTAAGAGTGTTAAAAACGTTTAATCCGATTTTCGTGATTTTCACATCGTACATGCAAAACTTTTACAAAATCAATTATTGTTTCTTGAAATCAGTGCTACTAGCGACCTCCGTTCAATCTTAGCTCCGTGGCCTCTTGGTAATGCTTTTCTAACGGGGAACCATCAAAGGAAGGAGCATATTAACGAAAGCACTTACTTTTGTAATTTTTATAGTGGTAATATATAGTGATACAGAAATTTCGTCACTTCATCCTGCACGTGTTGTGGGGCTGTTACAAATTTAGAAAAAATATCATTAGATTATTTATATTAGATAATTTATAATAGATTATTTATATGTATTTATTGTGTTAACATAATAATATGATTACAATAATAGGCGACCACTAAACCCCAAAACATTGAAAACTTTTCAAATTTATTAGCTTCACGCGAAATTGAACCGAAATCATTATGGAAATAAGTCAATTTTAAAGATTTTATCTTATACGCGCGGATGGCAGATACGAAAATTTGAAAGGGGTTGAAGGGGATGCCGATAGATAATCTCCATTGATTGATGACCAGACATAAAAAAACACGCCAACGAGTTCCGAGTGGAGAAAATTAAATTGCCAGGAACAGATAACAGCGCCCTCTCTGCACTTGATAAAAAAAACTTGAAAACCAATTTTAGAAAATCTGTTCAAAAATTTTGGTGAAAATGGATTATCAAGATTTATGGAAGATTTTTAAATGCAATCAATTTTCAATTAAATATGATTGAAGAAATTGAAAGAAAAAACACGTGAATTTTAATTAATTCAAATTTAAAGAAAGCTATTTAATGAAATTTTCTTTATTTTTTACTCATTACAGGCATGGAAAACCATGGGACAGTTTCAGGGCCAAGGTACAGCAGTTATTGCTGCAGCCTTCCACGGCTAGGAGCTTTGTGGGACCTCTCAATGAAATCGCTGATGACTTCCTTCAAAGGTATAATATCATCATTTCATTCAGGATTAATATATAAATTTAACTAATTGTTTAGTTTTTAACCCTTTGAATGGCAGGAGACCATATTTGACCCAGCTCACACGCGTATTGTAGAAATCGCTGTAACTCCATTACTATCAGAGTGAGAATTATGATCTAAACAGTGTTAAAAGGGGAAAACACCACGCTTTGTAGTCTAATCTAAAAAATAACGGCAAAAAAGTAAAATGTACACCTTTATGAAACCAAAGTTTTGCATGAAAAAATTTTATAATTAAAAAATTGTATGTTTTTTTTAAATTCAAAAATTTGAAAGCGAATTTTATCACCTTTCAAAAACAGTTTTTAGTTTTGGGATACGTTCAGAAATATTCCAATTGGGTTTCACTTGAAACGGATAAAACCAGCAATACCTCAGTAATAGTATCCATAAAGATGAGTTTATTACTAACTCGAAGTTTTTGTCTTTTGCGAGGCGACATTTAATCAAACCGAAATATTGATCGAAAATTATTGATCAACCCGCCTCCCAAATTGCCAAATAAAAGAATTTATGTGTACACATTTCAGAATAGATGATTCCCTGGATAAAAATAACGAGCTTCCTGATCAATTCCTCTACGAAATCTACAAATGGGCTTTAGAGTGTGAGTAGCGAATGTCAATAATAAATTAATATTAACCCCTTGAATGGCAAGAGACCATATTTATCCCAGCTCATATGAGAAATACCGCTGGAACGCTGAATCTCTCTTACTTTCAGAGTAACAAAATATGTTCTAAACGGTGTTAGAAAGGCAAAACGCTTTACAGCCTAATCTAAAAAATAACCACCCAAAAAGTCAAATTTATACCGTAATGAAACCAAAGAATCACAATAAAAAAAATTGAAACTTTGGAATTTTTTATTAATTATTTTTATACAAAAATACAAAAGTGAGGTGACAATAACGTTTATAATACATTTGTCTAACAAAATACGTATGTGCTTTTATTTTTTCGTTATCAGTAATTTTAGTTAGAAAAAACGTGAGAAGAGCCATTTTTAAAACTTTGTACATTTGCATGCAAAATTTTAACATTTCAAAAATTATGTTTATTTTAAATTATAAAATTTGAAAGCGTGTTTTATCATCTTTCAAAAACAGTTTTTAGTTTTGGGATGTGTTCAGAAATATTCCATTTATTTGCATTTTATTGTAAAGCGGAAATATTGACCATCTGAAAAAAACCCCAAAATTCTGAAGTAAGTAAGTAAGTGTAACTATAAAAAAGCAATCAAATTGGATGACGGGGAACAGATCAAAGAGCGGCGACTTCACAGCGCCATCGTCGCAAATAGATTTCTTCCGTTCCAGTATGGTTTCTTACCATTCCCGGAATCGATTATTAACAGGGTATTTCGGGGCGCCAATTATAAACGCGTATCGATCGACGTTTGCGAGAAAATAAAACGGTAAAATACATTTAAGATTACATTTTTCCAATTATTATCTCGAATTGAATTTACACTTTTCTCTTTAACTGGCTCGTAGTGTGTCTGTACATACACAATCCACATCACAGAGTAATGAAATTCGTAACAACAGATAGTTATCCACTCATTTATTTAGGGGTGTATTTTCGAGCAATAAATCCTTTAGTGATGTTTCAACTATCACCATTAAAAAAAATAGACAAAAATTACAAATTCTTTAAATATTTCGCACCACGTGACAGGCACCCCAAAATTGTATTTATTTATTTATTAATATAATGCCAAACTCAAATATTTATCGCTATAACAATGGAATTAATGGTTTTTGTAATTCCAGCAATCGGTAGGGTGGCCCTCGACACCAGGCTGGGCTGTTTGAGCCCCGACCTCCCGGCAGACTCGGAGGCGCAGCGCATCATCAGCGCCATAAACACCTTCTTCTGGAACGTGTCCGAAGTGGAGCTGAGGTTCCCTGTCTGGAGGGTCTACAAGACCAAGTCGTATAAGAAATACATCGGGGCGCTGGACGAATTCAAAGAGTAAGTGCTGTGAAGCTCGATCCGAAAGAACTCAATCGGATTCATTCCGAGTACCGAAGGAATCGATAATTGGAAGCAGGATAATTCAGATGATCAATAAGGACTAACCGAAGGGGAGTTGAGGCTTCCTGTTCAAGACTAACAGCCATTGTTCCCAACTTTTCGATGGATCAATCTGAATCTCAGATTAGCTAAGTGATGTTTAGTAACGCTCGATCCGCCTGTTGGTCGGAGAGTGACGTTGGGAAGAGTGTATCTTCCCAAAATTTCGGCTCAACAGTTGATCAGTAAGACAGGGAACGACGGCCGTAAGACTATAATATATAGGCTACTATAGGCCGTAACTCGGTGGGATTCGAAAGAAAGAGACATTGATTTGTAGGCATTCTAACATGAATATTGTATCTATCGGATCGATACGTTACAACATTCATGAAATTCTCCCGAATAATTTTTGGGATACTGTGCCGTGTTGCTCTTCTTCCTTCATTAGTTAATGTTTATTTGGCCGTGAAAATCTCAAATCAGAGAACTGTTCGTGTTGGAGACTTTCATCAGACTCTGTGTTTTGAAAGTGAAAAAATAACCCGTTAAACAAAAGTTTTTACTATAACATCTATTTTTATTATGTAGTGAAACAGTTTCGGCTTTCCGCCACGGTCCTGTACTTCGGCTTGAAATGTGTGTGTGTGTGCTTGATTGCCATCAAAAGTTCATATTCAGTCTCTCTGAAAGTGGGTTGATTTCCACTACCAAGATTCCGCGTCATTCGTACATTCATTCAATCAAGATAACAAAAGTGAAATTCAAATAGATGTAAGAATTTAAAAAAAGAAAAGTTCATGTTCATATTCAGTCTATCTGCCGAGTTTTAGCTAGATCAGATATCGGGAAATGGATTAATTTCAACTTCCAAGATTTGCACTAATTCATTAACCAAAACAAAATCGAAATTCACATAGATGTATTTAAAAATGCACATCAGCAGTAAAAAAATATCGAGTGCAGTTCACACGAGGTAGAAATGAAACTTCACCCACACAATCTCAACCAATAGGAGCCTTGAAAAGTGAGCTCATAATCAAAGCGGCCAATGAGCACAGCTCGACGCTTCATAGGTACTGTAAGTAGGTTAGATTTCATTCTATCTCATTCTCTCGCAGGCTAAATCCTATAGATGTATATTAAAATGCTAAAGAAGTTTCACTTCAAAAATATACTCATATTGCCCTAGTATAGGTAAATACATTTTTATTGAACAACTGAAAAATAATGAGATAGAAAAAATGATGGCGGATTGCCTTATTTTGTGACGGTAAAAAATTTTTTTCAAAAGATCATGATTCTTATGCTGCATAAATACGTTGCGAGCTGAAAAAGCTGGTTTATATTTACGATAGGTCCCTTTCATGGTATGTTTGCCAATCAAATGGAAAATCCGTAACGGTTATGGAGATATCTCATTAAAATATCCTGTCTCAGATGAAAAATTTAATGTTCCAATTGAGTTTTCTTCTTGAAAACGAAGGAGATTTTTCTATGAATGGAAATGAGATTTATTCATAGAATGGAAAACTTGGAAAGAAAAGGGAACGATGAAACAGATTGCATACTGTTCGATATTTGAATATTATCTTTTTGTATTTAAACTGTGTAAATGCATTAGGTAAAATGAACCATTTCATGGTTGTACAAGTTTGATATTTTATAATGTTTTCATGGTACAGCGCCAATGAGGTGAAAATAAACGTAAACGGCGCTCTACAAATATTATTATTATGGTAACCAGATAAAACAGAACACGATGAAAATAAAATGTTAGGTTAGGTGTGTGTGTTTTTTTTGTTATACACATAATATTATTTTTTAATTTTAAATATTAATTATAACAGTTCCCACTGTGTAATTACTATTACGTGACAGCTGTTTTGCCTTCCGAAGTAATTATTAAATTGTGATAAAGCCACATACATACGATCTATTTATATTATTTACTAGCTGGTACCCGGCATGCGTTACAATGCCATTCAAGGAAAAAAAATTGTTTCTCCCCGCATGACGTTTCCCATGCGTCCCTCGTTCTTCTCCCAAGTTCCCTTCCTCTCCCTCGTTCTCCTTCCACCTTCTTCGCCTTCCCCCTCCATTGTCACCCCTCCCGCGAACCCCACTTTTTTCGTTACCCTCCCTCCCTCCCCTCCCGCTGCCGCTAAAATATTTAAAACACACATTTTCATTTATACAAATTTCATAACGCCAGAGCTTACCATTAAATATGGTAACATTCGTGGGCGTGCGCACAACTAATCACCAAAGTTTCATCGCATTCGGATGAACAGTATGGCAGCGCATAAAATACGAACAAACAAATAATGATTTTTATATATAAGAGAAGAAGATAGGTACCAAAAATGAAAATCTTTTTTAAAATTTTTATTACCAATGCACCTATATAGATCGTTTGTAAATGACTTCACCAGTTTGATAATGCCTTCGGAAGGCGAAACAGCTAATAATAAATATGCAGCAGAACTTGTTCGTAATTTTTTTTTTCACAAATGAAATTAAATATAAAA
The DNA here is from genome assembly GCA_936435175.1 of Glyphotaelius pellucidus. Taxonomy (NCBI): domain Eukaryota; kingdom Metazoa; phylum Arthropoda; class Insecta; order Trichoptera; family Limnephilidae; genus Glyphotaelius; species Glyphotaelius pellucidus. The sequence continues at coordinate 12,606,988 of OW386553.1, forward strand.
TAACATTTAAAATTAAAATAGTTAGCAAAATATTATTTGAAAAAGTTCTTTTTTTCATGAAACCTTTTGAAGATTAAAATTTGTTTTTATTTGTAGGTTATGTATGCGTCACATAACTGCCACCGTCAAACGTTTGGAAGAGGGAGGGGTTGAAGCTGAGAGGGCGGGATCCCTTGTGGAGTGCATCCTGAAGCAGCACAGTGATCCCAAGATGGCGGCAGTCCTCGCCCTCGACCTTTTCCTAGTCGGCGTAGACACGGTAAGTCAATCTTAATTCATTCTTACACGCCGGTCCAGCGTTGGTATAGTTAAGTAGCCCTTCAGCCAGGTTTAATGCAGTCTTTAATAAGTGAAGTTTTCACTATCCTGACTTTACGCAAAACAAAGGGTAGAAACACGTAGAAAGCGGGTTTCGTATTTCGGATTACCGGCGCCCAGCGCCCGAGCCCGCAGGCGGCATTTTGCACCGAGTTGTGGGCATTTGAATCTGGCTTCACTGTGTGCGGTTTCATACGTTTACAAACATTCTTGTCGGCGCCCCTGCGCCAGTCGGCCGCTCATGCGCCGACTCGGAAACCCGCTTTCTACGTGTTTCTACCCTAAGACTGACTTCCAAGGAACGCGGATTTCGGCTTTCAGATTACTGGCGCTCAGCGCTCGAGTCAGCCGGCAGCAGTTTGTAGCATGTTGTGGACATCTGAATCTGGCTTCACCGTGTGCGGTTTCGTGCATTTACATACAAACATCCTTATCTGCGCCAGTCGACCGCCCATGCGCCGAATCCGAAACCCGCGTTCTTCGTATGTCTACACTTATCGTCTTAGGATTCTTATACGCCGGTTCTTAAGCCTGATTTAGGACCTTTTTACCCATACAAACGCCGTGGTAATAAGTCAAGAATTTCACTGTAAAAATAAGTAAGGGAATCTATTTTACACGAAATGTATTTTCAATCAAATCAAACCGTAGTCGAATTGTGTATTGATTAGGTAGTTAAAACATAAATAAAAATAGATGACATTATCAAGCGGTATTCAATCAAAGCAAGAAAACAGCGTAGGTACTATTTCACTTAAACAATTTGATTCATTTGTCTTTCATATGCTTGTGCATTTTCCTGATATTCCTATCTCCGCCTAACCGCTCTATATTTTCCGAACATCTAATCATACCTTATTTAATATAGATTTACGTTTTCATCGGCCTTGCTTTTTTTCTATTTTCTGTGTCCTAAGTCATATACATACATGTCCAAAACCTTACAAGAGAAATATTAACAAGGTACGTACGTACTGTATTAGCACAAGCGAAATATCAAACAAGTACCGTATTACTCACGAGAAATGAAAAATAATTACTTTTATGTCGTTCAAAGTAGGTACTCGGCGCATTGTTCTTTCGCCCGCTGTTTCCGCCTCTCGTTACCGCAGTCAGGCCGTGGCGCTCAAAGGGTTAATCCATATCAGCCGAACTTACGCGGCTGTAGTCGGCGAGGCGGACTGTACGAAGAATGAATGACGCTAACCCCCTCAGTCCCCAAGTCCCGCCGGTTCGCTGGGGAGAAACCACTACCACAAAACCACTGAAATCATAAACTACACTGTGGGAAACCAAGCCGGTGGAAAAAAAACTTTTTATTACTCCTTTTTGCCTTTTAGCAGAATTCTGAAGCGCTCGGGGGCGTTCTTTCCGGTTAGATGAGATGCGACGTTCAGATTTTAATGAGCTTTTTAAAAACTATAAAGAGTCGGTTATTTCACCGGCGGCAAAGCAAAAGCAAAACCTCATACTTTAAAATACGAAACCTTCAATTTCAAAACGGTTTAGAATAATAAATCCATGTTTTGTGACCATAATATTTAACCTTAGCTTTAGCTCGTAAGGACGAAATAGCAGAGCTTACTTACAGGAGAGGAACGGCTACGCGGCCTTAAAAAAAAACTTAATTGTGGATTTGGGACCAAAATACTCAACCAAAATGAACAATTTTTTTTTAATCAAAAGATACAACAAATATCTAGTACGTATATGTACAATTTTATTTATTTGTGATTTAAATTATAAAACAAAGGCCATTAAAGAAATCAATTTTTCATTATTATAATTTCACTAATATAACTTTGGCAATTATTTGTGAGTTAACGGTACTTCTCAAAAAAATAATTTTGACCTATTTTTTATAGAAATGTGATGAAATATATAATTAAATAAATGATTAAAAAGCAACTTCTGGACTTAAATTATAAATATGACTGATTTGTGAATTAAAAATGACCGATATATTTATTATACGTCAAATTTTGAAGTATATAAAGTACAAATTCTACCCAAGAAAGCGCTTATTTTTGATTTCTTTAAATGCCTGTATTTTATAACTTAAAACATAAATAAATAAAGTAACGCAAATCCGAACAAGATATTTGCTATACCTTTTGATTTAAAAAAAAATCAATTTCGTTAAGTATTTTGCCCTCAAAAAAAAATAAAGTTTTGAAGTAAAAAGGCCGCCCACCCGTTCCTCTTAAGAGGGTGGATAAAAGACGTGGTAGTATATTGAAATATTTCTACCAACATAAAAGCTGGTATTTTTTCTATACCTTGATTCATTAGAAGATATGAATTTCCACCGATATCACGCATACTACAACAAGACTGCAAATTAAAAAAAAAAGAAAAACCAGAATAACGTTACGGGGAAGCAAATTGCATCAAAACACCACACGGCATTTGCGCCGCCTGCAATGGCGGGACCGGATGTGGCGAGACTTCCGCGAAAATGGCCGCCGGTCACGTGATGCCCACCCCTAGAGCCTTCCGCCCACACACTCCCATCGGCGGGGATTAATAAACCAAGGAGTTCGTATGCGTCTCACATTGCGGGAACATGCGACGATACGTGATAACTCCAACAAGGAGTCATTTCAAAAAGACGTAAAAACCGCAAAAAAAAACAAGCGCAGAAAATAAACGAAAACACACACGTATCATTTTCAGAAATTTTGAAATTGTTCAATGTTTCAATTAATGTTCATACAAAAATTCTGCATGGCAATTCAGTTATTAGGTTTATGAATAATGTATCTAGGTTTTATGCAACACAAAATTAATGCTCCTTGTTGAACTGATTTAAATTCGTGTATCGTTCGCGATATTTGCAATTTGCAAATACGCAATAAAATAATTTATTTGCAACCCATATTAAATATGTTATTATTTGTGTATTAAATATGTTATTAATATTGTGAAAATGTTTTAAAAATTTCATGTTTTAACAATTGTATCGAATATTGATATAATATTTATGGACTGCCTTCAATTCAAATAATAAAAATCATTTAGGGGTCGTCCATTAATCATGTGATGTTTTTAGCAACTTTTTAACCCCCCTCGTGATATGTGGTGAGGTTTTAGACTACCCCCCCCCCCCCATACCCAAAATCACAAGTATATTGAAATTTTCAGAATATTATCTTTAAATACATTATAATCTGATTAAATTTTGGATAATTAAGCATCGTGATAAAAATGTCCAGACAGATATTAAGGTGGCAGACTTTTTATACTCTGCAAATAGGTCCTTTATACAGATCTCCTATTTTAGACATTGTTCCATTTTAAGGCAAAACATAGGCGGCAACTATTTACGCATGTATTCGGCGTCAAAATCACAAACCAACAACGGCAAACTTACTGGCGACACCAGTCGCCAGTAAGTTTGCCGTTGCCGTTTGTAAGCCGAGCGGTTGTCGCAACGTGCGGGGAAATCTTTGCCTGGCAACGGTGAGTCAAGCCCACGCGCCGCTATTTGGTTTAGAAATCGTGGGTTCAACGAAAAATAAATACACTTGGTATCTCATTATATCCCCACCTCCTTGTGATTTTTTTCAAACCCACTCCCCCCCTTTCGAGCATCACGTGATTAATGGACGACCCCTTATTTAAAAAAAAACTATTTCCACTCACTTGCATGAAAATTGATCGGTGTCCCAATCATTCTAACCTTTTAAAAGTTAAGGTAGGTGGTACTCCGAATTCTACTCGCTCTGTTTATGGAATGCGAATTTTGGAACACATTTCTTGACTGTGTTGTTAGATGCTCTACTACAATCAAATATGTACAATTTTTTAATCAAAAATTGACTTCTCCATTCAATATTACACCTCAACTAAATGTATAAAAATTGTTAATTAATTATATTATAATCTTCTCTTGCTCAGCGTTTGGAATTGATGGTTAAGATGAAAATAGTATGAAAATATTCACATACAAAAACATGACGTCATCCTGCTGAAAAGGTTTCAAGAAGCCTTGTCGTCACGTTATCAATTAAGCATTAGATCTCGACTGTATTTATCAGTAGGGTAATTTTCTTTTCAGCGCTTACAAGGGACGCCTCTGCTTATCGTCCAGTGTTTTAATATCGATTTGATAATATAAATCGTATATTTCTTCCAGCAAACCACCGAGCAAAAACCAAGTAGCGGTCTATTTCGGTACGTGTTGCAATAACAAATTAGGAATGCGGATACCGGCTGCCCCCGGGTGTTGCTAGACGAAACAAACGTTGCATTTAGATACAAGTATCAATACATTTATATTGAATATTGATGGAAAACTGACTGAAGGCCAATAAATTTTCATCACGAAAATACAATAATATGTTGGCTTTTGGCAACGCTATGATCCTTCCACTCAGAGCTTCGTCTTAACATTTTTTATATGTACCCACGGTAGCAGTAAGTTATTTAGTTGGAAAAACTAATTATCATTATGTTATTTTTCTTTAAAAAAAAAAACGATGGGTTGACGACATCAAAGCCATAGCAGGTGGTACATGGACAAGAATAGCTAATGATAGAGAGAAATGGCGACAGTTGGAGGAGGCCTTTGTCAACTAGTGACATACAGACAGGGAGTCGATGCGTGATAAGTGAATAATATTTGAAAAGCTTATTATAAATAATGTTATGTAATTTACTGTCTGAATAAAGGCTATTATTATTATTATATTATTATTTTTCTTTCAGACGTCAGTGTCACTCGCCTCTACGATATATCAGCTTTCCCAGAATCAGGAGGCCCAGAGCCGGCTGAGAAACGAGCTTATGGAGATTTTGCCAACGCCCAGTACACCCCTGACAGCCAAATCCCTCGACAAAATGCCCTTCCTCAAAGCCTGTATCAAGGAAACGTTGAGGTGAGAAATAAATTCTGTATATTTAGATAATAGCGGAGTTCGTTTGGAAAATGGGAAAATAATGAGGCGAAGTCATTGAGCGTTAATTAACCTTACAATTCGTAGACTTACGGTCATTGTTTCCAATCCTACTGATCAACTGTTGAGCCGAAATTTTGACTCAACACTCCGCAAATCCAAAAACACGCTCTTCCCAACCTAAATCTCCCACCAATTGAGCGTTACTAACTACATCACTTGGCTGATCGGAGACTCAGATTGATCGATCGAAAAGTTGGGAATAACGGACATTTGGTCGTGGCGCTTTCGAGGCTGCCGGCGGCTTTTTGCTTGCGCTCCGACTTTATGTTGAATATCTTTGGAACTTCTTAGTTTCTCGGGAGTGAATGTAGCATAAAATAACCGCGACAATTTTTAGATTAAGTGTATAATAATTAAATAATTTTATTTTGACTATTCCCGGCTTAAATCAAGTTTTAACTTAAATTTTAAATATGTTTTTCAAATCTTCCGTTTTGTCCTGTAAGAGCACAGTGTTAACGCATCTATCGGTCAAAAGGGGCTTGCAACCTTGCAGCCACATGTGCACAGTTATAGACTATGGTGAATAGCGAACAGTGTCAAGTGGACAGTGAGTGATTTACAAGGGATACATTTTGCGCTATGGAGAACAATATCCGGTACGACCGGGCCACATTACTGAGTTTTAATAATAAAAGTGTTTTTTTGGACTCTATAATAGTAGAAAAGATTGCACTGTATAGTCTTGGACGCGTTATTACTAATTCCCGTAAAATTAGGTTCCGTGGCTGTCGTGGAGGGCGGAATAGGAAAAAACATCTGGACATCAGAAAAGAACAAAGCGTTAAGATAGTTACGTCATCACCAGTACCAGTACAGGTAAACGTTTCAACGCAAATACTCTCAAAGCCTGGGAGAGAATTAAATTTAGTTAATGCACGGGTACAACGGCACGCCAACTCAAAGTGCCGACAACTAGGTATTGGAAGTTGGAATGTTAGATCTCTGAACAATAAGATAGAAGAGGTAGGGGAAGTTTTCGATGAACAGAATCTGCATATCCTGGCCATAACGGAAACCTGGCATGAAAATGGGGACTCTTTTTCAATAAAGAGACTCCGAGCTTTAGGGTACGTCGTTCTAGAAGAAGCCCGACCTAAAGCCATGAGTTCTAGGGATGACAGCATCTCTAGCATAAATCACGGGGGTATCGCGATCCTAGCTCGCCATGGCTTATGTTTAACGAAGGTGTCAATTGGCGCGTACTTAACTTTTGAGTACTTGGGATGCCGCGTTTCTTCAGCAGGAGCATCGTTCATTTTATGTTCCCTGTACCGACCGGGCTCAAAGCAAATCACCTCGGACTTTTTCAATGAACTGTCTTGTTTTCTCGAGCGGGTTGTAGGACTTTCCGATACCATTTTTATAACTGGCGATATTAACATACACCTAGAGCGTCCGGATTCACCCAACACAGTCAAATTCGGTGACTTATTAGATTGTTATGGATGTCGTCAATGGGTTAATGCTCCAACTCACGATGCAGGCGGAACTTTGGATATTTTTGTCTCAAAGTCGAGCGGCCCGCCTCTGGCAGCAGATAGCGTAGACGTAGGGCTCTCAGATCACAGGCTGATTCGCGTTGACATCGATTTTAACCCACCGAAAATCCCTTACGTAACCATCACCTCCAGAGCCTGGCGTAGTTTTAACTTTGACGATTTCCTGTCAGAGCTAAAAGTTTCTCTGCTCTGCAAACAAAGCGTTTGGGAAACAGAATCACCAACCAAACTGGCTAATTATTACACTACTATTCTTTCAACCCTTTTAAACAAATACGCTCCAACTTCCACAAAAACTCGGCGACTGCGAAAATCTGATGACTGGTTTGACGAAGAATGTCGGAGCCAGAAGAGATCAATGCGCAAATTGGAGAGGTCCTACAGACACGCTGGGATCACTTCACGGGATGATTGGATAAGGGCACAAAAAGAATATACATTATTAATTCGTTCGAAAAGGTCAGAATATTGGACAAGTAGGATCGATTCAGAGCGTCAAAACCCGCGAAGTCTTTGGAACTCGATAAAGACGGTCGTTAGCGACGTCCGTGCACAAAATACCACCGACATCGCTCCGGAAATCTTCTCAAATTTTTTTCTTGATAAAATTAAGTCAATACGCGCACTAACAGCCTCCGCCTCGCCGCCATCTTTTACTAAATGCAATAGCGGAAACTTTTCTGCCTTTAAACCTACATCCCTTGAAGAAGTTAGGAAGTTAATATTCGCTTCACCGAACAAGCAGTGCTCACTCGACCCTATCCCAACGTGGTTATTAAAGAAGTGTTGCAATGAGATTTCTCCCTTTCTAGTTCATCTTTTCAACAAGTCACTTAGCATGGGTGATTTCCCGAAACCCCTTAAATCAGCTGTCGTAACTCCATTAATAAAAAAACCGCAATTGGACGCTGAAGATCTTTCAAACTACCGACCCGTTTCAAATCTTCCATTAATATCTAAAATCTTAGAAAAAATCACTGCTTCACAGATAATATGTCATTTAAATTCAAATGAATTGCTGACTAAATACCAATCCGCATATAGAAGGTTTCATTCAACGGAAACTGGATTACTACGTGTTTTGTCAGATATAACTCTTGCTATCGAGTCGGGTAAACTGGCACTTCTTTCAATCTTGGACATGAGTGCCGCTTTTGACACAATTGACCATGATTTCCTTATTAAACGATTAGAAGAATCCTTTGGTTTAAACTGCGGTGTTAAGAACTGGCTGAAGTCGTACCTGGACAACCGCTTACAAACCGTAAAAGTGGGGAAAAACCAATCTAAATATGCAACCCTTTCATCTGGAGTTCCCCAGGGGTCTGTTCTGGGCCCACTTCTCTTCATCCTCTTCACAAATGATGTCGCTAAAATTATCGAATCATTTGGTCTTCTATCCCACTGCTACGCTGATGACCAGCAAGTTTACTTTTACTGCTTACCAGATGAAATAGACAGTCTTAAAAATCGCATAACTGAGTGTCTAGAAGCAATCACTCGCTGGATGACCTCAAATAGATTGAAATTAAATCCTGCAAAGACTGAGTTTCTCTGGACCGCCACAAGCAGACGACAGCGTAACATTGATAATTCCCCAATAACTATTTCAGGAAGTGATATCACTCCAAAGGCATGCATAAAACTACTGGGTGTCAATCTGGACGCTGATTTTTCCCTTAAAACTCAAGTGAACAGAACCGTAAGTACGGGGTTCTTTCAATTAAGGCAAATTAAAGCAGTACGGAGAAACTTGACAACAGAAGCGACTAAATTACTTGTCAATTCGTACGTTGTTTCACGTCTGGATTATTGCAACGGAATGTATGCTAGTCTCCCAAAATATCATATTAACAAATTACAATCCGTGTTCAACGCTGCGGCAAGACTTATCACCGGCGTATCTAAATACTCCCATATTTCTGAGCATCTCAAAAACCTTCACTGGCTCAAGTGTCCCGAAAGAATCCAGTTCAAGCTCTGCTGGATGATATTTAAGTCCCTTAACGGAATGGCTCCGGCTTACTTATCGGAAATGTGTATTCCAGAAAATTCCAATCCTCGACAATTAACCCTCAGGTCAGCAGCAACATCAGCTATCGGAAGGTTGAAGGAACCAAAACGCACACCAGATACTAAATTCGGTGAGCGTGCATTCGGAGTGTCAGGACCTAAAGCCTGGAATGGACTGCCACACGAGTTAAGAATGATCACAGATTCAGCGGAATTTAGAGCTAAACTCAAAACTCATCTTTTCAGACAGTCGTATCCATAAGTTAAAAAACCTTTCACCTTCGCCTTTACGGCCCACGACGTTGTAAATAACTAATTGTGTAAAATATAACCAAATTCTTATTTTAATCTTTTGTATAGGTCATTTTATGAAAATTTCCAGTCCCAGAGAGCTCTAAATTCACTAGTCTTTCAAAATAAATACTAATTCAATTTTGGCATTAATCTTCTTATAAATGTAAAAGCAACAGCGATGGGGGTAGCAAAGGTAAATTCATGCAATGTCCAGTGTTTTCAATATAATGTCCTCCACGTGCAAAGTCGTATCATCCCCAAGCATAAACTTTCTAAAAAAGTGTGTTTATCGGAAGTGACCTGCCAGGTAAGTATGGCTCTGTATCTTTTTATAAATAATAAAATTAGATAGATTCTAAAAATAAAAAATAAAAAAATAAATAAAAAAAAAAAAAAATGTAAAGCGCCCTTGAGGTGATTTTTCACAAAAACGGCGCTCTACAAATTGTCCAATTATTATTATTATTATTATTAGTTGCAGAAATCCATTGTTATTCAGCGTACTTACCTACTATCAACCTTTTATTTTCAAACTTTGGTTCGATGCTACAACAAAATGTCAAATGTCACGACATGGCGGCGGCGGCTGCCGTTGATTTTTTTGTTAGAAAGCAAATATTGAAAATTAATATTAAAAGCCTAACTTTTTCATACAAAAAAATATGTTTATAATTCGTGCGTAAGCCATCATGCAAGAATCTGACAGTTACAACACAATTAAGTTTATTCAAATCTTAGCTCTCTAGCACAAAAAAGTAAAAATCCGCCACTGAACCCAGGGAATATCTGTTCAAAAAATGAATATGCAAATGATAGAGTAAAACTTGCATGGTCAAAAAAGTGCTTGCAAACCTGTGAATTCTTGCGAAGTTCCCTTGAGCCAAAAACCATGAAATTTCTTCATCAATATTTAAAGTTTTTCTAACGTTAAAAAACGTAGAAAAGCGGAAGAAAACCGCAAAGGCTCGCTGGTTATGACTTGCCGCATTAATAATTTAACAATTCTACAGGGTTACATAGCTTTTTAAATTGTTCCTTTCTCCCCGGGGGTGGAAACTGAAATGTGAACTAGAAACACCCGCAGGACGTAAAAATATTTTAAAAGAGCGTTGGAAGCTTCAAGCAAGCGAAGAGAAAAAAACTAGGAGAGAAATTTACGAGAAACGAGCAAGCAAGCAAACAATACCCTTTTTTTACTTGCACTGAACGACAAGCAAATTAATTTTATTACCCACTATAATTCTATCAGAAAACAAATATTCTTTTTAACAACAAAAACCCACTGCGCAATTCACCACTTTTGATGAATACACTACCTAGTTGAAATACATGTCACCTAACTATGGTTTGCATAGCTGAAGCTTCGTCAGGGCTTATAATACATCAACTAATTTGTAAATATTTGTGATAATACAATGACAGAAAGAGGCACCAATAATAAAGAGGGAGACAACTTATTGTAGGAGGAGTAGGTAAGGGAAGGGGGAAAGGTTTCAGAGGGTGCTACCAGAACAAATTGAATATAGATAGGTTAAATTTATTTGGTTATTAATTATGTGTAAATTATTATTATCGACTTTCTCGACTTCTTTCTTCATTTGAAAAATATATATTATTTTACATTTTTTAAGTATTTATTTAACAAGTTTTCGACCGCCAAACTAAACTATACCCCTATTTTTGGTGATTGAATTTATTATTAACTTTAAATTACGCCTAGGTACATAGTTTAATTACTCAACAACAATTTTTATTTCTTTAAATTATAATGTTGTGAAAAACATATTTTTAAGTATTTCTAGGCCAATGAAGACAACTTAGCTCTTGAGTTTGGTGTAATAATATTAATACATAACATTGGCAAGGTCGCATATAATTTTAATTATTTGCAACAACATCATAAATTTTACATAAACGAATAATTTTACATTGAAATGAATCACAGTTCAAAATATTATGCAGATAATGTTTACAATTTACCGTGTTTATTTGTAGATGTATTTGCAAGACTAAGTGTATTCACAAATAGAAAGGGGTCATGAAATGAACATTGGGATTTCATTTAACCGGGATCGTAGAAATATATAGCATATTCAATATCCTATTTGCATTTCAGGATGTATCCTGTTATACTGGGAAATGGACGGTGCCTCCAATCAGATGCGGTCATAGAAGGATACCATATACCAAAAGGAGTAAGACAACCTTTGCTGCATGAACACAGCAGAATATTATTATGTTTTTAGAAGAAATTCTGGTTTGTTTTTATGTATGAAAGCTTCGGGTACGTTTATCAAACTATTTTCAATCGTTGACGTTCCTTCAGATGAATTGTTAATGAAATAAATACTTCGTTTACAGTAAAAATAATATTACCCACGCTTTAGTTTATAAGCTCAAGTGGTAGGCTAAACGAATGAAAATAAGTGGTTTCATAAGAAAACAACTTTGGTGTGCAATAAAATAAACATTAACTTTAAATGCGAAAGCAAGACTTGCTTCTTAAAAACGATAGTATTATCATTTCTTAGAATTTATCGGTCGGTGTCGTAGTTAATAATAATAACAAACCGTTGTATACACATACAATCTCTTTGAGTTCAATTTCAAATATCCGCAACTTTCCAGTTGTAATTCAAAAGCTATTTATGATTCACCCAACCACCTTGGAAAATGTCAGTTTTCAGAGTTTGCCAATTTTCAGCTTAAATTCAAAAGCTATTTATGCCTCATTCAACGTTGAAAAATGTCAATTTTCAGAATTTGCCACTTTCCAGATTAAATTCGGAAGCTATTTAACGTCGAAAAATTCCAGTTTCCCACTTTCCAGTTTAAATTCAAATGCTATTTATTCTTTATTCAACGATGAAAATTTGAAACGGTAACCGATAAAACTGAAGAGTGAAAAAACAGAATATAAGATAATAGGGTTAGTTTGTTTTTCACTACTTTTTATCACTTTTAATCAATGTTCTGTTTTGTCATGGAATCAGTAAGAAAATATACATGGTACCTTTGAAACTAGATACTGAAATGTTATGTGGTAGCTGTAAATATAAGTTTAAATAATGAACCCGCAGACACACGTGATCTTCCCGCACTACGTGGTGTCCAACGACCCCGAGTACGTGCGCAGCCCGGAGCTCTTCCTGCCGGAGCGCTGGCTGAAGGCGGCAGACCGGACGTCCGAGGTGACCGGGGGCTGTCCGCACGTGTCCCAGGCGCAGCATCAGAAGATCCATCCCTTCGTGTCGCTGCCCTTCGGCTACGGGAGACGCACCTGCTTGGGGAGACGGTTCGCGGAGGCGGAGCTGCAGATTATGCTGTCTAAGGTGACAACTTTAATAAATATATTTTAATCTAAACGGTTTGTTTGGTGCTAACCTAACCATAGCACCGAGTAAATTCTCCTTGTTGAGATCATTTTGAGGGAAAGATTTCACATTCTTAAAGGAACCTGTTTTCTGCAATCCATTGATTATCAGCCTATCGTGCTGCAATAAGATTATCTTTTTAAGGATGATTTACTTTATTGATACAACTTATAATCGAGGTTTCATCCTGAAATAATCATCTTGGAGCCTTAATACATTTCCAAGTTTAAAACATTTTATTTTCTTTTAAGACAATGGGTAAAGTACCTACTTTCCCAGTTTTAAAATTCCCTCTCCAAGATGATTGGAGAGGGAATTTTACGAGGAATTTACTCTAAGTAGACTTAATCGAGAATAAACTCAGAATTCTGTTGAACTCAATTCTGTTGAATTAACTCGCTGTAACTTGTGATTATGCAATTCTAACACATTCATAATGTTTGTTAAATATTAGTAAATTGTTAGTTTTTCAAACCTTTGTCTGTTAGTTGAAAACTGGGTTACGTTAGCATTTGTTCAAACGATCAATCAAAACATATTATTTTTTTAAATGTGTTGTGCTTTAAACAGCTTACAACTTTGCGGCAAACTGCGACAATGCGCATAAGTGGCTTACAGCAGAGGTCACGAGTACATAGGGTCATACACCCACACCAAAATATCGCTAATTTATTCTATGTGGTTTGTTACTTTTCAGGATAACAACAGCGTTTTGCGGCTATTTATGCTAATCTATGTATTTTCACTACACAGATATTCCGGAAATATAAGGTCAACTTTGAATACGGGCCCTTGACCTACAAAGTGACTCCAACTTATGTTCCCGTCGAGCCACTCAAATTCAAACTAACACAATTGGAGAATTAATTATTGACGAAGTAAAATAATAAAGAGTTATGTAAGTGTTATCAGACATATATGTATGTATTTTGAAGCCAATGAAAACACATTCTAAGGCAAAACATTATCACATAGTCGTTTCTTCAATAATTGTAAAATTACTTTAAGGCCCCATTTATAATTAAATAAGTAGTAACGAAATACATTGTTTTAAGCAATGTTTATCAACATGTTGCAGAACCAATGGTTCATGTTATATTATTAACAAAGTGTTCAATTACCATTGCATTATTATTTGTGTTTCTTCGGTTCCGAAGTTTAATAAAATATTATGGTTCTTCTAGAATTGAAGTCATCATTACCTAGTTATTATAATGAAATGTTTAGTGTTTAAGAAATAATTATATTTAATAAGACAATATCGCAGTGGTACTTGCTTTAATAATATATGATAACATGTTCATCCTACCTTTAAGGATTGTTGAATTGTTATTACAATGTGAAGTAAGAAATACAGAAATAAAAATATATTTGAGGTGTTCTTAGTTTATATTTCAAATTTATTAATACCAGCTTTCCAATGAAATTGAATATACATAGAATAAGAATAAATGAAGGTAAATGAATAAAGAGGCCACCCAGTATGATGAGACTTACAAGTGACAGAGGAGGATTGAATACTAAGGGATCTGTCGTCACCTCTTTGTCTGATGTGCATCAGAAAGAGAGGCTTATCGCCGTCTTAAGAAAGAGAGAGAGAGGTTAAAATGGAGGTATCGGTGGTATCGCCTTAGAATCGAAAAGAAATGTAAAAAAATATATTTGTGCAAGAAGTTGAATATGTAACCAACCGTAAGTATAAAATGAATTAGATTCATTCATTAGTTCTGTCCAAACACCCTACTAACAACTACGATTACCTTGGTCTACTAGGTATCTGAATTGTTCTTCAGACTAGAAGTGTAGTAGACTAGAAGTGTAGACTAGAAGTGCACATACGCAGAAGATCGACGTGCAACTAAACATCGCTATTCGAACACTTCCCTCAACTCCACGGACATGAACAAATGGCTCCATATCCTCTGGAATATTGCACCGCCCACTATAAGACGGAAGACATCAACCCTCAGGCAAAAGGTCGTGAATAGCAATTTTCCACTAGATAACCCTGCAAACCTCCATTGCAGCCGTCCAATGATCGTGCGACGTCCAAGAAACTCTGGGTTCTCCCTCCCTCGGAAAACGTGGACCTCACTAAACAGCGTACAGTGCATACATGATGCATAAAGGAATCTGAATTGTGTTAATGTGGACGTATTCAAACATCAGAATACATTTCAGAAGAATGTTCCGTTGATCAGTTTCCCTATGGCACATCTGTGCTGAACCCAAGTGACTCCCGATGCCGCCGACTGGCTGATTAACCTCAGCACCCCATTTCGACCTCCACCAATTCTGTTTGTGTGATGATACCTGTAACTTTACAATATCAAAAATTGGCGGAATGCCTTCATCAGACATTTCAAATTGGGTAATCCATCTCAATGGAATGGGCTGTGAAAAGGTTTCCGAGTTTCAGGCGGACGTAGGAATATCGCTTTGCGGGAATAATGAAACTCTTGTTTGGATTACGCGAAGCCCAGAGTAAACACAGTGGTCGGAATTAGCACTGGAAATAAACAATGATCGTGCGCCGCTCAAATGGCAGAACGCTTCGCAGGAATACCGCAAGATGTCGGTGTGGTACTAGGTCATACATTCGAAATATTGATCGCGAGTCAAAAGAGTGCTAAAAAAATGACATTATTTGTTTGAAATATTAACTTTCAATTGTAACGAAAGTGTCGTATTAATGGTGACCTGGCTTAGACGTATTAAAAATATTCAACCTTCAGACCGGCTGGGTTTCTGTCATAAGATTCTATCTACGGAAAGATTAAATTACTGGTAGAAATAGAACATATTTATTTTGTAGGTGGCACCAGGCAAGCATGTGATAAAGTTGCGTATTTCCCACTGAAAATGAACAAGCAAATTAAATGTTTAATAATATGTCACGAATCCGAAAAACCACGTGTATTGAAAAAATCCTAAGAAAAAAATCACTGTCCTCATTTTGTCCCAACTATGCAATTATCAATGTTTTCATAATACGAATCTGACGATACATAAACCCTTGTAAAATCGAAAGATTTTTTGAAGTAAAAACTTCTTTAGCACCGTTGAGATTTAAAACTCGATGAAACGAAAAATAATGACACTACAAAGAGGCAAACATCAAACACATACATCTATAGGATTTCGCTTGGGAGAGAATGCGATATTATAATCGGTCTCCTATTTATACGGTGCTTCATAGAACTCCCATTCTTGTGTGCTTTAGTTTTCTAAAATTTTCACTTCTACCTCTACATCCACTCTGATTTATATTTTTTCTAATACTTACATTAAAAAAAGGCTTGATTGCAAAATCAAGAAAAAAAAATTAAAATTAAGATAGTTTTCACAGAGGCATAAATAGGTTTAATATCTGCTAGTGTTTGTCCAAAACCTCCCATAGGTAAAAACCCGGAAAAGCTTCATCCAGCAATAGACAAAGAATGCCTGATGATGATACATATCTTATGATATAATATGTACAATCACAATTTTTGATGCAGAACTGAGTAAATTGGGTATTATCAAAGACCCGACGAATTATTGAATTCGAAAATTGAAGCAGATTGCAGTGCCATTCCCGGTAGGTACCACTCAGTGGAATCCGCTGAAAGACGTACGATGTCATTCCAAGAATCTAATATTCACTTGTGCTTACATGCAAGAGCAAGAGCTTTGATATTTTGTTCAGATAAATTCAATGATTGCGGTTGTCTCGTAAATTCAGATAATAATGGTAGCTTGTGCATACTTTACGCCCCCCCTATTTTGCAATGTTTTTAAACGCAGATCAAAAATACTTTGAAGGATGATGAAAAGCGAACATTCCTTAGTTATTACAGGTATTATTGTACAACCCAATTAATTAAATAACAAAATGAAAATTAAATTTCAAAATGATTCTATACCGCGAGTTTTCGAAACGCTGATAGCAAAATCAAAGACAGTACAGTGCACAAATCCAAATAGTTCGGAGAGAATATTAAGCTTTTAAATTTATTTCTGTGGTTATATCGCACGAAGAATCAAACCTAATAGCATTGATATTTTTATTTCCTCAATAAAATCTGTAATGTAAATTTCACATTCTAAAACTGCGCTAGAAAAAAACATTTTAAAAGACGTGATATGTTTCATAAAAGGGCACTTTATCAATTAAGTTTATGAAAATATGTGTTTAATGATCTTAAAATTATTATTCCAAAAGGGTGTAGGAAACGCTTGTAAATTTGATTTGAAATTATCAAAAAGACTTGTTAATTTTTGAATAAATACGGATCGACGGATCGGAAAAGCAATGCATGGATTGGTAAACCAATGAACAGATCAACTCAATGAATTAGCTTCTAAGGCTGACATAACTTGCATCCTGCAACAGCACCCAAGGATTCGATATCTTTGGCTGCAAGGCAGACTGATGAAGCCCTGACTTGTTTCGAGCAACAATTCTTCATGACTTCGAAGCCGTTAGCAATTATAGTAGCAATGTGTAGTTTTGCTTACGGTTTCAGGTTAGTTAATTGTATAGTTTACTAGTCTTTATAAAATATATGATTTTATTTCAATCATATAATAATAATTTTAAAAAATGTATTTGTCAATAGATTTTTACAAATGTGTCTATATATATACATACATCTTGTTTATTTAACATTGATTCTATTGACAAACGGGTCACTGCTCAGCTATAAATTCAGGATTTCTCCCAGAACGCAGCTGATTTTCAGCAGTGTCTCTATCTAACTTTCATTTATATAAAAGACTCAGAGTAGGAAACAGTCCCCACGTCCTGAAGGCTGAAAGCAGAAGAGGAAGGAGTCTAATCACAGAGGACTTCAGCCTCTTGGTGGATTAGTAAAACTAATACATGTTCTCCGATGAAGCCTTCCACTCTGCCATTCTCATGGAAAACAGTACACTTAATACCATCTCTATATCCTCCAGCAAGTGATCCTAGAAAATTCAACCATCGGATCGACGATAAGGGATAAAACTACTTACTATTTGGCAGAGTCGTTGAGCTGGTACTCGTTGGAACGGCCGAAGCACTCCTGGACCCCGTGGTCTGCCCACAGCCTCTTCATGGCCGCCAGCAGCTCCTCGGAGAAGGGCTCCGTGTCCTCCATGCGCTGGATCACGTCAAACACCATCTTGCCGTCCGTCTGAGAACAAAATACACATTATTAAATAAATAACAAGAAATTCGTCCGCTACGACATAGTTCAAATTGATATCTGGTAGGGACAACCCGAACCGACTCATGGCATTCTTGAGTATACTGAAATACCGGCCCTAAAAACGTCAATAAATATCATTTTTATTTTATTTTTTTAAGTACAAGAGATAAGATCATTTCTTGTGACAAATGGTTTTTTTAAATGAAATAAAGTGGTTTTAAACCAAGACCTTTTTTAATTTGTATAATGTCAAGCCACAGTGTTTGCTTTCGTCGATATTGTTTTTTCACGTCGCATCAAGTGAAGCTACTTCAAGTCTTAATAATAATTTGGATAGCGCTGTTTTTGTGAAAAATCATCTAAAGGGCACTGTAATATTTCGCCTTCGTCGATATATTTTAACTTTGTAGTGTTACTGATATGATTTACAGTGCATTTAATGAAATATCGCCGAAAAGCGACTTTATAATGCCATAAATTTAGCCATTTCATTAAAAATTTAAAACTTCCTTCTTTCATACACTACGGCTAAGTGAAGGGTTTTACAATTTATTTAATACCAGTTGAAGTTCCGGCGTTGCTCTGGCCTTACAGAGCGTTTTTCGAAATCAGACTTAAGACAGTGACCTTCCTCTTGTTTTAAACAATTGAACAAAATTTCACAAATCTCGGAATAAAACTGTAGATTTGTATAAAAATCCGATCCACGACCCGCCACAGGTTACAGAATACTGCTTTATATACGAGATAAAGAAGGAGCTTGGTTTCATTACCCTGTAGACACATTCCCCAACATGCTCATTTCTTATTATGGCCACATGCTTTAAACGTAAACGTGCAGATTAGTGTGTGGGTACTTGGTAATCGGAATTGCCGATGTTACCATAAAAAACGCCATGTAAGTTAAACTGCGCTTTTTTACACGTTAGGCAAGAAAGGTTGTTGAAATTTAACAGTAGAGCACAGCACGACTCAAGATGAACAAATAAATAATCTGTTATACAAGTTTCATAATTCAGGTTCGATGAATCTCGTTACAAAAGAAGTCGTGGCCACAGCAACTGCTTGCGAAATTAAGGCAATGCGTCATCAAAAGAAAGGAAATATAAAAAAGAAAACTTAGGAATTCATTGAACGAATGAGTTGGTAATAATAATTGATGTGAATCCAATATCTACCTACATATACCAACTATAAACATACTTGTCAATATCTAGAAACAAGGATATTGATACTTTGTTTTGACTTAAAATTGTGAAGGCAAGGTTCGAGGGACAATCATTATTAAAATGAAGGTGTACAAGGTAAATCGGTCTGGGTGGACATAAAATTGAAATGGTAAAGATGTAGCAAAACAATTTGAGCCGACTTCCAAATTTTCTACACCAATAAAATAGACACGCTAAAGTCTTTACGAAGACAATGAAGAGAACTGGATTTTTCCAATTTGATAACCTTGTTTCAAATCAAAGTAAAAATATACAAAAACCTGATCATTAATAATGTAAACATTCCGCTAAAAAAAATAATTCTTGCAGGCTTTAAAAAATGAAAATGGAAAATATTAATATTATTGAAAATAAAAAAGCTGGTACATATTAAACTTTTATTTATTATAGTTAAGATATTTTATCAAAAATAAATTCTTCACCATAATTATTCCTAGTACTCTTAACCTTTTTGAGGTGATAGATTCGATTATATTATATACGCCAATTCAAAGAAACTATAAAATTAACATAATGTTTTGCAAAATAAGAGAGAAAATCAGATAAAAACAGATGAGTTTTTACCCACCAGATTAAATTTAATGCAATCAAAACTACAAAATACGCAAACAAGATTATATTTTGTAAATTGGTCGACCCGTAAGTGGAAAAACATAAAAAGCTAAAACACAAATAAGAGTAGCTAAGGGAATATGAAATTGTTCGTTGTACAGCGACATTAGGAATAATATTATATTTTATCAAGCTCTGTCTAGGACGATATGTGAACTAAAAATAATGCCACCCTCGTCCTGATATTCCATTATTATTGAATCAATATTTACTCTATACTGTTCTGTAGTCTTTCGACTCCCAAACCAACACAATGCTGAACCTGCAGTATAAATGATCACGAATAAGGCTAATAAATAATACATATTTTTCATATTTATTGGGAATGGATGAATACACAGTACGGTAAAAGCTCGCCAATCAGAATATGGCTCGGGTTAACAGTTGGATTGTATAAGGAACAAACAGAATTCGAAAACGATCCCACTTGCAAAGGCATCTCATTAAAAGTCAGAGAGTGCAATTCACACGCGGTAGAAGTTAAAACTAGGCAAGAGTGGGGAGACTACGAAGCACTTTTTTATCAATGTGAAGGATGATTTTTTCCATGTTTTTGACTTCGAATTCCAGTGCACCTTTTCTTATACGTTTGGTCATCTTACTGTCGCTTTCTTTTGTAATTTTTTGCCTGTTCATTTTGGGGTGGTTTGAAGATTGGATATTGATTTTACAAAAATATATATATATTTTTTTGGATTTCGTTGGATTCGATCTTTAGTCCACCAAATGTCTGCAGAGGTTCGTCAGGCGCTTTATACAACCAAAGGAGACTTGCGTGGGACTGTGGATTTGTCGTATTATATTCGAACCGAGTACCATGAATTAAATAAATATTTTATTGTTATCTCACTCTCGCAGGCTAAATCCTGTAGATATATGTGTTTGTCGCTTTTTGGTGTCATTCCGTTTCATCGAGTTTCAAATCACAACGGTGCTAAAGAAGTTTTCACTTAAAAAATTAAGAAAGGGGTCAATATCTCCAGAAGCAAATTATACCTATAATTATTTTACAGCGGTTTTCAAGATCAAAGATTATACACGTAGTACAATAAAACGAAAAACTACTTGAGTTTGATTTATTTGCATTGTAAAACACGTATGCTTTTAATTAGAAGCGTGAGATATTCACAAATAGCGAATTGTATCTCATGAAAATGAATAAAAAAACTAATGGATCTCAGCGATGGGGGACAGTAAAATTTAATTAACAGACGATTTAAATAATTATATTATTGTACGTTATACTAACACACCTGCATTACATATTTGCTTCACATTTATCATCATAACAATGGGTGCATAATTGCAAACATTCACAGCAAAGTTTAAACAGATTAATTTATTGGGGTCGTGGGTTAATTTTTTTAGGAAAATGATAAATTTGCGATGTACTTGTTATAATTGATTATGCTTATTTGATGTTTGTCGTCCGAAGTAACAACAATTATTCTAGATTTGTGAGCTTTGACGTCGTGAAATTTTCGGTCTGGAGTTTTATGTTAACGCAAATATGTCTGAACGTCCTTCGTGGAATGAGCAATCAACTTTGAACTGTTGAAAATTAGACAAAAATTCACATTGTTCAGTTCAATACATTTTTCAATTCCAATCTCGGGTGACGCCGGGAAATTAAGCTTGTGAGTAAATAACAGAGAGATATGAATCTAATTGTAGATACCTATATTATAATTACTTCCAATCGCATGACGAAGTTGGTCTTTTCTCACATGTTATTTTCTCAAGTAAGTGAATTCATCCCAATTTCGTTTAGTAAACATTATAATGCGCATAAAACTGTTGCATGACAAAATTACACGGGTGTGAATTTTACGTACATACCATGTTTCAATTACAGAATTACACACGGGAGAAATTTTTATTCATGTACGGAATTACACATGGAGAGAATGTTTGTTTTTCACCACTGGAGCGCTTTTTGCCACAATAAGGCACTATTTAAAATACCTCGGATTGCTGTACTGCCAATTTTGGCAATATTTCCCTTATTTGTAATTAATTAAGTAAAAGTTTGCGATTTAATAATATTTTTTTTATAAATCCTACGAATATGTGATAATCGACAAAAGATAGACGAATTCATTGGCTAAATAGAGCTTTAATCAGTTTGTATGTCTCCATATTAAAATTCGGAGGTAAGATTTTTTTTACTTTGGGCGGAAAATATTCAAAATGATCATCAAAAAATCTCGAGCAATCGGAGAAAAAAGTTTTAAATTGCGCTGTCGCTCCACTGCTAAACGTGTTTGGTAAATAAATTCCATTAAAAACACCAAATAAAGAAAGAAATAATTAACATAAACCCTTTTATTGACGTGTGTAATCCCGGTAGGCGTCACAAGATTAGATGTAATTCTCACCATGTGTAACTCCCTACATGTGTAATATCGTCTTTGTGTAATTCTGGAAGTGTAATATTAGTATGTGAAATTCACAGCTGTATAATTTCGTCCTGACACGGCATAAAACATCGTGTATTATTATTATACCACGACAATGCGCGTAGCTCAGAATAACAAGGAGATAATTAAGACAAAATAATTAATGTCACAAGACAATCGAAATCAATTGAGGCCCATGACGTGATACGGTCGTGATTAAAAATATGACGTAGAGATTAGTGGAGGCTCTTCAATGGTGTTCTATTAATTACACCCAATCAAGAAAATTTCTATCGACGCCACTCTGCGTCATACTGCCGGGATTATGTTGGCCAGATAAATAAATAATATTATCTTCTTCTCTCGTGATAAAGAGGCGAAGTAGGCACATTATAAATAGGCGGATAGTATATCCGGATTGTCCGGACTTGGCAACCCGTCAGTACTTTTGTAGAGGGCAATTGGCGTAAACAAGCGCTGATTAACGACTAGTCAATAATAATGTCTTTTTTAATTAAATGACGTATAGCCAATACATCATTTTAATTAATTTAATAAGAAGTAAAAGTGGCTTAATTAAAATTTCGCAATGCTAGTAAGTTGTTACACTAAAGGAAAAATCTGAGAAAAAATTTAAAAAAAAAAACTATTTTTTAGTAACCTATTCGTAGACCGGATTGATAAGCGCAAATATAAGAAATGGCTATCTCCAGAAAATGTATAACATAACTAAACGTGGGTATTGAAATGTTCGAGAAACTCAATGACTTTTTTACAAAGTACCTAGTCAAATCTTCAAACTAATCTTTAAATCCTAAGCTGTAGAGACATCTATTTAGAAAAGCTGTAAATTTTGGCTACATTTTTGTATAGAAATTATGACTCAGGATTTTATCGTAGTAAAAATTGACGACATCTACATGAAAATTATCAAAACTATACGACTGCAGCCTCCACAAAGTAAAAATAAATCAGAGACCGGTGTCGATAATTGATGGCTAAAAGGCACCGAGGCGAAAGTGCGCCAAAGACTCGAACAATCATGAATGAGTGTTACAGCGACACCTGTGGTCGAAAAGCCCAGGTATGATGAGAATTTCTCAGGTTGAAAAACGTAAAACAATAAATGGGCGACTCAATAAAAATTATAATTTACTCATCGACAACATAATGTTTACGTGTTGGGATTGTCAGAGGCATTGTTGTTACAGGGGTGGGAAAAAAGCAATTAACTACCTGTTCATATATTGTCGTAATTCGTTATATAACATTCAAATAAACATACAAATAAAGCAAGAATGCCAAATATGCGGAACACAAAACTTATTTATAAGATTCTTGGATGATATACGATCGTATATGGAAAGGCGAACGGTGTTTGGGCGGCTGTGGCATAACACGTCACGGATGTAATTTATTGTTCACAAATTAATTATTCTGAGAGATTTATATTATGTGCCATAAATTAAATAATACACCTCCAGCATTGCAATGCACTGAGCATCGGTGTGAACACTCGCAAGAAACAATGAAATTCGTAGGGAAACGCTGGCGTAAAAAGAGCGACAGAAAAATCCACGATGAGCCGTTTCTTTCTTCGAGAAAGGTTGGGTTCTATTACTATTGTAAGTTATTTCATTTTAATAGCTCAATCAATGTAATGAGCTACTGTCATGCAAAGTAGAGTAGGTAGTCTCAAGAAAGAAAAAAAATACAATGAGACAATATCAACTGTAAGTTGCTACTGCATAATTATCTATTTATTTACGGTACAAATACCTACACACAATAAATTTCTTTTTTACATAATTAATGGATTACAAAAAAATTATGCAGTGTAAACATATCATTTAAAATTAACTCAAATTTATAATTTTTGAAACAAAATGTATACTACCAACTTTTAAAAAAAAGGGATTTTTTTAATGTTGTGTGCTATTGAAAATATTTGCAGCTCTTGCATATTGGTTACCTAAACTGCTGTGTAAGCTTGGTAAAGCCTCGATAACATAGAGCGAGTTTACAAGCTACTAGTCGGTAAGTTTAAAAACGGGTGAATCGGTGAGTGAGATTGTCATGATGACACACGAAACTGTCAATTCGCTCAGTAGCAGCTAAAATAACGACTCTCGCGCGAACTAATTCTGACAAGACGAAATCAGTTGTTGGTGGGCCGCCATTTTTAGGAAAACACTAGCGAGTAGCGAGTAAAGTTGACCACCTTTCAACTTCGTTCGTAAATTGTCCACAATCTGCTAGTTAGCAAGTAATACGATGATACAGCGAGTTTACTAACAGATAGTGAATTTTCCCGATAGTACCTTGTAAACTCGCTCAATGTCATCGAGGCTTTAAAGTGAGTTCATAAATTGACATGATTGTTGCAGTGAAAGATATTTTTAGTACTATTATTTATATTATTTTATTTATTTATTTATTGATTAACGCCCTTTTTAGGGCTTTTACAAATGCACGTTAAGAAATACAATATTTATTGTACATAACTGAACTGCCTCAGTAACAATATTTTATATTTGTTAAAAGATAAACTGAAGATGTCCACTGACTTGGTGTAATTGTTTCCTTCCATTAGTATTCTGGGTAAAGAGGAATACATATGGTAGTTAGTCCCAGAATTTTATAAGGAAGATGAAATGAAATCAATTGCAATAATGCGGGGATGTCAATGAGGAAAATGATGACTTTAAAAAGAAAAATGACGCCGATAACAGTCTTTTGTTGGATAGCTTTATTAATTTTAGATTTTATTATCAACGGGAGTAAGTAATAAGTGCGTAATTTATGTCTTAAAAAATTGTGCTGTATTTTTTCAATAGAAGCTTATAATGCGGTGACCAAATAGGATTTATACTGAATTTGGCTCCGGACTAAGTATACAAACATTTTAAAGTAGTTATATTACAAAAGTCTTTGACAATTCTATTATAAAACAATAAATATTTTTGGACAGTGCAAAAGGGAAAAAACAATTTATTTTAGAAGTGAGGAATATAGTTTAGAATTCGCTCTGCATTCTGTTCTCAGTGTTTTTATCAATTGATCAACAAATTATTCTAACCGTGGATTAGTAACGAAATTAACAGTAGTAATATTTGTGTGATACCATAATTACAAAGGGAAATTCTGGGTAAAAATCGATAAGCGATTCGGCCGCGATAACGCTAGTAAATAGCCGGTGAATTCGTGCCTAAACCATAGATCAGAACAGATTAGCAGGTAAACCGTCTGCCGACGAACTGTTGCTCGGGTGATAAGTTCACTGCTAAGGTAATCAGTTAACTTTAACTGGATGAAACCGCACGAAATGGGCAGAGAATTAACTACCCCGAATAAAAAGCACATAATTAATCAATATTAGCAGGTGAAAAGGTCTCGTGCATATCTCACGGATAACTGTTGCTCAAATTATAAATAACTGCTCAGCAGGTGAAATTAAAGTTAACTGGATGATACAGCGCCAAATGCGAAGAGGGTGATAAGTTCACTGCTAAATTAACATTAACTGGATGAAACCGCACTAAATGGGCAAAGAATTAACTACCTCGAATAAAAGGCACATAATTAATCATAATTAAGCATGTGGATTGGCAATACCTCACGGATAACTGTTGCTCAAATTATAAATAACTGCTCAGCAGGAGAAATTAAAGTTAACTGGATGATACAGCGTCAAATGGGAAGAGGGTTATAAGTTCACTGCTAAGGTAATCAGTTAACATTAACTGGATGAAACCGCACGAAACGGGCAAAGAATTAACTACCCCGAATAAAAAGCACATAATTAATCAATAGCAGGGGAAAAGGTCTCGTGCAAATCTCACGAATAACTGTTGCTCAAATTATAAATAACTGCTCACCAGGTGAATTTAAAGTTACCTGGATGACTCAGCGCCAAATGGGAAGAGATTAGATGTACCAAATTAAAGCACACAATTAATTGGCATTAACCGGCAAAAATCTGTTTTTTTTGGACGATTATCTGAACCGGACGGCCCGACACGCAAACGTTAACATTTTGAAGTGAAAACATCTTTAGCACCGTTGCAATTTGAAACTCGATGAAACGAAAAACAGTGACACTAAAAAGAGACAAACTTATACATTTATAGGATTTAGCCTGTGAGAAAATGAGATAGACTAATAGGTCTTCTATTTATGCGGTGCTTCGTAGCCTATCAGTGTCCTCTTTGTGCCGTGCTTCGTAGCCTCCCCTTGTCTACTTTAGTTTTCTGAGGGTTTCACTTCTACCGCGTGCGAACTTCACACTCTGATTATTATTTTGACATGAACTTGCACGAACGAAAGTTTATATTTGAGTTATTTCATGTTTTTGCATTGGCAGCGTTTTGTAGATCATAAATTGTATTATATTGTGAGGTTAATTACACTTGAGCCTAGTTTTTGCTTAAACAGAAAGTTTTTAACACTACTTGTCAAGAATGTTCTGTAATAGATAATTTTTTATCGTTTTCTTCGCCCATTATCCTCGCGGCGTCCATTATCACGTCTTCGGCATATATTTGCATTTCATCACGATTTCGATTTCACAAATATTTTGTTAACAAATTTAATAAACCACGGTAACAGACCTATCTGACTATGGAAACGGACGAAAGGTCAAAGCACTCCAAAACATGTTTTAGGATTTTGTGACAACCCGCTGTTTAACAGTGTGATATACTCCTATCATAACTTTTACTGTTAGTTAGCTATTTATCAAAATCAATCCTTATTTATCAAAAAAAATTAATACTTCCCTAAAAATGGTAGAAGATGTTTTAAAATAGGTTATGGTACGACGTTGAATGTATTTTATTTTAAATGCAATATTATGTTGTAGGCTGTAAGTGTGCTGTAAATCTTATTAACTTTTTTTTTTAAACTGATTGTTTCACAAACCATACATGCTCTTAACACGTCAAGTCATTTCCTAATGAGACTGGCACTTTATAATGTACAACCAGGAACCAGGGAACGTTTGTCTTGATCGTCGAGTGAGAATAGTTTAAAAACTCGCAAAGATTCTTAAACGTTTCAATTAAAAATAATGTTTCCACATCGCGTCATGATGCGTGGCAGTGAAATTTTCTGTGCACATGTGCAGCTAGGCATGTAGGCAATCGATTTCGCTTATGATAAATTATTGCACGATCAGCATAATTTGCATATCGGTTTATCATAAAAGGAGCTTGATAAAAGCGTTGACGAAATTAATATTATTTGCTTGTTGCCATGTCATCGCTTCCCTTTTAATGCGATCGATAAAACAGAAATCGAAAATTTCAATAATCATTTTTGATTGAATTGAAGTCTCGGGATCCAGGCTTGAATTCGTTTCAAAACACTTGAATAACCACCTGAAGCAGTGGCGTACCATGTTTGTATTTCCGCAGCCGTGGGGTGGGGGCTGGTCGCGTGCAGCCGTAGTGGCGCCACACCCTCTTCCAGTCCGCTTTCACCCCTTTTAACAAACCCCACCCCCTCAAACAACCCTACAGCCATCTGCAGTCCCAGTCGCGAGCGTGAAGAACCCGACGGAGGCTTATTTATGTAAATAATCGAGCCCAGTTATGAACGCTTATTATAAACCCCGGTTAATCTGCAAGTCATCAGACTTTTTTTTACATATTTGGTGGGTATTATGGATTAACTTTATTTTAAGAAAGTAGCTTAGAAAATGTTATAAAAACTACAAATTAATGCAGTCAGTGACACCTGTAGATTTTTTTAAATGTAAGTTGATTATCTACAAATCGTATGTCGGTAATGCAGATTACTACAGCCCGGGCAGATGGCGTTAACGTCTTGTTCATATTTGAAATGACAGAGCAGTTAGTTGTTAGTTCTTTTGGAAAAGATTTCACTTTTTTAAAATAAAAAGGTGCTCACAGGGCTCTGTAAAATTAGATCATTTTTCAGTACTTTTGTGATCATGTTTAACCTAAAAGAACTGTAAAAAAGTAACTCAGTAAAAAGCTCTCAGAGTGTTTTAAATTTAAAAGGACCCATACACAATCCTAAACACTCTTTTGATTGATAGGAAATTTTTTTGACAACGTATTAATCTGCTATGTCAATTGTGCCTTTATCTTTGATTCGAATAGCACTTCTTCTTTCGCTCCCCAACTTCCTTCAGTCTCACAATATTTCCAAAATGTGATATTACAGTTCGTCTGGTTCCTGCAATTTTAACTCTATTCCGTATCACAAAAGTTATAAAATATATAAAAGCAACGTAATAAGCGGGCGCGTGTATCTAGCTCCTAACGGGGCGTATTGATCATGATAAAATTGAAACGTAACCGGAATCATTAAGTTTTTTTTGTAAACACGCTAATAACGCTGTTATCTTTATCGTAATGCATAATTGAGTCAACACAGTATATCGATTTATTCCCCCCGTGTTATACTATTTCCAATGATCGCGTTAAGCCTCGATCTTCTTGTATTTAAACAATTTAAGCCGCCCCTAAGTTGAGTCTAAGCCTTTGTTAACTCCTTCCAGCGGAAACCGCATAGTAAACACTCAACACGTTGTATGTAGTTGGTAATGCGGAAATTTTCTTTGTAAGAGGCCGATATAATAACCCCTTTACTTCAGCGGTCACGCGAGCTTGTGTTTTTTCCTTTGGCGTGACGTCACCGATCGATAATACAGGTGGGTGTTCTCACGATCTTCCATTACCGTTGGCACTGCCATTTTCTTGAAAGAAATTGCTTTCAAAATTAAATCTTATTTTATACTTTCGTAGAAATAACAAATTATACTTTTCCGAACCCTACATCTACAAGTCCCATCTACTCGACAATTTTTTTTTTCCAATCGAATCGTAAAATCTTATATAGCGGAAATCTTTTTGATACATGTTTTTTTATTGTTCAATAAGAAAATAGAGTGCAAAAACTCGGGTGGTGCACCCTCGCACAGACCAGTGCACAGTACCTACGTATATCTTAATATATAAAAATGAATATTTCTTTGCATGTCCCTAATGCGTTCCTAAACCATTCGTACTATTGCGATGAAACCTTGGGGATTTGATGTGGACGTGCCCACGATGCTTACTGTATATAATAGTGAGCTCTGGCGTTATGAAATTATTTTATACACTATTCATCCGATTGCGAAGAAACTTTGTTGTTGTACGCACGCCCGCGAAGGTTCCTATATATGATGGTGAACTCTGGTGTTATGAAATTTGTATAAATAATTTACAATAGGTGGCGCGAATAGTTTGAAGAGTGTGTACTTCATGTAGTTTTCAGGGATGGTGAGGCGGGGAGGGGTGGGGAATCCGAGAGTGGAGAGGAACGAAAAAGGGGAGTCGAGGAAGGGGGAAGGCGGGGAAGGTGGAGGGGGAACGCAGGAGAGGAAGGGAAACGGGGACGAATGGGAAAGGACACGCATGGAGAAACAATGTTTTTTATTTGTGTGGCATTGCAACGCATGTCGGGAACTCTCTGTTTAAAAAAAAATATCTATAACAAAAGCCATAATAAAAAGCAATAATTATTACATCAGGCTTTGCAATTTTTTTATAAAGCATATTCTTTCAGTTAACGATAAATCTACGTACTTTATGGTGGCAGCACCAGTACCAATAAAATGAACTTTGATAAGTTGTTCATTATTATTTAATATCCAGAAATGCTAAGATTGGATCCCTTTTCTAAGTAAGGCTTCTGTTATATTTTTAATTAATGTTCTTTGCAAGAGAACCCTTGGAAATGGCATAAAAATAAATTGGACGAAAAATGTTGAATTTATCTGGAAGTCGGTAAAAAAATTGGAGAAATTTCTATTATTCATTTGCCTTACAATTTCTTCGAAACAGTGGCCTGGGAACACTGGAAGTTAAAACCAATATTCTTCATCGTCTTCAACCGCAGAATATGCATTATGGAGTAGAAAGTAATATCATTTATAATCATAACTTTTCCCTCCACATTCAACATGAAATCTTTGATTCATGACCACAAAGGGTAGAGGAGAGTTAACCCCTCCTCACACGAATTAATTTAAGTTTACGACTTAAAAAAAGTGAGATTTCCAACTCAAAATTGTGAAAGTTCTATTATTATTTTATCACGACCCGGTTGTTCCTCAGCACTTGGATAATAACTAGGAGGCGGAATGCAGAGGCAAAACGAAAATTCGAGAGCCGCTAATTATTAAAGGCAAAACAATTATTAAACTATCGTTATTTGACCGGTCTAATTTGTTTTATGGGGCCAACAGACTTAGCTATAAAAGATCATTTGGTTTTAGCCTATTTCAGCATACCGCTTACCATACATTCTCGATGTTTTTGCCATTCATTCTATCGTATTACTATCTAACTAGCTGTTTGTGGACAATCTACGAAAAAAGTTGAAAGGTGGTCAACTTTGCTCGCTACTCGCCAGCGTGTGCCTCACGATGGCGGCCCACGAACAGCTGATTTCGTAACTATCAGAATTAGTTCTCGCGGGAGTCGTTATTTAAGCTGCTACTGAGCGAGTAAACAGTTTTGTGTGTCATCATGACAATCTCACTCGCCGATTCCCTCACTTTTAAACTTACCGGCTAGTAGCTTGTAAACTCGCTCAATATAATCGAGGCTTTAGTTTCATAGATAGCTCAGGATGGAAATTACAATGCGATCGTAATTTTCATATTGAAAGCACTAACTAAAAAATATTTAAAATGATTGCAAACTTTTTAAATGTTTCTTTGTTTGTAACATGTCCGGAAGTAAGTTCAAATGTTGTAAAGAAAAACCGCATAAAGGCAGCGTTTACAAACATAATCTCAGAGTTTTGCGAATCACTAATTCACAATGACTAACACCAGTTGAAAAAGGGCTAACTGTGAAAATCCAATTCAACTGAAAAGTGCTCGGTCATTGGGAATGAGAATTTAGATAATATAGTTTGCCAGTTATACATTTGAACAATACGCGTCTCACCTCTAAGTGGGGTTATGTGAGGTGAGCGATCATCTTCTGAGATTACTTTATCTCACTATGTAATGACAAAAAGGCTAGCATCCGGCCCAACAACTAATTATTATTCAAGAGTTTCAAGACCATGTACGGATGAAATTTGATTTCGATGGTCTCGTAAGGAACAATTAAGAAATAAAAACACTCTTAGATGAATATTAACGTGGTGTGTTGAAGTATGCGTATGGTTTTAAAATAATTGCAGGTGAGGTAGAAGTAAAATGTATTAAACACACACTGCAGAAATCGGAATTGATTTGAATTCTCAAGGACATAATATTATTTTGATTTCACTTTTAGCTCCGCAACAGATAATAAAATGTATTGGTAAATAAGTGCATTATAAAATGACGAAAGTAGTAGGTAAATTGCTTTCCTGGGTGGTTTTTGACAGGCTTAAGAAACTTAAACAAAGTATAATTTAGAATCAATTTATTTTATTATTTTTAACATCATGTATATTATCGAGGCTTCTGACTATGGTCATTTTTTGCGTCATCTGTTTCAAAATTATAATATAGAATCAAATTAGAAGGGATAAAATGTATTGGTAAATGTGCATTATAAAATGACGAAAGAAGTTGGCAAATTGCTTTATAGGGTGGTTTTTGATATTGGTTTTGTTGGTTTTTGATGGCATCGCGTGTAATCCATCCAGTAAATCACGTATGGGTATGTTAAGGATTATACCAACGCGAAAATAAAGGTCCTTGAGTACGAAGGAGATATACATATTATCTTGGGTGTTTAGTGTTTAAACCTCTTTATGCTGTGAACAAACGTATATTCATGCTCGACGGTTTGGCTCGATAGAGCACGTTGACTTGAAACCGTGCTCGCCGTTGCGTCCAAACTCAAGATGTTTGACACAAGACGCCTGAAGATGGCGTAAACATGAACTAACGCTATATATTTATATTTTAATATGGCAACCGCATCTGCTATCGTTATGTCATAGACGTCGGCGCCTTCCCTTTTCGCCAACTTATACCTGCAGCACTGTAAATTTCTGTCGAACATCGAGCAACATTCACGGCCATTGAATATTTTTTCCCATCGAGCCGTTGGGTCGATATCGAACAAAAAAGCGTCGAGCGAGTACACACGATGAGACGTGTTCGAAAGAGCGTAAAACCACCGAGCATGAACTAGTGTGGGTCCGGGACTTAAATAAGCGCTTTCGAAATGAATGTTACTTAAACTCCTAGTTAGAAGCGTTATTGTAGAAACATACAATTTATTGCACAACAAATTTGTCAGAAGAAATCAAAGAAAAACACAAAATACTTATTATGTCTCCTATATTTTCTAAGATTTAAAAAAAATATTACTCCCAACATTTCACATTGAAACATGAAAAAAAGTGTTTTATTTTAAAAATTATTTGTAATGTGTTTCGATATTCCAGTGGAGTATTTAAAAAATCAGGTAGTTAATATGTCACGTATCGCCAACATGCTAATTAGTTTGCCTATATCAAGGCGCTCATGGGATGTAACTGAAATGTCTTTATAATAATTTTATGGTTGGGTCTTTCTATTTGGTCATTACTATTTTTTTTGCTCACTGAGAGCAATTGTTACCAATGATATAAGGAGGAAACCATTTAAATTATTAAAAATACTTTTTTTATTAATTTTCCCAGATTTCACGGGCTGCGCCAGTATTACATGTATGTATATATTTTTTAAGATTTTTAATCCAAAGTAGCTACCCGGCCGTATACGTTAATGTCCAATTAAAATAATAATTACCAATCTAACTAAAGCCCTCAGAAGTAAGATAAATAACATTATAAGTGAAATTCGAGATAGTAAAAATTATTTTTATCATTTGTTTGAGAGTTTGAATAAGCAAGTACCGTGAAATAGATAAGCAAAATTTTACTTTAAGGCGGCACTATCCGAATTTCTACCGATTTCTTGCAAATATTCCTTGAACATTTGAAGTTTTTAAGCTCTTAAAAAAATATGTTATTTTTCAAGATAATATCTATACAACCTCCACGCCGAAACGCAAATTATATGAAATTCCCTCGATAGAAAAAAATCGCAAAGTATGCTCCGAAATTTTTTATTTTCAAGCCTGTCTATTATATAACAAGTTATATGTATGAAAAAATTCACAGTGTTTCTTTGAACGTTGTATTAGACAACCCCCACGAGATTTTTGCTCTATTCTAAACGAGTCGTGTTTTATTTAACATTTTCACAATTTTCGCTTCACTTTTATCGTTTGAAATATTAGCGCGCTCTCTCCACATTCGTAATTACATATCTCTCTATCTTCTTCTTTTCGTGCTCGGGTACGGGGCCTTAAGACGATCCCCTAGTCCTGAACCCATTCGGAATTGAGCGGAGTAAGCGATTTTAGGGCGTTGACCAAAAAAAAAACAATAATCAATAGCAAGCAACGTTGTTCTCTTATTTCGCAAGTATATTTTTACAGAACAGAGCAATAATACACATCTATTCAGCCCGAAATCTGGGCGGTCACTAAGTGCGACTAAGACGGTCCTTCTGGAGATAACAGAAGGGTGAAATTTGCAGTTGGGTAACACCCCTTTTAATTTACTGAAAAGAACATCGCCAAAGTTCATGTTTTTTTTTGTGAAGTTCAGAAACAAATATTAAAATGTTTCCAATTATTTTGTAAGAAAGTTAATTTGCCAGATTATGCAATAATACCGTATCCGAAAAGGGGTTTTTAAATATGAGATTTCGCACTTCAGAGCATTTCTTTATAGACCTGATACTTTATTTTTTTCTAACCTTATTAAAAGACTTGTCAAAAAATGACTCGATATTTTTAAAAGCTTCCAATCACGCAAAACACATGATTTTGCGTGATTTTGTATTACTTCATAATGTGGATCATCCACGAATAATTATTAGTAGAGTATTCAAGGAAGGAAGAATATGTAGGACAATATAAAATTATCTTTCACAGAAATTAATCCACTTGGGAAAACCTGAATTAAAAAAAAGTGGCAAACTTATGTTAATCTAGTCGTATTATTATTGTGTATTTTATTATGGCGTATTAATTTGTTCCACTTTGAAGAGTCTTCCCAGAAACGAGCTATGACTGGATTCCACAAAAAGTAATGTTGTTTTAACAAAGAATACTCCATCCCACATCACAGTAAAATCTACTTCAGGATGTGGTCACGCTAAATAAATTATTATCGTATTACGTCAGAATTTACAATATTGGATAGCGACGATATCGGAGTTGGCAATAATAAAATATTATAAAGTGATTTACTTATCAAGTGTCGTTCAGGATAATAAGGTAACTTATTAAGTAACTAAAATATAATGTATTAACAAAAGTGACTTGATTTGGGTTATTTAGTTCAATTGATTTGATTTACTGCATTCGAGGCAATCTAGTGAATAGCCAGTACATAAAGTATTTTATTACGAACACTGTCTTGAGTTTTAAAAAATTAAGTTATCTTTTGGTACAACTATTCAGTAATATTATTAAACAATTTTTAACCCCCGTGTTCTAGGTGTCTAAAAATCTCGTCCCATACTACGTGGGGTATGACATACCCCAAAATAAAAAAAGTAATAAAATTATCATATTTATTTTTTTCGGCGGAATTAAGCATTTGGATAAATACATAGTAATAATGAGGTTTAAGTAAAAAGTATGTAATCAAACATTTTTATTAAAAAAAAAAAACTTCTATAATATTTGTAACTTAACAATCATTTTCTTATGTACAAATTTTAAATGGCACTTTTAATTATCACAATAGTTTTAATTTAACAAACTACAATATATTTTATTATAATTAAACAAAAGAAAGATATATTTATGTAGTTTTATTATCACAGTTTTGAAATTATTGCGATTTTTGAAGAACTGGGATGTGTCACACCCCACCTGGTACACGAGGGTTAAAAACAGTTTATTTAAACAAGCTCTGCTGTTTATTTATTATTATGCGCGACAGCTGTTTTGCCTTCTGAAGGCATTGTCAAACTGTCACCTTGTTTTTTTTTTTTTTATAAATTGAATAATAATATTAATTTTTGTTACATAAAAGGTAAACTTAAAATAAAAATGGAGTTTTACAAATCAAAATTATAGCAATAAAAAAAAAACCGTCTCTAGTAGCACTAGGTAATTTTCCGTAATTATTTATATTGTTGTAGGTGGTGGCCGGACAACTCAACAACATACAACTTTAACACCTCTTTTTAAAAGTCAACAAAAGTGTTAAAATAAAAATTGTCAAATAGGTGAGGTTATGGGCTACTTTTTTTCATAACTTAATGACTTTTTAAAGGATTGTTGAAAAGCCACTTTATAGAGTTGTCGTGGAACCAATGGAGGTTGTAGCTGTTTAAATATAAACTGCATATAAACTTTACGGGTATGGTTTAATTTTATTTATTCAAATAATATTTTCCCAGTTATATCAATTAGGACAATCGGGGAAATTAGGTAAACCTAGCCACTTGAGTAATACAAGCTTAGGGCCAGTTGTTATGTTTCACAGAACTTGAAAAATTTATAAAATTTCAAAGTTAAAAATTCGAGTTCTGTGAAACAACTTTCGGATTAACCAGTTTATAACAAGGGCCGTATCCGTATTACAATAGTACATCTAGTTTTTTGTAATATTTCTCACTTAAAAAAATAAAACCTATTATTCGAATTAAGCTGACACAAAAAATATGTACCATAGAAAGTTTAACCACAAGTAAAAAGCTTCTGCAGTTTATGCTGATTCCAGCAAGGTATAACTTACTGGTCAACTATCTAATATATTTTTTACAAAAATATTTTAAAAGTGTTTGAAGTTTAATTTAATTTTACTAGAATTTTTTCAAGTTCAAAATTTCTTACGTGTCCAGGAGGTGGTAAACATTTTTACAATAACACCCAGATTGTAATTAAAAACACAAAATCGAAATGACATTTAGCATCAGTGACTGAGTTGGCATCGCTTCTTGGGTCCCACCCACGCGTCGCGTGTTCAATTCCTCGGCTGGCTAAGTCGTCCATCACTACACAAGCAACATTTTCCGTTTACTGTGGTGGTGGTATTAAGAGATGTTCAAATATAATCAGTTTATTCTAACTCGAATTTGTTTGTCTTTCTTTTAAAAAAAATAAGTATGGGGTCATTTTGATTACAATGGTCTCCCCTATCACCCTACTTCGTTTGATCCGCATGTGCTGAAACTTTGGAGTACATCATTGACGTGCCCTGTACGGAGTAGTTTATCTGCAAATATTACTTTGCGGGAACGAATAATGAACTTTATTTCGAAGCTTCACAAAACATCATTCAAATTCAAGTTAAAGAGATAAGTAAAGCAATATCAATTTTAAATGAAAAATAGATGTGCGTTGCTCACTAAACATTTAGTTTTTTATTACATTAGCGTCACACAGGAGGTTCTTAGGAAAATAATTCCACCAAGGGCCAACGTCATCTTTGGAGATGATGTGTTGAAGGTCTTTTTAGAAAAGGAGAAGAGGAAGTTCTGGAAAAGAAAAAGGTATGAGGGATGGGTAGGGTCAGTGTGTCCAGGAGTAACGGACGTACGAATCGAACCCCCCTCCGGGGTCCTGTGAAGAGATCAAAAGGTCTCCCTCGAACAGTCTCTCCCGATCCGGACTACCAAGCAGTTAGTGGGCAGACGCATCCAAGACCCGGACAAACCACACCTCATACCCGGGTGCACCCTTGTTAAGTCACCAAATCTAGAAAATCACCTGGGGTGGTTCCCAGGGCCCACATCTGCCTCCGAAATGGTATCCATAAACAGGTTTCTCTTGTCTATGGTTGAATCCTTATAATAAAAATGGTTAAAACGAAGATTTTTTTTGACTAAAACAATCATTTATTAGGATATTTTAAAAAGAAGCCACGAAAAAAAGTGTTCCAGGCATGATTCACACCTTTTCCCTAAAAGCCTTAGCGCACTTGAAGTGAAATTACACAAAACTGCGCTATATAAATACTAAGTTATTATTATTATTACTTCAGCCTAAAAGCTCGTTAGAACGTTACATGTTATATACAAAAAAAGTCAAGAAAATTTATGTATTAATAAAGTAAGAGTAATAATTAATAAAAATAGAAATTAGGACATACAGTTAACGATCTCACCTCTCTATCCTTGTTCCCGTAGACGATGCCGAGATTGGGCATCGCCCTGAGGATGGCCACGAGGGATTGGATTGTGTTACTGTACACCACAGGCCGGTACTGCTTAAAGTCCTCATTCGTGAAGCCACTCTCGTGGATAATTCTGGGGACAAGGAAAACAGAAGTTACAAAAGGTAATGACAGACATATAAAATAAACACTTGCAGAGCTCTCACTAATCAAACAACCACTGCAAAGGTGAAATTTGACGAATACGCACTTTGTAACTGAATGCGAAAGATTAATATAATGAATGAAATTTCAACACTTATACGAAATACCATCAATAGCAGACACAGCGGCAACTGAATCATGGACTACCAAACAACTATTTCAAGAATGGCAATAAACAACAAGACGATAGCTTGTAATTCAATTTCAAACCAACATAAATAAAGCCACCGTATATTGAATACTTTTCTCAGAATCTATTTCTGATTCCTAGAGTAAAATAGAGTTGAAAACAATCCGCATAAGATACTAAAATAAATCTACAACTCCCGACTTCAACGCGAAGTAAAAACAAAACAGAAGAGAACAAATAACACATCGCATCGCTCCTTAAGGAAAAGCAGCAGAATCTGGCAGAGATTATAAATAATGCAACGTATCCATACAGCGCATTCCTCGCCTTAGCATCCACAATGGCGGTCTCTTCAGCTCAATACAGGGCGGCGGATGTGGGTGCATAAAAAGCATCGCATGTGCATTTGCATAGCGATGCAACAATGGGGAGCCTGTCTGTACAAGACGTCTCTTATGTGCTCTGAATTGGATGTACTGTATCAAATCGTTCAGCGTGATTGTAAACACGCTTTCATGAACTCCGGGTGCTCGGCGTTACAAAACGATACTCGAGCGTCTTGACTCTTGAAGCAGCCAGAGCTATTGACACCTACCCATAATATTTCAACAAGTCACGAGTCTTCAGGAAGCCTTTTGTATGGAAATCAATACAAAGTGAATTGGTGTCTCTCTGTCGGCTTAATATGAATATTGATTAGCTGAAGAATCTTAGATGTTAACGCAAAATAATTGTATAGGTTTACTCTTTATTCAGGTCGTTCAGTTATTTATTCTTCGTCAGTATTGAGGTCAACGAATTTAAGGACGCCTAAGATGCGTATAACTTCGATCGGAAAGCCATTATCAGCAGTTTCTCGAGACGGTCACGCAAACATGAGTCGTATCTAATAACGATGTTTTCCAACGTTTCTGCGCTCTCTGACATCTAGAAATAGCATCACAATCACAATTATTGTGTGCTACACCAGCCATCCAATATAGAACAAGTAATTTAAGTAGGGTTGCCGTAAATGCAATAAAAATATGTTCCATGTTTACGGAACTCCCACTGTGTTTATCTCTCTTTCCCGTCCCGGTTTTATTTCCGTACGGTATTTACTTTAAATTGGCTGTTTTTAGTAACATAAACCACCTTGAGCATACGGTCAGGAAAGTTTTGCGAACATCGATATATAATAACAATAGATTAGCCCTCTCATACCGAATTGCGGTGTAAAAATAACACCACCTAAGTTATATATAACACAACTCCCCATCGAAATCCGATGCCTCGCTCGAAACCCTAGACGTACAAGATATAAGTTCACTAAAACAGACCACAAAGTTATCGCTCAAATCCCGTG
Organism: Glyphotaelius pellucidus; assembly: GCA_936435175.1. Taxonomy (NCBI): domain Eukaryota; kingdom Metazoa; phylum Arthropoda; class Insecta; order Trichoptera; family Limnephilidae; genus Glyphotaelius; species Glyphotaelius pellucidus. The sequence goes on from OW386553.1 coordinate 12,645,696, forward strand.
TTGTAATTTGTTAATTAATCGGCCACTTGCAAGCCTGAAAAGCGTCGTGTCAAAAGATAAAGAGATGAACTTTACAATCCATATTGATATAAACTTGTACAAGCTTATAAAAACGTACGCGAAACCAGCGAAGACCGTTCATTTTCTGGCAAAAGTGTTGGCGTAATTTGCAGCGTGAAAGAGTTGTATTTATTACTAGACAGAAATGTAAGATTTTTTATCAATTGTTAGATACTTTTATCGATACGCCATATACGTAATATTCACAAAGCTGATTTAATTGTTAATGATAACGTCCGCGAGAGCCTCTATCTAAAATATTTCTAATTGCCTCAATTTCGTGTTTGAAAAACGATCTTCACAAAGCTAGTCTAGCAAGCGTTGGGACAAATTGCTGGAAGACAAATTTTCTCCGTGCAGAGTGCAGACCAACAAAAGATAAAAATCAAAGCTTCTTCCGATCTTTCGACTGTGAGATTTATTTATGATAAATGTTTTCTTAGGCCAATATTTTTGGTTTCGGTGCCAATTTTAAGGTTCACAAGCCCCAACTAGATAATACTTGGTCGATGTTTGTGAATAATAGTTTTCTCAATTCCAGGCAACAATGCAAAAATAGAGATGAAATTAACTCAAAAATGTCAATTTGGCTGATTGTAATTATGATTTCTATTTTTGGTACTAATGTGGTGGAATTCCATCATTATGATATACAAACTGAAACAAAGCAATTATAATTAGGTATTGGTCAATTATAATATTTAATTAAATAAAGACAATATGAGCGAAACTCAATCGAAAATCTGGAAACAGAAAAATCAGAAAAAGATATTTGCACCTCTGGGACTCGAACCCAGGACCTCTCTACTTTCCGGGCGAGTGCTCTTGACCACTGAGCTAAGGTGTCGATATTCAATTCGGTCACTTTTAACTGTACCACTTCGATTAAGAACCACCCGTAATATCTTCATTTTCTTAACGCATATTTTTATTGGCTGCCATCTTTATGTATGATTGCAAGATTCAAACCCGAACTAAATGCAATCTAGATGGTGTCTGGATAATTTTTTATACATTTTATTTAATGTGCGACATATATTGACTTTTCTGCAAGTCTAGGATGAATATTATTATTTTTTTTATATTTATTAGTGTCTTCATTTCATTTAATATTACAATTTGAGTTTTTACTCATAAAAGTAAAAAAAAAATTAAAAAATAATAATTGGTCAATTAATTAAATTAATGTCTCCGGTATTTTAACTTTTTGTGCAACCCTAACAATACAATAACACTGAATATTACTTGTTGATAGGACGGAGATAATTTGCGACAATGTAACAACCAAGGACCACATTTATTTATTTTTCACAACGAGTCATTTGTATATGTATATTTTTATCCGGCGCTATCTTCGTGTTGAAGTTGGGTGAATGGCAATCTGCACTTCCTGTCACGTGCCACTTGGTGATCTTACTTTCGACCTCGTGTTATCGATCCACTCGCTATGCTGTCTTTCTGTGGCTCTTCTTCAAGAGAGACAAATATTATTTTTGACTCAGGCGGTTACATATGTAGGTATATGAGTAAATATAAAAAAGGAACACTGATGTGGTCACTTACAGGCTTTATTAATAAATTGCATTTACACTATATTATTAAAGATTGATATTTAATTCGTAAATAAAACTGATATTTTAAACCTAAAGGACGAACTACACGATAATAAAATGAGAAAAACTTTGATCACTGCTTATAGAATGTATTGGAGACGAAAAAAAAAAAAACTATATATAACCACCGAAAAATTGAAGTATGTCCTCTACAACAAAGGTGAACTGGTGTGGAGGATAACATACAATATCTTTGCAATATTAATACGTAAAGAACAATAAATAAATAAAAAAAACCACAAATGTGGCAGCTAATACGAGAGCATTAATGAAGCTGCAAAATCGCTTTGGTTTGATTTTTCTGCTCTTGTTTTCTGATCTCGCATTTCTTCGGAAGAATTGAGTTTTTATACGGACAAAACTATTTATTCTTATTATATATTTGCAAGTTTAGAAATTCGGAATGTTATGTTTTAATAGGTTCCATGTCAACTGAGAATAGAGTCAACCCAATACCTCCTTGAAAAGTCTTTAAAAGCTTTGAAAAAAAATAATTTAAATTAGCCCATAGCTTAGGCAAGCTAACGTAACCTACTTGACCAATTTTTTTTTTTCACTCTAAATGACTTATCTGAGATGGTTCTGAGTTGGTTTCATTCCGAGTTGTCCGGTCACCGTTTTAAAAGGTATGTTTAGCTCAAAAAATGCTCAGCATAATTCTTCATTCAGTTTCATTAGGATGATTATTCCTCTACATGGTTCAATTCCATTCCGTTGACTCCGTCCCACGGTCGCGGCACTCATTACATTGGATATTGGATACGAGAGGCGAACCAATCAACTGCCGCTGTACTTGTGCTTAGTGCCAGAGCAACACATAACACGGTAGTGGTGAATGGATATGAATGGCGCCCTTCTGCTTATCGCCGATGACACATTCATTAAACGCGGAGACTGGAAACAGTGGAGCAGGAGGTGGAGTGGAGACTGGAATGGAGACTGGCGGCCGCGGCCAGCAACAATAATGCTGTGAACACATCGATTACGGTCTGGTTATTGGGGAGAGATAGATTGAAAGCGGAGTAATCAATATCCACGATGTTTGGTACCGTTTCATGGCCAAATTATCTTTCCCTTGGAACAAGATTCTATCTGCCATCTGTATGAAACTGAGTTATTGAGGTTCAAAGTTTTAAATTCGAATAAAATATTAACACTAGAATTTATGAAAAAGTGTGTAAGAAGATCGAATTGCCATTGAGTTGTCTTTACCAAAGCCAATCAGCCATGGGTAGACAGACTCTCAGTACCTATGCGCAATCCCAATATCAATTTCGGAGACCGGGTTTTTGCAGTGGTGGGCCCATATGGAACAAACTCCCTTCACATCTGAGTTCAGAGCAAAACTAAAAACTCACCTTTTCAAATTATCATATCCAGAAAAGTAACTGCATTTCTTCAGTAGTATTTCATTACTCAGGCCATGGGATTTTAGTATCTTCACTACTCACTATTATTATGCGCAATTTTTTGATATTTATTTAAAAATTCTTTCTGTTAATTTTTCATCAGCACGGGCAGTAATAATGACAATATGTGTTAATAAATGTAAATATGTTTGTAAATGTAAAAAAGCATGTTAGATGTAAACAACTAATTTTAAGACTTAATACGAAAATAGCCGTATTGTACTCAGTTATACAAATAAGTACAGTTTTAAGTCACTAGTCACAGTCTTAGTTGTAAGTCATTATTTATCTATTTTAGTTATAAGCCACTTGTAATATATATAGATTAAGTAGAAATGAACTTATAAAGCTCCCTTGAGGTGATTTTCTAACGAAAATGGCGCTATAAAAATCATCCAATAAACTCTACTCAAAGACTCAACGTACACACATTTTTATTTTTTGAAACAGCTGCTTTTAGTCTCACATGTCTAGTGTTTACGTGTTTATGAAACAGAATAGTCCAAAATAACAAAACAGTTTTGTTCTAAACCTCATATTCCTAGAATTTCCCGAGATAACAAACCACCAGAGAGTGTTAGTACCTTTTCGTAGAAAACCCTAATCATAAAAGGTAATGAATATAATATAATTAAATTTGTTGTTTGAAACAGCAATTTCGCCTCACGTGTCAGCAGTGGCGGGTCCGTGGGTTTTCAGTGAGCTAAGATTGAAAAATACGACATTATTGATGTTGTTGTAACTGAAAATGATTTTTTTTTCAAAATTTCAACTTTTTGTAGGAAGATCCTTCAGTTTACGGGTGCGACGCAAAACCCAAACTGAAAGAATCTTGAAAATGTTCATAAAAAAATTGAAATTTTGAAAAAAAAAAAATCATTTTCAACTACAAGATCAATAACTTAATCTAGCTCACTGAAAACTCACGGACCGCCACTGGTGTCTATTGTCTACGAGTTTACGTAACACAATATTACAAAATAACTAACAATTTTTTGTTCTAAACCTCATATACCTGGAAATTCCCGAGATAACAAACCACCAGAGAGTGATGTCACTTTAGCAGAAAACCCTAATCATAAATTTATAATAATATAATTATTATAAAAAGCATAGGACTATAATGTATAAAAACATCGCTCAGTGTTAGAGAGGAGAGAGTTTTCCCTGTGGTTGAAAAAATAAATAAGAAACCAAAAAATATGATAAAAACTTATTAGTTTTATGTATACCGATCAGAAACGTGCGGAAATCCAAAACAGTTGACCGGAGTATGTATATCAACATGCAGGAAGTCAACACAAATTAATCAGGTATAATTTTCTATCGTTGGTTCGGTGGCTCTCCCATTCGGTCACACTAATTTATAATGGCCTATCCACCGACAACGCCATCTCCAACAACGAAATTTCAAGTTTTTTACAAATTTATCATGTTAATTAAGAGCATGCTGAGGACACAACTTTATGAATTTTTGAAAAATAACAGTGCCGAAGATATAAGCCGTGAAAATGTTAATTTTTGCGGTCAGCCGAAAAGCGTGTGACGTTACGGGACAAAAGCAGCGGTACTGCAGCACTGCCGTTAGAATTATTTATACGTTACGAATTATGTATATTATTTGTGATTTTTTGACCCTCAGGCTGATCGTTCGCTTTTGAGAATTTCTCATAGAAATCGTTATCTCCCTTACTTTCACGGTGAGAAAAATTAACTAAACGATAAAAAACGTTAGAAATAGAAAACACCACGCTTTATATTCGAATTTAGAAGTTAACCGAAGAAAAATTTAAATATGCACCTCTATGAAACCATAGGTTCCGACCGCAATTTGAGAAAAAATTATGAAACTTCGTGAAATTTTTATTAATTATTTTTTTATTAAACGATAAACAAGTGAGTTAAAAATAACCCTTGTACTACATTTGTCTAATAAAAAAGTGTGATTTTATTGCAAAGCGGAAATTTGCTGACCTGACAATATGCCCGTTACCTCGGAGGTTACATAGGTTCGTAGTTAATCATTTCCTAATACAATCCTAACATTTCCAATAACACATATTATGTAAAAATACACGTTTTATAGAATGAATCGGTCACACATTTTCGTAATAATTTAAGTTTAATCATATTTTCTTCTAATTTTATTTCCTTTTGTAATTTGTCAAATATCTTAAATGCTCCTTCATCAACAATTATGAATTGTACTGCGTGTGAATTCGCGGGACATCAAACACTTAACCCTTATTTTACAAACGTTCACTTTGAAGGCTGATTACTTCGTAATTTTTAACTCTTTATATAATTCACTTCTATTCAAAAATTATTATCCAGTCATATTTAATGACGAAACATTGAAGATAAATTACCCGGTGGGTGGGTGGTAGGTAAGTAGGGCCTTCAGCGAGCGCGGTAGAGTTCGATTCTCACAGCGGGCAACGAAGTAACAACCAATTTAAATAAATTGCTGCTACGTATTTACTCCGATTTGATCGCCCAACTCATGACGTCATATCTGCATCTACACAATGTTAGAGGTTTGATTAAACTGATCAAAATTGATGCTAAACTTAATTGCTCGCTATAAACGTTGCCTACAACTACACGCGTCATTGCTGGCTCAGTGAAGTCAGTCGGCGAAGTCAAATAGTATGGAGGTTACACGGTGTGTACACCAATTAGTGATGGGCATATTCAAGATATTTCGAAAAGTTCGATTATTTCAATGATCGATTATAAAATTAGTCTAATTCTTATTTCTAACTAGCGAGTTCCCGGTATGCGTTGCAATGCCAATAATAAAGAAATTGTTTCTCTGCGTGTCTTTTCCCATTCGTCCCGTTCCCTTTCTGCCTCACTTTTCCCTCTCGTGTCCCCTTCCCCTCACGCATTCCCCATCCACCTCCTCCGCCTTCCCTCGACCCTCTCCGGGGAACCTCCCTCCCGCGATCATTTCGATTCAAACAGCTCGCGTGCCACCTATTGCAATTTTTTTTACAAATTTTCATTTTTCATACATTACAATTATGCATTTTTATATATTTGTTACCTAACAAAGGTACTTTTTAAAATAAGTATAATTTTTGATAAGATTAAAAGTATTCGATTTTGGTTGGACATAGGTGAGTACTTCGATTAAATTCATTAAATTAAAGAATTAATTAGAAAATTGAATTTTGATTTGACAATCGATGGTTTGCAAAATGTCATTCTCAAATTTTGACAATTTACAGTTTCGTAAGAGCTTTTGTAATAATAAATAAACTTTTCAGATGTATTGTCATGTGGTTGTAATAACCCAGAAACCTTCGCGAGGGTGGAAAGAAGGTATTTTGAAAGTTTCAAACATTTCCTATGCTTAATATAGCAATGCATAGACGACTCATATACTTAGAAACGTATATTGATTTTTATATATACGAGTATAAGATAATTATTAGAGTGTTCAGATTAAGAGTAGTGAACTACACTCGGAAATATTCCCCGACCTGATATTACATACCCCGATATTATATACCCCGACCGATACCCAAAATTGGTAAATTATTTAAAAAAAAAATTATTCAAAATGAGGTTGTCTCCTATTTTTATTAAATTCAGTACATTCAGTCGCATTCATATTAAAAGAATGAATGGTCTTACATTGCAGGAACAGGGAAATTAACTATGTAGCACACAATTGGAACCTTCATTCAATGGCTTTAAAATACCTAATCCGGGCAAAACGCAGTTGATATTGTGCCTGCATTATTAGATCTACCTAACAAATACCACACCCTTTCCAGATAGCTTACAAGATATGAAAACAACGAAAACACTGAGGTCAATTCAGAGTTTGCAACGACTGTCCGATGAAGAAGATGGTGACGAAGATAAGAAAAAGTGAAAGTGATTGGAAGGGGGAAGGGACGGAAGGGGTCGGGGAAATGGGGTGTTTCGATTTTACGTATCGCTAACACGAACTACATAACGTAGATACTTGCTCTAGCTAGGCGAGCAATTAGCAACGCATAAAACAGTAATGCGCCCGGGAAGCTGGCGGCTCTAAAATAATGAATCGGTTGCATTCTGTGGGAATTAATTATTTCTAGCTGAAGAGTGTATTGTCAGTCGGGCAAAAACGGTGCGAGGCAGACGGATGGGTGAGAAACTGGGTAATTGCTTTCCTAGTGATCGATCTGACAGGGATCCTAAACCTTTGAACCCAATATCAATCTTATTGTAAAGCTTTTAATATTACGTGTAAGGCTTTGATGACGAAATTTTGAGATTAAAAAAAACATTTTTACAATAATAATGGTAACACTGCATAGTGATGATGCTGACTAAAATATCGAAAAGACACTAGCTATCGTGCAAAATTCGATCTCACCTCTTTTCATTCTTTACTGTGGGATTGTGTATGTTACAAAGATGAAGCTTTTGACAGCCCGTAACATCTGTATAATCTATATTGTTGGATGTTAAAATATTTTAAAGGAAATTCAGTCTATTTTGAAGCTATTAACGATCTTTAAAAATGAAGTTGAGTTGACATTATATAGCAAGTCTAACCCATAAAAAGCAGTCAAGTATCGATTATAAAGTATCAGTGTAAACTGAGTATTTTAACACTACCACTAAAAAAAACTCATTTGTAAACATTAAGTAAAGATCATTTCATGAACATTCTCCAGCTCTAAAGAGTCCTAAATTCTCGTCTCTCAAAATAAATATCAACTCTACTTTTGCCACTAATCCTTTAATAAATGTTTTACTAACAGTGATAGGGATATTTTGAATTTCACTTAAATTATAACTATTGCCTAACTCTACTTTTGCCACTAGCCTTTAATAAATGTTATACTAACAGTGATAGGGGTAGCTAATAATGTAAAACCATGCATGTATAATGTAAAAACATAGAACCTATGAATTCTTAACAAGTTGTACAGCGCCCTTGAGGTGATTTTTCACAAAAACGGCGCTCCACAAATTATCCAATTATTATTATTATCATTAACACCTGAAGCCTACATAACATAACCAAGTCATTTTGAATTTCACTTGAATTCTAACTATTGTCTTTGTTATAACCCGTTTTACCGTAAATTCCATTTATATCTACTGCACGTTTTTTGCTTTCATTATCTTCTGCATTCCTGACATACGATTAGTCAGTATAACAACGAACAAGGTGTCAAATCGATGACTGGTTTCATGTCCCATTATCTTCAATACACACATGAATGTTAGTGGGCCACTTAGACGTGCTTCGAGCCTCAAATCGAGCAAGTATCCCTAATACGGAGCGAAATCAAAATAATTAATGAGTCGTCTGTAGGTTTTGTGGGTACGCTCCACGGCCTATAATTAATAGGTAGCCTAAATTTACATTCATAAGACGTAAAATTATTTTTAATTGGTGTTTTTAATTTCTAAGCACCGCGCCGCTTATTAGGAACATGAATGTTTATGTAAACAATGTCTATACAAACATGTGGGAAATGTTCCAATACCACCCATCCATTATCAAAATTAAGGCAACAATTTTTTTGAAACATGGACATTGTAGTTCTGAATTTTCTACACAAGCCTTTTGGCGTATAGTTTTGGTCATCAATTCAAGAGACAATAAAGAAGCTTTTTTGGGACAGTATTTGAATACCAGAAGGCTGATACGGAAGAAAATCAAGGATTTGAGCGAGTTTACAAGTTACTAGCCGGCGAATCCACTACCTGCTAGTAAACTCGCTCAGTGTAATTGTATTACTAGCTAACTAGCAGTGTGAACAATCTCCGAAAAAGGTTGAAAAGGGGTCAACAGCTGATTTCGTAACTGTCATACAGCTGAGAGAATTAGTTTGCGCGGGACTCGTCATTCTCGCTACGCGCCAGTGTGTGGCGCTAGCTGCGAGCTCAGTTTTCTACAATATGTCGACAGAATAAGTTCGCGCGGGAGTCGTTATTTAAGCTGCTACTGTCGCTACTGAGCGAGTCAGTTTTGTGTGTCATCATGACGATCTCACTCGCCGATTCACTCGCTTTTAAACTTACTGGCTATTATCTTGTAAACTCGCTCAATGTAATCGAGGCTTAAGAAAGGAAAGGGCAAACATTCAAGAAAGTTTGGGACGACCTGTCTGTTTATATCAAGATCAAGATACCAATCAATCAAATAATTGTAGGCATTAGGTATTCCTAGATAATACTTTTATAAAAAAAAAAACTGAACGCCGCAATAAAATTTCATATAAATGGGGTATTTCCACAAACCAGGTATACCGCTTAAAACAAGTGGAAGATTTAAAGATTATTTTTCTGAACATGATTATCGCATTAAAAATGTTTAATTTTGATATTTTCATTCATAATTATTGATTTCAAAATACGCGTAAACGGAACGAAACGTAAACGGCCCATAACTGCTTGTACGATTCATGACGTCGCAAGAGTCGCCGTTCCGAGGTTTATCACCGTGTTACTATCAAAAATCTAAACATCCTAGACTTGTTCGGGGTTATGGACGGTTTTATTTCATATTTAAGATGATTGTTTATGATTGTGTTATGTTTCTACAGTTTTATATAATATTGTTCAGTTGTTATGACTGATAGTAGTATTTTTAACGGCGTAATCCGACAACTTGCCTAAAATAGACGCTACAATGAATAACAATAATTTTCTAAGCCCTAAATTTCGGGATTTTAAGACGATATGGTAATGAAAACATTTTTTTTACACAAACTCTCATATTATATACGTTATATACTGGTTTCAATATTTTGACAAAATAGAATTAATTCCGGCCCTTTTCTTGTCTTGATTTAAAATAAATAAAAAATATATTTTTTAAACGTTTATTATAAAATTTATATATACAATTTATATATACATACATATACATATTAACGCCGGGATTGCTAGTCGAGAGCCTTACCCCTCGACCACGGAGGCAGTCATTATTTTGTAGATATCCATCTTACGACTGTATACAAAGGTGTTTCCACGTTTAAATTATGAATTTAAATAGTCAATAACGAAAGGTTTTTTTTGTAGTTTAAAATTTAAATCTGAAAAAAAGGCTCGGGGGCTCCATCGAAGCCTCCTTCTTCTTCTTCTTACTGTACTATAGGGCCAATATATACTGCAGATAGTACACAACTGCTGACCCTGTACAAATCGCAAGTCCACCTGTTGAATTTGGCAGCCACCTTTGGTCTAGAGTCCCAAAATATTTGAAAATTCAGAAAGCATAAACGGGCGGTCCGTTCGATAGATTTCCCTCTCTAACAAACGGATTGCAATGTTTAGCGCGCAGGTTTCAGATGGGAATGGTGTCCTTGTTCTACCGGTATTTCAATAGAAGATGCTCCGAGGACCTAGCGTCATCGAACCCTTCGGCGGTGGTGTCAAACACATTAAACGCACTCCCAACAATTGTACACAGTCGACATTTTTTGTCGCCTTAGAAATGGTCGTTTAAACATCTTATTTTGGGTTTTTCTTGTAGTATTTGTAAACATGTCTATCAAACTAAACATGTTTTGCAAGTGGGAAAATATAGGATAAATATAAAGATATAATTCGAGCAAACTGGAAGTCAATAAATAACACCAAGTACAACTTACGGACTCACTACAGGCGGCGATCGCATGATGATAGGCGCCTGTGACGTCACAGAATGACTGGTGGCAAAACCATCGTTTTGGTGGCATTTTAAAAAGGCAAATTTTAAAAAAGTTAAGTCGTCGTCATAAAAATAAAATAAAAATTCCGTTATCATCGTAATTTTTTGCTTAATTTTTTTCAATAATAAAAAAAAATTGTGGAAATACCCCATTGTTGAAAATTATTGCCAGCGCATTTTTTTTATTAAATAATGTAGTGCACCGTCTAATAACCGGCTTTTCAGTGTACTCAGAAATGTTATGATTCGGAATGGGTTGTCAAGATTCCAACCCAACAAGAGAGCAACTTGACGAATGTGAGTAAACATATATTAAGCCGAACTTAAAAATCAACTGGAATACCGGCCCTAAACAAAGCGATGAAGTGACCAAATAAACGTAAGCATGTGTTCATTTTTTACAAAACAATGATATCAATAATATAAATGTATCTTTATAACCTTATTTAAACTTCCTTATCATATAACATTATGTATTATCTCACTGTGCCACAGATTTACAAACAATAACGGCAAATCTAAATAAAATAAATCCTAAAAGCAAAATATCCATTGTACATGAACAAGTTGTTGGTCTCGATGATTAATAAATTATGAAGCATTGAATTAGTGAGTGTTGTTGTTTTATAGCACTCGACATGAATAATGCTGTTAACCGAATGAATCATTTGCGACAAAGAAGAAAAACATAATACAGAAGGAGACCACGACCACGCCCGAAAATTAATAATTGTACATTAATATTAATAGACTGGACAAGGAAGCGGCATAATGACTCAAAAACAATGTATACAACGGTTATAAATGTGAAAAGTCATGGTTCTATTGGTGGCGAATTTATAGATGTTGAATTTGGATTTGAAGGGCGGGGGATCGATTCTATTTTTCACGTACTCGAAGATCAGAGTTTAAGAGATAATCTCATTGGATATCGTTGAATTTGGATTTGAAGGACGGGGAATCGATTCTTTTTTCACCTATTTGAAGATCAGAGTTTAGGAGATAATCTCATTGGATATCGTTGAATTTGGATTTGAAGGACGGGGAATCGATTCTTTTTTTCACCTATTTGAAGATCAGAGTTTAGGAGATAATCTCATTGGATATCGTTGAATTTGGATTTGAAGGTCGGGGAATCGATTCTATTTTTCACTTACTAAGATCAGAATTTAGGAAATAATCTTATTGGATATCGTTGAATTTGGATTTGAAGGACGAGGAATCGATTCTATTTTTCACCTTTTCGAAGATCAGAGTTTAGGAGATACTCTCACTGGACATCGTTGAATTTGGATTTGAGGACAGGGAATCGATTCTATTTTTCAACTATTTGAAGATCAGAGTTTAGGAAATAATCTTATTGGATATCGTTGAATTTGGATTTGAAGGACGGGGAATCGATTCTATTTTTCACCTACTCGAAGATCAAAGTTTAGGAGATAATCTCATTGGATATCGTTGAATTTGGATTTGAAGGGCGGGGAATCGATTCTATTTTCCACTTACTCGAAGATCAGAGTTTAGGAAATAATCTTATAGGATATCGTTGAATTTGGATTTGAAGGACGGAGAATCGATTCTATTTTTCACCTACTCGAAGATCAAAGTTTAGGAAATTATCTCATTGGATATCGTTGAATTTACAATTTGGGAGGCGGGAATGGGTACCGCCGCCCCGAGAACCCTTATTGGATAACCAACACCTCTGCCATAGGTCACCCCAAGTCGTTCGCTACGTTTGGTGATTTAGCAGGGGTGCCCGGGTTCATGGGGTAAGGTTTGTCCAGGTCTTGGAGGTGGATGACCAGGACACACTGAACCCCAGATTCCTACCCACCCCTTAAACCCCTTCCTTCCTAGAATTCTCCTCTCCTTCTTTTTCTTAAAAAAAACCCTCCACAGAGCATCCCCAAAGATGACATAGGCCCTGAGGGAAATTATTTTCCTCAGGGCCTCCTCTGTGGAGCTTATGTAAAAAAAAAGACGGGGAATCGATACTATTTTTCACCTATTTGAAGTTCAGAGTTTAGGAGATACTCTCATTAGATATCGTTGAATTTGGATTTGAATGGCGGGGAATCGATTCTATTTTTCACCTACTCGAATATCAAAGTTTAGGAAATAATCTCATTGGATATCGTTGAATTTGGATTTGAAGGACGGGGAATCGATTCTATTTTTCACCTATTTGAAGATCAGAGTTAAGGAGATAATCTCATATCTCATTGGATATCGTTGAATTTGGATTTGAAAGGCGGGGAATCGATTCTAATTTTCATCTATTCAAAGATCAAAGCTTAGTAGAAAATCTCCTAAAGCACAAAAAACTCTCGAATGGCGAGATCTGGAATCAAGAAATCGCCTTTTCCGTTTGAAATTTCAAGGTAAACGCAAATTTTAGCTCACCACAACACTTTCACCACGAGCTATAAAGTTTTGAAAAATCTATTAAACTGCATAAAGATAATTTTATGAATTTCTGAGAAGTTTTCTACTTTAGTTCGTCATCTTTTACCACTGAGAATAAACGCATATTTGAAGTCTGCTGAAGTCTGATAGCGAGGGACGAGAGGAATAATTATACAGTTTTTACTTGGCACAATAGAACGGGTCTGAATGGTAGATGCTGTAATCAATTCAATCCAACAGTTTCAAGTGCTCCGCTAATATACACGCACACATACGCAGGCATCAAGTCACTTGATAAGAGTAGACATATTTGCTTCACGTCAAAAACAAGAAAAAATGCTGACTCGTCCATTAGAGCGTATTCCTGCCGTAAACAGTACGTGTAAACATTAGCGCGGCTTACATTACGCACGGTATGTGTCTGACACGATGTGACAACCCAACATGTTTTATTACGTAATGAATCAGTGCGTCATATCAGCCAGCTTCCAGTCGAATCAGGATGTGCAGCGTAAAGGGGGTGACGCAAACAAGCACCCATCTAAATCTCAATCAATTCGCGCCAGCTGGTGGGGACGTGTTATCACTTATCACCACTGATTGCACGCGTCGCGACGCTCAATCTACGTATCCTACACCAATTAACCGAATATCCCTACAAACGTGATCTATATTATTAAAAATTCAAGTCGCCAACTTACAGAACAATTTTCCACCCCTGGGTTCGAAATTGACCAGGGAAATTAATTATCTGATCAGGAAAGACTTTTGTTGTCAAACTTATTTATATAAGATAATATAATTTTTAAAAATAGATATGGCCGTTGTTTCCAACTTTTCGATCGATCAATCTGAGTCTCCAATCAGCTAAGTGATTTGTTTAGTAACGCTCGATTCGCCTGTTGGTCGGAGAGTTGCGTTGGGAAGAGAGTATTTGTGCGTTTGAGGGTTGTTGAGCCAAAATTTCGGCTCATCAGTTGATCAGTAGGATTGGGAACAAAGGCCGTTAATCCTTCTCACTATGAGAACCTGTGCTGAGGCGAAATAGGATTTGGATAGGGGGTCTTCAGCGACTTCTAAAAATAGCTCAAATTCAAGATTTGGAGGATATTTTCAGTAACAAAATACGACGATGTTTGCGATGGTGATACTAGGTGGAAGTTTGTTGTACAACTTTACAGCAAAAAAATCAGAGCTTCTTTGTCCGAACGTAGTTGGGTACATCTAACTAGTGGATACATTTTAAAAAGGTTGGATCAATTCCATTCGAAGTAAGGGAAAATTGATATTATTTCGGGCACACAGGCACACAATACACTTCTGCCAGTGTCTCTTCAGTGACTCGTACCGTGTTCGGAGATAAATTATTATATTCATTTAACGTAAGCCTGAGTCTTTTATGGTAATGGCAGAGTTTGGCAAACAAGATAATAATAGTATTAGTTAGTTAATTAATAATTATTATTAGAGTATTGGTAAAAAATTGTTCAGCGCTCTCGAGGTGATTTTTTTTACATTATCGACTCTATACAAATCATCAAAATATTATTAATACCGATGATTGCCACCTTGGATAAGGGAAGAATAACGCGGTTTCTTGTCAGCACTTTAACAACAAAGGGAATGCGATAAAACTATTTCTACTTTTACTAAGGTATTACCCATCAACAACATCGGCGCCGAATATCACCTACAGATTGCACTATCTAGGGATTTTGCTCTATCGGTAATCTTATCTGGATATCATGATTCCGATTCTAAGTACCTATCTTAAGCCTCGATGACATTGAGCGAGTTTACAAGCTACTAGCTGGGAAATTTACTATCTGTTAGTAAACTCGCTCAGTGTAATCGTGTTACTAGCTAACTTGCAGATTGTGGACAATCTACGAAAAAAGTAGAAAGGTGGTCAACTTTAATCGCTACTCGCTAGTGTTTGCCTAAAGATGGCGGCCCACCAATAGCTGATTTTGTTTGTCAGAATAACTTCGCACGGGAATCGTTATTCTCGCTACTGGCTAGCGTGAGGCGCTAGCTGCGAACTCAAGTTTTCTACAAAATGTCGATAGAATTGTTATTTTAGCTGCTACTGTCGCTACTGAGCGAGTAGACAGTGTGGGTCGCCGATTCAATCGCTTTTAAACTTACCGGCTAGTAGCTTGTAAACTCGATTAATGTAATTGAGGCTTTAGCCTCCAGCCATTGGACACTAGATTCCTTTAGCTTAAGCCATACTGACGTATTATATTAACGTGCATGGTTTAAGGATGATACAAATCCCAGTGAGGCTATGGCATCCCCAATTGGGTATGTTCTGAGGCTGAAGGAGTGCGGAAGGAAAGGAGATAGGAAGGAGGAAAGTGGGAGAGTTCCTGGTTATCTGTTGATCACACAAGAATAAAGCTATTTTAAGCAACATTGCAATTGTTAATAGTGGTCTTACACCTTCGACATGTTGAACTAAACATCGATGTTTTTCATGATCTTTTGGGTTACCACTAACTATTATCCAATTTCTTGTTCACAACACGAGAAACGACGAATTCAATACAAGGGTAAACAACTGACAATTTAATTTATTTTTTTAAACCAGGGGACGATTGATCGGATTGTGGCGTAGTAGAAAAAGATGCTGCACCTTTTAATGACGAAAATTCCGTTATGGACACCAGTGCAATTCTGCAAATTTTTCGGGCTGCAACCTGAACTTATGGTAGCAAACCTTTGACGGGAACATTATAAGTTTTTCGTCTGCTCGGAGTTTGTCCTACAAATAACCAATTAATATTACTCTTCCTTAGGTTCCCAATTGAAACTTGCACGTGTACGTTGTACTGCCTAAATAAACACCCGTAGATTAGCTAGATGTCTGCATTCAACATGGTAATTCAACGATGTGCCTTTGATTGGTGCGGGGGCGAGATGACAAGCCAGTTCGGTCCCAGTTCACATCTGACCCGACCCACCTGACCCCACGTTGGGTGCCAATTGGCAAATGAAGGTGACGACTAATCAGCTTAATCGCTGTTACGTGATTCGGTCCCTTGTTGTTATGTTCGTCCATGCAAAAGTGGCGTGCATACGCGTACTTGTACTTATTGGGAATAAGTAGGACATGTCTTTAATATAAATTATTGAGCGCGCAAGTTTGTCATGCGATCATATTCCTATAGAGGAACAATGGATTTTTCTGGCTGAAGAAGCCACAAGCCACACTTAGAAGGCAGGCGTATAAAACCTTCATTGAATCAATTACTGTACAATGGTATTGTTTTTGGACTGTTGGGCGGACTGCCGTTGCATCGGGGATTTTCAAAATTTCAGCCCAAGAAGGTACGGGTTTTTCTTCTTTTTAACCTACATAACTTTTACCGCCCTGTCACATTTCCACCACTCTTGTCACATTTTGTCTTTACTATAAATGAATCTCTCTGGATCTCAGAAGGGAAATTGTAGCAAGGGGGGAAGGAGGCCTAAAATGCCTATCGGGGGTGACAAACACGAGCTGCGTGTATACCTATTTCGAATGAAAACCCACGTGACAGAATTGTCGTACGAAATTGTAGGAGACAAATTTTTGAGATTTTTAAAAATATTTTATAAAACATCATTAAAAATAACAATCGCTGTTACTTGATAGGTTATATCTTTTGGAATTTAAAAAAAGTTTTATATTTTATCTCGTCATATCATTTTTTGTAACATTATAGAATACACCCAAGATGAGGTGGCAGAAGACAATTGTGATTCGTATTTTTAACTCCAAAAATATGAACACATAATGTTTTTAAACGCACACAGTAGTTACGTCTTTAGTAAAGTAGATTTCAAAGTACCTATGTAATTATAAAATAATGATATTGGTAATTCTGTTGAATTTTTCTCCACTAACTGGTGGATACAACTTTATGTAGGTTAATAAGAAGAACGATCCATACAAAGTAAGAGAAATATGGCGCAAAATCCTAAATACAATTTAGTTGGTTGTGAAAAATTTTGGGGGTAGGTTATTAACGACTTACCTACATACTTTTTTAGCGTACCGTAACCTAAATTGCAGGAAATGACTAAAAGAGTCCTACTTATACCCAATTACTTAACTTGTACAGATGCAGAATTGAATAACACCGTAACTAACGCAGTAGGTACTAATTAAGTACAGTAAATTTAATTAATTAATTACAGTAGAAGAGGTCATTACGCGCTAATTAGCATAACATAAAGCATACTAAAATTACACAACGGTGATAGATTATGGTTTATTATGGAAATTCAACAATCTAGAAGCTACAAGTATTATTAATTTATTGATTTATTAAACCTAGCCATCAGATTTCCTGTACTGTTTTTGAACATTCGGCATTATTGAAGTGAAAACTTCTTTAGCACCGTTGTGATTTGAAACTCGATGAAACGAAAAATAGCGTCACTAAAAAGAAACAAACATACGCATCTATAGGATTTATCCTGCGAGAAATGAGTAGTATAATCGGTATCTTCTTTGTGCGGTGCTTCGTAGCCTCCCCTATCTTGTCTTCTTTGGTTTTCTGAAGATTTCACTTCTGGTGAAGGTGGCGCTACAGCCCATATCGAGCTTTGGCCTCCCGCAACATTCGTCTCCAACTCCTCCTGTCCTCAGCGGGTGACTTCCAGTTTGTTACCTGGAGAAGTTGCTGCATCCCCTCTTACCTCGTCCTCCCACCTCAGTCTGGGTCTTCCCACCTGGGTGTCCAGTCATAATTCTTTTTGGAATGCGTGTGTCCGGCTTTCTTTTCTGAAGGTTTCACTCCTACCGCGTGTGAATTTTATATTTGCCCACCTATACACCAAAAACGATTTTACCCACCTAAAAAAAAACGCAGATTTAACGGCCACTCACGATTCAATCGAGAATTAACGATTTAAATCTTCCATTATCTATCGAATTCCAAGTTCTTAAAAAAAAATCCCTTTTCATATTTCATATCAAATTTACCTAATTCTGCAGTCTGCTAAAATGTTCATTATAAAGGGCCATCCATAAATTACGTCACACCAATTTTGATGATTTTTTAACCCCCCCCCCCCTGTCACACATCGTCACATTTGTGAGACCCCCTCCCCCCTAGTGTGACGTCACTTATTTTGCAATTTTACATCACACTTCTATACTCCCCCCCCCTTAATGTGTGACGTAATTTATGGATGGCACCTAAGATAGGTACTTGGCAAAATTAAATTAGTACGAAAAATTAATTTATGTTTTTTGGCATACGATACGTACGTAGATCTTCAGTTAATTCAAGAAACTCGATGAATTTACCCTGTTGAAAAAGAAAATAAGCCATATGCACAATATACACGAACTGACACAAATACTGCAAAACGGGATTGCAAAACGTGCTGTAGCTCTTACATACACCCTGTATATTGCAGTCGGCCGATCAATCTCAATCAACTCCGTCGATCCGTCAACCTCTATTCTGCCTTGTGCGGGGTACAGTGTAGGTACAGGGTGTCGCCGACAGGCCCGACGAGAGACGGCATGGTTTTGTGATGTGGGGGCAGGGCAGCGCGAGAAGACGGACGCTGACGGACGGCGGACAGGTTGTGGACGGGCACTGACGGATGCTGAGCGAGGTACCGGGTCATCGGAAAATAACGTGTGCCGAGGTAACGGGATTGATTGCAAACAGATTCTGTTTGATGAGCATTGGAGCATATGTGCATTGGAAAAACAAAAATATATTTAATTTTTTTAAAGGCTATCTAACACCTACACGAAAATTGCTAGAACATCAATTGTTTGAAATTTCTAACCCAAATTAACTCTCATCATCTCCATACCTAGCTCTGTTTCGCCTTTTTAAATTTTTTTTTACGTCTATCGTTTTGCCATCTTGCATGGTTGAGTATTTTGCATTTGTTTTATTTTGTTTTGATTTTGTTATTGATTTTGCTTCTGATTTTGTTATGCAAGTTTAGATGTTCTTTGAGAAAAAAATAACATAAAAGCCCAACTGGTCGTGAAAATCAAAATAAATAAATGAATTACTTTTTTTTCTATTACTAATTACTTTAGACGAGAGGTCTGGGTTCGAGTCCCAGTTGCGACCATTGTCGTTTTCTATTTTTCTGTGTCTTGTTCTCTTTCATATTTTCATTTAGATTATAAGCGTTATTTTCTTCTTCAATGATGAATTACTTCTCTTTAAAAAATCATTCAATTATCCAAAAATAAGACAAGACGCTAAAATCTGAACCAACCGTAAGAAAAAAGACTTTCGAAAGTCAAGCGGAATTGAGCAAGAACTAAATCGTAATAAGAGTAATTTATTTATACATATTAGTGCCAAAATTAAAATTAATAGAAACAAACAAAATGTTCAAAAATGAATCCTTTCATTTACTAAAAACAATCATTTGAAACAAATGTCAATACACCTTAAACTAAACGAATACTTTACGTGAATTAAATACCTCTGCTTCTTTACACACTGTAATATCGACCCATAAAAGGCAGAAAGAACAGCGTAACCGCCGAAAAGTAAATTGTTCAGGAGAAGGTTTTTTTTAAAATAACTTTCTTCGTTGATTCCAAAAAGGATTTTGGTTAATTAGGATTATTAATCTTTGGTTGCTGCCTATATAACGCTGATAAAACAAATATCTAAATGCCTTCAGTTTTTGAGATAGTGGCGGTAACGCTGTTTTGCCTATGACCCTGACAGATTTTTTCCTTAGGAAATGTCGCATACGCTGTTTGGACCACAAAATTATTTTTGAAATATTTTTCACGAAATCATGATAGGTAAACAAATAACTAAATAAAATGGTTCCATGACAGTTGATCCTTAAGTTGACTAAATACAATGATTTGCAAGTAAGTATGCAAAGAGGATATACGGCCGTATAACCAAAGTCGATATACTTGTATCTAAAGGCATCTTGATTGAAAATCCGCTGTAAAAATATTTTTACTTACAATAATTTCGACTCTCCGAAGGTGCGTGCGGTAATAACAAAATACGACATACTTATACGTGCAGTTGGCTTAGCAAAAAACCAATACAACACCAGAGGCCCAACTTCTCCCAACCGTATGGAGCCAGTGAGACTACGGCCTCTCCAATGTTAGTATGTTATGAGGCTGAAGGTAGTGAGGAGGGGAAGGAGATATGTAAAATGTACCTGGCTATTCAGATCTAGTTACCAACAACGCTAAAGCAATTTCAAGTAATAAGTCTAATACCTACACACCACACCAGCGTAGAAAAACAAAAAAAAATCATATAATATAACTTTTTATCCGAAAACAACACAAGAGTCCCAACCGTCTGGAACCAGTGAGACTAGGGCATCCCCAATTTTAGTATGTTATGAGGCTGAAGTTAGTGGAGAGGGGAAGGAGATATGGAAATGTACTTGGGTATTCAGATCTAGTCACACCTTCAGATTTTTCACACCCCTTCCCTCCCCAATACCTTCAGCCTCACAACATACCAACATTTTTATAACCATAGTTTCACTGGCTCCAGACGGTTGGGAAAAATGCAATAATCTAAGGACGTAAATGTTAAGGAGGCTAAAAATCTTGCAGTTTTTCGTAGATTATGTATTTATTTATTTCTATTCTTGTACATACACTTTACAAATAATTACATAGTTTACATAGATAATAGGTTATTAATAAGAAAAAAAAAACATGTTAAAGATCCGTAACTGTATGTAAATAGGTTAGTCGTAGTGTTTTGTGAACACCTCACTAGGCGAACCTGTGCTGAGGTGTTCCCATGTTTGGGATTAAGTGCTATTCTGTCGACCTAAGTAGAAACACTGTAACCTCCTTGATATTGTCAAGAAGGGCACTGTGGGTCGACCCATGGCGGCAGTATCCTACACATAAATTAAAAGATTAGTTTCGGTGGAGATCTATATATACAGTTGTTCTTAGAATCTAGATTATGAGTAAGATAAATAATTGTCTTGATAAACGGTAGATATATTTTTCTATGGACCACGCGCCAATGGTATAATCACGGATATTGTGGTAATATTTTCTGTCTCGAAACAAAGTTTATTTAATTATATTTTTTTTATATTTGGGATGGGTTATGTTTGGTTAGGTGTTATAATTTTTTGAGTAAATTGAGTACCGTGTTGTTTGATCCAGTCTTTTATGTGTTTTTTGACATCAATGTTGTGAAGTTCAAATTTCAATATTATAGTAGTTTAAGATTAGATATAAAATGTTAAGTTTTATAGCTAAATAAAATATAATAAAAAAAAAAGATTGGACGCAAACCGACTAAACTGAAACATTCTCGACCGACAGCGTAGACAGCGTAAACACAGTAACCGACCATAGTCGCTTACGCTAAAAACTACAGCTTCAATAAAAGTGTCAAGCGTATAAGATAGCTGTTCTGCCTATTATGGGTCGATATATGTATTCTACGTCTTGTTAATTGGGTGACCTGTAAGAAATGCACCTACAAGCTATATCTTTGGTACTGCAAGTTTATTTTGTACAATATTCATATAAAAGTTCCTAATAGACGCAATTTAAGGAGTCATAATACATTCCATCTTGAATAATTTAATAACAATTTTGCATACTTCAATCCACCCTCTCGAATATGCCGTCTATATAATACCATTGAATGTGACCATGTAGATATCTATGCAAACAATCTCACATATTTCAAAAAGCAAATTAACAATCTTTAACCATGATAGCAATTATGTGATTGCTCTTTTATCATTTTATTTTTATTACCTTTCTTTTGTGTTATATATTTGACACTACTTTGTTTTATATTTCATTGTGTAGTAACAACTAAACATTGATTACGCATGCTGTGAACATTTATAATTGGAGTTTTAATACATATGTACATCCCAGTGGCAATTTTATAACTTTAATAATTGTAAACACTCTGTAAATGTTTCAAACAATAAATAAATATTTTAGAATTTTGGAAACGACCAGCTTTGGTCATTTTTTGCCGACGTGTCCAACTTCGGGACGCGATGGTGAATTGAAACAATTAAAAAGACGGTTATTTGCTTTGTTTCAGCAATCATTGTTTTATTTCGTCGCTGCCTGATAACATCTGTTAAGTGACACTTTTTTAATTGTTTGGTTTAATTTAACGTACACGTAACACGTGCAACTTGCGTCAACTCACATAACAGAAATAGAAATCGTGTTTCGTTCAAATATTGTTGCTTTTATCAGAAAACAGAAATTTCCCGACGATAGAACGAGTTAGGTATCTACATAACTTTATTGCGCAATATCACTTGACAGACTCAACGCGTTTCACGCTCATACTGCGAACTTCTTGAAAAAGTATTAAATTATTTTATCGACAAAAGTAATGCCGGTATAGCTTAATTTTACCTACTTGGGTTACACTGCACACGTCATACTTATTGGCCAATATTGGCAAGGGACCTAAAAGGCGGCGAGGGAAAAGTACTGGGTACCCGTCAATTTATATATTAATATTATTACTAGCAGGGTTACCCGGCTGCGTATTTCCAAAACCTATACCGTTTCAGTCGCGGAGGAGGCAATTTACATTTTAAATACACCTCTATATTGGTTATTTTTTATCCTTTTGCAAAAATAAAAATTGCTCTAAAATCTAGATAAAATAATCTTTCCAATATGTATATTAAAAATTGTTAATTTTGTTTCTAAATATTTAAATTTTGATATTTAAAATGTAAATCGTCGCTACCGCGACTGAACCGGTAGTGTTGGGAAATACGCTACCAGGCTTTGCTCAGGACAACATTCGAGAGTGTTCTGGAATGTTCCACAATGATGTTTCCGATTCTCTATTCTCGAACATTCCACGACATACTCCGCCACTCCCTCCAGAACTTTCTGGAGTTCTTGTGGAACATTCTAGAATTTTCCGGAACACTAGAAATTTTTTTTCCAGCCCTTATCTTTAAAAGCACACCCTTTAGGTAAAAACGGGAACCGTCATCCTGGAGGGGCGATAGAGATCTACCACACCATATAACTCCATTGATCGAAACGGGACTCGTTTCTGAGTTTTTGCGAGCCGCACGTTTTTTTGGACTTTCTATTATAATATACATATATTGATATTGATTATTAATTAATTTCAGGTATAACCCATGTTTTTATTAAGCCGTATGAGTAATCCTATACATAAAAATCAATATATATTTGCTTATATTTAAGTTGTCTATGTATTGCTACATTAAGCACAGAAAATGTTGGAAACTTTCAAAGTACCTTCTTTCCGCCCTCGCGAAGTTTAAAAGCGGGTGAATCGGCGAGTGAGATTGTATAATCGCTAAGTAGCGACAGTAGCAGCTAAAATAACGACTCTCGCGCGAACCAATTCTGTCGACATTTTGTAGAAAACTTAAACTCGCAGCTAGCGCCACACGCTAGCCAGTAGCGAGAATAAGGACTCCCGCGAGAACTAATTCTGACAGTTACGAAATCACCTGTTCGTGGGCCGCCCTCTTGAGGCACACGCGGGTGAGTAGCAAGCAACACCTTTCAACGTTTTTCGTAGCTTGTCCACAATCAGCTAGTTAGCTTGTAAACTCGCTCAATGTCATCGAGGCTTAAGGAAGCTTTGTCGGCACTGCAAAAGCTTTACCCAATTAACCATTACAATCACAATAAAAATAATTAATCATACGCAGTTTCGTTAAAAGCAGACATGTTTATGACAGTATACATGGCACACATAGTAGACTTGACTTTCACACGGAGCCATAATAGACAATGCTCAGAGTACGACGGGGTGGTGCTATTCTCATGCATTAATAAAAGTAGGTACTTTAATTTATTCGCAGAAAGTACCTAAAATGATGGATGTTCAAAGAGAATCGGATTATAGTAAAAAATACGGCTTTAGATAATTTTTTTTGAAACACTGTCATCCAGTGTAGCTAATCACCGTGTGGGGGAGGGGGTGGTGCTATTTTACACACAGCTGTTAAATAAACATTAATACACTAACGGTAAACGGTCGTTTTACAGTTGTGTAAAATTTAAAACACGTTTATTAGTGTGGAGTATAAAGTGTAAATATACAGAGCAAATTTAATTCGTGTTCTATTCAGCTGACTGGTCTGAATCTGTAAGGTCTACCATCCTTAGTGTATAGAACACGTTGAAAGCTTTCGCACAATATTGTTTTACGAGCATCGTATTTAATTGTTGTCCCTCTTCCGCTAGTGACAGGCGTAAACAAGACAAAGGTTAGTTCCTCGCTGGTGAAAGCGTTACCGATACGAATACGTTCAATGCTAAGCTTTTTTATTACAACATACGCAGGGTCGATCCCAATCGATAGCGAACGGTGCTTACGAACTTTGCCAAATGACCATGATCGGTCTAGCAATGGTTATCACATCATGAACTACTTCCAAAGTGGAACCAACTGGGACGACTAGCGTCATAATATCTACGTAAACGCACTATGAACGCTTCATTGTGAACGACAAATGTATGCGCGGAAGATGTCTAATTGCCTAGATGTCTTTGCCATTTTAGGCTGGGCGCATACATCCGATTTTTCCATCCGATTGTCTGATCAGACAACCAGAAGGCCTTCGCGCCATACATTTCTTATGAAAGCCCGCACACATCCGATTCGAAAACCTGATCGGTAATAAAAATAGGTCACGCTCTTCCACGCCGTCCGTCCAATCCGGTCTGAAAAAGGGCGTGGCCCCGGTCGTACTACCTATCCGGTTTTCGAATCGGATGTGTGCGGTGTTAATCCGATCCGATTGTCTGATCGGATCGGATTAAATCAGATGTATGCGCCCAGTCAAAAACGTAAACTTTCTAAGGTCGGCCGTGCACACAGGCGCGGGTAAGTAATTACCTTATTAATAACAGGTGAAAAATTTTCCCTCGTGAAAAACAAATATTTTGAATCCACGATGTCTTAGCTCCGCGGTTGATTTACTCCCATTACGTACCCACTGACTCACTACTTCGAAATCATTTTTCACTTACTCTCAATTTTGTGTAGCTATTCAGAATTTTCAACAAACATGCCTAATTTACAACAGCTAATTCATATTATTATGCTGGCATTCTTATTCTCTTGTTCCTAAGAATGTACCGTTTTGGGATATAATTATTAATCACTACTACATTGTCTTATTTTGCGATACAAAAGCTATATAATTGATAAGCTCTCGGTGTATGTGGGTGTTAGATAGTGTGCGGTCATATTGTATTCACGGTCGAGGTCGCTTAGACCTGTACAAGACTAAAAAGAAAGTTTAAATAATATTTTATTATTATTTTTGGAATATCTTTAAAAGCGCGAATTGTAATATTTAATAATTAAATTCAATATTATCCTCGTTGCAACCGATTTTTCTGATGGTTTTACGTTTTAATTTTTATCCACAAAGTTTTTAACAATTTGCTACTAACTTACTATAGAGACAAGCAAATCACAATAAAAACTTCCACACACACCATAAAAGGTTGAACTAAACAAATCAAAAACACAGAATTGTTTACCGTGTAAAGGCATCCAAATTACAATTTACAATTAAAATTAAAATTAATTAAATTTACAATTTGGGAGACGGGAATGGGTACCGCCGCCCCGGGAGCCTTTATTGGATAACCAACACCTCTGCCATAGGTCACCCCAAGTGGTTCGCTACGTTTGGTGATTTAGTAGGGGTGCCCGGGTTCATGTGGTGAGGTTTGTCTAGGTCTTGGAGGCGGATGACCAGGACACACTGAACCCCAGATTCCTACCCACCCCTTAAACCCTTTTCCTTCCCAGAACTCTCTTTTCCTCCTTTATCCTAAAAAAAACCCTTCACACAGCGTCCCCAAGGATGACATAGGCCCTGAGGGAAATTATTTTCCTCAGGGCCTCCTGTGTGGAGCACACGTAAAAAAGAATGTAAAGCATAGTTTCCAGTGAAATTAAACCGCACCTAGATTAAGCAAATTTAAAGAAAAATGGAAAATTACTTGTGTAATAAGTAAAAGTATTACAAATAAGCCAAGTTTAAATTAAAACGTTAACATCCGACCACATGAATGAATAAATAAAATATTTGAATTTATTTTGTTATTTATGCAAGGTTTGGGTGCAAGGCGGAAGGCTGCCGATGGAAAACCATTGTTGGTACCTAGCCTAGGTTGGCGTGGAGCATGAAAGCTATAATAGCTCGCATGACAAAGGCGGACTCCGAGGAATAAAGTAATGTAATGACTAATGATGATGTGCTGCCCATCCCAGATGTGTGAATTTTAATTATTATTAAACATGGCGTTCCATAAAACTGCGCACCGCTTCATGACTAACGTTCATATCAAACTGAATACAAGTTTTATTTATATTTATATTTATATTTACATTAACTACACCCACACAGGAGACAATGAGGAAAATAATTTTCCTCATGGCCTGTGTTTTCTTTGAGAGGGAGTGGTGGTAGGATCTTTTTGAGGAGAGGAACGGGTGAAAATGGGTCTTGAAGAGACAGGAAACACAGAGGCCGAGTTGTAGAAACGATCCTTCATCGTGTCACAAATTAATGACAAATGTTGGGCAAACAGAACTGCAACACAAAACTTCGTTTAATCAATTAAGTTTATTTTTAATGTGAACACTACACCGGGTTCGAAGCCAGTCAGACTAAGGCATTCCCGAATGGAGAATGTTGTGCGGTGGTAAAACTGAAAGGGAACAAGGAGCAGTCAAATATTATGAAGAATAAAAAATACCAGGTTTCGCAGATTTTGTTTCTAAGCAAACTAAAGATATTTTAAGTAACGTTTCGATTCTAAATTATGTCTTCCACTAGGACAATACGATGAGTATGGATATACTAAACAACAATTTAACTGTTATATTTTGCTTATGTTAGAAGACAGCTGGAGTACAATTCTCCCTTCTGGAATCCTCATTATAATATGCATGTACAAGCTGTTGAAAGAAAACAAAACAAATTCTTACGTTTTCTAAATTTTAAAATGGGTATTCCAGCAATTATGTTAAACTACAACACTATTTTAAACGATATGAATATGCTTAAATTGTCAGACAGAAGAATTTTCACTGACTTAGGACGGGTTGTTTCAAAAAATTTGATGGATTCATCAAATATTTGAAGTTAATTTTCACGTTCTGCGTAAGTTCTATTCAAGTTCTGTGATGATTTCAGTTTTGTCAATCAACTGGTCTATAATGATGTAATAATAGAACTTGAATAAAACTTACGCAGAACGTGAAAATTAACTTCAAATATTTGATGAATCCATCAAATTTTTTGAAACAACCCGTCCTTAGTATTTTTATATAAAATTCAAAATGATTTAGTTCATAGTCCGGTATTGCTTGAACTGATAAGCTTCCGGATACCACAACGTAATACCAGAAGTCAGGATTTATTTCAGTGCAGAAATTCTGGAACTAACTACCATATGTATTCCTCTTTGCCCTGAATACTAGTAGAGGGAAATTATTATACCAAGTCAGTGGACTTCTTCAATGTATCTTTAAACAAATATAAAATATTGTTACTGAGGCAATTCAATTATGTACAATAAAAACTGTATATTTCTTATTATTCATGTGTAAAAGCCCCCAAAAAGGGCGTTAATAAATAAAATTAATTCACTTAAATTCTTCACGTGATAAACTTTGCACTCGCCGGGCATTGGGCCCAAAGCCAAGCACATTTCTCCCACGGAATCTTTACGATATTTACGTATGGTTACTCAAACGTATCATTCAATCAACAAAACATAACACTTAGACTAGCAGTGCCTCCATCATAATAATATGATAAAGTATAAAGCCACGTCAACTTTATACTTTTCTCGCTGCAGTCAAATACGGAACGTAAATAAAATATTTTTCTTTGAAGCAATTATTTTGCTGGTAGGACTATATCATATGGTTATGAATATGATTATGCCCGTCCAAAACCGTAGCGTGCAGATTCTTCGGAAACTACAGTAGAAAATTAAGGTCAGTACGATTTTCAAACGCGATTGCGCGACCAAAGGGCTACGGTGTTAAAAAACATTATCAATTTCGGATTAAAATATTTAACGAAAATAATTGAGAATACTAAAATAAACAATATTTGAAAAATAACACCCGCTTTCGCGAGTTATTCGAAATAATTCTGTTGTTCATGTGAATACATCGATGGCTAAGTATTAAATGGAAGCAAGTCCAAAATATCGTAAAACTCGATGAGTATCAAAAGATTCGCTAAAAAGGGGCTCTTCCCAGTTTTAAGCAGCAACAAAATTAATAAAAATATTTGACCTAAGAGTCGATTTGAAAATATCCAAGTATTCAGACGTATCCAGTTTTGTACAAACTATTTCGATTTTTTTCTTTGACGACATTGTTTTAAAAACAAGGGTTCGCATTTGAGGTAATGTAGAAATTTCGGTGACCGGATAACCCAGAATGAAATCAACCCAGAACCTCCTTTGAAAGGTCATTAAAAGAACGTAAAAAAAATATAAAAAATTGTTACAAAGGTTACGATAGGTTATGGGCTATTTTAAAAGTATTTTTTTATTTCTTAAATCTTCGCAAATTCACTTTTGTGGCGTCATTATTAATTTAATGAATTTTGAAATTTTTTTTATTGCTTAATGACTTTTAAAAGAGGTGTGTTGAGTTGAGTTGATTCTGACTTTATGAAACCGAAATTTCAAAGATAACGTACATAAGCAAAAATTAAAATATTGAGTATCTCAAAACAACGGATTTGAACTTGTTGCAGAAGTTTAATACTGGGTAATGAATATAATATAAAAAATCGTAGCACAGGGCTTAGGTACAATATACACTACTATATAGGTACGGTATGCGCAAAAGGTTATCTTGTGTAACGCAGTTTTGTGCAATGGATAAACTTGAACTCTGCAGTTAGAGGCGGCGCACGGAGGTTCCCTTAGAACAATCTAGCTAGACAAAAAGATTTCAACGACGTTTTTATTTATGTACAAAAACATACTCACAGCATAGAAAACAGTCCATAGCATTATGTCCGCATCGATAAAAAAATTAAAACAATACGTGCTATACGCGGCAACGATGTAAACACGACACTTTGAATGTGCCAGGCGGCCTCCCTCCGGCCCATCTCTTTTCAGTGTTCGCGCTTTTCGGTCGTTAGTGGTGTTATTTGAAATCGGAGAGAAATTACGTCAAGAGAAAAATTGAAGGCCATAGTTTTTTTCTTTCAAATTTATTTAAGTTTTTAATAATTTGCTTCTTACATATTACTTTTATTAGTCATTGAAAAATCGTAAAACCATTATCAATATTTACAATTATTTGCCAAAGTTTGATTAAACTTTCAAAATCGTGTACCAATTTGTATCTCCAAACTAAACAATTTTCATATAAAACCATTCTTTATCTATATTTTCTTTTAGAATTTGTCTGCTCTTACGTGCTCTTTTGACTTTTACGGAGCCTCTACCCTTGATCTATATTTTTGATATTTTGGAGATGTTAGAAGAAAAAGGCGCAGCAAAGTCGAGTTATGTTGCAACACGGAAAAATTTTGGTTGAGAAAAATAATTTTATAGGCCTTGAAAAAAATTTACTAAAGAAAAATTGCTTCATTTCTATTAATATGAAATAGAAAATGGAAAAGAAGACATCGCTTCATTTCTATTAATATTTCATAGGAAATGGTTGAAGATACACTCTAAAATTAATGTAAAACAAACAGAAATGGTTTAATACAGTTTTTTTTCTTTCGGTATTTGCGTGTGATGATGGACTACGTGGCGAGCGAGAAAAATAATTTGGTTTTTGCTTGTTAAAAAGTAAAATAAGAAAAATTAAATGTCCTCTGAATTCTCGAAGTCTAAAAGAACTCTTTCATGCTGCTTAAGTCAGCTTGAGGTCAGATTGACAACGGAAAGCTGTAATATCCGAAATAACCACATTATCGAAAACATCCTAATGTTTTATCTAGTGATGCCTTAAAATTATTGTCGATTTCGGAAGAACCAACGAAGAAACTGCAGAGGTCTGTTGACAGTGCCACATAGGAATATTATCATTTCACAAAAGTGATGATAGTGACTCGACCATAACAAATGTCATTCGGTTTTATTCTTTTATTATGCTACAAATAATATTTTTAATTAATTACTCAAAATAAACAGATTGTTATGACTTATTTGAATCATTGCACTACACGCAGTTTATTTGTATTTTATTTTACTTTGAAAATTCTGTTAGAGTGGTTGAAAAAAATGTAATTTTTTTATCATATTGTGACCCTTTTGCATCACATTCCGTGGAAAAATATTTTTGTCTAGCTAGAATGGGATTTAAGACCACTGTGCGGCGGCAAAAGCGCCAAGCAAATGTGATAAATCTATTTCCGAGAAGTTTAACGGTAACAACGTTTACACAATCCATCAAATCGTCGAGTAGTGGCTGGTGGCGTATGCACCGCACTCAAAAGAAAATTACAACGGTCACAAAACATGGCTGCATTGAAGGACTATAAATTAACACTGAATCTGAGAGTTTCACGGGTAAGAATAACTTGTTTGTTTTCAGACGTTTGAGACCTGCAAATTCACCATTTGCAAGGCGAACATTAGTTAGCCTCTCAGAAACGGGCGTACTGTACAGGGGGCCCGCAGATACTTTAACAGTACGCAACTTACTGTTAATCCTGTACAAATCGCAAATGCGCCCCACGGTTGAATTTGGTAGCCACCTCTGGTCTGGAGCCCTCAAATACCTAAAAAAACCTAGACTCTGTGCAGAAACGGGCGTTCCATTTGATAGATTCTCCTAACTTAACAAACGGATTGCAATCTTTAGAGCACAGGCGTTAGGTGGGAATGCTATCCTTGTTCTACCGGTACTACAATGGAAGATTATCCGAGGAACTAGCGTCATTGATCCCCTCGGCACCGGTGCATAGTCGGGAAACATGCCAAACACACGCCCAACATTTGTACACGGTTGACATTAGTCACATGAGAACGGGTCGTTTCTACGACTCGTTCTTGAGTTCAACAGCTCGGCTGTGGAACGATTTGTCGGCCTCTGTGTTTCCTCCCTCCTACAACACGGGTCTCTTCAAGACCCATGTTCACTCCTTCCTCTCCTCAAAAACACCCTCCACACAGCATCTTCAAAGATAGGCCCTGAGGGAAATTATTTTCCTCAGGGCCTCCTGTGTGGAGTCAATGCAAAAAAAAAAGTTAAAAATATATATCTACGATCGTACAAACATCACATGAACTGACTAATATAAAAAGCACGCCAAAAGCATCGAGAGCAAAAGTGCTAATTTCTTATTATTAGTTCAACCCAGTAATTTCTTTGAAAATCATAATCATAGATGGTGGATGGATACAGCGATAATAAATAAAACACAAATAATTTCCACACTCGAGCGTGATGAAACCGCCTGGAAACGCATTGGAATATTGAAAAGGAAAACGTCAATAATACGATACGGATGTTATCAATTGGCCGACGTTTATAAATTTAATAATGGAATGACTTTTATAATATGCGTGGCAACAATATAAAAAACACGCCACTATCTCCAGTTACGCCCATCAAAACAGACTACCGCGCCGAATGAAATATTCAGCTAAATAATGCCATAAGGCTACAAAAATACAGAATTTGACCTTTCAGTTACAAATTGTACACTATCTAAATTTATCTTAGAGCAAACGTGGGTGGAGAAAGTAGTCTGTGTCTGTCTGTAATGCTGGGGATGAATAATATTTAGATTTTGTGCAGCTTGACAGTATTAAGTTAAGTGAAAAGAAATGTGGTTTTGTGCCTTGACGGGGTGTTTGAGGGTTTGGTTTCCGACCCTTGTTAAGAAAAAGGGAAGGAAACACTCTCTTCACTTTTTCATTTGGATAGTTAACGAAATCTTCTAATAGGGGTGGATCAAGAGCTCAACTCGAGAGAAGAGCGACAAAAGAAAATCTTCAAATGTTATACTTTTTTTAATAGAATACCGCACAAGCGTCCCACTGCTCCCGTCTGGAGCCAGTGAGACTATGGCATCCCAAATTGAGGTGTGTTGTGAGGCTGAAGGTAGTGGGGAGGGAAAGGAGATAGGGAAGAGTAGGAAGTACCTGGCTATTCAGATCTGGTCACTAAACACGGCTAAGGCCATTTCAAGCAACGTTTCACTTCTGAATGGTGGTCTTACACCAGGGCGATACTGACAGTATCTTTCACTCTGGAACGTGCCGCAAATATACTTTATATTATTTTAAATGAATAAGTTGTGAAATAACACAAATTAATTAAACAAAATTTATTTGCCACGCCGGGATTCGATCCCGCGGCCTTCCGATTGCGAGTCAAGAGCCATACCGCTCAACTACGCCGGCCGTCAAACTAAAAAATACTTAAATAATCTACGTACATTATATATAGTATCAGAAATCGGCATATACTCGACCGTTATGAAAGAATCCACGTAGTTGGATGGTTTGAAGATATTTGTGGAAAGATTCAAAACACACATCTCCAATTGTCCATTTCTGAACATATCAGTTAAAGATTGTCAACACTTAGATCGCCGACATCACCAGATACCGGAAGGTTGAAGGAATAAAACACCAGTCACACTTACATAAGTCGGTGATAATTTTAAAGAGAAGCAAAGCCGCACCTAGAATAAACAAATCCCTGTAAAAGGCCATGCTTCCCTATAAAAAAATCACACAATTGCCTTGATTTTTTAATTTTTTTTAAGAAATTCCCGGTATTATATCATTCAATTACGATTCATTTAATATTTTACCATATGCCAGAGGCTTTGCAGGCAATCGACAAGGCGAACTACACGTCAAGATAAATTCATCCATCCCAGGAGAACATGATATGGTTAAACACCAAGCGGAAGCAGTCAGTCACCCCTGTCTTATTCTAGTGGTGGTGTGATGGGATATAAAAATACCCAGTCCCTACAACCCAAAGCTTATAGTATAGCCACCGTATCGGCAGCCATTACATTAGCGGCAGAAAACGGCATCCCGCCGGGCGCTGAGTGCAAAGCAAACAATATCGGCAGGCTACTAAAACAACCGCGCTTTATAACATGTAAACATGTACTACATACGGTAGCTAGAAGCTACTTAAACATGCACTTAACGGCTTTTCATTTATCACACATATGAATATTGCATAAAAGAAATGATGATCTCTGTGTTCAAGTTGTGTTCGTAGTAATTCACAGTCATTCATTACTCAGTTCACCCGTCCCGGTCAGTCCCGATTTTATTTTATTTATTTTTTATTTTATTTTATTTATTTATACACGCCTTGAAGGCTTTTACAGTATCACATTATTAAAGTTACACGTGTTATTCAGGAGTATAATTGTAAGCATGAAGTATATAACATTATAAACTGTAATTAAGGATACAACCAGGTTTAATATGTATGTATGTAGTTTCGTTATCATGAAAATTGTACAAATGAGTTAATAAGTTTGCACAGTATAATAATGGTAAAACAGAAGAGTACTTAAGGTGCTTAAGTAGTTATTGAAGAACTTGTAGGTATTTACTATGTTGATTTTATTATTAACTTGATCATGAATAATTTGTTCGAAAGCAAGTCTTTAAAGAATTCAGCAAAATTAACAGAGCGATAAATAGTACCTACACAGAAAAAATAAATAAAAAATACATGAGAATATCAGAATATCATGAAAAGTTATACAGATGAGTTCAACAAGTTTATAATGTGATACTAAAAAAGTAAAAAATAGTACAAATAATGGTACAAAAAGTACAAGATAATATTAGTACAAAAGAGAGAGAGGACAAAAAGTAAGTACTTAGGTAATCTTTGTAAACATAAGTATTAAATATTACTTCATTAATAATAACATAGTATTTATATAGCGTAGTTTTGTGTAATTTCACTTCAAGTGCGCTTAGCTATAATAAACTTAAGAGTAATCCTATAGTTGTATATCCTGTATTGTGCGCAACTTTTAACTTACACCGACAGCACGGGCAGTAAGGGGCCTTCCATAAATTACGTCAACGAATTTCATGATCTTTTGACCCCCCCCGCGTCCCTGTCACACATCGTCACATTTGAGAGACCCCCTCCCCCCTAGTGTGACGTCACATATTTTGCAATTTTACATCAAAAATTTTTTTGCGTTTTAAATTTAGATTTTTACGTGTGATGTCACAGAACTGATGACCCCCCATACCCTTTGTCACACTTCTCTACTCCCCCCCCTTAATGTGTGACGTAATTTATGGACGGCCCCTAATCATATGTGTTTATAAATGTAAATATGTATGTTAGTAGTAAATAACTAATTTTAAGACGGATGTGAGTCATAATACGAGTAATGCAGTGTTGTACTGGTTATAAAAATAAGTACAGTTTTAAGTTACTAGTTATATAAGTCTTAGTAGTTTTAAGTCCTAAGTTATCAATCTTAGTTATAAGACACTTGTAATATACATAGGTTAAATGTATAAATGAATTTGTAGAGCACCCTTGAGGTGATTTTCTCATAAAAATGGCGCCATAAAAATCATCCAAAAATTATTATTATTAAAGAAAAAGCTCCCGGCGTATTTATTTCCAGTCAATGACAAATGCTGTAGCAACAATGGCGCAATTTTTTAGAATTTCATTCTTTACGAAAAGACATCGGGCGGTTTTCACTTTCAATAATATTGTGAACAGTGGAAAACTCTACAGCACAAATATGTCATAAATGGTCAGAAGTTAATAGCTTCGGACCTTGGAATTCCCGGACTGCTAATCACGCACGAATATGGTAACGTATACGCACAAATAGAAAGGAAATTGTCAGTAGATACAATATACTGACCGTGTAACTTCCACGAATAAAGTTCAGCGTGCACGAAACATCGCAAACGTAGTTATTGCCTTTACCGAGTCTTCCTACTACATGAACTCACTTACATATCGTGTGGAATAGGTACGATCACCATAAGTAAGCAGATCACGGGAGTTAAATAAAACTAGACACAAAACTAAGGAGACAGGGTTAAAATAATGCAAAACAAAATCTCCATTCAGAGACCGAACAAAGATAAATTTGTAGTACTTCTTTATTAATTAAATACTAGAAAAGATCCGTGAAAGATCAATAAGGACAACATTAAAAAATATGTATTTCTTATTTTATTTTATAAAAAATAAAAATAAATTCCACAGCCTAGAATCGAACACCGATCAAGGCAACTGTGCTGACCATTATTACACAACCAACTATTGTAAATAAATGCATAAAGTCATTGTAGACTCCCGTAGACTCGGAAATAATGAATTGCTGTTCCTCAATCAACATTCTACTAATTATGGATATCATTCTCCTTTATCCAGTATGTCGAGACTTGCTAACGCAAGTCAAAGCATTGAATCTTTTGGTGATAGCCTAAATGACTTTCGGCAGTCGATACGAAATGTGTAATTTTCGAAATGTGTAATTTAGTCGATACGAAAAGTCTTTTAAATCCATCTTCAAGCTTTGACTTGTAGTTGTCTTCTATATGTTTTTTTTTTTTATATTATAATTTGTCAATGCTCTTCATTTACATGTACTTTCCTTTCATTGTCATCTATTTTTTTTATTCGAGTCATTGTTATGTTATTAATGGACTATTTGTGCGTAAATAAATAAATAAATAAGTAAGTAATGAAAATAGAAGAACTGTGTATTTTAGAACGTTTCGTACAACCGAAATTATGTAGCTTAATAATTAATCGAGCACTGATCGTAATAATTCTAGAAATACACTCATTTGTAAGATTAATTGCAAAGACGTAGGACTGGGGGTGCAAGGGAGTGTCCTGGTGAGTAAGTAAGTAACGACTCGATGCGCCCTACACAAAGTTCGCTCAGGAATATTGAGTACCTGTCAACCTTCGGTATACCATGTAGTCACTTCAGTTAGATATGGATCTAACTTCATTTTACCTTGTTCTGAGATATGAGGTGTCAAAGTTTGCAAAGACGATGTCTCATTATCTATTTACCAATTTCTTTTGAGCAATTGCAATTTAAGCAAACCAATTTCAATTGATTTTGAGGTTGAGTCTTGTGTAAAGAATTATATTGAACATGTTTTAAAGGAAAATATTTAAATATGACGTAACAATTTAGAAGATGACTAAACCATATGCAAATAGCTAGGGCATAATAATTCATTGCATAAGGTGCTAACTACATTTCATGAAATTCCAAGCTACGGCCACCTCCTATTCACATATTTTCCATTAAAATATGATTAAACTTAAATACATCAGCACCTCAAAATCAAAAATTGTTAAATAGATTACGAAATTTTAAGACAAAATACGGTCGAGGCCTGAGAGGATAAATTTATTAAGATGAATTAATTGTTTCGTCCTTACACAAGCATCATGAATATGAATAAATAGTTTTGTCCATAAACAAACTCGATTCTCACAAGAAAGATATACAAATTATTGGATTGAATCATAGATACAATATTGTAAAAGGAATGGGATAGGTTACCCCATTAGTAGAAAAATAGGTATATAACACAATATTTTCTTCTTCATCAACTGAAAATTTTAGTTAATGAAAATAAATAATTTTGTACACACCACTATTAAAAAAAAAATCGACGTATTTCAAAACCAATGGTTTCCTCGTCATGACTTTTTTTGGGTTTTTTAGCATATCGCTCGTCATACATTCCCAATGGAAAGAATTCCAGAGTGGAAGATACTCTCAGGATCGCCCTGGCGCCATTCAGAATTGAAACGTTGTTTTAAATGGCTTTAGCATTGTTTGGAGTCCAGATCTGAATAAGCAGGTACTTCCCCACCTTCCTCTTCCCCTCTAACAACTTATCCCAATTTGGGATGCAATAGCCTCACTGGCTCCAGACGGGAGCAGTTGGGACTCTTGGAATTCACATAAAAAAGAAATTGGAAATGTACGACTAGCGATACGCTAACTACTTCAGCATATCGTTCATGCCAAGCCCAAAAACCTATGTCAAGCCCAAAAACTTATGTCAAGCCCAAAAACCTATGTCAAGCCCAAAAACCTATGTCAAGCCCAAAAACCTCTGTCAAGCCCAAAAACCTACGTCAAGTCCAAAAATTGGAAATGTACAGCGAGCGATACGCTAACTATTCCAGCATATCATTCATGCCAAGCCCAAAAACCTATGTCAAGTCCAAAAACCTATGTCAGGCCCAAAAACGCTTGCTAGGTACTATGGCGTAGTTTGAAAGTACCTTAAACGTATCCTGGCGATGAAACCATTGGTTTTGAAACATGTCGATTATTTTGATTAAATAAGTAGAGAAAACAAAATTATTATTTTCATTACACATAATATTTACCTTATTTTGTTCAGATCCATTACGCTTAAAATAATAATATTTGTTTATCATATTACGTGAGTTTCGCTAATATGGTTTTCGTTTAATTCAAATACAATAAAACCGATATTTTTCTGCAAACTCGAGTAACAAGCAGTGATATGTATAAATATAATTTTAAAAAATAAATTGTCTGTTGTTGATTCACCTGCATTCTACTAACTTACGAAATGCTGCAAAACATTGGCGGTGTTTGTACATTTCGCCATTCCCCGAGTTAGCGTAAACATATCAATCGAGTTTATTGGCTGATTACGCGATAAAAAAAATCATTTAACCCGATTACTAGGTATTATTAGTAAACAATGGTGGAAATAGAGGATTAACCGAGAACTACGCACCATTCATACAGAAACCAATTAAAACTTATAGGTATAACTACTACTTGTACATCATGCCACAAATACACCCTAAATACAACCATCAAATTTTGGTCAGACTTCTGAATTATTATTGTAACTAGCTAGTTCCCGGTATGCGTTGCTATGCCACTTAATAAATTGTTTCTCCCTGTGTGTCCTTTCCCAATCGTTCCGTTCCGCTTCCGCCTCCGTCCCGCGAACCCCCCTCCCGCAACATTCATTTTTCAAAGAGCTCACCAGTATATATATAGAAACCTTGCGGGCATGCTCACAAAAACTCACCAAAGTTTCATTGCAATCGGATGAACGGTTTAGCAACGCATAATTTCATGACGCTAGGGCTTATATATAGAAACCATCGTGGGCATGCACACATCAAATCCCCAAAGTTTCATCGCAATCGGATGAATGGTTAGCAACGCTACTTCGCAGAACTTATGATACCAGAACTCACAAAATATAGAAACCATCGCAGGCATGCGCACATCAAATTCCCAAAGTTTCATTGCAATCGGATGAATGGTTAGCAACGCATAATTTTACGATACCAGAGCTCACTATTGTATATAGAAACCATCGCGGGCATGCGCACATCAAATCTCCAAAGTTTCATTGCAATCGGATGAATGGTTTAGCAACGCATAGGCATCTCATACACACATACCCAAGCAAACATATTTTGATTTTTATATATATAGATTTTTATGTTATGAATCATGTCACGAATTATTATGTTCATGAATCACAGATACAATACTGTATTTGTTAGCCTTTCTTGTAAGATTTGAGTTTGTTTATGAAAAAAAAACTATCTATTCATTTTGCATATATATGGGCGCCAACAATTGATTCATCCAAATATTTTAAACCATAACTTGAAAAAGTGTTTTAACCGAAAATAATTAAATTGAGGCCATCCAGGAACGCATAGATAATAACGTGTGTTCCGTTTAACCTTAACAAACTTAATGCTATGCTTATTTTAGCCCGGATCGGTTTCACCGTGCTAGGGACATCTTCAGACTGGTATTAGTGTGAGTCAATGGTGAAAAACCACGATTCACAACAGTAAAATAATATCGTGATAAAATTGCACGGAATTGTTGAGATAGAGTAGCGAAAAACTATTATAAAATTGCAAAATATTTTGATTTTATTGGCAGTAGAATGGTATTTACTGTATTTTTAATTAAGATTTAATCATGCCACAAATCAAAAGTTGAAAAAATAGAAATATTAACAAAGTAAAAAATATAAACAGATGGATATATTACAGGGTTTGTAGAAATATGTCAACAGTAGTTATACTTGTCAGATTAGTTAGAGCTGGTGGGCGAATAGAAATTTGAGGAATTTCGGTAAAACGCGCGCGGTTTCAGACAGCCACGTGATTACCTAATTAAGTATTGCAAAATGCATTATTTGATTGTTCTCGGAATTGTATGATCTAATTCAGCGTTGTTCAACCTTTTTACACCTGCGGACCAGTGAAGAAATGAGAAGTTTTTCGCGGACCGGTAGACGGTTAAAACTTAAGACCAAATAGATGATAGATAGATAGAAATGAAAAACCAAAGTATAAAGTAAGTATTTCATTCAATAATTTTGATTCGAAATGGGATACCCACATAAGCAACATTTGCAAACGCCTACGAGCTATTGCGGGGCGAATTTACAAAATAAAATATTTTATGCCCATTAGTACGCTAAAAATAATTTATTTGTCACTAGCGGAATCCACTATCAGATACGGAATAACATCTTGGGGAAACTCGTGCAAGACAAATATAGGTTATATTCAAGCGATTCAAAACTCTGACTAAGCTCTTGGTAAGCAAAAGTGTTTATGCACAAAGAAGAGACAAAAAATTACTATATGAATCAGTTAACATATTACCTGTGCGAGGAATATTATGGTTTAAAATTGTATGCCAAAACCTATTTTCGGACTCAGTTTACAAAGAAAAAGTAGATCATGAACATGGCACTAGATTTAGTAAAAATGAGGGTTTGTCCGTTCCGAAAATTATAAATAAATACGGCCAACGGATCTTATCTTATCTTGTCCCCACCGTATTTAATAAGATGCCGATGAATTTCAAAATCGAATCCAATTGCCCCACTTATCTCAAAAGAAAAATTAAAAAATGGCTAATGGGTCAAAACTTTTTGTACTGATATTGTTTGTAATCTTATGTATAAATAGTATCTATAATTAATTTAATCTATCAGTAATTTACCTGTGTTATATCTGTCTGTCTTTATATTTTATGCTTTTGTATTGTAGGTACTTAAAAGTTATTCTTCTGGAACTATTTTGCTATTGTGTTTTCTTGTAATATTCTGTGTTTTAGTGTTTTATTAATATTGTCAAATTGACCTGCTGACAAACTGCCTTGGCAGTTTAGCGGGTGATTAAAATGGAGAATAAAAAAAATAAAAAAATTTGCGGAAATTTGAAATGCTGTTAAGGATAATAAATCCAAAAATAAGTTGTATGTAATGTAATTTTTCTCCGTTTTTTTTTTCTTTCGATGTATGTGAGATGTATGAATGAGACGTAGATTGTGTGCCAGGACCGAGTTGTTTGACGGTTCGTCCTCTCTGTCTACCCCTGCGGAGAAACGGCGTGATGTTTAGTTAGTCAATATGGTGTAGAACTTTACTAGAAAATTCGGATGATCGAATGCAGCGATGTTTCTAAGGGACGAAACGTTGCTTTACGATTTGGCATTACTGACATCCGAAAAATCTGAAAAAATGTTTATACAGTTTTAAAACTAAGAGATACAAGTATTACTTTTCGAGTGATCGAGAAATGTTACGAAGTTGCATTTTTTATGTCTGGATACTAGGAGCAGAGGGACATCGATATTGACCAATTTCTTTAAGCCGCCGCTACCCAAATTTCTACCGATTTCTTACATCCTTAAACATATGAAATTTTTAAGCTCTTCAAAAATACGTTATTTCGTTCCACGCCGAAACGCAAATTATATGAAATTCCCTCGATAGAAAAAAAAATCGCAATGTTTGCTCCGAAAATTATTAAAAACACGTCTGTTCCATTATTTTACAAGTTATAGTTGTGAAAAAATTCGCAATGTTTCTTTAAATGATACTTAAGATGCCTTCCACGAGATTTTTGCTCTATTTTAAGCGAGTCGTGTTTCATTAACTTGCTCCTTTAGCCACTGGAGCGATCGCGCGATAAAACATTTTTCCCTCCGATTGCTCGCTGTTTTTTTGTGACGATTTTGAAAATTTTCCGCCCACATTAAAAAAATCATACCTCCGAATTTTCATATGGAGACATAAAAACTGATTACAGTTCTACATAGCCAATGAATGTACCTATATTTTACTAATTTTCTTATATTTTTAGAATTGATAGATAAATAATTAAAAAATCTTTAACTTTATAAATGCGCAAAATTTGTGTTGTAGTGATTTGAAATCGCCGCCAGTGGCAGTTTTAAATATCTATTTTGAATATTTTCTACGTTTCTATGTTCTCTATGGCCTGTTCGATAACCACAGATGCAAAAATAAACTCAGAAAAGATTTTTTTACATGCTTATGTCTGATTAAAAGTTTACTTCGAAAATTATTTTAGAATTTTAGTGCGTGACGATGTCAAAATTGAATTCACTAAATTATACTATTTAATAAATTTAACACAAAAAACTGGCATTACATTAGGAAGATACATCAATTGCCTACAATTAACGATGAGAATAATTGCCGTGTTTGGTTTATTTGAATCATTTGATGAATTATACAGATTACCTTTTTCACAATATTAAAATCATGGTGCTTCTTTTTGAACGATTGTGATTTAGAACTAGAAATGTTTATCCTTGTTTTTATATTACGTGATAAAACAAGAAACAAGGTTTAAAATAAAACATATATCATAAATATACACATTGCCAATATTTCAGCGTGATAGTTTGAAAGTTGATGAAATCGTGTCGCCATTTGTCAATTTTCGACAAAAATGTCATTGACAAGTGACATAATGGTCAATGCACACAGGGTCTCTCATGACCACGTAAAATGATGATGATGATAAAACCGTATATATCAAACCTTTTGTAGGAGTGTCTTTTGGCAAAATAAAACCATAATTATTATTTTATTTCTAAAAGCTGGATATCGAAAAAAATGGGGAGGAAAATAATTGATGTAACAAATTAATGATTTATTTATTTATTTAAGCCCTAATAGGCTTTTACAAATTAAATTAATATTAGAGTTGCATAGTTACATTGGAAAAACAGTATATTGATTGAAACATTGTTTACACCCTTCGTCATAATAAAAATGTATTCAATTTATATTGGTTTTTCTCATAATTAAAGTAAATCAATACATAATATCATTGTGCCTCGCTCTAGAGTGATACTCTCAGTATCGCCCTGGTGAGACCACCATTCAGAATTGAACATTGCTTGAAATGACTTAGTTATGTTTAGTGACTAGATCTGAAAAAGCCTCTTTACAGAATAATTGACAAAATATAATTATTAACTAACTAACTAACTAACTAACCATCACGCCGTTTCCCCGCAGGGGTAGGCAGAGAGGACAGACCGCCAAACAACTCGATCTTGGCACACACTCCTTGCTTCGTTCACATTCATACATCGTCTCATACATGCTCTTCTATTATTCTGACTCTTGACATCGCCCGATTCAAGTATCTGATTCACTTGGTCGTGCCATGTCTTCCTCGGGCGTCCCCGACTTCGTCTACCATTCACATTTGCGTCACATATTCTCCTTATACTCCTTTCCTCATTCATTCGCTCTACATGCCCAAACCATCTGAGCGTCCCTTTCTTAATCTTACACATAACGCTTACATCAGCCTTGCATTCTTTGCGGATCTCCACATTTATGTCTCAGGGATCTCATTTCTACAGCATTCAGTCTACTTTCATCCTTTCTCTGCCAGTTCCATGCCTCACTGCCATACATACGTACCAGCACTCCATTATGGACGGCTAGCTTCGCTTCTTTTGACAGATTTTTGTTGGCGCCTACGGCGTTCAGTCCTCCATTAATGGAGTTACCGGTATTTACCCGTCTTTCAATATCTCTATCAGTCTTTCCATCTCTCGTAAACGTACTTCCCAAATATACAAACTCATCCACCTGCTCCAAGTATTTGTCATTCACAACTATGTGGCACATTGTTTTCGTACTCTCTCTTCAAATACCATCACTTTAGACTTACTTACATTCATCATTAACTCATTCTTCATACATACTTCGTTCATCCTAGACACGAACGACTGTAGATCTTCCATACTGTTAGAAATCATCACCGCATCATCAGCATACAACAGGCAACATACTTCCAGATCACTCAATTTCGCAAAATATAATTAAGACATAAAAATAAAACAAGTTATTATTTAATGGGTACAATAAACAGGGAAAAATGAGAATACCTGTGCATTTTTTAACACGCACATTTCAATGATCAGAATTGAAATATACGTATTAAATGTCCACCGAACCTTATCAGATAGAAGCGAAAGTCGAACCTTTGAAGACAACTTAACATGAGGTGTGAGTATGCGGAAAGAAGGGTCTTAATGTTCAAACAAAGTTAATTAAATTTATTAATTAGAATTTCACAACTAAAAAACAAGAAAAGAAAAAAATTGAAATTAAAAAAAACCCTCAGCAATTCAATACTGTAGTGTGATATGGCTTCATGCAATCATAGCATAAAGCCACATCACACACATCACACTTTGTGAGGGTCCTTTTAAAAATGTTATTTAAATTGCACCACGCACATTTCACTTTTTTCCCACTACGGACCACGAAGTGGTT
The DNA here is from genome assembly GCA_936435175.1 of Glyphotaelius pellucidus. Classification (NCBI taxonomy): domain Eukaryota; kingdom Metazoa; phylum Arthropoda; class Insecta; order Trichoptera; family Limnephilidae; genus Glyphotaelius; species Glyphotaelius pellucidus. The sequence goes on from OW386553.1 coordinate 12,689,502, forward strand.
GCCTTTCAGGATAGGTCGCAGAGCCTTTCCTTCAGCTATTAGGCTAATGGTCCTTACAGTCGTATCAATTCGACTACGACAGAACAGCTGGAGGAGATCCTCCGCAACCTCACTCCTGAAGTTTCGGTGCAAAATGCGTTTATTTTCCTTGTGGAGCTTTGAGCTGTACATTATATACGCATTCTGCACCGAAACATTTAGTAGTCTCCTGAAAAGTTTCTTGTACCAGACCAGGTTTCGCTGTCGTTCAATGGGGAAGCCTGCCAAAAGCTGATCTTTTCGGTCAACTCCCCCCATTAATCTGTTATAGTCAAGTACACGCTCGGGTTTGTATTTAGTGGTACCAAATTTTTGAGCTGACCCGATTTCTGCCGAATGGTAGGTAGACAACATACTTATCACGTTTTTGTCCACCCAAACCAAAATATTGATGTCCCCGCAGTTCGAGTACCCCATCTCACCTTCCCTCAGTGATTTTCAGACATTGGGCTTCAATGCAGAGGGCACAAATTCTCGGTTTAACCGCAATGTGCCCATGCAGTCCATCCCATTTCTTTTGAGGCATCGCGCTAATAATGGACTATTATAAAAATTGTCCATTATTAGTGTATACCCCTTGTTAAACAGAGGGCTGGCCAGGTCGTATACTATCTTTGCAGTGGCCCCAACTGGGCAGATATCGTGACCGCCCGAAAAGTTGGCCCGTGTCATGTCTTTCGTCATGTCTTCCGTCATGTCTTCTGTCATGTCTTCCGTTATGTCATTAGAAGAAAACGATTATAATCCATGGCGGTGATTGTTTTTGAAAAGAAGTAGCCTTTTTCAACGGGAAGGGGACAAATACCTTGATGCATTAAAATTGCCAAGAATACGTACACTTCCTCTTTATTCGTGGGAGCCCGTTTATTGGTACGCGCATGGCGCTGAAATTGTTTTTTGCAATGCATTGATCTGCATACCCGTTGGTCTCTCTCGCGATTAGTTCAACGAAATCTGCGTTGAAGATTTTTAAAAAGGCATCCACAGGTTTGCCCATTTCGTCGGTATTGAAGGTTGGTCCTGGCATCTGTGTACCTGTGAAAGTCTCCCTTATACCAGTAAAACGTGAGACCTCGCTGGACCAATCGAAAGAGTAACCATCAGGCGGCAGAATCGAACACATTGCCTCACGATCTAACTGGTCTTGTCTACTAAAGTCTATGGCCGTTAGTGGAATAGGTGAAACGTTGTTAATATTATTATAAGGTATCGGTGGCATGCACAAGGCATCCTCAACGCCCTCTTGGTGGTCGACGTCGCTTGCCTCGTCGTCCACGTCGCTCGTTCTGTCCATTTCTGAAACAACAGAAAACCCAAATTAATTTTAAAGTGTCTGTATTACGATTACCTACTGCCTCTGGTAAAACGTTTCAAAATAATTAACTCTTGGTACGATCAAGTTAATCAAATACGAGGTTTGTTCAAAAAGTAACGGGAATTTTAAAATTTAAGATTGAAGATGACGAACGCCCCGGATGCCCCAGCGCATCAACAAACCGATGAAATCGTGGAAAAAATAAAAGAAATGGTTATGAACGAAAAGAGTGTGTGTGCCAAGACCAAGTTGTCTGGCGGTTCGTCCTCTCTGAGAAATGGCGTGAAGGTAAGTTAGATAGTTTAATAACTCACGTTTCCCGGTACTGACTCTTCTTGATAGAGAGCTGCCTCGTCCACGTTGCTGGTTCTGCCCATGTCTGACTCTGAAATAATAGAAAACACAAATTTACAGTAGAATTCGGATATAATGACTTTGCATATAACTGCCTACCGTTTTAAGCGACGATAATGTAAACTCAAGTTAGGTTTCATAGCTTTTAGTAGGAAAACGTATACGTTTAGTATGACTCCGTTTTAAGCAACCCATTTTAATGACAATTCGTCAGGTTAGAATGACATGCAGTGTTTTGTTTACAAAACCCACGCACCAATACCTCACCGCCCCGCGCCTCGCTCGTGACTAGAAAGCTCGACACAATGATTTCCGTGAAGTGAAAGTGTTTTTTCAATTGAAGAAAAAAGTGCTGTATTAAACCGTTTAGAAGACGGTGAATCCAATGAATAGTACCCTTTACACACAGAGTTCGGAGCGGGGCGTGCCCCGCGCCACTTCAGGCCGCCATGCATAAAAGTCTCACAGTGAACTGCGCTGTAAACCGTTATCTTACTTTCGGTCTTTACTTTTTTGTGCGGCGGCCTGAAGTGGCGCGGGGCACGTCCCGCTCCGAACTCTGTGTGTAAAGGGTACTTAACTTATTTAGCGAAGGAGTTCGGCGTGTCTCATTCTACAATATCCACCTGATCTTACTATCGCACAAAAATTGGCCAAAAACAAGGTCAAATTTCAGACTTTCTACGTTAGCAACTACATATTTGCTTGCATAGAATGTAGGTACATTGTATCGTTTCAGATTACAGTACATAATGTATGTTTTTTACGTGGAAAGTTTAAGTTCTACGCTTATTCCCTGCCAATATACCAACAGTGAAACTGTGCTAGGTATATTAATATTCAACCATTGGAAGTTACGCCTATCTATCCGATATTGTAAAGTTATGGATTTCACTATGCTAGAAGAGCCCCTGGTATAACATTTCAAAAAATAAACTCACTGTTCCCAAACGCAGACAATTCTTGGTAGAAAGGCACGTCCACCCACAGCACGCTGTTGTAGCCGGCCTCCGGAGAGAAGAGTTCTCCACACTGGAGTTCCCCACCCCACGATGTCCCAGGTAACGGTTCCCGAGATGCTGCCTGGAAAGGTGCAGCAGGCGGAATCGGTGCATAGGGAGCCGTTGCTTGGGTCTGTACGGGAGTGGACAGCAACGGTGGTGAAACAGGTGGTGGTAATGTTGAAGGTGTCCCTTGTGAAAAGTGACAAGCTATTCTATTCGGAGATGGATTTCTGAAAACATTTACATAAATTATATGAATCTTTCTCATTCACGCGTGAAACATAATATTGTATCATGCATCTAGATACGATAACTTACTTTTGTTTATTTTTTCTTGGAGGTGCGGTGGGGAGCAAAATGGAAGGAAGCAGGCAGAGACCTAACGGCTTTAAAGGCCTTGGCGCGATCCTCCCTCACCAGGGTCACTGTTAAAATAAATAAAAAATATATAATGAGTTCAATATCTCCACAGCCGTAGCAAAGTACTTTCATAAAAAAACATTAAAAAATACTTACACTCCGGGCCGAGCTGCAAAAGCAGCTCTGCGTTGACGCCCACGTCCACATAGTCCGGCACCAGAAATTACTGCTTCTGCAGCTGGTACCCCACCTCTACCTCTCATTTCATATTTCACTTCCACTCTACATATTTCAAATTGAAAACACTTCATGTACTTTAATGTTAAAACTTTTTTAAATACTGCACATTAATATTATAAAATTTAAAAAAAAATTAATCCTGGATCGTGGAGTGCTCCTTTTCCCTGAACAATTACTGTTTGTGCACACATTTGGTTAAAGTAAATAAATTAATTAAGTGTTTAACGAAATAACTGTTAAAATCATTGTGTGGCGGGAGCTTTAGACGAATTTACATCATAAAAAATGTCGAATTTTTGACATAGGACATTCATAATTGGATAGCTGATATCTGGATTAATAACGAACCAATTCAAATAAAACTTATATTTATCTCTTAGTTATGAATCACTCTGATTAAATAACTGCATTTCAAAAGCGAAAGTGCAGTAATTATGGATATTATTGTAAATCAAAAACTGATGGACGTTTTCAGTTGACGCTTGTTACTAAAAACTACCACAGAAACAATATATCATGAACAAACGAATTGAAAACACATTTCAAAGATAGATAATTCATTCACGATTACACTGATATATATTTTTGCGTTAAAAACTCAAAAAATCAATTCCTAACGGCATTTTAAGTCGAGAGCAAAATACGTCAGAATGTTCAAAAGTTTTATGTTGATTTTTGACAGGACGCTCTTAAAAAGCCGCGAAAACTTGCTGTTATTACTTCAAAGACAACCATAAGGTAACCGATAAAGTCATAGACTAAAAGAATATTATATTAACTATTCGAGAAATCAAACGGCTGGCCATGGAAATGTTTTAAATAATTACAATAAATGTTTTACGAGTGATAGAAAAATCGGTCGAAAAATCGACCGACATCAATCAAGGGGTAGGTACAAACGGTCGATTTTTCGACCGAATTCGCTCCAGTGGTTAGAAGACCGTCGGGAAAAATCTGATCTCATTTGTTTCTTCAAAATTATCAACTATATTATTGACTCACCTACATTATTACAACTCATCTCATTCAATATACCTTCTCGTAGACTCAGAAATAAAGAACTGCTCTTCCTCAATCAACACTCGACTAATTATGGTTATAATTCACCACTATCCAGAATGTGTAGAATGGTCAACTCACGTCAAGACCTTGATTTTTTTGGTATAAGCCTAAATGATTTTTGACGCTCACTAAACAATTGAAGATATTTTATATTACTCTATTTTTAGCAAAGTCTTGACTTGACTGGACACTTCTATTTTCTTATGTTTTATCTGTTTGTCTTTGCTTTCATATACCATTCTTTATTCTTGTAATGTACATTTCCAAAATTTCGTGTTACTTGGTTGTAAATTGGACGCTAGTCCGTTAATAAATAAATAAATATTAAACATTTTCACAATTTTCGCTTCAATTTTATCGGTTTTAGTAATAGCGCGCTCTGTCCAACATTCATAACATATCTCTTTCTTTTTTAGCGGGGAAGCGGCGCCTTAAGCATGAGGGCCACGTGTATGATTTTAAATTTCCCATTATGAGCATCGTCATTTCCAGGGAAATAATTTATTATTAAATTTTCGATTTCTTTATCTTTTTACAACTTTTTAGATTTGTTTGCATGATTCTTTTTAATTCGCGTGATTTTTATCGCAGACCAGCGGGAAATCTCTGCGGACCGGCACTGATCCGCAGACCACCGGTTGAAGAACACTGATCTAATGCACACAGATTTCAGTAAATGGCGCAGACAACTAACTGGTTAAATATCAGGCGGGATGAAATCAAAATTATTATTGTAATAAAAATAAACTTTTACTGACTTTACAAAAAAACTGTAAAAAGGGTACAAATGTTAATAAAAATATGGAGAAATTTCTAAGGCTGGGTATATAAACGCGAGCCAAACGAAGAATAATAGAAAACGGCACGAAACGCCGCTTGCGGTTGCTTCGATCCTTTCACACAATTGGTGGCTCGGCTCGCGCTTATGTTCGCAAATGTGTACGCAGCATAATGCTCACAAATATGTATTTCCGGTTTACGAATAACCTGACAGCATTTGAAAATATCTTACTACCATCACAGTAAGCGGAAAACGTTTATGTTTATAGTGTCGTAACGGAGGACTTTGCCAGATGAGGAATTGATCTAACGATGCCTGGGTGGGAACCAGAGGCAACACCATTTTTTTTTGTTTAACTTCGGTATTGATCATGTGTATCAATCACGCCAAACGCGCGCCCAACATATGCACACGGTTGACATTTGTCACACGAAAACGGGTCGCTTCTTCGACTCGCTGTTGTATTCAATAGCTCGGCTGTGGAACGATTTGCCGGCCTCTGTGTTTCCTCCTTCCTACAACATGGATCTCTTCAAGACCAATGTTTATTCCTTCGTCTCCTCAAAAAGTCCCTCCACACTCAGATGATCTCAGATGACGTAGGCCCTAAGGGAAATTATTTTCCTCAGGGCCTCCTGGGTGGAGTTAATGTAAAAAAAAATTGATTTATTTACGTTGCTTTTCACTTGCATTCGTCAGGTTTCCAAGATTTAAATTAATAAAAATATAAAAACCACAAGGTTGCGATGTTTTTTAGCAAACGCCACAGTTACACACATGCACTTTCACAAAATTAAATCTACGTAAAACTAAAAATTCCTGTGAGAGGCTAATTTAAAAATTCTGAGTTTGCTTCCTATTTATTGACGAAGAAAAAAACGGATTTCTAAGACGTTACAAAAAGAAAAAAAATAGTGTTTGGTAAACACAAGCCACATAATACATATCATAAAGATTCGTAGTATCCACGTATTTGCGATTTCTAAAAGCTGGGTAGGTTGGTAGGTAAGATACAATTTAGCGAAATTTCATTATTAATGTTTTCAGGTGTTTTTACATTTTACAACATGAAATTGTGTCGTAAAATGAAAATGTTGACGGAATGGCGTTGGCGGAGAATGGGGGAATCAACAATTCTAAGGGCGAAAGTGCGATGTAGACCAACGCACTTACTCGGGAGTTGAAACATAGCCATGGGAGAAGTAAACCGCGACGCACTTCAATTAGTTAGGTACACGACTATTAACAGAGGGCAAGTTAATTAGATTTTGTATTAATTGTGCCAAGACAGCCTTCTTCCCGTGTCGGTACGCATTTAAACAGTCGGTTAGAGCTAGCCCAAAAATATTACTTAAGTGGGCAAAGAATACATCGTTTGTAAATAGATTTGTGGTAGTCATGACTTGAATCTAATAATTATTTTATCGTAATGTAAGGTAGGCAACAACTTGGTTATTTTATGTTTAAAAAAATGTTTATCAGCATGATTATTTAAAAAAAAAATATCAGCAGTGGAGTAAACTGAAGATGGATTACTAAACTGAACATAAAATTATGTACATGCATTTGACAATCGATAAATTTAAATATTTTTTTCTTCTTCAATAATATGGGCATAACAATAGACCAGCGTTTAAAATGGTACCCACATATAAATATTCTGAACGACAGAATAAGGAAATTAACACATATATTTCGCTTTCTGTCAATCAATTATACAACACGGCATTATAGGATGGGGCGGTACATAACAAATCAAACAATTTACACAGTACAAAAACTAATAATAAAAACAATATGTAAAAAATACTGTTCATATTCGTCTGACTTTTTATTCAAACAATTTAAGTCAGAAAATTAAGTGCATTATACTTCCACCATGCAACATTATATACGTATAAAGATAATATTCAAAATAAAGTTGCACCCTTTAAAAATAACAGAAATCTTAGACAATGTCAATTCTTCCCACTTCAAAATGTAAATAAACATAGGTCAGTTGTATCATAAATATCTCGGAGTTAATTGTTTTAATTCATTACCTGAAAAAATTAGAAACATGGATACTAATATAAAAGAATTTAAAACTCTTAAAAAATATATTGAAAACTTGAACTGAATCATGTCAAATAAAACCAATATAATAACACCCCCCTCCCATACACAAGCTCTGCTTATTCAAAAATATCTATTATGTAATTAATTACTGTTTAAAATTTATTTGTAATTTATGTATGTATTTGTGACTAATAAAATATATAAAAAAATGTATATATATTTATATTTTAAATATATATATCAAAATATTTGTGTGGCGTCATAATCAAAGATAATTCTTTAAATGTATAATGAAAATAGTTTGGAAAACCTAAGTGTACATTATAATATGATGCCGATACATGATCTGTTTTCGTCATATCTGCTTCCCCTGCGGAGGTATTATATAAAAATGTAATGTATACTCTTCGTAGTATAAAATAGTTTCATGTCGTTAATGGGTTCGCTGATATCAAAACAAAGAAAAACCTAAGAATAAAATTTGATGAAGTGGGCGGGCGGGGATCCGAGCAGAGCCTTTTTGGAGCATTTCCAAGGTTGTTATATTATTAAGTGTGTCAGCCTCCACGCGACCTTGGCACATCTTGCGCAGGATAAAAGCAAAAGTATATGTAAACAATCCCTAAATCTTAATATTATTATAATTTGTTTTGAAAATTTTCGCACAGGGTTATTTCAGCCACAAGGCGGTTAACGGTTTTATGAAAATTAAGTCTTTATTGTATTCCGTATAAAGTCAAAAAGTTCAGGAAAAAATTATGGTGAAAAAACTTTTCCCCTCAGGCTGATTAATTCGCTTTTGGGAACAGCTCACATAGATCTCATAGAAATCGTTTTATCTCCCTTACTTTCATGGTGAGAAATTTGATCTAAATGGTGTTAGAAAAAAAAACACCACGCTTTATATTCCAATCTAGAAGTTAACCACATAAAAATAAAATATGTTTGCATCTCTGTGAAACAAAAGTTTCCGACCGCAATTAGAGAAAAATTTATGAAACTTCGTGAATTTTTTTATGAGACGACAAAAAAGTGAGGTAATTATTATTAATTATTATTAACATCGTTATTCTTCATTATATTATCACAAAATTGCAAAGGTATAATAATAATATACCTATGTGCAATTCTAATTTTGAGATCAGTCAATATAGATATTGCAATGAAAAAATATTTTTTTCACTTTTATGACTTTTTATAAAAATGTAGGTTACACAGCTTTGCATTAACACCATGGGTTAAATGTTTAGTATTGCCATTTGATCAATAGTGGCGCCCTCCTATGTCTTCTACTCTTATTTGACAGACAATAATAGCAGGTGGTAACCTTCCCGTTCCTACCTCAGAATTTAAAAGGTGAATGCCATAGAACAATTAGCTCAGACTGGAAGAGCGGTGAAAGAATTCACAAAAGAAAATAGTATTAAAAAATAATAATTTAATTTTGCTAGCGGAAAATCCATTTTCCCTGGATTAGTTGCTAAACCATGTTTGTGAGATCCAATAAAAATCCATCAAAATCACATCACCCTGAATACGAAACCATTACTCTTGCAGCAATAAAGCGTTGATTAAAATCGCAAGTTAAAAGCAGACTTCTATTAAAACTATAAAAAATCGCCAGTCCATTGTTACGTTAAAATATTGCACACATTAAGCTCCGGGGACTGTCAGAGGATTTTCCGGCGTATTCCGAGCGCTTCCGATCCGAGTTCGGAATTTTCCGTCTGGCCGGTGTCGCCGTCCCGCTCGCTCGCGCCCACTGCCCCACTATTGATCGGCGCCTCCTCCACCTCTCTTTTCGCTCTCGTAGAGCAGGGACCGAGAACAATGTTAGCCAAACATTATACCGTTTTCTTCTTGAAAAGCATGGAAACGTCACGAGATTGCGGGCTGGTACCAGACAATTTAATTTAAGTACCTACCTTTGTACCTACGTCAATGAAGCAATGGTTGTAATTTAATAAGAAATAATAGGGCAATGAAGAGTCGGTACAACCATTTAACAAAAAACAATGATATTAAATAATTACTAGCAGTTTAAAACCCGCTCCGCAGGTTTTTAAAGCTAGGCTCTGCGGGCGGCTTTAGTTTCGGCTTCGCCCAGTTAGTATTGGTGACCATTTTATCAAATCCAATAGGAACTGGTTTCAAAAATAGCCTGTTCCTCGGATCCACTGTCATCGAGTAATAGTCACCGGTACAAAGTAGCCGAGACAGGCAGTGACGTCATATGTAATATATAGCCGCTCGATTCAACCATGTATTACCGTCAATCTTTCCATATCCGGAGTGACAGTACATACTAACAAATTTGTAGCACTTATATCTAGGAAGGACACGTTCCCATCCGACCTGCTGACGAAAGTGGCGATATGTGTGACGAATTCTTGAATTCAAAACCGAATTACCGCGGTAAATTTGTTTGAAATTCCACGCACACAGATGTTATTTGTGCCGCGACGCGTGCGGCGTGGCGTCAACACGCACTCGAAACTGGGTTCTGAAATTCAACCACGCAGACGCAGACGTATTAATACTATTGGATTCGATTAAGTTTTCCCGGGAGGTTAGGGGAAACATAAAGCCACACAGCTATTCCGACGCACACAACCTTTTTTTATTTTTACATGAGCTCCACACAGGAGGCCCTGAGGAAAATAATTTCCCTCAAGGCCTACGTTATCTTTGGGGGTGCTTTGTGGAGGGTTTTTTAAGGTAAAGGAGGAGACGAGAGTTCTGGGAAGGAAAAGGGTTTAAGGGGTAGGTAGGAATCTGGGGTTCAGTGAGTCCTGGTCACCCGCCTCCAAGACCTAGACAAACCTCACCCCATGAACCCGGGCACCCCTGCTAAATCACCAAACGTAGCGAACCACTTGGGGTGACCTATGGCAGAGATGTTGGTTATCCAATAAAGGTTCCCGGGGCGGCGGTACCCATTCCCGCCTCCCAAATTGTACCTGATTCAATACTTACTTCTATTTTTCCAACTACCATTTTTTTAAACTCGTGATAAAAGAAAAAGGGTCCTTTTCGGCCCGGAGCTCTGTATACCAGTACACCAAGTACTGGTATACAGAGCTCAGAGTCAAACCCGATTCAACTATGTACTAAAAATTTAAAAAAGTGTAATCCATTTGGCCCGCGTTTGGTATTAATTGGCCTTTAGGTTAGTTTGTAAAACTCAAGATTATTTATATTAACACATTATTAACATTATATTACTCAAAGTTATATAATTTGTTGCATGACAGTAGTCACTGTCACTTGATGATTAAAATCTGATTTTTCATAAAATTCTTTTAGCGCGAGAGATTACATACAAAACGCGACTAAAGTTAGGCAGTCAACTGGCATTCAGATGTTAAAAATTATTTTTTTATTAAATCATCACAGAACAAATTATTATGTTATTACGTTTAAGTTATTACGTAGTCATGAATATTTTATCCCCAATAAGCTAATGCCATTCACCCGACACTCCTTTTTTGTCCATCTGCTCTACGTATTCCGACCAAACGAAAAGTACTTTTCATAGAAAAGAAAAAATGGTGTAAAGAGCAAAGAACAAGACGTTACCCTCCTTCGGCGATGTGTTCACAGCGGGAGAAATGTTTTCAATGAAAAATGCCCTTTACTTTCAAGTTTTAACCGGCTTGTAAGGGGATTTCCGTTTACCACTATCTTAACCCGTCAGGCCTCGTACAATTTTGTCAGAAGGTCAAAATATTTCCGCTTTGCAATAAAATCCAAATAAAAGTAATATTTCTGAACGCATCCGAAAACGAACAACTGTTTTTGAAAGGTGATAAAAAAAAATGCTTTTAATTTCATAATTCGAAATAAAATTATGTACTGATAATGAAAAAAGCAAAAACATACACGTTTTATTAGACAATATTATTATAAACGATATCGTCACCGCACGTTTTCTCGTTTCATTTAAAAACAATTTAAAAAAAAATACCAAAGATTCATAAATATTTTTTACCAATAGCGGTCGGAAACTTTGGTTTTATTTCATATTAATTATTTTGTGGTTAACTTTTAAAATTGAATATAAAGCGAGGTTTTCTTTTTCTAGCACCGTTTAGATCATATTTTTCAATATGATAGTAAGGGAGACACAACGATTTCTATGAGACCTCTAATCACAAAAGTGAACAAATTAGCCTGAGAGGTTAAGAAACGGTATTTTATAATAATTGTGTTTACGGAGAATGAGAGAGAATCAATGGTAGTGGCAAGCGCTTTCTAACTACCTACCAAAGGCATACCTATGCGCACAGAGAAAGTCAATATTCTCAAGTACTTGCTTCCCAGCGAGTGCTATCTTCTGTTTACACACCGGTAAACTTACTATGAAAACCTTACATTATGTTGAAAATTAATAGAAGGTGCAATTTAAAAAAAAAACTGAATAATCCGTTTTACCAACCTAAGGCCCGGATACGTCCGTATCCTATCTATGTATCGTTATCTACGACATTCCTCGCTCAAATTTAAGCAGGCTAAATCCTCGATAAGCGGCAGAAAAGTTCCTATTTCAGACGCCGAAGCGCTAGCAGTCACATGTCAAACTTGACGTTTATGTAAATAATTGCATACTGACAATTTACCGAAATTTACGTAAATTAACTAATTCATGGCAACATAAAGCTTAAATGAACTTCTCATGTAGACATAGACAGTAGTTTGGTTTTAAAAAAGAAACACATTCCTCTATTAAAATCATACGCAATACGTTTAATATTGGTGATATCATGGCTTACGATCTATAAACGGATTGTATTCCAAGCCATGCTAAGCTAGAACTAAGCCGAGCTTAAAATCAACTGACATACCATATCTATTGATTGCACTGTTCCCTGGTGGAAATAAAAACTACCACATTCATCATCATCACGGCGCTACATCCAAGGGGTGGGATTTGACCCTCACACGTCACCACACCATCCTCACCACTCCCCCGCCAATCGCCTCCAGTCGTTCCCTTCCCGCTCCTCTGCCACACATTCTATCCACCTATTCCTCGATCTGCCTCTGGGTGGCTTCCACCGGGGTACCGAGTCATTACTTTTGGCTTCCTATCATCCGGCATTCTTTCCACGTCACCTCGCAGTCTTTGAGTCCTGCAAAACCTTACAACTTCCATATTACTAAAAAGTTAAAATACATCGCAAGTAACGAAAATATGAGATCTCAATTAAATGGCGTCAGAGCTCGCCGTTCCGGCCTTTATTATAAACGCATTTGTTTGGGAAAAAAACAGTGTTTTACGCGTTAGTTTTTGAAGCCTCAGATTTGTGCTTTATAGTTGTTAAGATTCGATTACAGAGAAACGGCCTGGAAAGCGATACCCAGAACCGAAGAAGATAGTCTGAAAACGAGAAGAGTCGACCCCAACAGCCTAACTAGGCAATGAGTTGGGACAGTGCAAGGAAGGAGAAGAAGAAGAAAGTTTTTAAGATTCAGGTTAACGTAGGTATTACAGTACTTCTAACAAATCTGTCAGATCGCTGAGACACTCGTAAATATTTTTATGAAATCAAAATGTAGTATGATCGATATGCATTTTTACATTCTGGTGACCTTCAAGCTGATCGGTTTCGATTTCAAAGCTTTCAGACATGGCTTTTACACGAAAAACTATTAGCCGAACAATCTTCCACCGTATCGATTACCTGTTGTACGAGCGCGTGCATTCCTTAGTATTATTACGGAAGCAATACAACACCAGCCAACAACGCTGGCCGCCTTTTTCGTGTCCCGTAAAAAAACATAATATGGCGCATCGGTTTTCAATAATACGATACCATCTTAGCTGAAAACAATAACTGGATGCAGTGGAATGAATAAAGTAGGCCAAATAATAAATACAACGATTGAATAGACTACAGTATACTTTTCATGGACAAATTAAGTTATTATAACACAGCGTTAAGTTTTTTCTCAAACTGGAAATGCAACCCCTAATCATAAAACCCTTGTTTTGGCTAGAGGTTTTTACATAAACGGCAAAATGATTTCTGCATACTTCACGAGTAGGCTAGGAAAACATTCACGAGAGATAGAAGTAGGGTGGTTCATCTGAGATGTAGATAATTGAAAGCTGAGATCACCATCTGCGATGTAGTTCACTGAATAATTTCACAAAGAAAACAGTTCATATACAATTGAACCTTGCGTTGAGTCAAATGTCACAACAACACAATACGTGTTGTAGTGAATGCACTCAATTTTTGCGAACTGTCCGGGGGCGGGGAAGGGCAGAGCGGAATGGAAACAAATCATTGCCATGGAATAGGGTGTTCTATTCCCAAATAAACACCAAAATAATTCGCCGAGCACAGCCAATCATAATTGCTAACATCACTCGTTGAAATATTCGTGGATATTCACCATATTTTCAGAAGCAAAACTACTTACACCTCTCACACATTCATATTCGAAGGATTCGGTAGGAGTCGTACCTACTTCAGACGAACAGATTTCCTGAGTACAGCATTTTATTCATTTACTTCTTTATTCAAACCTTGGAATCTTTTACATATAATATACAATATTATAGGTAAGTTGTTAGTGTTAGTTAAGTATATTCGAAGAAAGTAAGAAAGAAAAAATAATAAAAGGATAACAATTTTTTTTTATTCAAATGCATCAATTATAAAACCACTTGTCTACGGGTTTTGTCAGCAAGTGTAAAAACTCAACACTGTAAATAAATTCGTATGGTATCCATGTTATAGTCAATCCTCGAAGTTCCGGCGCTCCTAGGTTTGACTAGTCAATCCTCAGGTCTGACTTGACTAGTCAAACCTAGGAGCGCCGGAGCTTCGAGGATTGACTATAACATCCATACCAAACTATTATTAAAATTATTTTTGAAGTCGATTTTAAATTTTAAATTGGTAAATAATGCCCAAAAATTAGAATTTAATAATTATTATAATTTTGGGGGGCCAACTGCCAGGGGATCAATTGTCGGGTCACCAATTTTAGAAATGGATACAAATAAATCAAAAGCATTACAAAGGATTAAGTAAAATCTATCTACCATTGATGTTTTCTTCAAAGTTCCCAACTATTAGCGAGAACCTTGGATTACAAGAATAATTTATCGTAAAGTTTTGTTTTTCATATGCACCATCGAAAAATAGATGAATTATGTAGGGATGGCAGTTGTATTCAGAGATGTTAGCCCGTCCGCTGATTGTCACTGAAATTGCACGATGAAACAAACATTCAGGCGGAAAACGATTCGCGGAAAAGCGACAACTAGAGGAAGCCGAAAGATTTTCCTTCAGACACCGCACCGGGTGAATATTATTGATTCCGTCGCGTTCCGCTCAGTGGGCGTGGGCGGACGGGCCGGAGATGGAGAGAGAGAACTGAAATGAGTAATTACCCGAGTTCTGTACTTTGTAGTATCCGAGTGCTAAGTAAAGAGTGGCTTTACAAACTGAATATTGGTAGAATTGCGTTCAGTAGAAGCGCACGAACTATATATACTCCTGAAAAATTCTGTTACGGGTGAAGAATATATTATCAAAGTCAACCCGTTGTTATCAGTCTCGCAGTCAATAAATATGACAATTTTTGTGCACTTTTTACGTGATAATAATGAATTTGTAAAATAATTCATTAAATCCTCAAACATCAGTTCCTTGGTCACATGATGTCACAATCATAAAAACGCTTAATGAAGTGGTTGTTTATTAAAATATTCCGTATTAATTGTTAAAAATAATAGATTATTATTTTTATATAGTCTGTAATATATTTAATAACATATTTCACAGATTTGTTCACAAAATCTAATATAATTCAATTTGGGAGGCGGGAATGGGTAACGGCGCCCCGGGAACCTTTATTGGATAACCAACACCTCTACCATAGGTCACCCCAAGTGGTTCGCTACGTTTTGTGATTTGGCAGGGGTGCCCGGGTACATGGGGTGAGGTTTGTCTAGGTCTTGGAGACGGATGACCAGGACACACTGAACTCCAGATTCCCACCCACCCCTTAAAACATTTTCCTTCCCAGAACTCTCATCTCCTTCCTTTCCTTAAAAAACCCTCCACACAGCATCCACGAAGATTACATAGGCCCTGAGGGAAATTATGTTCCTCAGGGCCTCCTGTGTGGAGCTCATGGAAAAAAAAAATAAAAGAATTAACCAACTTTGTCATCATTTTTACACATCAGTGTTTTGGGTCAAGTTAAAATTTAAAATTCCCGCAAAATATTGCCAAACTCATGAACTATGATGATCAACTCGTTAGTAGTTTTGAATGTTGGTAGTGTAGTTAGATGCAGAGGGCGCCATGTTGACGGCAGCCTTCACGAGGCCAGTGCTAGCGTCGCTGTTACCGCGTGTGTGTGTGCTGATCCAGTCAAATTTTCGGTACTCTGGTGAGTCTTTATTTCGTGTGACACGTGAGTTGTAAAAATATATCATTTTAATAATTAAAAAAAAAAGATAAAAATATAAATATCAAGTATAACCTCAAATTAATGTCTTATTCATCAATACTTTGTCGTCAGTCCGTTGTCTTAAATTGCACATTGCAATTGTCTTAATATTTAAAAAAAGTGACTGGCCTGACATAAGATAGTATATTGATGGGATAAACTATGTACTCAAACCAAAAATATATAAATTATGGTTAAAAACTATATTTACAAAATATGGTCAAAAGTTGACCAACTTTTGTATATTCACCCTTAACTAGATATAAGAAACAATGGAGGTACTTACTTCATTTGTTTAACTATAGTACTCTTCCCTGATTCTCCGGCACCTGTAACAAAAATATTCTATTAGAAAACAAGTAAAACATTACATCACTAATTAGAGAGCGAGTATAGGTACATTGGATTCGTATAAAAATTAAAATATATAAATTAAAGATATATAGAAAGAGGTTAGTTTCAGTTCTGACGTCAGAAAGCTCGCTTGAAGTTTAATGGTGTCGTGATGAAAATAATATTACGTCGAAGAGTCGGTGACATTTAAAAACCTAATTGTCTCGATATCTGAAGCTATTTTCGGCTTCAACCATTTATTTGAACATAAAAGTCGGGTACTTAGAAATAACAAGGCTATTTTTAGATAATAAAAGAACCAGTAGAGTAGAAGCATGGAATACTTTGAAAAGTAAACGAATACATTGGGAAGGTTTTTATTACAAAAATAACGAAAAAATCATTTACATTTAGATTGTTATCAATTAACAAAAAGTATTCGCTAGCTTTTGATAGTTGATTGAAAAGTTGATAACGTGATCTAAGTCGGGTCAAGTTAATACTAGTTTTCAGGTCTAGTAAATTTAAGACATCAGGTGAACACGCTGAATTTTAAGTACATACTCGTACAAGTGCTACGGTCGTGGTCAGGTCATATTGGGAGTGAAAAGCTTCCGGTGTCTTTTTCTGGCCAATGACAACTACCATGGCAAAAACGGCGACATTTTTTTTTTATAGAAACAGACGTAGGGAGCTTATTGACCCCCAACGGCAAAAGCAAGACTAATTTAATACGGATATTACTAGACTTTTTACCAGCTGACCTAATATTATAAATAATTTAATTAATCTCTTGAAAATCGCATCACGTAAGCACCTCAGGAAAACAAGGAAATTTATACGTGATTTTTAAAAACTTTATAAAGCAGTGCTAACATTATTAATCTTATATATAAAAATCAATATTTGTTTGTTCGTACTTTATGCGCTGCCATACCGTTCAACGGTATGGCAGCGTATGGATGTATTGTAGGAGATACATAGAACAAGAAAAAATATAGTTTGAAATATGAAATGATATAATTAATTAGGAAATTGTAAACTTAAATGTACAATTTACTAAAATAAAACAAATAAATAAATAAAACTTATTCCGATGAAACTTTGGTGATTTGTTGTGCCCGCGAAGGTTATAGGCCATGTATAATGGTAATCTCTGGCGTAATGAAATTTGTATAAATAAAAATGTGTGTATTTCATATAATTTAGCGGCAAGGAGGAAATGAAGGACGGGGAGGGAGATGGGGTTCGCGGGAGAGATGACGAGGGAGGGGGGAGGCAGGGAAGGTGGAAGGGGAACGCGGGATGGGAAGAGGACTCGGGAGGTGAATGGGAACGCACGGGAAAGGACATGCAGGGAGAATCAATTTATTTCTTTGAGTGACATTGCAATGCATGCGGAGTGCCAGCTAATTTATTATAATAAAATATTTTTTTGGATAGGTAGCTAAATAAATAGCAATGGTATAGTTTGTAGACATAAATATCCACCAAAAAGACCATATTCGAAAGATCCATTTACCGATAGCGGCACCATTGCATTGCTTTTATAATATAAATTAAATCCCATACACTCTATTCCGAGCTGGCATTAGAACTGATTTCGCTGAGCAGAAGTTAGCTGTTTTATCGCTGGAATATGAGCGAACCTGAATAATTAGCAGCCCGCCATCGCGTCGCGGGGGGAGAACGTAATTACATTTGCATCCTAACGTGGCCGTTACCATCACCGGGGTGGCCATAATCTCATAGCCAATAGAGAGCCATACACTATGCGGGCCTTAAATCCTTGCATGCTCTAGGACAGGGGAGGCGAACCTATTTCTTCAGGTGCGTCAAAGGAAAAGTCAAATTATTCGTGTCGCGGACGCCGACAAATTCACAAGCCAGTGGTACACAAACGCCTTCTACGTCAAATTAGGCCAAAATACTATTTCTTATAATTATAATTAAGTTTTTCTTAGTTTATTTCAGACTAAATATAAAAACTATACACAAAACTCAGTTGTGCAATTCACATATGGTAGAAGTGAAAGCTTCAGAAAACTAAAGTAGACAAGAGAGGGGAGGCTAGGAAGCACCGCACAAAGAGGATTCAGAGGAGTAAGAAGTCAACTTGAGTACAATTCTCCCGTCTGGAACCTACATTATAATATACATGTACAAGTCGTTGAAAGAATACAAAACAAATTCTTACGTTTTCTAAATTTTAAAATGGTTATTCCAGCAATTATGTTGAACCACAACACTCTGTTAAATATACCACAACGTAATACAAGAAGTCAGGATTATACTATCTCATTCGCTATCGAACTTGATTTGAAACTTAAAATCACAATGGTGCTAAAGAAGTGCTTCAAAAATTATACGTGAAAAACTCAATTATACAAATTATAAAAGAAAAAGATAAATACTAATTCATAACTGAAAATCGTACTAAACATAAACTTATGCCGTAAACTAAACTACACCATTACATAAATAAAATAAAAATGTTTATTTAATAAATTACCAGAAGAAATCAGAAGAATTTATTTATTTATTTATAAATAAACGCCCTTTTTGGGGGCTTTTACATATATAGCATAGAAAAACATTTTATTGTACATAACTGAACTGCCTCAATAACAATATTTTATATTTATTCAAAGATAAATTGAAGATGTCCACTGACTTGGTATAATTGTTTCCCTCCATTAGTATTAATGATAAAATATAATTACTGAACTCCATCTAAAAATATTTTAGAGAAATCAAAAGAAAACTGCAATTATAATCCACCAATACTCTATTTTTATCCTCCATAATAATTTTTTTGTTTTTCTTCTAACTAAATTCATAAAAATGATAACTATGAAACCATAATAACTACACAAAAAATTATATCTTGTAATAACAGATATGTAAACTATTTCACAAAATTGTAACATATTTTGTCAATCTGTTATCCTTTAACAAATGAGATTCTTCAATGTTTTTAATGGAAGAGCCGTATAAATTATAAGATACAAAATTAGATATACCAATTATATAAATAAGGGCTAACATCCTTCTCGCACGCAAGTGAAGCCGTGCGACGGAGATGGGTAGAAAATAACCACACGCAGTGGCTGACGAAATAAGTTCCCCCAAATTGTAACATTTACAATTTTTAATACATTCAACTGGTTCGCCATCCCTGAGTTTGGTTGTAGCTGTTGAATCCACGTTGAATTAGCAGATGAACTTGGCACCAGCCGCGCGGTGGGCGATTCGGCTATCTTGTTAGTTTTAATGATAATTAAACAAAGTTTAGAGTGTATGCTTTGAGGAGCGCCGCAAAATTCGTGCAGTCGAAATCATAAAAATTATACGCGCCAATGGAAAACGACATATTTCATCCTTCAACTTGGTCTAATTTGGATATGATTTTAGATTTTAACGGCCAAAAGTATTTTCGTTATTTATTTTTAGGGTGTTATGCCGTGTTGCGTTACCTCATTCTTTAGCTAACATTTTGAACAGTGTCACAGTGTCCATCATGTGTTCGTTCTAATTTGATTGGTTTGAAACGTCATCATAAACAGCAAGAATAAGTAAATTTAACAAAACAGAAATTAAACCAATTATATATTTACTTTTATGCCCCCAAAATGTGAGTAATTTCCGGTAATTTGAATAGTTAGTTTAGTAGTTCAAAGAAAACCGGGCGGCGTTTCGTCCATACAAACGTATTCCCCAACATCCTCCCCAGATTCTGTCACTGTTGGAAATATTTTTTATTATTATAATATAATATCGGTAAGTTTTGATGTTTTTGATGATTTACTTCTTATAGGAGTTAGGACTCTCCAAAAATCGTTAAAATTGCCTAGTTTGAACGCCAGCAACAGACGCTCGGTATATAAATTAGACAATGTATTTTTAAAAAAAGCGAAACATACAGTCATGGAGTATTTTCTTCTAATACAGTTAGTAAAAAACCTTAAAAATCGGTCCAGTTTTGGAGGAGAAAAACGGGGAGTACAAAACGCCGATTTTTGATGACTTTATTTAGGTATTATCGGCAGTCGCTCAGTATTCTCAGTATGTATGTTTGTGACAGCAACGGTTTGGTAAAATACTTATTGAACAAATTTCTCGGCGACCGCGTTTCCTCTTAATTCCGATGGTCCGAGGAGGTTAACCGAGGCATTTATTCCGATAAGTATTGAGATAAGAAATTTAGTCAAATATTGTTTTACATCGTCAATATACATAATAAAGAGTGATTTTTTGCTTTCCCCTTCTGCGTTCCTAACCATTTAACCGATTGCGATGAAACTTTTGTAATTTGTTGTATGCGTATGCATGCCCGCAAAGGTTTCTATATAAATACTGGTGAGCTCTGGCGTTATGACATTTGCATAATTTTACAATAGGTGGCGCGTGAGTTGTTTGAAAAATGTGTTATTTCATATATAGTTTAGCGGCAGGGAGGGAAGGAGAACGAAGGAGGGGAGGGGTTCGCGGGACGGGAGACTCAGGTGGGAAGAAGACGGGGAAGGTGGAAGGGGAACGCGGGAGGAAAAGGGAACGCGGGAGGGATACGGGGGGCGGGAACGGGGAAGCATGGGAAAGGACACAGGGAGAAACAATATTTTTTTTATGAGGCATTGCAATGCAAGCCGGGTACTCGCTAGTACTTAAAAGTTCATTGGCATGCATGCATAATGGTAGTTCGGTATGTTGGTAATGCTTCATCAACATTGATATTATTATAACGATGTTCGTCAATAATAGTACAAGCAAAGCCACGTAGAATAGGAAATAGGAGGGTCTACCGACATTATTGGACTACCCGTAAACAAAACAATAAATGAAAACCAGTAGGTACTTAGTTGCTGGTATTTCCTATTAAGGGCGTAATTATTTATTAATTGCCGTGCGTGTTAAAATGGCGTTAGCCACACAATCCAACATCGGCTGCAAGTATTATTGTTTTCAATAAAATTAAAAAATCTAAAATAATAGCGGCATGTTTAACAAAGAATGTTATACATTTTTTTCGCAGCCTGCTCCATTAGAGCGTTAATAATATATACGATGAAAAGTGTTAAATACAGATTGTTTATCAGTTGTTTCTCTTACACAGCAAGAGCAGATATGATAATATATGAGGCGTGAGTTAAATTTTGCAGGTAAAGTCGACGAGTTGAAGCTTTTGGAGCAGACATGTGGAACGAGAAGAAAGTTTATAATTTATTGACGGGAGCAGGAAACAGGTCAATCTGTGCGCCGAGCATCTAAATCTATCTAATGTACCGTGCTCGTACTTAACGTCAAGAAAACATCAGCACCACAGAGCAGGTAATGAACATTCCAAATTAGTTTACTTTTTTATGTGAATACTGCACAAGTGAGACTGTTGCATTCCCAATTGAGATATGTTGTGCGGCTAGAGGATGTGGGGAGGGGAAGAATATGGGGAAGAGGAAGGTGTGGATGAGGAAGGTGGGGATGAGGAAGCTGGGTAAGTACCTGGCTATTCAGATTTGATCACCAAACGGCTAATGCCATTTTAAGTAACGCACAATGGGGCCGCATAATATAATGCTTCGGCAAAAATTCAGAAAGTGTATTGAAAAAAAAAAGCATGCTATTTTAAAGCTTATTAAATTTGTCACAATTCCCCAAAATCGTGTGGCCTCTATCGTGATATTGATGGAGAAATTGAACTTGACTTTCGTACGAGTGACTGGCGGTTTTCGCAGCCCTATAAATATTAAAAAAAATTATCAACCCTTCAAGCGTTCAGATCCAAATCAATACGGGTACAATATCTGGTAGCATGTACTTTTATGGCACATAACAGTTATTGGTAACCTTACATAATATGGCATAAATGTAAATAAAAATCACCTAATTTGAATTTCAAAAAAATGTTTATTTATTAAACATCGAGTTGCATATTTTGGTTTTCCATATTATATCTCCTATATATTTTAATATTTTGTTGTACGTTTCAATATCTAAGCTACTAGACACAATTGGAAAAAATGCTTTTTGCACCATTAACTTCATTTCAGTGCCACATTCAGAACTAACAAAGTATTGTCAACCCTTGAATAATTTTTTTCAAAAATATCCATCTTAATTGAAAGGTGGTTTAAGTATCGCAGATACCATTAAAACTTTGTTTTAAATAATAAAAAATGGCTTCAAAGATCTGTTATATTTGAAGGTTAGAGACCTTTGCTGCCATTTGACATGTCGTCTAAGCGTACCAAACAAAAAACAATAAAATTTTATTAAATCCATTTTTTAAATAAAAAAAACTAAATAAATACTTCTTGATAAATTTGCACTAATACAGTATTTGTACATTATAGAAAGTACTGATATTGGAATTAGAAAATTATACACTAATTGCGGAAATGGCTGTGGGGGATTGACACTTTCGGATGATTTGAATCGGCTTTTTCTGTGTAACCTTTACCTCTTTCTCACAAACGACGCATGTACCCGAGATAGTTTTTCACAAATACGCGCTATTTATTTGTTCCGAACCACTGAAATATAAAAAAAAATCCGAGTGTGAGGTAGAAGTGAAACCTTCAGAAAACTAAAGTAGATAAGAGGGTTCCATGCCAACTGAGAATAAAGTCAACTCAACACCTTGAAGTCATTAAAAGCTATGACAAAAATAATTTTAAATTAGCCGATAACCCTAACCTAACTTAACCTATTTAACCAATTTTTTATACGTATTTTTCATCACTCTAAATGACTTATCTGAGATGGTTCTGAGTTGGTTTCATTCCGAGTTGTCCGGTCACCAGATAAGAGTGGGCAGACTACTAAGCACTGCACAAAGGGGAGACCGATAGGCTACGAAGCACCGTATAAAGAGGAGACCTAGTATACTATCTCATACTCTCGGAGGCAGTGTTTGTCTCTTTTTAGTGTCGCTATTTTTCGTTTCATCACGTTTCAAAACACAACGATGCTAAAAAAGTTTCAAAATCAGACAGAGTGTGCAATTCACATGCGGTGGAAATGAAATCTTCAGAAAACTAAAGCAGACAAGAGTGAGGAGGCTACGAAGCACCGCACAAAGAGGAGACCGATTATACTGTCTCATTCTCTCGTAGACTAAATCCTATAGATGTATGTGTTTGTCTCTTTTTAGTGTCGCTATTTTTCGTTTCATCGAGTTTCAAATAACAACTGTGCTAAACAAGTTTTCACTTCAAAAAAACAATCAAGTAATAACGTGACCATTTGTTTTTCCCCCAAACCGGGATACCGGTGCTTCATAACAATAATAAATAATTTGGGAAACTTATATAGCGCTGTTTTCGCGAAAAGTCGCCCCAAGAGCGTTGTACAAAAGAGGCTAGATTACAACACATCACACTTTCAATACAATTGACAAGAAAGGAATGTTTTTTTCATGTGATTTTAGGGTTAGCTACGAGTTTCTTTATTTTCGAAAGCGGGATATTTTGGCGCCCTGAAGCTGTGTTCGGGGACCCCATGACACGCTGCCTGAAAATGAGGCTGTCCCGGTGAAAACGGGACGTCTGGTCATATTAGTAATACCACATACAAGTGCATTCAAAATGATTAAAAATGTATTGTGCGCTTATTAAAATGCACGTTCTCTGAAATTTCGTCTGTTGTCGCCGTCGCTGTGAACTTGAGTAATATCTTTGTCGGCTCTACAGGGAAATTGATACGGAAAAACCGCGAGCGATCGGATAACCAAACTAACACCTGTGTGATCACCAAGTGGAACGGCAAGGACACCGCAAACTGTACTACCTTTGTTTGTATCTTGCCCTGAGTGCACTTGCGAATTGACATTTCAATACGAAAAGCTTAAGTGTACGGTCGCACGAGACGTGTTAAAGCGCACTTACAAAATGCAGATCAATACAACCTTCACAAAAAGCACAGAAATAGTCACACAATTGAACTAGAAATGCACGACCCACCCTACACCCCATTTCCTAGTGTTGTTTCTCCTTTATGGTTACTTAGTTTTACGTTAACTCCTCAGGCCACGAACATATTCTGTCACAATGTCACACTATTTTCGCTCTACAATAAAATCCAAATAAACGGAATATTTCTCAACGTATCCGAAAACTACACACAGATTTTGAAAGGAGATGAAATAAGCTTAAAAAATGTACCTATTATAATAAATAAACGTATTATAATTTTTGAAACATTAAAATTTTTAATGCAAACAAAAAGTTTTAAAATTAGCTCACCTTAGGTTTTTTCTAACTAACAATATTGATAACGAAAAAACAAAACAAAAATACAAGACATTTATTGTCATTGTTTTCACCTCTTTTTGTCTTTTTATGTAATTAATTTAAAAAAATCAATGGTTCATAATTTTTCTCAAATTTCAAATTTCTGAGGGGTTAGTCTTCCGTGGGTTATTTCCAACTCAAGCACAGTAAATTTTACTTACATTAAAATCTTTTTTTGTGATTTCTTTTGTGGTTGTTAAGCCATCAAATCAAATCATGGCAATCCATAACGAGACTGCAGGGTAAACTTAAAATCATTCATAAACGGTTCTTGGTACCCTGAATGTCTGGCCGCTTAAATTCGTCAGGCGCTTTATACCACAACACTAAAGGAGAATCGCGCGGGACTGTGGATTTATCGTATTATATTGGAACCGAATACCCGTGAACGCAATATTTTTTTTTCTTAAAAAGAAAGACAAACATTCCCGGGTTACGAATAACCCAACAATGTTTGAAAATCTCCTACTACCACCACAGAAAGCCGAAAATTTTGCTTGTGTTGTGATGGAGGACTTAGCCGGCCGAGGAATCGAACACGGGACGCCCGGGTGGGACCCAAACGCGATGCCCACTCAACCACCGACCAGTCGAATAATATTTTATTACTATCGCGGCTAAATCCTTTAGATTTATGTGTTTGTCTCTTTTTAGTGTCGCTCGTTTCCGTTTCATCGAGTTTCAAATCACAACGGTGGTAAAGAAGTTTTCACTTAAAAACAAACAGTGCAAGCTCCTAGTATAGAAAAATGTAAGTAGTTCTAACTAAGATAATAATATAGTTATAATACATTTATGTAAGTACAAGTTTCACTAAAGTACGAAGTAAGCGTAACTAACCAAGTAAGTAACTAAGTAAGTAACCAAATGCATTTACATAGAATAGTACTTCTTACCGAGGATCGAAGTCGTTTCGTTTCCGTACATAGTGGCACAGAAAAAATGCAGCAACATTCAAACCGCTTCCCTGGGTAGATTTAAAAAAAAGAAAACAGCTTTCTTTGCCAATAGAAATAATAAATTGCGCGGCAAACTCAATCGAAAACAGCACACTTCGTTTTATTATGAAGTAATTAAGCAGAAGATTGATTTTATTTTAAATTCTTTCCTTCTCCCGAGAAGTGGGAAGAATTCTTGACACCATCATTAACGATGAACACGTCAACTGCGATAAAATTCTTGCTGAGATGAAGAGAGGCGAAGAAGCCAGGATTTTACAAGAAATGTTAAGGGTCCACTATTCGAATTTCGACCGATTTCTTACATATCTCCCTTAAACATTTGAAGTTTTTAAGCTCTTAAAAAATATATGTTATTTTTGAAGATAATATCTAGATACGTTCCACGCCGAAACGCAAATTATATAAAATTTCCTCGATAGAAAAAAATCGCAAAGTATGCTCCGAAAATTATTTAAAACAAGTCTATTTATTTTATTTTACAAGTTATATTTGTGAAAAAATTCACAATGTTTCTTTAAATGATACTTAAGATACGTTCCACGAGATTTTTGCTCTATCTATTTTAAACGAGTCATGTTTTATTGAGCTTTTTCGCAATTTTCGCTGCTATTTTACGACTTAAACATATTAGCGCGCTCTGTCCAACACTCGTATTTACATATCTCTCCATCTTCTTCTTTTTCAGCGCCGTGCGTTTCAAGAGTGCCGCCTTAACACATGAAGCACTGATCACTCCACATCATAAAGTACACGGGAAAATGGAACAGGCAAACATAATAAGCTTTGTTTACGACGGCTAGTTTCCCCCTTCAATATTTACTAACCAGGTTTGTCTTATTTTTAACTTCTATGTTTTAAGCTCAAAATCTCATGCTGGAAATGACTTTGCGAGCTGACAAAAGCAACAAGAATAAACTTATTCGTCGAATGATGGTCTTGCGATCGTACTCTTACAGTACAGAGCGGTTCCGATGAGAAAGATTAATTATTCTCGTATATTCTATAACCGAACATTGATTCCATTTCATTCAAGATTTGCTTTTATGTATACCTACATTAAAGTTATTATAGCAATACATATGCTCAAATGCATGATGATAAAATTATGTAGATACTATTTGTAATTATTTTTCGATCATAAATATTTAAAATTTTTCAATGATGTCTAAGCAAAATAAGTGTGTAAAAAATCTGAAATACATTAGTTTGTAACTTTTTTCAATGGTTTTATTTGAACTATAAATAAATTCTGAAAAGTAGCTTTCCTAGATAATTTATTTTATTGTATGATAAATAAGATTTGAAATGTGTGTTATATAACACAACATTTTGTTTGAAAATTTAACAAATCTGCGAAAAACCAACGGTATAAACCTTATTATAATAAAAATAAACATATTTTTTCAAAATTTAAAACATAACTTGACTAGATAAAATAACAGTCTTTCGAAATCAATTTACATTTTTTGGGAGGAAAGAGTCGGTACGTCTAGAATTTGATTTAAAGTGACATATTTCCGGTTGTGTCTGGTTATTCCCTCTAAAGGTTGAACGTCAGCAATGTTGCTGGAGTAAACCGTTGGAAGTCTCCGGTAAGAAATAAAATAAAACTTTGAGAAAACCATAAGTATCGATAACGAAGAAAAGCTTGGGAGCATTCAGGGCACGGGTTTGCTTTCAAATTAGCCTTCTAGCAGCCTTCTCATGAATATGGATTCCGGAGGGCACGATGCTGCATTATTCAGCTCGATCGAACGTTTTATTAGGAAGGTACTTTTCCATTCGCGGTAGATGCGTAGGCACGTTGTCGTTTTATTTCGAAATTATAGCCCCTTGCGTTCATTAACGCAATCCCGCGGATGATAACGGTATCGTGTCATTATTAGTTTTGCTGAGGCACTCTATTAAAATGGTAAACAAAGGGAACTGATAAACCGCGAAAGCTTTTAACAGCCTGCAGTCAACAGCTAAACCAATCAACGATTAGTGGGTAATCGAGATTGAAGATTGCAGCGAAAAGAAAAAAATAGCGTTTCGAATAAATAAAAAATACACTACATTAGTATCATAGACATAGATTTTTAACAAAAATTAAAAGATCTGAGTCATAATACTTACAAATATAATATTTTAAAGACGGTTAGTAAGCAAACATAAAAAAAACAGTAGCAAAGGCGTAACACTAGAGTAATAATTTATTGTAAACGTCTCTTTCTCGTAAATGGTTTTCTTCATTAGCGGTATTATCACTATTATTTTTTATTTATTTAGAAACACAAACAAAATATTTTCACAAAAGCATCAAAACAAAATACATCGTTAACAGCCTGCTTGTAAATATCTTTAATAAATGCGTTTACAATAAAGCTTAAGAATTATTTAGCTCAAAACAACAAAGTTATTTTCGTTATTTGTTTTTGGGGTGTTATGCTGTGTTGCGCTACCTCCTTCTTTAGCCAACGTTTCGGACAGCGTTACAGTGTTAAAATACTTTTGGCCGTGAAAATCTAAAATCGTATCTAACAAAGTTATTTTTTCTACGGAGACTGGGTGCAGGGTGAGTTTTAAGGGGTTATATACAGTTAGAATTTTCTAGAAATCGATTTTTTTATTATTTCATTTTCGTAATGTACATATATTTAAGTATACACAAAAAAAATTCAAGTCAATCCGGCGATTATTTTCGAAGTTACACGCATATTTGTATAGACGTGTCAGAGCATTTGAAAGTAGAAGGCAAACTTTAAACGCGTTTTTCTCAAAACCGTGTTTTGAAAAGCGGTGACCACTATAATTCGGAAACGGCTGAACCGATCAGTTTCAAATTTTAACACAAGCTTTTTAAGTATATTTTACAGTTATTAATCGAAGGCCTGTTCTCACCGATAAATACATATTTTTTTTATAAACAATATAAGGCCAAATTTTGGTAAATACTCGATTTTTTTTTTGAAAAGCCGCCATTTTGTCAAAAAAATTTATTTAGCTCTGTCCTTCGATTAATTAGAGGAAATTTTATTATTTTAACGAAATCCGTTTGGTTTTTTCATTTTAAATGATCCGTTCCAGATATATGATGGTCACCGCAAGATGCCTTTTTTGAGAGGAGCTTCTGGAGATCAGCTATAGCAGCTTTCAAAATTATTATTTTTACAAATAAAAATTCTTAAAATACTGGTAAAAGTCACCATAATATGTGTACACATTTTTAATTTAATAAATTTAAAAGTCTTCTCAGGAAAAATCCCTTTTTTTGAGCCTCCTGACTGTATATAACCCCTTAAGGCAGGACATAATAACAACGAAACCGTTCGAAGACTTTATTAAGTGTATTATTGATTTGATAAGGGTAGATAATAATTAATTTGAATTATATTTTAATTAGAAATAAATAACTCGTCAAGCTATGGCTTTTGTAATGAATTAATGGAATTTGAAACTATGTCAATATAATGGTGTTTTCTTATTTTATTGTTCAGTCCTGACGTTCTTGATATAAAATGTACCGTGTTATTTAGGTTTACCAGTCCAAAACAAATCCAAATTTCTTATACATCTAGGTGTAAAGTATAGCATGATCTTACTGTCACGGTCAACTAGATTATTAACAGTTTACTGACGTCTAGATTATAAACCATTTGAAAAAACACAGTAAAAGCAATTAATAATTTTCTTTCGTGACCACTTTCAAATTTAAAAAAAAAAGTTAAGTCTCTACTGATAGCCGGTGAACTCCCGATCGATGTAAGATACGCAATAATTTCGTCTGAACAGATTGAATTCTATTTATTGCGTATAATGGGAGACCAACAAATTGATCCGTATTCCAAAAAGCTACGAACTAATAAATTGTGCAGAATAATGAGACTACTTGGATATTTAAAACCACGGTTGGTAACTTGATTTTTTTTTTTTTTTTTTTACAGTTAATACCGCACAAGAGTCCCAACTGCTCCCGTCTGGAGCCAGTGAGACTATGGCATCCCCAATGGGGGTATGTTGTGAGGCTGAAGGTAGTGGGGAGGGGAAGGAGATAGGGAAGAGGAAGGTGGGGAAGTACCTGGCTATTCAGATCTGGTCACTAAACACGGCTAAAGCCATTTCAAGCAACGTTTCAATTCTGAATGGTGGTCTTACACCAGGGCGATACTGATAGTATCTTCCACTCTGGAACGTGCCGCAAATATACTATATATTATTTTAAATGAATAAATTGTGAAATAACACAAATTAATCAAATAAAATTTATTTGCGCACGCCGGGTTCGAACCCGCGACCTTCGGATTGTGAGTCGAGAGTCTTGCCTCGGGACCACGGAGGCCGTCAAAATTTAATTTATGATTAAATGTTAAAAGATTTTTTATAAAACAACCGCTAACGACAGTTTTAATAGTAATATTATTAGGATAAAAAAATTTACGTTTTCATTTGAAATGTGTACTTCTTTTGTTTAAATCAAACACGTCAAAAATTGACAGATCTACACATTCGAATCACTAATGCTGTTCATTCGAAAGATTCGAATTCTGATAGTCTCTAATTATTTGTAAACAAAAAAATATAATTACACTGTTAAGGAAATTCACAATAATTGTTTTTGATGGCCAATGATCCCGAGGCAAATACTAACAGCTTTACAAATCCTATAATTATAACATCACACGAGTGTTCACTGGTTTTGGTTTATAGGGTAGGGTAGATATTAGTTATTTCACGAATATTAGTTACACGTTAATATGTATTTATTATAAACAATTTTGTTGTAATATTTCACGATTTAGCAGTTCATAAAATAGAAATAGAACATTTTAACTGTATTTGGATGGTCATTTGTTATTTTATGTTGAACACAAAGCTTTACTGTTAGATGATTAACATTGTTTAGTGAAAGCAAGTCACCCCTCGTTACTGACGAATGAAAACAAAAAGGTGGTGGTTAATTATTATCAATAAAAGTCACCCCTGCGTCCCTTGTTTTCAACACAATAGATATAAGAGTGGAAGGAATTTTAAAATGGGAATATTTGTTTTAAACCCGCTTCTATTGCTTTAACGAAGCTTGGCGCTGTAGTACTCCAGTTTTTCTTAGACACCTAAGCCAGATGGCGAACTTTTAATCGGTTTTGGTGGATGTTTGCCAAGAATTAAATTTATAGTCGGATAAAAAAAACGAGTGTAAAAGCAAGGTTTCTGTAGCATTGTGTAAATTCTGAAGTTTTGTTCATATCCAATAATTATTGTCATACTTAAGACATTACGGAAATTCGCATTCTAAATAAACTAGAATAAGGCCGAATTTATAAGGTTAAAATGTAATTATTCTAACCAAAGATACCTTAGAGTTTGAAATTGATAATCGTTTAAAATTATTTTAACCACGAAAACTAACTTAAAACATACACATTCATACATATATTATAACATTAAAAAAATATATTGGTATTTAAGTTAAGTTATTAAGTCGGAAGGTCCAAAGTGATAAAAATAGATACATAAAAGAATGGAAATTAGTATCTTATTTCAAAGTTTTGTTTTAAAATTACGTGATTTATTTTAAATTTAAGTCTGAATCAAAAATATAGAAACCAGCTGTTGGCAGTGTTGATACATAACGATAATTAATTATTTGTTTATATTATTGTTTGAATTTTGATCTAATAGTGTTGACGTTCGGTTAGTAGGTAGCGCACGTACTTAAAAATATAACAAAATACAGGAAGCTCGTGTTGTTTCAGAAATATTTATCCACCCGGTGGATCCCATCATTTATTATTCACGAATTATGAAGCTGCCAAGATATTTTCAGGCATGTATATTCAAAATATTATTCATTTTTGGTATAATAATTATCATTAATATCTTCCAAAGGTTCATACCAAAATAATACCACTTAAGAGGAAACCGGGCGGCGTTTTGTCCATACAAACATATTCCCCAATTTCCTCTCTTTTTTAACACAACGAATATTAACAGTACTGCAAATATTTTATAGTATAGATATTGACCACCATTGCGTTTTGTCAGTGCGTTTTGCTTTTTTTTGATAAGTTATTTCTTAAGGGGTTACATGGGTTACGGAAACGGGCGGTCCGTTGGATAGATTCTCCCACCTTAACGAACGGATTGCAATCTTTAGAGCACAGGCGTCGGGTGGGAATGCTATCCATTTTCTACCAGTATTTCAATGGAAGATGCTCTGAGGAACTAGCGTCATTGATCCCTTCGGCACCGGTGCATAGTCGGGAGATGCGCCAAACGCGCGCCCAACGGTACGTACGTACACGGTTGACATTGGTCACATGAGAACGGGTCGCTTTTTCGACTCGTTCTTGAGTTCAACAGCCCGGCTATGGAACGATTTGCCGGCTTCTGTGTTTCCTCCCTCCTACAACATGGGTCTCTTCAAGACTAATGTTCATTCCTTCCTCTCCTCAAAAAGACCCTCCACACATCATCCCTGATGTCATAGTCCCTGAGGGAACTTATTTTCCTCAGGGCCTCCTGTGTGGAGTAAATGTAAAAAAAAATAATGGGTCCGAAAATTTGGAAAAATTTTCTTTTTCTCTTTATCTAATAATACAATATGTCTAGAATAGTCTTTGTTATGTGGTGACCGGTCGGTTATATTTGACCGGTCAGTGGTTGAGTGGGCATCGCGTTTGGGTTCCACCCGTGCGTCCCGTGTTCGATTCCTCGGCTGGCTTAGTCCTCCATCACAACACAAGCAACATTTTCGGCTTTCTGTGGTGGTAGTAGGAAATTTTCAAACATTGTTGGGTTATTTGTAACCCGGGAATGCTTGTCTTTCTTTTTAAAAAAAAAAATGGCGCTGAATCGACGATTCTGTGAGTTATATAAAAAAATTCTCCGTTTTGTTCCTACTTCAAACTTCAATCGCGTTTATCTCGAAAAATCCTTTTTGAAGTCGGTAAGCACGATTTCTCCAGTAACCAATACATCGATCTCATTGAAATTTGGCACACTTCTTGAAAATACCATTGACCAGTACCTGAACGAAGGATTTTTTTTTCGAATACAAATAATTTTATTTATACGTAGTGTAAATTGTACTACAAATTTATTTTTTTTGCATAAAACCCTGCCAAAAATTCAAATTTCAACTTTTTGAGAAGTTCGCTCAAGTACAGCTAACACTTATCTACTAACAGAAAAAAATGGTTATTTAATTTCAGATGAAGCTATCATGAGTTATCCTGCCTACCGCGAGGACACTTTTTAGGGGTCTCCGGAAACCAGGCCCCACCGGCTGAATTTTCCGAATTTTTTTATGACAACTTTTTTCAATATTGTTGAGAATTTGTTCTTTCATGTGCTCAACACTTCAAATGAAAAATCGTATATTACATTTTTGAAAAATCGAGAAAAGCTTTTTTCCTCAGCTACGAGACCCATATAAAATAGCAGTTAGGACCCTTCAAAAATTGCCTGGTTTGAACGCCATCAACAGCGTTCATTATATAAACTAGACAACATATTTTAAAAAAAAAGCAAAAGAACAGACTTGGAATATTTTCGTCTAATACAGTTACTAAAAAAAATTCGAAATCGGCCAGTTTTGAGGAGAAAAATGGGGAATACAAAATCTCGAATTTGATGATTTTATTTAGGTATTATCGGCCTGAGGTGTAGTTGTCCCTGCCGCTCAGTATTCTGGGGAGTAAGAGTAACAGTGACAGCAACAGTTTGATAAAATACCGATTGTTCAATTTTCTCGGCGACCGGATTTCCTCTTAAATAAAGTAAAAAAAGCTTTTATTTCTGGAAAAAACACCATCATTCAATCTCAAAGTAGGATATTAAAAACTCATTAAAAGATCGCAGAAGGAATCAATCTGCTTGAGCTCGTTTCCAAGGTACATTTATTAAACGAAAAAGAGCTGAACCCTAAAAACAATTCAATAATAATTAAATTTTCACATGTAGCAAACACATTGTGGGAATACATAATTATAATAAACACGATGGTATAACTTTGTTTAATTCCACTTTTTTATTTTCTTATCCAACTAGTTTCGGTTCAACCTGAACCTTCTTCAGGGAAGAATAAAAATATACTAAACATAATACAGATATTACATGTTAATTAGAAGAGGGAGAAAGAACATCAACTTAAGTGGGGGCGAGGAGGGGAGGTGGCTACGAGGGAGGGGTAATATCTGTATTATGTTTAGTATATTTTTATTCTTCCCTGAAGAAGGTTCAGGTTGAACCGAAACTAGTTGGATAAGAAAATAAAAAGTGGAATTAAACAAAGTTACACCATCGTGTTTATTATTCAATAATAATTATTCGATTAACAAAAGTGAACATGCCGTAGGCACCTATATACAAATACAATTAAAACGTTAAGAGTTTTTTTTCTGCAGAATTGAATACGTGTGGGATATTCCCTTGCTTTTTTCAGCCAATGTTTCAGAATCCTGAAATAGGTTCTTATACACATCTTTAATACTCTGCCACTCATAAAGTGAGTAGATGGGTAAGTACTACTTGTACATTAAACATCCGTAAAGTGATCTTTTTTATCAGGCATTATTAACCTATTAACCTCGTTTATATGCACCAACACTCCGCGATAAGTAAATTATTTTCTATATCAAGTTACTTGTAATAGATAATAATATTCTATACGTTTCATCGGGAAGGTACTGAATAGAAGTGTATAAAAGGGTTTAAAAATGAAAGATATAAAGCGAAATAGCGAAAAAGTCTTTCTTCCAGTACGATTTATATAGTTTTTTATCTGTTCGGCGATCAATGCATATATGTGAGGCAGGTATGGGTACCGCGGTTCCATGCCAACACAGAATAAAGTCAACGCAACACCTCTTTGAAAAGTTATTAAAACCTACGAAAAAAATTAATTTAAAAATAGCCCATAAACCTAACGAAACCTATTTAAGGGTCCACTATTCGAATTTCGACCGATTTCTTACATATCTCCCTTAAACATTTGAAGTTTTTAAGCTCTTCAAAAAAATATGTTATTTTTTAAGATAATATCTAAATATGTTCCACGCCGAAACGCAAATTATATGAAGTTCCCTCGATAGAAAAAAATCGCAAAGTATGCTCCGGAAATTATTTAAAACAAGTCTATTTCTATTATTTTACAAGTTATATTTGTGAAAAAATTTACAATGTTTCTTTAAATGATACTTAAGATACGTTCCACGAGATTTTCGCTCTATTTTAAATGAGTCATGTTTTATTAAGCTTTTTCGCCATTTTCGCTGCGATTTCATCACTTCAAATATTAGCGCGCTCTGTCCAACATTCGTAATTACACATCTCTCCATCTTCTTCTTTTTCAGCCGAATAGCGTCGCCTTAACCAATTTTTATATATTTTATTCATCACTTTTAAGGCGCCGTATCCTGGCTCGAAAAGAAGAAGACGGAGAAATATGTAATTACGAATGTTGGAGAGAGCGCGCTAATATTTCAAACGATAAAATTGAAGCAAAAATTGTGAAAATAATTAATAAAACACGACTACTTCAGAATAGACAAAAATCTCGTGGGGGTTGTGTAAAAAACATTCAAAGAAACACTGAATTTTTTCATACATATTAACTTGTTAAATAATAGAGATAGACTTGTTAAAAATAGAGGTAGAAAACCAACACCTGCCATAGGTCAGCCCAAGGTTCTCTACGTTTGGTGACTTAGAAGGGGTGTCCGGGTTCATGGGGTGAGGTTTGTCTAGGTCTCGGCGACGAATGCGTTTGCCCACCTACTGCTTGGCGGGATGGATCAGGAGAGACTGGTTGAGACCTAACGGAGACCTCTCCAGCCGGACTCTCCCGACCCATCACCTTGCACCGCAGTGAGAGGGAGGATTCATACGTCAGTCGCTCCTGGCCACACTAACCACCAGATTCCTACCCACCCCTCATACCTTTTTCCTTCCCAGAACTTCCACTCCTTTCTTTCCCTTAATAGACCCTCCATATAGCATCTCTAACGATGACATAGGTCTTGAGGGAATTATTTTTTCCTCAGGGCCTCCTGTATGAAGCTAATGTAAAAAAAAGTATATATATATACCTAAGGTCAAATGTTTCCGAATACAGTCGGAGGTTTTTTGTTTTTTCAATGTGTATTTTTTATTCAAAGAGATTTCAAAGAATTTTTCGCATGGTACTGAATAACAAATGAAGGGATGATCTACATAATATGATGTAGGAAAACTGAAAATAAAAAAAATATGTATATTACATAAATGTTATTATAACTCCCTTCGGATGATGAATTAAGAAACGGATAAATCAATCAATCAACTGCTTATCGAGAACTTAGAATCAATCATTGGATATTGGTGTCAATTCTTATATTGAACTCGTTGAAAGTTGAAAGCGACGTTTCAGAAAATACTGATAATCCCAATATAGTACGTAAGCCAGACATTGGTATTGATTAAATAATATTAATGTGTTTCTATTCTTTACCACAATAAAAAAGTTACTTTATAAAGTAAGACATTTTTGCAGACAGTTTACCATTTGCTCCGCCCTGCCTTAATTCTTATGCGACGCAGGAAATAGGCAAAAAATTCCTTAGATTCGACGATGTGGTATAAAACATTTATTTTCATATCGATCTGTCTGGTTTATGTGATAACCAGGGGTCCTACCACGGTCGATCGATAAGGATTGATATGATAGCTTTCGGTAACTTCTCTAGGACAACTGCAGATCGCAAACGTACAAACAACAGTTGACGTCAAATATATTATTAAGAACACTCAGTTATTGTGAACTGTTATTTATTCGTTAGCGATCTGCAATCGTACTAGGAAAGTCGCCGAAATTTATCCTATCAACCCGTATCGACCGCCCATGCCAGGACATCTGACCTCCGCATTATACGCAATGAATCCTATGAAACATGATCTACTTGCACTCCTTTCCAGCTCTCAGTATGGGTAGACACCGAAAACAATACAGTGCGTGAAATAGATCTAACTAGATTTGAATAAACAGTTACTTCGCAGCTTTTAAATAAAAACAAACATTCCTGAGTTTCAAATAACTTGACAGTATTTGAAAATCTCTTACAACTACAGTAAACGGAAAATGTTGCTCGTATCGTGATGGAGTACTTAGCCAAGCGAGAAACTGAACCCACGACGCCTGGGTGGGATCCAACTCTACCACTGACCTTGCCTCTTTCACACTTCCAGAACATTCCCGAAACTGAGGATGGATTCTTTCACAGCATTAATTTTGTTTTTTTTTTTTCGGTTACCTTTGAGTGCAGTGCTCGCCTAATATATTTTACGTCACCGGATAGGTGACTAAATTTTTTTCCGTAAGACTCGCGGCAGAGATATTATTTTCGGTGCGTGAAGTGATATTCAAAGCATTCAATAAAGTTTCTATTATAAACAAAAGTTCGCACGCGGGCGGTAATGACTCGCTCTGCTCATGTCTGACGTCTATTCGAGGATTGTGTTTATAAAGTTTCTATTTAAAAAAAACAAGGCCATCTGCTTTCGATCTTAAGGTAAAAAATTGAATAGCATAATACCGATTTATTCACGAACTGCGATCCATACTCTGACGTCAAACATTAATTGTCCCTTGCGAAGAAAGCATTATAGAAGACAAATAATCGTGATATTGAAATTGTGCAGGTGCTTCGTAAATTGCAGGTGTTTATTAGACGGAGTAAATTAATAACGGATGCTACAAGCAGTCGTGTTAGAGAGTAATAATTACAAATGCTGAAAAATAAGAAATTATGTAGAAGAGAGGGTACACTGAAAGAGAAATACAGTAAGAAAAAAAAATTGGTTGTCTGTAAAGTCGGTTTACGGACGATAATTTTACGCGATAACGTCATGAGCCGAACGCTTAGGCCGAACGCTTGTTCGGTCTTATCGCTTGTTCCGCGCTCTCGCTGAACGCTTAGGCCGAACGCTTGTTCCGCGCCCTCGCTTGTACGCCCGGCTCAGGCGGAATGTGACATCGTGATATCGTGACAATGAGTCATGCCTTTTCGTGAATGCGGCCGGCGTTAATCGATTTATAAGACGTTATCACGTCAAAAATCGTAACTTAATTAGAAATAGTAAAAAATAAATCACGTTATATTATTACTAAATGGAACTCTCCCCAATATTAATTATGCAACATTGCACGGTAGATAAATATGCCAAAGTTCGACACGTTTGTGATGAGAGAGAGTGAAAGTTTATTCAATATTTCATAACATTTGGACTGATTTTTCCGATTGTTACGTTGGCTTGGGCCGTATTACTTAGTTTTTTTTATTTTTTTTATTTTTTATTTATTAAATTACAGAAAAACATTTTGTACAAGAATTTGTATACCCACAAAGCTGTCATATAGCAGCTTGTCTGCAGGTTCCAACAATTCAAACATTCATAATAAAATATCCAAGAAAAAATTTGTAAATACATTTAAAGTTTTAAGGAAACATTAGAATAGATAGTAGTATTAGATAATTTAACTTACAACTACAAATATATAAGATATTTCAATATACCTACCTAATAAAAGATATGTAGGCAGCTATATTAAGATATACAAAGATACATGGAGTTTTCGTTCATCAACCATAGTTTTATCATTTTAGGACTCAGTCTCTCATTTTTTTCAAACTTCATGTTATTATTGATTCTATTGAAAATCACTGGTATCAGATACTCAAGAGTACGGCTTCCATATTTATTTAATATTCGAGGAGTTTTTAGGCCCTTTCCTTCTCTAAATCTTGTGGTATGTTTGTGTACAAGTAGGTGTTTGTAAGGGCTTTCCCCCATATTATCCATAATAGTAGTGAACCAGTGGAGACCTTTTATTGTAAGTAGGCTCTCTGAGCCATACAGTAATTTTAAGTTATGTCTCTGTTTGTAAATCTTAGTTGTGACAATTTTTTTTATTATGGCGGTTTGTAAATTTTCAATATATTTAATGTAAGTAGTGCTTGCATGACCCCAAGTTCGAATACCATATCTAAGGATGGATTCGACCATAGAAAAATATATGAGTTTAAGAGTACAATGAGGCAAAATAAATTTTAATTTGTAAAAGTTACTAGCTAAGGATCTGAGCTGGTTACAAATTTTAGCCACTTGTTTATCCCACTTAAAATTGTTATCAACAATTATTCCCAGATAAGTATATTCATTTGTGAAATCTATTTTTTCACAGTCACAGACATTAACAATTCCTCTATGTATACAGTTAAAGCTATGAGCGGTTATTTTAGGAACATTCCACATTTTCAAACTTGGAGATTTTATGTACATGCATTTGGTTTTTTTAACATTAATAATTAATCCTACATCATGAGCCCATTTGAGAAGCTCGTTAAAATCTCTTTGCAATTCTTGTATAGCAATTTCAGGATTTTCATTTGATACAACAAGAGCAGTATCATCAGCAAAAATGAATCGACGAGCTTTTTTGAAAATCTTACACATAGCAATTACATATATAATATATAATTTTAGACCTAGAATTGACCCTTGCGGTACTCCTGATTTGATGTATCTTGATTTACTAATTATATTTAAAATCTTCACACTCATTTTTCTATTTGACAAATAGTTTTTAAAGAATAAGAGGAGTTTACCCCGGATCCCTATAAATTCAAGTACTTTAATTATTTGTATATGGCTAAGTGTGTCGAAGGCTTTTGAGAAATCAATAAATAGAACCAATACATGTTGTTTACAGTTTAGTTGTGAATTTATATGATTAGAAAATTTTTCGAGCAATTTATCGCAACTTTTATTTTTTTGAAAGCCATACTGGCATTCATCAATAATACTCAGCTTATTTAAGTATTTATCTAGATTTATTGATATATATTTTTCTAAGATTTTTTCTAATGCAGGAAGTAAGGAAATCGGCCTGTAATTGTTTATTAAAGAGTGATTTCCATTTTTAAAGATAGGCCTTACAATGCTATATTTTAGTTCATCGGGAATATGGCCCGTATCAATTATTCTGTTAATTAAGTGGGCGATTATAGGACTAAGAAATTTCACATGTTTTTTCAAATCATACATAGGAATTAAATCTATGCCTGGAGTCTTGGAATTTTTCATACCTCCGATAATTAATTCGATTTGCTTTGTATTTGCTCGTGGTAGATACATTGTGTGGTTTAAATATTCCGGCGTGTATTCTGACGCTCGGACATCACATATATGTAATAACTTATTTACCCCCTCATCAAAAAAGTCTGCAAAATTTTCTGCCACTGCATCTTTAGATTTGGATTTTAAGAAATATTTTGATATGACTTCATCACAACCGGATTTATCTTTCCTTCCTAAAGTTTTATTAATTTCATTCCATGTTTTTTTAATGTCTTTGAAACAGTGATTAAATTTATAGTTATAGTATAATTTTTTTGTGTTTATTATTTGTTTATTTAATTTATTTCTGTATTTTTTGAAATCGATTTCACATTTTTTGTTGTTAGGCGAGTTTTTCCATTTCCTCCAAAGAGTATCAAACACATTTCAGACAAATCGCACACTGAGTACTATACTGCACTCTCTGAAAAAAAAGTTAATCTATTTATTTCAATCACTGACTGGAATGAAATGCTAAAATTATCTGAACCAAATGTATTGTACGAAGAAATGAAATCGAAATTTAAAAATATTTATGAACTAAGTAACATCACAAAATTTAATAAAAAATATCGCAATTATCAAAAAACTTGGATGAATGATAGCCTCATTGAAAATATACATACACGAGTAATAAGATAATATTTAGTAGAAACCTTTTCGGTGTAATGTTTATATGTACATTATTAACTCTTTATTTGCTTGGTACAAACATTTTGAAAATGGGCTTCGGGGAAGAGGATGCGCAGCCTTTTTCTTATAAAACTTAACTTCGGTTTTTCAGGTCAAAATACCCAATCAAGAACTGTTTAAACTTAGCAAATATCTAGTACTTCTCCTGAAAGTTTTTTTTTAATTATAAAATAATATAGCCCAATAAAGAAATCGATAATCATGATTTTAGAGGCCACCACTGATATACATTGATCGATGGAGGCCGCTTTGGGAATAATTTGAGTTTTACATTAGCTCCACACAGGAGACCTTGAGGAAAATAACCGCCTATGTCATCTTTGCGGATGTTATATGGAGGGTCTTTTTAGGAAAGGAAGGAGAGGAAGTTCTGGGAAGGAAAAGGGTAGTACAAGATATCTTTTATCTTTTGATTTAAAAAGAGATCACTCAGTTTGATTGGATATTTTGGCTTCAAAACCAAAATTAAGTTTTGTATCAAAAGGGCCGGGCAGTAATTTCTCTTAATCCTACGCACGCCTGAAGAGCTATTCTCTAAGAGATCTCGTTCTCCCGCGAGATGTCCTGTCAGATTTGTGTGATTTTCTAGAGCTGTTAAATGAATAAATAATCATGCACACTTGCAGGAATTCGTGTTTAAAACGACCCAAACTAAAATACGTGACAGCTCACAGCTGAAATTTTGACATCGACCGATAGAAAAAGCAAATAACAGCCGTATAAAATCACACAAATCTGACAGCACTTCTCGCGGGAGAACGAGATCTCTTAGAGAATAGCT
Organism: Glyphotaelius pellucidus; assembly: GCA_936435175.1. Taxonomy (NCBI): domain Eukaryota; kingdom Metazoa; phylum Arthropoda; class Insecta; order Trichoptera; family Limnephilidae; genus Glyphotaelius; species Glyphotaelius pellucidus. The sequence continues at coordinate 12,730,383 of OW386553.1, forward strand.
CGACTGGTAAAATCATCCCTAGTTATTCCTGGTAGGGTCTTTGGGAACAGGCGATGTGTAGGAACCATTATTCAATATTTAACTTGGAAAATAATAATAATATTTGGATGATTTACACAGCGCCGTTTTTGTGAAAAATCACCTCAAGGGCGCTAATAGTTTCATTACAATTTTTGGCAGAAGAAAATTGGTGCTCTAAAGAAATTTACTGAAATAGTGACATTATAGTCCATTTTCTTGCAATATTTAGGGACAGGACATGTTAGACACCCGTGATTTATATTAATTAAGGAGATGGTTGAGAATCATTGACAACACGTAAAAAACATTTGCATCAGAACGAAAGTAAATCAAAATTGACAGTTTAATAGGAATCATGGTTTTCTTCAATTAATGGTGCTTCAAAATCGTTTGCTATTAGGCCCGGAGACGTTATCAATAGTGCAAATCTTAAACTAAAGCTTAAGTCAACAATAAACATTGCTTAAAGAAAACAAAAAAAAAGTTTACAGCTTTTAAATCGTTCGTTGAAATGCCCTGGGTCCGCAGACACTACAAGGCATGCGGAGAGTTGTTAACATGATCAAATTTACTATTTTTCGGTTCGAAAATTGGCACAGAATGAACAACAATAATTAAAACTGCATCGCAATGATTCGGCCATTTTCACGATGATTTGACGAGGATTTAGCAACGCCTCGTTGTCTACGAGTAAAAGACAATTGCTAATTCTCAACAACTCGGCGAAACGCTCGTTACTTGTTGGCAGGGGCGTTATGCGAGATAAATGGACCGGAGATGAGAGGAATACTTGTGGAGGAGGCATGATGCTTGTTACCAGTACCGGGGTCAAGTAATCCGAGTGAACCTCGCCCACTGGAACATACTATAATACCACTGTCTCGCAACCGACTTGCAAAACACTAATCGTGTGCCGCCATATTGATTTGATGTGTTACCTACTTGGGTTTTATCTATGGTGTAGATAGATAACGTGAAAAAACTAACAACGAACAATTGAGATATCTATGAACGGCGATAGACTATTTTTATTACACTTGCAAAATCAACATGTTATAAGTAAAGACTGAAAATTCCGCGTTTGCGATTTATGTACATTTCGCTATTTACAGTACACTAGAAAAACGCGAAATTTACAATTGTCGGGGAAATAACGCGAATTTTCGTATTCTTCACGCGATCTTCTGGTATTTAAAAAAAAATGAACATTTACATTCTAAATATTTTTGTGTCTATGGTTTTGACAAGCTCGAATAGCCGTAAAATTAAACGCAGCTTGCAGCAAACCTCACGCGAAACGCCACGTACCTTCTGAGGCAACAAAGTGAATTTGCAAAGATTGAAGAAGAGTTGTATTTTATGAATGTAAAATTAATCTAGTTATATACTGTGGTTTGGCCAAAACCCTTCAAGTCATAGAATGAAAACATTAGAAGAGACGAAAAAACGAATATTTACAAATTCGTAAAACTAATTTTAAATCTCAAAGTTTACATGGATGTGGTTATTTAAAAAATTGAAAAATTCTAGTTTTTTTTTTCAAAGTAACTAAAAAAATTACACATAAATTTAGTTACTAGTATCAGTACCCCAAATCAGCAAAAAATATTTTACCGTGTTGTACTTCGAAGAGAAACATTCTCAAAAAATGTGACTTGAAGGGTTTTACCAAAACACAGTCGATAGTCACTGTATGTTTCCTAAATAACCGTAAATAAATAAACATTAAATAAAATAACGATATAAGAAAAACGCAATATGAACTGAATATTGAATACAACTAATTAATTTTTAGTACACAAATAAATTGGTAAAATGAACGACTCGAAACAGGCAAGCAAAACCTCAAAAAATAATTGACTAATTTGTTCGCATTTCGGTCAACTCATATAGGTCTCATAAAAATCGTTGTATCTCTTACTATCACAGAGAGAAATATGGTGTAAACGTTGTTAGAAAGAGAAAACACCATCCTTTAAATTCAATCTAAAAAATAACCGCAAAGTAAGCAAAATGTTCACGTTTTAACCAAAAATTCGGATCGCAATTTGAAAAAAAAAAAATGAAACTGCGAATTTTTTTATAATTATTTTTACATGGAACGGCAAAAAAGGGAAATGATAATAATTTTCATAGTAGATTTGTCTAATAAAATATGTACGTATTTTTTTGGTTATCAGTAGTTTTATAAAATTTGGAAGCGAATTTTATTGCCTTTCAAAAACAGTTTTTGGATATGTTTAGAAATATTCCATAAATTTGGATTTTATTACAAAGTGGAAATATTTCGACTCTCTGACGAAATATGGACGAGCCTCAAGGGTTAACTAATTATTTACCAATTTTTATTGTAATTATAATTAGTGTCTATGTATTTATAATTAGTATTGCATACACATGAAATAATTATTGCGAAATAAACACGCAAAATTTTCACATAATGCGTAAAATAAAACAAACTTTTAAATAATGCTCGTCATACTAGATGAAACAGGTGTCAAAATAAAGCAAGTCCTTGCAATTTTTCATGCGGAATCCCCAAGGAATATTCATTCAAAACTTTCCAGTCCTAAAAGTCCTAAATTCTCCAGTCTTTCAAAATAAATACCAAGTCTATTTTTGCTACTATTCAACAGTATATAATATCAACAGTGATATGGGGTAGCAAATGTAAAATCAAGCAATTTCCTCTGCGTGCAAGTCGTGCTTTTTTCAAGCATAAACTTTCTAATAAAAGTGTGTTTATCAGAAGTGACCTGCCAGGTAAGTATGTTTTCTATATCTATTTGTAAATAATACATTAGATAGAGCCTAAGAACTCACAACAAATCGCACAGCGCCCTTGAGGTGATTTTTCATAAAAACGGCGCTCTACAAATCATCCAATTATTATTATAATCTAACGAAAAAGGTATCCTGTAAAGCGCCCATTAATCTCATTAGAACGAATTTAACCCTAATATTTTCGGTTTGAAAACTTGAATTTTTGTTCAGGTTTTGTGAATTTTGTCATTTCCATATTTGTTTACCAGAGCAGAGAAGTTCTATGAAAAGTATAGACTTTGAACTGGCTTCTATGTTTACAGAGAAAATGTCACGATTGGGATAGTATCTTAGAGTTGTGATAGTTTTGAGTTTCAGGAACTCACAAAATGCAAGTCATAGTCTGAACATTGTACAATGTCACACAAAAGCAAGAAGCAAAACTCGGTACCATTACAAAGCGTACTATCCTGTCACCGTAGGGGGAGGCGGCAACAGATAAAATACACTGAATGCTGTCACTGAACATGTGTGTGTGTGTAAGTGGCAAGTACAAGAGGCAAGTCACAGTGCCAAGTGCCACAATGCCCACAATGCGAGCTTCAAAAAGCATTGCATTGTGACAATGAGAAGAAATAAAGCAAGCATTTGCATTCAGAATTCACGTGAAATGAGACATGAGAGATTCTACGTAACTGCGAACAGTTTATATATCACCGAGAAGTTTTAATGAATACGTCAGGCATGCCCAACCCGCGGCCCAATTGAAGATTTTTTGAGGCCCAAAATGAAGTTTTCAGCTTTCTATGTTTTGGATTTTGGTTTTCATACAAAAAAGAAAGAATCATTCTCTTACATTTAATACATTTACATTTGTAATTAGACATCGGACTCGGTTTTGATTTATTGCTTGTAAAGTGGCCGCACTAGGAATTTATTTTCAAAATCAATTTCAACCAGTATATTTTATCAGTATATACTAGAAAATCTAATGCAATTAATCTGATTTTACTAGGTGGTGGGTGAGTGCAAGGCACGTAGGCGCGTGTATAGTGGAGAGCAAGCACGTCGGTCAACGTGCCATTTAAAAAAAAAATATAACGCGCAAAGGGCTAACAAGTGGAAGACAATGTAATAAAATATTAGTTGTCCATCCCTTTAACATTATACTGTCATTTTACTGCTACATTTGCTGACTGCCCCCCCCCCCCTGATGTGCTTTGTATGGCCCACCTAAGCTGAGTAATTTTTTTTTTGACCAACCCCTGGTACCCCTGGTCTGCGCTATATTATGCCTTTGACTTGCAATTTGGCTATTCTGTCTAGAAAAAATATTTTGCCATGATTTTTCAACTTGCGCATTTACCCATATAAATGTGACCGTGGTCAATTTAGTTTTTATATTTAATTGATGGACGAAAATGGTCTCTCGAATAGCAATCCGGAGGTCGCGGGTTCAAATTCCGACGTGTGCAAGTAAATTTTATTAGTTTTTTTTTTTTTAATAACTTCCTGAGTAAAAGCTATTTCCGACGATTTAAATATTATATAAATATATAATGAAAAATACGAAAAATATTTAAATATATCAAATGAAAAATACGAAACAGAAAAGACGGAAAAAGATCCATTCGCACCTTGGTCTAATTTTAGTAATTAATTTTAGCTAGATTTTGTCAACGATTAATTATTTATTAATTAATTTCTATTGTTTCACAATTACTTCATTTAGAATAATACATAAAATATTCAGTACCGCCCTAGTTAAAGACGACCATTCAGAATTGAAACGGTTTTATCCATGTTTGGTGACCTACCCTACTGTTAGGTACTTCCCCACCCTCCCCTTCCTCCCACTACCCAAAATATCCCTCAATTTGAAAATGCCAGTCTCACTGGCTGGTTGGTACCGGTTGGTTAGTTCTTCACATAAAAAGGGTTTACAGATGTAAAAACGGTGTAATTTTTTGTAACATTGTTATAATTAAAATTGAATAAAATAATACATAAGAAAAGGGCATGGTAGTAATTTATTTGCCCACGCCGGGATTGAGCCTTCGCCGAAGAGATCTTCAAAAGGATTATCATTACTTCTAATTGGTATCCACTAAATAACCATCATGTCAGTTTTTATTATTAACTACTATCATTAACCTATTTATAAATAAATAATATACGATAATAAGTAAATAGAAAGATATCAAGGCGCCACCCATAAAATAAATTGTTATTTATGTCTTGCACGAGCGATACAACAGGAAATAGGTAGATAAGAAAGTTGAATAGGTTGTATAGCGAGAGATAATAAAACAATTATTATTATACAGTTTACATAAGAAAATTGATTGCTGGATGCTATTCTATCATAAAGTTGAAAAAAAATAACCGCAGAAAGGATCAGTTTTTGTTAAATGTATCTACACTTTGGTTATGTTTTTAGGTTTTCACGGCCAAAAAGTATTTTTGTTATTGTTTTTGGGGTGTTATGCCGTGTTTCGCTACCTCCTTCTTTAGCCAACGTTTCGGACAGCGTTACAGTGTCCATCATCAGGGCAGATGAGTCATGATCAGATGAGTGATGATGGACACTGTAACGCTGTCCGAAACGTTGGCTAAAGAAGGAGGTAGCGAAACACGGCATAACACCCCAAAAACAATAACAAAAATATCTACACTTTGTTCACATTGTGGCAACAGGGGTTTTTCTTTAGGTCGTCGCTGGCCAGAAAAAAGAATGAGCTTATTTACCCCCAGTATAAGAACAAGCCAATACTGCCTTGATAAAGCTCAGGCATAATCGGAACTGTTAAGACTTCAGGTACAATATCAATAAATTACAGGTCTCTCATAGAAAGAGAGAATTTTATTTTAAATATGTACATCGTCAAACCTTTGAGTAATTTCTTTCCAAGAAAATAAAAGCAAATAATGTTTTTATACTAGACTTTGCCATTCGAAGGAATAGTCAAGCTGTGACTGACTATCACACACAATGAAATTATTCGAATTAATTTTATTTGCTACACCCTTATTTGCAATCTTAGTAATGCATATTGGCAAGTTTGGTATTTTCCTGAACTTGTACTGTGAACGTATAATGATTCAATATGCTGTTCGGAACAATTTTTACGACACCCAAAACAAACAAAATTTTGCTGGCCGCTGGTTGGCAAGATAATAAGCGCCTCAATACGGTTAAAATGGTTCAATCGTGCTGAAAATTGTGATAATGCTTAAGATTACAAGCATATTGAGCAAAAACCACAACTAAATTTAAGTTTAAATCTGAAATGTTTCATCGAATCGTGTTAGTAAAATGAAACGAATGGTTCTTTGGGCACCCTCGCCTTGGGAAAGGACTTTTTTTAAAGTATATTTTATTTAGTTATAAAATGTTACCCTTATATCGAATATATTCTTTTCTAAAACTACGATAACATTATTTACTAACTACTAACTAAAATTTGGACTTTACTTTTAGCTTCCTTAACATTCACCGGGAGTTCATTGAACATTTTAAAACCTTTATGGTAAATATTGGTTTGTGTTCCCGATAAATTTGTTTTAGGAAGCCTAAAATCATTGCAGTTTTTCGTAGGATAGCAATGAAACTGTACTATTAATTCTTACATTTTTTAACATGTAATCTGGCAACATTTTATTTGACATTGTATATAAATACTAGAGTATTGAAGACTAATCGTTGCCACACACTTAGATATTGAGTTGGCGTTGCATGGTTTTTATCCTAGTATATCTGCTACAGCACAAAATAGACCTCATGCCTCTGTTCTGAATTATTTCCATTATTTTAACTTGTGTTTTATTGCTCAGAAAGATTTCACTTGTGCAGTAATTCAGGTGGGATGCTACAGTGGTTGTTGTAGACCAATTTCCTTGACTGAATGTCTCTGCGAGAGTATAGAGCCGACATATCATCATGTCAGACTTTGGCGCATCCACTTTGTCAGTCAGGATTGACAGCGATGCAATACAATGGCTTCGTATAAGGATCCGATCCATTTTTACTTGTTTGGTTCGAGAATAAACGACAAATGGTAAGTCAGGCGACAATGGAGTGATTTTTAATGATAGCCCACGATGTGGTGACACCAGTTTGTCGGTCTAGTCGCAGGCGACATATTAAATTTTCCATTCCGTGCCACAGCACAAAGGATAAGTCACGGAAAACAGAGATCTAAATTAATAAATCTTTCACCAATTAGGCAGGCCATGAAACACCGGTTAAATTACTCCTTAACAGGGTGAGAGAATTTTAGGCGTCAGATTTATATTGAATCCATGATTGGGATGACACGGACTGGATATTCTTCAAAACAACGTAACGTACCTAGGTATTTCACAATTAATTCATTTGAAATAATTTATGTTTGAACTGTTTGAACAAATTTGTTTTTCAACTTAAAACATTAAAATCAGTAGGTATTGGACAGCTGAGGGTCGGGGCGAGGTTTTTTTTTTTGGTTACATGGCAGAGTGAACAGTGATGACAAAAGTGAAAGAATATTTTTTTGTTAGGTTTCGGAGAAAAAATTAAAGAAAAAAAATTAACATCAAAATTTACCGGAGGCGACAATGTCACCGAACAGTATACCGTCTGTGTGGTTGAATTTCAGAACCCGGCTTCTTTGTATCCACGTCTGTGTACGTGGAATTTCAAACAAAGCTACCGTTGTAATTCGGTTTCGAATTCAAGAAATCATCACAAGATATCGCTACTTCCGTCAGCAGGTCGGATGGGGAAGTGTCCCGCCTAGGTATAACTGCTACGAATTTATGAAAATGTAGTATCTCTCCGGATATGGAAAAATTGACGGTAAAACATAGTTGTATCAAGCGGCTATATTTTACATATGACGTCATTGCCTGTCCCGGTGACTAGCTACACTGGGTGACAGTGGATCCGAGAACGGACTATTTTTGGAACCTATTCCGATTGGATTTATAAAATGGTCACTAACACTAACTGGGCGAAGCCGAACCAAAACCGCAGGGCCTAGCAGCAAAAACATTTATTACTCCAAATAATGACAGGAATCACTGGTTGAAGTAGGTCAAGTACGTCCCTTGACCCTGTAGGTATTATTTTTGTTTTTTTTTTTAATAAAAGGTAAATAAATTAATAAAAAAATTGAAAAACGGTTTCACATTAACAAAAAAACGACATTGCATCTTGTCGTTTGAAAATACGACCCTTATTATGATCAGAGACAACGTATTACAATAAGAATGTGGATACAGCAGTCATAGGAGTAACCAAAGAAATGTGTTCCATGTCTTATTGACAACCAATACCCCGAATGGCAATAAAGGATACCAAATTAAACTATCTGCTACGAGGGTTTTGATGGGAGAAAATAGTACCTAATTTAATGACACAATCACTAAGTTTAATGACACCTCAGACTGTTTACAAAAAATCTGGGTGTGGTTTTTTGTTGTCCAGACTGATGCGTAATCACAACCACTGTTGTCACTTATCACTCAAGTGTGTGGATAAGGAAGAACTTATCTAGCTGTTAGCAATCACATGGCGCTAGAGCTTAGTAATTCTCTTAATAACAAGATACTTCAGACTTACAATTAAAATGACAAATAATTCAATTGATAACAAACAATATGAATGAGTGGGCAAGTCAAGTTCATTCAAAAACGCCAATTGAATGACGCGAGCATACAATCATTTTAATGAAAATTGACAGTGTGTTAGTTAAACCTCTCTAAAACGGATAGCACGATGCAAGTTTCGCTTTACTTTTTCGCCATACTGTTATAGACGGTAGTTCAAGAAAAACAATTTTTGCAATGACGGCTACTAAAAACTGTAAGGATTATAGCTGCAAAGAAAGTGCATTTAAAATTGGCACTTTTACTTTCTAATTTATATTCCTCTGTATAAATGCTGTCTCTCCGCTAGCTTCAAGAACAGGAACAAACTGCCTCGGATGAGAACACTTAAAATTTTTTTGCTATGTATAAATGTATGTTGTGCCGTGTAGGGATAGTCGGGGGCTTTTAGAATCATTTCATAGTAGCTTCGTTTTAAAATAAATGTGAGTCTTGATGTGAGAACCGATAGAGGGACGAATCTGGTCCTTAAAACGGTTCGGGAAAAATCCCTCGACGACCCCAGTTAGTAAAGTTCCTTTCGTCAAAATCAATATTTAAAAGTGTACGTAATTGTTATAAGTACTCGATCAAACCCGTAGACGTTAGATGTCTGTGATCAAACCATAGTATTGTAAAGTTGAAACTGCTAAAAAACCGAATTTGTAAATTCCTACCGCTTAGATCTCCGCTGTCGCATTTGTCTAGAGGTCGTGTTATAGATATCTGAGATGCATACAAGATTTGAGGTTACAGACATCTGGTGTCTGAATCCATGTTGACGACCGTCAAGAAGTAGCTTTTTTACCTTAGCTCCACACTCATTCCCTGAGGAAAATTTCCTCAGGGCCTACGTCATCTAAGGAGATGACTGTGTGGAGGGTTTTTTAATGTAAGGAAGAAGAGGAAGTTCTGGGAATAAAATAGGGTAGGTAGGAATCTGGAGGTCAGGGTGTCCAGGAGTGACGGACGTATGAGCCCATCCCTTCAACTGCGGTGCAAGGCGATGTGTCGAGGGATTTTGGGTGGGGAGGTCAAAATACCTCCTTAACCAGTCTCCCTCGATCCGGCCCCCACGCAGCAGGTCGGCAGGTACAAACAGAGCGCCAAGACCTTGAAAAACCTCGCCCCATGAACCCGGGAACCCCCGCTAAGTCATCAAACGTAGCGAAGCACTCGGGGTGACCTATGACAGAGGTGTCCAATAAATGGTTCTCGGGGCGGCGGTACCCACACCCGCCTCTCAAAATGATCAAAGCTAACTGGTCGGTAATTGCATACATATCGCATTATTGATCACTGTTTTTATAAATAGGAGTTAATTGTTAGATATCTTGGAGAGACCATTTATTTAGACATACATTAAAAAGATAACAAAATATATGTATAAAAAGAAAAGTGTCTGTGGCGGGAGAGCGGCCTGACTTTGTTTTTTTTTTATTATTTCACTCGACTTTCAAAACAAGAATAAGATAACTGTCTAAATGAGATTTAAAAAAATCAGATTAAAGAAAAACCACCCCTTCTCTTTTCCCATCCCATTTGCAAAACAGAATTTTGGTACATCTCAAAATACGAGGAAAATAATTACAATAACTACTTTCGGCATTTGACGTTTATTTTGTCACCCTGCTTCACTTGCTGCATATTTTCACGTTTGTTGATATAATTCGCAACGCTCATTGAGTCATTACGGCTCCATGAGGCAAAGGTGCTCAAATTAGTCATTCATTGGCACATTATGATCAATTTACCCTGTCACCGAATTGTACTCGGAAAACGAACCAGAAGAAGGAAGACCTAGAACCCAATTTAAGTGGGCTGCTTGAAATTTCGTAATAAAACTTTTTAAAAATTATCTTGATAAAAATGTTGATGAGTTATTTAATATATTGTTAATACTTATAAAGCACACTAATATATAGTAAGGACAGAAAACAATACAATTTGAAAATGTCAAACTATTCATCACTTCTAGAGAGATGATGCCTTCTACGATTGCTGATGTATATATCTATTTCTTCTAATATTATTCTAATTGTATTAACTATGTTTACTAAGCATGTATTTATAATATGTAAGGGTTCTGTTGAGTAATATGTATTTTGGTCTTAATTCGTTCATTTGCTATCCTAACATTGTTACTGGAAACTGAAGGTTTATAATGAAGGTATGGTTTTTTTCACTTACTTACAAAAGGCCAAACCGTAAAAGCAATAAAATTTTACATAATATTAACATTTCGACTTCTACGGTTAAACAGGAATGAAATTTATTATTCAGGCTAGGGATGCCGAAAGTGAACAAAAAATATCGACATCGATATTTATTAAAATATCAATATCGACGTCGATATTTCGAGGAAAAAATATCGATATAACGGTAAAATTTTCAAAAGATTTTGCGTTTTTAAAATAAAAGTATATTCAGCTTAATATTATCAATAGTAATTTTTATACACAGTGTACATTATTTAATGTACAAAAATGTCAATAAAAATTAAGGTATTTTTTTATCAGTTTCCTTTTTATTAGGCAATAATTACAAAAATATCAAAAAAATTCGACCGCCAGATGTTATGACCCAATACAGTTACTTTTTTCGGTTCGTTCCTCCTATACGGTTTTGGATTCTAGTGACTTTAGTTACATAAATAAAAAAATATATCGTTTTTGATACAATTTTCGATATTGGATATTTTGTATCGATATATCGGCTAAAAATATCGATGCATTGAATTAAAAATATCGATATATCGATACTTTTTCAACAAGCCTAAGACAGATTCAAACTCTGTCTCTCATATTCTAAAGCCCATCAAAAAATTTATCAACAATACACAGGCCGATATTGCTCCGTGTAGGAGCTATTTCAAGACGATGTATTTTTGCATTTCGATAAGAGTCGAACCCGAAAACTCCAGCTGCCTATTAAGTGATCTTGCCTGCCACCATTGATTGGAAACATACCCAAAGAGGCAAGCATAGGTTTAATATTATCTGAAATATGTTCGGCAGACAATAAACACTACACTCTACTTTCGCAGTTGATTTGGCAATGATTTGAACGATTGTTACATTAACACTAATACTAGAATGTCCCGCAATAGGTAGGAATAGAATATATATAGCTTACACAGCAATGTGCTACTTGTGGTCGGCGGTATCCTGCGATAGCGCGTCGACATCCTGGGAACTCAGCACCGACATGGCGGAGGGCCAGCTCCACGGCGGTGATGAATTATAAATCATGATTTATTACTGTGACAGGGACTCCGAGCTCTGCGACACGTATGACTATCGCACGTCGCACGTCGTTAGTAAGGTAAAGGCAGGCATTGCTGGTAACTCTACTGCACCGCTGGTAACTCTACTGCAACGGCTCCGTCTTTCTCATAAGCGACGCATGTAACAAAAAGAGAGAGGGCAACGGAGGAGCTTGTTTAAAATGTTGAAAAAGCGTTGTTTAAAATGAGGAAAAGGCTACAATGTAGCTTTCATCGGCGGTACCGTTATTGGTTATAATTCTAATTAATTATCTCGATAATTTTCATTAAAGTATGTGTCAATTGCAGTTATAAAAGACGACAATTAAACGTCATCAAGATGTGGTGTGGTGTGGAAATATAGTAGTACATATCGTAGGCCCAATACCGAAGTCATATATTTTTGTCATATCAATGAAGCCACAGTAGCCTAATTTTAGTTTTCACTATTTCAAAGATCCTTTAAAATCAGTGAAAACTAAAATTGGGCCATTGTGGCTTGATAGATACGATGTTTTCGCTGATGTGGGTTGGGCCACTTTTCCGCTGAGTGCCTCATTTATGAAAAACCCGAGACAGTGGTTTGGCCAGTCTACTGTAGAGCTGTTCCGGGCCGCAGTAAACAAAGTCCGCATAGCCAACATGATAGCCAACGTCCGTTGAACGGACAGGGCACGAGAAGAAGAAGATTCTAAACTTCAAACCTCAATAACCCCTCTAATGATTATGATTGATGATTTTGCAGATTCGCGAAGCATTTATCCGACGATATTAATTGTCGGGTTGTTTAAAAAAAACTGAATAATTCATCAAAATTTTTTAAGCTATTTTTCACGTTATTTGTAAATTCTATTCAAGTTCTTTTATTATATCATTACAGGCTAGTTAGTTGCTTCACAAAACTGAAATAATCAGAGAACTTGAAAGAACTTTCACAGAACGTGAAAATTAACTTAGAAAATTTTTTGAAACAACCCTAAACATGGTAAAGTCAGAGGCAACAAAAACTCTCGAAGGGTGAATTTACGAACCTTCCAATATGCGCAGGTCGTTTGTTGTTGTTGTTCTGTATCTAATTGTATGTTCTATGTAAATTAAAATGTTTAATACATAAAAACAATAATGGGTATAAAAACACTAAACAAAAAATAGTATTGAAACTCGGATGAAACCTGGTAATAATACTTACTCACTGGTAAAATACGACTAGCTACGTAAGCTATCCAGGAGAATGATAATTTCACATTCATAAATCACAATTGGATGATTAAACTTGACAGTGGCAAAACATAATTTGCGACGATGCGAACCTGGCGGGCAAAAAAATCAGCGACTTCCCATTATCTTTTTATGGCCCGTTCCGACGTGCGTTTTATGTCATGTGATTGTCGTCGGAAGAGAGTCGGTCCGTACACGTTGCAGCAAGTGTCCGTGGTTTGGCGGGATGGGAGGACACGCCGTTCCATCAGCGGATTTGCATTCACGTACGTGACTGCGTTGTAAAACGTACAACCCGACGCCGCGCCGGGACGCCGGAGGAATTGCAAAACAGGGTCCAACCGGAACGGCACGGCTTCTAGAAATTTTATGCATCGCGTCTAAGATTGGCCGGAATAGATTCACATTTCAACACGCCATAAAAAGTTAACCACGGTTTTTCAATACATTTTCCTGTTTAATAAATTTAAAACTATCGAGTCCCAACTGCCGAAGCCAGCGGAAATTTTTTGAGGGTGAAAAAAGTGGCCTGTGTGTTTTTTCCCTCCTATAACATGGGTCTCTTCAAGACAACTGTACAATAAATAGGTTGTCAATATTTATATTTTAAATCCTACCTACACGTAAAAAAATAATATTTATTTATTATTATCAAGATTAATTTGTGGAACTCGATTTTAATGTGTATTTTTTTTATATGTGCAATAATTGTTTATAAAAAAACTGTTTTTATAAATTAAATAATAATATTATTGAATATATACAAGAAATCGTTGAAAAAATGATAAAGAAATAGTCGACCGGTCGGTCGCTGAGTTGGCATCGCGTGTTCGATTCCTCGGCTGGCTAAGTCCTCTATCACGACACAAACAACATTTTCCGCTTACTGTGGTGGTAGTAGAAGATTTTCAAATATTATCGGGTTATTCGTAACCCGGGAATATTTGATTTTCTTTCAAAATAAAAATATAAAAAAATAAATAAAATTTATATTTTATTGTGAACATATTCGCTGTTCTGGAGGCACACAAAAAAGAAAAAAGTGCACATTTGAAAAGGTAAGCTAATGTTTGCTACTGCGAAATAATATTTTTAGCATTACGGACTTTTAAAAATTTTAACAGGATAATTGAATATTGAATAATATGCAAATTGTGATTACTCACTGCATTAAATATGTGTTTGTATTCATGTCACGCTTTCGTATTGGTGAAATTCTTTAAGGCAGTCGTATTTTCCAGTACGCGATGTCTTTAAATAGGACGTTACTCAAATCCTTTCAATTTAAAGTATATGAGTATGAATGGACACCAATAAATTCACAAAGAATTGATGACAAAGAGCGAGAACAAAACAAACTTTTCTAAAGAGATTTAAATATCACGTTAAGATCCGTTGAAGATCAAAGAAAGGCAGACGGAATAAATAATAATATGAAAGAAATAATTGCAGATTCGTGCAATATTGGATCGTAAAGTTCAGAGTCGAATTAAATATAATATTTCCAATTTACTGCAACTTCTCGTGCTGCATGAGATGGTTAACTAACTAACTAACCATCACGCCGTTTCTCCACGGGGGTAGGCAGAGAGGGCGGACCTCCAAACAACTCGGTCTCGGCACACACTCTTTGCCTCATCCACATTCATAATCGTGCGAGATCCCACGCACTTTTTTTTGCTCCGAAAGCGAGAACTTCTGCGTATCAGAATGCGCCATTAAACAGAGCAACTCAACTGCTTAACGATTCTGCATTGAATATCGACATCTTCAATGTCACCTATGCAAAAATCAGTAACTATCTTTTCACATAAGTCACAACACAGTAAAACTGCCCACATGCACTTTTTTTTAAATTTTGTAATCTTCTCCATAATATTTTAGTGTATAACTGTTTTATGGAGAACCTGAAAAAATAAATAAATTGTCTCAAGCATACTCTTCTATTATTCTGACTCTTGACATGGCCCAACTCAAGTATGTGTTTCACTTAATCGTGCCATGTCTTCCTCGGGAGTCCCCGACTTTTTACACCGTTCACATTTGCGTCGTATTAATCCTTACATTATTTTCTTCCTTAATCTTACTCATTACATTACGCTTAGACCAGCCTTGCATTTTTTGCTGATCTCCACATTTCCGATCACACATGGTTTTACCACACAAGCGCCTCAGGGATCTCATTTCTACAGCATTCAGTCTACTTTCATTCTTCCTCTGCCAGTTCCATACATCAGGGTAGGTACCAGCACTCGATTGTAGACTGCTAGCTTCGCTTCTTTGGACAGTTTTTTGTTTGCGCTAAAATTTGCGACAATACTGCAACAACCGAGACATTTATAAATTGTATTGGGGTTTACCAAGGTGGGCCGCATGCTCAGAACTTGTGTAAACCACAATTTGAACATTGAATTTGACTAAGAAGAGCGTGAGAATCAATCTCCATGAAATCAATCAATAAGTGATTAATTTGAAAAAAGATTTAAATAAATATGTTTATATATAGAGTAGCCCTGAGGTTTTAGTATCATTGCTATGCTCCAACCTCAAGTGAAAATCATCATAGCATTATGACCACCCATCAAGATCAACAATATTTAACGATGTGATCACCACTCGACGAGAAATGCCCCAAGTCATGTAAAACATCATGTTCTCAATATCGCCAGTCTTCGAAAAATGCAAAACACTGAATATTGCTAATTAATATCATACATATATGATTATTAATAATTTGTTAACATCAGTGCCATAGACATAATACAATCTATATAAATTAGTACCATTTACAATATCTAAAAATCATGATATTGAACACGAAATATGAATGAATTTATTTGATTTTTTCAAACCCAGCTCAACTTTCACATTTAACACAAAGGACATGTAAATGTCATAAAACTTAAAAAAAATAAACAACATAAAAACAAAACAAAAAATCGAGTGCAGTTTACACGCGGTAGAAGCGAAACTTCACCAAAAAAATCTCAACCAATAGGAGCCTTGAAAAGTGAGATCATGATCAAAGCGGCCAACGAGCGCAGTTTGATGCTTCAAATCACAACAGTGCTAAAGAAATTTCACTTCAAAAATTTTACAATGCAAGATGGATCAACGCAGTATAACAGCCGTTGTTCCCAACTTTTCGAAATATCAATCTTGAGTCTCCGATCAGCTAAGTGATTTGTTTAGTAATTAATGCTAGATAGATCCGCCTGTCGGTCGGAGAGTTGCGTTGGGAAGAGCGAATTTGTGCTTTTGAAGACTGTTGAGTCAAAATTTCAGCTCAGCAATTGATCAGTAGAATTGCCGTAAAATGTGCAAAAATTGTTCAACGAAAAAGTTCGCAAATCTACGAACGAATATATGCATGCTACGAACTAAACAATGAAAAAAAAATGCGACGGTCGTTCAGGAAACAGTTGAGCAAATCTGTGAATCAATCCCGCATCATAACGGTATGCGGCGGGTACGGAACACGGAACGAGTTTATTGGCAGCTTCCCGTCATGCATTTAGCTGGTTCCCTAGTTGTCTCAGCCGCCACCGGTCCAGCCGGAGAGACAATGAGATAATTCAGATAATTGCCTAAACAAGAATGCGTTCCCACTTGCGCCGCCGTGACAGCATCCGGTCGCACAAACCATTTAATACGAGCACGTGTGACACTGTCGGACGACTATTATCGTGAGCGATGTTCCGGTGATTACCCACTGGAAAGTCGCAGATTGCCGAGATTGGGACTAGACGAGGCTGAAATTGATTGAGAAATTGCTCTAGATTTAAAAAAAATAGCGGAATTGTCGCAAATAGTGCATGTCTCGGATGTCTTGGCATGAGAAGTGCATCGAGAATCCACGAATTATTGAAGGATATTTATTATAGTATAGGGTTGCCATAACTTTTTACAAATAGTTGACAAATGAAACAATATAACATCACCATTAGCTGGAACTTGATCTTTACCCAGATTCACGTTTAATGAAAGTTCTAATAAAGTTTCGGAAAATCTCGACTAAAAAAACGTATTTATACTATAACTAATATCTATATACGTGAAGCAAAAATCTCTATATATTAATACGTGAAGCAAAAACTTTGTACCCCTTTTTACGGAAACTCCGCGGACGGAGGAGTATGAAATTTCGCACACGTATAGTTTATATAGAGAAGGAGTGCAGAATGCTGATATTTTTTCGACATTATGCATAAAAAATACATTAAATTTAAATTAATTGTGGTCGAATTTCGACCATTGGGCGACCACTAGTTATTATAAATGCGAAATTGAGTGCGTTTGTTACGCTTTCACGCCTAAACCACTAAACCTATTTTAAAAATTCTTTCAATGACAGAAAGCTACATTATCGGCGAGTAACATAGGCTGTATATAATGGTAAGCTCTGGCGTTATTAAATTTGTATAAATGAAAATGTGTGCATTTCATATATTTTAGCGGCAGGGAGAAAAGGCAGGGGAAGGTGGGGTTCGCGGAAAGGGAAGAGATGAGGGAAGGCGGGGAAGGTGGAAGGGAACGGGGACGCACGGGAAAGGGCATGCAGGGAGAATCAATTTATTAATTTGAATGGCATTGCAACGCATGCCGGGGATCAGATATGAGTGATAAGTGCAAGCATTAAAGTAATTTCCCCTAACACCACGCGAGCGAAGCCGCGGGTCAAAGCCAGTATACTGTAAAGCAGAAAAATAAATGTATTTTAAATTTTAAGAGGCTAAAAACTTAAAGACGAGCTTCGGCTTCGTGAAATTAGCAAGGCTTTTTCTCTTCTTCTTCCTTGCACTGTCCCAACTCATTGTCCAAGTTGGCTGTTGGGGTCAGCTCTCTCGTTCTCGGCTGCATCTTCTTCGGTTCTGTGTATCGCTTTTATCCAGGCCGTTTCTCTGCAATATCATTGAATCATCCAGGAGCTCTTTGGTCTTCCTCTGGATTACTGTCGATGAAGCTCCATAGACATTGCCTGCTTAACTGTGTGGTCTGGTAGTATCCTTCTTATGTGCCCATACCATCTTAGCACAGCTTTTTCTGTCTGCAATCTTTAGGTGTATCATAATTTTCATCATGAAAAGTGTTGCAAGAGTGTAGTAAAGTTATTGTATTATAAACCTAAATGCGTTTTGGTGATCGAAATCAATCAGTAACGAATTTAAACGGAGACCTTGGCCATGAACGACATGTTCTTGCAACACCAATCACAGGAGCGCAGGCACCCCTACAAGATAAGCTACCTCTCTCAACAGCTGCAACATTGAACGTAACGAACAATGATTGTACTTCAATCTTCAATGTATGTGTATTAATCTGGTTTGTGTCGTGTGTTACCGACGTTTGCGAACACGTGAGTCACGAGATGGCAAAACGAACGAGAAGAATGAATCGGAAATATCAGAAATATTCCATTACTTCGTGTTGTCGTGCAGTCAAACAAACACGGGACTACCGTAATAATAGTTGGCCTAAGCAACTTCGAAAGCCAGTAGTGAACAGACCGTGTTAAAATAATATGAACACGTTGATATCGACATAGTTTTAACCTTGAATATCCCGCTTATCGAAGCAATGGCTTGCCTAATCAAGCGAGCGACGAATTTGGTAAAAGAATAATTAATTAAATAATCGTAAAAGCCCGAAGGAGCAAGGGCCAATTTTATTCCGGAAAATATATATATAATTCACAAAAGTAATTGGAAATCTGTTATTGAACTGTTGCCCTGGTACCATCCAATCTCACGTAGGAGAAAGCACTAAAAGAAGATTGTCCCGATGATCAAAAAGGGTACAGTTTGATTGTGAATGCCAAATTTATATAATTATAAAATATTGAGAAAACTGAACCGATAATTCTTAAAACTCAGACGAATGTTTGCAGCTAACATACTAACATTAATTTTATAAAAACAGTACGTGGTTTACCCTCCATAAAAGGGTTTGAAATTTGTTGCGTTCATGCGTAAAGATTTGCCATTACCTGGCTTATCGTGGTTTATTTTTGGGGTGTTATGTCGTGTTCCAAATGTCAAGTCATAACAGTGTCTGGCTATTTAGATCTAACTACTATATAAATCTAAGCCCATTTCATGCACTGATATTTTAGTTTCTAATTCATAATATATAAGGTTAATAAATGACTAACATAGAATATTTTCTATTTTTTGCAAGTCCCGGTACCAAGTAACACCGTACGACCATCGTAAAATTAATACGTCTTACAAGCGTGCCGGTAAATGTTGGCATAAAACATAAACATGTCATGAAAACATCTTTAGCACCCATTTCTCTACGGAAACACGAGGCAAGCAGCGTGTAACACAGCGTGACGCGGCAAGGGCGCTAGAAAAAATGAAAATAATGAGTTGCACAAATAACTAGGACCCAATTACTCCACGACAGTCCCACCGGTTAAAACCGGTGCTAGTTGATCCAAGTAGGCTATGGAGCGGAACCAAGAGCTGTAGCAATAATTATCGGAGCAACATTACATCTTCTCCACAGGTTACTCCAGATTATTTTTATCTTTCTATCAATCAAGTAAAGTAGGATGATTTAAAAAGAATTGATTCTTTATTATAAGGATGGTAGATAACAGGCTAATAAAGAGTATCTCTAGTTTTTCAAATGTTCCATGACAAATCAACAAAGCGGGATTCCAACACCCCTTTGAAAGTTATTAAAAGCTCGTTCACACAGCTATAAAACTGCGAGCAGATATCTGTTGAATCGCGAGCGCTTATCTTTGTACTTTCACACGACGCTATCAAATATTTCTTCCTGTGGTAGGAGAGGGGGTCAGATGAATTAGGGAGCGGCGATGGAATGCACATTTTTTGTATTGAAATCTGTCAACTTGACATCTATCATCCAGCGGTCTAGACAGCTCCGTAATTACAATGACCCCCTCTCCTGTTTTCGTCGGAAGGGGGCGCGTAACTTTTAGCATATCGCCTCTGGAGCGGTTCCTTCGTGAGATGTGTATTGTCTATGATTGATCTGCGCTTAGGTGTGAACGGTCTGAAGGGATTGTATGGAGAGCGATATTTGGCGTGCGATGATCTTTTACATTTTATAGCTGCGTATGAACGAGCTCTAAAAGTGATGAAGGCCTATTACCTAACCTAAACCTAACGTAATTTAACCTAGGTTTTTTATCACTTTTCGAAGGAGTGTGTAATTTCGACCTGACACCATTAAGTAGGAGACCTCTTGCTTTGCAGCTTTCAAATTTGAATCACTGGTCCGAGTGCAGTTTCAGGAACTGCTCCGTGTTTTTCTGGCAGAAGTCTGCAGGTCAATTCAGTAATTAACCAGCCTGCACCAAATTTCGATGTTGGAATATGTGGGGCGATGTAAATAAATTAGCAGAAAAGATTAGCAATATCTACATAATTAAGTACAATAGCGAATTACTTGTTTTTTTTTTCAAAGTTGGATTAAGGAATGCGCTAGCTGGAATAAAGTGATATTGAAGACTAACTGAGAAATTAAGTTGGCACCGTCGTGAACCGAATGAAATAACCTGTTGACCTTTGGCGATCAGCCATAAATAAAGCTGTCTGTATTTGAGTAATTATGCATCTGTTCAGCTTCTAATTACTCCTACAAAATCAGAATTCATAAATTAAGTTAGGCTTAGAACACAGATATCTACATAAATAATTATTTTGAAATAAGTAAAGCTCGAATATAATAATTTTTCCATGTTGATTCTTTTTTGAAGTGAAAACTTCTTTAGCACTGTTGGGTTTTGAAACTCGATGAAATGAAAAAGAGACAAACGATATACGATACGATACAATTGTACCCCCCAGCCAGGAGCACTCCTGTTCCGGTGAGACCGGTACACCGAGGAGCACTGATTTATTAGGATCAGGAACACGTGCTCTGAGGGTGGGAAGGAGGTTGGAGTTTAATCGACCGGTGTACATGGCAACCTTATAAGCCAATATTTGAATTTAGGATGGGCAGGAATAAAGGAATGGATTGAGCTTTATGATTTTTTTAAAAATCCTTTATGGCTTCTTTCTTCTTGCCTATTTCTGGCTTTTCAAGGTTCAAAATAAGTTTCTAAAATTTTTCTATACGAGGGAGTGCGGCGACTATCCGTGGATCTACCCGAAGAACTTTCTTATGGGCATGACCGGACTTCATCAGAAGTCATCAGATATGCCGCCACCCACTTATTCAAACTGCAGCGAGGCCATATCGAGAACTCCTATTTTGGATTGCGTGAATCTCTACGTTCCTGATGACTATCTACCTTACACAGAGTCATCATGGATTATTCTATCTTCCTTTTAATAGGACCAACCTGCAAATTGTTCTCCCTCCTAGTTCTGTGGGGAGGAGTATACATATCGCTTGCTGAGGATTGGTTTGTACTCCTGAATTTTTAGGTTTTTTTTAAGCTGTGAATTGAAGTATATGTTAGTTTGTTCAAAATTCAACCTAATACGTTGTTCTTTTACTTACAGGTAGATTAAACCTTGTATTTTTTTTAAAATATTTATAGCAATAAGTTTGAAATAGAGGAAACAAAAATATAAATTTTTGAAACTCAAAAACTTTTATTTTTCAATACGAGTTTTTGTGGACATAGTACAAACCAATCCTCAGCAAGCGATATGTTGATCGGGAACAAAATTTCTTCCAATTTCGATAAATTTTGCGTCAGCAAGGAGAGATTCAAAAGGGATATCCTATTGATTCTTGAAAGACTCTCCTCATTTTTTTTTTTGTTTTTTTTTTTGCCAATATTGTATCTAATTTAATACAAACAGGATGTAGCACCAGTACCCGAAGGATTTTAACCAGCGATTCCTGAGGACTAAAAAAGTAGTTGTCATTTTGAAGTCCGATGATTTTTTTTCAACTAAAAATAACAAAATATTTTTTAATCACACGTCCCCACTGA
Organism: Glyphotaelius pellucidus; assembly: GCA_936435175.1. Taxonomy (NCBI): domain Eukaryota; kingdom Metazoa; phylum Arthropoda; class Insecta; order Trichoptera; family Limnephilidae; genus Glyphotaelius; species Glyphotaelius pellucidus. The sequence goes on from OW386553.1 coordinate 12,752,204, forward strand.
TCACACTCCTACATGTCGCGACGGGCTCACGTGATACGCGTGCTGTTTCGTGTGTTACCGTGGTGTTGGAACGAGACGGAGTTCTTATCACGTGACCCGCTCGCTAGGCTACACCCGACTACTCAGTTGCGACGTGTGGTGAAAAAATATGTTTATTGTTTTTAATTGAAAAAAAAAAATCATCGGACAGCTCCAACGTGCTCAGGAATGAATCCTTGATTAAAATCCTTCGGGTACGTGCTATTACACCCTGTATTTATTAAATTTAAAGTTTGTAAGAAATTTAATTTAAAAAAAATAATTATCAATCAGCAGTATGCTTTTATGATTAGAAGATATTCTATTAAAGTTTCTTCTTGGAATATCAAATTGACACTTGACTCTTAATAATAAATAATTGATAGGTCCGAGTGTCTGTTGGTTAATTGACTTATCGAACCGAGCCCATAACTGGTGACGGCTCTGACATCTTATCTCATCCACATCACCAGCGGGGACGTGGTGGGGGGCAGGGGTTATCTGTGGAGAAGGTGAGAGGAGGGGGACGCTCTGTAAACATTACAGTATCGACTGAATATCAATATTGGGGCGATGATAACACACGCCATGACGAATAGGCCACATGATAACAATACCAACTTTCACTAGAATCAGCACACAGAAACCATCCTTATAAAATTCTGTATATTTTCTGTAGTGTCGTTTTCTTGAATAAAATTAACCCAAAGGGCGCTTACTACCTATCTACATTATTGTTATAATTCAAATTTCAACTTAGGTAGTATCTATGCATCAGTTCATTCCACGACAACCCAATAAAGTGGCATTTCATAACCCCTTGAAAGGTGTTATGACCGGTCAGTGGTTGAGTGGGCATCACGTTTGGGTTCAACCCGGGCGTCGCGTGTTCGACTTCTCGGCTGGCTAAGTCCTCCATCACAACACAAGCAACACTTTCAGCTTTCTGTGGTGGTAGTAGGAGATTTTCAAACATTGTTGGGTTATTCGTAACCCGGGAATGTTTGTCTTTCTTTTAAAAAAAAGAGAAAGAGGTCATTAAAAGTGAAGAAAAAAATAGGCCATAACCTAGCCTAACGTAACTTAGGCACCTGCCTAGGAACCTAGTTTTTTTTCCATCAATTTTAATGACTTTTCAATGGATGAAATTGTATATTTTTGAGTTGTCCGGTCACCGTAGCAGATAACTTACTTCACCAGACATCGGCTGAATTTTAACACTATTATCGAATATTAATTTTTTCATAAGATTTTTCACAGTTAGTTGTTCATGATGACATACCTATGTTACATATGTTTCGATCTGAAAAGAGGATATAATTGTAGATAGTCGGGGGAGATGGTAAAAGACGAAAATCACTTATGACTTTTCAAAGGAGGTGTTGAGTTGATTTCATTCCGAGTTGTCCGGTCACCGCTTTTACCGTACAACAAAACGATATTTATTTATTATAAAGGTTTTAAAATGTTCAATGAACTAGGTACCTACCTAACTCCCTAAGGAAGCTAGCTTTAGAAGTCTTGCACTTTTTCGTGGGTTTTGTAGGTACCAATGGCTCCATGTTGTGAAGTGTAAATTTTAGTAAGTACCTACCTAGGCGGGTACCTACCTAGGTAGTAGAATAATATTATAGTAGTTTAAAAATAGATAAACTACTAGATAAAAGAAGTAAAAAATTTATAGCTAAATAAAATATATTAAAAAAAAACACCATCATATCAAAACACACTGCTTCGTTGGTGCGACTGAATTTGCTGATTCTGACATCACGGGTCTCGGAACCAGCCTACGTGAGTGTTATAATTATCAACTACAATTTTTTTTTTATTAAAATTAAATTTGATAGTTTCATTATCAAGTTCTGCAAGTATTTTATTATGTATTTTGGTTACAGCTGTTTCGGTTTTCAAGACCATTTTCAAACTGTGGCTAGATCCACTGATAGGCCGACTTATTTATAAGATTTTAAATGTTAATTTTCGAAGATGTCTACATTGATTTATTACCGGTTAACCCAATTTGCTAATACACACTAATTGATAGTGTATTAGGTATGTAGGGTTCGGAATTTCGGAATCTGTTTCCCCAACTAAATGTTAAGGTTTTCTTAATTGTTTTATAATGACGTTATTGCTATGACTCATTCAAATGCATTATAAAACCGAAACAGCTGTAACTAAAATACATAATAAAATACGCAGAACTTGATAATAAAACTATCAAATTTAATTTTAATTAAAAATAAAAATAAATAAATGGAGTTCTACGAATTGAACACAAAAACAATTAATAATCACCTAAATGTTCACATTTGAACAGATGAAACTAAGGTTTTGTTTTTATAAAAAGATTTCATTGTTGTGTCACAGTGTTGATGGAATCGAAACATTTTTTAGGCTCCTCTAATAATTAATATTTTAGAAAACTAATGTTAGAGATAGGCATCGATATACAATTGGTCGATGGTGATAGGTGTATTATTTAGGATATTTTGAGGTTAGTGTCATAATCATAACAATAATATTTATATGGTAGGTACCTAATCCGATTACATAATATTATGTATACATAACATTTAAATTTCTTTAACCATGTAAATATTTTTTTTTTATGTATCCTTTTTATATCTTGTTATCATTACTTGATTATTATATATGTATAATATGGAACTCGTGGGACTGCACCACCCTCCCCGAGATCTGGAATAAATGATTAAAAAAAAAAAAAAAATTATCATTGTTGATTATAATAATTCTAACAAAAGAGGTATCACAAATAGAAACTATCGTGTAACTCATCAAAGTGTAATCAAATTTTAAGTACCTACATCATAGGTTAAATTTACAGCAAACATTTATTAGACCACTTAAATTTTTTTATTTTTTTTTTTAAATTTATTATGAATCATAAATAGATACATGTATTTTAAAATGATTCTATACAATAATTAATTACATAATATATATATTTAATGTACCCCCATAAGTAAGCAGGGCTTGTGTGTATGGGGGGGGTGTTATCATAATAGTTTTATTTGGTATAACTCATTTCATATTTTCACTATAATTTTTAAGGTGTGTTTTAAATTCTTTTATGTTAGTGTTCATGTTTCTAATTTTTTCTGGTAGGGAATTAAAAAATTTGACACCGAGATATTTATGATTTTGCTGACCTATTGTTTTTTTACATTTAAGAATTGGAAGTATTGACGTTTGTCTGAGATTTCTGTTATTTTTAAAGGGTGTTACTTTATTTTGAATATCATCTTTATAAATTTGTAATGTTGCGTGGTAGAAGTATAATGCATTTAATTTTCTGACCTTAAATTGTCTGAATAAAAGTTCTGACGAATATGTATAGGGTTTTTTTTTAATTGTTTTTATTATTAGTTTTTGTGATAGGTAAATTGTTTGTGTTAGATTTTTATGTACCATCCCATCCTATAATGCCGTATTGTATAATTGATTGACAGAAAGCGAAGTATGTGGTTCTAAGTAATTTTTCTTTTAAAATATCTCTTAAACATCTAAATATGTATGTAAGTTTCCTTACTCTGTCGTTCAGAATATTTATGAGGGGACCATTTGACTATTGTACCTAGGTACTTGCATCAGAATGATCCCCGGAACAAAATGCAATGGTAAAGGAGCAGTTTTCTAATGGTTGTTTGAAGGCGTCTTCTTTTGTAGTAATGCAGGTTTTTGGACACCGGTAAATTGTTTATCGGATGCGGTCTTAGATGTGTTTTTGCACTTGGTACAAAAGAATAAAATTAGTGAGGCAATGCTAACATTTTACCTAGGGTTCATCAATATTAAAAGTAGCCTTCAGAATAAAAAACGCCTCGACTCCCATCCAACGACTGTTGAAAAAACGTGGGCTTTTTAAAACTGGTGACGTCTAAGGTATCGAAAAAAAAGTAAATATTTCCCTATTAGGGACACGCTCAATACGCACTTTTTATTACATAAACACTTAACATCAGTTAGATAATAATGGGAAGTAAGTACTTCAGTTTCCGGAATTGAAAAATAATGAATTTTAATAGTTATTTCGTTAAAATTAAAAACAAATATTCGCTTGGCGGCCATTGTCATTGATGTCAAAGTTTTGAGGTTAGTTTTTTTTCTTCTCTTTTTTAATCCAAAATATTAACACATGACCCTAAAATAGGTTCTTAGGTTCTTAGTTAGGGTTTAATTAAACAAAAAAAAAATATTTTAATATTATTATATCAAAATATGGCGCGAAGAAAAGTTGTGAAATTGTCTGTTTTTTTAATGAAATATCTACTAAAATGCATTATTTTCCAATTCTGGAAACTGAAATACTTACTTCTCATTATTATTTAACTGGTATTAAGTTTTTTTGTAATAAAAAGTGCGTATTGAGCGTGTCCCTAATAGGGAAATATTTACCAAAAAAATGTATAAAAAAGGAACTGGAGTTCCTTATTGAAAAGGGTGACTGAAAAAAAAAATTATTGAGGTCCTCTCCATCAACACGACATTCGACATTCGCAGAAAATTAATACGTAGTTTTGTCAGGTGAACATTGTGGCGATAATACCTTATCAGCGTGCTGCAAATGGAGGATATGTTGAGAATTAATTCAATAATCAAATTTTATTATTAAATTTAAAAACTGTCATAAAAATATACAGGTAGGTACCTTCCCATGTATTCGAGGTACCTACGTATTGCTAGGTACCTACTCTAATATCTTGACAATGACATTCGAATTTTGAATTTTGGCGGTCTGTGTAGCGGTTTGACTGGGTCTGGCGTGTTTATTTTTAACAATTTACATCATGAAATTACATTAAGTTAGGTAAAATAGATGAATAAAATTAATAACGAGGAAAATATTAAATTGTAGTGTTATTTGGTAGGTAGGTAGGTACTTGTTCTTTGTCATAAAGGCAGTATGTTGAGTAAGCTTGCCGACAAATTTATTATTAGTCATCATCACTGTCAACTGTTGGCACAACATTTTCAGAATATTAGTGAGGAGGAAAGCGCCCTTCAGAATATTTGCGCAATAGCGGGTCTATGGAAAATTGGCCAATTAATTATTGCTGTAATTTCATTGATGCTAATAAGTGCCGACTCATTATTGTTATTATAAATTTTAATGGCCCAAGATAACCTTCTAAAATCAATCAATTAGAGATATAGATGCGTAAAATTTGAACGATAAGAACAACTTATCGACAGTAATCAGAAGTAAACGGGCAATTTATTATTATTTTGAATCGGCAATGTTTACAAAGCGAAACATGAAATGAACAACCAAACAGCACACAAAATGATATGTTATTTATAAAAATATTAATATAACCCAGGACTATCTTTTTTGAAACATTGGCAAACTACTAGCTGTATATTACGATAATCGATCGATGACTAAACCCAGGAATGTGTTTTTTCTTTCCAAGAACGAATCAGCACCCGTCTACAGAAATGTCATCGACGGTAGGTAGGCACACATTAGTAACCGCTGAAGTAGAAGTAGGTGTGCTTGCTTGCTGTATGGGAATAGTAAAAAAGACTAGTAGGTGTTTCAGACTGACACTGACAGTTGGTCGAGTGGGCCATGTTATGTTATGTTATGTTGGGGGGCTTTGACCGGGGAACAAGAGCAGGTTGGCAGTCGGAGCAGTTCAGCAGTACGTACCAAGGAGAAGCAGCTTGATATCCTTGGCTGCCTGGATCCCATCCTCCTTGAGGTTCCGCTCTATGAGCCGGCTGCGGGCCGCGGCCGCCCGCTCCTCGGCCGACTGAGCACACCCCATGATGCGCACCGCGTCCTGACAGAATGTGGTCGCAATCTTGTCTCTCTGACCTTCCTCCGCGGTCAGGTGTGCCGGCTGGCCTCTGCCCGGCTCTGCGTGCCCACCCTGACAGCCACTACTTCACCTCACTACCGACACCCTCCGGCCCGTATGTCAGACGCAGATTGTCGACGGCACATGTAAAATCCCGCACACCTACAACTGAGACACTCCAACGGCCGGCCGATGCAAATGCTGCTCGCGGAACCGACTATTGTATCACTAAAGCACAGTTTCGCACGCCACCCTAACCTAAAACGAGTGGTCGAACACCCGTAATGGCCGCTCCGTTGACACTGCCCTGACACTTCGCAGACTCGGCGATCGATTTTTTTACACTTTTTTAACCGTGAAGGGATAGTTGAGGACACTAGAAACGGCCGAAACACATTTTGGAACAACAAGAATTTCGCTAAACCGGTTATTTGAATACTTTTCGACGAGAAACACGCCGGCGACCGAGCGCTCTCTGGCGGGAACGCGAAAAATGGCGGCAGATACACTGGATGCCCGCTGTGACCGCGCCCCGCTAGAGCGATACTAACGCCGCCCGGCCCGCGCCGCGCACCTCCTCCCGTCCCACGACCAGCCACCAACATACGACCACGCATGCGTGTTGCGTACCACCTGTATTTACTAGGAGAGATGCGAGATCTTACAAAGATTTCCTATTTTGATTCCTCCAAGATAAATAATAATGATTAGCTTGTTATAATAATACCTTCCATTCGGTAGTCTTCATTTCCTTCTTCCTAAACAAAACTCCTCTTCAGATATTAGCTAGGTACTAACATTTAGGTCAGTGCCGCACCGCATATTATTATATTGAAATACCTACATAAATATCAATGATCGTGTACCTATTTCTTTTTGTTACAATTATGAACTTTCGATAGTAATAATAATTTATTAACCATTCAAGACTTTAATGTTTAATATGTTCACAACTTCCATTAAAGTTTTTCCGTCAACGTCAAGACAAGGCAGGTACGGTAGGTATCTACCTACCTATTATGAGATTTAAAAAAATACAGAACAGAAAATTTATTATCATTATGAGGCTACGGAAATTTCTCCCGTTTTCTACATTTACATTCAACAGTTGATGGTTGAATCTGGATGATAAATATTGAGGTGTAATACCTCCATGGTGATAAAAGATAAAAAAACAGAATGCATAATAATGCGATGTAGGTAGGTACCTAGTTACTATGTTGGTAAGAATTTTGTGGCAATCAGACGTGTCAGCCATAATACACCTTCAAGTACGGGGACTGGAGCTGAAGATTTGCGCAAATTCTTGATGACCTAACATCTTCAACCCAGAGCCGGCTCTGAACCGGTGCCTCAAGGGTGCCGTATTAGTTATTATCAGTGCTTTGGCTCCTTGGTGCCTTGAAAAGCCTGCGCCTGAAGCGCTCTGTTCCAATTAAGCCTGCACAGAGCCGCCCCGGCTTCAACCCTTCAAGAATATAAAACCTACTAACCTATCTACTTGTGCAGTATCAGGAAAATTTACAGATAACGTGGTTGTGTTAAGCGGTACTATCAATTTTATCTATAGCGTCCATTGACCACGCTTTGGGTGACATTGGAATTGGAGTACAGTTGCCTATTAAAAAAAGGCCGTGGTTGAAAAGAAACTACATTTACGTACATTTAATCAGTTGAATTGAAATTCGTTCAGATTAGGTTTTTGCATACGAACCATTATTTGGAGCTTCTATCATTGTCATTAGTGCCTACCTATTATGTTTAACAGTTGATTGAAAAACCTCTTGAAGTCTTTGAAAATTGGACTTATCCCATAGACCTTCAAGTATACCTACTCGTGCAAACGCTGTTTGCGCAAGAATGGGATTAAAAATTCAAACTTTTCACGAGTCTTGAAAACTTTACGTTACTTTTCAGGTAACTTGACCAAACTTGCGCAATGTTGTCTAATGTGGCCATACACCTTAAAATATATTTGTAAAGTATTGGTACTTGAGCTGAAGACTTGCACAAGAATACTTGGGACTGTGCAGGACGAAAGTTGCACGTTTGGTCAAGTATACTTGCGCAAGTTTTCAGCCCAAGTAGGTATATTTGACAAGTATAGGTACATGAAGGTGTACGGCCGGCCTTTTATGTATACACTTGTCAATTATGAAATTGCAATTTCAGTATTCAGCCTTTGGCTTACTCTGACTATTATTGTTTGGGTGACTGGACAACTCGGAATGAAACCAACTCAGAACCATCTCACATAAGTCATTTAGAGTGATATAAAAGAAAAATTGCTTAAAATAGGTTAGGGTTATCGGCTAATTTAAAATGATTTTTTTTTGTAGTTTTTAATGACTTTTCAAGGATGTGTTGAGATGACTTTATTCTCAGTTGGAATGGAACCTATTGCTTGGTAGTAGGTATGTACCTGCAAGATTCAGGCACCTAACAAGTGACCAACGGTTAGTGGCCGAGTGGGCGTCGCGTTTGGATCCTATCCAGGAGTCGCGTGTTCAATTCTTCGGCAAGCTAAATCCATCACAACCCAAGAAACATTTTCCGCTCATTGCGGTGGTAGTAGGAGAATTTCAAATATTGTCAAGTTAATCGTAACCTGGGAATGTATGTCTTTTTTTTAATTTAAAAAAAATGCTTTATGTCGTTTATATAATATATTATCTTTTTAATATCCTGCCTACGGGATAGTTTATTACTAAAACCTTTTTTTATACTTTTTCGTGTGTTGTTTTCGCCAAATTGCAAAACTGCATAGACTTGTCAATAATAATTTTAATATTTTATAATATCTCTAATCGTTGGCATAATTTTGACAATTTCCATAAATTGAAATCATTAATTTCATCAATTTTTCAAACAAACAATATTTTTGATTAGAATCTATTATCGAATTTGTACCCATGTGCAAACCTTTGGGCAAAAGGCAATTCAGTAGTTTTTGATTTATTATATGTACTTATAAGGGTTAGAGAGAGGGAATAGAGATTTAAAATTTCCTAGGTTGTCGGAGTTAAAATGGGTAGTGAAATATAAATAGGTTCTTTTGAAACTTTGTATACATTACGCCACAAACTTGTGAAGCACGTCATGAATTTGGAACATTTTTTTACGATAATTTACGAATAGTTCACATAATGCATGCAATGTTGTGTTCGTAGTGGTAAAAACCAATAAATAATGACAGGTACTGCGATGTCTCGTTAGCGACCAATTTATGCGCCTTTTCCAATGAGATTACGCAAACTACATAACTTTAAAGTTATACATAATTTTTCGCTTTGAATTCGCCAGGCGTAATCTTTAAACAAACCTTCATTTTGTGATCCGTGCAGGTGCAGATCATATTCTATGTTCCGAGGTGCAATATTTGAAATTTATTGCTCATACTAAAACCAAACACTGTAGAACATAGTAGTTATAGTAATTGCCAAAACTAACTAAAATTAGCGTTGGTTTAATTATTTATTAAAGTTACACATAATTGCAATGAGGTAAATTACCTTCCTCAAGGCTTTTTTTGAGGAACTGCTAGGCAGCAATATGTCAAGGAGTTTTATTGTAATTGATAATACATTGTGTGTTTCGTTCCTACCTTCCTAACATGACTGCCTAGTTTTAAAACCGTTTGAAAAATAGAACAGAAGAAAGTGAAAAATCGAGTTCTTTTGTTTTGAGCGGAAAGAAAGAAAATGATTGACTTCGAAGCTGTTTTTCATATCTTGTATTTGGCGGTAATATGATTTGGTTACCGTTTTCTTACCATGTCTTGTTTGTATCCTACATTTACTTTCACCCAATTTCATCAAACATCGTTGTGGTTAAATTGTTGTTTACGGCCTATTTACAAGTTAACGTAAGCTAAAAGAAATACACCATGTCAAATATAGAATTGACGAATTAATTAAAATAAAATAATTTTGGTACTTATCTACTTTATCGCTTTACAGATTTGTTCTCAAAATCAATTTCAATTTTTAAAATGACAATAAAATTCATGTTCAAGAGTTCATTGAACTATAGCTATCGAAGATTTAAAACCACAGAGTCAAAACCGAAATTAGTACTATTCAGTATCACGGCCCGAAATTTCGGTTGCTCGCTATGAGAGATATTTTCACCGTCTCTGGTAGGAGTCCTGTCAAACCATTACAAAAAAAAATAATATACCGACCTTGGTTCCGTGACAGCTGATCCGCCGACAATTGGTCTCCTGGCGTACTTAGGTACAATGAACAGTCGCTTTAGGGAAAATACGTTTTATCTAATTACACAAAATATAACATATGACCATATTTATGACCCCGTAGTAATGTGAAAAAAGGGTGTACCGCCGAATAACAAAAGAATAAAACATATTTTCATTCAGATGCATCAAGGAAAAATCTGCTTCTCTATTTACTGTATAGGTATTATTAAGAGTATTTTTGAAGTCGAATTGAATATCTTTTACGTTTGAAATTGGTAAATAATGCACAAAAAATTATAATTTTATAGTAAATATCATTTCGGGGGATCAATTGTCGGGTCACCGTCGACCCTTTACCAAATAATTTCAACAGCGGGTGCAGAAACTTTGCGACACTTGTTATATTGTGTAATGAAATATCAAAAATCAGATTTGTAGCTTTGTCAAGAATGGCTAAATGTATTCCGGTTTGCTAATTATCTTCTATCCTATATTTTCCCCTCACCCCAATCTTCCCAAACGTCTCACCCCAAACGTTTCAAAAGTCTCGTGACAAAATGTGACAAAGACCCGCTGACATCTGGCTGTTGAGCATATCTTTCCACACGAACTTAACTGTTAAAACATATTGGAAATCTATGTTTCAAAAGCGGTTTCTTCCCTAGCCAACTAAAACATGCAACGGTTATCCCAATCTATAAGAGTGGCGACATAACAAATTTCGAAAACTACAGTCCCATATCTTTGCTAAGTGTCTTATCAAAAATCATTGAAAAAATTGTTAAAAGTAGACTTTATATAAAAGTAGTATTATTAAAAAAGTAGATCAGTTTGACTTCCAAAAAAAAATTAATACATAATCTGCAATCTTAGATTTGACTGAGAACAACACTTAGCCTGAACGAAGGCGATACCTGCCTAGCCATATTCTTAGAATTAGCCAAAGCATTCGACACGGTTTCCCACCCTATACTTCTAGAAAGACTATCTCAAATAGGCATCCGGGATTCAACTCTTAACTGGATATCCCCATACCTAACTGGTAGATCACAAACCGTGAAAATTTAATAACATAGCGTTAAGTTGCCCTTCACCTATCCAATTCGGAGTCCCACAAGGAAGTGTTCTAGGGCCTATTTTGTTCCTCATATACATCGATAATCTCTGTAACCTTCCTATGACCGAAAAACTAATATCCTTTGCAGATGATACTGTGCTTAAAGCTCGACATAAAAATTGGAAAGGAGCATTCGACATAGCTCAATACGACATAGGCCTTTTAAATAATTGGTTAGATGATAATCTCCTTAACCTCAATGCTGGTAAAACGAAATTCTTAACCTTCAGTCTTTCTGCTGTAACCCGATCTACTAACAATAGAAAATAACAATTCACTCTTGTCCCGTGAAAAAGTATCTCATTTAAATACCTGGGGGTCCTAATTGATCATCATCTTCGTTGAGATCAGCACATACATAACTATTCTAGCTCCCAGAATTCGCAAGCTCCTTATATTTTAAAAAAATATTTATTATTTTTTATTTCTTATTTTTAGACCGGTCAGTGGTTGAGTGGGCATCGCGTTTGGGTACCACCCGGGCGTCCCGTGTTCGAATCCTCGGCTGGCTAAGTCCTCCATCACAACACAAGCAACATTTTCAGCTTTCTGTGGTGGTAGTAGGAGATTTTCAAACATTGTTGGGTTATTCGTAACCCGGGAATGTTTGTCTTTCTTAAAAAAAAAAGAACTTTTAGAAATATCCTTACTCATACAATAAAAACAGTTTAATATGCTCTCTGCAAATCCCAATTAGCGTATGACATCATAATTGGGGGCGGCTGTGCTCAAAATTGTATTGATTTTCTGCAAAAAGCCCACAAAACGATAATACGTGCAATCAACAAGCGACCGACAAGATACTTCTCCACTCGACACTTCACTGAAAAAATAAAACTATGTCTAAAACATACGGAAACTCCATCTACAATTTACTCTAACGCATTTCATGTTCAAATATAAGAAAAAACCTCTTATATCACAATTACACCACCAAAACCATTAACAACCGACACCACAATGTACCTACACTATGTAAGTCAGCTCGAAGACATTTCATGTACCTACTCCCTGAGAACTTAAAATCCGAAACCCAACCCCATACCTTTAAATTGAATTGTATATTTATTCAATTTTTTATAAGAAAAACTCTCTTTTTATAACTTTTGAAGGTTATTTCCATCAACGTAATATATCATTGAAGAAGAAGATAACACTTATAATCTAAATGAAAATATGAAAGAAAACGACACACAAAAACAGAAAAAAACAATGGTCGCAACTGGGACTCGAACCCAGACCTCTCGTCTAACCAGGACGTGCGCGTTTTCCAATTTCGCTATTGCCACCTTCTGTCAAACCGTCATATTTGTCAATCTCATATTTCAAATATTTAGAATCATTAATATTATCTTCAACTAGTTCTTTTTCCATATTATAGGCAACTACTCTTTTTTATTGGAAACAATCATTCTAAGAATTGGTTTGTAACCTGAATAGCGTCTCGGATAAATGTATCCGAATTTATTCATATGGAACTATTGACTTTATGAAAGTCTAAATGAATATAAGTCACGTCCCGGTTAGACGAGAGGTCTGGGTTCGAGTCCCAGTTGCGACCATTGTTTTTTCTGTTTTTCTGTGTCTTGTTTTCTTTCATATTCATTTAGATTATAAGTGTTATCTTCTTCTTCAATGTATATTTATTTTTCGACTTTATGTCCGGGTTAAATCTTCTCACAGGAAAACTAAACTCTTCCACACAATTTTCCACAAATGATCATCCAGTAAATCCACGCTATGCAAGTGTATTATATAAATAAAATAAATACAAAACAATACAATAACAACATGTCAACCTACCAGGGACCAAATGAGAAAATAATTACTTCTTCAAATTCACTTTGTGGCTTCATCATTATTAATAAATGAAAACAAATAACTTTGTGCTCTGGTGAGCATATTGGTATATTTAATCAACAATATTGACATGTTTCAAAAACTCTTGGTCAGGATAATAAGTTAATATTATATTATTATCCTGACGAAGAAAACATAGTTATTGAAATATGTCGATTTGTTGATTAAATAGTGGTGTATACTAAGTTATTTGTTTTCATTTATTTATGAGAAAATAATTCACCGACTCCAGATATTTTCATATCAGAGGGTTCGGCACGTTAGAAATCCTAACTGGTAAAATCCTAACCGATCCTAACCGATAAATCCTACTGATCCCCCAATATAAATGTTTAAAAATTAAATTCATTTAAATTTTAATAACTATTTTTATAATTGTTCTCTAGATTTTATGTCCGGGTTAAATCTTCCTCCTTAACTTAATCCTTTCACACACTTTTCCACAAATGCTAATCTAGTCAATTCACGCGATGTAATTGCATTGTATAAGTATACTAAATACAAAACTATACAAGAACAACACGTCAACCTACCATATGGGAAAATACTTCACCGTCTCCAGATATTTTCATATCAGAGGGTTCGGCTCGATAGAACTCCTAACTGAACCGATAAATCCTACCGATCCCTCAATATAAATATTTAAAAAATCTTTCGTAATCCTACATGTATTTAATATGACTGATTTTTGCATTTTTATATAAAGATTCTTTGACAAATCTAATAAGCCTAAATTTTTAATTAGAGAGCTAGGTATAATGCCAGTAGCCGAAATAACAAATGGTAATATTTTTATAGTCCGAGAATGCCAAGTTCTTTTAATCTCATTTCCTAAATCTGTATATTTTCTAATTTTTTCAGAAACAGATTTTTGAATATTACAGGAATTTGGAATAGTGACATCAATGATATAAGTTATTTTTTTAATTTTGTCATGTAAAACTATATCGGGTCTATTATGACGAATCGTTATGTCTGTTAGTATAGTTTTATCATAATATATTTTATAAAACTTGCTTTCGAACAATTTATTCATGATCAAGTTAATAATAAAATCAACATAGTAAATACCTACACGTTCCTCAATAACTACTTTCAAGTATCTTAAGCACTCTTCTGTTTTACCATTATTACACTATGTAAACTTTTTAACTCCTTTGTACAATTTTAATGATAACGAAACTACATACCTATGTACACATTAAACCTGTTTGTATCCTTAAAGTACAGTTTATAATGTTATATACTTCATTCTTACAATTATACTCCTGAATAACATGTGTAACTTGAATAATGTGATTCTGTAAAAGCCTTCAAGGCGTGTATGAATAAATAAAATAAATAAAATAAAATAAAATTCATTTTCTAAAAACGAATTTGGTTCGTATTCATAATATGGTACTACATTACGGCAGTCAATCAATTTATGTTTAGTTACAAAACTTTGATGAATTATTTTTAAAACCTGATTGTGTCTAAAGGTATAATGTTTCTATCTGCCTTGATAGAAAGAGATAGATAGTTACAAAACATTCATTTTTACATAGGTATCAAATTTATACATAATATTAACTAGTTTAACTATGTAAACATAGGCCATTAGACTAGACAAAACATATATGTATGAAAACTACTTCAAAGTTTGCACTAAACACTGAACAGAAATATTTCTAGAAGTGCAATATCGCCAATGAAGTAAGATAAAATTGACCAGACTTCTGACGCATATGTGTCCACAAGACACTTCTACCGGTTATCTCTCCGTTGGTTGTAATTTGTAACACCTTCAAAGATATATTAATATTAATGTATTGACTCTAATAATGGAGTAGGTCATTTGGGTTTTTTTACATGTGAATACCGCACAAGTGTGTCGATTGCCCGGAACTAGGGGGGACTGTGTCATCTCCGTTTTGAGGCATGTTGGAAGACTTTAGGTATGGGTATCCGCACCTGAACCATTTATTGGATAACCAACATCTCTGTCTTGGTCACCCCAAGTGGTTCGCTATGTTTGGTGACTTAGCAGGGATGCCCTGGTTCGTAGGGTGAAGTTTGTCTAGTTTGTCTGAAGTTTGTCTTGAATGAGTGGCGGACCGGATCGGGAGAGACTGGCTGAGGGAGACCTAAACTAGATCTCACCAGCCAGACTCTCTTGACCCATCGCCTTGCACTGCGGTGGGAGGGATGGATTCATACGCTGGGCACATTGACCAGAAGATTCCTTTCAGAACTTTCTCTCCTTCCTTTCCCTAAGAGACCCTCCACACAGCAGTCCCAAAGATGACATTCCCAGGGCCTCCTGTGCGGAGTTAATGTTAAAAAATAGACTAAATAAGGTGGAAAGAGGAAGATTAGGAAATAAACACCTGGCTATTCAGATCTGGTCACCAAACACGGCTAAAGCCTTTTGAAGTAAAAGTAAATTTAAATTTATCAACATATTATTATTATATTACAGTATTATTGTTGTTATAGTACATAATTTTTACCACATTTAGAAACCATGAAATACATATAATATTTGCAATTTAATTTAATTTGTATAATTTAATAACTTAACATTTAGTTTATCAACCATAATTTGAATGATTTCCAATCTGTAAACTTCACCCGCCATAACATAGGGACTTCCCATAACATGGCGGATGAAATAACAAAAAAATCTATACAATGTGCAAAATTCTTATAATAAAAAAAAAAAAACCTGGGTCGAACTTATTTTGTCATTTTACAGGTACCAAATTTTAAACCACAAAGGTTTTCCAGCTAAGTTTTAGGTTATTCATTGAGAAAGATGTTATATGTATATCGGTTCCGAAAAAATGGAGCTTATTTTGGAAGTGTACGTGGTACAAAAATTTTTAAGTTCTAAAAAATTAAAAAAATATATTTTTAGGTTCTAAAAAAAAATCCATATGTGATAGAAGTGAAACCTTCACAAAACTAATGTAGACAAGAATGTGGAGGCTACGAAGCACCGCACAAAAAGGAGACCGATTATACTATCTCATTCTCTGGCAGGTTAAATCCTGTAGATATATGTGTTTGTCTCTTTTTAGTGTTGCTATTTTTCATTTCATCGAGTTTCAAATCACAACGGCGCTAAAGAAGTTTTCACTTCAAAATATAACATTTCCGACTTGCCGAGAATTTATTGAACTTGAAAAGTTCAATACATGTCGCGAAAAACAGAGGTGGGCTTTATTTCATCCCAATGAACATCCCATTAAATTGTAAATACAGTAGGTACACGGCCAATAATGCGCGTAAATAATTAATTTTGTAAGATATTTGTACAAAAGATAATTTAGACGAACGCATGATTTAAAAATTTCAAATAAAAAAAAATTTTTTTTGAAAAATTAAATTATAATTTTCATCACAATATTTAAAAAAAATTAGGATTGAATACACCCGAAGGTTGGTTACGAGTAAATGATCGATGTTTTAGTTTTTCCGTCTAGCTTGTGTGAAACGATACACTGTGCGGCGATTGTATGGTTATTTATGTTTCAACCATGGATGCGAAATTCAGAATTAATAGTATTATCTTCGACTAATTTTTTTTCCCATATTTTTTGGCAGCAGCTACATTTTATAAATGATAACAAGTGGTTTGTAACGTAGATAATGTCTCGGATAAACATATCCGATTTTATTTTTACGGGACACCTACTAACCTTTTTCCTTTTTCTAAAAGTCTAAATAAATATTCCATTTTTATCAGAATAACTCGCTTTGTAATAATTTTTTCATATTTTCATTCAGGTTTCTGGAAATGAATGTTATTAGTGTTTTATTGCTGGCATAACATAACATTTCGGACTTTTTGATGACATGAAGACGGAGCCATTTGTTTTGTACCTTCCTTGGATTTAAATTGGAAAATCCTTTATTTGCAAAGACAAGATGTCGGTTATTGTGAACGTACGAACAGCTGCAGCATCTTGCACCTAAGTTTTTGTGTAATGAAGAATTTAGATACCCATGAATTTTATTTTTTGAGCTTTACCTTCATTACCTGTTCGGGGTAATATATTCCGGTTAAACGAAAGAGCCCTGGCCTAATTCAAATTGAGGGGCCAGAGTCCTATTTGATTCAAATTAGTTTCTGCGACTTGGAACTTCCGAGCAAGTTCTGATCAGGCAATAATTACAAAAATATTAAAAACTAAAAAGCTACCTTCTATCTAATATTTTTAAACCTATTAAATAAAATAAAAATATATCGTTTATGATACAATTTTCGATATTGGATATTTTGTATAGATATATCGGATCAAAATATATCGGCTAAGAATATCGATATATTGAATTAAAAATATCGATACATCGATATATCCATACTTTTTCAACTCGGAAGATAAGAGTGACTAAATAAAACTTAAATAACAAACATAAATACGAACGGCTTCTGTTATATTCTTACATATTATTTTGGTAATAATACCTATATAGAAAGCTGCTAATTATAATTTTGTACTTTCCCGTCACGTCTTGCGATTTATTTGTTATTTTCGTTATATTATTTTTCTGGCCTCTGCGCGGACTTTTCGAACAAAAGTTAATTTTTAATTTGAGGCCAAAATAACCATCCAAATTGAATGATCTTTTTTAAATCAATCAAATCATCAATATATTAATACGTGAAGCCAAAACTTTGTACCCCTTTTTACGAAAATTGCGCGGACGGAGGAGTATGAAATTTCGCACACTTATAGTTTATATAGAGGAGGAGTGCAGAATGCTAATATTTTTTAAAAATTATGCATAAAAATACATTAAATCAATAATAAAAACATTACACACACTACCATGTATTTGACACACACACGCGTCTTTACTCTATTGTTTATTGTTAAAGTCTATGGTCAAATTGCGAATAGATTAATATTGTTTGTCTTTAATATTATTTGTCTATGGTCTTACTGAATGTCAAATATAAAAAAAAAAACATTACAATTATGGTCGAATTTCGACCATTGGGCGACCACTAGTATCATTTACTTCTTGAAAGCATTTATTTTTGTTTTTTTTTTTTAAATTATAAAATGAGCCATTAAATAAATCGATTTTTCATGATTTAAGGGGTAACTTTGAAAATTATTTGTGGGATTATGGCAATAATTTATTTATTTATTTTAATATGCGCCTAAATGGGCTTTTACAAACATGATATTCATAATAATTTAATGAACAGTAATCAAATGCTAATTAAATTATATAGAACCTTTGCAGAATAATAGTAGGTATCAGGCTAGCATTGATTGTTATTATGATGTATGTTATTATAGTTTGTTTGTAACTACATTGCGTGCAGTTGAATCTACTTCTTTTGAGAGTGTATTGCCAACTTTTTTTTACATTAGCTCCACACAGGAGGCCCTGAGGAAAATAATTCCTGTGATGCTGTGTGGAGGGTCTTTTTAGGAAAGGAAGGAGAGGAAGTACTGGGAAGGAAAAAGGTATGAGAGGTGGGTAGGATTGTGGGGATCAGTGGGTCCAGAGATGAGCGATACATGAATCAATGCCTCCCATGCAAGGCGATGTTCCTATAGTCCTCTTGGAGAGGTCAAAAAATTTTCCTCAACCAGTCTCTCCCGATCTGGCCTGCCATGCAGTTGGTGAGCATACGCAACTGCCGCCAAGATCCGGACAAACCGCACCCCATGAACCCGGGCACTCCTGCTAAGTCATCAAATGTAGGGAACGCATGGCAGAGGTGTTGGTTATCCAATAAATGGTTCCCGGGGCGGCGGTACCCATATCCGCCTCCCAAATTGAAATTGCATGCCTGCAATCTAGGTACAAGCAAGAATCTAAACGACTGATATTGTTCGACACGTTTTTAAA
Source organism: Glyphotaelius pellucidus (assembly GCA_936435175.1). Classification (NCBI taxonomy): domain Eukaryota; kingdom Metazoa; phylum Arthropoda; class Insecta; order Trichoptera; family Limnephilidae; genus Glyphotaelius; species Glyphotaelius pellucidus. Next base: position 12,771,081 of record OW386553.1, read on the forward strand.
TTTTCACGGCCGAAAAATTACACATTTGCCCTGATGATGGACACTGTAACGCTGTCCGAAACGTTGGCTAAAGAAGGAGGTAGTGCAACACGGCATAGCACCCCAAAAACAAATAACGAAAAGGCTGATTTGATTTAGGTATAACGAGTGGTTCTTGTTAGTATATGGGCTATCTGCTGTCTATAATACTATTGACAATTTAAAAAATAAAAAGTCTGAAATAAGTCTTTTATCTGAGAGTTATAATAATTTTAATTCTTTCATCAAGTGATTTTAAGTGATTGTTTCTATAGGTAGACTGAGTTTATAGTTAATACAAATACTTTAACAGTCTTACTAAAAAAACACGCCTTAACGATTGTTAAACGGTATATCCGTTGCGTGCCCGATGAACGGCAGTTTTACCTCTTTACTAATACCAATTTCACGTTTGTTACGATTGAATTGAATTCAAAAAGTCAATTTTTTCAGTTACTCTCTTGGAACAATTGTTAAAACATTTTGTAATTTTTAATTGTATGAACGAGAAAAATGTGAAGTTACAGTTTTCTTCCAAATTCATTAAATAAGAGGATTGTGTTTTTTAAATTTTGAATTTTCCGAAATTTTTCGACCATTTAATAGAGTATGTTTACGGTAAGCTGTTTTTTTTCAACTCTTTTTCATTTATTTATTGATCAACGCCCTTTTTCAGGGCTTTTACATATGAATGTTAATAAATACAATATTTATTGTACATAACTGAACTGCCTCAGTAACAATATTTTATTTTTGTTTAAAGATGAACTGAAGATGTCCACGGACTTGGTGTAAAATTGTTTTCTTCTATTAGTATTCTGGGTAAAGAGGAATACATATGGTAGTTAGTGCCAGAATTTATGCACTGAAATAAATCCTGACTTCTTGTATTACGTTGTGGAATCCGAAAGCTTATCAATTCAAGCAATACCGGACTATCAACTAAATCATGTAGAATTTTATATAGAAATACCAAGTCAGTGAAAATTCTTCTGTCTGACAATTTGAGCATATTCATATTATTTAACAGAGTGTTGTAGTTCATCATAATTGTTGGAATCCCCATTTTTTAGAAAACGTAAGAATTTGTTCTGTATTCTTTCAAAAACTTGTTCATGTATATTATAATGTGGATTCCAGATGGGAGAATTGTACTCAAGTTGACTTCTAACATACGCAAAAATATAACAGTTTAATACACTTTATGTTGTTAAAATTTCTAGTAGCCTAGTTATAAATCCCAACATTTTTAAGCCCTTATTACAGATTTTTGTTATGTGGTTAACAAATGAAAGATTTGATTGGAAAGTGATGCCTAAGTCTTTAATTTGTGTTAGTGTCTCAAGAGCATTGTCATCAATGTAGTAATTAAAGATCACTGGATTTTTTATTCGAGAAAATCTAACTATTTGACATATTTAAATATAGTCTATTTTCCTTACACCAAATTAACAATTTGTTGATTTTATCTTGAAGAATGTTGCAATGATAAATACTTCATGTTTGAAGCTTAAAGTACTGCAATTTAAAATATAATTCGAAAGTATATTTTAGATACAAAAATCTGAAAGGTAATTTTATCTAGTTTCTAATAAAGGAACATGTTTTTACGACATCTTCAAAAATAAGAAATACGCAAGTCATTTAAAATACGTTGGAAAAATTCCTAAATTCGTTCAGAAATTTTAAAAAAAACAGTCGTATACAATAGATAAACTACCCCCTCAGGCTGTGTAAGTAATGCATATCCACGCTCGTTTATCAATTGAATAAAATTTTCACGGGGTTTTTTAGCAAGGCTGTAAGAATTTATGCTGATTTTTTTTCAATGGAATTGGAGTGGATTTTAAAGTGAGGGGACCAAATCGGAGAGTTATATTCGACTTTGACTTCGAACTAGAGAAGAATTTAAGTTCTTTAATATGGATTTTTTTTACAAGGAACTCTTTATCCATTCCAATGGTTTTTTTTAATGTTCATACCGCACAAGTGTCCCAACTGTTCCGGTGAAGCCTGGAGCCAGTGAAACTGTGGTATCCCCAATTGGGTAACGTTGTGAGGCTGAAGGTAGTGGGAGGTAGAAGGAGACGGGAAAAAGGAAAGTGGGGAAGCACCTGGCTATTCAGACCTGGTCACATAACACTCTTGGGATGTTATGCTGTGTTACTTTATATTATTTTAAATGACTTAATTGTAAAAATTAAAATAACATAATCCAATCAAATAAAATTTACACGCACACGCGGGAATGGCTTTTACCATTGACCTAGTATACCCTAGACAAGCCGTCTCATAGTAAAAATCTGAAAAAACATAACCCCAAGTATCAGTAATTTCGCAATACAACTCTCCTTCGAATTCCGCCGTCTTGCATGCGAATTCTCGGCAATATAAAACTGAGCACCGACTTAATCCCATGGTGTAATTTTCGAACTAATACATAGATAGGTGATCACGTGTTGCATGCGTGGACATTTAGACAAGCTGTGTTGTATAAAAATGGTTTTCAAAGTGGGGATAGCGAGACATTCATAAATTTAATTAGACAAAAATATTTTTTTACTTTATTACGACAAGCGATTCAATTTCGGAGGCGAGTATGGGTACCGCCGCCTCGGGAACCATTTATTGGATAACCAACGCCTCTGCCATAGGTCACTCCAAGTGGTTCGCTACGTTTGGTGACTAGGCAGGGGTGCCCGGGTTCATGGATTGAGGTTTGTCCGGGTCTTGGCGGCGAATGCGTCTGCAAATTATGGCTCTATTGTAACGTATGGCTCTTTGTCAACCACCAAGCAGCAATTTCGTCGGAGTGTCCTGTCGAAGGCGGTGTACACTGCAAACCATACTTTAGATTCGTGTACAAAAACTTGTACACAGTCCCGTATATGTATATATTGATCATGAGTTTTAAAATAAAAAAAATCCATTCATCGTTTGCTTGAAAATATTGACGAAAAATTCACCCTTTTACCGCCCACGCACCGTGGGCTGCCCAGGTTGGTTGCTTATCATTAACACAGTGATGAGCAACCAGCAGCCCGCAAGCCCATTTACTGCTTTCCGGACTTTTGACTACAAAAAATATCAAAAAAATTGCACTAAAAAATATTCAAAGGCTTCTGTTCTGTTTTGCAAAATGTCTTAGCCGAAAACTATAATCTTTCTTAAAAGTTTTGAATCGGCTGCTAAAACATTAAGTTTTTTTTTGTATACAGGTAATAATTAAAAAATGACAGAAATTTGTAGTTAATCAAAGCCCGTTAGTAAGCGCTCAAAAAGAAGTGGAAGGTGAGATATGTAAATACCAATGTTAGAGGGAGCGCGAAAACGATAATATTTAAGCGAAAATCGTGAAAATGTTTAATTAAACATGACTCGTTTAAACTATTTTAAAATAGAACCAAAATCCCGCGGGAAATGTCATAGCTTTAAAGATAAAATGAATTATGATTTTTTGCATATATATAACTTGTAATGTAACAAAAATAAAGAGCTTATAATAATTTTCGAAATATACGATTATACGATTTTCTTCTATCGGAAGAATTTCATTAAATTACCGTTTCGGCGTGGCAAATGTATAGATATTATCGTCAAAAATAACATATATTTTTTAGAAACTTAAAAACTTAAAGTGTTCTAGAGAAATATGTTGTAAAACGGTAGAAATTCGGAATGCTATGGCTTAAGATAGGTTAACTTTCGACCTTAATTGAAAAATAGTGCAGCGGTTTTTTGTTAAGATCTGCGTTTAACGTATTTTAAAGGTTTCCGTTTTATTCAACCGGGTCGCGTTTTTAAAAAGTTTGAAAACCACTGCCATATCGTGCCGCAAGCCCTTCGTCTATGCGTTAGTATCGGTGTGTGGTGACGTCACAAGCATTTGGGTGATTAAGTGACGTCAGAAACTTTGCTTGCCAAAAAAATAATACGTCAATATTATTACATTTATAACGCTGCCTTAAAGCTATCTGTAAGGAATATTTTTTTTTGTGTATTCAGATAGCTGGCTACATTATCAAATATAAAGTCCGCGGACTGTACCTTGTACAATATTCGGAAGTAGGATATTTTTGTGTTTGAAAAAATTAACTCCGTCAGGACGGCTGGGACAGCAATTAGTTTCAGTGTGGACCGATAAAAGGTAAAACACAAAACACTATGCGATCTAAATAGTACGAAACAATGCTCGCACTTTTTCATAAATGGGCCTTGAGCCAATTTTATTTGGTTTCTGGCGTCATTTTTAAATTCACAGGGCACGTCTAGATATACTTTACCAAATCGGTACATATTAAAAAAATAATGTTGTCCTATCTAGCATTTAAATATGTGTCATCATACAACATAATTACACATGACTACTGGTATTAGAGCAAGGGGACATTTTTTTTGGGAGGAAATTTTAAATTACATGACGATTTGTTTGGGTTCTAACGTAAATTGGTCGTTTTTTAATTTTACTCCCAACATAATACTTTTTAAACAATTTTATTTTATATATCATCATATTTACATAGTAATATGAATAATTTGTAGAGCGCCGTTTTTGTGAAAAATCACCTCAAGGGCGCTGTACAGCTTATTAAGAATTCCTAGGTTCTATCTAATTTAACTATTTACAAACAGATACAGAAACATACTTACCTGGCAGGTCACTTCCGAAAAACACACTTTAATTAGAAAGTTAATGTTTGCAGAAGATACGGATTTGCACGTGGAGGGCATTATATTAAAAAAACTGGACACGGCATGATTTTACATTATTTGCTACCGCCATCGCGGTTAGTATTACATTTCTTAAAAGATTAGTGGCAAAATAGAGTTGATATTTATGGCAAAATGAAAATAAAATACCATTAACTCATAAATAATTGCCAAAATAGATTTCTTAAATGGCCTGAATCTATTTTATAATTTAAAACAAACATAAATATTTAGAATGCTTCTGAGCAGTACTAGACACTTGCCATACCTTTTGATTAAAAAAGATTTTCAGTTTGTTTGGGGATTTTCAAAATTGACTTTTGAATGAAAAGGACCGCAATGCCGTTCCACAAATCAGAGCCCGCGAGCTTCGAACAAATCTTGCAAATCATTTAGTAGGTAGTGTGATATTATGATACTGGAATTTCCAGGAGCGCAAATTACTCGACTCAATTACGAAATACAAGAAAAGGGGTAATTTTTTGTCATGGACGGGCATCGTGGGTTTTAAATAGAAATCAATAAGTGTCAGGAGAACTACGGCACCCTCGAGTATCTTGTGAGGCTGGAAAGAGAGGAAGAGGTAGTTGGGGACGTTCTTGACTAGGTATACAGTATACAGGTCTGGTCATCAAATTAGAATACAGCCATTTAAAACAAATTTCGACCGTGATTGGTCTTTCAATAGGGCGATAGGTACCAAGAGTGCATAGCCAACAATCTTTATTTCGCAAAGGGATTTTTAGACCTAACTGAAGATGTTTATTGAACCAATAATAATTGAGGAATACGTTCTTGTGTCGATGCCTCATTGCTAGAGATTGTGGCTCCACTCAGTGGCGTAGTTAGGGGGGGGACCCGCCCCGGGTGCCACCCGATGGGGGGTGACACTCGACCGTGGAAAAAAATTACGAAGGTAGAATATTGCCACAAAAATATTTTAGACATGAACACGGTCTGTTATTTATATATTCGTAGCTCTATGGCTCGGTCGGTCAGGGATTTCCCAAAAATTCTGTTATATTATTTTCGTTCCTAGCTCTAACTATTGCTAGGGTTGAGGATCCCCTGAAATATTCCTCGCCTGTTACCTGTGTCGTTTTCATTTCTTTCGTACATTGTGATTAACGTGAACTCGTGAAGGGAATTATTACCTATTAGTTGGCGTGAATTAATGGAAAAGTTGTTATTCTGTTAGTGTTTTTAAAATTTTTGAAAGCATCTTTAAAAAAACAAGGTAAGTGGATTTTCTTGTATAAAAGTGAACTCACTCAGTAAAGTCACTAAGTGATTTTAGTGGTATTGTTTTTAGGAAGTATTTTACGACTTTTTGCGAAAAAAGAGAGTGCTTCAAGGTATCAACTAAAGGTAATTAATCAATTAAGATGTTTGGTAATACAATGCGCGAAAAACTGTTATCTTATTACATAAAGGTCAAAAAATGTATTTGAACACGAAGTGGAAAGTTTGTATGGGATAAATCTCTAAAAGAAGTGATGACTTTCGTAAAATAAAAATACATCAAATTTTTTGCTGTTTTGACTTATACCCGTGAAATAAATCAACTTGGCGATTTTTCAGTTTTTGACTTTACCCATAGATGTTTGATTCAAAATTATACGAAAAATTCAACTCATTTTTATCAAAAATGGTAGTGACTTTTCGCTTTATTAATATTTTTTTTATGTTTTAGTCTAAGTGTACAGTGATAATGCTTTCATTTCCCGCGAACTACTACTATTAGTTAGTAACTTACGTACGGCTTAGAATTAACAACTACGCAAGTAAGTACTCTTTGGAGTCAACGTACAAGTCTATAATATCAACATTGGAAAAATAATTTTTTGTTTTAAAATAAGTGAGTTGTTGTATCGGTTTCAGGCGTGGCTCGATCGCAGAAAATTCGTACAGCATAATATATTATAATGCGAAGGGGGGCTTACCGAGCAGCAGCAACTTGATGTCCTTCGCCGCCTGGATGCCGTCCTCCTTGAGATTCTTCTCGATCTGCTTGCTCCTGGCCATGGCGGCCCGCTCCTCCGCTGAAGAGGCGCACCCCATGATGGCGGCTGCCACCCCCCGGCCTCGGCCCTCCGTGCCTTCGCACCACACCTCGAGTCTGCCGCCGCCTCTTCTCGCACCCGCCACTACCACTCACCACCCACACCCTTCACCGAGAGCCCCGAGGAACCTTGGATCCCGCCCCGGAACTCACATACACAACGGCACTGGCTGGACCCGCGTCACACATCACACATCCAGGCTCGATCCAGGCTCAACCACTGCTTTACAAAACTAGGTTTATAAGCAAACGTGAGGTAGCTTTATTTATCAGATATTTTTTCTCGGCGACGGGAGATGCACTCTGATCGTGAGGGGAACACATCCGTCAAGCCTATTCCGCGATGTGCGTGTTTAGAGGAAAATTCGAACACCTTTAACAAAACATCTCTATTCCCTGATCAATAACTAGGAATCCGCTCGCAGGGGGAATGGTAACTTTTGACTCGGTGCGACGAGTTCAGCATCCGATGGGATAAAACAGGGGTGCCTGTGGATATCCTGGGAGATACAGGGCGCGTGCGTGGTGGAGGCTGGCCGCTCGATGCGGCAAGCTTGCACCCCCAAAGCGCGCGCAGGGCGAGGCGCGAATTTTCATATTTTCCTGCCACCAACAGAAGAAAAATAATTCCACTCTCACGCCTTTCAACCCCTTCATCTTATATCTCTCGATATCTAATTACACATTCTTTATGCCTACTTTAGCACGAAAATAGATTATTCTATTAATTGTGTTTAGTTAAATAATTATTTTTAGAAAACTTAAAAAATATATATATTTAGATTGGGTACGCAAAGCGTAAGTAGGTACCTACTTTGCACAGATAGTAGGTTCCTATCGAATTATTGAATAACGACTCATTATTTATGTTATTACTAGTTACTAAGAAGAGTCGAAAACTTTCGTAGATGGCTTTTTTTTTTTTAAATTTCTTTCCACACAATATTATTAGTCAACGTGTTGACTTGTTGGTGGTAGACACTTGCTGGTCTTTAAAATTGGTACCTACCTACTGATCAGGATCAAATATGAATACCTATGAATAACTCCGTCAAAAACGAGAAGACAAAATCTACAGCAACTGACTAAATCGCTTTCTTCTACCGGATATTAAAAACAAAATTTAAATATCTCTAATAAAATAAGATGTTTTATATTTTTTGCGCCTCGGAAATTATTGAGCGTTTTGAGGCGTAAACAAGTACCTATTGATAAAAAAAAACTCAATGTTGCAGCCGGGGGCGCCACTGTACATAATTTCTGTTCAAAAATACCAAAAAGGTCTCTCTTTCGTTACATAGTTCTTCTTTTATGTGTCTGTAACGCTATGAATGTCAAGCGGTGTTTAGGTAAATATTCATACAAAATAAAGGGTACAAAAAGAACTAGCATTTTCAAGGCAACAATATTTTTGCAAGCTAATGTAAATAAAAAGCAAACTTCACTCATTTTGTATTTTAAAAAAACTCCTGTCGTCTCGGCCTTTAGGAATAACAAGGTTCCACCTGTCGCGATAACGTCATGCGATAGTAGGATCTACACTCTACAGTAAGCTACTTTAGAGTTCATTATCGGACGTTACCTGGAACGTTAAAGTTACCTGGAACCTAAAAACTTTACTACTACTTAAAAACTTACATTAAAAAATCGGCAATAAAAAATAAAGTGTGCTAGAACAGCAACAGGACGCCATCGCTTTTGTCAAGGATTTCTCACTAGATCTACGAAGAAACGAAAGAATATTATTTCTGGAGAGAAAGGGAGTTTATAAAAGTGGTCTACAACAAATTTACGTGTTTTTTTATTGTAAATTATGGCGAGCCACAAAGTTAATGCTTTTTACAAATATGTAGAAAGAGAGTTTTTGATCAAATCTAGGAGTCGGCAGAGATGTCGTAGACTGAACAAAATTTATTTTTTACATCACTTTGAGTAATTGTTTGAATCCCTTTCCCCGTCGGCAGTTAAAAATTTCTAAAAATGCGTAAAATTCAGGATTTCAATTGAATTTAGTATTGTCCAACATTCTAAGTTTTGTTTGCACCACTTCCCCACCCTTCTTGATATTTGCATTATTAATTTATATGAAATATTTCAAAAATATAACCTGACCGTCTCCCTAAATTTAGGGAATCGCATTTTTGGTAATTTTTGATAAATTTGCTAGGAAGTTTCTAATTTTTGACATGGCAACGTAACGTATTTTTCATAGACAACACGAAACATCTCTATTCTACCGGTTACTCCTATTTCAATTTTTTGGTAGCGCGGGAAATCTTTGGTTCACTTTCTGCTGTCAAATCATTGTTTATTTCGTTATAGAATAATTAATTTTAGTCGTCTCAACTTATATTATCCCTAAAAAACCTCGCATTAGCTTGGTTTAACATCTTTCTGTATTTGCATGACTGATGTGACAAAAAAGTAGTTTAATTGTATTTGATAATAGAATATACACAGTTAATGAAAATAACAATCGTCAGAAAATGTCCCTGCCAAATAGCTACACACCACATTATCTAGCTATCGAGGATATTCTGGCTACAAATGAAAGGGTTTCATGTAAATTCATCAACGAACTTCCTAGAATGGGTATGTTTAAAAAAAATATATATTTCATTATTATATTTAAGGTTATAAACTTCACTATTTCTTCTCCGTGATGATTGCAAAGTATGTTGTTTCGTCATTGAAATCACAGTTTTATTTAAATTTTAGTTTAATTGCTAAATTAAACTGTTTTACAAAACAAAGTGAGAACATCTGTAAAAACCCAATATAAAGAAATAAATAAATTTTACAGGATTTTTGGACCCTTCGTCAGACAATGAAAACTTGACTGCCGGCACAGTTATTGAGCTCCCGTTTTGGCTGGCGGATGCCCTGAGCTCCAAGCGACCCCCGTTAGTGACCATTGAGGTTCCCAAGGTCTACAAGGAGGCCTACCGGGAGATCCTGAAAGCTGAAGCCTCGGCGGTTGATCTCCACAAATTGGGAATGTTCTATTATGACTTTGGGTGCTACCTGGCAGTCTTTGATCCTAAAGGAGATGTCGGCAATTCATTGGTGACGGTAAGATGTGTTAATTGACTTAGAAAATGTACAAACAAATATAATACCATCTCGTGAAGATAATACAATACAATAATGAACTTTTATTAGCTGAAGATTGAACGAAAACTCTCTGCATAAAATTGAATAGCTATTTAAAGTCCAGCCTTATCTCAATGATTCAGTACCTACCCGATGGGTAAGGGATTTAAACTGAAGCTCCCAAATTTATTACCAAATTAGATAGCAAACTAGCATTTAATTTATTTTCTAATTTTCTGTAAATGCTGTATTCTCAGGAATTTTTCCCAGATCCTTGGACTCGTTTGTGCATATATATGTTACGTATGTAGTTCAAACCCTCTTTGCGCTATTTTAACTATAATTTAACTACTCTGTGTCTCATGAGTATTGCACTGGATGCCATTTCCATCAAATTACAATAACTCTTTCAGATAATGTTTCCGCAGTAAAATTTACAAACAATAATTTATATTACAGACAATTTATTTTTTTAATAATTCAGAATGTACGGTGTATGTAGGTAGGTATTCAAGAACTTACAATGTGATCTTAGCGCAGGGTACCCTGGTAAGGATACATTTTTTCCTAATTAAAACTAATTGAATAAATCTTAATATATATATTTCTTCTGTCCGTGTGTACGTCACTGAACTCCTCCTAAACGGCTGGACCGATTTTGATGAAATTTTTTGTGTGGGTTCAAGGGGATTCGAGAATAATTTAGATTCACAATTTGGTCCACTAGAAAATGTTCTTTTAATAAATTTTTTATTTCTAAGGAGTTGTTGATTTTGGAATGTTTTACATTGGATCCGGCAGACTGCGCTACCATCGCAGTATCGAATATTCAATATTATTCTATTTTAATTTTAGTTTGTCCGGACATTTTTGTACAGGACAACGTCTGTCGGATCCGCTGTAAATAAATAAAATAAATTGTGGAACATTCCAGAATACTCTCGAATGTTGTCCTGAGCGAAGCCGGGTAACCCAGCTAGTAAATAAATATAAAATGCAAAATTGTATCAATTCCAGACATTCCGCAGTCGTTTCCGCCACATAATGGATCTGAGCCAGAATTCCCAGCCGGATCCCATAGCTTCCTCTCGGCTGGAGCGTTTGGAGCGCGCCTTGCTCCGAGAGGGGCAGCTGGCCGGGGGCGCCCTGGACCTCTGGTGCACCCGCTCCTCACACCCCTTGCGCCCGGCACTTATGCTGCAGGAGCACCTGAAGAGGAAGCGCCCCAACACCGAGCAAGACTGATTTAAACGATTCAATAAAGTTAATAAGATAAGCTTTATGACCCAGGTTTAAAATAGGGCTGTTTTTACGTAGATTTAACATGCACGTGTGTCTGCAAACAGACCAATTCATCAGCCCACTCTGAATTAAGCTTGTGGGCCAAGTTTAGTAAAAAGTCAAGACACGTCACCGGGGAATCACAGGTGTTTCCTCAAGGCCTGTTATACGTGCAGGTGAGAAAAGAGAAATAAAGTTATCCTCCAGGTCTTCAAGAGACCAAGATTTGACAGATCTTTACATTATAACTTAGTCCATATCCATAAATAACAACTCTTATACGATTTGAGCTTGACTGCGCTGTTTTCTCTCAATCCCCATTTTCTATTGATGACATAGAAAATTTCTATTGGCACTGTGTTCGATGTTCAGGTGGTTTATGAGTTATTTGTGTGAAATATGATATTGATGCAAGTAAAAACATGTACTATTTTGTTATACATATAATGTAATATTTTATTATAATTAAATATTTATTTTGTACAGAACAACAATATTTATAATATCAACGTGAATCCATCCTCGTACCTCAAATTTGGTCACTTTCCTAAACTACTTGTCAAAAAGTCACTACTTGCTAAAAAATTAATTCCTTTATTAGCATACAAATAGAACAATAAAAAATTATGTAGTGAAATTAATAAACGAATTCATTTATACAATCTTGTACAATAACTGCTCGGTAAACAATAATTAGCTGTTTTTATTTCTGTCAACTAAGGCTAATAAAAAAATACTAATTTCGGTTGTTTGTGCATTAGTTCTGCATGAAATGTGGTTCAATGAGCTCAAATTTGCTCAGAATTAATGAATAATTCAGAAAAACGAAAAAGTAATGTATAATATTAATGATTTTTTTAACAGAAATTATTTTTTCTTCAAACTTTGCAAATATACTTTGTGGTGTCATTTTTAATTAAATGAAAACAAATAACTTAGTAAAAAACACTATGTAATCAATATTATCAATGTGTTTCGAAAATCAAGTTTTCTTCATCAGGATAAGATTAATATTAAATGTTATTAATATTGATATTTAATGTATTAATCTTATCCTGACGAAGAAAACTTGGCTTTCGAAACATGCTGATAATATTGAATATATAGTTGGTTTTACAAAGTTATATGTTTTCATTAGAAATTATTTTATTTGCATTTTCAATATTGGAATTGATTTGTTAAGAATTAAGACTATCCCATGATTTTTTACAAGTCTCAGCTAATTATTACATATTCTTATTCCATCCGTCAAATGGTATATTGCACTGTAATGTTATGACGGATTTATGATGGCAATGAGAAAATGTTTGGTTCCTACCATAATCCATAATGCCATTTATTCATAGTACCTACCTTCTTAAGCATCACTACTTAGTTTGAAACTATTTTAAAAATGGAACAGAAGAAAGTGAAGAATCGAAGCTGGAAAAAATATTGTTATGAAGAAAATAGCATTATTTCGTATTCGTCGTTTCATGATAATTACCTCGAGGTACCGCATTCTGGATTGTGGTCAGGTAATAGTTACTGTTAAAAGTTTATTGTTATTTTGTGTGCCTGAAATCCTCCAGCAGATATTCTCGTGAGTGATTTGGTTTGAATTCTCCCATTCCTTGTCTGTATTCACTTTCACCAAATTCTATCAGACATCATTGTCAATGATTAATATTTCTTATAGTCACTTTCAAGTTCATCTGAAGCCATATAATTCTAACAGATATCATTGTCGATAATTATTGCTATTGTCTTATAGGCCACTTACAAGTTCATCTGTGGCTGAATAATTCTATCAGACATCATTGTCGATAATTATTATTGTCTTATAGTCACTTACAAGTTCATCTAAAGCTGTAGAATTCATGTGCAGTTTCATACGACATAACAACATAATATTTTATTATTTAACACCCTTTTTTACACATTATTTTACACTGTTATTATATTATTTTACTCTTTATTTTAATATGTACACATATCCACTTAATTTACAACAAAACGTTTGATAGGCCTTTGTATAAATATGTAAATTACCAAATGATTTATAGCCGGTGATGGATTCGCAGTGATGATAACTTATTTATAATACATATTTATTTAATTTTTAACATAGAATTCTTCATTACCCCACTTCTTCTACCTTTTCACCATTTATTTATAAAATCACTTGGTCATGCCTTGGTGGACAACCCTGTATAAAATAGAAGTGGTTGCATGAAAATCTAGTATTTTTTTGTTTACATTTGAAATCCTAAAATACAATCTGCATAATGCTCATGGGTATGTGATTTAGCAATCTTTAAAAAATACTGATTTCATGATTTCTCGGGTCACTTATAATAACTTCCAACTGGGGCGTGATATGTATCCCAGAAATCCATCCAAATTGTCCAATACCTTGTCCCTTACTACCGAAGACTCGAACCAACTGTCCGTTTGGCCGAAATACTTGGACTCGAGCATTTCCCGAATCTCCTACAAGGATAAAACCTAATGGATCGACTGCTACGGCCTCTGGGTGCCTCAGCTGTCCTTTGTGTTTGCCGATAGACCCGAACTCTTGACGTTTCTCCCCGTCCAAGGAGTATATCTTGATTTTGCCACTTCCACTGTCAACAATGATGACACGGTCGGAGAGCACCGCGATGGCAGTTGGCGCATTTAGTTGTGTGTATCTTGCCGATGTGGATTTCACACTGCGTTGTACAATTCCTACGTGTCCCACAAATGCGCCATTTTCGAGGTTAAATACCTGCAGAATTTAAAAGCTCATTACTACAAACACAGGTAATACATACACAGGTGGCAAAAGAAAACCAACATTTTTGAATATGGAAGATGTAGGTTGTTTGTAAGTTCTATTTTTATAATTACTTTGAAATTTTGTTAATCTTGTTGAATTCAATGCTTCAAAGGCCCAATTGTGTCTGATACATCTAAAAAGTACCAAACCAATAACATAGTCTCTTTCAAAGAAAATAATCTTCCCGACATGTTTCCCATTGAAGATGCTTCAAAGAACACACTTTATTAACCCTTGACCCGTCACGTGGGGTTTTTAAAAACCAAGGTTTTACAGAAATGCTAATTATTTACTTTTTAAATGCTTCCACTGATTTCTTACTTTAGGTAGCTTCCTAAAAAGGACCATACTTGACGCTAGCGCTGCCGACATTCAGTCTGTGCACGTGCGCTGGGAGATACAGAAGTGTGTTTCGGCATGAGACTCAACAAAAATCAACAAAATACAATGAAAAAACAAATTTATGTTTTTTCATTGCATTTTGTTGATTCTTTTTAAAAATAATAATAAGTCTGCATCGATCTCAAATAGTTATAAGTTTAATAGAAATTGTTTAGATTTTATTAAAAAGTTTACAATTAAAACAAGTATGATTCAAAATTGTAAAAAAATATCCCTTGTTGATTTTTAAGCTTTTATATTAAAAATAAATACCTAATTTTTTATTATTTCTCTTTAATTCAATGCAGCAACTACCACCCGACTATAATCAGTTAAAATTATACAAAAATGTATTCTATAACAACAATTTAAACATATTTACTCTTGGGGTCTTTGGCGACCCCACGCGACTCCTCGTGTCAAAAAAAAGGACGACAGGCAATTCCTTCAGCGCTGGTGCACTACCAGGGGTCAAGCCAAACCCGAGTTCAACATTTGTGCAAGGTTACTGTTTTGACGATTTTTATGGAATGATTTGCCCACTTTTGTGTTTTCCACCTCCTACAACATGTGTATCTTCAACAACCGAATCCATTCCTTCCTCTCCTAAAAAAGATCCTCCACCTGGCATTTTCAAATATGGTGAACTATCAACTTACTTGAACTCTATCGTTTCCTGTATCGCAGACGTATATGTAGTTTTCTGTTGTATCTACGGCAACACCCTCTGGTGATTTGAAGGTACCGTCTTTGTTTCCTTTTGATCCGATGGTCCTCAAATATTCTCCCTCTTTAGACAGGACATGTACACAATGGCCCCACTTATCTGAAAGTAAAGTGAGATATAAAAATAATTAATTATACATTCGCACATTATTGATTTGACTATCTGCTGTTCCAATTGTTTGAATTTTTTTCTTCCAATCTCTTCTTCCCTTCCAATAATATCATTTGCATTCAACATTACTATAATGGGGTATTTTCACAAACCAGGTATACCGCTAAAAATATGTGGAAGATTTAAAGATTATTTTTCTGAACATGATTATCGCATTAAAAATGTTTAATTTTAATATTTTCATTCGTAATTATTTATTTCAAAATACGCGTAAACGGAACGAAACGTAAACGGCCCATGACTGCTTGTACGAATGATGACGTCACAAGAGTCGCCGTTCCGAGGTTTATCACCGTGTTACTATCAAAGGTCTAAACATTCTCGACTTGTTCGCGGTTATGGACGGTTTTATTTCATATTTAAGATGATTGTGTTATGTTTCTACAGTTTTATATAATATTGTCCAGCTGTAATGACTGACAGTAGTATTTTTAACGGCGTAATCCGACAACTTGCCTAAAATAGACGCTACAATGAGTGACAGTAATTTTCTAAGCCCTAAATTTCGGGATTCTAAGACGATATGGTAATGAAAAAATTTTGTTTACACAAACTCTCATATTATATACGTTATATGTATACTGGTTTAAATATTTTGACAAAATAGAATTAATTCCGACTCTTTTAAAATTAAATTGTAACAAAACAGCAAGTGTCCGTACGTCACATAACTTCCCTGTCATAAAATGACGTTTAAAACTTTGGCCATTCTACAAGTAAATTTCCTTATTTTAAGTGAATACCGCACAAAAGTCCCAAACATCCAGAGCCAGTGAGAATATGGCATCCCATTTGGGGTATTTTGTGAGGTTGAAGGTGCGGTAGAGGAAGGTGATGCCTGGCTATTCAGATCTGGTCACTAACCACGGCTAGAGCCTTTGAAGCAACGTTTCAATTCTGAAAGGTGGTCTTACACCAGGGCGATACTGAAAGTATCGTGCACTCTGGAATGTGCCGCAAATATAGTACATATTATTTTAAACTAATAAATTGTGAAATGCAAAACAACTTATTCAAAGACCGGTCAGTGGCTGATTTGGCATCGCGTTTGGGTTCTCCATCACGACACAAGCAACATTATCATGTTTCCTATGTGGTAGTAGCAGGAGATTTTCACGTATTGTCAGATCATTCGTAAATCAGGAATGTTTGTCTTGATTTAAAATAAATAAAAAAATATATTTTTTAAACGTTTATTATAAAATTTATATTGTGTATTATATACATACGTATATACATATTAACGCCGGGATTGCTAGTCGAGAGCCTTACCCCTCGACCACGGAGGCAGTCATTATTGTGGCCAATATATACTGCAGATAGTACACAACTGCTGATCCTGTACAAATCGCTAGTCCACCTGTTGAATTTGGCAGCCACCTTTGGTCTAGAGGCCCAAAATACTTGAAAATTCAGAAAGCATAAACGGGCGGTCCGTTCGATAGATTTCCAGCTCTAACAAACGAATTGCAATTTCTAGCGCGCAGGTTTCAGATGGGAATGGTGTCCTTATTCTACCGGTATTTCAATAAAAGATGCTCCGAGGACCTAGCGTCATTGAACCCTTCGGCGCTGGTGTCAAACACATTAAACGCACGCCCAACATTTGTACACCGTCAACTTTTTTTGTCGCCTTAGAAAGGGTCGTTTAAACATCTTATTTTGGGTTTTTCTTGTAGTATTTGTAAACATGTGTAGCAAACTATACATATTGCAAGTGGGAAAATATAGGATAAATATAAAGATATAATTCGAGCAAGCTGGAAGTCAATAAAAAACACCAAGTACAACTTACGGACTCACTACAGTCACCTATGGGCGGCGATCGCATGATGAGAGGCACCTGTGATGTCACAGAGTGAATGGTGGCAAAAACATCATTTTGGGGGCATTTTGAAAAGGCGTATTTTAAAAAGTTATAGAAAGTTAAGTCGTCGTCATAAAAATAAAATAAAAATTCTGTTATTATCGTAATTTTTTACTTAATTTTTTTCAATAATAAAAAAAAAATTGTGGAAATACCCCATTGTGGTAGAGGCTAGAGATGTCTGCAAGGACAGGAATGTGTGAAGCTTGATTCTCTGTCTACGCCATAAGATTTTTTTTTTTACATGAGCTCCACACAGAAGGCCCCGAGGAAAATAATTTCCCTCAGGGCGTATGTCATCTTCGGGGATGCTGTGTGTAGGGTTTTTTTTAGGTAAAGGAGGAGAGGAGAGTTCTGGTAAGGAAAAGGGTTTAAGGGGTGGGTAGGAATCTGGGGTTCAGTGTGTCCTGGTCATCCGCCTCCCAGACCTAGACAAACCTCACCCCATGAACCCGGGCACCCCTGCTAAATCACCAAATGTAGCGAACCACTTGGGGTGACCTATGGCAGAGGTGTTGGTTATCCAATAAAGGTTCCCGGGGCGGCGGTACCCATTCCCGCCTCCCAAATTAATATACTTGACGTGATGGGATGAATGTAAGTAGGTGTCACAATAATTAAAACGTATGATCAAATTTAGTTAATGCTTTTATACATCCTTTGATGTGCTTTTCAACTTATGTATTATTCTGCATTACACACTTAATTCTCAGTAAGCAATGTTTTGTTATTTACATGATTGGACTCAATTTACTTAAATATTCAATTATGCTACCTGAAACATATATTTCGCTCCTTTGCTGTGAAAATGCAATGCTGTGAGGGCACAGAATTTTAGCATCCGAAATTCTCTGTACAATCTTCCCCTTTGCCTTATCCAGAACAAAGATGTTGTGGGAGTCTGTGGAACAGATGTATAGGTTCTCCTGTCCGGCCCATGGCGCAATAGCTATTCCTGCTGGTCTTTGGAACTTCTTCCAAACCATACGTGGAACGAAGTTTCGTGATCTGAAATATGAACATTTATTTTTATTTTTAACATTTGTTGTTGTTTTGAATTTTCTTGTCAATTAACACCTGTATCTGTATTTTCTCCATAGATTTTGCAATTTCCTTGATGAAACAAGATCCCTGTCGCCTCCTCGAATTCATAAAGAGCTATGGATACCGATATTTCAAACCTTTATAAGGTCTAATGAGTCCTTTGGTGACCTTCCTCGCAACCTATCCCCGACTCATTAAATGTGCGCTACTTTGCTACGGAACTTTGTAACTTAATTAGGAAGAAATAGCCTTTTCCCCTTACCTGTAATAAATTGTCAGACTGTCAGGATTTTCCAGTGGATTTTGTAAGCCTTTGACTTCAACAGCTAATGGCTCATCAATTTCAGCGTCATTTTCATTATTGAGGTCCTCCACGATTTTGAAGTTTTCCTGGTTAAATGAATACTTGGTTTCCCCCCAGTGAGACACATCGTTCAGGATGTCCACTGTCTTTCGATGGAAATTCATAAACATAGCCACCTGCTCAGAAAACAGACAAGAAATAGAGGCGATGGCGTATCAGTCACATTTTTCATTTAAACTTTACTGCTTGTAATTTTATGTTACATAATATTATTATTCAACTTTTACAATCAATTACTTCTGTTGTTCATTTAAAGTAGCCCTAATCGCTAAATTATGTGATAGCTATTTGTAAATTTTTTCACTACATTCCCAAGGTTTTTAGGATTATAGGTGTGCGTGATTCTCTTTTTGGTTTTTTATACGAACTTATAAAAATATAAAGTGTGCATAGTTCTAGAGTTATATAGCCATAATTTAAGGCGGTTGTATTGGAAGGCCTTCCCTCTGAGCCCCCATAATTTAGGGCTCCCGAAAGCTTGTCTTTTATTTTTACGTAATAAGTTGTATGCATCGACATCTTACGGTTTTTTTTGTATAGGGTAAAATTAATCAATAAACCAGGACAAGTTGGCACCAAAATTAATTCAGTTGCTGTGGTCAGTTTCAGTCAAAATAATTTCAGATGGGATGGGTTAATATCAATATTGTTTGTAATGTTTCTTTTTTACCTTTTCACTATCATCAATAGTGGAATCAAAGTTCTTTGTCACATAGTTGTTCACGTTGTTTTGTGTTGTTTTTAATTCCTCTTGCAAAGCTTCAGCAGAGCTTTCTCCGATGTGAAGAATATTATCGGCTTCAGCCAGCATATGTTCTTTCTCCATTGTTATGTCATCTATCTTCTTGGCTGCAGTAGTATTGATGTTGTTTACCAGCCATTCGTACCTATCCTAAAATAATTTATAAAAAAATGTTAGTTGTTCAACATTTTAGAATATGAACAAGACTGGTCATATGCCTATATTACGGTATGGGAATTTTTTCACGTGTTTAACATATTTACATAAAAGCACATTCTGGCGTTAATATATTGTTTGAAGTAGGTACGTCCAAGTTACCTTATAATCTTGTAATCGATGATTCAGTCTTTGGGCTCCAGAATCAAGTTGACGTACGAGGGACCCAATTTGAGTTTTCAATTCATTGATATGTGCCGACCAGCAAACTCCGCAAAACACCTGTTAATAACAAATTTTTAATTTTACATAGGTAATTAATAATAAATTTTTGTTCACTCAGAAAATAAACGTGGAAGCCATTTATTTATTAATCATTAATTAAATCAATCTTGCTCATGTGCTCTGTACAATCTTTATTATTTTGGGGTTTTAATTGCACATTTTTTTTGGCCAAATTAGCAAAATATTTAATAGAATGCATAAAAATCCGGCAAAAAAATTCGAAATATGATATCTAAGTACATGTGTTTGTCATCAGACTGATGAAATGTATGTTTATTGTTTTCTTATTTCTTAAAGCTATGTATGTGATAATGGGCATGCCATAGGCAGAAGTAACCAACGTCACGGAATAGGGACGCTTGCTGGCATATCCAACTGGACTAGGAAAACAAAATGAAAATGATGAGAAAATGCCACCTGCGGTAAGATTGCAATGCCTCCTCTATTAGTATTACAAAATAAATAGGTATTGCTAGTAACCACACACTCAGGACGGTATTTAAGTAAAAAAATATTGGTGTATTTGCATCTCAATCTAAAGTGAAATATTCTCTCAATAAATATCGCTCTATTGTAAGACCACAATTTAGTTTCTAAACGTTCCTTTAAATGCCTTTGAAAGGTTTAGTGATCAGATTGTATATTTCCTTAATCTCTTTCTCTCTCCTTTCCACTTCTTTACTCCTTAGTCTCATGTCAGTGATTTCCCAAACAACAATGCCACTCACATTGGCTTAGGACAGATGGAACAACTTTGTGCCATCTCGAAATTCAGATAGTCCCGGGTTACGATTACTTGACAATATTTGGTAATCCCTTACTACCGTCACAGTAAAAAAAGTTGCTAAAAAAGCGTAGTGGAAAAAGTTGCTTGTGTCATGGAGGACTTAGCCAGTCGAGGAATTGAACTCACAACCCTTGAGTGGAAACCAAGCTTGATGCCAACTCGGCTACTGACTGGGCCAATAATAAAACCAATACAATTAAGTAAGTAAATTCATTGTAAAGGGTCGACCAAAACAAAACACCGTACCCTATCATCGTTCAGAACAAAGTGCAGTACCTACGGGAGGCGAGTGCTGCATGCTAAGCCACCAATGAAAGCTAGTGAACAACTAATAAATGGCGACCTTTCTTAGACATGTGTTTTCTGGTTAGAGATATGCGTCTGCGCACTTTCTTTCGCTTGGGGTTTAGCTGTAGTTTTATGTTCGTCTATGGTTAATAGTTTAGCTCAGATCGCAAAAAAAAGCCTTAAGTGTTGTAGCGATGACCTCTTATAACATTAAAAAAGTAACCTGTTTGCAATGGTTGCAATTGGTCTGGTCCATCAAATCCAAGAGAGACTGGCACTTGCAGCACCGCTTCTGCGACAAGGTGGCGGGGGGCGCGCTGAAGGAGATGGCCCTGCTGACCGCACTGGTGGGTGATGGAGCAATCAGCAGCTTCAGGAGGTTATCGATGTACAAGTTGGAGGGCAGGGACTCCAAGAAGTGGGCGCCGGCCTCATATTCCGTCTTGCACATCGGGCAGGATAATGTATTGCCTGAAATATTAAGAAGCTATGTTGTTGCCGTCAAATTCTTGTCTACAAATCCAGAGGTCTAAATTAGGATTCAAATTCTGGCGAAAAATCAATATTATTTGTATTTTGGTAGAAAGCGGTCACTTTGTAGTTTGACATAAAAAAAATCTTTGTTTCATGAAAGAAATTTATAATTTAAGACTGACCAGTTTCATTTAACACAAGCATCATCAGGGTACAAATTAAACATTATATGTGCTTTTACCTACATATTATAGAGTGAGACAAAATATAAAATAGAATAAAGGAACAGTGAGATTAAAGTATAACATAGTAACAGAGAGAAACATACAGGATAATGTGTACATAATGGGTTACCATATTTCATCGAAAGAGATTTTCTTGAGAATTTTATTCAAATAATTTGCGTTATTTCACAATCAAAAATTTAAGAATATATCGTAGGTGGAGTACATTTGCGGCACTTTCCAGAGTGGTAGATACTTTCAGTATTGCGTTGGTGAACGATCACCATTCAGAATCAAAACATTGCTTAGGATGGCAATAGCCATGTTTGGTGACCTGATCTGAATCGCTAGGAACTCCCAACTTTCCTCTTCCACATCTTCTGCTCTTCCCCACTCCCTTCAGCACCATAATATACCCCAATTAGGGACGCCATAGTCTCACTAGCTCCAAACAGTTTTGGAGTCTTGTGCAGTATTATATTATATCATAGTTTCCTCTATCTTAACGGATGGGATTGCAATCTTCATAACATAAAGGCCAGGTAGGAATGCTGTGTTCGTTCAACCAGCATTTCAATAGAAGGAGCTCTCAAGCACGATTGATTGAACCATGAACCACCAAGTTAGCCCTTTAGGAGCTACATTTTATATTGTCTTTTCACCTTAGTCAATAGTTTAGCTCATAGAGCAAAATTGGTTGGTTGGTTCCATTTATCAAAAAAAAAAATCAGAGTGTTCAATTCGGTAGAAGTGAAACCTTCAGAAAACTAAAGTAAACTATGAAGCACTTTTTTATCAATGTGAAGTATGATTTTTTTGTTCATATTTTTGTCATCGAATTCCAGTACACCTTTTCCTACACATGTGGTCGTCTTATTAGTATATTTGTGTTTTCTTCTTCGGAGTCACTAGAAGTCACTTTCTTCTGTGTTTTCTTTGCCTGTTCATTTTGGAGTGGTTTGAAGATTGGATATTGATTTTACAAAAATAAAAATACATTTTTTTTGGACTTCGTAGGATTCGACCCTTGATTCGCTGAATGTCTGGCCGCTAAGGTTCGTCAGGTTTCTCATACCACTAGACCAAAGAAGGCTCGCATGGGACTGTGGATTTATCATATTATATTGGAACTGAGTACCCGTGAAATAAATAAATATTTTATTGCTATCTCATTCTCTCGCAGGCTCACTAAAGATGTATGTGTATTTCATTGTTGTTTTTTTTTTTTTTTCAAGAGCGGAGACGGTTTACATAAATAAAGTTCCCGTGAGCACTTAGGCCGTAGGCCCATTGTGCTATCTCCCATTTTACCTCATTCCTTTGACAGTAATCCAGTCCCTTTTACAAAGTTCACCAGGATTGTCATTGGAAATAAAGGTATGTCTTCTGGTTCGACAATGTGTCTTCCCAGGTCTCATTTCTCCTCTTCACTCCTCCGCGGTTCCCTGAAGGCCCCACGAGGGAAGAGGGCTTCATCTCTCCTCTCCATTCCTTAGTTCCCTGAAGGCTCCACGACGGAGAGTTCACCTCCCTTTGGTTCCCCAAAGGCCCCACAAGAGAAGAGCCCCACTCCACCTTGGCTCCCCGAGGGCCCCAGGAGGGAAGAGGACTTATCTCTCCTCTTCACTCCTCCTTGGTTCCCTAAAGGCCCCATAAGAAAGAGTTCACGGAGATGGCCTCATTTCTCCTCTTCACTTCTACATGGTTCCCTGAAGGCCCCACATGGGAAGAGGACATCATCTCTCCACTTCACTCCTCCTTGGTTCCCCAAAGGCCCCGTGCCGGAAGAGTGCCCTTCCCATTGGTTCCGTGAAGGCCCCACAAGGTAAGGGTTCATGTAGGTGGCCTCAGCTCTCCTCTCCACGGCTTCTCCTCTTGGTTCCTCCTAAGGGCCCCAGGAAGAAAGTCCACGGAGGTGGCCTCAGCACTCCTAGGTTCCCAAAAGGCCCCTAGTTTTCGAATGGTCCAATTTTTTTGTCCCACGTGTGACCAGGGAAATAGAAGGTCCACTCCAGCAGAGCCCCGAATGTTGGAGTAAGGTCTAAATACTCCGAGATGCGACCTTGTTTCTCGAAGGCACCGTTCTTGACACTGTTCCCCAGGACATTCAGCCTGAGCACGGTAGCTCACACCTTGGCTTGGGATGGCTATTGCAGGTTTGTGTTTCCACTCCTTGAGCGATGGGTTCGCCACACTCCCTACGCTGTATTTCATTGTATATTATATTATATTGTCTCTTTTTAGTGTAGCTCGCTTCCGTTTCATTGAGTTTCAAATCACAACGGTGCTAAAGAAGTTTTCACTTCGATAAATACTTTTACATAACTTCTGACATAATGCAACAATCTTAATTATAAATCAGAAAATCTGTCGGCGCAGCCCACTAAAAAAAATTGAGTGGCGTGTTGAGGCATCATGAAATTTGCATACTTAATATGTAACTTTCTATTGTTGATTGGATCGGTAATCGCAAATTGAAAGTTAAAAGTTGTCAAAATTATTTTTTACAACAATATTAAATTCAAAATGATATAACAATTCTAAATAATTTAGTTGATAGTAATTTAGATGTATTCTAAATAATTTAGTTGAACTGATAAGCTTCCAGATGCCACAATGTAATACCAGAACTCAGGATTTATTTCAGCGCAGAAATTCTGGGACTAACTACCATATGCATTCCTCTTTGCCCAGAATCTTAATTGAGGGAAATAATTATACAAAGTCAGTGGACATCTTTAATTTATCTTACAAATATAAAATGTTGTTACTGAGGCAGTTCAATTATGTACAATAAATAGATATTGTTTATTTCTTATTATTCATGTGTAAAAGCCCCCAAAAAGGGCGTTAATAAATAAATAAATAAATATTATATTTGTCTCAGATTTGTATAAAAACAAAGTTTTATACAAATTAAACCTTATTCTATTAATTGTTACGCCTTCTTGAGTGGATTTAAAAAAAATGGCGGAAATCTT
This sequence comes from Glyphotaelius pellucidus, assembly GCA_936435175.1. Classification (NCBI taxonomy): domain Eukaryota; kingdom Metazoa; phylum Arthropoda; class Insecta; order Trichoptera; family Limnephilidae; genus Glyphotaelius; species Glyphotaelius pellucidus. The sequence continues at coordinate 12,795,536 of OW386553.1, forward strand.
TGTTGAATGTCCTGAAACTCTTGCTTGCCAGTAATTTATTTTTGAAAGATTGGTATTGAAAAAAGAGCTATTTATTGGTCCTCAAAGAGAAATCTGGTTCTTGATCGATTAATTTAATTTTTTTGAGAATCGATTATTGTTTATTTGTTATTACCCCCGAAACAACTTGTTACAAACATAATGCAATATTAATATTATGTACTTTTTTTTTTTTTTTGTGTATTACAGACTGTGTGTCCATTTACAATAATAGTAGAAATAGAATAGTAGAAAGAAGATTTATACATATAGCGGGTAATCTGTCGCGCTTAAATACCTCTTAAATTCTTCGAGGCTACAGTTAAATATATCAATGGTTTTGGAAGCGTTGTTTAATAGCACCATACCTCGTGTCATGCTATGCCGAGACAGTACGTCCGTTCTGCTATGTGGTATACATAGAAGTTCATGGTACCGTCCCTGACTGTAGTTGTTTGGCACAAACAACTTGTAGCATTCCAGGAGGCATGGGCTATCTATTAAATTATTTATTATTTTGTACGTCGTTACTGCAAAGGCCCCACTCCTCCTCGACTGGAGACTTTGGCAATGCGTTTCTGTGAGCAGATCTTCATGATGCATGAATTGCGGGTACTCTCCGTGCATTCTCATATACAGGTATCTCAGAAACTTTTTTTGGATCTGTTCCAATTTTTCAATGTATTTTTTCTGGTATGGGGCCCATACAGCAGAGGCGTACTCAATTTTAGATCTTATAATGCAATTATACATAGCCATCATTGCTTCAGGATTTGTATTTGTATTTTTTGAACGATTTTTTCCTGAAACTAATTATTTTAGAGTTGTAAATATGTACCTATCTATATGTGATAATATGTTTTTGAAAAATATGTTTTTTTCTAAGTACAATGTTTCATGTAAATGAAGACTTGTTGGAAATTCGTTGTTACGGAAATTGGATGGAAAATCCCTGTGGCTCTGAAGGCTCCATGTGCAAATAAGTCTTAGTTATTACAATATGATTCTTTTTTTATCTTAAGTTAAGCTTTCTTCGTTGCTTTATCTAATCATTCGTACTATTTTTATCATAAACAATTAATTGGCAGACCGATAAAGGGATTAAATAGGTAGGTACTTTTAAAATAAGATTTTTTTTTATCATGCACGTAAATACTACCATAGAAGTTGATGATGAAATATTAGAAACGCTGCATTGCTAAATACTTATTGTTTTAAATTAGATAATTGCTTTGTTAGTATAGTTTATTTATAGGTTTAACATAACTTACCAATTATTTGCAACCTTAAGCACAGTAGGCAAAAAGTATGTTGGCAAGACAGCATTTTGGGATTGTTTAATTTTTCTAGGCACAGAGGACACTGAACTAAATCCTCAATCGCTCCAAGTGATCCCCTGCAAAAAAGAAAATTAATGAAACTTACAGAATTTTATATGCAGGTATAACATCATATTATGTAGCATTTATTAGTTTTATGGGTGAAAAAAGATTTTTTTTTTGAAGTACCTTCCGGTTTTCTTTATTTTCGGAATTGTGGGGGATGCATTAAGTTTTATGCGAAATTTGCAATTTGTAGGTAAAAAAACAAAGAGATCGACGCTTAGATAGTTTAGCATGTAGTTGTGCAGGCCCCAGGAAGACATGGCACAATCAAGTGCGTATAGAATAATTTAAGGGGCCATGTCAAGAATCGAAATAATAAAGAATATTGAAGAGTAAGAATGACGTAAGTTTGCTTTGTGCATGGATGTGGTGTTCCTATTTCTGTTTGGAAACCATGTGATAGTTAGTTGGTAAACAAGTGGGTTTAAAATATTTTCAAAAATCATTCAATCATATTGCCGGTGTTTCGATATTTACCGAAGATCCATCCAGAGATTTATTTCCTCCCTAGTCAATTATCATGGAAACCCCAATAAGTGACAGGTAGTTCCCCATTCTCACCCAGCCATAAAAAAGGTAAAAACCTCAAGGGCGCTGTTTTAAGTGTTTAAGTGTTTCGGTATTATCAGCGCCTTGGCTCTTATGTATATGTATGGAAAGTCGGCGCACGGAGCGGACTGCTCCAATTGCGCCTGCACAGGGCCGGCTCTGGTCCCCACCTTCCTATTCTCCATCTCCCTCACCTTCTAACTATCTTATTCCCCACTATCCCACAACATCCCCCAATTGGGGATGCCGTCCACTGCCTCCGGTTGGGAGCAATTGGAACTCTTATACGGTATTCACATAAACGAAACAAAAATCTACAGCTAGTGTGTCATTTGGTGTAAAATGAAATATTACAAGAAATGGCTGCGCTTGTACGAACTCTGTTCTACAATACATGGAATAAAATGACTCTTTATTCTATGCTCTACCATATTACCTTAGAATGTAAAACCAGAGTTGACGTTTTTAAATATTTATTGCCTTATTTAACATGGCTTGTAACACCCCTAAACCACGCTGGTATAAAACTAACTTATTACTAGTATACACAAATATACTGCAGAGTAGGTACTAGGTACACCTATTGAAAAAATCTATCATGATGTCGCAATTGTAGGTCCTATACCTAGTTCGACAAATACATGAAGAGGATGGGTATCTGATAGATATGGTTTTCTAAAATTTTTAGCACTCGGAACTATATTTCCCACCTTCCGACGGAGAATCAGCTGGAAAATCCTAATCTAAAATAGATCTATCCATAAACTAGATAACTTACGCAATGCGCATTTCCCGCGAGAACATTTTGGTAATTTCAAATAACTAGATAACTAAAATTTGTATGTATGTATGGTAATCAAAACCACACAAACCCAGAGAAGAATAGAGGTGTTTTTGATATTATTAGGTAGGTATACTAAACGTATTTACAGGGTGTTAAGGGACGTTCTTGACCTTACTTTAACCAGTGATTCCGGACATTATTTGGAGTAAAAATGTAAATGAAATTTTAGTCTCCGGTGACTTTTTTCGACGAATTTTTTTAAAATTTTTTTTTCTACAAATTCAAACAAAAAAATTTTCTTCCGCATGTCGTGACTGGTCACTCAGCCGAGTAACCGACCAACCCTCATCCCACTTCCAACTGTCCAACAGCTACCATTTTTTATGTTTTTGTAGAAAAAATAAAAATAAAAAAACATCGAAAATGTCACCGGAGACCAAAATTTCATTTCCATTTTTTACTACAAATAATGTCAGGAATCACTGGTTAAAGTACGTCAAGTACGTCCCTTAACACCCTATATATATATAAATTTATATATGTATTACTTATTAAGCCTTTTCTCCTCCGGTATGAATAATCTTCGAATAATCGTGGTAGTAATTTTTTTCTTGTAATAAATACATAAGCTAATAACTAAGAGGTAAATTTTCGTAGTTTTCTTAAGATGGTTCTCAAAAAATTAATGATTCACTAAATTATTAATCTTAATTAATTAATGATTAGTTCCAAACATTTAAAGCATTAAATTGTTTCGATTATGTCCATGTCCAAATAGGAATCTGAAAGTGCCATCACTAGTGAGTACAAAATAGTTTTCCGTGCTAAGAAAAAACTTTCAGAAAAAGCCAGCTAATAAGATAGTAATATGGAAATTTGACTTAACTTCTCAAAGTCTCAAACTTTCAATGACAAACATACCTTTTTTGAATCCCCTGATTGAAGAACGCCGAATTCCTGGCCCTCATCACGACGGGAGCCGGACTCTTGGGCGTGTTCATGATCGCTCCGTCCATTGGTGCTTCGTCCGCCAACGGGGTGTTCATGGACATCTGCTTCTTGGCGAAGAACATGAAACTCCGTCTTTTCTTTTGCGATTCACTCATTCTCACAACGGACACTACACAATAACTTGAAGAGCTGAACTGATAATGGACTGGTATGCCCGATTACGTACAGCAGATGATTGTTTCTGTTATCAAAAGGCATGGCTTATCATTCAAAGTTTCCTATTGGATTTTCTTTATCAAATACATATTTTTGTTTTATTATTTCTGTTATCTTTTTCGGTTGATCAACATTCACCTGCGATAGTTTTTAATTAGGTGGATACCAAAATAATTTGACATTGGCGGAAAATGCGCAATTTCAAGTTGTTAAAAGTGGAAGGTTCCTACGAACTCTCAGTATTTCCCTTGTGAAATACATTAGGCATTCAGAGTGATTGAAACGTTCCGCTTTGCTGGAAATGTCTGCGGTGCTCGAATTCAACGAGAATAAACCGGAACGCTGTTCCGGTTCGTGGATCCGTCAGCCCCACCGTTCTTGTTTCTTTCGATGTTAAAAAATCGCATTCCTCGAATTTGAACAAATCTGAACGATAATGAAACCCGCAATCTCCGGACTCAAAGTCAAATCTAGGACCACAAAGCTATGGAGTCGTCATGATTGCTATGTTTCGCATGTCTAACAAATTTATGTCGTTACTAAATAAAATGATAAATAGTTAAAAATTACAAAAAACATTTTTTTCCAAAAATATCTTAAAATGTAATAATTTATTGTTGGAAACTTTGAAATTTTTTTTGACGAAATTAAAACCTAGGGTTCTGGTTAGTAATTTTTTTTTAATATGAATACCGCACAAGAGTGGCAACTGCTCCCGTCTGGAGCCAGTGAGACTATGGCATCCCCAATTGGGGTATGTTGTGAGGCTGAAGGTAGTGGAGAGAGGAAGGAGATAGGGAAGAGGAAGGAGATAGGGAAGAGGAAGGTGGGGAAGTACCTGGCTATTCAGATGTGATCACCAAACACGGCTAAAGCCATTTCAAACAACGTTTCAATTCTGAATGGTGGTCTTATACCAGGGCGATACTGACAGTATTGCCGCAAATATACTATATATTATTTTAAATGAGTAAATTGTGAAATAACACAAATTGATCAAATAAAATTTATTTGCCCACGCCGGGATTCAATCCCGTGACCTTCGGATTGCGAATCAAGAGCCTTACCGCTGAACTACGCCGACCGTCAAAAATTGTTCAATGTGTCGAATGGCTACAATAATTAATGATTAATTCTGAATAATAATAATAATAATAATAGATTTTATTGAGGAATCAGTAGGATTTACCGGTCCAGTTAGGAGTTCTATCGAGCCGAACCCTCCGATATGAAAATATCTGGTGTCGGTAAATTATTCTCTCGTTTGGTCACTGGTAGGTCGACATGTTGTTCTTGTATTGTTTTGTATTTATTATACTACATAGCGTGGATTGACTAGATGATCATTTGTGGAAAAGTGTGTGGAAGGGTTGAGTTTTTCCTGTGGGGAAGATTTAACCCGGACATAAAGTCTAAAGAACAAAAAAAATAAATAGTACTGACTTCACTTTCTGCCTCCCCTTTCCAAATCCATTGCACTACATTCTCAAATTTGATGTTTTAATTGTTGGTACTTCAGTTTTACCTACTTGGCTGTAGTTCATTTGTACCGAACGCAATTATGCAAAAAGTACCAAACCAAAAAAACATATTGCTCATTGCTCCTGACGATAATCGAACACGTAGGTTAATTATTGGTCCAGGAAACAACTTTATGATCGTACTAGTACGCACATGTTGGGCCTACTCGTGGTATGTAGGTCACATATACACCTGAATCGGGGTCGAATTTTATTACATATTGAGTCGGTACATAAAGTTACCATACCGATCATTACAGGAATAACTGGCCATTTTTTCTTAACATGGGATCCTTTAAATACGATATTTTTTTTAGCGTTCGTACTAAACATAAATATTATTAGGTAAGCACGTAGTAAAAGGGTTGTGTTATTTTTTTATTTTTATGGCACCTGATAACTAAGCAAGGCTGTCCATTTTTCAAATTTTAGTAACTAACAGTGTAGTTTATTTTATTGCACAATGTGCCGTGTACATTTGTCTAAATTAATTAATAAAAAACTTTGTTTAGTTTTTACTAGCAGTTTTTTAAAATTTTTGTTTTAATATTATTTATTAAACGTGATAGATACAAATACATTATTTTTGTATTAACTAACTGTAGGTTGAGCCTGTGCCGAGGTGGCAGAAATTTAATCTATTTTTAATAGAAAATGAGAAGAAAAAATGAATTAAGTAATTTAAAGAGATAAATAGAAATGAAACAATCAAAGGAAAGAAAAGAAATAATAGAAATAAAAATAAAATGTAAGAAAGAAATAAAAATAAATGGGAAGAAAAGAGAAAAATACAGGCGCGGATTGTGTTGTTGTATTGCAAAAGTTGTCTGTCCGCAGTATATTGATAATAAAGGAAGTATATTGATAATAAGGAAATGGGTATGGGTACCGCAGCCCCGGGAACTATTTATTGGATAACCAACACTTCTGCCGTAGGTCACCCCAAGTGGTTCGCAACGTTTGGTGACTTACCATCACCTCAGTCACCACAAGTTTTCCAATGTTTTCCTACGTTTTGGCGGCTTAGCAGGGGTGACCGCCCTGGTTTTGACCTCTCCAACAGGACTCTCTCGGAACATCGCCTTGCACCGCTAAGGGAGGATTCATACATCTGTAAATTCTGGATACACTGACCCCCTGATTCCTACCCAACCGTCGTACCTTTTTTTCTTCCCAGAATTTCTTTTTCTTTCTTTCCTATAAGTACCTCAAGGATGAGATAGTCTCTGAGGGAAGTTGTTTTTCTCAGGGCCTCATGTGTGGAGCTAATGTAATTTTTTTTTAAACAGTTTTATTTATTTATTTATTTCTATACATTACAGTATTTACCTATAGATCAGTTTCGAAAACATTTTTACATAATATATTTTATAATTTTATTATGTTGGGTGTAAGGTAGGTTTGTGAAGGTGAAACTGTGGATAGGTATTGTTGTATGTTTCGTGAACACCTCACTAGGAGAACCTGTGCTGAGGTGTTTACGTGTTTATTTATGTTTATGTGTGACAAGTATTTATGTGTTGTAATATAAAGTTTTATATGTATTTTTTTTTCAAATTTTAACAGTTATTGTACATTGGTTATTTAGAAGAGAAAAAAAAAGTATTTAAATATATTAGAGGAATATAAAAAGAAAAAAATATATATATATATAAACATACACATACATACACATCCATATAAATACATGTACCTGCACACATGCATATAAATATATATATACATACGCATACATCCGCATACACATTCACATACACATATATAGTTACTACCCAACTTTGTGGGTGCACTATAATACAACAAGAAAACCTTTTTGTACAGTTGAAAAATATTTAACACACAATTATATGGCGCAATGTATAACACTTTTTTGTATTACAGAACATCTGTGCTAATTTCTTGACACAAGCACTCGCCGTTCGAGAGTTTTTGCTGCTTCAGCACGAATATTCTTCGGTTTTACAAGGGTAAATTTGCTAAATTGAAAACAACATTTTAGTAAACCAAACATAACATTTAACGTGTCCATAATGAGCTCTTCACACTACAAAAGGTAGTCTTTGCTCACCAATTAGTGTAAAGTCGCAAGCGGGTTATACGGTTTTACCCGATTAATTCAAATGTAATATTATTGGCTTACATCCAATGTGAACTTGAAACAAGAATCCGTTATGAGCAAACCGGTCGTCCTTCCACTAAACGGTGGACGTATTATGTATGTAATTGCAGTCAGTGGCGTATTGAATTGCCCCCGGCACACTTGTTAGTGACCATTAGTAACCAAATTCTTGCAAAAGTATTACGGAATCTAAAACTCAAACGAAGTTAATGAGATAAATTTAGACATATAAAACATAGACATAGCCTTGCTACCCTTTGTAATCGAACCTAATAAATACTTATATTTTTCCACGTTTTCTCTTAAAATTTATACTCGTAAAATTTCTAGAATCTAAGAAAAAAAAAAACAAATTATAAGAGTATTTGAGGGTGATCTATTCCCAAAGCCCGTCGCAAAAACGATGCAGACATAGAATTTTCTAAATTTCCCAATTTATGGTCTTATGTACGCCTTGCCATCTTTAGTAACCCAACTTAACAAACATCTATATTTATATTTATATTAGCAAAAAGATCTTTCTAAGAAACAAAAGAAAAACAAATGGTGGAAGTATTTGAGGGTGGTCTATTCCCAAAGCCCGATGCAAAGCAGACACAGAATTTCCCGAATTTTCCAATTTATGGTCTTACGTAACAACCTAGCTATATTATTACGTAATAGAACTATTTCGTTAAGCCAAAATCATTTATTTCTTCGTTATTCATAATGCCTGAATCTTATTCAATTTTAAGCTTTAAAACTTCTGTATATTTTTCAAAAGCCCCGTTTTCTTCATAATGCCTGAATCTTATTCAATTTTAAGCTTTAAAACTTCTGTATATTTTTCAAATAATTTAAGATTTGTAATCAAATTACAGACCCCTCCAACCCCGGAGTATTTGCCCAGATGGTGCACATGGTCGGCACGCCATTGAATATGAAGACTTGTTGTACAGCGCAGTTGCTCATGACCAATTTTAGTATCCGAAAAGTTGCCCTGAAAATTCGGGGCCAGAATGTCTCGCGCGTATTCTTCGAACCGGAAGATTGGGTGTGATATTTGGTGCGTTCGCTTTAGTCGGCAATAACAACAACAAAAAATTGGAAATAAGGAAATCGATAAGATTGAATTAAATTAGAAAATTAATAAACAAGTGACTGAAAGAACATTGTCTTTGAACGCAGAGGGTGTGCAATCAAAACCTATTGGGGACAAAAAAAGTTGAATACAGTTCAACATTCCCAACGTCTGGAGTCAGTAGGACTAACTATCCCCAACCGAGGTGTATTTTGAGGCTCTGGGTAGTGGTTCGAGAAAGGAGGTAAAGGGGGGAAAAGAAGAGGATATAGAATAATAAAAAATGTGTAATTTTCTGGATCCGGCTTCAAGACCTACCTAACCTTTTTTTACCTTTTATATATGAATACCGCACAAGAGTCCCAACTGCTACTGTTTGGAGCCAGTGAGACTATGAAATCCCCAACTGGGGTATGTTGTGAGTTGTGAGGCTGAAGGTAGTGTGGAGGGGGAGATGGGGAAGAGGAAGGTGGGGAAGTACCTGGCTATTCAGATCTGGTCACCAAACACGGCTATATCCATTTCAAGGAGTGTTTCAATCAGTGTCTGAATGGTGGTCTTACACCAGTGCGATACTGAGAGTATCTTCCGTAGAACGTGCTGCAAATATACTATACATTTTTTTTTCCACACAGGCGGCTATGAGAAAAATAATTTCCCTCAGGGCCTATGTCATCTTTGGGGATGCTGTGTGGAGGGTTTTTCTAAAGGAAAGGAAGGGGAAGAGAGTTCTGGGAAGGAAAAGGGTTTAAGGGGTGGGTAGGAATCTGGGGTTCAGTGTGTCCTGGTCATCCACCTCCAAGACCTAGACAAACCTCACCCCATGAACCCGGGCACCCCTGCTAAATCACCAAACGTAGCGAACCACTTGGGGCGACCTATGGCAGAGGTGTTGGTTATCCAATAAAGGTTCCCGGGGCGGCGGTACCCATTCCCGCCTCCCAAATTGATATATTATTTTTAATGATTTAATTGTGAAACAACACATATTAATCTAATAAAATTTACTCGCCATGCCGAGATTGCGAGTCAAGACCCTTACCGCTAGACCACGCCTCCCTACCTAATTGTTTTCTGCGTATTTTTCTATTGCATTGTTTGATTGTTATCAATACTGTTTCAATAATTAAAAACATACATTTTATTAAAATATTATGGACTATTTTGTGTTTATTGGCGTATATTTCTTACCTGAGATTCCGTAAGTAATTTTATCAATGACGAATAAATTTCGTTATCGGCCCGCAGTCCGTTAATAAATAATAGGTAAAACAAATGAATATACTTTTTGTTAGGTCAGACATAATTAATGAATCCGTAATGTTCAGCATTACGTGGAATTTGGGTCAATCACTGACTTTAACTGCAAAAATACGTTCAAGGTGTACTTAGTGCTTAAGTACCTACCTAGTGATATGTAGAATGTAGATAGGCAGGTTCACAGGTAATCAGTTTGGGTAAGTAGGAACCTAAACCTATATTATATATTTTATTCCGTGCTGGTTCCGTTCTGAGACCTAGTTTAAAACAACAAAAATTTCTACCAGCCCTCTTGAAATTTTAATAAAACTATCATAACCAAATAAAATAATTACAAGAAACTACATTTAGATTCACCACAAAATTACTGACTATGTATAAATACATGCTTAGGTATGTATATGACTGATGTTCCAGAACAAAATTTGGATTTAAAATACATCTGAAAAAAACCTTTGTCAAGGAAAATCCTCGAAAACTGGAGGCCAGACTTTTAACTACCTTCCAAGTTCATGCGGGTTATATTTTGTTTAGATATAATTCTTAGTTTTAAAATTATATATTACTAGCTTTTACCCGCGGCTTCGCTCGCGTGGTGTTTGGGGGAAATTACTGTAGCAATAAGCAATACATAAGGTCCTTTCCTGCGGGTCCCCGTTTCCTTCCACGTCTTTTCCCTCTCCACAAACCCCACCTTCCCACTGCCTTTACTCCCTGCCGCTAAAATATATGAAATACACACATTTTCATTTATAGAAATTTCATAATGCCAGAGCTTACCATTATATATAACCTATGTTACTCGCTGATAATGTAGTTTTCTATTGGTGAAAGAATTTTTAAAATCGGTTTATTGGTTTATGCGTGAAAGCGTAACAAACAAACACACGCAGTTTCGCATTTATAATATTAGTAAAGATAGATTATAATAGTATGAAATTGATTACTGAAGCTCTTGCATTGAAAGGCCCATTTGAAATGTTGTTTCTACTTCAGCTTTATTATTGATTTTTTAAGAATAATGATGGAAAGCACCTTACGTCAAAGTCACCTGTGCTGCTGCTGCATGGACAAAACCTGCTGAAGCGGATTTCAAACAATTCAGTAATATGTGATTTATTAGGTAGGTACCTACCTGGGAAACATTTACATTTCATTAGTGAAGTTTCAATATCCCTTTTCACAAAGTTCCAAACATTAAGACTACTTCAAAACTAAAAACAAATGTTCTAGTTATCAACAAGTTCTTAATCTTTGTGTCTCTGTTTCGCACCTGATAACGATAGTGAAAAATATGAGATAATAAAAAAATTACCAAGGAAATTATTACACTGCCAATTTAAAAAACAAACAAAGTTGCGATTGTTCGTTTTTTATGAAATAATCGATTTATTAGTTTTCTAATTGAATTTTTGATAACCACTTATCTACAAACCTATCTATAGCAAATAAGCAGAAAAATCTAAAAATACGCCTCTTTGTAGTGCTGTCATCAAACTGGTTTCCGGAAACCCTTTGTTTACATCAAAAGGACACCGGGCAGCAAGGATTGGATATTAGTTTATTTATATAGATTGATCGAAAATTTTCACACTTGGCCACATTCAAGATCGATACAATAATAACAAACTTTAATTTATGTAAAGGCTATCTAAGTACTTACTTTTCTGCACTCTCTTTCTTTTGAACTATGTATATATTTTTTATCGAATTGTAATACTTTTTGCGATAATGCAACTCATATAATTTTATTTTTCCATAAATATGAACTATTTATCGCTCTGTTATTTTTCCATTGTTCTCTAAAACTGCTTTAAAACCAACTATTCATATTTAAGTTAATAACAAAATTAATATTGTAAATTTTCATTCCCCTATAACAAATTTCATAGTACCTTAAGTTTTCTGCTTTACCATTTTATACTTAACTAATTAACTCCTTTGTACAACTTTTCACTATAATGTCACTTCATGCCTATATATTCAACCTGCTTGTATCCTAAATGTCCAGTTTATTATACTACATACTACATGCTTAAACTCCTAAACAACCTATGTATCTTTAATATCATGGTATTGTAAAAGCCTTCATGGCGTAAATAAATGAATAAATAAATCATTTATAATAAAAACCACCCCATTTTTTCCAACCCCAAAAAAAGTATTTTGAAACCTTTTGATGAAAATTTGCACTCTTGAAGTTCAAAATAAGAGGAAAATTACAGTCTCATCTGATTTCTAAAAACTCTGCGAAAAACTTGACAACGTACCAATTCTTAGCCACTTTATTAATAAAATCTAATCTGTTTTTGAAGATTTTGTGGAAACCGATATTTACGAATATTTGTAGACACCTCTGCTTCTTTGTTACTGTTTTTACAAAATACACTTTTCTTCAAGTTTTTAACGTCTCCTTCCTTGTTAGTCACTATGTACATATTTTGAACGCAAACTGAAGCCGGAAACGTATTTCATTTAAATTTTATTTCAATTATTACTAAGCTTAGGTATGTGTGTCTCTGTTAAGTGCTCAATTTAATGTACCGTATCAGATGTGTGCCATTTAAAGAACAAGTTGCGTTGACGTCACTGCAGATAATCAGTACCTACCTACCTTACTAAAACATCCTTTGTTTTTTTTCTTGAGCTCGTTAGGTAAACGATTGGTACCTACTACCTATGTATTGCATTTTGATGTGTGCCAAATAATTCGTTATTTAGTTTTGTAAATTAATTTTTATGATAGGTGTCATCATTTGGCATCATGCCCGCCAATTTATCAAATTTAATGTTGGATTATTTGGTAAGCCGTTGATTACGCCCTAAAGCAAAATTAAAGAAAAATACGCTGCAAAATCGGCGGTGACGGGTTCCCTTCCAATGTCAATTTATTCAAAACTAGCGAGTTCCCGGCATGCGTTGCTAGTTGCTATGCCACTTAAGAATGAAATTGTTTCTCCCTGCGTGTCCTTTCCCATTCGTCCCGTTCCCCTTCCACCTCCCCTACCTCTCCCGCGTCCTCTCCCCCACACGCGTTCCCACTCCGCCTTCTCCGCCTTCCCTCTCCACACTCCTGCCAACCCCCCTCCAATGATCCCCTCCCCTCTCCCACCAACCCCCCTTCCGCGATTCCCTCCCCTCTCCCGCTTTCAATATATTCAGTCTCGGTACATTCAGATTTTCAAACACCTGTTACAATTTTTTATAAAAATTTTCTGTCAAATGTGGTATCTAAAGCCTCGATTAGTTTACAAGCCTTAAGCCGGCGAATTCACTATCTGATAGAAAGCTTGTTCAGTGTAAAATCTGCTAGTTAGCTACTATATTTGATTACACTGAGCGAGTTTACTAGCACGTAGTGAACTCGCCGCGGCTCAATGTAATCGAGGCTTAACATAGGTACCCATTTAAAATAAATATAAATTTTGATAAGCTTCAAAGTATTTGATTTTGGTTTTTGCAAAATGTCATCTTGTGACAGTTTTGTAAGAGTTTTTATAATGATTTAAAAAACTTTTCAGATGTATTGTCATGTGGTTGTAATAATCCAGAAACCTTCGCGAGGACGGAAAGAAGGTGTTTTGATAAATATCCATATAAATTATCCATATCAAAACCCCAAAGTTTCGTAGCAATCGGATGAATAGTTTAGCAACGCATAGCATACATACATAGACAAAAGCAAAGATATTTTCATTTTAATATATATAGAGGGTGCAGATGGTCGATTATACTAGTCCCAGCGAGAGGTCGTACGTGACGTTATCGTTCTAGTATCTTCGTCTCTTTCGTTTTGATACAAGGCGCGGGAGAGGGAAGACGACGACCGACGATGACTTGCGTACTAGTGTCACATTTGCGACCAAACAACTGTCCCTTAGTAAATTTTTGCTGTTCTAGATTCTACAGAATTTAATTGAATTAAACACATAACAACAGATTATATTTAATGATGGTATGAGAAAACCGCTTTGGAAAAGCATAATAAAGCGGTTTTGTTCAAAGCAGTGAAAGTATTTATACTTTGCTAAATTTAATAATGATTTTATTGTACGTCTATCGATTATCAACGGAATGATGATTATTTTGAATTTTTGAGCCCTTTTAGAATGTCTAAAGAATTTAGTAAAGGAGTGCCTTTATCGCCTTTATGAAAAAAAACATCGATAACAGCTCGCCTGATTTAAAAAATAAACCAGTGCTAACGTTCGATTGCTTTCCCATCAATTTATTCATTCAGCAATGTTTCCCAAATCGGGGATATCATAGTTCCACTGGCTCTCGATACATACTACTTTGTATCACATAACAAATAAATCATCATAATAAGACGTAGGAATTTCAACAACATAGCATATATTGTAGGTATGCTATGACCTTTTGTTATATTATATCCATTCTATTCTTGACTGCAGTGCCAGTGATTGTAATGCCAGAGATTTTATCCAACCAAGAGGAGTGGGTCAAGAAGAAGAAGAAGGTCTGAATGTGTTTATTTTATGTTTAGCTAAGCTTTATATTTTTTAATTCGTTCTAAATTCTAAGGATGTTAGACTCTCATCTGCAGCGATGGCAACGAAATGCATTTCACTCCAAAGCGTGTGGGAAATTTATGGAAGGCTAATTAAATCAAATTTGATATTTGAAAATCCAAAGTCGAACGCCAAAAGGATCACAAAAAATTAGAAGTACTTTTAGTATCATCCTATTGTAAGACAACCATTCACAAATGAAATGTTGTTTGAAGTGGCTTTGGCCGTGTAGGTTCCTTTACCTCCCCATACTTCCCCACCTCCCTATTCTCCACATCTTTTCCCTCCCCGTTACCGTCAACCTCACAATATATCCCAATTGGTGATGTCGTTGTCTCACAGGCTTGGGAACAGACTCTTATGCGGTTTCATAAAAAAAAGTGAAGTGTGACAGCCACAGTCTTTACAATTCTTTCAAGATGCGATCATATTAAATATAGGTGCTTTTCATAGCAGTTACTTTGAATACAGGTAACTTTAATCAATATTCTATGTACACTCGTAATAAGCATCTAATTAACTCGGTGCTTATCGATCTTCTTATTTGTGCCATGTTCGGCATGTTCTACTTCAACGCTTCAAAAATCGCCACTTCCCCCCCCCCCTCCAGGATTTTCTTATGCAATAACGGGAAAAAGGCGAAAATTTCTTGCTTGCCTTAAAAATGTCTTTAAATTAAAATTTGCATGTTTGAGCTGAGCTCACCACGCGTTCCTTTAATCAAGAATTTTCATGGTACTCGGAAACCTGTAATACAAGCGGGAAACTGGTTAATCTGCATCGGACAGAAACCCAAAAAAACGATTTTACAAATTTGTCCTAAATATTTGCAGCTTCGGACTCAATTTACTAGAAAAAGAAAGCAATAATTTTTTTCGCTTGAATATTGCATAGTATATTGTATTACAACTTACTATAATATGGGCTGTGTTGAGGTTAGCGCAATTTTTTTTTGACGTGATAACGTCTTATAAATCGATGAACGCCGGCCGCATTCACGAAAAAGCATGACTCATTGTCACGCTGTCACGCTGTCACGATGTCACGCTGTCACGTTCCGCCTGAGCCGGGCGTACAAGCGAGGGCGCGGAACAAGCGTTCAGCGAGAGCGCGGAACAAGCGATAAGGCCGAAGAAGCGTACGGCCTAAGCGTTCGGCTCGTGACGTTATCGCGTAAAATTATCGTCCGTAAACCGACTTTACAGACAACCAACCAATTTTTTTCAAAAATAAATACTTTGCGTAGTCAAAAAAAAACAATTAAATAGTACCTATTTTATAATTTTAATTTTTTTTAAATTAATGAATGATTCGCGCATTTTCTTCTCAAATGCCCAAATTGCCCCGGAGTAGACCGTGTGGTTCCCGTTGAGAAATATTAAACTAACTAATCGTCCAATAAGAAAAATGTCCATACAGTCTCCAGGCCACGGTAAGCACTGCGGAAATGCGGCATTATGAATTCCAAATCTTGCCTGAGGCATCCAACGATCCAACCTTACCCTTAAGAGATAATTAGCCCGGAATGGTGGCCAGTTTCTTTCGGGACACCCTGTAGGAAGATAAGTTCCAATTGCATTCTCGCAACGATCCTCCTCGGAACATGGACCTGTTCGCCCGCCCAAGGGGTAATACCAGTCTATAACCAGTCTATACGGCCACGCGATTCCTCCTTTTAACTGGAGAACATGGAGGCAATGACTGATGACCAATAGCTATTGATGATGTGATATTGCTAACACATATCCTGTTCTATTGTCAAGATTTATTAAGTAAACCATCCACTTATGAAATAGGAAAACGTTGAAAGTGAGAGCGTTGCTTTTCTATATGGAGGCGATTCCTGTAGTCTTTGACTTGAGTCAAGCTCGATTCTGATGATTTAAATTGTTGATTCTGGTTATCTACTGGAATAATGAACGGTAAATTTGTTAGTATTATTAGGTACCAACCTACTAACACTAAAAATCATTTCATAAATTCTCCATATTTACTATTATTTGATTTCACACCTTGAGGAAAACGCTACGTTATTTCTTTATTCTTACTTAGAATCTGAGTTGGTTCAAAGAAATTGCTAGCATCTGGGACTCTTGTCACTCTTATTCACATAAAAAATGTCATTTTTAAGCTGACTTTGCATTATTTTCGATCTGTACTTCGGACATACACGGTTGTACCAAATTATATTTATTATTTAGCTAAGCCTCAGGGTATATAATAGATATACGTCATTGACAAAGAAAATAAATATCGACATTTTATTCATCAATAACAAACCGACAACTAATTTGTACAAAACAGGGAAAGGCTATTCCGATAACGTCTACCATAAATTGTTATATTTACGAAATAGGCTTTCCGTGCTATGTAAATTGCCTATATTCGTAATGGGAGTAAGGTGGAAGGTTTAAAATAATTTTGTAAACTTTTGTTTGAAGCCTAGATTTTCATATTTCGAGTTGATTTATGGAACTGATTCCCTGTAACTGACGAGATGTAGGTAATATCTAGATTTTTCATATTTTGAGTTGATTTATGAAACTGATCCCTGTAGCTGACGAGATGTAGGTAATATCTAGATATTCATATTTTGGGTTGATTTATGAAACTGATTCCCTGTCCCTGATGAGATATAGGTAATATCTAGATTTTCATATTTTGATGGATTAATGAAACTGATTCCCTGTGACTGACGAGATGTAGGTAATAGATATGGACGATATCTAGATTTTCATATTTTCCAGTCGATTTATGAAACTGATCCTCTGTGACTGACGAGATGTAGGTAATATCTATATTTTCAGTTTCAGATATTTTTTTATTTATTTTTTATTGAATATAATGATACAGAGGTTACATGTTTTTATAAATTTAATAAAGTTTTTCTTTTAAAAATACATTGATTAATAAGTATTACACCTTTTTTTAGAGCAGAGCTCGAGTAAAAAAGGCGGAGAAAACGAATGTAAAGCACAATTTAATAAAGGAAAAAAAAAAAAATTTATGTGTAAAACAAAAGATAGGAATTTAACAGTAAAATAAGAAAAAAGTTCATATATGTAAGTATACACATACACACACGTAGATATACACACATAGTTGATTTATGAAACTGTATCCCTATCCCTGACGAGATATTGATTTTTGTTTTTTTACATTAGCTCGACACAGGAAATAAATAAAATGACATGGGCCCCGAGGAAAATAATTTCCCCCAAGGCCTTTGT
This sequence comes from Glyphotaelius pellucidus, assembly GCA_936435175.1. Classification (NCBI taxonomy): domain Eukaryota; kingdom Metazoa; phylum Arthropoda; class Insecta; order Trichoptera; family Limnephilidae; genus Glyphotaelius; species Glyphotaelius pellucidus. The sequence continues at coordinate 12,813,160 of OW386553.1, forward strand.
CATCTAAGGGGATGCTGTGTGGAAGGTATTTTTTAAGAAAAGGAAGAAAAGGAAGAAAAGGAAGTTTCGGGAAGAAAATACGTAAGAGAGTTGGGCAGGAATTGGGGGTCAGGGTGTCCAGGCTTAACGGACTTACGAATCCATCCCTTCAACTTCGCTGCAAAGCGATGGATCGAGAGATTTCAGTTGGAGAGGATAAAAGATCTCCCTCAACAAGTCTCTCTCGATCCTGCCCGCCATGCGGCAGGCAAGCAGAAGCATCGGCCGCCAAGACCCGGACAAACTTTACACATGAAACCGGGCCCCCCTGCTAAGTCACCAAACGTAGCGAACCACTTGGGGTCAACTATGGCAGAGGTGTTGGTTATCCAATAAATAGTTCCCGGAGCGGCGGTACCCATATCCGCATCCAAAATTGTAAATTTAGTCAAGGTAACACCTAGATTTGTATATTTTTAGTTGATTTATGAAACTGATTCCCTGTCCCTTAAGAGATATAGGTAATACATAGATTTTAATATTTTGAGTTGATTTATGAAACTGATACCCTGTCCCTAATGAGATATAGGTAATACCTAGATTTCAATATTTTGAGTTGATTTATGAACTGATTCCCTGTCCCTGATGAGATATAGGTAATATCTAGATTTTCATAATTTGATTGATTAATGAAACTGATTCCCTGTCCCAGACGAGATACAGGTAATTCCTAGATTTTCATATCTTGAGTTGATTCGTGAAAATGGTTCGCTCCCTGACAAGACATTTAGCTCAAATGAGCTATCGGCGTTGATCGATAATGATGCATCGACGACGATGGCTTCATAAAAATACGTTCTTACGAAAATTCACAATTAATAATGTAGCTTCATGAATCATGAAGGCATTGTTATCTCGAATCCGCTGATAAGATGAAAAATCTAATTGATAACAACACTCATATTGCACGATCATAAAAAAAACCATTTCGATAAATTCCCGATAATATCCCCAGATATGAAGTGACATTATAATTTTACAAATGCATCATAAATTAGAGTATACTGAGACACACAACTATTTGAAATTTTGGAAAATACCAAATGGTGCAGAAGATGCAAGTCGTCAAAATGTTTTGGTATTTACGGATGGCCAAAAAACAAGTGACGTCACGGTACGTACGCGGCGGTATATTTCAATTATGAATTGTACTGTTTCGTGTTACGTCACGAGACACCATTGCATACGTTTTACCCAAGTTCACTTTGGAAGCTCATTCTTTGTGTTTACGTATCTTTGTTTTTGGAGATATCGTAAAACTAATTTTACTGTGGTTGTAAATAATTAAGTAAAACATAATTTCGTCAAAAAAAAGTAGTAGACATTCTCACTGAGCATATTTTCTGAGGTTCCATGCCAACTGGGAATAATGTCAACTCAAAACCTCCTTTAAAAGTCATTAAAATCTATGAAAAAAATCATTATAAATTAGCCGATAACCCTAACCTAACATAACCTATTTAACCATTTTTTTATATATATTTTTTTATCATTCTAAATGACCTATCTGAGATGGTTCTGAGTTGGTTTCATTCCGAGTTGGCCGGTCACCATTTTCTGAATTACAGTTTTATCCCTAATTCACCGTGGTCTGAAATTCGACCAATATTTTCTCGCTCCTCTCCTATTATCACATCGCCTTCACCCTAGTTCACACTTATTTATTTTTTTATAAAGTCAGGGTTGTTTTCTCTGATCTTTGTTCTGGAGTGTGTTGTTTTTCGGTTGCACCATAAATCACTGTACAACTGATAATGATATTGTTCAAAACATAAATAATTTAATTAAACATAATATTTTGTATTACAAAATGTGATTTATCTTTTGGTTTATCTTTTTTTTTAATGCCGAGTGATGAATGAGTTTGTAAGAATCTCTCCCAATCTAAATACATATATTCATTTTTAAAAATCTGTTCAGTAATTTTTTATTCATTCATTATCGGAAAATAGACAATTTACATTTTATCAGTTTGTACATGTGTAGTAGGTAGCCCAAATAAAACTGATTATGGATATCCTCCTGCCAAAGGTCACCCCAAGTGTTTTTTTATGTTTGGTGATTTAGCAGGGGTGCCCGGGATCATTGTCTCGGGTGAGGTTTGTCTAGGTCTTGGCGGCGAGTGCGTTTGCCCACCTACTGCGTGGCTGCAAGACTCCTTCCTTTCCTTAAAAATACCCTTCACAGAGCAACCCCAAAGTTGACACAGACCCTGAATGAAATTATTTTCTTCGGGATTTTCAGTCACTCTCTGTCTGATTTTGAAAAACTCTTTGTAAAGCCCGACTAACACCGGGGAGTTCTCCTAGTACCCTATATTTATCTAAGGCCACCTTCGTAGCAGAGCTATAAACTCCAGAGGTGCAGGTTCGAAATCCGGCGTAAACATATTTATTTATTATTGTATAAAATAGTGTTATTTCTCATGCAGAAGTAATAATAACCAAAACACATTACATTTGCACCGCGTTGCAGAGCGTAACATATTATCGGTTTTACCCTGGTGAGTGACCATGATTCAAAATTGCTGCCATGTGACAGTTGGGTTATTATTACTGCCCAATAGTGTTCCCAAATGTTCTTTTCCCGTTTCCATCAGTCTCTCGACATTATTCAAAATGGAAATATTATAGTCCCACTGGCTCAGTGCAGATAGAACTTAAAAAAATTATAACTTCATACAAAGTGTAAGCATAATATGCATAACCCGTGCATTGCATATATACAATATGCAGTCGGTTTAGGGAAAATACGGTACACCTACTTACATTCGGTATACTACTAAAATGTAACTAAGTGCCCAAGTGCAGAGAGGATGTACCGCCGAATAACAAAAGTATTATAATATAAGGTATTATACTTATCTATTATACTGTATATAAATATATATATATATTTTTTTACATGAGCTCCACGCAGGAGGCCCTGAAGAAAATTATTTTCCTAAATAATTTTAAGGAAAATAATTTTCCTCAGGGCCTATGTCATCTTTGGGGATGCTGTGTGGAGGGTTTTTAAGGAAACTAAAGGAAGGAGAGTTCTGGGAAGGAAAAGGGTTTAAGGAGTGGGTAGGAATCTGGGGTTCAGTGTGTCCTGGTCATCCGCTTCTAAGACCTAGACAAACCTAACCCCACGAACCCGGGCACCCCTGCTAAATCACCAAACGTAGCGAACCACTTGGGGTGACCTATGGCAGAGGTGTTGGTTATTCAATAAAGGTTCCCGGGGCGGCGGTACGCATTCCCGTCTCCCAAATTTGTATACCAGCGAATAAGTATAACAATTCGACACCGTAAATGTAATGAATGTGGATCCAAGTTTAAATAGGAACAAAAGAATAATGTTTGGGTTTCTTTGTTTGGACGTGAATCAAGGTATAAAAGGGAAATGTCTTGTATGAAATACCTCTTCAACCGTTGACCATCACGCGATAAAGGTTACTTAAATATAGTCTATTATTTTACGAGTTACATCATTTTATTTAACGGTCCCGAATACAGTAAAGGCACGACATCTTAGTAAATAAATTTGTTTGATATCCATACCAACTTATTATTGAAGGTATTTTTGAAGTCGATTTTGGGTTTGAAATTGCTAAATATCAATAAAAAAATTAGTCGGGTCACGGAAGATTATATATTTTTACTTCCGCGGTTACGGTTTACGGTTGAGCCAAACTAGATTCCACTGTAATTACTATGGTTTTGAATAGGTTTTATATTTGGCACAATAATAATGACTAATGATCAGTATGTCTTTGTGTTGGTACTATCTACCTACCATGTGTAGATTGTATTATATATTATGATGTGCCCCAAATCCGGACATGTAATCTCTAATCAACGAACATTACTTAGAATAATGAACCAATTTATATTGCTTGCATATGTTTCGAAATTCCGCAATTAAATTCGCGTTAAATAATGCTCAGGGCGTAACTGTGGTAACTAGTACGTCGATAACAAACACGGAAATATTGTTAATAAAATACTGTTTGGAAATTTATCTCCTTTTACTTTCTTTACTTTAGATTATTGGTGAAAATCCATTCCAGTATGTGAAAGATATGTCCTGTTTTAACTCGATTGTCTGTAAATTTGTCTGTATGTTCCGTTTCCGGTTTAAGCCCTTTTAATGGTTCAGTAAAGATTCATTTTTAAAACGTGAAATCTTCGTGTTTATGTGGACTTTATCATTCAATTAAAAAAAAAAACGGTGCCGAAAGAAATGTTGGAAAAATAATTGTCTACGAGATAGTGACGTTTCTTTGAACAAATTGTATAGTTCTTATCACTGTAAAAATAATCAATATAAATGTGGTTTATTCCAATAGCTATTATCTATCTTTATCTATATTATTATCTAGAGTCTAGATAATCTAGATTCTAGACACTTATTATTTATCTAGACACAAATAGACGTACGTACCTACTACTTTTTTGTTATATTGAAAATTTATTTATTTGAGGATTTTTAGTCTCTGTCCACATTTTTACCAATGTATTGTATTTTATGCTTTTGTGTTATACTTTTTCATTATATTATATTTTCTTTATTGTTTTAATTTTTAAGTATTCATAATAGATACAAGCAACTTATCAAAAACGTCAAAGCCTATTAGGATGTGTAAAAAATAAAATAAAATAAAATAATTCCTTATCTGCAAGGGTCGTAGAAAATGCGTTTAACAAGGCTAGCTCATCAAGGGAATTGAGCGGTGATTGGCTTAAAATTCGTAACGTAGCTTGAAGTCCATGTTCCACTGGGAGATTTGATTGAATGCAATACAAGCGGTAGTGTTTTACTTCAAGTTTTTTTCTTTCGAAAAAGATGACGCTATGAGCTAACCCATTTTTAGGATTTTGTTGTTATCCACAAAATCCAAAAACGTGTGTGAGAGAAAATGCTAATAATGTCGTTTATAAACAAGTTGAAAAAGAAGCGGGACTGGATGTGCTCCTTGCGGTACGCCGGATGTTACTTCAGTAATAATAGGCACAAAGTTATATATTTTAACTCATATATTTATTTGAAACAAATAAAAAATGTTACATAAAATGTAAACGATAAACAAGTAAGCAGATAGGTTTGTAAGTTTGTAGGTATAAGTACCTACTTACGAATTTTTCAGAAGAAAATTTGGTTTTGATTTATAATTTTTTGAACACGAATACTACTGTTCACAGCACTACCAATTCACTAATTGCTTATTTAAAACCTTTTTTTTTACAATGATTGGCTCGTCAGCTCGAGAGCATTCTCGAACTGACGACCAATATTAGTCTATGTTCCTTGATTTAAAAATGTTCAGTTCACATTATTATTTCTGAATAAAAGAAACGAAGTATTATTTCATGCCAGCTTACTTAGAGCCGTATGATTTTAGAACAGATAAAAAATACGTAATATTATTTCAGAATGGAGAAGCGTTCCGAAGGTAACCACAGCGCATAGGAGTCACCCCGGTCAGCAAACTTTAGATTTAAATCAAACTATAATTAGTGTTGTGACTGCACTCAGGAAAACCACCAACAACAGTATTTGTTGCGTATTCTACATTACAGGAGTTATGTTGACACTAGTCATGTGACAGTTACATGCATATTATTAACCAAACTTTTTAATCTATCCAGTGGAATTTTTCCCGATAAGTGGAAAATGAGTTATTTGACTCCAATTTTCAAAAAGGGTGATAAAAGTGATGTTTGTAATTATAGACCAATATGCATTCAATCCACCATATCAAAACTCTTTGAAAGCCTAATACTTGACAAACTTTTTACCCAGATAAAACATATAATATCACCTTACCAGTTTGGATTTATGCCAGGGAGAAGTACTCTTTCCAACTTAATTATTTATGAAAATTTTATAACCAATGCTTTTAAAGAAAAAAAACAAGTTCACTCTGTTTATACTGACTTTATTAAGGCCTTTGATACAGTTTCCCATAAAATTCTAATTTGGAAATTAGGAAAGATTGGTATACGTGGCAATATATTAGCCTGGTTTGAAAGCTATCTTACTGGAAGACAACAAATTAGAATAAAATCCTCCCTGCCAGAAAAAATTCATGCAACAAGTGGAGTTCCACAGGGTTCACATCTTGGCCCAATCTTATTTATCTTGTTTATAAATGATCTTAAAAATATATTTCATAATGTATCTATCTTACTTTTTGCTGATGACCGAAAATTTTTTTAAAATTATTCAAAATATTTATCATTGCAACATTCTTCAAGATAATATGAACAAATTGTTAATTTGGTGTAAGGAAAATAGACTTTATTTAAATATCTCAAAATGTCAAATAATTAGATTTTCTCGTATAAAAAATCCAGTGATCTTTAATTACTACATTGATGACAATGCTCTTGAGACACTAACACAAATTAAAGACTTAGGCATCACTTTCCAATCAAATCTTTCATTTGTTAACCACATAACAGAAATCTGTAATAAGGGCTTAAAAATGTTGGGATTTATAACTAGGCTAACTAGAAATTTTAACAATATAAAGTGTATTAAACTGTTATATTTTGCGTATGTTAGAAGTCAACTTGAGTACAATTCTCCCGTCTGGAATCCACATTATAAAATACATGTACAAGCTGTTGAAAGAATACAAAACAAATTCTTACGTTTTCTAAATTTCAAAATGGGGATTCCAACAATTATGTTGAACTACAACACTCTGTTAAATAATATGAATATGCTCAAATTGTCAGATAGAAGAATTTTCACTGACTTGGTATTTCTATATAAAATTCTACATGATTTAGTTGATAGTCCGGTATTGCTTGAATTGATAAGCTTCCGGATTCCACAACGTATTACAAGAAGTCAGGATTTATTTCAGTGCAGAAATTCTGGGACTAACTACCATATGTATTCCTCTGTACCCAGAATACTAACGGAAGGAAACAATTATACCAAATCCGTAGACATCTTCAGTTTTTAAACAAATATAAAATATTGTTACTGAAGCAGTTCAGTTATGTACAATAAATATTGTATTTATTACCATTAATATGTAAAAGCCCTGAAAAGGGCGTTGATTAATAAATAAATAAAAAAATAAATAGAAAAATTAATGCCAATCTTTTGATAATATGAAAAAGAATTTTTTAAAATTGCTTTCTTTAAGAAAAACTAACTAACCATCACGCCGACCCGCAGGGGTAAGCCAAACTACTCGGTATTACACTCCGTTGCATCGTTCACATTCATAAATCGTCTCGTACATATTCTTCTATCTCTAAACAAGGCCCGACTCAATTATTTGATTCTCATGCCAAATATTCCTTTGGCTTCACCTTCTTTTATATATTCTCCTTTCACTCATTTTTTGTTCATCCCCTCTATATGCCCAAACTATCAATGCGTCCCTTTCCTAATTTATTCATTACACTTTGCATTCTTTCTACGTTTACAACTGATTAGTTATACAACCTTAAACCGAACCTTGTTTGGGTATATTCGTGCTTAAAAATGTAACTCAATTCACGTTTCCTATATCTTTTGACAATCTACTGACAGCTATAGGTCACGTGGGCTTAATAAAAAGTTCGAAATCGAAATACATCATTTCGGATAAATTAACAAAAATCAGAGTGCAATTCACACGCTGTAGAAATGAAACCTTTAGAAAACTTAAGTAGACAAGAGTGAGGAGACTACGAAGTACTTTTTTTATCAATGTGAAGAATGATTTTTTTCATATTTTTGCCGTCGAATTCCAGTGCACTTTTCCCATACATTTAATATTTGTGTTTTCTTCGTCGGAGTCGCTTTCTTTTCTTTGTCTGCTTATTTTGAAGTGGTTCGAAGATTGGTTCTAATATTCGTTCGAAGCGAGCCGTGGATTTATCGTATTATATTAGAACCGAATATCCGTGAATAAATACATATTTTTTTGCTATCTCATTCTCTCGCAGGCTAAATCCTATAGATCGCCGGTTTTTAACCCTAAAAGGTACACATACTATGCGTACCCCTTGGGGTACCCGAAGTGTAACACTCTGTACAAAATTACATTAATTGTATTCGTGTGACTTGATTGTTAAATTCATGTAATAATGAGAGTATTAAAAAATTACAAATGAAATAAATCTTTCATTACTCAAGATAAATAGAGGGTACAACAGATTCATAGTAAGATTTAAGGAGTACGCGGGCTAAAAAAGGTTGATGACCACTGCGTAGGCGTTTGTCTCTTTTTAGTGTCGCTCACTTCCGTTTCATAGAGTTTCAAATCACAACGGTGCTAAAGAAGTTTGTGCAATTCGCACGCGGTAGAAATGAAACCTAAAGTAGACTAAAGTAGACTAGAGTAGGGAGGCTATGAAGCACCGCACAAAAAAGAAACCGATTATACTCATTCTCATTCTCTCGAAGGCTAAATCCTGTAGACGTGTGTGTTTGTCTCTTTTTAGTGTCCCTATTTTTTGTCTTATCGAGTTTTAAATCACAGCGGTGTTAAAGAAGTTTTCACTTAAAAAATTATTAAATGCCCCTTTGAGCCGAAAAAATATAATGCGAGTGGCTCATTTTAAGTACCTCCATCTACATGCCTACGCAGGTACAAATTTGTTGCAATTTCTACATTACACAAGTTGTGTTGACAAGAGTTATGTTAGTAGTTATTATTGAGATGTTTTACAATGAATTGTTATCTGTGAATGTACCTACCTACTTCCTAACCGCCCTCTGATCTACTTAAAGATAACAATATATTAATCTTTTTTATTCAAGTATGATTTTTTGCGTTCAGCAAGCATGCCAAATTGCGGTAAAGGAACTAACAAATTCTTCTAACGTTAATTACGTTTAAAACTACAAATTTACTTGCCATTAAAAGAATATCATTTTAGAGTTGTAGGCAGGTAATTATCTAGAGTTATTTTTAAAATATTCGATTACTTATTTATTAATCATAAGTTAATCACCTCATCGTGTGCTAATAGTTTGACAAACATGTAAATACATCCGTGAGGTATGATTTTAGGTTTTCACGACCAAAAGAATTTTTATTATTTATTTTTGGGGTGTTATGCCGTGTTGCGCTACCTCCTTCTTTAGCCAACGTTTCGGACAGCGTTACAGCGTCCATTATCAGGGCAGATGAGTGATGATGTCTCATGAAACGTTGGCTAAAGAAGGAGGTAGCGCAATACGGCATAACACCCCAAAAATAAATAAAAAAATACATACTTAAACTACGTAAACTTTACAATTTTTGACACACATAACTTTAAATAATTTTATTTTAATTGCATCCAATCACTAACAAAACATCAATATTTGAGATGTACATGTTTTTAAAGTCCTTTCCAAATTTGAACATATTTTCAATCTCAGTATCTCATTTTCTCGCATGCTTAATCCTATAGATATGTGTCTCGTTTCAGTGTTGCTGTCTTTCGTTTCATCGAGTTTCAAGTACACGAAGCTAAAGAAGTTTGACACAGTTTATTTTAAAAAAAGGTTAAATAAAGTACTTATTTGTCTATACTTGAAGTCTTTTGTCATTTTTGTTAATTTTAATTTTATCCTGACAAAGTAACCATTGGTTTCGAAACATGTTGATAATTGTGATTAAATAAGTGGTGTATACAAAGTGATTTGTTTTTATTTATTTATTTATTTTGTAATTAGTTTTATAAGTATTATCCTCAAAAGGCAGAAATGTTTATCAGACACAATAATATGCCGGCAATGTCGCGGCTGACGCTAAATCAGTGTCATCGCGTAAAGGAGGATCCACCGTAACCTAGTGGCCGAAAAGAAACCGCAGCTAACTACCATTGCGGCAGGCCTCGTACAGCGATACTGCCTCGCGCGGGCCGGACTCGCCTGCAATCTGCAGTCTGCTATCCACTACACGGGGTAGTCAGCGAAGTCACTGGTTAGTCAGTCACGGTTCGTTGTCCGCAAGCACCACACTGGGAACGACCAAGCCTCGCGGTGACAGGAACAGCAATCGTCACACTGATACCGAATCGATGATTTAGTCGCGATTCTCTGATGATTTAGTCGTGATTTGACCGGCCGACCCGGAAACATACTAAACACGCTGAATGCGCTGCACATCATCGTTGTTTAGATAATTTATGCCCATTGTTATAGATGTGAACCCTTCTTATTCTTCTCCTCTTTCGTCGGTGCGGACAGCAGATAACATGGGTCGCTTCTAGAGTTAAGACTACAATTTTGAGAATAGCCACCTCTTCTCATCTTCAATCAATACTTTGAGTTGTGATAATAACACTTCAGTGAAAAAATATGCTAGATTCATAGTAAAATGAAACTATTTTGATTGTTTACTACAATAGTGTTTTTTGTAAATTCAGTTTTTAATCTAAATAGCAAAATTTTACAGGTAAGATTGTTTATGTTTTGTTTTTGTAATAATTTTGGGACCTTATAACTTGTTATGTTAATTATAATTATTGCAATTCTATTTTAGACATTTTTACGAACTAATATTCTCAATTCAACTTCCCGCGTAAGGTTTATGAGATTAGAGTTAATAACCGCGCAATGTGCAGTTTTTTTCTGATTTTTCTTTCGTTAGATGTTCTTTGAAGTCTATGAAACATTTTCATGAAAAACAGGAAACATATAGGTAGCTTGCGAAATAAGCGAGCTTCTAAAAACCCACGTGTCTGATAGTGCAATTATTACAATACCACTTGAGTTAAGTAACCTTCGTGTGACATATTGCGTTGTGTTATAGTGTATAATATTCTATATCATAGACTTGTATATTAACCAAATACAGCATGCTATTATTTTAGATTTAATTTCCCCTAGCATGAAAAAGCGCACATGGAACAGATATTATGCATTCTTGACGGCATCTTACATTCTAAAGATATTTTTTTCCATTTGTTTTTGCGCATATGTTGGCAAAGTGTTCTATTTGATGAATTTCTACGGGAAGAAAATCAATAAAACCAGTTAATTTGATTTCCATTTATTTTCCGAAACTATTTTCAGAATACAAAAACTTTTAGTTTGAGCTGTCAAAAATTACATTGCTAGACAGTAAAATATCTCCGACGATCGCGTTGCTTTTATAATTTTCTACTTTGCAATTGTGTGTAATCGTATTACGAGTATATTGAATTAACTTATGTAAAATTGTGGTAGTGTGGTCATGGTTCTGGAAAAACTAAGAATAGAACTAGGTGAATGGGATTCCCCTGCAATGAAATTGGAAATCCTGCAATGTTTTGAATGAAAGGCTTTGGTCTCTGGGACTGCTTATACTTGCCATCAGCTCACTGCATATTAGATAATACATATTCACTTTTTAGACTGCTCATCAAAACCTTTTTATACAATTGAATTTATAATATTAATTAAATGAAGACATTATGAGCGAAACTCAATCGAAAATCTTGAAACAGAAAAATCAGAAAAAGATATTTACACCTCTGGGACTCGAACCCAGGACCTCCCTACTTTCCCGGTTTGGGTGCTCTTAACCACTGAGCTAAGGTGTCGGTCACCTTTAACTGTACCATACTTCGACTAAGAACCACCCATATTATCTTCATTTTTCTTAACGCATATTTTTATTGGCTGCCATCTTTATGAATGATTGCAAGATTCAACTCGAACTAAATGCAATCTAGATGGTGTCTGGATAAATTTTTATCCATTTTATTTTGCACATTAAATTAATTTAACATTTTTTAGACTGCTCATCAAAACCTTTTTATACAATTGAATTTATAATACATTTTCATTTTTTAGACTGCTCATCAAAACCTTTTTATACAATTGAATTTATAATACTTTTTAATTTTTTAGACTGCTCATTAAAACCTTTTTATACAATTGAATTTATAATACTTTTTAATTTTTTAGACTGCTCATTAAAACCTTTTTATACAATTGAATTTATAATACATTTTCATTTTTTAGACTGCTCATCAAAATCTTTTTATACAATTTAATTTATAGTAATTGAAACGGCCACCGAAAGTGATCACAACCACCATTACGACATTTTGCGAAGGTCATTAAAGGCGTGCTGTTAAAACCTCAAAAATTAAAAATACACTCACATCTAAATAGACTAGCGAAGGTTTGCAGAAGAAAAAATTTCATAACAATTTATTTACTCTGTTTATTTTCTGAATTAACAGAATTTATTTACTTGAGTTAAAATTACTTAAGTTATTTAAGTAACCGAAAAGCTTATGTTAAAGTTACCTGTTTAAAGGAATTGCACAAATGCAATTGAATCTTATCTTTTTCCACACCTACAGTTCAAGTTCACCTGTAAAATGTCCTAGATTAGCAGTGCGTGATGCATTTTCAGTATGGATGGTAAGTGATCAGATTGCATTAAATTCATGGTAAGATAGTCACAGATAATAGAAGCAAGGAAGATGGGTCATTGTTATTGTGAAACCACATGCACAAAGGTGTAGCCAATCATCTACGTTACTGAAAATCGCACAATGACGCCCCGCCGTTGTTTCTAACTACACATCAAACATAAAGCTTTCATTTGCTCCGCTGCATTGATAGTACTTACAGTTTAGTCGTAATCCATGTCATAACTACCTTGTTCCTATTATCTACAAGGTAAACAAATACGTGGTCGTGGAAAACATTGCATACAGGAGAGTGGGAACCCAGTAGAGGTTAGAAAGATAATCCCATTCGTGATTTTACCAAACGCCATCATTTTTATGATATTTTCGTCGCTGGTACCATTCACAAGAGCCGAATTTAACGTTTCTAACCCCCAATCCTGGTTGTTTACGACTAAAAGAAAATTGTCTTACCGAGATGAAAAAAAAATCATTAAACAAATAATCATATTCAGACCTTGCGAAATGTGTTTATAGGGCAGTAGTCTGTAGTGAGTTTGTTTACGATGCCTTCCTGGCCTCCTGGCCGACATCTTACTAACCGGAATCCTTGGAACATATTCAGCTGTTGAAACACGTATCCCAGTTTAATCCACCCAACCTTAAACCTGCTCTCCCGATCACATCATTCTATTATATATACATATATGCAAAAATGTACCACCTCTGACAGGTAAATGCAACTTGTTTTATTGAATTGAATTTCTTGATCCACTATCGGATTTTTTTGGTCCTGTCAGTTTGATCTGAATAATTTTGGAGTACTTGTTTCAAGTGGAAGATTAATGTTAAGATCATGATGAAAATATTAATAACAAGATGTAGAATGATAATGTTTTAAAAATACTTTCGTAACGGTATTAATTAATTGTACGGCATGTGCGTCATTTCGAACAGGGTTTACGGAAATTTAAATTTAATTAAACACACATGAATCCGGAAACCTATTGTTGAAATTGAAAAAAATGTGAGTAATATAATAATTTCTTACAAATGAGTAGTATTTATCAGAATACCGGTGGTAAATTATGTAGCATTGGTTGCATGATTGAAAAGAAGGTTTTTGTTACAAAAATGTTTTGTTTAGAGTACGTAAAGGATGTTTTTTTTTTACATGGAAACCGATTGTTACGAAATTGAAATGACATCATTTCTACTCCAAAATGTTCCTGTTATGGAGCGCCTCCATTGAAAAGGGCGATTAAAGTTATTGTGACCGAGTCGTCTCTAACATATTCATTGTAGAAATACATCCAAAATTGTTGGTATTAGATAGCTAAATTATTTTTCTCGGAAGCTTTCTTGAGATTTAACCCACAGCTTCATCTTTTATGAATTTATTAACCTCTTCAATAACGGTTTTATTGAAATATTATTTTGAAGTACTTGGTACATATACCAAGAAAACAGCGTTTTTCTAACATAATATTTTTTTATATTATTATTTATTATTTTAACTTAATGAGTAAAACCTCAAACTGTAATATTTAATTAAATGAAGACATTATGAGCGAAACTCAATCGAAAATCTGGAAACAGAAAAATCAGAAAAAGATATTGGCACCTCTGGGACTCGAACCCAGGACCTCCCTACTTTCCGGGTTGGGCGCTCTTATCCACTGAGCTAAGGTGTCGATATCCAATTCGGTCACTTTTAACTGTACCATACTTCGACTAAGAACCACCCATATTATCTTCATTTTTCTTAACGCATATTTTTATTGGCTGCCATCTTTTTATGAATGAATGAATGGGTGGTTCTTAGTCGAAGTATGGTACAGTTAAAAGTGACCGAATTGGATATCGACACCTTAGCTCAGTGGATAAGAGCGCCCAACCCGGAAAGTAGGGAGGTCCTGGGTTCGAGTCCCAGAGGTGCCAATATCTTTTTCTGATTTTTCTGTTTCCAGATTTTCGATTGAGTTTCGCTCATAATGTCTTCATTTAATTAAATATTTTTTTATAATTATTTATTTACCAAAATTTGTGATATGCTATGAATGCCTCACTAGGAACTCCTGTGTTGAGTGCAGCCGCAGTTTACAAAAATACAAATGACAACACAATATTACTAATAATAAAATACAATGAGCATCGTACCATTGGAAGTGCATACTTATAAATTAGTTTTGATAAAATATTTGAAATTTGATCTAACTTGGCAGATGATCCAGGACTTGATGTTTGATATACATTTAAAATAAGTTGTGTTCTGTCTAATCGCCAGTGGAAGTGGACCGGTCAGTGGTTGAGTGGGCATCTCGTTTGGGTTCCACCCGGGCGTCCTGTGTTCGATTCCTCGGCTGGCTAACTCCTCCATCACAACACAAGCAACATTTTCGGCTTTCTGTAGTGGTAGTAAAAGATTTTCAAACATTGTTCGTATGTTTGTCCCTGAATTTGAACCCGGGAATGTTTGTCTTTCTAAATTTCTTTCGGTCTGCTAAAGAAGGAGGTAGCGCAACACGGCATAACACCCCAAAAAAAAAAACTGCATTTTCGAAAACAGTTCTGTGTTTGAAGAGGTATGCTAGTATGTTTTTTGACATAAAGTTACATAATTTCCAAAACACAGATTCTCTCAAAGATTTCACCGAACTGTGATTAGTAGCTTTAGAATATTTTTTATAGAAGGGGTATATTGGTGCATCGATACCAATACCCCTTCTTGGTATGTTAAAAAAATTAATTATTAATTAATTTTTATCATAACTGATAAACGTGCACTTCAATGGTGATCAAACTAATCTACCAATGTTCAAAGGGGGCAATGCCGTTACGGGAATACCTTACCTGAGGCGTTCAGGAAGGCACCCACCAACTTATTTGATTTGAGATTTTTTGTGAACCTACATATTGGTGATTGATTGCGCAAAAGTAAACCATGGAGATTATTATAATATTGCGCGAAATACTAATGATCACTCAATCAGAGTCTAAGTCAAAAATTGTACCATTGCTGAGCGAATACCAAATGAAAATAAATAAAAAATCAGTGTTGAGATTGAATGGTATTTAGGTAGGTAATGTACATTCCCCGGAGAAATCTAAATAATCACATTATGCCGGTTTAATAATTTATGTTAGCTACTACTAGACAGTTTAATTGGTAGTTTACAATAGAAGGTAACCCACTTAAGTGATATGCAAAAAACTAGCAGATTCACAAATTAAAAAAAATATTGGTGTGTTGTTTACCACAATTCAACGATCATTGAGCGATGAAAATTAAACTTTTTAAAAAATACTTTTTTTTTTCATTAACTCCATACAAGAGGCCCTGAGGAAAATAACTTCCCTCAGGGCCTATGTCATCTGGGAAGCCGGCAAATCGTTCCATAGCCGAGCTGTCGAACACAAGAACGAGTCGAAAAAACGACCCGTTCTCATGTGACAAATGTCAACCGTGTACATATGTTGGGCGCGAATTTGGCGTGTCTCCCAGCTATGCTCCGGTGCCGAAAGGATCAATGACGCTAGTTCCTCAGAGCATCTTCCATTGAAATACTGGTAGAACATGGATAGCATTCCCACCCGACGCCTGTGCTCTAAAGATTGCAATCCGTTCGTTAAGGTGGGAGAATCTATCAAACGGACCGCCTGTTTCTGCACAGGTAGTAGCACAGGAGTCGAGGGTATTTTTCAAGTGTTTTGGAGCTCCAGACCAGAGGTGGCTGTCAAATTCAACCATGGGGCGCACTTGCGATTTGTACAGGGTTAGCAGTTGTTTACTATTAAAGTATCTGCGGGCCCTGTACATTACGCCTAGTTTTTGAGAGGCTAACTTCACTCTGGCTGCGATGGAGCCCCCATACCTGAGCTGGCTATGGGGGCTCCATCGAATATTACTTGAAGTAACAAAAAAACATTGAACGAATGAAATTTTATTTCTATTTCAAATTGATAAGGCACATCAAATTTCCATATCTACTTAATCGTTGCATGCTAACGGCAAATAAATAAAATAAGAAATTTAAAAACCACTCCATGAAAATAGTTTTTAAGTAATTGATTAAGCGCCGTTTTTGTGAAAAATCACTTCAAGGGCACTTTAAAATAAATCAAATGATTAAAAAAAATTAAACTAAGAAATCAATTCGTAGGTACCTAACATAAATTACAGCATACACTTAAAGATACATAAATGTAATGAGAAGTAATAATTGAAAACTTGTAACTTAGATATTTCTGAGTTATGACATACCTACTTGTAGATTGAAATCTTTACAGCGTACAGTTGATGCAAATTGAAGGGATAACGTTATGCTACCCACTGTTTTTTTATATTAAACTCCATTGTTATTTTTATGACGAAAAATAAGAAAGAATAGGAAGTTTAAAAACGTTCGTAATATTCTAAGTTTTCTTGATTCTCAGGTTTGGCTAAATTGAATTTTGTTTGATGACTATTTAACATGTGCTTTGACACTGTGCCAGATTCCAAGTAACTGTGATAACCGCGGTTTTAATTAACCCACAGCAGTAACGATTAATGTAATAAATAAAACACTATGATTACATCTCGTAATACAGCGTCAGCGCTCTGGTGGTTATGTTCATTTGCGCATTCATTCAACACAATTTAGAAGGTGTTTGATGTAGCTTGTAGTTTGTCAGGTTCTGGGTCGTAAATCATTGTCATTTTGTTTACAATCTGTCTGGAGGTGTGCTGTAAGGATTCTTGTAATTCGTTGCTTTTAGCGAAGGTGTTTAGCTATTTTCATCTGTATCTTATGTATGTAAGTAATCTGATCATGGAAAAAATAAAGTGATGATGATTCTGTTTATATTTTACGTTCTTTAAGGATGTAGGAAGTATTTTACTACACGTCTATCGTATGTCAAATCCTTAATTTATGTATACAGTTTGTATTTGTGAAAAATTAAAATCATTTGACCATTTAAAAAAAAGAATCGTACCACTGCGTTACTGGGTTCTTACAGATATCCTCACTTACACGAGAACAATCGAGTTGTAAAAACTCAGTTGTCATAGATAATGGTTACATAAAATTACAACACAATATCTACATAAAATTATAAAACTCGTTGAAATGAAAAATAATATAAAGAGAAGTAAGAGGCACAATAGACACAAGGGATACATAATATAATTAGCAGGACTTTTTTGCGAAACTGTGTAAATTATCGACAAAAATGTCTACTCCGGTGCACTCTATTTTATTATACACGTTCGGGACAAAGGGCTAAAATAGGCGACATTTTTTTAGTACATAATAATTTCTTTAAATCAGTGTTGGTCTTAGGTCACCAACTTAAGAAAAGTCTTTTTCTGAAGGTTCACCAGACATGAAAAATATATTTATTAAAAATCTGTAACTAAGTAGCTAATATGTTATTTTCTCTGCACTAGGAAATCACCTGTCTGGTTGGGGTATTTTACAAAATAATAATAAACATTTTAATATCTAATTCTCGAGTATAAATAAGTCAAGGGATTATTAATTATTTATTTATTTATTTTATTTATTTATTTGTTTTATTTTAATATTACATTGGTTACATTGATGACATATTGCCCATCTCACTAGGTGTGAAACACCTGTGTTGAGATGGCAATTTACATAGTGGCTGTTATCCAGGTTTTTCGTTTACATGGTACAATAATTTAAAAATAATAGTTAATAATAACAGTAAAAATTATTATTTTTTTGTTTTACATTATACAATTCAAGCATGAATATGTTATGAAATACTCATTTTTATTTATCGGAGGTAATCTAAGATTTAATAATTAACTAAGCAATAAAGTTTTAAAGAAAGTATAGGTATTTCGAAAATTGTTTTAGATGTTTATATCAACAGTTATAAATTTTAAAAAACAAATCGCTTTTGTGTACAACTTTTTTTGGTACAAGATCTCAGTTTTTTTAGTGTTCTAAATAACGTAGAGATATATTTTCTTTCGTAATTGTGCCGTTGTTTGCTTTGGCGCATTGTAGCAACCGATGCAAAAACTGACGTAGTTCTACATCCGCAAAACGCTCGACCCCTTAATCAAATCGTACTTAACCTGTTTGCCATCATTCGCAGGTGGGCGGCACTGGAAAATCCCGCGAACACCTTCAGAGACCTACTTTTAACTCTCAATCACATTTTTTACCCGATGATTATAAGATAATAAATGGTTAAAATCTCAACTACTTTTCAAACGTTAAATATGACCCCCGGGCCATTTTTTGCGCAACACTTGCCAAAAAAACAATTGCATTTTTTTATTATCGCTTTTTATGTCTTGTCAGTTAGTTCTGCCAGTTTGGTGAATCGTCAGTAATGAATTATTACAACTAAAAACGTTATACTAACTTACTCCACAGGGAAACATGTGTAATACATGCTGGGAGACAGTGTGCCGCAAAAAACCGGCGTAAAAAATGTTAATGATGGTTCATGCAGATTTTGCGAAGCAGTCAGTTAACTGTTGTCTGAGATCTAGATCTAGGACATAAACTGTGTAATTCTGGTTATAAAAAACTTTTTTTTTCTACTTAGGGGCATCTTAAAGCACGTGTCCATCTGGACATGCTCGATTACGATTTTATAATTTATGTACGGTTTTTTTTATCCTTATAGTTACATAGATTAATTATTATGATTGACAAGTCAAAAAGAAGAGTGAAATGAATGTAGTAGGGTTGTTCTTCTTTTTAACCTACATAACTTTTACCACTCTTGTCACATTTCCACCATTCTGTCACAGTTTGTTTTTACTATAAATGAATTTTCTCTGGATCTCAGAGGGAAAATTGTAGCAAGGGGGGAAGGAGGCCTAAAATGCCTATTGGGGGTGACAAATACGAGCTGCATGTATAACTATTTCGAATGACAACCCACGTGACAGAATTAACGACTAGGTAAAAGACAGATTTTTGAGACTTTTAAAAATATTTTATTAAACATCATTAAAAATAATAATTGCTGTTACTTAATAGGTTACCTTTTGGAGTTTAAAAATAGTTTTATATTTTATGTCGACATATCATTTTTTGTAACATCATAGAATATACGCAAGTCAAGGTGGCAGAAGATAACTGTGATTTGTATGAATTACAGTTCTATTACGAGGAGTTACAACTCTGTAAAGTAATTTGTACCACAAAAATATAAACACATTTTTTTAAAACGCACACAGTCGTTACGTCTTTAGTACAGAAGATTTCTAAGTAATTATAAAATAATAATATTGGTAATTCTGTTGAATTTTTCTCCAATAACTGGTGGAGACAACTTTATGTAGGTTAAACAGAAGAACGACCCAGTAACAAAAGAACATGGGCAAGACAGAAGATAAAAAATGCTTAATTGCTCAACATTTGCCATCCGTCACAACACCATTTAGAAATATCATAGTCGACATATTCTCACTAAGGTTATTTTTTAAAATAAGGCACCTGCTAATTCGTTAAATTCCAGATGCTTAGCAAGTTTAGTTATTTTGAATAATCTGCAATGCAGAAACATTGAACTGTTCTGTACCTAATTGGAACAGGATAGCGGAATGCTTTTTTCTTTTTAACTATGTACATAAATAATTCTGTACATCGCGCATCGTCCCGTGCTGTAGCGTGAATAGGTGTGGTAGCAATTTGCAGCCGAAAGCTCAATTTCAGGCCTTGTTATGTAAATTTAACAGTTATTTCGAAGGATAAAGAGTCGTAAACTTGCAGAATTTATGTAAAAATACAGTTGTGTCCCTCACGTAGGCAACCCTCCAGAGCATTATGTTAATGTGCCACATATTGGTTACACGAATGATTTTGTACTGGCGTAAATTACGAGTGGCTAACATTACATGCCGAAAAATTGCACTTCAAGAAAATTACACAATTCAAATTTTAAATTTTATAATAAATTATACTAGCGCAAACCCATGAATAATCACGGGATGTTATAATGTTATAATTAGGGGATGTTATAATGTTATAATGTTATAATTAGGGATGCCTCAGGATCATTACCTGTCAAAATAATAATTAGAGACGATCGGAAATTTACCTTTCACGTGAGCACTGTTAGTAAATTAAAATGTTTTATTTTTCGTGTATTTTGCTGTGTTGCGCTGCCTTCTTCTTTAGCCAACGTTTCGGACAGCGTTACAGCGACCATCATCAGGGCAAATGTGTAATTACAATACGCGTTACATTACATTCAGCTAACATTGCACATCTGCCCTGGCGATAGATACTGTAACGCTGTCCGAAACGTTGGCTAAAGAAAAGGTACCATGGTATCATATCCCAAAAATGAATCCGAAAATCTCATAACATAACCGATAGTAAATTGAAAACTCATTATTCAGATTCAGATTTTCAAAGATATAAAAATATATAATTATTAAAATGAAATGGTACCTACTCTCTCACTTGTCTCATTTAATACTTATCAGTTTCAATTTTGAAAATAAAAAGTTCATTGAAACTGAATAATTTTAACGGAAATTAATATTATTAAGGATGGGTTGTTTCACAGAATTTGAACAAGTCATAATTTGATACGTCACGCGACCTAGTATGTAAATATGTATTTTTGAAAAATCCGCCCCCCCCCCCCCCCCCCCTCCCCCGGACAAACTCTGCAGATCTACATTTATACTGCCAAGAAGAATGCACGACCACACGACCAAAGTACCATGAATTCACGAATTTTGTCATTTATCAAACGCTATTTTACCTGTAGTATTTTGCTAATAGCCCTGTGCGAGCTTCGTGTGAACTGTACCATTAATGTCTCTCTTTCTTTCAAAAAGACGAACGCTTTTACATAACATTAGAGCTATTGCAGTAGGTATAAAAATTTATCGTTTAGCGACTATTTATTGCTTTCGATATACGTTTAAAGGCTTTTAAGGTGTATTATTATTTATTATAACTGCCAAATATAGTAGAGTCAAATAACAGAAGAGTTCGTATCGACGGTCCCGAAGAACAATGTCAAATCTGCTAAAAATTGAAAAAGTTTTTGGGCTTATTTTAATTTCCTTTCGATGATTTAAAACTTTGTATTTTCGGAATTTTGAATGAAGCGCAAAATATTAAGGACGGGTTGTTTCAAAAAATTTGATGGATTCATCAAATATTTGAAGTTGATTTTCACGTTCTGTGTAAGTTCTATTCAAGTTCTGTGATTATTTCAGTTTTGTGAAGCAACTGTCCTATAACGATGTAATAACAGAACATGAATGAATAGAACTTACACAGAACGTGAAAATCAACTTCAAATATTTGATGAATCCATCAAATTTTTTGAAACAACCCATCCTAAAACAACCCTATATTTCTTGATCTCAAAAAGTAAAAAAAAACAGAAAGAAAACTTTAAGCAGCTCTACTGTAAAACTAAATCGCACATCTGACACCGTTCTTCGTATGAACTATCGCGTCGTCGGTCCTCGGGACCGCCGCGTCGTTACGACACCAGACATACATGTTAACGGTCCCGAAGAACAATATCGAATGTGCCATTTTGTAGTTTTGCAGTAGAACTGTTTAAGGCGGTACACAATCCTAATAATTTTTGTTTGCTCAAAACTCACATTTTAATCATTTCCGACGAATTCGTAACTATATTAACTTTTTTATTCTATCAGACGCCTTGGGATTTAAGTTTTTTTATATTTCAGATTAATAAAAAGAATACCTTACTATTAATATATTTAACGTACAACTATTTTAAAACTTTGTAACCCGATTTCAGCTATAAAGCACCAGATTTTATTTTTCCAGACGATGAATTAATAATTTCTGGAGGTATTCATTTAGAAACATCCTATATATTAGTTACACGTTCTTCAGAATTAATTAAAATGAACCCGGCGAAAAGGTCGAATCTCCAGGCCTGCTAGGGCGAATTCGACCGTACGTCCGTCCAATGCGCCGTGCCGCAGGCATACATTTGTTTACACGCTTTCTTCACTTACGTCGTTAAGATTCCCACATAATTTGTCTTCTTCTTCTTTTCTTTGATAGGGCAAATTCAACAGTAGGTCCGTCCAATACAAGGGTCGCGAGTCGCAATTTATATACACGGCTTCTTTACTTACGTCGTTAAGATTCTGAATATATTTTAGGGTATTGTGTCATCTTAATGTTTCGTTTTTGCCTTTTTACTGTTTTTTTTTGGATCGAGAAATATAGTCTTGTTTTCAGATTTTGCATTTCATTAAAAATTCCGAAAATACAGAATTTTAAATCATCAAAAGGAAATTAAAAAGATTTTCAATTTTTAGTAGATCCGTCATTGTTCTTCGAGACCGTCGATGTGTTTGAAACGAAGAACGTCTACCAAGACAGATAACTCCAGTCGGCAAATTGCATGATGGTTAGGTAGTTAATTAGTTGAGTACAGGAATTGTACGAAAGAAACGTTTTCGTTAGGTCAAGTGTTTTACGAGTTAGATAATTTAATGGCGCTAAATCCTCTGCCAACGAAGAAAGTAAGTCGATTAGTATCGCGTGTGTGGAGATGTGGAGATATTACTAATTAATGCGGACACACATACATAAATATTTTGGCACTGACAGAAGACCAACGCGCTGAGAATCTTAAATTCGCAACCCGCTTCCATTTTCACGAATAAATTATGTGTTCCGTGCTTGGCCGTGAAAGTAAACCCGTGGAGCGAAATGACTGCTGGAATAGTAACCGATTTTACCTTTGTTTATATTTCGGTCTTATCTGAAATTTTGCGATACCCGAGTAAGTCATAAATAATTGAGAATATCTTTTATCTTAGTGCAGAATAACGATATTTCAAATATTTCAATTATCGTTTTGCAATTAATCTAGCAGAATATACATTTATTAGACCTCCGTGGTATCGCTGTAAACTTGTTGGCTCTGGGCCCATAGGTAGTGGTTTTAAAACACGGCAGTACTAAATTTAAAGACATCAAAGCGTTCATTATTATAAGTTTATTTGTTGACCTCTAGCTTATTTTTCTTTTATTTATTCAATAATATTAAAGTAATAATATTATTTAGTTTACAATTAAACAGAATTAAAAAATACAAAATTCCTAAAAACCCTTGTTTTCAGGAATTTAGTATTTGCACCACGATCTAAAATTGCCGATTTTTAGAGTAGCGAACATTTAGAGACCACCTATACAGAATAAAACCTTGATTGATATGAATAGGAATGCATTCCTGGACGTGCTAGTTATACTAATACGTAAGTGCTAGGCTTTTATTATTTTTATTTTATTCTTGTCTATTTTAATTTATAGACTCTATTTTATTTGAAAAATATTTAAATATTTTTTTTATTCAATTTATAAAAAAAAAAAATTATTTGCAAGCAATTTTATAATTTATTAAGTCTTGTTTCAATTCGGATATTTATATTCTTGTATTTTTAAGACTTTCTTGTTTGCTTTTTTCATTACCCGTAGAAATAAATAATAATTGAAGGACTGTCATCGAGGTAAGACGTTTCTTTGGACAATAATAGGAAGAAAATTCCTTATTTAAAATTTTTTAAAAGTTACATACAACATGTACTTTATAATTAAGTAGGAATCTACTTACAAATCTTATGAAAAGCCAAAAATCGCACGAGAGGAAATAATAATCAAAATTATTAAACACAAAAAAACTAAAATTACATATTTTAAATGACTGAAGTTATACCTTTTAAAAACATATAATTTTTACGACCATGGTAATCACCAAGTCGGTCTCTGAATTATATCGGCACCTGCATTAGTAATTTCTTATCTGCTAACTTTTAGCAAATTTCAAATGGGTACATGTTAGATATAAGTTATCAGAAAATCATCAAGCGAGAGAATTTGTAAGGAATAAAATATATAAAAATGAAAGAAAATCAATAAGAAATCAAAAAAATATAGGTTTTAATTTTTTTTATTCTCGAATAAAATACGAAACTGAAGGTATTTTTGTGTTGACGAATAAATTTTCTATAACTTTTACCTATATACTATATTTCTACCAATTCATTACATAAGTTTTAAATCTATTAAAAAAATATATGCTATTCTTGATAACATCTCACTACGCCGAAACAGAAACTATATGAAATTCCCTCGATAGAAAAAATCTCAAAGTATGCTTCGAAAATTATTATAAACACGCTTTTTCAGTTATTTTAAAGTTACATGAAAGAAAAAATTCACAGTGTTTCTTTAAACACTCTCCACGAAATTTAGGCTCTCTTTTAAACGAGTCATGTTTTATTAAACATTTTCGTTTACTATTATCGTTTTTTTAAAATTCCTCTCTAAAATTCGTATTTACATATCTCTCTTTCCTTCCTTTTGAGTGGGTACAATGGGCCTTAAAATTAACCATTTTCGATTTGCCGCTAAAACGTTATGTTTGTTTTTATTCGTGAATTCGACGGCGTTGATGTCACGCCGGGAAACGACGGTGACAACCGTCTTACCAGACTTTGACTGCATCTAAGAATTATTAATGCTTCAAACAAAAGCAGTCCAAAATTGCACTGCATCTTTTCTATTTTATAATTTTATTGAATACGTTTATTGTACATGTAAATTAGAACCAGAGCATATCCCAAAATTTAAAAATTCATACTGTGTAGTAAAAATAAACAGTTTTTTTTAAAATATTTCTCCTATAAAGCTAGCAAAATGATCGTTTACTAATTTTCTAGTTAAGCGAGGTAAGGTGGCGCTATATTTCTAAATTAAATAGTATAGAACTTACTTGAAACTTTTTCGGCAAGCGCATAACTTTCGGCACGGGTTGTAACGAGGTAATTCATATCACGAGGCAGTTTACGATAAGCGAAAACTACGTGACATGACATCCTGAATCAATCATTGCTTGAACCACATTGTTGTGAGGACACTTTTCACCATTAAATGAAATTGAAAATTTGAGGTCCTCCTAGCATATTGTGCTATCTAGTACACGAATGCTAATAGAAATTGTACTCCTTAGTGTATTTGGAATATTACATTGCTCGGATATAAAACACACGATAATTAAAAATGACTATTTATTTAAATTTATACGATACATGAATAGTTTATGGTTACCATAAAATGGTACCATAAAGTGGGAGGGAAGGCGGAAAAGGCGGAGTTGGAATGCGTGAGGGGAAAGGGACGCGGGAGGGGAAGGGAAGGCGGAAGGGGAACGGGACGAATGGGAGAGGACACGCAGGGAGAAAAAAATGTCTTTGTTAAGTATCATTGCAACGCAAGCCGGAAACTCGCTAGTAATAATATAATAAAACGCATATAAAACTAAGTAACACATAAATGTGGCTGAAAGAGGTCATCGAAAAAACTCCAATGAAGACAATAAAAAGGGCATAGAAGACAAACAAATTATAATTAAATAACTTTAGTCTGCCTCGGCACAGGACCCTTTGGTGAGGAGGACTAACAAATACAATAATTTAATTTCACCCTTATATTTTGTATAACCAATTATTTTATACAGTCGTTAAAATAAAAATGATGCAAATAAAAAATAAAAATTGAAAACGTATCCGTACTAGACATTTGTTACATCTTTTGGTTAAAAACTATGTTATTCAGTATGTTTTGGCATTTTGTCTCAAATCCAAGTTTAAGTTTTTTTATGAAAAAGACCTCGCAGACGCTCTTCTTAAGGGGCATCCATAATTTACGTCACATGAATTTCATGATTTTTCGACCCCCCCCCCCCCCCCCGACCCCGTGACACATCGTCACATTTGTGAGACTCCATCCCCTCTAGTGTGACGTCACAGAGCTGATGACCCCCCCCATACCCCTTGTCACACAATGTCATTCTCTACTCCCCCCCCCCCCCCCCCTTAAGGTGGGACGTAATTTATCGACAGCCCCTAAGTCGGTCCCTCATTGCTGAGGAGTGTGGTCCCCAATCCAATTTGGGCAAGACTCCTCCATTTTCGCGGTTCTGCGCTGCGTGGAGATCTGCAGACACTGAAGTACCGGACGCATATGAAACTTGGTCACTTCAGTGCATTAGTGACCTTTCTCCTACCTTCCACTTTTTCAAGGTCTACGAGTTCCTTCAAGTGTGAATCCTTAGTTTGGCGAGCAACATGTCCAAAGTGTCGAAAATATATGAGTTGAAAGCCTATTGTGGATGCCTGGCTCTTCCAGAATGGACATACATAACGCCATGCTGTCCATGGAATCCTCATTTTCTCCCAGCACCACATTTCGAGGAAGTTTATACACTATTTATCTGGCTCCGCCTGTACAGAAATACGGGGAAAATCAGCGTCCGGACGAGTCTCATCATCTCATCTTCAGTATGCATTTGTCACTCCATATGTTTTGCATTTTGTATTGAATTGTATTTAATTGTTTACTTGTTTCCCGTTGCTGAAACAATCCAACAAACAATCCATATTCAATATGCAAAAGGATAATTAAGTAATTTGTTACCTGCTCTTCAATCGACGTATTTGCAAGTTGCGACGATTTTAATATGAAAAGAACATCGTATGATTTCTACAGCATTTAATGAACTGGAAAGTGGATTACAATACACGATTTACATGTGGAAAGGGCTTATTAACATTCAGGACGATTGCCAGTTGTCTTGTGAAGAAGATCATAATAATAAACTGTGTTTTCAATATGACAATGGAATCCAGACAAGACTGCAAATTAGCAGACCCGGTGCGGACCTCAAGTATACACAAGCCAAATAGAAGATGGAGGTTATTTTATTTTATTTTATTTATTTAGGAAAGTTAACAGCAAATCATAAATTACAAAATAATACAATAAGAAAATAGTTAATTATGCCAATTATAAACTTCCACTTATGTTAGTAAATGATGTGTGACATAATAAGGTGTTTTCTGTATAAGTTTTTTTTTTTTTGTTACAATATGTGAGAGGGGGGGTGAGGAGAAATAAAGGATGAGGATTAAGAGGCTAAGGATGGGAATAGAGAGGAGGGAGGGGTAGAATTGAACTTCCTAGTTTGAGTCATGTTGTTTAGCGATTTTTCGTTTTACGTCACGTAACGTCGAGTTAAAAATGTCAATGTGGTTATAATTTAAGTTAAATAAATGAGTGGATCTGTAGATAAATGAATTCTGTTTGGAGTTGGTCTTGCAAAGAGGGAGATTAAAAGTAAGCGACTGTCTACTGTTGCGGTATTCTTCATTCACGCGAATGGAGTGTCTGGGTTATATTGTAGTTATTAATTTGGTGTGGAAAACGACGCAACGGTCCAATCAGAAACAATTACAATGCCCTAAAATGCTGAAAAACGCAATACATTTTTGAAATTATGTTTGTGTGAAGAAGTACCTATATATTTGTTATTGTGTTTGGGGTGTTATGCCGTGTTTCGCTACCTCCTTCTTTAGCCAACGTTTCGGACAGCGTTACAGTGTCCATCATCAGGGCAGATGACCGATGATGGACACTGTAACGCTGTCCGAAACGTTGGCTAAAGAAGGAGGTAGCGAAACACGGCATAACACCCCAAACACAATAACAAAAATACTTTTTGGCCGTGAAAACCTAAAAACATACAAGTACCTATATATATTAAAATTTGTTCCAGGCAGGGGTGGTGAACACTTGGGAAATGGGGTGACAATTTTGCGAGGCACAATGTGAAGTTACTTTTATTTTATATTTGGCACAGTTATAGTTTCGAATGGAAACCACTCAAAATTTGATATAGATTGGCATAGGGATAAATCAACCTTATGGTCAACGTAACACTTTATTTATTTATATTTATTTACCCCCTAGTGGGCTTTTACATGAATAGAAGGAAATTTATATTCACAATATTAATTATGTGTGTTACAAAATCAATAAGACAGAATAAATAAGAGTGCAATTAACTCAAGATATAAAATATTATTTAAGAGAAATGAAATAGTGTGAGTTGTACTTATTAAAAAAAACTAATTCAATTTAGCTTAAAATATATATACATACTATCAATAATAAGTCCATGACGATATTGTTGACCCATGTCAATAATTTTTTGGGCATTGCAGATGGCTACTATTAAGATTAAATAATAGTAATAATAGTTTGACATAAGCGCTGTTCTAATGAAAAATCAAAAACCTCTAGGGCGCTGTGCACATATTTTTTGTTCTACCAATCACTATAGATAATCTGTGTATGTACTGCAAAACTTATAGCTTTTTTTTTGTTATTGTTTTTGGGGTGTTATGCCGTGTTTCGCTACCTCCTTCTTTAGCCAACGTTTCGGACAGCGTTACAGTGTCCATCATCAGGGCAGATGAGTAAATGATATTGGTGAGAGTGTTTACTTATGTGTGTCGAAGCGATACCGTGCTGCCAGCTCCATTTCTCTACGAGCTGGTGTTAGAAAAAATTCAGCATGGTTTTTTGCGATTAGCTTTGGTGTAGCCGTCAATTACTGGATACCAAGAACTATTGAGCTTAGCTCCGTCGTCTCTGTTAATATTGATGGGGTTTTTATGGATTTCAATTGCCTCCGTAATTAGGCGTGCTCTGTAAGTTTTGGGTCTTCCCAGGACTTCAGGAACAAATCCAAAGTAATGGCCGGTTTCGATTAAGTGCTCGGCGATTGCCGATTTGTCAGGGTGGCCAAGTTTACAAGCACGAAAGTGTTCCAAAATCCTTTTGGAGATCGTCCGCATATATCCAATATCATTTACTCATCTGCCCTGATGATGGACACTGTAACGCTGTCCGAAACGTTGGCTAAAGAAGGAGGTAGCGAAACACGGCATAACACCCCAAAAACAATAACAAAAATACTTTTTGGCCGTGAAAACCTAAAAACATACCTAACTTATAGCTTTGTTTCTGGTGTCGGTTCACGACCAAATGTTATACTTAACTGTAAAAATGATTTCCAGGATTTTCTTATCCTCGTGTTTAACTGTGACATAGAATTATTGTGTATGGTATATTTGTACCGTTGATATTAAATAAATAAATAACTCAAGGCTCACAGAGTGCATCCCCCAGCTCTTCTGTAAATAACACAAAAACAATATAATATACATGCAGAGTGAACAGGAAAAAAATACCTAATTGGTTTTGATTTCCAACAATGATTTCACTTGCCGTTCTCCTAAAGAGCGCAATTCTGAATTGTAACCGTGATTTTGCCATGATAAGTGACCAACAGGAATGCGAAGAGCTAGATTTACTAATCTTCATTTACCCTTTCTCCCATACCTCGCCTTATTAATTTCGGGATTCCACAACATTTGTGATGCCATAATTGGGATTCTGTGTGTGGTCAATCCATTAAAAAAGACGATCAATTTAAATGGTTTCATTTGCCTACATTTATTTAAATAAAACCAAATCATTGAGCAATTATCGAAGGAAATGATGATCTATCGTGGAATTAAATTCAATATGTAGTTACATCGAGTTAGGCAACAATGGGCAGTTAAAACTGTAACGAACATTATTAATGTTAATAACACATCCGTGGATTAAAATTAATTGGCTGGGTATGAGTTAGAAAATGATACGCATAAAGTTATGCATGTATGTCAGACAACGGGACGATTCGTTTGGCGAAGTGATCTAGGTATCAGGTAAGACACATGTTACTCGTGCACTGACAGGTACTAAAGCCTGTTTATATATGTGTTAATATAGTTATATGTACATTCCTAAGGACGTCAAAAGAGCCTCCTGTCGAAGAAGGCAATTTATCTATCGATCATATTGGCGTGCTCGATTCCCAATGCTGAAAAAGAATTAATTTACGCTGAAGAAAAATAATTTCCCTTTGTATAAAAAAGTATAACATTTGTAAACAAGAAAATTCTTAGTACTATCAAAAATTTTATCCATTTCTTAATTATGACGAATCAAGGTTCAAAATGACACTAAATTTGTCCATTTGGATAAAAATTCTTTGACAAATCGGACATTAAATGTGAAAAATATCACCAAATTTGTCGATTTTGACATTTTTTTTGACAAATCGGACCACATCCATGTGCAAAATCTCATCATTTCAATGGGCCAAAAATAATAAATAGTACAATTTACCTAACTATATTTTTTTAACTGTCAGATCAGAAGAACTTTTGACCAAGTGGTGTATTCTGCACTTAGAATTGTCCAAAAAAAGAATTGTCCAGGTGGACAAATTTGATGATTAATTAATTATTAATTTAAAATAAAACAATAACTTTGTAAACACCACTTTTTATTGCCACCACCAATAAAAAGTGGTGTTTACAAAGTTATTGTTTTATTTTAAATTATAATGTCACATCACAAAGTATCTGCTTCATATGAACAAATAATTATTAATTGTTTTTGTGTTTTATTCGTAGAACTCCATTTTTTCGTGTTTACCCTAACACTTAGTGGGAGAAACAGATTCCGAACCCCACATAATTATCTCTCAATTAGTTTATCAGCAAATTAGTTTAACCGGTAATATATCAATATTACCTTCAAAAATTGACATTTAAAATCGTATAAATAAGTCTTCTAACAGGTGATTAACCACAGTTTGAAAATGGTCTTGCAAACCGAAACAGCTGTAATAAAAATACATACTAAAATACTTGCAAAACTTGATAATAAAATTGACAAATTTAATTTTAATTAAATTTAAAAAAATTATGATATTTTGCAGATTAGAATTGTCCGAATTGACGAAGAATATTGTCCAATAAACAAATTTGATGATATCTGACACACTAGTATTGGGCAAAGAATTGTCGAAATGGACGAATTTTTTTTGCATTCATTCTCATCGCCATTGAACGTAAAAAGGGGCAAAACTCTACTAACGGACCAACTCAATTCGGCGAAGCCAAAAAAAGCCGACTGCAGAGTCTAGCAGCCAAAAACATGCACGTTATTATTATTTCAAGTCAGTACGTATTTAAAAAGTAGGTTCTTCCTCATGTGTGTCAGTTGCCATTTATATTCAAGTCATCGTTGTCCGAATAGATTCCTCGCGCTACAATGTTCGCATAAATCAATAATAGGCCGAGATCTTCATCGCTCTAGGACTGGACCTTTCTAGTACGATGCTTATCGTGTTAATCCTGAAACAAATGAAAAATAG
Organism: Glyphotaelius pellucidus; assembly: GCA_936435175.1. Taxonomy (NCBI): domain Eukaryota; kingdom Metazoa; phylum Arthropoda; class Insecta; order Trichoptera; family Limnephilidae; genus Glyphotaelius; species Glyphotaelius pellucidus. Next base: position 12,844,641 of record OW386553.1, read on the forward strand.
TTTAGAATAAGTTTCGATCGAATGTATTATTTTTTGTTGCATTAGTAGCAATTTAGTAAATTGTAAAAAAAAATCATGATAAAAAGTGTACAAATATAAAAATAAATAAATTTCAATTTGTGTAGGTAGGAAGCACATGCACATTTACTAGGAAGGAGCAGATATTTTTTATCTAAATCGAAAAAAACTTTTATAACTGTCATTTATCGAATTCGGAGTGTTTTGTTTTAATTTTTTGTAAACGTCAAAACCAAATAACAACTTAATTTTTTTACTTTGAATTATTGGTTTTTTCAAAAACTTCTTTCAATATAATATTCTACAGTTTCACGATGGCTGATGCACTAAACCATCAAATTGAAGTCAATAAGCTGATAGCATCCATTGAAAAAGATACAGGAATCAGCATTAAAGGCCTGAAGAATCATGATGACATTTTGTTCAAAATTAATCAGTACGTGAAGAATAAAGAAACTAAAATTCGAGCCATTGAAGAGAACAAAAAAACTATTATCAGTAGTATTTTGAAAGAAAAAAAATATCTCGAAAAACACAAAATTGTTTTGAAGCGACGAATCAGAAAAAAGAAGAAAATTTCTGTCTTAAAAGTAGCAAGCGAAACGGATGCAAATATTGAGGAAGAAGGTAGTTCCATTAATCTCTCTCAGACAGCTAGTTCCAGCGCCTTAGGTAACGTAGAGGTAAAAACGATCAGTGAAGATGATGTCAAACCTAAACGCAAGATTAGCAATAAAGTGAACAAGCGCAAGAGCCGGAAATCTGCCCCTCTGGCAAAGCAATCAATTGATTTAGAGGAAAAAAAGGTCATCATTAAGCCCCCCAAATCTGCCACTGAAGCCTGTAAAGATATTCTCCGACATATATCTGAAGTAGACAAAGGTCAGTTAGCTACCGTTGGAACAAACACAATGACGTATGACGCCATTAAATACGGAATGGAGCGAACATACTGTCTCAGAGATTGGCGAGAAGTGTTCTTTTCCAAACCGGAAAATTTCAATTTTTATGACTTTGTCAATGGAAACACTTACAAAAAATTTGTAAAATTAACCAACAAGACTGCGAAAGTCGTCGCATGTCGTTTTCATTCTGTGTACTACCCGGATTGCCTGCATATGGATTCAGATTTAATGAGCGTAGACTTTAAAAACGAAGTGAAACTTTACCCTGGACTTTCGATCCAGTTCAACATCACCTTTTGTCCAAAAACTCTGGAAAATGATTTCAAAGTGGAACTCATCTTTTTGGCAAATATAAACAATTATATGGCTTTCTTGCCGATTCCCGTCGAAGGTATATTAACTGATTCTCTGATAGTTGTGGAACCATTAACTGTGGATTTCGGAACGAGACCTGTATGGCCAGTCAAAGACAAATCAAAGAAATACAGGAAAGAAATCATTATTACGTGTTCAGGAAGGAGACCTATTGAATTATATATCAAGAAATGCGACGAAGTAGCCCATACGTATAAACCATTCAGCACACCTGAAGACTCTGTTCATTCTATCAAATCTAAAACTTCAACAATATTAACTAATAATCAAAATACGAATCGATCTGAATCTGATCTATGCGCCACTGACAGTGAAATAATTGTGAACGAAGAGTTATCCAAAACTACACTTTGCGTTTCAGAAATTTTGGAAGAATGTATTGGTTTGGCTATCGACGTATTCTATTTTGAAAAGAGGCATATTACCCTTCACCCTAATAGACCAAACAAAGTTTACGTGTGGTTCAAGAACGCAAAGAATCTTGGATTACATCAAGGACAATTCAATTTAGAATTTTACAAGTACAGTAATAAAGTCTCAGATCAAAAGACTCTAACACTTTTTACAAAGAAGAAAATAACACTGTTCTCAGAAACTTACGACCTGCCTTTAGTTATAACTCCGACAACTTTAGATTTGACTTCCGCAAAAAAGACACTTGGAGGTATTTCAAGTTCGTTTGCTATATATAACTCGCACAAGAACTTATCCACATACATAGAAATAGTTGAAACAAAACTTTCAAAGCATACGATTTCCATAACACCAGATAATGTATTTATTCAGCCTATGAAATTACAGAAATTCAATATTTCATACACAGCGAAAAATAAGTCGAAAGAAGATATCTTAAGAGATTCCGTTGTCAACATCTGCGTCTCAATAATAGCTAAAATCAAAAGCGAGAAATATCAGATGGCCCCTCCTCTGCACATCCAAATATATGCCCCTTATAACATCTAAATTATGAAGACATAAAAAAATATATGTAGACATTTATATACATATCTAACACCTACATTATTATTATTATATATAAACATAAAAAATAATTTAAAATATTTCAAATGTATCCCGAATAATGAAAAAAATATATACTTTATTTTCTGAAAATGTTTCACTTTCTACGAGCATTTTATTTCCTGCCTTTTTGAAGATATTTGATTATAAATGTTAAGAAGGTATTTATCCCACGAGAATGAATAATAACAATGTTTCAATGATTTCTTTTACGTACGTGAAACGTTATATTAAAACCGTGATAGATTTTTTGTATTATATATATTTTTTACTAAATGCACAGGAATTGCTGATTAAAATCTGTCGGGTACGTCCTGCACACCCTGTATAACAAACACACACATCATTAATCTTTTTCGTTCTATTGTTTGCAGATTAAACAAAATGGAATTAAGAAATTTGACCGTTGTCTTATTGCTGATTGGTGTCAGTCAAAGTTCAAGTGGTTTTGGATCCGCAGAAACAGACAGAAGGTCGAAAATAAGCGACTCAAGCAACCCTTCCTCACGAGACAGAAAACCTATAGAAATAAAGGATGTGTACACGAAGCATTCAAGAGCAACGGAGGAATTAGAAGAGGATCACAGCATGGACGACAAAAGAAAGTTAGATAAATCTGATATCCCGCATTCAAGGCAGAAGAGATTGCTATGGATAACGAATGATGGGAGATTGGCTTTCCCGCCTGGAACAACTTTGTTAATAACTCCTACCCTGGCCTTACCCTTCGTCAGGCATCCACCGGAGGGTTTCTTTTCCAACATTTCTATCAGTATTCCCTTGACGAGTAAGTACAATTAAATATTTTAACCACCACTAAAATCCTCACCAATCACTCTAAATTCTAGTTCTCTTCACAGTTTCACAGTTGCATCGCGCCTCTGGAACAAGCTGCCGCCTGATTAGCTTTGACCAGACGATGCGCAGCTAGCGTATGAGGCAGTTCACACATATCAAATAAATAATTTGACAGTCTAAAGAGAAAAAAAGGTTTTGAATTCATCTGTAGTTATAATAATATTTTAGGGGCCGTTCCAATGTTGTTCAACTATTGCTTAAATTCCATGATAGTTGATCTCTGGAAAGTCGGCCCTCCGCCATACTTATGGACAATATGCAGTCGGTGTAGGAAAATACGACAAACCTACTTACACAAAATATAACTAAGTGTCCCCGAAGGGTTGTGCAGAGAGGATGTACCATTGGAGGGCACCCACCACTTTCCCAACGGCTGTGTGAGGAAACTGATTGTTTAACCTCCTTAGCCGCACACGCAGGACTCTAATTTTTTTTGTAAAAAGGAAGCTACATTTATTTTTAAACGAATCTAGACCCTCCAATGACCATGCATGCATGATTGTTAGTAAGAGGGAATAATGTATGCATACTTACATTTGCAGGAGGATGTACCACCAAATAACAAAAGTATAAACTTTTTTCATTCAAATGCATCAAGGATAAAACCAATTGTCTATTTTTCTTCTTCTTCAATGGCGCTACAGCCCATTTCGAGCCTTGGCCTCCTTAAAAATAAACCTCCACCGCTCTCTGTCCTCGGCAGTTATCTTCCAATCTGCAACATGAAGCAGTTCCCTTGCATCCTTCCTGACATCATCCTCCCATCTGCCCGCCTTCCGTTTACCTTCCAGGTTTCCTATTAGAACCTTCGTCGGTACTCGTATGCTTGGCATTCGGTGCACATGTCCGGCCAAAAGATATGTTGTGTGTGTAGGAATCTGGGGATCAGAGTGTCCAGGAGTGACGGACGTACGAGTCCAACCCTTCCATTACGGTGCAAGGCGAGGGGTCGAGATAGTTCTGCTGGAGAGTTTAAAGGTCTCCTTCAACCAATCTACCCCGATAATTTTATACATAATTTTGAATAATCTACATAAACAAAACATTGCCCACATAAAATTTGATTATATATTATATTTGACGGAAAAGGACTATTCTGATGCTAAAAAAATGTCTACTTACTGAGAAGGTACTGTTTTTCTGGTTATTTTTTTTAAATTGAGGCAAGACTCATCCGCAGGTAGGATTAAGATCTTGCGAAAACGTTTAACATTCCGAAAGTGGCTTTAAGTTATTGACTAAACACGGAGATTACATTATCAGCATTTAAAAAAAAATACATATTTATAGTTGCTTTTTAAACAGGTAAACCCTATCCAGGTGACCCCGATTTAAATAAAACTGATGTCGCAAATTTACAAAAGGCCTTTCTACTCCTAGTCACGCCAGTGAAATTGATTATCGATTCAAGAAATAGTGCGCGTACTATTCAATGAAAAAATTAGTTTACTTTCGTCACACGCACAGGTCCACAAAACGGTAATGCGTGTTTTCATCCCGCGACAAAATATCCTCGACAAAATATCCTACGGACAAAACATCCCCCAACAAAATATCTACTAAAACTTAACCTAACCTAACAAAAAAATGGGACAAAGATAAAACAGACATCTTGTAAAGACGATAAATTATTATAGTAAAATGGGACAAAAATAATACAGATAACAATAATTTATTGTCTTTACAGGATGTCTGTATTATTTTTGTCCCATTTTTTGTTAGGTTAGGTTAGGTTAGGTTTTAGTAGATATTTTGTTGGGGGATGTTTTGTCCACAGAATATTTTGCCGGAAAATATTTTGTCTGGGATATTTTATCGCGGGATGAAATGTTGCGGAACCCCACAAAACACCTCTACCAATTCATCTTTTTTTATGTTAATGACGTGTGGCACATAATTAGAAAAAGTTATAATAATAAATTATTTATTTCAGGTATAAAGTTAAATTACGAGATGGAAATATTGTGTTAAGTATTTTGATATTGTTTCTATATGCAGTGTTGTGTGCGTTTTGTTTTGACTATCCATCTCTTCCGATATATTTTGTCAAAAATATGTAGAGGTACCTACTACACTGCACAAATAATTTCTAGAAATGTGATCTGTAACGATTTAGGCAAAAGAAAACTGAAGAGCGATTCTCTATCTTTTGTGGGATCGTTATCGAGATACGGACGTGATCTCCTGTCAGATTTGTGTGATTATTACGTATTTATTTAACATATTTTATTTTAGCACGTTTTAAACACGAACGCCTGCAAACATGCATGATTATTTATTCATTTAATGTACGTTGTACATAGAAAAAGCAAATAAATCACACAAACTTGAAAGGAGATCACGACCGTTATCTCGATAACGATCCCACAAAAGATAGAGAATCGCTCTTCTAATTTGATTAATTTACAAAAGATCTTTCCACATCTTGATTGATAGGATAACTTTCGGTAACTTTTCATCGTTCCCTAGTACAACTGCAGATCGCTAACGTACAAACATTGTGAACTGTTACTTATTCGTTGGCGATCTGCAGTCAAGCTGGGGAACGATGAGATGTTACCGAAAGTTATCATATCAATCTTTATCGATCGACCGTGCTGGGTGGCCAGGGGCTTGAAGAAAGCGTGGAAGTCCAACATCGACGTGATACAATTTTTATCAACAATTGCTTTACCCGCCGTTTTGGGGGCTATTATGCATGGAGTTTCATGAAATCAGATGTAGACAGTAATTTTCCTCTTTTTTTGAAAGTCAAATGTACAAAATTTAATCAAGAAGTACCTATCAAAATTCTGCTTTAAGGTGTGGGAGAGGGGATGGGGGGTGGTTTTCGATATCTCATGTAGTTACCTTCCTGTTTTTTTCAAGGTCAAGTGTGCAAAATTTCATCAATCTAGGAATAAAAATGTAGATTTGTATAAAAAACAAAGCTACGCCGTCCGCCACAGACACTCATCTTCATATATATGTATTGAATATTTGTCAACATTCCCAAATCACGATTGCAAATAGCGTAAGACATGTGACAGTTGTTCGGCTTTCGGAACAGCTCATGTAGGTCTCATAGAAATCGTTGTGTCTCCCTTACTATCATGGTTAGAAATATAATCTAAACGGTGTTAAAAAGAAAAAACACCACGTTTATATTCAAATCTAGAAGTTAACCGCAAAATAATTAAAATATACACCTTTATGATTTCTAAGTTTCCGACCACTATTTGGAGAAAAAGGATGAAACTTTGGGATTTTTTAAATATTTATTTTTACATGGAATGACAAAAAAGTAAGTTGAAACGTAATTTGAGCCATTTTTAAACTTTTTCATGTTTGCATTCATAATTTTTATTCTTAAAAATATTGTATGATTATTTCGAATTATAAAATTTTAAAGCATATTTCAACACTATTCAAAAACATTTTTAGTTATTGGATGCGGTTAGAAATATTCCAAGCCAAATAAATAAATAAAATAAAATAAAAAAATAGAAATATTCCATTTATTTGGACTTGATTGCAAAAACAGAAATATTTTCCGACAAAACAGGTCCTAGGCCTTAGGGGTTAATGAACGGAGACAGATTTGAACTTGAAGAAATGGAGGAGGAGCTTTGAAAATTATCTGCAAATAACGCCTTATAATAAAGACAACAAAACAAGCAGAAAGCAAAGCCTAAGGTAATTAGTTAAATGATAAAATTAGTAAACGAACACGTCTTTTTTTGACGTTTCAAAACGTCTGCGCGATAGATAAAATGTTTCAGTGCTGCCATTTTTGGGGATGTTTTTGATTTGATTTAATTTCAGATATTGATTAAATTAATTTTCTGCTCAAGAAAGATTCGTTTAAAAATGTTTTCATTCACCAGATATAAGGAAATAGTGAGCATACTTCAGATACACGGATACGCTCAAAACATATTTATAACGGTTTATCTCTTCTGATAGTGGATGGCATGTACAAAAAAAAAGTATAACTGTTTTATTTTCAGGTACAAAGTTAAAGTACAGCATGGAAATAATGTGTTAAGTATCTTGTTATTGTTCCGATTGCAGTGTTGTGTGCATTTTGCTTTATCTATCCTATTCTTTTGGTATTTTAATATATCGTTGATCTTAAGAGCGACAAGTTACTAACTAACATTTTTTCCCCCAAATTGAGTGTTTAATAACCAAGTATTATTTCCATTATCCTTAAATATATATTGTTAAAAAAAATTTTTTAAAAATAGCGAAAATATAATTTGAAATTCAAATTATCGTCTCGCCATTTTATTTTGAAATAATTTATTCACAATAAAAGAGATTAAAAAGTATTAACATTATGATTAAAATTCAATTTAGATACCTAAATATTTTATTATTATGTATAAATATATGTTATTTTATGCTCTTAACCGACGATATATTTTGTTAAAAATGTGTAGAGGTAAGTATGGTATATTCTCTTGTGGATTTAAAAAAATATTTTTAGTAATGGTTTTGTGTCTCCTTGATTTTTTGATGATAATGTTTTTATAGCCATACATAGTTTATTTAACATTTTCTACAAGTTTTTTTGTTTTGTTTTTGTGTGTTTTATGTGTTATTTTGTTGGAAGTTGTTACTTGATATTCTGTGTAAAAATAATACGTTATTTTGATGGGTTGAATTTTATGGATTCCCAAATGTTTTCTTTGAGCGCCAAAAGTTATGTTTGAACGGAAAAGTTGTTTTCAATTCCTTAAAAATACACTTGGGATGTTATATTAATCGTTGATTGTTTTAAGATATTGTCATGAAAAACTAGCAAAATTTGATCACCGATTAACAGTGTGGTTATCTGTTTATTAAGATGTATACATTATTATACAAGGTATAAGAAATATTAAATAAAATTATTTCATGGTTATAGTACCTTTTACATAAGACTGTCGAATATCATTAGATTTATTCATTCTGTTTATTGGGTTACATTGCGAATATTTTTTTTGAAATATGCAATTCATCCTAAAAAAGAGTGCTTTGTGAATGGAAGGGGAATAAATAATAATAGTTTTTAATAAGAGTGGGATTTATTTTAAATCTTCGTGCTCTGATGTAAATCTATTTTTTGGTATTTGTTTAAATATTTAGATGACCAAAAATATTTTGCTGCTCAATCGAATTATTTGGGAGGTTACTTAGATATTGTCAACGATCTGTTTAAAAATGTATGTATTGTTTTACCAAGGAATACACACTTTTCCTTGTCTTGTTTAGTCAACATACGATAAAAAAATTGCCATTTTCATCCTGCAAAATTCAACCCGGAATCAACAAATTGTCCGAAATTAATAATTTTCCTAATACTTATTTTTCTGTGTCCTTTTGTTAAAGATTGGCCGTCAGTAATTTTCACTCTGCGGAATTCTGTACGGAATCAAGAAAGTGTCTAAAATTCATAATTTTCTCTGCCCTAGCAACAAATGGTCTTCAATTAAAAAAAATTCTCTCTCCAATCAAAACAACATTGTCTTGAATAAACAATTTTCCTGATCCAATCTACAAATTGTCAAAATTCTAAAAATTCTCGTACAATCAACAAATTGTCTAAAATTTATTATTTTCCCCGTCCAATCAACAAAATGTCTGAAATGAATACATTTCCCCGTATAATGAACAAATTGTTTAATATTAACAATTTTCCCTGTCCAAGCCAACAAATGTCTAAAATTTCTAATTTTCCCTGTCCAATCAACAAACCTATTGAACATTTCAGTCGACTTCGATAAGCTCGGCTTGACAGACAATGAAAACCCGTACGGCGCCTTACCGCCCATATTCTCCAGGTCGATTGGGCGGGCGGCGGGCGGGATGGTGGCCGATTTGGTGGGGAAGTACCTGGAGATGCGGAGGGGGAAGAGAGACACAGAAGAAGATGAGGAGGAGGAAGAACAAGAAACTCCCCCACATGTGCAGGAGAAAGTGAACCATTTGCTGCACGGAGGAGAAAGGTAAAAATTCATTATTTTTTAAATACTCCAAAAATTATACAACCATTTTTTCTTGGAAAAAAATTAAATATCTAATATGAAGCAAAAATGTTTTAATCTGTAAAAACTCTTTGATGGTGAGTTGTGGCGTCGAGATATTGGCACTGTTCACTTTTTTACAGAATTTCTAGGTCAACGCGATTATTTTCAGCTCATAAATTATTACGTGAACTCTGGAGTTTGAAATACAAGTTTTAAGAAAAAAATACATGCGTCTAATTTGCTTGTTCCCACTAAATTCATAATACCAATACACACTAAAAATGCCTTCCATGTTGATTTCAATCCAAACCAATGTCGCAACTGACTTAATGCCTTTTGGTTCTAGCCCGTTTAGCACGCGCTCTGTCTCTTACACTTGTCTGAGAATTCGTTTAATAAAAAAAACAAGAGAAAATAAAATAAATCGTATCTTTACTTTAAAAAATATTAATATTGATTTGTAAATTGGATTTTGTTTTAACATCTAATAAATTACTTTTTTGATACATAAATATCAGAAAAAAAATTGGTTGTCTGTAAAGTCGGTTTACGGACGATAATTTTACGTGATAACATCATAAGAAAACATTGATGAAACATTGCGTTGATGCGTCATAAGCCGAACGCTTAGGCCGATCGTGCCTCTCTATCGCTTGTTCCGACCTCTCGCTTGCACGCTCGGCTCAGGCGGAACGTGACAATGAGTCATGCTTTTCGTGCATGCAGCCGGTGTTCATCGATTTAAAAGACGTTATTACGTCAAAAAAAATTCTGTGGATTATCTTCCTTACAAAACTTATTATTTCTTAATGCACTTGGAGCATTGTGCTTTTTAAAATTTACAATCATTTTCCTACGAGCCATATTGGTGTTTCCATTTAAAACCTTTTAAACGATCGCAGCACCATCAATTATTAAAAAATAATGTAAGACTATACACATTTTTGATCGTCGTCCGATTGAAACATCAAATAGTCTTTTAACTCTTTTTAGTGTCTATATCTGAAGATCCCTTAATCTCTTTTCGTTATGTTTTTTTTATTTACAACATAGCTACTCATTTCATATAAATAATTATGACATTTACTTGTTAATCAGGGCCATTTTATTTGGCGTCGTTGAAGACTTCTTGGCGAACTTCGGAATGGAGGGAAAACCCTGCCTGCTGCGGGCCATCTGCGAAGTGCACGCTCATCCACTCACCAACTTCGGCCTCGTGGGGGAAATGATCAAACTCTTCTTCTCGTTAGTACCATTCATTTTCATTTACTCATCATCATCATGACGGCGTTATATCCCAGGGTGGGATTTGACCTCTTCCGCAAAAAATGCTCTCCAAGTGGCTGCGGTCCCTCTGTTTTTGCCTCCTTTAGAAGCATTAATTTTTTTAATACAAATGCTTCTTTTGAAAAAATTAAATTTTTTAAGACAAAAACAAAAAACTTTATAAAAGGCTCACCTTAAGAATTTTCTAACTAAAATTTTCGTAACGAAGCAATTTTTTTTTTCAAATTGTGATTCAAGACTTTGGTTTCAAAGAGTTGCACATTTAAGGTTGTCTGTGGTTAATTACTAGATTTGAATATAAAGCGTTGAGCTTTCTCTTTCTAATACCATTAAAATCGTATTTATCACCACAGTAAGGTAGATACGAGACCTATGCGAACTGGGACAAATAGAGTCTCCTGTGATTCAAAGGAGTGACGAAATGCCACTCTGTTGAGTTGTCCGGTCACAACCTGTCAAAACAAATATGGTTATCTCGACTAGTCCACACCGTCCACAGATGGTCCACAGCACCCTCCGTGTTCCTTATTATTGTTCAGTTAGTATTCCTCCATGTTCCCGCCCTTTCAAATGTCAGACGTAACAATTTATATTTTTATCCGCTAGGGCGAGCAAATCTCCGTACAGCGACCTTCTCAAGGAGTACGTCGATGCAGAGAAAGCGGGAAATGGCGACAAAGAGGGACCGGGAGAATGTTGGCCATATTTCAAAAAATGTCCCAAGTCGCTGTTCCTACCCAGCAAAAATAAATACACGTACGTTTTTTAATTAATACTGGCACCACTCATTACAAAATAAAATTACAATCATAGATAACATTTTACGAAGATTTGAAATTATTATTGAAATTTTAACTTTTCAGGAGAGATGCGGAAAAAGAACACCAAGAAGAGAACAGAAACGACGAGGAAAATTCTGAATACAATCAAATTACTTTAGATAAAAATTTTAATGACTCAAATAATTTACATGCAATGTAACCTATCTCACCAGTCAGAAAAATTGCATACATTTTGCTATTGACAATTTACATTGTAAAAACTTGTCTTTTTAATACTTCTTCAGAGTCGTATTTCAGAAAGATGCAGGAAAGAAGAGTGAATGCAATAGATTTCCTCACTCATTTCTTTTGTGAAAATATTCAATATTCTAGTCCCATAGAAAATCCTCTTATAAAGAAACCCGATCGATATTTTCAACAAAGAAAATATTTTTAAAATAGTGAAATATGTACCACTATAATTATATATTTTTGTCAGATCGGAAAATACTTTGAAGTGTCATATTAAAATTTAATTTATTTTGGGATTTGGTTAAAATGTGGGTGTCGGAATTGTGTTTTGTTTGTTTTATTGTTATTACAGTCATAAAATAATAGGTACTACACTACTATAAGAATCTGCTGTACCATAAGAAATTACTTTTTATAAAGAATAATAGGATTATTGTGTATTTGCCATAATGTAAATAAGACAGCATTATTATTTATTTACTGTATAAATGTATATAAGATTAATATGTATTATTTATGAGTGATCTGTGGAATGCGTGACTCAATAAAAAGTTGGTTTTATTGTATGAACCAACCAGTTTGAAAGCTTTATTACTTAAGAAATATGTTTTATAATAAAAGTCTTCGTTTTATAAAATAAATGCCAAAACTAAAATACACCTACCCATTATTTTATTATTTCGAAATAAATAAAAAATTATCGCGTAGGAACCGTTTCCAAGCTTTAGAGTTTTTCCGGTAGGTGTAAAAATCTGCAACTGGCGACCTATCACCACACTAGATGAATCCGAAATCCATAACGGCCCAAAAACGGACCCCATTCACGATAAATCATCCCGTATGCCAATTGGTAATAAGGTTAAGTTTTGCATGACTGTTGTGTATTTCTAGTAAATTGTACGAAACGTGCATAATATACGAGTACTCCAGAAGGCGTGTTTTCATTTACGTCAGAAGAAAATAGGAGATTTCGGTTATGAGAGCGTACGTCATACGAGGAGAAGATACATGAAAACCGGTGCTTATCTCGGTTCAGATTATGATTAAGGTAGGTACAATATTATATAAAGTTACGGTAGTTAAATTCGTTAGTAAAAATATGTTCTTGAAATGCGCCTTCTTTAGGTAAAATACAAATAATGGTTGTAAAAAATATTTCAGGAAAAAGTTTGACTTTTATATTGCAAGATTTACAAAAACACATTTTGCGAGTTTTCTTGCAACGGTTCTTTCGTAGTGATTATTATTATTTGTTTGGTTTGTAATTGGTTGATTGTAATTGATAAATATTAATTAATAAGTTATCGCACATACTTTTAAACAATAATATTCAGAATACTGGTATGCAATGCGTTTGAGGAATAATGGGGTTTGTCACGATTATTTTAGTTTTCTGTTTCTGAGGACCAATATCTTAACCATTTTTAGCCAGTGATTTGGTATTTAAGTTTTTGTAAATGGAATAATAATGTGTGACAGTGTTCGTGTATTGTGAAATCCTGATAGTCCCCTGTGCACTTTACTTGTAGTTTTACTTAAGTTAATTTATTTGTTTAAAGGTTTCCACATTTATTCTGGTGGCTCTCTGTACATCGATGTGTCGAGGAAGAGCTGTTAATAAACGAAGTTATTCTGATCAAACAGTGAAGGGATATTTAACCGAGGTTTGTTTACCAAATATTATCTTTGTTTGAACTCGTAGAGTTAGTACCACATTACACATCGCGTACATTTACCTACAAATCGCAAGCAAGTGTTCACAACTATTGAGTGTGGCAACCACTTCTGGTCTGGGGCCACTAGAGACCTGAAACGAATCTCTGGACTCCGTGCAGAAAATAGCAAACCAGTTTATTCTCCTGTCTTTTCTAGGAACTTAGACTTCAGGTGGCTGTGGTTGTTCTATCGATATTTAAATTGAAGGTGTTCTGTAAAACTACTTTAGTCCCTTCGGCGCTGGCCCATAGTCGAGAACGGAAGGGTCGTTTTTACAACTCGTTCTTGTGCTCAAACGGCTCAACTGTAGAACAATTTGCCCATTTTTGGTTTCGGTCCTCCTACAATAGATCTAGGTACATTTACTTTCATTGAATAAACTCCATCACAGCATCCCCAAATATGAAAAACAACAAAATAATAATGCAATGCCTAGAGCACACCGATGACTTTAGTCACGGCAACAGTAAAAATCTGTTCCAAAATCCATTAGAGGTGCGCGCACGAAACGAAGCGTAACGTGACATTAGGTTGACTTTTTATTCCTACAATGGATTTTGAAACAGTGACAAAAGTCATCGGTGCGCGTTTGTCTTTAATTTTTTTTAATGTATTTGGACAGAGAACTTGCTGGTGGAATGAAGTATGCAAAGAAGAATTCCAAACGCTTTTCCGCTGCAGATGCCCCCAATGGTCCTACTGCAGGAGCCCTGGACGGTACTACAATGCGATCTGCTCCATGACAGGAACTGGCTATATCTGGACTCAACCCCAGTCCGGCTGGAGCGATACCTAGCAGTTTGACAACCCGATTCTCTAAATAACTTCATACATGCATCGTTTTAACTAGCCAAAGTGTTCTGGATTTTGGGGTGTTTCACCAAAATTCTAATGTAACACTCATCCACGAACCTAAAAAGCCCTGGACAGAGCATTATTGCGATTTTGTATGACGGACATTGAAGGCACATCTATGGTGAGGGGAAATTGCCTGGCAGCCATCTAGTATTAAAAACTTTTGAAATGGTTTGTACGCGAAGTGGTATAAAATTAATTATTTAAATTTTATTTTTATACTAAATGCATTTATAATGACTTATGTTTTTTTGTATTTGATGAGACAGGGTTGAATGAATGGGACATGTAAAAAAGTGTAAGTGGATAATGGAAATTGACATGTATCTCCCCCCACACCCCGTGACTTATCGAATAGCCCAGAGCCTTTTAGATTCATGCATTCATCCAACAACAGTCAATCAGCGTATTTTTTTACATTGTATAGTCACCGTTGAACGCCTATTCTAGGTCTGTTTTGTTTTGAATAAATAGTAATCAACAGAAAAGCAAATAATATACAATATATAACAGAAAATACAAATACATTGCAAAGTAAAATGGGTGTTAAATTTAAAAAATACGCTACTTCATGTTGTGTAATGCTTGTCAGGCTTATCAGAATTTGATGAAACTAAAGCACGCTAAATGGCCATCTGCTGACAATGTTACATTCGGATTTTTGTGAAACAACCTAACCTATTTTCATAACGCAAAAACCAAATTGCTCTGGAGTGTACGTTTTTAAAGTAATTATGAAAATATGGCTTTTTTAAATGCATGCATATACTGTTATTAAGATGATGAGGGTTTAGTCTCATTAGCACGAATAAGTAAATCGTTAAAAAAACTTTTCCAGAAAATTCAACAAAATCTTCTAACATCGGTCATCCAATAATTCATAACTGTTTGTAATTTCTCTTGACAATTTCGATTGTTAGACAGATGTTTACTAAATCAACTCACTTTTAACTGAAACCTCTTTAACCTAAAAAAATGGCATACTTATTATTAAGGATTTGATTACTGTTAAGCCTAAACTACTTCTATGTATTATACAATCATGTTCCTATATCTCTTCCTGTATTGTAGTTTCGGCAAAGCATTTGAAAGTAGTAAGTAAAAAAATGCAAATATAATATTATACGACTCTAGTAAACACCTATTTCTGTAAATACCTATTTTAGTCCGACTATAACAGAGGTTCCCAACCTTATATGGCTGTCCGCCCACTTTTCAAGTGTCTTTTTCTAGAACGCTCCCCCCCTCGCCAATTACAAAAAGTACGATGGCAAAAAGGTAGACGTTACATGTTTGCAAGGGAAAGGTCACCATACGTTTTGCAATATCACGACCAACATGCTTGTTGGTAGCTTGGTAGTTTTAAAAAAAATTTAACACATTTTTAAACCGGACATTGGGGGTTTCGATCCTCTACTAGCTAGTCCTCCATCATTACACGAGCCACATTTTCCGCTTATAATGATGGAAGTGGGTGGATTTTCAATATTTTGAGATTATTTGTAACACGGGAATTCTGTATTTTAAATGTAAAAAGAAAATCACTTTCTCTGGGTTATGAAACAACATTATCAAAACAAAAAAAATACAGTTAATCCACCAACGATACTTAAAAACTAGCATCTGCAAGATTCTTGCAATGGTACCTACGACCAGTTCAGCCCTTCACTACCCTCTCGAGTCCACCACGCTCCCCTGAATCTCACCAAGGCCCCCAAGAGGGCGGGACCTCCCCTGTTAGGAACCAATGTTCCATATAAACAAAATTATTAAATATTTTATTACCCTATACCAGATATTTATTATCTTCTGTAGTAGTAAAACGATGTAGTAGTCCTAGACAGAGGTCTTAGTCGTACGTGAGGTCTTGAATTACTATAAGTTATGGCGTAATACATTTTTACTATTTGTTCTGTCTGGAAATTGAACACAAACATTTTGAGCTCGCAATGTCATCACCATCATAAGCCACTGTGCTTTTAAATATCCACTTAACTATTAAAAAACATCGCTCAACTTCTTTATTATTAGTGCTTTCTACAAATTTCAATTAAATAAGAAAAAAAGTTTGTAGAAACACGGGCGAAACCGGGTAGCGAGTAGTACCTAGAACTATTAGTGTTATTATAAAACTTTAATAACACATCGACAAATAATGTGTTCATTGATTTAAACTTATCATTTTTTATTTTTGTTATTGTTTTTGGGGTGTTTTGCCGTGTTTCGCTACCTCCTTCTTTAGCCAACGTTTCGGACCGCGTTACAGTGTCCATCATCAGGGCAGACGAGTGCCCTGATGATGGACACTGCCCTGCCATCTCATCTGCCCTGATGATGGACACTGTAACGCGGTCCGAAACGTTGGCTAAAGAAGGAGGTAGCGAAACACGGCAAAACACCCCAAAAACAATAACAAAAATACTTTTTGGCCGTGAAAACCTAAAAACATACCTATCATTTTTTAACTTATAATAAATAAGTAAAAAAAAACTGCCTCTCTAAAATAGTTTTAAGTACCAGCCACTTACTTCTGGTTGAAAAATGTAGAAAGTTTAGGTGAAAAACGTTTTAGTTTTTTGAATGAAATTGTTTCTTGAAAAGTCTTTAAATTATTTATAGGTATATAATATATATGTAAATAATGTATGGTTGTGAACGCTTTTGCACGTCTTAATTATAATATTATGTGTTCATGTTAATAATGCACAAATATTATTTTGATTAAAATAAACTTAAGTTAAAACTATGAAATTATTTATTCATTTAAAAATTATTAAGAATAATTTAATGTTGCTTTAAATTAACTACACTCGTATTATAGGAATTATCTCAAATTACCCACAGTTCGACACAACAAGGAGAATCGGGAAAAAATTTCCAATTGGATTGAAAATAATCAAAATTTGATGGAAATTTTCAAGAAAAAACTTGAATTTTTAATTACCTGACTTAATTTGGGAATCGAAAATTTTATTCAAGTCAATATATTACCAGACAAATACATTTCGATATGCATTTTTGCATTTTTAAATAGATGTAGCATTATTCACAACATTGCATTAAAACAGGATAAAAAAAATCGTCGAAAATTATTTAATGAGACAAATAGCATTCACGTCTCCTTTGAGTAATTTATTTTTAAATCTAAAGTTTAAGGCGGCGCTTCCCCCGCTCAAAAAGAAGAAGATGGAGAGATATGTAATTACGAATGTTGGACAGAGCGCGCTAATATTTTAAATGATAAAAGTGAAGCGAAAATTGTGAAAATACTTAATAAAAAATGACTCGTTTAAAAAAGAGCAAAAATCTAGTAGAAGGTATCTTAAGTATCATTTAAAAAAACATTGCGAATTTTTTCACAAATATAACTTGTAAAATAATAGAATTGTTTTTAATAATTTTCGTAGTATACTTGCGATTTTTTTCTATCGAGGGAATTTCATATAATTTGCGTTTCGGCATGGAACGTTTCTAGATATTATCTTAAAAAATAACATATTTTTTTAAGAGCTTAAAACTTCAAATATTTAAGGGAGATATGTAAGAAATCGGTAGAAATTCTATATTAATGAAAATTATTTTGTCGAAGAAAGAGATCCGGGGGCTGGAAAAATTAATGATATTTAAAGAGAAAGGGGAATATTTGATAATTGATTGAAACATGATCGTGTATTTGATTGATACACGATCGTGGAAACAGATAAATACATTCATAAATAATCATCTTATGAATGATGCCCTTACCCAATGAACTGCAGAGAAAAATAGATTTTTACTTGCAAGATGCTTAACTTGAATGTTATTTAAAAATAAACAGATATTATTAATATATCAAACTGAAATAGATATTCAATATTTAATTTTTTAAATAAATTGGAAAACACAAATATCTTCTAGTTGAACGATACACGCGAAAAGAAATTTGTAAATACATGAGTGAGAGAACTGTTTCGGTATGTAGGTAATAATTTTGAAAAAATCAAATACGTATTATATTATTGTGTATGTATTAGGTATGAACGTATCCTTCAATATATATAAGAGTATATATAAACTACCAAAATAAAGGAATTAATCCTCAGTGAGTCTGAATAACAAAAGTAGCATACAATTATATAAACACGAGTGAACTTCATCCAAAGCCTTTTCAGGAATAGAAAAGTGGCGCATGCGCGCAGCGCCCCGCAATCGATAATAAAATCCGTCGTCAGCCAAGGACGTTTCCCCAATTTGTTGGCCAAAGTCCACTCGCGGCCCCTTGTTCAATCGAACACGAAGCAATGGCGGTCAAGTGTGCCTTGCTTCTTGCCACAGTATTAATTATAACTATAACTAAAATAAGCGCGCGGCCGCAAGAAACATACGAAGAAGAAGGCAACATATCAGCGGAGTTCTTCAAAGAAGTGAAAGAATTACTAGCAGCGAAATCAGCGTTAGAAAAGGTGAGATTGTACGAGTTAATATGTTTACTGGTCGGGCAGCTGTTGGCGAATCGTTCTAAATAATTGGTTGAGTGTGTTTCAGGAGAATGAGAACGACCTGAACCGGGAAACGGAGAGGGAGTTGCAGATATCCGGCCCACCGGTTCCCCGGGAAGTAGAGAATTGGCCCACGGAACCTCTAGACGCGGGTCAGATAACAGCTGTTTCCATCAATTCAAAGGGACAACCTGTGATCTTCCACAGGGCTGATCGCGTTTGGGATGAAAGGTAAAGGCTTAATATATTACCTACATACCCAATAGAATTATTGTTTAAACAAAATTCAATACAGTAAGAATTATATTATCGCAACTTTAGCCACAATTCGTAATTTATTGTGGATTATTCTGTTCAGGAGCGCTACAACATGGATAAAATCTGAAATTTACTGAAACTAACGCGGACATAAAATAGTGTTAACGACACTATTAAGTATTGCCATTTTCTCGTGTTTGGAACTGTAGCTGTTAATATTTTTTTGAACTGCATTTAAAAAACATGATAGATTTTAGAAATACATTTAATAATTTTTCTACGATTTTTTTACCTACCTGAGGTTAGAGCATTAATGAACTACGTAGTTCTAAGTTTTCGTAGTATATTTTCTCTGGTTCTAATAATGTATCTTTGCAGGGAAAATATTTTGAAGCAACCCCCAAAAAGGCGACACACCATAATAATGTACTTGTTTTATAATTCCTATTCTTCGCATGGATAGACAGCTCATGGTAGTCATGGTAGCTACATAAGGATGTTGAGATTGAAACCGTAGCATCGGTTTGGCGTGTCGCTTGTGCTGTTTCGATTTGCCCTCAAGGAAACTGTTACGAAAATGAGTAGTGAACTCTATTTTAAAAAGTGCTCAGTGGTTTGTACTTATCCACATTAACCGTCGGCGATGACAGCACCAAATATGAGTTTCACGCTTCCCCGGAGATATAGAATCACGGTACTCGTTTCCACCTTTCAGTTTCTTAGAGGAGTCCATTAAATAGTCTCGGCCACAACAGTTTAAAATCGAATTCCTTACAAGGTCAGGGATAGCGTAGCGGGTATTTGTTTCTCATTTGGTAGTGATCCTATATAAATATTACCATCTTTTAACACCTTCGAATAGTAGGTAGGTACCACAGTTACCAGCAATACAGCCTCGTCCCTAATAAGAAGACGGTGTTCGTGCTGGACTCTGAGAATAAATTCTTTGGTGGCTTCGTGATCACGACGCAAAAATTCCTTCAATTCGTCCCGAATCTAAGCGTTCGGTGTCTTATCTGGTATTTACCTTTCATCTTTCAGCTCCTTCAATGAATCCCACAGCTACCAGCACCACAGCCTCGGCCCCATCAAGAAGGAGACGGTGTTCGTGTTGGACCCCGTGACGGGTTCTCTGGTGGCCTCGTGGGGCGGAGATTCCTTCTACATGCCGCACGGTCTGACGGTGGACCGGCACGACAATGTCTGGGTCACGGATGTGGCCATGCACCAGGTCTTCAAGGTGAGGATTATTTAGTCAAATGCCACTCCCTATTGCTATAAAAACTATAATTCTGTAAGACTTTATGGATCTCTGTCACAGTCACAGTCAATTCTTCAGCAGAATAGCTAGGAACTTGTTTTCTTTCATTTTTCATCACCTCAGCGCGCCCTCTCTAGTGAGTTTGGTATCCAAATTTTGTCTGAAAATCCTATTACGAAATAAATACTAGGTCCTAGAGATTGAAAAAATAGCAATACACTTGGTTAGTTTTCCTTCGGCACCAGTGCACAGTGGTAGAAACTTTACTGTGAGCCCAAAATTTACACAGATGATGATGTAAACAATACCTAAATACCGCGGACGTCCTCCTGAAGCCTATTTTGTGATATTTACTATTCTAGCTCCAGTGTATAGGCAAATTTCGTAGCACCAAATCTGTTTCAGTTCCTATTTACAGGCAATTTGCCTAGCACAAAAACCCAAACATCTTTCCTAAAATAACATTCCTTCTCAAACCTAGTAGTTGGTCCATAAAAAATATTCATTCACAGATATTGACTGTCAGACTTTTAAAAACATTCCTTCATTAATCAGAAGACTTACTGCAAATATTATAATTGAAGGTGATATCTCCAAGCTCCAACAGTGATAGTATATCTCTTCAAAATTTTGTGGCTAAAATACAATAAATTCTACCCTCATCCCAATCATTCTCTTCCTCTTTTCTCACAGTGTAACACACAATAAGTCTCACAGTGTTCCCCAACTAATGATGCCATTGTTCCACTGACTCCGATCAGTTGCTGTGCACTGGTGTCACATTTTCTTTATGGACACATTTTAATTAAATTTAATAATTCATTTTAAGTACACTCCCGGCCATCGCTTCCCCCGTTTGACATTGGGAGAGGCATTCCGTGGTGGATCTCCTCGCGGCCCGCGGGTGCTGCTGTGTATGCCCACCTCCGTGGCCATTGCCACCACAGGAGAGGTGTTTGTGGCTGACGGCTACTGCAATAATCAGATCCTGAAGTTTAACGCCGCCGGAGGTCTGCTGAGAGTCATGCCGAGGCCACCAGAATTCTTGTCACTCCAGGTAACAAATATTAATAGAATAAAGGCCAGTTGTTTAACAGAAATTCAAATGCAACAACAATCGGAACCATTTTATTTTTTGACATCTGAGAGATCCTTGTAAAATGCCGATTCTAGATTTGTTTCAGATTTTGAACAAGTTGTGATCAAAGCACAGCTGTTATGTTGATGCTTTTTAACTGATCACACCTTGATATAAAGCTGGATCGGCGAATAGAATCGGCGAATTTAACATGGATCTTTCAATGCAAAAAAAATAAAGGGCCCTGATTGTGTGTTTGACGATCATTTGATGTTACTTTCGAATACCCCAGGATGGGTTGTTTTAAAAAATTTGACGGTTTCATGAAAAATTTGAAGTTAATTTTCACGTTCTGTGTAAGTTCTATTCAAGTTCTGTTATTATATCATTATAGGCCAGTTGCTTCATAAAAGTGAAATAATCACAGAACTTGAATAGAATTTACACAGAACGTGAAAATTAACTTCAAATATTTGATGAAACCGTCAAATTTTTTGAAACAACCCATCCTGTGTTGAAAAAATTTCTGGATGATTAATGATAGTTACATACACCACTTTCTACATAATAAATTTTTTTTTATATGAATGGTGTAAAAGAGACCCAACTGCTTGAAGTCAGTGGAACGTTGGCATCCCCAATTGGGGTTCATTGCAAGCCTGGAGGCTGAAGGGAGTGGGAAGTGGGGATGGGAAGAATACGAGGAAGGTTAAACAGCACCTGTCTTTAGAGATCTGGATACTGCCAGTAGCCATTTTAACCGAGTGTCTTCAATTTCTTTACTATTATGTCTAGACAGCAAATCTATCTTTACAGTGTGACCTTCATGGCAGAGCAATGAGATTCAATCTGATTTTTCTGTCCTTTTTCAATTCCTGAGCAGAGCTAATAAAAACTCTTTTAATTTATCTGCTGTTTTAGACATAATAGTAAAGAAATTGAAGGTATCCACGGGTGAACGTAATATTTTACAACAAAATTTTTCTTAGCCCAATTGAAGCAATCTTCCAAACAGGCCCTCCATTGATATGCTTGGTGTAACTCTAAGTTACCAGCTCAGGTGCAGGGGCTCCATCGAAGCCAGGGTTAAGTTAGCTTCTCGAAAACTGAGGATACTTTTCAGAGCCCGTAGATACTTCAATAATAAGTAGAAACAGGCAGTCAATTTGATAGATTCTCCTAACCTAACAAATAGAATGCAATCGATAGAGCACAAGCATCGGGTGGGAATGCTGTTCTACCGGGAATTCAAATGGAAGATGCTCTGAGGAACTAGCGTCATTGATCCCCTTGGCACCGTGCATAGTTGGGAAACACGCCAAACATGCACCCAACATGTGTACACGGTTGAAATTAGTTACATGAAAATGGGTTGTTTCTACGACTTGTTCATGAGTTCAACAGCTCGGCTGTGGAACAATTTGCCGGCCTCTGTATTTCCTCCTTCCTCTCCTCAAAATACCTTTCACACAGCATCTTCAAAGATGACATAGGCCCTGAGGGAACTTATTTTCCTCAGCGCCTCAGGGGTGGAGTTAATGTTAAAAAAGAGAAAAAGAAAAAAAGCAACAAAACATTTCTCAGATTGGGGTTACCACGTTCCCACCAGCTCAGCAACTCCCTAGACAAATGGATTCAAAATGCTAGTTCTCTTTTCCTAACAGGTTCCTCACGGCCTTGCCCTTCTCGAGCACCTAGACCTGGTTTGCGTGGCAGACCGCGAGAATATGCGTGTGGTATGCCCCCGCTCGGGGCTCCGGGGGTCCCCATCCCCGCTGAGCCCTCCGGCTACCATCCAGGCTCCCGACCTGGGTAGAGTCTTTGCTGTGGCCGCTCTGGGAGACTTGGTGTATGCTGTCAATGGGCCCACCTCGCCCATGATTCCTGTCAGAGGCTTCACGATAGATCCACGCTCCGAGAACATCATAGATCATTGGGGACCTAAGAAGGTAAATACCACAATGCAGATACTTGAATATAAAAGATGGATGTCGCATAGTGCATTGGCGGGAATTAATATTACAACATGTTTGTCATGTCCGGTCAGTGGCTGAGTTAGCATTCAGTTTGGGTCCCACCCAGGCATCCCATGTTCGATTCCTCGGTTGGCTAATCACGACATCATGACACAAGCAACATTTTCCGCTTACTGTGGTGGCAGTAGGAAATTTTCAAATATTGTCAGGTTATTCATAGCCTGGGAATGTTTGTCGTTCTTTTTAAAAACTAAATAATTTTTTTTATTTAGATGTTAGTTGCGATCCAGCTCCTGAGCGTTCAGCTGTAACAGCTCTTTTTTTTTTAAATCAGTACCCTTTTACTGGAATCATTCTTGTAGTTTATTTATTTTTATTTTTAACTCTATGAGTAAAACCTCAAATTAATTTAATTAAATGAATACAATATTAGCGAAACTCAATCGAAAATCTGGAAACAGAAAAAGATATTGGCAACTCTGGGACTCAAACCCAGGACCTTCAGCTTTTAGAGCTGTGGGCCGGAAAGCCGAAGGTCCTGGGTTCGAGTCCCAAAGGTGCCAATATCTTTTTCTGATTTTTCTGTTTCCAGATTTTCGATTGAGTTTCGCTAATATTGTCTTCATTTAATAACATTCTTACAGTCATCGATTGACCACAAATCTTTCATGTTCTACGAACTGGAAAACTGATTTTTTATCATTGAAGGAGCAACATTTCTGGAAGCCTCTTGTTAAAAATTGTAATTTCCGGAAACTTTTTCGAAAATGAGTTTTTTTTTTTGCCTGTAAAGGATTATTTTTGAGAGAAGATTAAAGCAATTTATGTACATAATAAGAAGCTTTTGATTAGAAGTCTCAGTATGGTTAGATTTTCATTTACTAGTGTATTTAAAAAAATCGTAAGTTCATTTTCCAAAATGAATTACAGTGAAATCTCGACAGATCTTTTCTCCAATGATCATTTTCCCGTATTTATGTCTTCCAGTCCCAAAATAATTTCTTAAAAACTTGCAAAATCGAGATTACACCTCTCGTTCCTCCGTGGCCTTCTTAAAAGTAAAACCTTTTTTTATGCACATTTAATAATTGAAGCTGAAAAAATGCCATCTGCAACATCGAAAACATACTGTTTGTTCACTTACGGCAATGAAATGGCGAAAAAACAAATAAGCGATGAAAGATTTTCTCTACATATTATAAATTAAAGTCCTACAGTGCATCTGTCTGTTCGCGATAAACTCAAAAACTACTGAATGGATTTTCATGCGGTTTTCACCAACAGATAGAGTGATTCATGAAGAAGGTTTGCATATATAATTTGTCAAGGTTTTGTGTAAATTGGTTGAAATATATAAGAATGTCTGTGAGTGGGCTGGCAACCAGGCGGTGTGGATCTGATTTGCATGCAAATTAACAGATGGCGTTTTGTTTCGTTAGCCACAGCAATGCATGGCCTGGTCAGCTAGTGTAATACAATGTAATTTTTTTTTGCATCTTCCTAATTTGATTTTTATTTATTTAACTTAAATGGTACATAATATATGTACAGCAATAAAGTAAAAAAAAACTGTATGCATTTAAAATTTCAGATTAAACCTTTAAAATTTTGCCTTTTAAAATGTTAACCACATAAACAAACGTACATAGCGTTTTTTCCATTTCCTTCTTCCATTGTTTTTTTCACCAGGTCGTTCAAAAATCATAGATAGAGATTATTTCGCTATAACGATTTATGATTAAACTATAAATATGAACCTACCACAATGATAATATAAATGTACACAGTGTACCTACCTACAATTGTATCACGCAGTTATGACTAAAAAAATGATTTTTGAAATTTATTTGAAGAATTTTTTTAAGATACTGGACCAAGGTTTGTAGAATTGCGTTTAACAATGTTAGTTTATCGAGGGGGTGGAACGGTGATTGGCTAAAAATTTGTGATGAAGCTTGAAGTCCATGTTCTAGTGGGAGATTTTAATTAACTGCAATACAAGTGGCTGTGTTTTACTTCAAGCCAAATAAGCTTACATTTGGAATTTCGAGAGCGGCCTGACGAGTTTTTTTTTTTGAAAAAGTCCCGTATTAGCTAATATTGATAAATGCATTTTTCTACGAACCTTGGAACTGGACAATAAAGTGATGATTTACTTTGGCTTAGTTTTATGCAAGTGTTTATATTTGTTTATTTATGTACGCACTATGGGTTTTACAAAGATAAGTAATAAGTATGTAGTACGGTTGTGTTAAGCAAGTACGTAGTACACAATATGTAATGATTAATATGATTGAATTAAGACAAATTTAAATCAATAGTGTATTTACTACGGAGTCGTGAAATCATACATTTCAGTAAAAGACTTTGTTTTATAACTCACACGGAATCGTTGAAATCGTTGTCTACAATATTCCCAAATTTATTGCCAAAATGATGTAGTCTATTTACGGGTGTATGAGCCTCATAGTTTGTTTTAAAATTGTCACAGAAAAGGGTAGCACTTTGCCTCGTATTTCTGGTCGGTAAGTATAATTTTATTTTAGGGAGAATTTGAGGATTGTCAATGCAATTATTAATAATTTTATTTAAAAGTACAAAGTCAGAGATGATCCACCTATCTGACAGAGTAATTAAGTTGGGTTTTTTCATCAAAAGGATATTCATAGTTAATATTTTGAATTGGAATATTCAGCTTAAAGTTAATAAATCTTAAAATTTGTGCTATACCCTTTTTATATTGTCGGAATGTGTTTTGTACAATGGGGACCAAATAGGCGAATTATACTCTACCTGGCTTCTTACTAAAGAAGTGTACAATGTTTTCAAACATTCTGACTGTATTTAAGTGAGAATTTTAATGTATTTGGTTAGTTACATTTAGCTTCAAATTTTTCTCCTGCCTCGAAAATTAATGGTGATTTATTTTGTTTCAGGGCTTCACAAATCCTCATTCGATTGCTATTTCCCACAATGGATCCTTCATGTATGTGACAGAGATTGGTCCCAACAAAATATGGAAGTTCGAGTTAGTTATTGAGAACTGACAAACTGTTATCTACAGATAATAATTATTTTGCCAAAAAAATATTACGATTCACATATTGAGTTAAAATGGAGTCTAATAAATTTCCTTGAAGGTATTACAAGCTACGTAAGTATTCTCAGTTGAGTAAAACAGTGTTATTGTTGTAACGTTTCAAAATAAAAACACATATCTTTTCGTAATTTAGCATGATCTCCTTGCGGTACTTATTTGAAAGCATTACTTATATAGTCTGTCAATTAAGAGTAGAAAATATTAAAAATGGAACTACAAAATTTATAGGCTGGCAACACCAATTTAATTGTCAAATATTCTTTTAAAGCGCAATGACACTGAATATGTAGAACACTGTAAATCACATTTTAAAAAACATTTTTTTGAGAAGAAAAATTAAAATAGAAGAAGCTTTGTTGTTAAGGTACCTACTTAAAGACATAAATTTGATTAAATAGTATTTTGCAAAGTGATTTGCTTTCATTTAATTTAACAGTAGGTAGAAAGGAAGAATCACTAATGGTGAGTTTAGTTACACTACTTTTAAAAATGAATGAGTTAAATACATTCAGATCTAAAATTAGAGACATGATATAAAGCTCAGGCAACTAAGTATTGGTATTAAATAAATGTGAACAATTTTTAAACTGTGTTTTTTATATTTATTTTATTACAATATTGTTATTCTTCATCAACACAAAATTGCAAAGCAATAAACCTATATGCAATTCTAATTTTGAGATCAGTGGGTATCTAAATTGCAATGAAAAATTATTTTTCCATTTTTATGCCTTTTTAATTTTTTACAAAAACCTAGATTTTACAGCTTTATATTTCCACCATGGGTTATATTTTTAGTATTGCCATTTGAACAACGGTGGCGCCCGCCTACGTTTTCTACTCTTATTTGACAAACTGTACCTGATACCTTTTAATAATAATTGTTTCCATATATTCAAAAGAATCTTTTAATATAATGACATAATAATACTACAAATTTGTGTTTGCTCTTAAAATATGTACAACATGAATTCAAAATTGATGTTTTTAAAAGAAAAAAACCACTGGAATATGATTATGTACAATTTTTATTATTTCACGCTTCTTTTCTTAAAACAATGGTTTGAATTCTGTAAATCTACATAATATATATATATATGTAATTAGGCAAATACTGTTATCGTAACATTTCAAAACAATGAAAAATTTTATTACGCATAAAAAATTAGTTTTGATTCATATCGGCAACTTTTTTTTATAAATCATTTACCAAGCAAAATATTTTGTACCATTATTTTGGTAAAAAATATAGGAATAGCTGACCCACTCTACTAACAAGCTAATAAGTAGAAATATGGTAAATTTAGTTCAAGTAAAGATTAGAGTGCTCTTGATTATTGCACAATATTTAATGGACCATATATACTAATAAGGCATTTCAACTTATTAGAGAATTTAATATAGCGATGTTAAAGAATAAATTGTACTTACATACCGAATATAGAAATACATATTACATAATGTCATTTTTTAAGTTACTTTCATGTAGGAAATAATTTTTCATTTATTTTTTTTTATTCTTTATTATTTTGTGAATGAAAAGTATTTAATATAAACTATATTCAGTATTTATTAGTAAATCAGTGAAGAAAGTTATACAAATTCAATAGGTCTGGTGGTGAGGTAAATTGACAGTATGAACAAAAAAGGTGGAAAACCTTTTTTTACTAACTTTATGCTTAGTTCACATTACGCTATAAATCTGCGAGCAGATATCTGTTGATTCGCGAGCGCTTATCTTTTGTCCTTTCACACGAGGCTATCAAATATTTCTTCCTGTAGTAGGAGAGGGGGTCAGTCGAATTAGGGAGCGGCAACGGAACGCATATTTTTTGTACTGAAATCTGTCATCCACGGGTCTAGGCAGCTCCGTAATTACAATGACCCCCTCTCCTGTTTTAGTCGGAGAAGGGGAGAGTTATCTTCTGGGATATCGCGTCTGGAGTGGTTACGTCTGAGATGTGTATTGTCTATGATTGATCTGCGCTTAAAAACTCTTAGGTGTGAACGGTCTGAAGGGATTGTATGGAGAGCGTTATTTGGCATGCTATGATCTTTTATATTTGATAGCGTAATGTGAACCAGCTTTAAATACAAGTTTTTATTAATAATTTCATAAATTCTTCTTAATTCACATAACCGACCGACATGTGAGGGAGTTCTGAGAGAACCCACCGACCTATCACAGGCCTGATATACTTGGTCGAAGATCACAGGACATTATTACAGTTCTAATCCCTTTTTTTTAATATAATTATTTATTAATTTCATGTTTAACTATATTATACAATAAAACTTAGGTATTTTATGTAGTCATTGAATAAAATTTATACATTCAGAATCAGCATTTGTTAATCCGTATGAAAATATATTTAATATTTTAGAATTTTTCACTTAGTTCCTTAGGGTAAATGAAAATGTTAGAATTGAAAAAATATTATTTCCCTTTTATATTCATACTGTTATTTATAATCACCACCAAATCCAATCAGTTGAGATCACGACAGGTCACCTAACATATTATTTTGCAATAAGTACATTATTCTATCAGCAGAAAAGTTTTAATAGGCGAACACAGGATGGCTTTATAAATTGTTACAACATAGTACAATAATTAATTGCAATACATACATGATGAACCGAGAAATATTAATTAATCAAAAAGAAAAAAGTTTTCAATTTAATTTGATAGTTAATTATAAAACTATTATAGTTGGATGAATGTTATATTAAAAAAAATGCAAAAACGACAAAATGCTGTTTTATTTACCATTATTATATTTATCAAAAATCTTTTTTTTTTTAGATAAGTTGGTATAATTTTTATTTTACCAAATGATGAAATTAAGCAAGCATGTGAAAAAAATGTAAACATTCATTTTATTTGTAAAAAAATTATCTTAATTTATTTATAATTAAATACAATATACCTGATTTGCTACACATACAACAGTACTGAATGTACGCTCCAGTAAAAATAATTATCATAAATAATGATTTTTATGCTGTCTAAACTGTTGTTTTCTTTTTGATAACTTTCATAAACAGCACCATATCTGAAATGACAGAATAAATTATCGTCCAGCAGTAAATTTCACAAATTCTGTTACATAATATTAACTTTTCACTGTTTGCATGAAAGACAGGAGAAAATAAATATTATGTATTCAAATGCAAGTTGATAGCTCCTCAATAGAGAAAAAAGTTTAGGTATTAAAATATGTAGGTATACAACATTACAATGATATTCTGTACTTTGACACTGCTAAATGCACAGTGAAACCCGCAAGAAGTTTTCATGCTTAAGAAGTTTTTTTTTTTACATGAGCTCCACACAGGAGGCCCTGAGGAAAATAATCTCCCTCAGGGCCTATGTCATCTTTGTGGGTGCTGTGGGGAGGGTTTTTTTTAAGGAAAGGAAGTGGAGGAGAATTCTGGGAAGGAAAAGGGTTTAAGGGGTGGGTAGAAATCTGGGGTTTAGTGTGTCCTGGTCATCCGCCTCCAAGACCTAGACAAATCTCACTCCATGAACCTGGACCCCTGCTAAATAACCAAACGTAGCGAACCACTTGAGTTCGCTACGTTTGGTGATTTTGAGGAATGGCAGAGGTGTTGGTTATCCAATAAAGGTTCCCAGGGCGGCGGTACCCATTCCCGCCTACCAACTTGTGGTTTTTTTTGGTCCCTTGGAGACTGAATGGCCCAATTTATCCCGCATACAAGGTTTTGCTGCTTAAAGTTTACTCCCAGTTCCTTAGAAAATTTTTAGAGAGTTTCACCATACGTATACATAAAACACAACGGAAAAAAAATCTTTGGGGCAATGCTTGGTGTTTGAGATATCTAAAAGCTGAAGTTAAATGTTTTCGTGATCAGGAGATGTTTTCAACTTCAGCCCCTTATGAAGTGACATTTAATTATGAAACTTCAACACTGTATGTAATATAATAATTGTTCAAAAAGAAAAATTTAAAATATATGAAATGTAATTATTGAAGAATGTCGAACTAAAGTATCTTTGAGAATGGCAGATTCTCTATTAAAAATGGCTAGACTAGTATCCAATCTCTGTTACAAGAATAACAAAAAGAAGAATTATTATACTTACTTATAAATATAACCATCACCAAACCAATCATGATCCAAAGCCAACATTTCCACGCTTTCCGGGTTTGTTCTTCTAACCTTTCGTGCTCTGATTTTAGAGATGTCAAATTTGTGTCCGTTAAATTTGATGAAGTTTTGAGAACCTTAAAAGATTACGTAACCAATTATTGCCGTAAAATAATCATCTCAACAGAATAAAAACAATCTTGGTTATAGTTTCTAATAATTTATAAAGTCAGAACGAAAACACATTCATAATAACAATTTTGAACACTGACCTCCATCAAATTCATTTAGCTTTCATACACAATACTAATAGTTCTGTGACCAGAAGAGCTATTCTCTAAGAGATCTCGTTCTCCCGCGAGAAGTGCTGTCAGATTTGTGTGATATTCTACGGCTGTTATTTGCTTTTTCTATCGGTCGATGTCAAAATTTCAGCTGTGAGCTGTCACATATTTTAGTTTGGGTCGTTTTAAACACGAATTCCTGCAAGTGTGCATGATTATTTATTCATTTAACAGCTGTAGAAAATCACTCAAATCTGACAGGACATCTCGCAGGAGAACGAGATCTCTTAGAGAATAGCTCTTCTGTAGACCGTCCAAGAAGTATTTTTCTTATTTTCTCTTATTTAATAAACCGTAAAGAAAATTTATTTATAATCATAAGATTTGTAAGTGGGTATAGGTAAATGTACAGACAAATTTACAGGCGAAATATAAAATGGCTGAGTTAAAATGGGACTTTGCTACGCTCAGTCAATTATGTAATTTAGACATTGCGATTTTGTTAATTTACTTATTATGTCTCTTCACCATGCAACTTACTAAACTTAATATTTACTTTCCGGGGTTTATAAAATGAATCAATTTATGATTGGTTAGAAAACAGATTTGAAAAACACAATTGTAAAGCATTTATTAATTAATACCTCTGTGTCTTTCTTGATAATTTTGCTGGCTAATTGTGTTTGTTCCTTCAAGTTTCTGGTAAGCAATAACATATTCTCGGCAACTTTCTCCTGCATCGTGTGGTGGTATCGTAGTAGACTATCCAAGTCCTCTGAGCCATTTGTGATTGACTTTGAACTCGGTGGCTTAGATATATTTCGGTGCCTGAGGGAGTCATCATTTTCTAGAATGCACAGAAAAAAAATACAGCAATTTTATAAAATACTTGTTACACATCGCACCCGGGGGATAACAATGGCACAAGTCCAAAAATGGCATTTTTGAGTTAAGTATGCAGAAATGTTGCTGGATATCTTTTTTATCCTCGAAAAAAACGGCACGATTCTTAAAAATATTATAGTGGCTTTAAAAGCTAAAATGTCATTGTTCAATTATAATATTTTACTCAAATTCAAGCGAAAATAGTAATAATATCATTTGGAAGAAATTTTAAAAACTCAGATATGTAATGAAATTGTACAACGATTTATCCAAATTCTCTAAACAAATGTTTTGTAATTTGTTAATAAACTGATTTAATACACTCAACCGAAATATTCAAACTGCTCTCCTGAAAAAAAGAGGTTTTTTGAGTTGTGCCATTGTTATCCCCCCGGGTGCGAAATGTTGTAAATAAGATTTTTAATTTTGAAAGTATGAAGCAGAAACATATACAGTCGATTCTGCTTAGTTGCAACACATTGCGCCCTATCATTTTGTCCCAAATAAGCGGCTGTCCCAAAAAAACAAAGTTAAAGGTAAGTAGGTAAAAATTAAAGATTTTTATTTACTAAGCTGTTTTTATTTTACATTTATTAGCGTTCTCTCAGGTGTGTTTTAAATTTTATTAAACTTTGGAAAAAAATAATTTATTACAGACAAATAATTATGTAGTAAATTATGTGCTAAAGAATGAGAAAAAAAAATTGTGATAGGTTCGGGGCCATACATAAATTACGTCACACGAATTTCATGACTTTTTGACCCCCCCCCCCCCCCTGTCACATTTGTGAGACCCCCTCCCCTCTAGAATTTCATGATTTTTTGACCCCCCCATACCCCTTGTCACACTTCTCTACTCCCCCCCCCCTTAAGGTGTGACGTAATTTATGGATGGCCCCTTCAATTAAAAATTTATGATTAAACAATTACATGTTGTAATAACAGTAACCTCAAAAATGATTTCTTACACGCTCTTACTGCAAACTGAACAACTTTAGTCAGGAATAATACCATTAACCTTTATGTTTGACCAAGTGCCAGCATTCAGGTCCGTACCGACCCAATAATAGACCCAGCAAGAAACAAAGATAATGTAGACCGCAAAGGTTCAAAATAAACTAACGCGCATGAATAAGATTTAATATTCATAGATTAAAAAAAATAATAAACAGAGAGTGAATTAAAAATAGTCACCATTTAGAAAGAGTTCAGACTTAAGCTCTTGTCCGTATTTAGCAGTAGTTTTCTGATGTATTTCTTTAGTGGCTTCATTGATCCCCGCTGTGGCAGCCCCATGGGATAGGTGTTGTACTGCTACCACCTAAAACATTATGTTGAATAGATTTGTCAATGAAACCCGAACAAAAATATGCTTCAGAAGAATAACATTGATAGAATACTAGACAAATTTGAATCAACCTTTTGAACGGGGTTAAGATTTGTCGTTTGAATTAGTCCTTTAAGAAACAAATGCCTTCGGTTGTAATTTGAGAGAGTATCCTTCGAAGGTTTCCTGTAATTAAATTTATGATGAGTTAAATTGTTCGATAGTGCAAAATATTTAGTGATGGGTTCAATTTTTTATACCAGATTGGTACAAAACAATGCATGCGTACATAAATTATATTTTCATAAATACTGTTTTAAAATATACTTATGAGTGAACTAACGTTGGCTGCTTCTGAAGTTCGAGTAACATTGCTTCCAAAGATTCGAGATATTTTTTTAATCTCCAATCTTTATTGGGGTCTTCATTAGCCATTTCTTCACACCGATTTAACAGTCTTTTCACATCTATTTCTACATGAGAAGACATAATTAGGCTTTCCTTTTCCACTCTCTAATTTCAAATTTAATTCACCGATTTATTTAAACAAAATTCAGCTACGCGAACTGAACGCAAGGCTACACGTCAGAAACAAATGGCAAAATCAGGTGTTTTACAATTGTTTGACGTTCAATTGACAGTTCTGTGTTGCCCGCAATTATTTTACAAGGGAAATTATTCCACTACGGAAATAAAATATTTGTCCAAATAAAATTTTAGTTTGTTAGCCATATAAAAGGTGCATGTAACATCACTATAATATCTATGTATTTAGTAACAGTGTTGCCAACGTAGGCGATTTTTCGCCATTTAGGCTACTCAGAACGAGAATCGGCGACGAAAAAAATCTAAAAGGCGACTGGTCGCCTATTAGGCTACTTCAGAGACAAGTTTTTTAAATCAGCCGAATCGCAAATAATTTAGAAAAAAAAAATTAAGGAATCGCTTGCAACTACCCACGCTGGTCGCTATTCTTAGAATTCGTACCCATATGAATGTAAGAAGTATGTGACACAACTTTCAACCATGTAATCACATGGTTAGTTTACATGCTGGTAGAAAAATGTACGTCTCCGTTGGATCTTGCGCCAGTACTAGCACAGCAACTATATCTAATACTACTGACGACGGCAAGTCTTGTTGATGCCTTTTTATTGCTAGCAGAAGACGAATCGGAATCATCTTAATCTTTGTTTATTTATTTTTTAATTTTTTTTTTTAATGCTATTACTTTACTTTTTTTAAGATACACTTCGGTGTTTTATATTAGGCTTGGGCCTATTTATCAATACATTATAAATATGTTATACATAAATTGCTAAAAATTACATTTTATTTTATTCATATTGATATTTTGGCGTTTGGGCTACTTTAGGGTCTTGCAACTGAAATTCGGCTACATTAAGGCCCGTCTCCTGCGCCGGAATACACATGAATAGTAGCTTGAACGACACTATAAACGTTCATTGTTTTCCGTCTCCTGCGTTTTTTGAAACATGGTTTGAAAGATTGGTGTGAACAGGTGTGAAGTTCGCGCGGTCACACACTTTGCTAGTGGCCTGTCCACGAGTCCACGCGTCCATGCGTACGCAACTGACTTAACGTTTGACGTTTAGCGTTTAAATAAATGTTAAAATATGTTCCGATGAAGAAGAGATGCTACATCAGGGAGAAAACAGAGATATTTTAATAGATGTTTATTTACCAGGAAAGATTTCCGACTAATATCAATTATTATGACCTAAAGTCAGTATTTGAATTTCGAATGCGTAATTAATTACGCATTCGAAATTCAAACGTCAAAAGTCGAGTTCTGTTAATAAATTTAGCGATGATATTGTAAACGAAATATAAAGGAGAACACGCAGATTTCAACTTAGACCTAACCTACCTAACTAGATTTTTATTAGGTATTTATTTATCAGGGAAAGAATAGAATACCTATTTTAAATGGTCATTTCTTCCGTGTCTCTGAAACCGATTTATAAATTAATAGACTTTATTTACAAGTGAGATCACGAAAGATATAATCATCATTACGACAGTATTTATTTGGAATTTAAAGTCATAATTAGGTATTAGGCTCGCGCGGTTGACATAACCCCAAACGTCATTCGATTTACCTCCGGTACCAACCAACCGCTTCGTACGGCTCCTGTAAAAAATGTATGGTTCATTTATGTGTAAAAATATGAACTTATTTCCCCCCCCCGCCGGCCCCGCCGGCCCCGCCTGCCTTCCCGCTCCCGCTTCACCCACTTCAAAAATAATATTAATGTTAATATTGTTAATATTCGTTATTATGTTATAATTTTATTATCAAATATATTTATTATATTGTATTTAGGTATCATAATATTTTAAACTAGTGATTATTAAGCTTGCTCATTGCGCATAACCTCAAAAACTTGTTCGGTCTGATTCTCCATACATGACCGCATCGCGCGGCTCTTGTAAAAATATGAACACATTTCCCCCCGCCAGCCTTCCCCCTTCGCCCGGGAGATGAATGTTTTCCGTCGGCTGTGGTAAAGCTTGAACACAGGGTTTTTGAACACGAAGTGTTCAAATTTTCAATGTTTTGGGTGCCGTTCAAGCTAATGTTCATGTGTATTGTGGCGCAGGATACGGGCCTTTAGGCTACTTTGCGTATGAGAAACGGCGATATTGGGCCAAGCGCTGTTGGCAACACTGTTTAGTAATTTTTAGCAAATCTATGGCAAATCTTGACAGGACGATTTCGTTTGAAAATGGTTTGATGTTTGAAAATATGTAAACACAGTTCCCCAAATCCTCAGTACATTTACAGTTTTCATTCTGATATCTGCATGGAATCTAACGACTAAAAACAATTTTTATTTATTTAGTTTTTTTATTGTGTACATAAGTTTTGTTTTTGTTCACCATGATTCACGACGCTATATTTTTATTATGGGATTGTCCAAATACTTCCGAACTGTTAACTTCGGAACAGGTGAATAATACATATTTTTAATTACACACGCTACCAATCCCAATATTGTAAAATTTTGATTACATTTTGTACTTTTACGATATTTCAGTACTACAAGGATAAAGTTACCCATTTACATCCAAGCGAAAGAGAGGTGTTCAAAAGGATTGTGAAAATAGCCAAATGCCATGGGACAATAAAGAGATTCATTAACAAAAATTCTTTTGCTTCAGGCAGAAACGTTGATTATATACTAAGTAGTAAGTACCTCAGTATTTTGTAGTCTAATTTAATAACAATAATGTCTGAACTATAAGTAGGAGTTCTACACTATGAATACCAACAGAATGAACAGAACAAAATGAAATATGGCCGTCCAAATTCGGAACGCGAACTAAATTTCACTTTACGCAATTGAAAATTTAAGTGCATTGTTTTCCATCACCCCGAATGCAGAAAGTTGTCTTTATTAGTCATTAAGGCGAATCTAAAGTTTTTTTCTAAAAAATATTTGTATTGAGCGTGGCCAGTGCGATTGAAAATTTACCAGAATTAATGTTTCAAAGACCCAATCATGTCTGATTACGTCTAAAAGGGATCGAAATGAAAATCTAGTCTCCTTCAACGGAAGCAATCTTCCAAAGGCCCTCCATTGCCATGCTTGGTTTAACTCTAAGTGACAAGCTCAGATACGGGGGCTCCATCGAAGCCAGAGTTAAGTTAGCCTCTCAAAAACTGCGCGTACTGTACAGGGCCCGCAGATACTTTAATAACAACAACTGCTAACCCTGTACAAATCACAAGTGCGCCCCATGGTTGAATTTGGAAGCCACCTCTGGTCTGGAGCTCCAAAATACCTTAAAAAAACCCTCCACTCTGTGCAGAAACGGGCGGTTAGTTTGATAGATTCTCCAAACTTAACAAACGGATTGCAATCTTTAGAGCACAGGCGTCGGGTGGGAATGCTGTCCTTGTTCTACCGGTATTTCAATGGAAAATGCTCCGAGGAACTAGCGTCATTGAACCCTTCGGCACTGGTGCATAGTCGGGAAATATGCCAAACACCTGCCTAACATATGTACACGGTTGACATTTGTCACATGAGGACGGGTCGCTTCTTCGACTCGTTCTTATGTTCAACAGCTTGGCTGTGGAACAATTTGCCGGCCTCTGTGTTTCCTCCTTCCTACAACATGGGTCTTTTTTTTTTTTTTTTTTTTTCAAGAGCGGAGACGGTTTACATAAATAAAGTTCCCGTGAGCACTTAGGCCGTAGGCCCATTGTGCTATCTCCCATTTTACCTCATTCCTTTGACAGTAATCTAGTCCCTTTTACAAAGTTCACCAGGATTGTCATTGGAAATAAAGCTATGTCTTCTGGTTCGACAATGTGTCTTCCCAGGTCTCATTTCTCCTCTTCACTCCTCCGCGGTTCCCTGAAGGCCCCACGAGGGAAGAGGTCTTCATCTCTCCTCTCCACTCCTTAGTTCCCTGAAGGCTCCACGACGGAGAGTTCACCTCCCTTTGGTTCCCTAAAGGCTCCACAAGAGAAGAGCCCCACTCCACCTTGGCTCCCCGAGGGCCCCAGGAGGGAAGAGGATTTATCTCTCCTCTTCACTCCTCCTTGGTTCCCTAAAGGCCCCATAAGAGTTCACGGAGATGGCCTCATTTCTCTTCACTTCTACATGGTTCCCTGAAGGCCCCACATGGGAAGAGGACATCATCTCTCCACTTCACTCCTCCTTGGTTCCCCAAAGGCCCCGTGCCGGAAGAGTGCCCTTCCCCTTGGTTCCGTGAAGGCCCCACAAGGTAAGGGTTCATGGAGGTGGCCTCAGCTCTCCTCTCCACGGCTTCTCCTCTTGGTTCCTCCTAAGGGCCCCAGGAAGAAAGTTCACGGAGGTGGCCTCAGCACTCCTAGGTTCCCAAAAGGCCCCTAGTTTTCGAATGGTCCAATTTTTTTGTCCCACGAGTAACCAGGGAAATAGAAGGTCCACTCCAGCAGAGCCCCGAATGTTGGAGTAAGGTCTAAATACTCCGAGATGCGACCTTGTTTCTCGGGGGCACCATTCTTGACACTGTTCCCCAGGACATTCAGCCTGAGCACGGTAGCTCACACCTTGGCTTGGGATGGCTATTGCAGGTTTGTGTTTCCACTCCCTGAGCGATGGGTTCGCCACACTCCCTACGCTACACAACATGGGTCTCTTCAAGACCAATTTTCATTCCTTCCTATCCTCAAAAAGACCCTCCACGCAGCATCCCAGATGACATATTCCCTGAGGGAAATTATTTTCCTCAGGGCCTCCTGTGTGGAGTTAATGTAAAAAAAATATAAGTTTATTCATATGTCCCTGACAGCTTTTTCTGGCAGTGAGAACATATTTTATTAAATGTTGTTTTGGCTTTCAATCTGATGGCCAACCAGCGAATTTTAATGTCGGTTGGGAGTTTCTCTCCTGAACCAAAACTCTTGAATATTGAATTTTTTACACTGAAAACTAATTTAAAATTATAATGTTATTAGTTTCAAAGTTAGATTCTGATAAAACGTTTTGTCTTGATCACAGGCTCCACTAAACTAACAAATTTTATTTCCATCGCTTTCATTTTTTATCTATTTTTCAGATAAACTAGTGAATCCAATATCCGGTCTGTACGTTCAAGCATTAAGTGAAGGATTGGATGAAATCTTGGAGCCATATCACAAGAACATTGTGGATTTAGAGAAGAGCGCTTTAGCTGACCCATACCTCCCTTTGGCCTATGTTTTGGGGACTGTTCAGTCTTTCAAACCTTTGTTCAACACGCTGACCAGCATACTGCTTGGCATTAAGGAGAAGAGGTTTTATGGATGCCAGATATTACATGTTCTTCAGAGGCACGCACTTAGTGGAAATGAGGAGACAACAACCGCAATTCAAAAGTAATATTTTTATTATGAACCAAAATTATCGTTCTGTATTTACAACTGTTTTTCAATGTAATGATTTGCTAATTTCGTATGTAATAATTGTGTTTTGGATTATAGTGCGTACAGTGGAATCCGTTTATAATGACATCAAAGGGAAATGACAAACACGTCATACTAAGCGGACGTCGTACAAAGCATTTTGTAGAAAATAAACAACCTCCTGTTTTAGGTATAAATGTATGTATTTATTTTAATAGAGAGAAACACAGCATATTAAAACTCTTGACGTGAGAAAAGAGAATTTTAAGACTCGTGATGAGAGAAATACAGCATATTAACGTCGTCGGGCGTAACGTGACCCTCCCGAACACTGCCGAAGGTGTTAGGAATCATGTCGGTCACTATAACCGACATAATTTTCCATGAAATTAGGATATAATTTATTAAAAATGGGTCATAATAAGTTTCATGTCACTGTAAGTGAAGTCATTATATCCGACTTTGTTATAAATAATTTTATATGAAAACCAAACTTCGCTGTGTAATTACGTCATATTAAACGGTTGGTCAATGTAGGCGGAGTCATAATAAACGGATTCTACTGTACTTACAAAATATGTATGCTAAAAATGAATATGTTTTAATTATTTAATGTACTTGGCTATTTATTTTTGTTCAATTTAATATAGTTAATCATTGTTATTCCTTAAACATTAATGTTTGGGCATCATGTTTGTTTTAC
This sequence comes from Glyphotaelius pellucidus, assembly GCA_936435175.1. Taxonomy (NCBI): domain Eukaryota; kingdom Metazoa; phylum Arthropoda; class Insecta; order Trichoptera; family Limnephilidae; genus Glyphotaelius; species Glyphotaelius pellucidus. Next base: position 12,884,046 of record OW386553.1, read on the forward strand.
ATGCTAGAATAAAATAAAATAATGGTAAATATACTGCAGTACTGTAATACCAAAGTTAGATACTCGAAAGTATTCCATTCTTGAATGTAAACTTTCTAGAAAGTTTACATTCAAGAACAATTAATTAATAGTAATTACATAAATAGTACATTTCTTTTTCTAGATTGACGTTTATAGTCCACAGAGTGTTTTACGAGCACCTATGCAGCTGGCTGCTCTATGGTGACCTAAAAGATAAGCAAAGGGAGTTTTTCATCCATTCGGTTGAGAAAATACACACTGCTTCTCCCGTGTACTTGCATACATCTAGGATGACTTCTATGCAGTCTTATAGTCACAGTAAATCTGGGGACTTAATTTATGTACGTAGTTTATTTTTATTTATTGATCAATATAATGTCTTTAACCTGCGTTATAATTTTTGCCTTATATAATGTAACTAGCGAGTTCCTAATTTTTCTTTTTGTTAATATTAGTTTTGGGAAATGGTTAGATACAGATTCATAAATTTATTATTATCATATTATGACACTACTTTTGCACTCGATTAAATACACAATCCTTTCAAGTAGTCTTTGTTTTTTTTAATGCGATTTAATTTTTTTACTGTGTTTGTTAATGCTTTATTTTAATATTTTATTTCAGGACCTGAACAAAACATTAAAATATTGGGACTATGAAATAAATGCAGTCATGTTGCCGTATTACATTCCCATATCCGTGGCCCAGAAGATTCTCTTCATTGGCAAAACTGTTGTGTTATTTGATTCGAGTCCTACAGAGATCAATCCCACCGCTGTTAATCTACTTTCCATCAACAAAGATATTGGAAAACGGTCAGTTACTCTCAAATAACTGATAATTGCTTTGAATAAATTAAAACTAAGACCAGCTGGTTCCCGGCATGCGTTGCAATGCAATATTCAAAAAATAAATTGTTTCTCCCTGCATGTCCTTTTCTGTGTGCCCCCGTTCCTCTCCTGCATCCCCTTCCCCTCTAGCGTTCCCCTTCAACCTTCCCCCTTCCCTCTCCCTCTCCCCGGTCCTGCCAACCCTCCTCCCGCGTTCCACGTATTCAATTCCAGTACATTCATTTTTCAATCGGCTCGCGTGCCACCTATTTTTTTATTCAAATTCTCATTTTTCATGTATTACAAATATTCTTTTTTGTATATTATAAGAACAATCAATCACATTTGGTACCTAATGTAGGTACCTATTTAAAACATTATAATTCTTGATTCGATTCTAAGTAATAGGCGAGTACTTCAAATAATTTCATTAATTAACCTCCCAAATGCCAAGGAGGAAACGACGTAAATTTCGCAAAGTTTTGACTTTGACGTAATATTTTGTGGGTTTATTTTGTGCTTCGTATATTATATTTACTGAATCACATTTCTTGAACAATAAACTATGCATAAAAACAACATTACTTGAATTATTTGATAAATTTATAGATTTATTATTTATTATTTTAACTTTATGAGTAAAACCTCAAACTGTAATATTTAATTAAATGAAGACATTATGAGCGAAACTCAATCGAAAATCTGGAAACAGAAAATCAGAAAAAGATATTGGCACCTCTGGGACTCGAACCCAGGACCTCCCTACTTTCCGGGTTGGGCGCTCTTATCCACTGAGCTAAGGTGTCGATATATGTCTTCATTTAATTAAATTTATAGACTTTACGATCTTTTTCACGTCTACGACGCTAGTAGTTTTGACAGCTCAAATCTCGGGTAAAATGAAGGTTCGATGTCATAGACAAATTTAATAAAAATTATTCCGAGTGGCTAGGTGTATTTAGGATACCTCACACGTCACGAACAGGATTGCCCCAAGCGATTCTAACCTTGTCCTTCATACGTTTTCTTTATTCATAAGGGTTAAAATCGCATTCCAAAATAAATTTTTTTGAAAATTTTGGCGTGTGTGCCGGCGCACACCCGGCAATGGAGGAGTTTCGAAAATTAAGTTTTGAATTAACAATCGATGATTTGCAAAATGTCATTTTCAAATTGTGACATTTTTGTAAGATATTTTGAAATGATTAAAAAATGTATTGTCATGTGGTTGTAATAATCTAAAAACGTTCGCGAGGACGGAAGGAAGGTATTTTGAAAGTTTCAAACATTTCCTATGCTTAATATAGCAATACACAGACATTTTTGAACTCATACATTTCCAAGCAAACGTTTTGATTTTTATATAATACGTAGATATGGCACGGAAGCGTGCAGACTGTCGCCGAGTTATGACTAAACTATTAAAGCAGCTACGCAATAGAAGTTTTGCATTTGGTTTGTAGATAGAAACAAAGGGAAACAAAATCAATTTGGGAGACAAAGACAATTTGGGAGACAATACCGCCGCCCCAAGAATGTATAATCATTTAATCGATGACCAACACCTCTACCGTAGGTGGTTCGCAATGATTCTCTCAACCCATCGCCTTGCATACGGTAGGAAGAATGAATTCTTACATCTATCACTCCTGGACCCACTGGACAGATTCCTACCCACCCCTCAACTTTTTTTCTTCCCAGAACTTCTTCTCTCTCCTTTCCTTAAAAAAATGCTCTACACAGCACCCCCAAGATGACATGGACTATAAATTATTTTCCTCCTGTGGGCCCCCTGTGCGAAGATTATGAAAAAAAAGGTGTGGCGCCACTGAGCGTAGCACTGATGCACTGATGATTGTTTATATTATCTATGGCTAAAGATTTAATTAATTGGAAATGGTATTGTTTTCAGTTTTACAATATGGGGAGATAAAGAAGCCCAGTTCCACGAAGCAATTCTCGAGCTCAAAAATATGGACTCGTTTAATGTATCGAAGTTGGATATTCTTCTTGATGAAATTAAATTATGCGTCACTGAGGTAGGAACTTAATCCTAAAAAATAATATAAATATTTCTATGGGTCGTTGAAAATGATTTACCAATAATTACTGGAGCGCTAGGTGCCCACAATGTGGGTAAATAGCTTTCAAGGTTGATAATGATAATGCTTAAATTAAAAGACATTAGCTATGTTTTTATAACAGTGAAATTTCAACAGTTACAATTTTTTTTTATGGCGTTGCATTGTCCTGTTCAAAAATCACGTGGGTATTTATTTTAGGCATATTCTGTTTCATATTGTATATCTTATAAATATGTTTGTTATTGAATTTTCTGCTTATTGAAAGTTATTTTTAAGTCCTGTTATAACACGGTGTTATAGTGTAGTTTTTAGCAGCTCTCATTTGCTTCCAGAGTGCCGTGTGTTTTTATTTTTTTCGGAACTGATCTATCATTTTAAACCTTATTTCTATTACGAATTACGAGGGAGGACCCAAAAGTAACGGGACTTTCCTCATAACTTTTTTATTTTTCAACATTTTTACACTGAAATTTGGTCGCCTTCAAAGTGTTCACCATTAGAGTGTATGCACTTGTCCAACCTTTTTTTCCATTGATCAAAATAATTTTGAAACTCACTGATTTTTCAGTTCGCGGCTTGACGGCTTGAAGGCTTGAAGGCGACGCTCTGATCCTCAAAGAGGAGACTTTCGCATTTTCGCCGAAAAAGAAATCTTGATTCACTTAAAATTATTGGACCAACGCGTGGACCCAGAGCGACGCGGCTTCGCATACTGACCGAGAGAGAGTTTCCGTACTACAGCCGATCACACGAAACCTCCCTCCTCTGTTTTCCCTCCACTTCTCCCCTCTATCGCACGGGTCCCGTTACCTTTGGGTCCCCCCTCGTATAAAAATGTGTTCATAAATTTCCAATTGTAATAATTACAATTTTGATTGATTCCTGTTTGGTATATTAATATTTGGAGATATGATTTTTTTGAATGAGCCCAAACATATGCGCTCTGTGAATAAGAAAGCTAAATTTAATTTAGTGGGAATTTTTTTTCCTGTCTGCCATTATTGTGACTTTTAGTCATGGAACACTTTACTGGTTTGTCTAGTGTGTAGTTAGTAATAACTTGACTTACTTTAACCAGTTGTATCTGATATTATTTGGAGTAAAAAATGTAAATTAAATTTTGGTCTCCGATGGCTTAAATGGCGCGTAAAATATCACTCGTCAAAACGGTAATTTTGATGCCTGTGAAAAAAATATGACGGATCTGCGCATGTGCAGATCTACCGAAGTTCAGTGTTGCCAACATAATATGACATTTTTTTTACTAGTAACGCTAAAAAAAATAAATTGTAGTCTTTATACAATGTGTAACGAAAACACCGTTTGACGGTTGTGAAGTATTTTTTTATAAGTGTGTAACTCAAAAACGCTCATCATATCTAGTTGTCGTAATTACCCCATGATATGTAGCTGTACGGTTTAGCGATATAAAACAGTTATTTATTATTGTTACAGCATCTTTGGGTGGTGGCTGTAGAAGAGGCCGGTGTCTTTCACGAGCTGCAGCTGATGAAGGACTTTTTCCTGTTAGGCCGCGGGGAACTCTTCCTTGAGCTTTTGCGCTTATCGGAGCATCTGTTGGAAGCTGCCCCTACTCCCAAAGCATCGGAAGGTTTGTACCATCAATACATGTCACCTGACATCCCGAAAACCCTTTTGGATAGAAGGAGAGAGACTCCTTCGGTCAGCTCTCTCTACAGGAGATAGGGAGTGGAAACTTGAGTGGCTTTTATTATACATACCATTTATTGGGGAACCAACTCCTCTGACATAGGTCACCCAAGTGTTTCACTATGTTTGGAGACTTATCAGGGGCGCCCGAGTTTATGGGGTGAGGTTTGTTCAGGTTTTGGCGGCGGATGCCCATCAACTGCGTAGTGGGCTGGATCGGGAGAGGCAGGTTGAGGGAGCCTCTTTGACCTCTCCAGCCGGACTCTCTTGACCCCGTTGCCTTGCGCCGCAGTGGGAGGTATGGATTCATACCTCCATCACTCCTGGACACGCCGACCCTCAGATTCCTACTCACCCCATACCCTTTTCCTTCCCAGAACTTCCTTTGCATCCTTTTCTTTAAAACACAGCATCCCCAAAAATGACACAGGTCCTGAGAGAAATTATTTTATTCAGGGTCTCGTGTGGAGTAAATGTAAAAAAAGCAACTGATGTGAGAAATGCCCTTCTTTTAGCTGACCCCACCATGAGACAACCTTTTCACTGCCTCGTAAATTCTGGTCCTCCATCAGCTCCCACAGCTGATGATTCCATATGATTCATAGGGGGGGTCGGCGATACGGCGCGGTGTAGACCACCAAACATAGTCAATGAATACCCGCCCGTTTTGTTCCCTGTCAGAATTGATGATGTCAATGATGGGTGACGCCTAAGGCCCTAAACTGGCTTGTACACCTCGAGATTCTCCTCTGACCCGCCACTATATGAAAGAAGAAGAAAATTGACAAAATGTATTTAATATGTTGAAATAATTTTAATTGAGTTATTTTACTGGATATCTACACAGTAATTGACAACGAAATATTTTTTAATGTAAACTGACATTGTTTCTTCTGCAATTATTATTGTGTGTTTTTATTTTACTTTACAGAAATGAACCATGCATTTACCACCGCTGCGAGAGCTGTCTCATTAGGAAATAATCCGGACATGAAAAAGTTTTCTTTCTCCGTCCCTTTTGTGAAATGTGATATTTCTGCCAGTAACGCTGAATATGGAATTCTAGGTACTTTCATAGTTAATTTTTTAACTTAAATAACAAAATATACATACAGACCCAACAAACTGGGACATTTCTAATTTGGGAAATATTGTGAAATGGGGAAGATGAAGATTGAAAAGTACCTCCATATTCAGATCTAGTTATTAACACATTGTGATCGGGCAGTTTTCGGCCGCGTATCGTGCTGGTAACGGGTGATTTTTCGCGTAATTTCGCGCTAATGTAGACCTCTAGAAAAATTGCGATAACTTCAAAAATATTTGTTTGATTTCAATAATTCTTTTTGCAAATTATTTATTTTATTTCATTTTATTTTATTATATTTAGAAATGTATTCTTTATCGTTAAACTAGTGCAGAATTTCACATAAAGCAGGAAAGTTATGAAAAAATTAATATTTACACTACCTCGGTACCTACCGTACACCCCATCTATTGTTCTCAAAAGGTTTTTACCTGCATGGCTACAACCCTACAGAGGCTATATAGCGAAAACTCAAGTATATTGGAACCCGCATTTTAACGTGACCCGCGCTCCACTAACAATCTATCAAAAACGTATAAATACGTGTTCCGCTCTCTAGCATTAATTTGCTAAACACGTATTAATACATGATCAGATTACAATGTGTTAATATAATATTATGTATATTAAAACAGGGACGAAAACTCGAGGTGCAAATAAAATGATACATTTTATTTTAGTTCAATTCTATATGTGATAAAATCCTGTGGATGTAATATATTTTAATTTGCTCACTGGGGTTTGAACCATTGATCTCTGGATTCAGACTACTTCCACGTAAGTCATTGTCGTAACACAATACATTCAAACAAATTAAGATTTTTACTGCCAAAAACTAATATGTATGTGTCGCGATTAATGTTTGGATTAATATGTCAACATTTCAGACAGCGTTACAGTGTCCATCATCTACATTTGCCCTGATCGTGGACCCTGTAACGATGTCTGAAATGTTGGCTAAAGAAGGAGGGAGTGCAACACGGTGTAATAACTCAACAATGAATCACAAAACCAAGTCACTGCAAATTAAAAATAACTTCCAACAATAACTGTATGATTTGATATACATACATATTTATGTTTTTCTTTGTTCATTTTCAGATGGCTGGTCAACATTGATTTTAAATTATAAAGTAAAGTGGCCCCTACATCTAATGTTCACACCTGAAATAATATATCGATACAATGAGGTTTTCAGATTTCTTTTGCGGGTCAAAAAGACGCAGCACGATTTACACGCTTTGTGGTTTGCTTACAAAAAGGCCAGAAGACAGAGGTGAAATTAATTATAAAAAATATATTTATATATATTTAACACTTTAAAAACATGATGTTTCGATGTTGGGTGCCATTTTGGTACTTTTTCATTTGTACACGTTCGCAATGCTGTTGTTAGGTTCGTGTATGGGGTACGAGGTTCGTGTATGACTGCTGTGACGTCCGCGTGCAACGGGTTAAATCAGTTTATGCATGTACATAAATTCAACACGCTTTTTGTTTTCGTTTCCCTCTGCTTCAGGAATCGTTTTAAACCAACGAATCGATTTGTTTCAGCCCTTCAGTTTGGCAGCTGCACAAAAAGCTGATGTTTCTGGTTGATAACCTCCAGCACTATCTGCAATGTGATGTTCTGGAGAGCAACTATTCCAAGATGATATTGGAGGCCGAGAAGAGCAAAGACTTTGAGTTGTTGAAGAAGGCACACAACACTTTTCTGACGGATATTTTGAGTCAAGCTTTTCTACTTATGACCCCTGTAAGTCTTTGTTGTATGATCACCTATGCGATATCCGTGTACAACTACAGCCACCGATGGATCGTGTGTGTGACAGAAAATCTTATACAGGAAACATTAAACAGGAATTTTTTAAGGGGAACAGCTGCGCGGCCCATTTCATACAAAATCTTAATTTTGGATTTGAGGCCAAAGTAACCAATCAAACTAAAAATTATTATTCTAATCAAAAGGTGTCCCAAATATCTAGTATGAAAATGTGTTACTTTATTTATTTTTGTTTTTAATTATAAAATATAGGCCATTTAAGATTTCAATATTTCATGATTTTAGAGGCAACTTGGACAATTGTTTGTGGGTAAATGATAAATGTAAATATTGAAAAAATAATTTTTACATTTATTATAAAAATGTGATGAACTATAAAATAAAAAATATTAAAAGGAAGCATTTTGATGGTTGTAAATTTAATTTACAAATGACCTATTTATATAGAAACACAAATTTATCTTGCTTGTGTCGTAAAGGGCCATCCATAAATTACGTCACACCTTAAGGGGGGGGGGGGGGGGGGGGGGGGGGGGGGGGGAGGGAGGAGTAGAGAAGTGTGACAAGGGATATAGGGGGGTCATCAGCTCTGTGACGTCATGTGCAAAAATCTAAATATTTTTAATAAAAATAAGATTAAACTGCTTTATTAATTTTGATTAACTTTTTTTTTAAAAGAAAAGTTTCGATTAACCTGACAATATTTCAAATTCTCCTACCATCACAGAAAGCGGAATCGAATAAGCAACACCTGGGTGGGACCCAAATGCGATGCCAACCCAGCCACCAACTGGTCATTTGGATAGCAATTAAAATTACTTCCCAAATGATCGGTCGATGGCTAACATATATAACTTTTGATAAAAAAAATATTATTCAGTTTGGTTGGGTATTTAGGAATCAAATCCAAAATTATGTTTTGCATGAAAAGGGTTGTGTAGCCATTCCTCTTAAGAAGGTTCCACTTTGTCAGTAATTTAACTATAATGTAGTTTTTTTTTTTTTTACATTAACTCCACACAGGAGGCCTTGAGGAAAATAATTCCCCTCAGGGCCTATGTCATCTGGGATGCTGTGTGGAGGGTCTTTTTGAGGAGAGGAAGGAATGAACATTGGTCTTGAAGAGACCCATGTTGTAGGAGGGAGGAAACACAGATGCCGGCAAATCGTTCCATAGCCGAGCTGTTGAACTTAACACATTGTGATCGGGCAGTTTTCGGCCGCATATCGTGCTGGTAACGGGTGATTTTTCGCGTAATTTCGCGCTAACGTAGACCTCTAGAAAAATTGCGATAACTTCAAAAATATTTGTTTGATTTCAATAATTCTTTTTGCAAATTATTTATTTTATTTCATTTTATTTTATTATATTTAGAAATGTATTCTTTATCGTTAAACTAGTGCAGAATTTCACATAAAGCAGGAAAGTTATGAAAAAATTAATATTTACACTACCTAGGTACCTACCGTACACCCCATCTATTGTTCTCAAAAGGTTTTTACCTGCATGGCTACAACCCTACAGAGGCTATATAGCGAAAACTCAAGTATATTGGAACCCGCATTTTAACGTGACCCGCGCTCCACTAACAATCTATCAAAAACGTATAAATACGTGTTCCGCTCTCTAGCATTAATTTGCTAAACACATATTAATACGTGATCAGATTACAATGTGTTAAGAACGAGTCGAAAAAACGACCCGTTCTCATGTGACAAATGTCAACCGTGTACATGTTGGGCGCGCGTTTGGCGTGTCTCCCGACTATGCACCGGTGCCGAAGGGATCAATGACGCTAGTTCCTCAGAGCATCTTCCATTGAAATACCGGTAGAACATGGATAGCATTTCCACCCGACGCCTGTGCTCTAAAGATTGCAACCCATTCGTTAAGATGGGAGAATCTATCAATCTAGCCCGTTTCTGCACAGAGTCGAGGGTATTTTTCAAGTATTTTGGAGCTCCAGACCAGAGGTGGCTGCCAAATTCAACCGTGGGGCGCACTTGCGATTTGTACAGGGTAAGCAGTTGTGTACTATTAAAGTATCTGCGGGCCCGGTACAGTACGCCCAGTTTTTGAGAAGCTAACTTTACTCTGGCTTCGATGGAGCCCCCATACCTGAGCTGGTTACTTATAGTTACACCAAGCATATCAATGGAAGGTCTGTTCGGAAGATTGCTTCCGTTGAAGGAGACTAGATTTTCATTTCAATCCCTTTTAGACGTAATCAGACATGATTGGGTCTTTGAAACATTGAATTCGACGAGGTTATTCTTACCCCAAGAGAAAACACTCTCGAGGTAACCATCCATTCTTTGCTTCAAAGCCCTCCGAGCCGTTGGAGTTTGTGTGCCCTTTGGGGGCTTGTCAAACGAAAAGCTGTCATGGACTGTACTGTCATCCGCGTAACAATGAATTGGTGCACATGACAAAAGGTCGTTGATGTGCAACAAAAACAAAGTCGGGGACAGAACCGATCCCTGTGGGACGCCAGCATTTATTGGATGCGAGGAAGAGGTGAAACCATCAGCAACCGTCTGAATTGACCTCTCCCTCAAAAAGTCGGCAATCCACGTACACAGGGATACGGGAAGTCCGTAAGATGGCAGTTTGTTGACAAGTCCTCGGTGCCAAACCCGGTCAAAGGCCTTGGAAATGTCCAGTGCGACCGTTTGGGTCTCACCGAAACGTTCCAGGCACCGCCCCCAAACATGCGTCACATATGCGAGAAGATCGCCGCACAAGCGGTTCTGCCGGAATTCGTATTGACGGTCGTTAATGATTTTGTTTGATTTGTAGTTGTAATATTGTTACCTTTGTACCTATTGCCATCATCCAACCCTACTATATAATTGAGAACCAAAAATTTTCTTCTTTCTATGTATTATGAAGTTTGTCTATATGTATTGTGGCCTAAAATGTGTTGCATTTTAGATTTCTGAAGATAGTATTGAAAAGGAAGAACTGGACTATGGTTCTAACCCGGTAATGTGTAACATTGTGGAGGTCCTTCAGCTCTGCGATGCCTTTTGTAACATGGCACGAGAAACAACCAACATTGAGGAGGAGGAGTACTATACTATTGGATACACAAATAGGTAAAAAATATTATTCCAGAAAATTTTCTACCTGTTTTTTTTAGAATGTTGCTACATAATTACCAAGTAAAATATTACTTGGTAATTATGTATGTATTATATAATAAAATGGAAATTTCATTATGCTGGAAAGGATAATGTAGTAGTAGGTATAGCGCTTTAGCCATTCATCTTTTCCAGCATCGATAAGCTTTTATTATTAACAAGTATGTATTTCAGTTCAAAAAATTTTGAAGATTCATTGTTTCCTCCTTGAAGTGATTCTCTACAAAACTGTTGTAAATGTAGTCTCACATGAATACTGTCATACTATAAATACTGTCATGGCTTGGCTTATTTCACCTTTTCGTTGCCTGGGGAGCAATAATATTGCTGAAATAGGCCGAGCCACGAAAGCATAGCGGTTCGTATTAGAGCAGCGTTTTGCAGATGACTTTCATGTTTTGTTTTGAATTCTTTTCTTCATGGCTATTTCTGTCTGAAATTTCTGAATCAACACAACTATTTTTAGGCAGCATTTTCACTGTGCTTTATGGAACTTTGAAATATTAATTTAACTGTCAAAAAGAAAACTAGATTCTGTAATATTTGTTCCATACTTTTAAATTCAATTTTGGTATGGCTGGGTACAACTATAGGCAGCTTTCTTTTTCTTGGCTATAATGCAATGAATTTTATTACATTTTCTGAGATATTTTGTTTAAATTTATTTTTAAAATGTGCAGCGCAATACCTGCGAGATATTAGTCACAATTTGCCATCTAAAATGTATATTCTGTACATTTCGCTTCCAGATTTGAGTTATCAGTAGGAAAGTTACTTCAACTCTTAATAGCCCTAAGGACTCAGCCCTGTGGAACTTACCTCGCCCGACTGTTGATGAGACTAGACTTTAATCGGTGGTTTAGCAATACTCATTACCTCACACAATCTGTCACATCACTGTAATCTTCCACCAAAATACCAATGTGCCAAATAATTTCACACAATACCCAATCACATTTCTACTTCAATAAGTTCAAGAATTAGCAACAAACCATCGCATCGATAAGGTATTCCTATTGTTCTTGTGGGTGAGTTCCAAGTATCGATTTCAGGAAATAATAACTTGTGGCGAGCTCAATGTTATCACTTAAAATAGGAGGAATGAATATCTGATTTTAATGTTTTATGTTTGTACAAAAATGTTGCGTGTCTGCCAATGTAAAAATTTATCTTTATCCAATTTTTCATAATCAGTATGCACCAAACTGTGAATTTTTGTGGGTACAATGGATGCCAACTAACTCATTAAACCAAAAATGATCCTCATCTTTGAACACAATTTTGTGATAAAAGTACAATAGAAGTTGCATGAATGGTGACTGATTTTCAAAGAAAATTTGAATGATTAGAATGTGTCTATTTGTGATGATTTAATAGACTATGTATACTGATCATAAATGTCAAAAAGTGAGTGCAGTAAGATAGCTTGGTTTGATGTAAATCCTTTTGTTAGTCCTATATAAATTGAAAACCCTTTGTCGCCAAACTTGGTATTCACTGAGAATTCTGTTTGATTTCTCTTCAAATCCCACTTCACTTGGATGGGACAATTCTTTGGAATTATTTTGCGTAATTGGTGGTTCACATCAAAGTGGTTTATAGTAATGCCAGTTTGGGGGATCACCATTTAGAATTGAGGCAGCTTTATCTAAGTTAATTGTCCAGATCCGTAGTCAGGTTTTCCCAACCCTTCTTTACTTTGCTTTGACCACAATCTATTAATTATTATTATAGAGAATGAATGTTTATTTGTAATATACCTCTAATATGCCTCTCCTACTGCAACTGTGTACACTCAATTTAAACAAAATGTAAGTTGATGTTAACGTCTGGTAAATTTTTAACAAATTATGCTGAAAATTGTAATAAAAACAAAACGCTTAAATAAAAAATATATTTATTTAGTTAACAATAAGAGTTTTTAATCAATTTGTATTTTGTCTTCCTTCTCTTCAACATTCTGAAAATGCTCTTTTCCATCGGGATGTTGCTCCAAGAATGTCCTGATCACAATACACTTGGTCATGTAACAGAAGCAGGGGGTGGGGTGCGTCTCGGTTGCGGGGTCACACAGTGTCAACTGTAGATCATATCTGAAATAATAATTAACAGTAAGGTAGATATCCAACAATGTAACAAAGTATGTGCGACCAAGAAGAAAGGTTTATTGTTTATGGCTTGTATTTTATCCAGTTTTGAAGTTTACTACATCATGATGCAGACTCTCAGTCCAAATAATGATACAAAACGAATGCACCACCACAGTCAGGAGCTCTCCTGTACCGTGCGATCAATACACCAGAGGGCATTGTTTTGTTAGGACTTAGAACATGAGCTCTGTGAATGGGGAAGGAGGTTAGATTTTAGGCCGTCGTCGGTAAGAAATTGACAAACCCCACACAGTAGGCTCTTAAGAGTAATTTGTCCAGGACCTTTATCATCTTTGGAGATGCTGTGTGGAGGGTCTTTTTAAGAAAAGGAGGTTATGGGAAGGAAAAAGGTATAAGGGGCGGGTATGAATCTGGGGGTCATTGTGTCCAGGAGTGACGGACGTATGAATCCATCCCTCCCACTGCGGTGCAAGACAATGGGTCGAGAGAGACCACCTGCAGAGGTCAAAGGGTCCCCACAAACCGACCTCTCCCAATCCAGCCCGCCATGCAGCCGGTGGGCAGGCGCTTCTGCCGCCCTGGCATCATTGGATCCAGGTCAGGACCTGGATTAAGAATTCCGTGCACGCCACTGCTCTCGTTATACTGCATTCGGTTTTTGTCGATTCTTTATCGACCCGTGGGATGACTGTCTTAATCAATCGGTGTACAAGACAACCGAATAAGTCAAAATTTGAATTAAGGGTGGGCAGGAATACATAAAGGAATTGATTGAGCGTTGGTCTTGACTTACTGCTTCTGTAATTTTCTTAACTCTTCTGGTTGCAGACTCCCATTTTAAATGACCTCATTTAATTATATTACCTTCTGTTATTTTCTGTTGATCTTTTCATGCTTAGCTCCCATGCTACAGGTTCCCCTTCTTCCAGCAGTTTTTCTTCCGGCAGGACGATGACAGTCTGCTTCCAGTGGGTGACGGGATTGGAGGGGCTCGTCGAGAGTATGATGGGGTTTTCATCTTCATTGAAGGCGGGGAACTGGCATTCAAACCAAATGCACATGCCTTGATATCTGCCAGCCTTTGAAGCTCCTAAAAAAATTAAATGGCTAATGTAAATAGAAATAAAGGTATGCACAGCTCCAGCAAATACTAAGGCCCATTGCGGTATCTTCCATACTTCATCTTATTTCTTTCACAATAGCTCCCTTTGATTTTCAAATAGTCCCTGTAATGAAGTTATAAGGGTTGTCATTGGGTGTGTGGCGATGTCGATGAAATATACGCCAAAACAGCGTTATTTAAATAATTCCTTTTTTGCAAAAATCCACGCATCATATATCTGTCTATGTTAAAAATTGTTCTAAAATCTTAATCACAGATGGCAGTGCAGCCTAGAACATCCTCTTTTTCAGTACAACAGTCAAGTCAAGTCAACTGGAAACTGACGGTTTGTACAGACAGCTCTAGGAATACTTTTTATTATTTGAACTTTTTCTGTGAAGCCGAATAGTGCTGATTGGCTGAAAAGTGTATTGGAGTTTTGTCTAATCATTAATGAAAATGGTCCTCAGCAATTATAACTCAGCAGTGAAACTGACACTGAATAAACCAATTTTATGGAAAGACTAACTAACTAACCATCACGCCGCTTCTCCGCAGGGGTAGGCAGAGAGGATGGAAAGAACTCGGTCTTGGCACACACTCCTTGCCTAATTCACAATCATATATCATCTCATCTTCTATTATTCTGACTCTTGACATGGCCCGACTCAATTATCCGATTCACTTGGATGTGCCATGTCTTCCTCGGGCGTACCCGACTTTTTCTACCATTTGCATCATATATTCTCCTTACACTCCTTTCCTCATTTACTCCACATGTCCAAACCGTCTGAGCGTCTCTTTCTTAATCTTACTCATTGCGCTTACATCAGCCTTGCATTCTTTGCGGATCTCCACATTTTCATATGATCGTACATGGTTTTAACGCCTCAAGGATCTCATTTCTACAGCATTCAGTCTACTTTCATCCTTCCTCTGCCAGTTCCTTAACTCACTGCCATACATCAGGGTAGGTACCAGCACTCAATTGTAGACGGCTAGCTAGTTTTGAGAAATGATATCCTTGAGGATCAAGTTGAGAAATTGCAAATTTATGTTGATAAATGGAAAAATGGAGTTTTTTTTTTCTTTGAAAACCGAAATTAGTATGTTTAATGCTATTGAAACTAAATTTACCTATTACATGCTTCAATGAGTAGCAGTCAAGTTCAAATAAGCTGTCTTCTTTCAGGTCTATCCAGCAAAATGCAACCTTTTCAGCTAACAGATGTTCTTCCTCGACCTTTGCCACCTCGGGCTTGCCACTTTTGGTTTTCCTCAGGGTGGTAGCCATTGTCTTCATTTTTACGCCATGCACATCTTCCCAGAATTCGTAGAGAGATGGTACACTGAAAAAATAAATGTTAATTTTCCCGAGGGGTTAATTAATAATAATGTATAGTTCACTATTCTCAAATCAAACAGAACCGGGTTTAATTTATATTGATGTTTGACTATTTGCCACATTATTTCAAAAGTTGGTATCAATTGAGTCGTTTAATTTCTAAATCCGCTGTATCAACTTTCACTGATTCAGAGAAAACCGCAAAAAACTGTCACATCTCTTGCGTAAATAAATAGTTGCATTTTAATTTTTTTATACCGTGAATAGAATTATACATAAATTCAAAAAGTGCTAATTTTTCAACGTATGTCGAGCAATATTTAAAGTAATTTCGATAAATAAAACGAGAATAGAGGATTTTGAAACTCACTTCGTGATTTACTCACGATATAGAGGCTTTTGAAACTCAACTGACCTGGCGCGGGAGTTTCTAAACCCGCCATCTTGGCAAAGTAACTGCTTGTGATTGGTTGAATTCCGATGTAGCGCGTTTTGATAGTAACTTCTTGAATGAAATAGTGGGTTTTGTTTCTCACTTGCAGTTTTAACATGGTTTTTGGTTGTGATAAGGGAGGTTTTGAAACTCAATTTTAGGTTCATCGTGTTCCTCGCAAAAATGTGAACAAGACGTTCATACTCAGATCAATTTGGCAAAATTGGATATAGCGGGTATTGAAATTATAGGACTCAATTCAAATGCATATAAAATATTAAAACCTGCAAGGGGCCACGTAAACTGTGGCGCTTTCTGGAAACATACTGCCTTCGGGTTTTAAGAACTTATCTCTGGCGTAAATTACAGAGTCCAGCATCCCCTCGTGTAGCAGGTAAAATCCCATCCATTCAGAAATTATGATGTCCACTCTTTCATCATTTGGGAGTTTCACTTCCTCTACTTTACTATGAATAACCTAGAAAATATAGTAAAATATACACAAATAAAATTTTATGCCATTTTTCAACCAAGCCAACACGGGAGTGAATTTCATTATTACGTATTTTGAAATGGGTCTGTAGAACTTGAATACACTCAAATAGTATATGCATGTACATATTACTATTAAAGTGAAAAATTCTTTAGCACCGTTTTTCAGATGAAATGAAAAATAGCTATAGGATTTAGCCTGCGAGAGAATGAGATAGTATAATCGGTCTCTTCTTTGTGTGGTGCTTTGTAGCCTCCCCACTCTTGTCCACTTTAGTTTTCTGAAGGTTTCACTTCTACCACGTGTGGATTGCACTCTTTGCATTTTGTTGGTGGATAATTCTACACAATATTCTACAGAAAAATCTTTTCATTGCATTCCTGGTGTGCCCATTTAGATAAATTAAAGCATACAGTTCCATTTTTGGCATCATACATATTGATTTATTTCAATCATTAATGCATTTCGGCGTTTTACATGGTACAACTTAAAGCATAAGAAAAACTGTAACATGTGAGGTGCGCCAGAGCCTTTATGAGGATAAAAAAAAAACGAAGGATTGAAAATAGAAGTTGGGTACATGTGTAAATAACATAGCAAAAATTGAGATCCTGTGTTATTAGGTACATAATACAATATTGAAATGATAAAAAAAAATAATTACGTAACTAACTTGAGATAAAGATGAGGTACATAGTAAATGCTTATATTTACCTCGATAACATTTTCAAATTTGTTTTCTTTGACTAGATCTTTGCATAAATCTGCTAAGTTGCTTGCTTCCACAGCATAAACCTTCTTAGCTCCAGCCACTGCACAGAGCAACGATAGAATCCCCGAGCCCGCTCCTACGTCCATTACTGTCTTTCCTTGAATATATGATTTATTTTCCATAATGGCGGTCTTGTAGGCCAGCATTCTCGGCTCATCTTGAAGCATGAGCTGATGAACCTAAGAAAATCAATAAACTGTAAATAATACGATGATGCTTTAAGGGTCTACTATTCATATTTCGACCGATTTCTTACATATCTCCCTTAAACATTTGAAGTTTTTAAGCTCTTAAAAAAATATATGTTATTTTTAAAGATAAATATCTAGATACGTTCCACGCCGAAATGCAAATTATAAGAAATTCCCTCGATAGAAAAAAATCGCAAAGTATGTTCCGAAAATTATTTTAAACAAGTCTATTTCTTTTATTTTACAAGTATATTTGTTAAAAAATTCACAATGTTTCTTTAAATGATACTTAAGAAACGTTCCATGAGATTTTTGCTCTATTTTAAATGAGTCATATTTTATTAAGCTTTTCGCAATTTTTGCTGCTACTGTACGACTTAAAATATTAGCGCGCTCTGTGCAACACTCGTAATTACATATCTCTCCATCTTCTTCTTTTTCAGCGCCGTGCGTTTCAAGAGTGCGGCCTTAAAATAAATTTCTTCTGTGCATAATTATTTCGAGGCGCCATTTCTTATAAGATAAACAAGAAGTCGTCGGCATTACCCAAGCTCTACCCAGAGATTTTCGAAATCAAATGTAGAGGAGAGTAATTTTCATCTTATTTTGAATGTCGAGTGTGCAAAATTTCATCAAGTATCAAAATTCTGCTTAACCCTTTTCGACTGGCGAAAAATGTCCAAATTTTGATGGGCCTCACCAATAAAACTGTTAATTATGATTCCGTGGGGTTTAGCCACTTACTGGCTGAATCACAAGCGGCGCGAAGGTACCCTGCATAAACAGCACCCGCATGTTCGATCCACACCGGTGTGGTTCCCAAAAACAGATTTATTTGCTGTCAAGATCTTTTTAAAGACAAACTCACAATCGTATGAAGCGGGTCGGAAAGGGTTATAGGGTGGGAAAAAGTGATGGTTTGGTTTTTAAAAACTCATCTACACAGTGACCTTCACTTGTTTGAAGGTCTCAAGTGTGCAAATTTCATCAATCTCTGAATAAAACTGTAGATTTGTATAAAAAACACAGCCACCCTCAGACACTCTTCTTTATTTATATGTATAATATTATATTTATACTGGGTGTTATGGGATATACTTGATTTATTTTAACCAGTGAATACCGGACATTATTTGGAATAAAAAAATGTAAATGAAATTTTGAACTTCCATGACCTTGTTGAATTCTTTTTTTTTTCAAAATCAAATAATAAAAAAATCTTCAATGTATTTTTCAAAATCAAATAATAAAATATTAAGCGTAGGAAATGCTTGAAACTTTCAAAATATGTACCGTCTAAACCTTTAGGAAATGTTTGAAACTTTCAAAATACCTCCTAAACTTTCTGGATTATTACAGCCGCACGACAATACATCTGAAAAGTTTTTTAATAATTACAAAAACTCTTGTGAAACTGTCAAACATGTCACAATTTGAGAATGACACTTTGCAAACCATCGATTGTTTAATCAAAATTCAATTTTCGAATAAACTCTTTAAATTAATGAATTAACTTGAAGTACTGAGTAAGAATTATAGTCATTTTAAAAAGGTAGGACGGGTTGTTTCAAAAAATTTGATGGATTCATCAAATATTTGAAGTTAATTTTCACGTTTTGTGTAAGTTCTATTCAAGTTCTGTGATTATTTCAGTATTGTGAAGCAACTGTCCTATAACAATATAATAACAGAACTTGAAAAGATCTTACACAGAACGTGAAAATCAACTTCAAATATTTTATGAATCCATCAAATTTTTTGAAACATTCAAGTTCTGTCATTACATCATTATAGGCCAGTTGCTTCGTAAAACTGAAATAATCACAGAACTTGAATAGAACTTACACAGAACGTGAAAATTAACTTCAAATATTTGACGAAACCGTCAATTTTTTTGAAACAACCTGTCCTAACTGTGTTAGTTTTGATTGATTGTTCTTATAATATACAAAAATGAATATTTATAATACATGAAAATTTTAATAAAGAAATTTTAATAGGTGGCACGCGAGCTGTTTGATAACTGAATGTAATGGGACTGAATATCTGGAACGCAGGAGGAGGGTTGGCAGGACAGGGGAGCGGGAGAGGGAAGGCGACATGAGAGGGGAAGGGGCAGCGGAAGAGGAACGGAACGAATGGGAAAGGACATGCAGGGAGAAACAATTTCTTTATTAAGTGGCATTGTAACGCATGCCGAGAAATCACTAGTCATTTATAAAATCAATAATTACGGATGAAATCATTAAAATTACACATTTTTGAATGATGATCAGTATTATTAAACTCGGCTGTAAATCTTCCATACATTTTCAATGGTATGCATCGTTCGTGAAAATATCTTATATTAATAAGAAGTAAAGCCATGGATTGGAATGCAATTTATTTTTATTTTTAAATGTTACAGAAGCTCCACTAAAATAAATACCTACACAATAATTATGTATTATAATTAAAAATAAAACTTATAAAATGACGTCCTATCTACATCATACATAAAAGTTACTGGACTAATTACGAAAGGAAATTGTTTTTAAAAATAGTTTTGAAAGTATAATACAAGTAGTTTATTATTCTTAACCCTTTGAGCAGTGAGTTATTTTTTTGTCATCTACATCGTGGGAGTGAGTTATTTTTCTAGTTTTTCTTAATTTTGTGTTCAATTTAATTAATTATCTTCTTACTTTTTTTTACTACATTAGTTATTTTGGAGATTTTTTATTGCTATATTTAACCTTTTATTATTGCATTGTAAATTTACAAATTCAGTGGTTCCCAACATTTTACAAATAAAAAGTTTTAATTTTTTTCTTTTTTTTATTTATGTTAAAAGAAATTGTCAATAATAAAGGGATAATACTAAAAATAAAAAGTGGACTAATTCAGTGGCTCTCAACATTTTACAAAGGTTTTTCAAAAATTAATATTTTTATTTATAAAAAAAGAAATAAACAATAATAAAAAGATAATACCAAAAATAAAAAAAAGGTCTTATAATAAGTTGGATAAATTCAGTGGTTCTCAACATTTTACAAATAGAAAGTTAAAAAAAATATATATATGTAAAAAGATAAATGCTAAAAATAAAAATAAAAAGTGTAAGTAAAGTCTTATAATAACTTGGACAAATTCAGTGGCTCTCAACATTTAAAAAAAATAAGTTTTCAAAATTTTGTTTTTTTTTGTTTTTACATATAAAAATAATAAAAATATAATAGGTAGGTACTAATAATAAAAATAAAGTATAAATTCAGTAGTTCTCAACATGCGAATAACGTTAGATTTAGCATTTATTTTGTCAAACCATTACTAGTTAAAATATTCCTTTCGTATGGTATTCCTCAAAACGCAGATACGTGCATAATGGAACATTACATCGACACACATAAATTTTGTGTCCTTCCTTGTTTGTTATAGTAAGTAAAATATTTACGTAACAATATTTATATTTCCTTTCTTGCGTCCCCTTCCCTTCCTGCGTTCCCCTTCCACCTTCCCCCTCTCTTGTCACCCTTCCCGCGATTCCTACCCCTTTCGTTACGTTACTCTCTCCCTTCTGCCTTCAAATAAAAATACACACATTTTCAAACCACTCACGCACCACCGCGATAAAATGCGATGTTCTGTAAACATTTTGAGTCAATCCATCAATTACTTTCCGAGATTTGTGGACACAAACATACGGAACCTAAATTTTGTAAATACATTGTAAAATGTTGAGTCACAGAA
The DNA here is from genome assembly GCA_936435175.1 of Glyphotaelius pellucidus. NCBI lineage: Eukaryota > Metazoa > Arthropoda > Insecta > Trichoptera > Limnephilidae > Glyphotaelius > Glyphotaelius pellucidus. The sequence continues at coordinate 12,904,842 of OW386553.1, forward strand.
TTTTTCCAACGTATTACAAGAACTTTCTTAAACTTTTTTTTATTTATTTTAAGTATTATCTTTTATTATTGTAAATTTCTTTTTTTATAAATAAAAAAAATAATTAATGAAAACACTATTTGTAAAATGTTGAGTCACTGAATCAGTAATATATTTTTATATAAATATGTAACAATTTTTGTTAGAATACGTAAAAATATTTGACAAATACATTTGTTTTATCTTAAAATCATAATTTAATCGAAATTACGAGCATGGCATAGAAAAAACGGAATTAAGTCGTACGGCCGCACGTATGCGGCGATACTCTATTTGGATCGTCCGAGTGCCGCCGCATACGTGCGGCGATACTCCTCAAAGGGTTAACCACTGAAGCATTTTTATAAAAGCCTGCCAGCGTCCACTGGCCAAAATGTGGCCAGTTTGAAGAAACATTTTAAAATAATTATTCCAAAAGTTCCTGCGAGTTGGAATCATCAATGAATCACAGAGCTAACTTAGTAGTTACAATATAACAAGAAATGTCTCGCGTCTCTTCCGAATTATTTTTTATTGACATTCCGCGAACCAAAATTATTGAAGTATTTTTTATGACAAATAATTGATCATGTGTTTAAATATCAAAAATTCATGTTCGAAATTAAATTTATATCTGTGGATAATAACTAGGCCATAAACAACACACAGAGGTCTTAATATTTAATATTGCTCCTAGTAGGTACCATGGATGGAAATTTTAAAGTAAATAATATGCAAATTTAACAATTTTTTATTTATCCTAAAAATATGAAATACACGGTCCAACATAGGTGCATTTTTTAGCTCTCTAACACTATAAGCAGTTTATATGTATCCGTATTCTAATCCGGAGGTATAATTTTTTTAAGAGGGCAGGAAATTGCCAAACCGAATGCTTAAAAATTTTTGAGCGCTCAATGCTGAAATTGATTATTTAGCAGAACACTCAAGGTTTAATTAAAAGAACTTAATATATGGCGCTAATTTAATTATTTTAGGAAAAAACACTTTTTGCAAACTCAATCCTTTCAAGAAAGCCATAAAAACACAATATTGGATTGAATCACCAATAAAATATTGTATATGCATGCCTTTTTTGAAAGAATTGAGTTTGTATACGGACAAAACCATTTATTTATATTACGAATGTACGGGAGCAAACAATTCTTCGTAATATTTTAAAGCAAAACTTGCAAATAGTGTTTTTGCCCTATTAATTTAGCACCATCCATGAAAGAGCAGATTATTAATTAAGATTAAGTGCTTGATTATCAATATTACATCTCTGAGGGTCAGAGTGACAAGTATGAGATTGTAGAATGGGGTGGTATAGAAGGCAGACTGTAATAATTAGCAAAATGCTTTCTAATAAACTCTTCTCTTGTCGTACAAGCGATATTTTCAACAACGGCAACTTCTATTCTCTTCTTTGGACAGTCTTTCTTTCCCTTCACTTCCGTCACTATGGACTGTTGGTCTTCCAGTGGCAGAGGATCATTATTTAACTTGGCGATGTTGTGCAAGATTGCACAGCAAGTGATGATGTTTTGTTGCGTGTGGGATTTGCAAGCGAGGAATGTCTGAAGGCATCTGAATCTCTTCTTCCATTCCATAATGCAATGACTGGCAGTGTAAGTCTTTGAGAGAGCTTCGTTGTAGTAATATTCTCCGGTGTGTTGAGGATACTTAATACAGGTCATAATAACTGTCGTAGGGTTAAAGATGTTGCTGCCGAGAATAACGCCGTTTATTTCTCCTGAGATAAATTTTTGGTTGACATCGCAAACACTGAATATTTGGTTTTCGTGTGTTGACCCAGGGTATCTTGAAACAATGTCAATAATTTCAGATTCAGGTCCTACGATAAGCTGAAATAAGAAGAAAATATCATAAATATTGATGACCAAGTCACTGTTATAAAAACAGGCATTGACCATACAAAGACTAAAAGAATCACACCGAAACACCAATCAAATTGAAAAAAAGGCACAAGTACGATTTCAGTGGCGCTGCAATTTTTTTTTTTTTTTTTACAGGTGCCGGTAACCCGGGCGTTTATTAATATAAAGAGTTATTTACATTTACATTTGATGATGTATTCAAGCAGAACAGCCCAAAGTAAGACGAAAATGAAAAATAAAATTTTTCGATATCTTGCTTAGTTTTTGAGATATCGATACTTAAAGTTTCAGATTCAAATTGATTAATTTTATAAAAAGTATTATTTTTTTATTAAAAAATTACTTTTTTTATTTATAACCTAACCTAACCTATTAGAGACAGCATTGAGCTCCATCTACTATTATTATTAGTCTACATAGAAGTAAAAACTTTAAGTATCGATATCTCACAAACTTAGCGATATATAAAAAAAAATGCATTCTTCATTTTCATCTTGTTTTGGGCTGTTCTACCTGAATACATTGTCAAATCGCGGTGCCACGGAAATCGTACCCTCCCCGAAAAAACAAGGGCGCAAATGTGATGACCTACCTGAACTCTAACAGAATGGTATCCATTTTCATTAACGAACCCAGCATTATAGTCCTTAACTCCTTTAACTCTTACTCCAACATGCGTAGATCCTACGCAGCCGACCACTTCTGGAAACTTCCCTCTTTCATAGAATTTGATCTTGTTAGTTTCCCGCTCAGTCTTGGTAGGGAACCTAATGAATTGGCTCTGTAGAGTTACAATCAGTTTTGTCACTCGGTTGTTGATACGGGATATCGTAGACTGGCTAACACCGTCCATTGCATTTTTCTGTATCGATCCTTTAAATTAAAACATTTGATTATTAGAATTATTTTCACGAGAATATTATTTCATTCAGTAAAAACATTACTTGCCTGTCGTCAAATACTTCAATGTTATCAATAGTTCAATCAAGGGAGGGATTGGAGTGCCACGATTAGTATGTGTTATCAAGCCTTGTTTTATTAATTCCATCACATCGTAAATGGTCTTTTTGCTGAATTTGTAGTAATTGAAGAATTCTGTGTCCTCCATTGCTTCCAGTGGATTCCCTGAATCCTTCAGACCTCTATAAGGATTCTCTAGATTAATCTTCTTTTTCGGTGGTTCGAGCGTTACACTGTCACTTGTTAAGGAGCTATCTTCATCAGAATCAAAATTTTCGTCGCTTAATTCTTCATCGGAGACCTTTGATTCATTGGAATTTCTGCGTACGTTATTACGAATAGTCGGTCGTTTATATGGGTTCGAGTTTGTTATGCGGGATTCATTCATTTCCCCCATGGTAGTATCGCAGATACCTTCCATCATGTCCATGCTGTCCATTAACTGCATGTACCTTAGATACCTCTCATATCTTCCTAGCGCATCAAATCTACCGAAATCCATGTTTTCATTCAATATTTCGGAAGACCAAACAGGTTTCTAACAATTTCGACAAAACGTACGGCTTCACTGTCACTAACTAAACGTCAAGTCAAAATTACTAAACAAGACTACTTAAAATCCGTAATATGCGTACTCTTCACAAATTGTAGAATAAATAGTCATATTCTAAAAACCTCGGGTAAACCATAAAATATGGGCGATTATTCTCTACGAAATAGCCAAGCGCTTATTTGTTTCGAAAAGCAGGGATAAAGATTATTTACCAAAAAAAAACGTTATAACAATAATAAGTACACAACATAACCTTAAAGTTTGTAAACACTTTTTTAACAAATCTACCAACCTCTAAATCCTCATAGCTATCAAAATATTCATCAGCCTCACTCATTGGCTCCATTTTTATGAAATAATATGGTCAATAAATAAAACTTTGACGTGAAACTATTTCTCACTCACGAGTTAAAATGACAGCACCACTCACAACAGCACCAAGTAATTAAATCCAAAATATACCGACTCCGGTTTGGATAACGCAGTCGGGGAGTTTGGAGGTTATCGCAAATTGAGGCAAGTTTTTTCATGTAGTTGTTGATTATGAAAATAAAACTTTTAATAGTTCGGTCAATATAAACATTTCAAATACCTAGCACAAATTCTGACAGAGCTGAAATTTGGTAGAGACCTCGAGTACACCATTACAAATAAAATACCAAATATCCCTATCGATCACATACCTTCTTAAAAAGTTATTCAAGGTCAAAGGTCAAATTTTTCGGTTTTCTGAATTTTTCTCGTAAATGGTAAGTTATATCAAAAAATAATCAAGGCAAAAATTGTAGATCAAACAATTATTATCTACTAATATTATCGTATATTTTTTTTCCTAAGAATCGCCATTTCTAAGATATAGCGATTCTAAAGGTTGAAGGAGTTACATTCTATTAATATGCACACATTTCCACACCACCTGCGAGGTAGTGAACTTGGCGCATTTTTTTTAACGAAGTAGTGAACAGAAGTTCCATCATCTTCAATATCATTGTACGAAATAGTATTATTTATAATATTTTCAACAGTAGTGTGAAGATTTGCATCCATCTCGACATCAATAACAAGTTCTTTCGATATTATTATTGTTAAAGTGAGCTGAAGTAATGTGTGAGCTCGAACTGCTCTCGCGTAAGCATGGCCATTGAGCATTTTAACTAAAGACTTAAGAGCATAAATTAAAGAAAGCACTTCTTTCATGATACTTCCTTGCATAATATAACCTATTGCTCAAAAAATGACGTTAGTAAATGAAATCCTCCAAGTCTTAGTATGATTTTCGATATTTCAGATCCTTCAGGTGCAGCAGATACGATTTCTCGAGCTTTCGCGTACAGATCAAAAGTAATAATGCACACACTATGGTTATAACGTTTCACTTTCTCTATCACAAAGTAAAGTTGTGTAAACAGTATTATAGTTACTTGCTGGTTGATGAACAAATGGTAGAAATGAAATTTTTGACTTTGAAAAATCAGTAATATTTTTTGTCAAACGTTCAATATAACCGTTCCAACCGGGTAGCGGTAGATTTTTCCATTTGCCATATAACCATACCACATCGACTTTTTTCAGTAAAGATACTGTTGCTTCACTTTCATTAATTAAAATTTCGCACATTTATTTTACTGTATCCTACTACACCAGTGTTTTGATAAACCTATATCGGTACATGAGCTTTGGTTGCAAAATCTTTTGCTGAAAGGACTTCAGTTACTCGCGGCATATAGTGCATGCGCTAGAGGTAGTTGAGTATGCAAAATGTGAGGACCGAATCCCACCAATGGATTTGAGTTAAAAAAAGGTCTAAGATTAATAATGTGGATCTTGCCGGTCAATTTTTTTATTACCTTCTACTCTTATTTGTGAAGGGAATGTACTGAGTACATGATATTAAACCATTTTAATGATTATTTCAGTTATAATTTATAGTTTTTTCTAATGGTAAAAGTGAGGATGGATTCTTGAATGAAATATAAAACGAAAATAAAAGTAATAAAATCATATTTATTAATTAAAAAAAAACATATAGGTACATATATACAAAAACAGCGAAATTAAACAGAAATATACGTAAAGTGGGCAAACAATTACTCATTTTTATTTAGACAATCGTTATTGATACATTCACAAAGAGAAATACAAAATAATTCTGATTATTCAATTTTTTTTTTTATGAGAAAAACTCTCTTTTTATAACTTTTGAAAGTTATTCCCATCAACGTAATATATCATTGAAGAAGAAGATAACACTTACAATCTAAATGAAAATATGAAAGAAAACAAGGCACAGAAAAACAGAAAAAAACAATGGTCGCAACTGGGACTCGAACCCAGACCTCTCGTCTAACCGGGACGTGCGCGTTTTCCAATTTCGCTATTGCCACCTTCTTTCAAACCGTCATATTTGTCAATCTCATATTTCAAATATTTAGAATCATTAATATTATCTTCAACTAGTTCTTTTTCCATATTATAGGCAACTACTCTTTTTATTGGAAACAATCTTTCTAAGAATTGGTTTGTAACCTGAATAGCGTCTCGGATAAATGTATCCGAATTTATTCATATGGAACTATTGACTTTATGAAAGTCTAAATGAATATTCAATTTTTTTTTTTTTTATGAGAAAAACTCTCTTTTTATAACTTTTGGAGGTTATCCCCATCAACGTAATATATCATTGAAGAAGAAGATAACACTTTTAATCTACTCCATACTAATGTACTAATATACTAATATACTAATATACTTAAGGGGCTATTTCACCAATCTCTTTAAATGTTGCTCTTAACTACCGGTCACATAACTTTATTGGTAGGAGAATCATGCTCAAAAACCCGTGCGCATTTCACCACAGAAAATATGGTGCCAAGTAGCTATTTTGGTCTAGTGCCACGCCTGTCTTAGACGCCATTGTTTCTATGAAATCACAAACGTCAAAAGTGTCAACATGGTGTCAACACAGTGTTCGTTTATTGTTGTTTACGAACGGGATTGGTTTATTTATGCAAACTATAAGGTAAGTTCAACGGGTTTTTGTTATGTTTTATTGATTATTGAGTGATATTACTAAAGAATTTGTAGATTTGTCTTAATTCATGCGTCACAAAATGTTTTACTCTTTCTTCTTTCCTCATTGCTATTTTTTGTGATTTTCTGCTGTTAAATCGTTTAGGTACAGTGTCTTTAACATCTATTGTGTATTTGTCTGCAGAGCCTTCAGGTGAACCAATACATTAAAGTGAAATATGAGGGACTGGAGAGACAAAAGTGCACCCTCATCAGATAGGGACCCAGCAACGCTGTTCCCTTGGACAACATAGAGACGATGATAAAATGTACGATCTCCCTCACCAGAGGCACCACCAGCGGCTGGAATATCGATGCCTCTGCTCTAGGTAAACATTTACATTGCATATTTAAAAATCAACCTGTACATTTCCTATTGTATTTATTAAAACGCTTTTTAGGGACTTTTACACAGAAATAGTAAAAAATATGGTAATTTTTTGGGATTGGTGGCCACGGCTATTACGAATAATTTTTAGAAAAAAACTTTAGATTTGCCTTAATCACTATAAAAGGAAACTTATTGCATCACGGCTGGCGGAAAATAATGCATTTTAATTTTCAATATCGTTAAATAAAATTTCACTTCGCGAATCGATCTACGACAGCCCGCCCGCTGCCGCTCGCCATTCTGTCAACTGTTGTGTTGTTGGTATCCTTGACTTCACACAAACGATTGTAGTCGACTTCGCGGGATAAATAATAAGGCGCGTAGGTACTGGAAGCGCGTAGGTACTGGAATGGAGACAAACCATTCAAATCCTGGGATGTTTTTTAAAATAAAGATAATATACACAAGCCCGCTACACAAACCCTGCGTAGCCAAATAAACCATTTAAAAACGTAGGCTGTTTTTTAAAGTAAAGATAACATACACAAGCCCGCTACACAAACTTTGCGTAGCCAAACAAACCATTCAAAAACGTAGGCTGTTTTTTAAAGTAAAGATAACATACAAGCCCGCTACACAAACCCTGCGTAGCCAAACAAACCATTCAAAAACGTAGGCTGTTTTTTAAAGTAAAGATAACATACACAAGCCTACGCGCCCATCATGTATCACGCGAAGTTGCCTACAATCGTATTTAGTTGTGAGGTCAGGGATACCAACAATGACAAAATGGCGGGCGGCAACCGGCAACGGGAGGGCTGTCGTAGATCGATTCGCGAAGTGAAATTTTATTTAACGATATTGAAAATTAAAATGCATTATTTTCCGCCAGCCGTGATGCAATAAGTTTCCTTTTATAGTGATTAAGGCAAATCTAAAGTTTTTTTCTAAAAATTATTCGTAATAGCCGTGGCCACCAATCCCAAAAATTTACCAAAAATATACAATATTATGTACAACTGAGCGACTTCAGTAACAATATTTTGTATTTGTTTAGTGTTAAATTCTGGCTTGCCATTGAATTAAAATAATGCATGGTTTCATTGCGCTTTTACAAAAACAAGAAACTTAAATTTTGGGTCGCACAGTTTACAAGCGTTTCACACGTTGTGCAAGGGGGTCACAAAGCATCGGACCATCATAAATCGAAGACTCGGCATAATTATTTCCCTCCATTCACAAATCAACTGGCTGTTGATTTGTGGGCATGCTCATTGATCCACAGGTGGAATGTGGCAGGTGGTTAGTGTTTCATGAATGTTTTATCCCTTATTATTACTTTCAGATAAACCGAATGCAGTTGAGGAGTACACCGCTGTGCGTTGTGGATGAGGAAGACTAAAAGAATAGCCATCAGCCATCCAGAGTCTCCAGAGCTGCTAACATAATGATTATATAAAACAGAATGTATTGTTTACTTTACAATCTAGAATATTCATTTTAGTAAGGTGTTCCCAACACGAAGCTAGTTATTCTCTAGCTAGTTCTAGTTCATTGAAATTTTTGTAATGTTTGTAGTTGAACAAATGGGTGTAGCTAGGAATTGATTTAGGGTGGGACAAAAAATAAAAATCTAGAGTAGATACCGAAAACAGAAGGCTTCGACAACATATTCATGCTTTGGGCTCTATCAACATGAACGGAAGACGGAAAAACCGTCATTTGAAGTCTGTAAATTTGAAAACGCAACTTGGTCTACAATCTAAGAGGTCATGCATCGCCCAGCCAGAGTTGGCAAATGCCCCACCTTGCCCCACCGTGCCTACACATGGGGCAACATCTTCTAAATGACCTTGCGTGAGAATAATTATAAATAATATACAATCACTTGTCTGTACCATTCATATTCATCCATACAATATTATAAAATATTATGGCTGCCGTCGTCCCACTGACTCCTGATAATGTTGCCATATATTTATAAAAACTAAATATAATCTACCGTATTAGGTATGTTCTTACAAAGAGAAATGTTTTTCTCTCAATGTTATTAAAAAAATATATTTTACAGATATACCAAAATATTCTGAAGTTTTATTACAGTTTCCATAAAGCTAAATAAGTGTTTTTCACAATAAAAGTACAGGGAATCTACTCTTTAAAACACAGTTGTACAAAATTTCTAGGGTCTCATACAGAATCACTTCAATCAGCACGTCCACCTGGAGAAGACACCTTTTCTGTAGCAGTTACTGGTTAAGGTTACTTCGGCATTTTCTCCGTCTGAAAGAAGAAAGTCATTTCAATACTTGGTTTTTTCAGTTGGGGAAATCGAATACTGCTGGAATAAGGAAATGAATACTACAGGTATGTAGTGAGGATATAGGTACATTTTATATACCTTCCCTGTTCCTGTGAATTCATTGATAGTACAAATATTGATTGTAAAAATATCCATTACAGTAGTATGATATTCAGAGGTACTTACTTGGTCACATTGCAACATGATTGCAGTCCATAATCCCTTGACCCTCGGGAACTGGGTCAAATTATAAAAACCTTTTAAAAGAGCCGGGTCCAGAAGGAAGCGAATACACGTTGGACGGCTATATCCAATAGCTTCCGACTATCTTTTTATAAATCTGCAAGCAGACACCAACAAAATCTCCGGCTGACAACAATGAAATTATTATGGTACATCTTTGTTGGAAATTGTTGGAATGGAATTTATATGGTTATAGAATGACATAAAACCTAATATACTTGTTATTGTTGTTGAAATATGATGTAAGTACTACAATTCTGTATTATTCTTCAATATATATATATATTAAAATAACACACCAAGTGGTTGAGAGTTTTTGTCTTTAGGCTGGTCATGGATTACAAGAACGGCATTTTCGTAAGTAGAAATCGTGAAAAATTCGGGTAATGCAAATACGATTTGACAGCAGCTGTCTGTCATATTTATTGAACCCGTGGTAGAAAACTTTGCTAATATGGTAGAAAACTTTGCTAATTTGTACCCGGTAAACGTTACTGGCTGGTCAAAGTACCAATTAATAAAAATAAACTTTATCTACCCACATAAGCATCCTTGAAGGATGGTGAAATCGAAAAAATGCTTTATCCTATTGGTAGTGCTTGTGAGCAAGATGGTGAAATACCCCCTAATACTAATACTAATACTAATACTAATACTAGTACCAAGTAATATCAGTTCAAATGTTTATTTATTTATACACGTTAACTTCCTGGTTATAAAAATTGTAAGTAATAAGTAGGTAGGTACATGGTATATGTGAAATAAGTCAATATAGTTTGTGGGTTGATGGTGCAAAACCTAATCTGCAATCATATTACGACAAGCAGTAATATACACTTTTAAAAAGATTGTCAAATTATTTATGTTAGCCGAGGATTGCCAATTGATTTTTTCAACTTTGTCCTTTCTAAATTATTAGCTAAATGATTATGTTTATAGTAATAATAAGCCAAATTAGTATTAGCATTCTTCTGTCAAATTTAAAGCATATTATATTATATACATATATTTATTATTTACAACTTCATCGTTAAAACAAAAAAAAAAACTTTTATTTTTTACTTTAAATCAGTCCTCAAAAAAATGGTCACCCAACAAAAGTCTACATGTTTACATGAATGTACTACCTAGCGCCAGCAGTTTAGATTTAATCTCAACCTGTAAGAAATGCAACAATATTGTTCTTTCAATATCTGTATAATTTTGTGTTATTTTGTTAATTGTAGAATTGTTAACCTCAACACAGGCTTGTCCTAGTGAGGTTGCAAATTGTTTTGTAAACATTTTTACCTGCAATGTAAAGATACAATAAATAAATAAAATAAAATACATCAAATTAAAAGTACATTATACTATGGTTCTAGCCGAGGACAACCATTTATACATTTAACTATATATTGGTGTAACTAGTTTTCCTGCGTACATCGTACATCTTTCACATGGTTCTGCTTGAAGATACCAATAACCAGAACAAAATATAGACTTGTCATAATATCGTAAATTCAGTTACATTCCTCCAGTACATACGTATTTCTCATTTGGACTGCAGTGACCCTAAAACAATTAACACAATAATATATTGTACTTCATACGTTGTATTTCATAAATAAAACTAGCAAACTTAAAACTTATTACAACAGCACCCCCCATACACACACTTCGGAGCGCGGTCTCGGTCTCAGCTCGATCAGAGATCATCGATCGAGGATTCGCCTTGTGACTGCCGCCTGCGACAGTCGCTCTTCGAGACCACCGCCCTTTCGCCCCGATTCGCTTTTGTCTGGCTTGTGTTTACACGGCCAGACACCTGCCACCTCGCAGCCAGCCGGCCCGACCGGCTCACTGCCCAGGCCCCCGCGCCACTAACTGCCTTTCTCAAGGCAAAGAAGAAGAAGGAAGACCTGGCCCCACCGAGACCCGTAGACTTCAAGACCATCCCCAGCATCCTCAAGAGGAAATTCAGGACACCTGCCGTGCGGATGTACTCCGCACGGCTAGAAGCCGCAAACCCGGAGGATTCACCCATTGTGATTCCCCCTGGCGCCCGCCAGTACCGCAGCAGGACAAAGACCGGGACCGTGCTGTATACGATCCCCGCCTTCCAGCCCCAGCAGCCAGTGAAGAGCCACCCCGCAGACCCGAGGACAAGGCCGGCCATCCCCATGCCGCCCCCCGTGATGCCCGAGCTCGCACCCGGACCCAGCAACCGCCCCCCAGTAGGCCCAGCTTCGGGCTACGTACCGCCCCCCAGACCCCAGCAGCCCGCGCAGGACATGGAAGCAACCCAGGAGGAAGGATGGACGAGACCGTCCAACCCCGTGAAAATACCCCTGTCACCGCAGGGACCGGAACCGGTTATTGTCGGTAACCGGTTCTCTGACCTCAAGGAGGTCTCTGAAGGCGGCGGCGCTCCGCAACCAAAACGCGCCAACACATCTAATCCCTCCCATTTCTCTTCCGCAGGTACCAGAAGCCAGCCCGAGAAGAAGGATCGCGTCCCTCCAGTGGTCATGACCCTGGGCACCCTGACTCACGCCCAAATCACCTCTACGGTACAGGGACACCTGGGCCACGCCAACTTCACTTTTCGCTACAACCGGGGCGGAACAGCAAACATTTTCGTGCGGAGCATGGCGGATCACCGCGCTCTCACAAACGGGCTGCGTGTGGAGGCGCGCGGCTTTCATACATACACGGTGGAGGCTGAAAAACTCAAGAAGGCAGTCATCAAGGGCCTGCCAAACATCGAGACGGAGGAGATCGCCGCAGACCTGACGGATCAGGGCTTCCCCCCAGTCAAGGTCATCAGGATGACGACCGCAGCGGAATACCCCATGTACATGGCCCAATTCGGCAAAGAAGTAAACATGGGCCAGCTGAGGGCGGCAGTTAAGTACCTCTGCCACTGCAGGATCCGCCTGCAGAAGCACCGCAGCAACCATCTGCAGCACGGGACGCAGTGCTACCGCTGCCAGAACTTCGGGCACGGGTCCCGCAACTGCTCACACACCGCGAGGTGTGTAAAGTGCTTGGTGGAGCACGCCTCGGCCGAGTGCCCCAAAACCACCAGGGACGAGCCCGCCGCGTGCTGCAACTGCGGAGGCCCCCATCCCGCCAACTTCAGAGGCTGCCCGAAGAGGGTAGCGTACGTCGCCTCCCTCCAGCAGCGACAAAGGTAGCCCCATCGCCCCGGACCAGGGGCCAGCAGGCCACATCCTCAGGCGCAGCAGACGACGAGGACTGATGGACGCTCATGGGCCCACGTGGCCGGCGGAAGAGCGGCCACCCAGCAGCCCGAGGCGCAGCCCGAGCCTCAGCCCCAACCGCAGCCCCGCTCGCAGACCTACACGCAGCAGCCCGCAGGCTCCAGAGACCCAGACGCCACGCTGATGATGTCCCTCCTCATGGGATTAGATGGCGTGCGATCGCAGCTGGCCAGCTGCACCTCCGTATACCAGAGGGCTTGCATCCTGATGGAAGTCATCACCACCACCATCAATGTATAATCCCGAGATGGTGAACGTCCTCCTGTGGAATGCCTTCAGCATCCGCTTTAAGATTGATGAACTGCTCGCTCTTGCAAATAACACTAACATTGACATCATTCTCATTTCAGAAACACATCTCAAACACAACACACCGCTGAGAGTGCCCGGCTTCGAAGTTCACCGAGACGACCGACTAGAAGGAGGAGGCGGAGGCACCGCCATTTTCGTTCGTCAATCCATCACATCTACAAGGATCCCCACTCCGAAGCTGAAGCATACTGAAGCTACGATTGTCGAAGTCACCATAGAGGATAGAGCGCACACCTTCATCGCCGCCTATTGCAGACACCACAACCTTCTCGTGAGAGAAGATTTGGACAAATTACTTAATCTGCGTCCAATTGTTGTTCTAGGAGGAGATCTCAACGCCAAGCACAACTATTGGAATAACTACAGAGGCAACGCGAACGGGAAAACGCTCTTTACGCATATGCAGACTCACAACTACACGATAATGGCGCCGGACAAACCGACATACCACGCAGTGCACGCACAGTACCCCAGCACTCTGGACATCGTACTCGAGAAAAACGTCAAGACGATCTCGCCACTGCGCACGCTGGATGAACTGTCATCGGACCATCTGCCCGTGAGCTTCAGTATTGGAGGAACGACTTCAAAGAGCCCCAGAAAACAGCGAAACTACAAGGACGCAGACTGGGAAGGATTCAAGACAGAGATTAACGAACGAATTCACCTAACATCGGGAACTCTGCGCTCTACAGATGAAATCGACGAGGCCGCAAGCACTCTCACGGAAATCATACAACATGCACAAGACACACACATACCTCTCAAAGAAGTACACACACACACGATCAAGCTTCCCGAGCATGTCCTATCGCTCATCAAGGAGAAAAATCGCTTGCGACGCATCTACCATCGTACGCGCGACGGCTACTTCAAAACGGCCTACAACACTCTACAGCGGGAAATCAAGCAGGAAATAACGGACCTCAGACGACAACTTTGGACGAAGAAAGTTACATCACTCACGCCAAAGGATAACAGCCTATGGAAAATGGCAAAAGCTCTGAAACATCAAGACCACACGATTCCCCCGCTAGAGAAGCTAGACGGCTCAGGATTGGCGCTGTCACTAGAAGAGAAGGCAAACGCGCTCGCCGACGGATTCGAGAGAGCCTACGCAGCCACGGACGGCCTATCCGATCCGGAAACGGATCGACTAGTAGATGAATCTCTACGACATCTCGAACAAGCGGAGCAGACGAACGTCGAAGACATCCATTTCAGCACGCCGAGCGAAGTTGCCGTCATTATTAAGCGATTGAAGACCAATAAGGCGCCGGGAAGCGATCAAATACACAACATTCTACTCAAACATCTACCTCAGAAAGCCATCATCTACATCACAAAGCTGTTCAATGCCTGTCTCATCACCGGACATTTCCCACAGATCTGGAAGACGGCGACCGTGCTGCCCTTCTCGAAGCCAAACAAGGATAAGAGGCAGTCGACAAGCTACCGGCCGATCAGCCTACTCTCCACGCTGAGCAAGGTATTTGAACAGGTTATACTCAACAGGCTACTTCCACACCACGAAGAAAACAACACTTTGCCAGACGAGCAGTTCGGATTCAGAAAGAGGCATTCCACCACCCATCAACTCACACGAGTAGCGGAATTCATCACCAGAAGATTTAACGAACATCGCTTCATCGCCGCTGCACTGCTAGACTTGGAGAAGGCATTTGACACCGTTTGGATCAGAGGGCTACTGCACAAGCTGCACAGAACTAACACGCCCATATACCTAACGAGAGTGATACAAGAATACCTCAAGAACAGATCCTTCCGAGTCTTCATCAGGAACGCGCTGTCGTCACTACGTGAGATTCCAAAAGGCGTGCCACAAGGAAGTCTACTGGGACCTCATCTCTTCAACATCTTTACACATGACATCCCCCGAGACGAGAGATGCAACCTGTCTATCTATGCAGACGACGTCAAGCTGTACGTTTCCTCGCTGAAAGCCGAGATGGCGGCCATATACCTACAGAGAGCGCTCGACGCTCTCGTAGAGTTCTACAAGATGTGGCGCCTCAAACTGAACGAGGCCAAAACCGAAGTCATCATGTACACGAGGAAACGCGTCAGAAGGACACCAGACGTCAACATTGAAATGGGCGGACACGTCTTAGAATGGAAGGATGAAGTCGTTTACCTGGGCCTGACTATGGACTCACGACTCAACTGGAAATCTCACCTAGCCAAGATGCACGCAAGAGCCAGAATGGCACTCGGCATGATGAAGCCCATCTTCAATAGAAAAAGTCCGCTACTTCCCAGAACCAAACTCCTAACTTACTATTCGCTCATTCGACCGGTGCTGACCTATGCTATTCCCGTGTGGAGTAGCATCTCACAATCTGACTTTACAAAACTACAGACACTACAGAATCTCTGCATTAAAATCACATACAACACTAGAATCAGAACAAATTTGAAAAGACTACATGCGAGAGAAGACATTCCGACCTTATTTGAATACACCCACAGACTGACAGACCGATTTTACAAATCTTTAAGACACAGTAAAAATAAACTCATACAAGAAATCGGCCAATACAATTCTCCCAGCGACTTCACATTCAAATACGTACACAGACTACCCAAACACATTCTGATGGACCTTGACCACATCTGGCATGAACCAGATTCAGACGCCGACGAGTGAGCGAGCAGTAGGTATTCCCAAACTCCAGACCCCTCCCCCGTAACTTATGTTTATATATCTATGTATATATTTATATAATATTGAATAGTATGTATGTATATGTATGTTTATCCCCTATAGTCCCATAAAGTATATATCTACATAAAAACAGACATACACCCCACACACACACAATGCAGGATATCGTACACCGATATCACTGAAGGCCGACCGGGTTCATGTTGACCGCCGGCCGAATCTTCCTGGATGAGGTTTTTCATGGTTTCCTCATTCCCGAAGGCAAATGCGGAAGAACTCCAAATAAAAGGACATGACCGCCTCCTTCCCACTCCCAACATAACACAAACACACACATATGTATTTATGCTTTCCAGTTTGCGGACGATCAAGAGTAAATGATGACCAAAAAAGATGCAATTTTAGTAGGGTTTTTAGGTAACAATTTTTCCCTA
Organism: Glyphotaelius pellucidus; assembly: GCA_936435175.1. Classification (NCBI taxonomy): domain Eukaryota; kingdom Metazoa; phylum Arthropoda; class Insecta; order Trichoptera; family Limnephilidae; genus Glyphotaelius; species Glyphotaelius pellucidus. The sequence goes on from OW386553.1 coordinate 12,920,917, forward strand.
CCGATTAAATTCAGGACCTTAAGTCTATAATAAACAAGTAAAATTTTTAAATACCCACATGAGGTAAAGATTGCGAGGCGCAAATGACGCCGTTCTATTTGTATAAAGAACATTAACTTTAAATTCAGTAAATTTAAATGATTCACCTCTTCAAGGAATATAAGAATCTAGTAAATCAAAAAAAAAAAAAAATCTTCGGAGCGCGCCACTTCTGGCCGCCGCGCAGAAAGTAGAGACTGCAAGGAAAACGATTTACAGCGCAGTTCATTGCGAGACTTTCCTGCGCAGCGGTCTGAAACGGCGCGCGGCGCTCGGCGCTCCGAAGTGTCTTAATACTAATATACTAATACTAATACTAATAATATTATAAATGCGAAACTGCTTGAGTTTGTTTATGACCTTTTCACGCATAACACAATACAAAGACTTTAATAATTCTTTCACCAATATAAAGCTTTCACCAATATAAAGAAAATTGCTTTACACTTTAAGGACGGGTTGTTTCAAAATATTTGACGGATTCAACAAATATTTGAAGTTAATTTTCACGTTCAGTGTAAGTTCTACTCAAGTTCTATGATTATTTCAGTTTTATGAAGCAACTGGCCTATAATGTTGTAAAAACAGAACTTGAATAAAACTTACACAGAATGTGAAAATTAACTTCAAATATTTGATGGATCCTTCAAATTTTTTGAAACAACCCATCCTAAATCTTTTTTAAAATGGAAATCTTCATCCATAAAAATCTATATTTTTACCGTAATTTCATTTTCCATGAAATTTTGGTGTGAAAGGCATTAATTTTTCCCCATAAAAAAATTGATTTAATAAAACACTACTTAAATTATTTAAAAGTAAATTATTTAAAAAAATTGAATTTTTCAACCGTTAAAATCTGTCTTGTAACCGTTCTTTGATTTTCTATGAAATTTTGGTCTAAAGGCAATTAATTCATTAACGATGAAAAATGTTATTTTAAGAAAATTGTTTTATTCTTAAATTATTTAAAAAAATGGAAATCTTCAACCATAAAAATCTTTATTTTATCCGTAATTTCATTATCCATGAAATTTTGGTTTATAAACAATTATTTCATCTACCTTGAAATAATGGTTATTTTAAATATCTTTTAACTTAAATTTTTTCTAAAAATGGAATTCTTCAACCATCAAAATCTTTATTTAAAGCGTTATTTCATTTTCCATGAAATTTTCCCTTTCGATGAAAAAATTTATTTAAAGAAAATTGCTTTAAACTTAAATTCTTTTCAAAAAATGGAATTCTTCAACCATAAAAATATTTCATTTAACAGTAATTTCATTTTTCTTAAAATGTTGGGGTACGGGAATAAATTATTCTCCTTAAAAAATCCGGTTTAAAAGAATATTACTTAATTTATTGAAACATAGAATTATTTAAAAAAACGGAAATCTTTAACCATAAAAATCTTTATTTTAACCGTATTACCATTTTCCATGAAATTTTTGTTTCAAAGCAATAAATTCACTTAACCATGAAAAAATGATATTATAATGAAATATCGTTGTATCATTTTCCATGAAATTTTTGTATAAAGGCAATAAATTCATCAACCATAAAAAAAAATTATTTTCAAGAAAATGATTTAAACTTTAATTCTTTTAAAAAATTGAAAATACACAATCTACAAAATCTTTAATTAAACAGTAATCACATTTTCCCTGAAATTTTATTGTGAAAGAAATGAATTATTCCCCATAAAAAAATTTGATTTATAAGAATATTACTTAAATTATTTAAACGTAAATTATTTGAAAAAATGTTTTTTAACCGTTTAAATCTGTCTTGTATTCGTTCTTTGATTAACTGTGAAATTTTGGTCTCAAGGCAATTAATTCATTAACCATGAAAAACGTTATTTTAAGAAAATAGCTTTATACGATTATTTAAAAAAAATGGAAATCTTCAACCATAAAAATCTATATTTTATCCGTAATTTTATTGTCCATGAAATTTTGGTTTATTAGCAATTATTTCATCTACCTTGAAAAAATGTTTTTTTAAAGAAAATTGCTTTAAACTTAAATTCTGTTCAAAAAATGGAATTCTTCCACCATAAAAATATTTCTTTTAACAGTAATTTCATTTTTCTTAAAATGTTGGTGTACAGGAATAAATTATTCTCCTTAAAAAATCTGGTTTAATAGAATTTTACTTAATTTATTGAAACATAGAATTATTTAAAAAAATGGAAATCTTCATCCATAAAAACCTTTATTCTAACCGTTTTTTCCACGAAATTTTTGTTTCAAAGCAATAAATTCGTTTACCATGTAAGAATTTTTTTTTTAAGAAAATTGCTTTAAACTTAAATTCTTTTAAAAAATGGAAATCTTGATCCATAAAAATCTATATTTTAACCGTAATTTCATTTTCCATGAAATGTTGGAGTGAAAGGCATTTTATACCCCATTTTAAAATTCTTTTCAAATATACTGCATGTTCTGAATGTAAAAGCATTTTGTCTGAGATTGGTAGAACATTTTTGAAGATGAAAAGTGATTTTTCTCTAGTTCTAGCGCCTGGGACTCTAAAATTAATTTCAGGTAAAAGGGGCGAACAATCAATAAAGTCGCCATTGATAATTTTATGGAGATATATTATGATAACTGTTTTTTACAATATTACTAGAAAACAATGGGTGCGAATAAAGGGAAATTGTAAAATTCGCAAATATTCTTTAAATATGTGCCATAGAAATGACAATTTGTTTGACATTTTGTTTTTGAAAATTTATTTGTACGATTTTTTTGTACTCGAGAAAGAATTTAATTTACAATATTAGATTATGTTCAAAAAGTAGAATGAAGCACACAAAGAAAAGAAAAAAACTGTCTTAATTTAAAAATGTTGATACAAATTGATATAAACTAAACAAACAAAAGTAGTAATCTTTGGATACAAATATCCTACGGAAAGTGTGACAATAACCTGTCAAAGACAGCTGTCGAGTTTTTGTTTTGCTCTCAAATAATTCATGTTTTTAAACAAATTTAAGTAGTTTTTTGCAGCATTTGCCTGCTCGGGCGCAGGATCGAATTGCATGTGCCGCCGCAGTTTACGAAATCAACATGAATAACACGAAAAAAAGTGACAAACTGATTATTAACGAACTTTTACCGTTTTTTCAAAACAAAATTGACGTTTTAGATGAACCGCTGTGCAAATATGCTCCTCTCATTTTTCAGAAGATGATGTTGAGGCAGCGAAAGATATTCTGTGCAATGAAACAGTTGGGCGCAGAATTATGAGGAAAGGCGAAGGTAAGAAGTGCAAGAACCTATACGATATAATTAAAATACTGAAGGAAACAGAAAATGAAGCTCTACCAACCTTTGTGGCTCAGAATCTGCACAAATTACCGCCTGTAAATTTCGATCACAAAGATGTCACTTGTCTATTAAAAGATATCATGGCACTAAAGGGTGAATTAACCACACTTCAATCGCAAATGTCCAAACGAAGCGATCTGGAAGCTGTGCGCTCTGAAATGGCCCTTTTAATCCATTGGCCACAGAATAAATGAGCTAAAAAATTGGCCTTCACCACTGAATTAATCTTGTACAAAAAATTGAAAACCTGCCTTGATGTTCTAAATCCATTGTAACTTTTGAACTATATATTCAAATGAATTAATTTCTTTAAATTTGTTTACATATTAGAATAAGATAAAAGAAAAACATAAAAATAAAATTTTTAAAAATACTGAAATATGTGTAAATAAGGATACAAATATAAACTTGCCTATTTTCGTAGGTTTTTTTTCACATTTCTATTCATAAAGTTACAAAAAAAAACATAATATTCATAAATCGAACATTAATAATTTTTGTTTTTTACTTACATGTAGGTATACTAATTACTAATAAAATAATTTGGTATGATAGTACCCAAAGCAATCAGGGACGTGCAGGGTCACTGCCAAAAGCCTAGAACCACTCGCAATTTTGGAGAAATTAAATGGCGGCTGGCTGCATACAAAACTTGGAACACAAATATCAGGGAAAAAACATAAGAAACATATTTTTGCCAATTCTACGAAATGAATGATTAATTACCTACAGAGCGTTTGGCATTTAAATTTTTTTTCAAAAAAGTCACTGTCGTGCTGGTTTTCCGTTTTTTGGCGGACCTACTCTAGGCCGGCGGCTCGCCGGGGTTTGTGGTTAAGCTTTATATTCAATCTCTCTTTAGAAACTGGTATATTTCCTGATTCCTGGAAAGTCTCAAAAATATGTCCCATTTTTAAAAAGTGGATCCAGGACATCTGTAGAAAACTTTAGACCAGTGGCCATACTTTCTGTCCCCGGCTAAGTTATTCGAATCGATACTAAACTTCATAAACACATGCAGTTTCAAGTAGAGCCATTCTTAATGTCGGAATAGCATGTATTTAGAAAAGGGCGATCAACAGACACAAATCTATTGGTATTCACAGATTATGTATCCAAATCTTTAGATAAAGGCTAGCAAGTAGAATAAAAAACTCATACAATGAGTTTTCAAAGGCGTTTGATACCGTAAACCACGACATCTTATTAAATAAATTGTCGATGATAGGTTTTTCTCTCTGGTTACTTAAATTCTTTGCCAGCTATTTTACTGAAAGAAAACAATTTGCATCACATAGAATATTCTTATCAAAATTATTTCTTGTATTCTCAGGAGTTCCTCGGGGCTCTTATTTAGGACCGCTCCTCTTTTCGATTTTTATTAATGACATAAAGGAAATTATTCTGCATTTCAGGTCACTTCTTTTCGCTGATGACCTTTTATTTTTTATTTATTTATTTATTATATTACATTAGATACAATTAAATAGCAAAATAACATAATGATATACTTCAAGATAACTGTAAATATTAAAAATGTGTATAAGTGTTATTAGTTCCTAGCTAGGCAGATTGCCTGTTCTAAGGAACCAATTGCTGATGAAAAAGCCAGACATGTATTTTGTAATAAAATGTTGTTTTTTTTTATTTTTTTATTTTTTCTAATTAAATATGTACTAAGTTTATATTTTTTGTGCCATTTTTAGGTAACCATGTAAAACTTTAAGTGACATTATTTAATAGTTTTTCAGACTCCATTCTACCCAAGTCAATCAACCATTTAGTTATTAATGAACCGATGCAGGACATTTTGCATGTCTTATTATTTAATTCTGGGGGGATTTTATTATACAATTTCGGTCCCAGATATGTATATCTAAAACTTTTCTTGGAAAAACAAACTATAGAGGACCGCATTCGACTCCAATCAGACATTAATAGAATTGTTGACTGGAGTAAAAGGAATCAGATTGAATTCAATATATCTAAATGTTTCATTCTTTCTTTCACTAGAGCATGTCATACTTGGATTTACCGGTATACTATGAGAGCTCGAAATTTAAAACGTGTCTCTACTATGAAAGACCTTCGTATTGTGTTTGATAGTAGGTTAACTTTTCATGATCATATCGCAATGACGTGTAGTACTTCACTGAGGATGCTGGGTTTTGTCCTACGTACTGCGAGAAATTTCTGAGACACCCGGGTTCTCACAGTACTATACAATGCTTTGGTTAGAAGCAGGTTTGAGAGTGGTTCGGTGGTTTGGAGGCCACACCAAGTGAAGTATTCCATCATGTTGGAGAAGCTTCAGAAGAAATTTCTTTACCTGAGGGAGTACGGCTACTACCCGTGGCTCTACCCTTACGACTTTTTCTTGGGCAAGCTTGGTATGAACCGTCTACGGATCAAAAGGAATGTGCTCATTGTAACACATTTCTTCAGACTGATTCGTGGACGGTTCGAAAACTCGGCTATTATGGAGAGCATTAATTTCTATGTTCCCGATGGTTATCTCCGTCACCGACAGCATAGACTGTTTTACCTCCCGGCTTGCAGAACTAACTTGCCAATGGTTATGCCAGTCGGGAGAGCAGTCTTGTTGTAAAATAGAATCACTTTGAATATCAACATGTTTAGCATCAATGAAGCACAATTAAGATAGCAAGCTTTATTGCTGTTAGTCTGATTGTGCTTCATTGATTTTAAATTTTTTAAATTATTCATCGATGTTTAAATTGTTTAACTAGTTTCAATTGTATATATTTTTTAAATTGCTTAAATAAGCTTAAATCTTAATATTTTCTCTATTTTAAAAACGATTTGAAATTTTAATTTTCTTATGTTTTTAAAGTGAATAAATTGAATGGAAAAAACTGCCATTTAGCGCCTAAAACGTCAATACGGTCAAAACCTGCGATTGAGTGCTACAATCGTCAAAAAACATCTAAATGGTGCAAAACCGTTTAGCGCCGAAAACGTCAAAATGGTCAAAATCTGGCAAAGGTGTTAAAATCGTCAAAAAACCTCTTAATGGTGACAAACTGCCATTAAGCGCCTTAACCTTTCCCTTACTGTGCTAAAAAAATCCGCGCGTTACGGTGCGGTGTAATCAATACACTCGTCCAAATCAGCGATTTTATATCGGAAATATATGATTATTCATAGCGAATCGCTTTTGTTAATCATAATTTTTGTTAAAAGTGATAATAATTGTAATTAAATTGCTGAAAACATGAAAAAACCATCGGCAGTTGCTCAAAAAACGGGCGAGGAGACCATCTCAAACGAGTGCCCGCGAACGACTGCGGCGCTGGAATGTTACTCAATACACGCATACATCCATGCATGATTATGAGGCCAGTTTGGTCTTTGCCAGGGGTTTCAAAACTTTTATTTTTTTTAAACGAAATAAATAAATGGTGTGTTATAAGAAATATTATATTGAGAAACAAAATTTCACATGTTTTATATTAAAATATAACAAAGTTAATATTACAAATTAAATATAACAAAGTACAAAACCAAACAGCAGAAATAAACCAAATATTTTGTAAATCTAAATTGTATCGCTATTGCGGCAGGAAATATATATTTTTTCTTTTCTGTGGCTTGTGCGTACAGATTTTTGACAAATATGGCAAACTATAGTCCTTCTTTTTTTTTGCGTTGTATGGGCAAAATCTGCAAGTTTTCGACGGTGCTCGGGACAGTGGTACGTTTCTTGAATCACCCGGTAGATTATTTGGAATATGAAGCGTGGCAGCAGTTGCGGGTGGTGTTTGTTGATAAAAGGATATAAGTAAAATTTACAAAATTTTAAGAAACCCCCGACACAAAAAAAGGCTGATAACCTTGAAACGCCTGAACAGATTTTCATAAATTGTAGCTAAGAACCATCTCTATTACTTCAGCTTTCAAACAAAAAAAACTGCATCACAATCGGTCTATTCGTTCAGGAGCTAAGATGCCACAGACAGACAGACAGACAGACAGACAGACAAACACACAGACACGTCAAACTTATAACACCGCTCCTTGCGTCGGGGGTTAAAAACAGTATCGAAAACATCTTGTTGTTGTTGGTGAAATTCACCGTACTGTTTTTTCTTTTTAACCCTTATGCGTCGGGTCAGATATTTGGTGAATGTTCCCCGGAAACGGCGTGAATTTTCGGTTTGGCAACTTAATTTTGCACTTTGATGATTTAAAAATTTAAAAAAAAATTGTATAATACGAAAAATTGTTTAATGTATATTTAAAAATAATAACAATAAGATTTTGAGTAGAGGTCAACTAATAAATAAATAAATAAACTTGTAATTACCACAAAAAATGTAGCTCTCCTGCAAATATTCAGTCATAGAATATTAATGGTATGGTTTATCGTAAAGCTTAATTAGTCTATGTCACAAATGTACTTTTCCACATAACAAAAAGCCATTTTTTTTCAACGAATATACGTAAATAAATTATTTTTTCAGTCACTAAAATAAATCGCCCTTCTCACTCACACACATTCAAGTTACGCTGCGTCGGCATTGAACAGGGTGACAACGCGTTAGTTTGGAGGGGCCAGGCATGTTTATCAATTAAAAGTTTTGTATTGTGTGATATTTATTTATTTATTGAAACAAAAATACATATACATTATAAAAAAAAATATTTTTACTGTCCAACTAGGAGATTTCCCGTTTTAGGACAGTCAAATTTCCTGGTTTAGTTCACATTAGGTAGTTGTTGTTTTTTGTAGAACATAATATTAAATTATGTTTACATTTGTAATTGTTAGATACAAATGTAAACATCATTTCAAGTACAAGGTTATAAAGCCCGTAAAGCAGTTAAATATAGTAATAGTTGTAAAAGTTACTGAGAAAAGTTAAAAAGTTTAAAATAATAAAATGATAGTATATTAAAACTATAAAGAAAACAAAATAAATAAACTCATTGGTTTGTGAACATAAAATAAAAACTAAATCTTAAAAATGAAAACTTAATCTTAAAAACTAAATCTTTCATCGATATATTTCCTATCCGAATGATCGAATAGGAAATATATCGAAGTTTTTTTTTTTTTTTTTTAAATTGTTTTTAAGAAAATATATGATAGGTTTGAGTAGAGGCAATCTCATTATTTTTATGTTTTAAATAATTTCATGATCTATCTTATATTTTCATAAAAAAATACATGTATAAATAATAAAAATAATTTAAACAAGTAAAGTGAATGGGAGATATCAAAGAGTTCTTCTCCGTAAATGAAAATTGAGAAAGATTATAAGTCTGATAGTACTAGTAATATAATTCTGATAGGAATAAATAGTTCTATAATTCTAACAGTATTTATTACAATGAAAATCTCAAACAAAACTATATCATGTAAAAATACAAGAAAGCAGGAATCGTTATCATTTAAGAAAAAAAAAATCACAGAAATGACCAGACATATTTGCATAATGCTTTCGTACACAATAACAAAAAATAAATAAAAAAATATATATATTCCAGTTATTTTAAACTGTTTGTTATTTAATTGATAATTTTGTTTATGTTGCCATCTGTTAAATTTTTTAAAAATTATATTACACACAGTCTTGTTAAATTTCAATATATTTATCAATGATACAAATAGTAACTTTAATCTAATTATACACATTTATATAAAAAATACATTCATTAGCTAATTGAATGGTTGCTGTGTGGTAAGTTTCCTAAACAAGGTGAACAGAGTAATCCAGAATCCAGGTATATGCTAACATAAGGGAACAATTACCTTCAGCTTTACAATATAAGATATATAAATGAGGTAGGGGTCAGAATTATTCGCTGTTTCAATGTGAATAATTTGTGTAAAAATTTATTTTTTAGAGAGTTATTTTGATTTATTTGAGACGTGTTCATAATATATATTATGTAAATTTTTCCGAAGTGAGATACTAATTTATTGACTAACTGACAGTAATAATAAATAATTGCGTGAGCGCACATAACATTTTTGTTTATCTGTTCGTAAGCATAGATTCGCTTTCGGCTCTTCCTAAGCTCAGAAGCCAGTCATTAACCAATTTACGCAGAATGCGTACACCTTTCGATTTCCAAGAATCGGGTACGAGGTTGAGCATTTTCGGGCCTAAGTAATAAAATTGCCTTTGAGCGAGGGATGTCATAGTTGTAGGTGGAACTACTGGATTTCTTCTTGAATGTCGAGTGTCATGATAATGTTCGATGGAGGGGTAGTGTTGACGTTGTTTTAGTGTGTGTAATATAATTTTTCTTATGTATAGTTGTCGAACATCTAGGACACGAATCTCTTCGAATAATGCATCACTGGGGTACCTAAAAGGTTTTTTAAGGATGACCCTTAGAAGAGATTTTTGTGCTTTTGCTAAAGGATCCAGTATTGTTTTAGTACATCCGCCCCATCCTAAGGATGCACATTCGAGTATTGAGTTACACATGGCGTAGTATATTCGTTTCAGTTCATTTATGCAGAGAATATTTCTAATAGTCAGGAAAAGATAGGTAAGTTTTCTGATCTTTATGGAGATTGAGTCTATATGTACGTCCCATCTCAGAAATCTGTCTACGATAATTCCTAGATATTTTATATTGTCCACACGTTCTAAGGTAACACAGTTACATGTATTTGTGTCATTGCAATGGTGTATAATAATTTTTTGTATTTCCTTTGGTTGTCCTGCTAGAGTTGCACTGAAGCAAATGAATTTTGTTTTTTCTGTGTTGAGTGAGTAGGTTATTGTCTAGCCACTTTTTGACCTCGTATATACCAACTTCTGCTTTGCTATGCACTTCATTCCAGTTTTTGCCTTCGAATAACAAGACTGTGTCATCTGCAAACGTAATAATGTGATCGGCGTAGGAACTGTTGCATAGCTCATTAATATAAATGTTAAACAAAAGTGGTCCTAGAGTACTTCCCTGCGGTACGCCATAATTAATATTGGATGGATCGCTTAGAGTATCATTAATATCCACTCTTTGGCTCCTGTTCTCTAAATAGCTGCCCAACCCCTTGAATAGCTGACCCTGTACACCAATGTGCTGAAGTTTTTTCAATAGAATTTTGTGCGAGATGGTGTCGAACGCCTTAGCTAAATCCAGGAAGAGCGCAATGCATTTATTTCCTCTATCGATATTATCAGAGATGGTTTTCGTCAAGTTAGCAATGGCCGTTTCCGTACCTAAACCTGGTCTAAAGCCGTATTGTCTATTAGAAAGGAGTTTATTATTTTCAAGATAAAAGCTTAGCCGGTTTTTGACGATTTTCTCTATAATTTTCGAGACAGAATTGAGCAAAGAAACTATCGGTAATTATGTATAAGCGATTTATCCCCATTTTTGTGAAGCAATATAACTATTGAGTGTTTTAAATGATTCGGGAATATACCTGATTTAAAGCTTAGATTGGAAATGTACGCGATCGGTGTTGCTACGGAGAATTTAATAATTTTTAGCAGGTTAGATGAGACCTTATCAGGACCACAAGCATTCGATGCCTTAAGGTCGTCAATTGTTTTCAGGACTTCATTAGTTGTTGTTTGGATGTTGTCTATTTTATGGCCGAAATTAGAGACAGTTAAATTAGCGAGATCGGTTTCAGTTGTGTTACGATTATCAAGAATTTTTTTCGCAAGAGTGTCGCCAACAGACGTGAAATAATTATTAGCAAAGTTCGCCATTTTTTTTTGGGTTTGAAGAGTTTGTGTTATTAATTAACAATGATTTAATTTCGGTAGATTTATTGATTTTTGTTTTAGTTATATTACGAAAAGCTTCCCACAGTCGTTTTGGCGTGCAGTTATTTTCGTAAATTAATTTTTTGTAAAAATTTTCTTTGGTTGACTTGATTAAATTTTTGCATAAATTCTTATACTTTTTGTAATGAGCTTGAACTAAAATATTTTCTGGGCACCTTTTCGTGTAATCGATTCCTTATGTGAATAGATTTAACAAGCCCTGGAGAGATCCATGGCGCAAGTTTTACTTGAATATTTGATATGAGTTTGTTGCTGGTATGTTTAGATATATATGAATGTAATATATTTATAATGTAATATATTTATGAATGTAATATATATATTTTAAAACATTTTGTAGGGCATAAGGCAACTTCACACTCACTGCACCAATGACGAGTTTGAACTCGTTTTTTGGGCTCTCGCGTAGTGTTTTTACAAACAAAACATTGCCGGTATGATGTTTGTCGCTTTGAATTGACTGTAAGGGGAATATCCGAGACGAAATGTCGAGCAGAAAGTCTGAGAGCATGATCACCACTCACCCGAACTCTTGGCACTGTCTCTGCTTTGTGATATTTTTGCAGAATTTTTCGAATTACTTCCAGTTGGAAATCGGGCAAGGAAACGTTTTTTTTTGTTTTTAAATTGTACATCGCATGTGCATTTAACAGCACAACTTCAATTGTGCGAAACGCTATTTTTTTGTACCATTTCATCGTTTTCCTTACACATTCCACGAAGGTGATCATCATATCAGATCTATCGACGGAGCCCATGTGCTTATTGTAACTGATAACACAAGACGGTTTCATGATAGTTTCATTTGTTTTGTTGTCAACTTTTCCCGTTGGAATCATTGACGCGTCTTGTGCGGTTGTCAACATATGCACGTCCCTTTTGTCATGCCATTTTACAGCCAATAAACTACCTGATGCCCTTGACTCCATCTCACCTTTCTTCAAATTTCCAAACACCGGCAAGTTCTTTCTACTCTTTTTGACTGTCCCGCAGGCATTGGTTTGTTTACTGTGCAGATAATGAAACAATGCTGGACTCGTGTACCAGTTATCGGTATAAATAGCATGGCCTTTCCCTAAATAGTCTGCCAACAGTGACACCACTACTTTACCGGAAACACCTAGCTGCCGTGAAAGTTCTTCACTTACATCACTAATAGGCATTTCCGTTTTCGCTCCACAGTAAATTACAAACTGTAACACTAATCCAGTGTCTCCATCACACAAGACAAACAATTTTATACCAAATTTATGTCTTTTCGCAGGAAGATACTGCATTATTCGAAGCCTTCCTTTGAATAACACCAATGATTCATCGATGCATAAATTTTTAGACGGATAAAAATATGTTTAAAAATTTCTACAAACTGAATCAACAAAGTCTCTTATTTTATGGGTGGTATCATCTTTTGCTTGTTTTTCGTTATCCGAAAAATGAAGCATACCTAGTATAGACATATAGCGATCTCGTGGCATTGTCTCTCCAAAAATTGTCGATGCTATTAGCTTATCTGTTGACCAGTATTGACCAATTCGACCTTTTTTACTCCGTACCATCAACATAGTCAATGCGATGAATACGTACAATTCGTCAATAATGACGTTCTTCCATTTATTCATTCGAGACTGGGGGAGGAATGCTTCTCTGGCCTTGACTTGATCATAGTATCTGTTGGTTTCATCCACAACTCGGCTTATAATATCGCGACTCAGAAATAATTCGAAAAAGTCAATTTCCCGGCTTTCTTCAGTCAGTTCGCAATTTCGTAATCCAGATTGCTGGTTAAACTCGTGTAGAACCGGACAAAAACTGCTGCCGTTTCTCCATGCAGGCGAAAAACTCTATCCATTTATTTCTGCCGGGGGATTAATTTCTAATAAAGCCTTTCCCGTCAACTTGGACATGAGATATTGCATCTTTTCAGAGTTGTCCAATGAACTATTTAAATGAATAACGAAGACATAGGTCTCATAAAACAGAGGCAAACTTTGCAAATTTCTGTTAAAACAAGCTATTTCCAAAGGCGGTTATTTGATTTGACGATGTGGCTTCTCTACTGGATTTGACAGCATGCTTGACTCGGTAAATTTAATGACACCGTACATTTCCTCAAATGCGTTCAGTTGAGAGTACTCTACGACAGCTTCTGGGTTGATTTCTAGTTCACAATCGACCTTTTCGTCTAGAATCGTTATAAAATCCGATTGAATTCTTTCTACGGTGCCAGCGCCCTATAAAAATGATTGACGATTTATCAGAAGCTTGCTTTATCTTGTCAAAGACTGACTGTAATGTCGCAAAACAAGAAGCTAGCTTTGCATTTAAGCGTTTGAGTCTTCTTTCGTCCCGTGACTCGGCACGAGTCGAGCCAGACGGCGCGGTAGACATTTTATAATTTAGGTTATTATTAAAAAATATATTAATTCAATAACAATAAATCGGTCCAAATATGTCCTGCGATGTTAATATGAATTTAAATTATTAACACAACACAAACAACAACATTACGCGAAATGTTCAGTGAGGTCAACTTTGACCCCGACGGCTGTGAGGGGTTAACAGCTGTGAGGGGTTAACAGGGGTTAACAGTAGAGCCTAGCGAGTCGCCTAGCGACGTGCCGACAAGCAAATGAGGCAAGGCACCTAGCGACCCACCAGGCAAACCACCTACAGTGCGGCCACCATGTTTTTATATAATATACATCAAATATTTTTTGAACGGCGGGGTCATTTACCACGAAATTTGTTTTTAGGCATCAACGACACGGAAACTGTCATTTTTTAAAGGAAAGTTTATTTCCATAAAAACTTTTTTTGCACGGCGAGGTCATTTACAACGTTTTTTTTTTGCTAAACCGACGTGTACACGGAATCTGTCTTTTTTCAACGGAAAAGGTTTTTTTATTAAAACATTTTTTGTACGGCGGGGTCATTTTCCACGAAAATCTGTTATTAAATTTTCACATGTAGCAAACACATTGTGGGAATACATTATAATAATTACGATGGTATAACTTTGTTTAATTCCACTTTTTATTTTCTTATCCAACTAGTTTCGGTTCAACCTGAACCTTCTTCAGGGAAGAGTAAATTTTGTTTAGTATATTTTTATTCTTCCCTGAAGAAGGTTCAGGTTGAACCGAAACTAGTTGGATAAGAAAATAAAAAGTGGAATTAAACAAAGTTATACCATCGTGTTTATTAAAATCTGTTATTATTGCATGACGGACATTTACACGGAAACTGTCTTTTTTTAACGGAAAGTTAATTTTCATAAAACCTTTGTTCGCACGGCGAGGTCATTTACCACGAAAATCTGTTTTTAATGCATGACCGACATTAACAAGGAAACTTTCTTTTTTCACCGGAAGGTTTTTTCATAAAAACACTTCACGTTGAACCGAAAGGTTATTTTCAGAAAAACTGTTTTTGGACGGTGAGATCATTTACCTCGAAAATCATTTTTTTTGCAAAACCGACATTAACACTGAATCTGTCTTTATTCAACGGTAAGGTTTTTTTCATAAAAATATTTTTTGAACGGCGGGGTTATTTACCACGAAAATTTGTTTTCATGCATGAACGACATTTTTTTTTTTTTTTACAGTTAATACCTCACAAGAGTCCCAACTGCTCCCGTCTGGAGCCAGTGAGACTATGGCATCCCCAATCGGGGTATGTTGTGAGGCTGAAGGTAGTGGGGAAGGGAAGGAGATAGGAAAGAGGAAGGTGGGGAAGTACCTAAGTAGATCTGGTCACTAAACACGGCTAAAGCCATTTCAAGCAACGTTTCAATTCTGAATGGTGGTCTTACACCAGGGCGATACTGATAGTATCTTCCACTCTGGAACGTGCCGCAAATATACTATATATTATTTTAAATGAATAAACTGTGAAATAACACAAATTAATCAAATAAAATTTGGTTAATTGACACGGAAACTGTCTTTGTTCAACTGAAAGTTTTTTTTCATAATAACTTTTTTGCACGGCGGTGTCATTTACCACGAAAATCTGTTTTAAATGTAGGACTGACATTTTCACGGAAACTTTCTTTGTTCAATCGAAAGGTTATTTTCAGAAAAACTGTTTTTGGACGGTGAGATCTTTTACTTCGAAAATCATTTTTTTTGCAAAACCGACATCAACACGGAATCTTGACTTTATTCAACGGAAAGGTTTTTTCATAAAAAATGTTTTTTGAACGGCGGGGTCATTTACCACGAAAATTTGTTTTCATGCATCAACGACATTGATACGGAAACTGTCTTTATTCAACGGAAAGGTTTTTTTCATAAAAACATTATATGAACGGCAGGGTTAATTACCACGAAAATTTGTTTCTATGCATCAACGACACGGAAACTGTCATTTTTTAATGGCAAGTTTATTTCCATAAAAAAATTTTTTGCGCGGCGAGGTCATTTACAACGAAAATTTGTTTTCATGCCTCAACGACATTGACACGGAAACTGTCTTTATTAAACGGAAAGGTTTTTTTCAAAAAACATTTTATAAAAGGTAGGGTTAATTAGCACGAAAATTTGTTTTTATGCATCAACGACATTGACACGGAAACTGCCTTTTTTTAACGGAGAGTTAATTTTCATAAAACCTTTGTTCGCACAGCGAGGTAATTTACCACGAAAATCTGTTTTTAATGCATGACTGACATTAACAAGGAAACTTTCTTTTTTCACCGGTAATGTTTTTTTTATAAAAACATTTCACGTTGAACCGAAAAGTTATTTTCAGAATAACTGTTTTCGGACGGTGAGATCTTTTACCTCGAAAATCATTTTTTTTTTGCAAAACCGACATCAACACGAAATCTTGTCTTTATTCAACGGAAAGGTTTTTGTCATAAAAATGTTTTTTGAACGGCGGGGTCATTTACCACGAAAATTTGTTTACATGCATCAACGACATTGACACGGAAACTGTCTTTATTCAACGGAAAGTTTTTTTTCATAAAAACATTATATGAATGGCAGGGTTAATTACCACGAAAATTTGTTTCTATGCATCAACGACACGGAAACTGTCATTTTTTAATGGCAAGTTTATTTCCATAAAAAATTTTTTTGCGCGGCAAGGTCATTTACAACGAAAATTTGTTTTCATGCCTCAACGACATTGACACGGAAACTGTCTTTATTAAACGGAAAGGTTTTTATCAAAAAACATTTTATAAACGGCAGGGTTAATTACGACGAAAATTTGTTTTTATGCATCAACGACACGGAAACTGTCATTTTTTAATGGAAAATTTTATTTTTATAAAAACTTATTTTGCACGAGGTCATTTACAACGTTTTTTTTGCTAAACCGAGATGTACACGGTATCTGTCTTTTTTCAACGGAAAGGGTTTTTTCATTTAAATATTTTTTGAACCGTGGGGTCATTTTCCACGAAAGTCTGTTATTATTGCATGACGGACATTTACACGGAAACTGTCTTTTTTTAACGGAAAGTTAATTTTCATAAAACCTTTGTTCGCACAGCGAGGTCATTTACCACGAAAATATGTTTTTAATGCATGACCGACATTAACAAGGAAACTTTATTTTTTCACCGGAAGGTTTTTTCATAACACATTGTTAACGTCGGCGTTGGCGCCAGTGTTAGCGGCTGAGCAGCGACATGCAGGCGAGGCCATGGCCTCCAGGAGAAAGCTCCCACATATTTAATACAATTAGATGCTGGATTTGCCCCAAATAAACTAGCTCAGGGTTTCGGGCGCAAGCATGTTTCCTCCTAAACCCAAGGCGAGTGCCTATGGTTCGGGTTTCTTCTCTTTCCATCCTCCCGGGCCTCTCTCGACCAACAAAACACTGTATGTTATAGCATAAATAGTTTATTCAATTCTAGGATTCACAATAGTACATTGGCGGGCCAGCCTCGGCCATAGGAGACAGGGGATGAACAATCCTAGCTAAAAGTTAGTTTGAACGTCAGAATCTCTCTCTACACGCTTTTTTAGGGGAATTTAATCACCATTTGCACACATAGGATAAAACATTGTATTGACTCACGTTTTTTATGGGCTAATAGCGTTTTACGGGCTATTATTCCTGATGGAGCAGCGTCCGATGCTTAGACAAAACACGCGGAGGTGCGCCCGCGGGCGAAACTATCACTGAGATTTCGGACATGTTCGCACGGGAGGCGTGGAGCCGGTAAGCGGGCTAGCGGGCAACTGGAGACTGCCGGCCGAGATGCTCGCGCGTCTGGCCGGTTCGTCCCTCGCAGGAGGGGGTAGTGCGTGCGCCTGCGTATTTGTGCGCAATCCTAAAATGTTACAACGTAACACTTCCCCCCTCGCCGCAATAAAAGCGACGTGGTAATAGAGCTGTAGGGCTAATAAATCCTCTTACACTTTCAGCACTTGTGCAAAAACATTTAAGAGAAACGAGGAGAGAGAGAGAGAGAAATTGCTAGCTGGAGAATAGTTATGAACAAAACACAAAAGAGATGATACATGTGAAACAAGGAATTATCAATAAATGTACATAAAGGCAGTGACATACATAAATACAGTTGCGGAGAACAAGGATCTGTTGAAGAAAGGTACAAGGGTTATGCAGTGATAGAAAAAAAAAACTCTAAAATTGTATCATTGGTCTGTGAGCTATTGTTTGCGAACGTGGTTTGCGTAGGATGTCTGGGATGGTTGAACGTTTCACTGAAGTTACAAGGTTACTTTGTCACAGTAACCTGGCCCATTTGAGATTACACTCAAGGAACACTAGGGCCTTAAAGAAAATACGAGGAAGAGAACACAGGATGAGGCTTTTAGGTGGTGTGGAGAGTTCTACCTGTCACAGAGGTCAAAAGGGTAGCTGCTTCCGGATCCTGTGGGTGAGCCAGTACGAACTCATTGAAGTACTGGAGAGTGGAATCGTAATTGGTGGTTGGTACACTTGTTTTGTATGTAGTGGGATTGTTTTGTGAACAATCGTTGGTATTGTTATTTGCGCAAGGGCACAGGAGCATCAGCACAATGGCAACAGAGCATACGCACAATGGCAGTAGGAACATTTGCACAGTGGCAACAGGAACATTTGCATTATGCAGCAGGAACATTTGCATAATGGCAGCAGGAACATTGCATTATGCAGCAGGAACATTTGCATAATGGCAGCAGAGCATTCGCACAATGGCAGTAGGAACATTTGCACAATGGCAACAGAAACATTTGCATTATGCAGCAGGAACATTTGCATAATGGCAGCAGAGCATTTGCACAATGGCAACAGGAACAGGAACCAACCTGGAGCTGGCGTGCTCGGGTTTGTTTTGAGTGTCGGTTCTTTGTGGTGATACAATTCGCAACTACACGCACGACTCACACTAGGTTATGTTAGATGCGGTCGGGTGCTTTTGGTACGCAGGGATTGAAGGCATGGGACCTCCGTGACGGTAGCGAAGGCAGCATGAAGAGGGCGCAGATGTAGATAGGGTGCAGAGCTGCTGGTCTTTTTTTTTTTTAATCCGGCAAAAATTATTATTAGAACAAAATTCTTGAAGTTTACCTGCCTAGTAGACCAATGATGAAAAAAGTTTGGAGAGAAACAAGTGTGCATGTTGAGAAAAGGTTGGATTTGTTTGGCGTGTAGAGAGAGAGACGGAGAGAGAGCTAACTAAATGTGGCTAATGACTAATACATGTTACAAAGGTACGTATTCAAGGAAAGGTTCTGTGTAACCCATTTGATTTTTTTTTCTTTACCAAATACATTTCCAAGAATACGTGGTTAAGGGTTTGTACGCACAACAAAATTCCCCATTCGAAAGAAGTTGGTCTTCCATGACCTATGCTCACGTCTATACGGTAGCATTTTTTCTACTTTCGAAGAACAAAACATTGCGTACAAAATAAGTTATGACAAGTGGGAAAGGAGTAGGAAGTTGAAAGGATCCGCGTATGAAGATTGTCCCATTTGACAAACGAAACGCCAAGTGTCTAACGCATTTATCCCCACTCACGGATAATTTCGAGGAAGGGGGAGGGTGATAATTGGGAACATTTGAACGAAGAAAACCGCTGGGGACTCGGCTATTTCCGAAATTCGACCTCTGGGTGGAGGTGAAACAAGGTCTACAGCAGTTATCCTGGCACATTACAATAATGACAAGTGGGAAAGGAGTAGGAAGTTGAAAGGATCCGCGTATGAAGATTGTCCCATTTGACAAACGAAACGCCAAGTGCGTAACGCATTTATCCCCACTCACGGAAAATTTCGAGGAAGGGGAAGGGTGATAATTGGGAACATTTGAACGAAGAAAACTGCTGGGGACTCGGCTATTTCCGAAATTCGACCTCTGGGTGGAGGTAAAACAAGGTCTACAGCAGTTATCCTGGCACATACAATAATATTTGGTAGTGTTGGACATGGTGAGTATTGTAACGTCTCCACGTATAGCGTACAAGATTGCGAAATCAAAAGATTTACAAGTAAGTTTTATAACGTCTTCACGGATAACAATGAACGAATTACAACTGGGTTGCCCAGTATTGAAGGGAGGTACAAAAGACTAGGTATTTATGACATTTCTGACAAAAACCCACAGAGTAATTATAACGGGCTCCCCGTATCGCATTTAGTAGATATTCTGAGATTCCCATCTATGACGGCAGATTTTATAAGGTTCCCACCTATGATGGCAGATTTTATGAGGTTCCCACCTATGATGGCAGATTTTATAAGGTTCCCACCTATGATGGCAACAAAAGGTTAACGTTCATATAAAATGTACCTATTCCATACAGACGGCGAGACATACTGATGTACTTAGTACAACAATACCGTAGCATAATAAATCCATATTAGCGTACGTCAAAGACTTGCACAAAGGCAAAAACATATTTGAAGATCTGGCCAAGATTTTATACTTCGACAATTAAGGGACAAAAAAAAATAATAATTTTGGCGTGCTGATGGAATGTGAATTTCATCTAAGCTTACCGCAAAAGAGATCCTTTGTGGTACAAACCCTTTTGGTTACGCACAGAGTATCGTATCGTGATGGTACAACTTTTAGTTGTACTTACACGTACGATGGTAGCAACAATACAAGACATGCGCTTATCGTTTTTTTTTTTTTTTGTCTCTTGACAAGGAAAATTATTTACGTTAGTCCGATTTGAGTGTTAAAGACCTTCTGGGTTTTACTTACTTAAACAGACTGCGACGAACACGATTTGGTGTTATGAAAATTATAAAAATGGGATGGGTTGTTCACAGGGTGGTTCACTTGGAGACCTGGCTTCTTGTTGTGACCTCGTACTTTGTACGTGATAAGTCACAACAAGACAACCCCAAAATTTCAGTTTGAGCGGTTGAGACCAAGGATAACTCAATGTTGCTGAAATGTTGTAAAAAAAATTTATCGTTAATGAAGAGGCAAGTCGAAAGTTGTCCCTTTTATAACGATACTTTCCAGACTCCACATCCAGTTCTGGGGAGAGCTAGAGCAATTTGGGTTTTTTATATTGAGCGCCATTCTATTTTCTTAAAAACAGAAAAAAAAAATTAGAACGGGTAGCAAGCATCTGATACGCCGTGGGTTTACACAGGTTTGCTTACTTAATTTTACTACATATGACATAAGGGTTAGATGCACTTTGGCGAGGACCCGATATTTTAATGTACAAAAAGATTTTTCTAAAATTTAGAAAGGGGTGACGAGGTATGACACGATGATGTGAAAATATGATGCTGCGAGTTGTGACGATGCACAAAGCCTTGGGCACGTAGTCTCTGACTACTTGCAGTAAGCCACAGGGAATTCCTTTCTCCGAAGTGATCAATTTCAGGTAGAGGTGTGCATGCTTAGAAAAACGATGTTTCCAAGGTTTGACACCTGGGGCAGCAATTAGAGGCGAATGACTGATGATGACGAGATATTTATACAAAAATAAAAAATAAAAACAAAAAGTGAAACGAAACAAGGGAGAATTATATTTCTTCCATGAATTTGGCTACAGTTGACACCACTGTGCCAGAGCTAGAAAGGTTTTTAAAAAACATTGCTTTTCGTTGTGCTCCGGTTTTATGCCGGACGAAGTGCTTGGGCGAAAGTTTTCTTTGGGGAACCTTTCGTTTTTTTTTTTTTACAAAACGGGGTGCCAATTTGGCAGAGAAGTACAGCGCACCTTGCGACAGAGTGTCGTTTCTTCTCCAGACGATGTCTTCTTCCTTGAACGTGACGTGCTTCCTGGTGTACTTTTTGTTGTAGAAAGAAGCATATTGAATAAGGCATTTTTTGGATTTATTCCTGGGAGAAATCTTTCTACTTCTCAGGGCCTGTAGTAGTTCTTCCTTTCTTGACGTAGAAATGTGGGGAATTATACCCAGCGTGACTTGAGGGACTTCCATAGTGTATAAGGTCGTGTCAGGGTGACCTAACGTTGGAAGAAAAAATGAGAACTAGACACTTTGTCCGCAATCGGAAAGAAATTTTGCCAGGGGTTGACCACTGGGGACGTATTTTTTACAAAATGCTTCTGCGAAAAAACGCGTATTTGTAAGTGTTTGGGTTATTTGAAAATTTGGGCAGAGGTTTGCCTCTGGTCACGTGTTTTTAAGAAAAAATCCAAGCGTTTTGGAAAAAATTTCGAAAAAAGATTTCGAGAGAAAAAGAAAAAAAATTCGAAAAAATTTTCAGAGTCCGCAGCTGAAGAAAATTTGGACAGAGGTTTGCCTCTGGCCACGTGTTTTTAAGAAAAAATCCAAGCGTTTTGGAAAAAATTTCGAAAAAAGATTTCGAGAGAAAAAGAAAAAAAATTCGAAAAAATTTTCAGAGTCCGCAGCTGAAGAAAATTTGGACAGAGGTTTGCCTCTGGTCACGTGTTTTTAAGAAAAAAAAATCCAAGCGTTTTGGAAAAAATTTCGAAAAAAGATTCGAGAGAAAAAGAAAAAAAATTCGAAAAAAAACAGAAAGCAATGTTTCCTTTTTTTCACAAGTTTTCGTGGAAGTAATTCGTTTGAGAATTCAACAATATCTTGGGGGCATGGTTTTATTTACGTGGCTAATTATAGTCTGATTTTAGGCAGCACCAGTTTTCTGGTATTTACACGCGAATTCCCTTCGTCTTTTTGACAAGATACTACCTTCTTTGTCATTTGACAAGGTACTATAGTGTCAGATGTCAAGGAATCCACGTCAACGCGAATTAAGCATTTTTTGCATCAGTCGAATGTGGTTCGGCATAACCCGGTTTCAGCAAACGACAGAGTCAAAAATACCGAATTGTCAAATGACAGAAAGAATTTAAATCCACTTGTTCCCTAGGTGTCAGCAAGTGTCCGTTTAAGAATAGACCATCGTGCTGCAGTATAGTATATTATAAAAATATTTAGCACTTTCGGGACCAAGCGGATGATTTGTTTATCATGTACATGATTTTAATTGTTAAATAAATTCTTCTTTAATTTGTGTTCATTTCCACTATTCACTTGTATTTGAAAATAGCAAACTTAATCGGCCGACACTTTGTAATCACTGTATTATTCGCGGCGACAACTTCCTAGGTTGGGCACCTTGCGTTGGAATACCGGTAATAATGTTTTGTCGAGTGACGACTCATAAATGATAAAATCACGCCCGTAATAATTTAAATTGTGATTCGAAGTTACGTTCGCGCCGAGATTCCTGTTGGATGTGCTAGACAAATTGGGAATAAACGAGACATCATATTTTCGAGTTTACAATTGTTGCTTGAGGAACGAGGCCGTGGATATGGGGTGGAACAGAAAAATTTAAATGGCCCCACGTTTAAGCGCCAGTGTTAACGTCGGCGTTGGCGCCAGTGTTAGCGGCTGAGCAGCGACATGCAGGCGAGGCCATGGCCTCCAGGAGAAAGCTCCCACATATTTAATACAATTAGATGCTGGATTTGCCCCAAATAAACTTGCTCAGGGTTTCGGGCGCAAGCATGTTTCCTCCTAAACCCAAGGCGAGTGCCTATGGTTCGGGTTTCTTCTCTTTCCATCCTCCCGGGCCTCTCTCGACCAACAAAACACTGTATGTTATAGCATAAATAGTTTATTCAATTCTAGGATTCACAATAGTACATTGGCGGGCCAGCCTCGGCCATAGGAGACAGGGGATGAACAATCCTAGCTAAAAGTTAGTTTGAACGTCAGAATCTCTCTACACGCTTTTTTAGGGGAATTTAATCACCATTTGCACACATAGGATAAAACATTGTATTAAATCACGTTTTTTATGAGCTAATAGCGTTTTACGGGCTATTATTCCTGATGGAGCAGCGTCCGATGCTTAGACAAAACACGCGGAGGTGCGCCCGCGGGCGAAACTATCACT
The DNA here is from genome assembly GCA_936435175.1 of Glyphotaelius pellucidus. Taxonomy (NCBI): domain Eukaryota; kingdom Metazoa; phylum Arthropoda; class Insecta; order Trichoptera; family Limnephilidae; genus Glyphotaelius; species Glyphotaelius pellucidus. Next base: position 12,944,405 of record OW386553.1, read on the forward strand.
GAGATTTCGGACATGTTCGCACGGGAGGCGTGGAGCCGGTAAGCGGGCTAGCGGGCAACTGGAGACTGCCGGCCGAGATGCTCGCGCGTCTGGCCGGTTCGTCCCTCGCGGGAGGGGGTAGTGCGTGCGCCTGCGTATTTGTGCGCAATCCTAAAATGTTACAACGTAACAACATTTAACGTTGAACCGAAAGATTATTTTCAGAATAACTGTTTTTGGACGGTGAGATCATTTACCTCGAAAATCATTTTTTTTGCAAAACCAACATTAACACTGAATCTGTCTTTATTCAACGGTAAGGTTTTTTTCATAAAAATATTTTTTGAACGACGGGGTTATTTACCACGAAAATTTGTTTTCATGCATGAACGACATTGACACGGAAACTGTCTTTATTCAATGTAAAGATTTTTTTCATAAAAACATTATATGAACGGCAGGGTTAATTACCACGAAAATTTGTTTCTATGCATCAACGACACGGAAACCGTCTTTAAGTTTATTTACATAAAAACTTTTTTTGCGCAGCGAGGTCATTTACAACGAAAATTTGTTTTCATGCCTCAACGACATTGACACGGAAACTGTCTTTATTAAACGGAAAGGTTTTTTTCAAAAAACATTTAATAAACGGCAGGGTTAATTACCACGAAAATTTGTTTTTATGCATCAACGACACGGAAACTGTCATTTTTTAATGGAGAGTTAATTTTCATAAAACCTTTGTTCGCACGGCGAGGTAATTTACCACGAAAATCTGTTTTTAATGCATGACTGACATTAACAAGGAAACTTTCTTTTTTCACCGGTAATGTTTTTTTATAATAACATTTCACGTTGAACCGAAAAGTTATTTTCAGAATAACTGTTTTTGGACGGTGAGATCTTTTACCTCGAAAATCATTTTTTTTTGCAAAACCGACATCAACACGGAATCTTTCGGTTCCGCTGTGTTTTGTAGAATATAATAATTCGCGCATTTCACTGTGTGTGCATGTTGGATGGAGAGGAGCAGACGAGGGCCGGCCTACAGATTCCTTTTCGGTGAGTCCTTTCCTCTCCATGCAATTATTTTACCATATTTTTCAAGCAGTGATGGTAGACACAATCAAGGTCATTTTTAATACACAGACGTAGCAGTTCCACTCTGCACAACTGCATATCTCATCCATTTTTTTAATGTCGGTGTGATTTTCCACGAAAATCTGTTATTATTGCATGACGGACATTTACACGGAAACTGTCTTTTTTTAAAGGAAAGTTAATTTTCGTAAAACCTTTGTTCGCACGGCGAGGTCATTTACCACGAAAATCCGGTTTTAATGCATGACCGACATTAACAAGGAAACTTTCTTTTTTCACCGGAAGGTTTTTTCATAAAAACATTTCACGTTGAACCGAAAGGTTATTTTCAGAAAAACTGTTTTTGGACGGTGAGATCATTTACCTCGAAAATCATTATTTTTGCAAAACCGACATTAATACTGAATCTGTCTTTGTTCAACGGAAAGGTCGTTTTCATAAAAATGTTTTTTGAACGGCGGGGTCATTTACCACGAAAATTTGTTTACATGCATCTACGACATTGACACGGAAACTGTCTTTATTCAACGGAAAGGCTTTTTTCATAAAATATTTTATGAACGGCAGGGTTAATTACCACGAAAATTTGTTTTTATGCATCAACGACACGGAAACTGTCTTAAAGTTTATTTCCATAAAAACTTTTTTGCGCGGCGAGGTCATTTACAATGAAAATTTGTTTTCATGCCTCAACGACATTGACACGGAAACTGTCTTTATTAAACGGAAAGGTTTTTTTTCAAAAAACGTTTTATAAACGGCGGGGTTAATTACCACGAAAAATTTTTTTATGCATCAACGACACGGAAACTGTCATTTTTTAATGGAAAATTTTATTTCTATAAAAACTTATTTTGCACGAGGTCATTTACAACGTTTTTTTTTTACTAAACCGACATATACACGGTATCTGTCTTTTTTCAACGGAAAGGGTTTTTTCATTTAAATATTTTTTGAACCGCGAAGTCATTTTCAACGAAAATCTGTTATTATTGCATGCCGGACATTTACACGGAAACTGTCTTTTTTTAACGGAAAGTTAATTTTCGTCAAACCTTTGTTCGCACGGCGAGGTCATTTACCACGAAAATCTGTTTTTAATGCATGACCGACATTAACAAGGAAACTTTCTTTTTTCACCGGAAGGTTTTTTCATAAAAACATTTCACGTTGAACCGAAAGGTTATTTTCAGAAAAACTGTTTTTGGACGGTGAGATCGTTTACCTCGAAAATCATTTTTTTTGCAAAACCGACATTAACACTGAATCTGTCTTTATTTAACGGAAAGGTCTTTTTCATAAAAATATTTTTGTAACGGCGGTGTCATTTACCACGAAATTTTTTTTTCATGCATCTACGACATTGACACGGAAACTGTCTTTGTTCAATGGAAAGTTTTTTTTCACAATAACTTTTTTTGCACGGCGGTGTCATTTACCACGAAAATCTGTTTTAAATGCAGGACTGACATTTTCACGGAAACTTTCTTTGTTCAACCGAAAGGTTATTTTCAGAAAAACTGTTTTTGGATGGTGAGATCATTTACCACGAAAATCTGTTATTATTGCATGACCGACATTTACACGGAAACTGTCTTTTTTTAACGGAAAGTTTATTTTCATAAAACCTTTGTTCGCACGGCGAGGTCATATAACACGAAAATCTGTTTTTAATGCATGACGGACATTAACAAGGAAACTTTCTTTTTTCACAGGAAATGTTTTTTCATAAAAACATTTTTTAATCGGCGGGATCATTTACTACGAAAATTTGTTTTTTTATGTATATACGAAATATACACGGAAACTGTCTTTTTTTATAGGAAAGTTTATTTTCATAAAACCGTTATTCGCACGGCAAGGTTTTTAATGCATGACGCACATTAATACCGAAATTGTCTTTTTTTAACGGAAAGTTTATTTTCACCAAAACTTTTGTTGGACTGAGCGGTCGTTTTCAACGAAAAACTTTTTTTTCGCAACCCGACATTTCCACGAAAAATATTCTTTTTCAAAGGAAAGATTATTTTCACAAAAAACTGTTTTGGGACGATGTGATCATTGACCACGAAATTCAATTGTTTTGCTTAACCGACATTTACACGGAATCTGTCTTTATTCAACGTAAAGGTTTTTTCATATAAAAACATTTTTTGAACAGCGGGGTCATTTACCATGAAATTAGTAATTTATGCATCAACGACATTAACACGGAAACTGTTTTTTACGGAAAGTTTATTTTCATAAAAAGTTTTGTTGCACGGCGAGGTCATTTTCAACGAAAATCCTATTTTTTCTTGCAAAACCAAAACCGATTTTTCCACGAAAAAATATACTTTTTCAACGGAGAGGTTATTTGCACAAAAACCGTTTTTGGACGATGAGATCATTTACCACGAAAATACTTTTTTTTGCAAAACCGACATTTACATTTACTTTTTCAACTGTTAGGTTATTTTGACAAAAACTGTTTTTAGACTCTGATGTCATTTACTACGAAAATTTGATTTTTATGCATCAACGACATTGTCACGGAAACTGTCTTTATTCAAGGGAAAGGTTTTTTTTCATAAAAACATTTATTTAACGAGGGGTTATTTACCACAAAAAATTAATTTTTATGCTTCAACGACATTGATACGAAAACTTTCTTTTTTCGACGGAAAGGTTTTTTTCGTAAAAACATTTTTTGAGCGGCGGGGTTATTTACAACTAAAATATTTTTTTTACGCATCAACGACATTAATACGGAAACTGTCTTTATTCTACAAAAAGGCTTTATCATAAAAACTTTTTTTTAACGGCGGGGTCATTTACCACGAAAATTTGTTTTTCTATGCATCAACGACATTAACGCGGAAACTGTCATTTTTTCATAAAAAAATTTGTTGCACTGCGATGTCATTTCAACGAAAAAACCTTTTCGCAAAACCGAAACCGATATTTCCACGAAAAATATACTTTTTCAAGGGAAAGGTTATTTTCACAAAACCTGTTTTTAGTCTGCGATGTCATTTACCACGAAAATTTGTTTTTTATACATCAACAACATTGACACGGAATCTGTCTTTATTCAACGGAAAGACTTTTTTCAATAAAAACATTTTTTGGAGGGCGGGGTCATTTAAAACGAAAATTTGTTTTTTATGCATAAACGAAATTTACTGGGGAACTGTATTTTTTTAAAGGAAAGTTTAGTTTCATAAAAACTTTTTCTTGCACGGCGAGGTTATTTAGCACGAAAATCTGTTTTTGATGCATGACGGTCATTAACACGGAAACTATCTTTTTTTAACGGAAAGGTTATTTTCATAAGAACTTTTCAGCGTTTTGACATTAACACGGAAACTATTTTTTTTTAACGGAAAGGATTATTTTCATAAAAACTTTTCAGTGTTTTGACTTTTATAGCACTTTATAACCATTTTTTAATTTTTTTGCACAAAATGGCACATATTAGAGTTTTGAGTTTTGATAAGCCTAATGGCTTTTATGAACCATTTTGATATTTTTGGCGGTATATGGCAGATTTCAGCGTTTTGTGTTTTATAGCGCCTAATGGCACTTTTTTAACCTTTTCATAGTTTAGGCGCTTAGTAGCAGATTACAGCGTTTTGATTTATATAGCCTTTTATTACCATTTTGAAGTTTTTTGCACTAAATGTTGCAGATTTAAGAGTTTTGAGTTTTAATGCGCCTAATGGCTTTTATTAACCATTTTGATGTTTTTGTCGCTACATGACAGATTTCAGCGTTTTGTATTTTATAGCGCCTGATGGCACTTTATAACCATTTTGAAGTTTTTGTGCTCTATTGCAGATTTCAACGTTTTGTGTTTTATATTGCCTTATGGCACTTTTTTAACACTTTTTTAGTTTAGGCCCTTAATCGCAGATTTCAGCGATTTGTGTTTTATAGCACTTTGTTACCATTTTGATGTTTTTTGCACCAAATGGCGGATATTAGAGTTTTAATGCGCCTAATGGCTTTTATTAATCCATTAGATGGTAGCGCCAAATGGTAGATTTCAGTGTTTTGTGTTTTACAGCGCCTAATGGCTCTTAATAACCATTTTGACGTTTTTGTGCTAAATTGCAGATTTCAGCGTTTTGAGTTTTATATTGCCTAATGGCACTTTTTTTAACATTTTCATAGTTTACGCGCTTAATAGCAGATTTCAGCGTTTTGATTTTTATAGCACTTTATAACCATTTTAACGTTTTTGTGCTAAATGGAAGATTTCAGCGTTTTGAGTTTTATAGCGCCTAATTGCACTATATAACCATTTTGACGTTTTCGTGCGAAATGGCAGATATCAGCGTTGAGTTTTACATTGAATAATGGCACTTTTTTACCATTTTCTTGAGTTAGGCGCTTAACATCAGATTTCAACGTTTTGATTTTTATAGCACTTTTGAGTTTTAATGCGCCTAATGGTTTTTATTAACCATTTTGACGTTTTTGTGCTAAAGGGCAGTTTTCAGCGTTTTGAGTTTTATATTGCCTAATGGTACTTTTTTACCATATTCTTAGTTAAGGCGCTTTATAGCGGATTTCAGCGTTTTGATTTTTAAAGGACTTTATTATTATTTTGAATTTTTTTGCACTAAATGGCAGATATTAGCATTTTGAGTTTTAATGCGCCTAATGGCTTTTATGAACCATTTTTATGTTTTTGTCGCTACATGACAGGTTCAGTGTTTTGTGTTTTATAGCGCCTGATGGCACTTTATAACCATTTTGAAGTTTTTGTGCTCTATTGCAGATTTCAACGTTTTGTGTTTTATATTGCCTAATGGCACTTTTTTAACACTTTTTAGTTTAGGCCCTTAATCGCAGATTTCAGCGATTTGTGTTTTATAGCAATTTGTTACCATTTTGAAGTTTTTTGCACCAAATGGCGGATATTAGCGTTTTGAGTTTTATAGCGCCTAATGGCTTTTATTAACCATTTTGATGTTTCTGGCGCTACATGGCAGATTTCAGCGTTTTGTGTTTTATAGCGCCTAATGGCACTTCATAACAATTTGTACGTTTTGGTGCTAAATGGCAGATTTCAGCGTTTTGAGTTTTATATTGCCTGATGGCGATTTTTTATCATTTTCTTGATTTAAGCGCTTAATAGCAGATTTCAACGATTTGATTTTTATAGCACTTTTGAGTTTTAATGCGCCTAATGGTTTTTATTAACCATTATTATTATTTATTTATTTATTTATTTCAGCGATTTGTGTTTTATAGCACTTTGTTACCATTTTGATGTTTTTTGCACCAAATGGCGGATATTAGAGTTTTAATGCGCCTAATGGCTTTTATTAATCCATTAGATGGTAGCGCCAAATGGTAGATTTCAGCGTTTTGTGTTTTACAGCGCCTAATGGCTCTTAATAACCATTTTGACGTTTTTGTGCTAAATTGCAGATTTCAGCGTTTTGAGTTTTATATTGCCTAATGGCACTTTTTTAACATTTTCATAGTTTACGCGCTTAATAGCAGATTTCAGCGTTTTGATTTTTATAGCACTTTATAACCATTTTAACGTTTTTGTGCTAATTGGAAGATTTCAGCGTTTTGAGTTTTATAGCGCCTAATTGCACTATATAACCATTTTGACGTTTTCGTGCGAAATGGCAGATATCAGCGTTTTGAGTTTTACATTGAATAATGGCACTTTTTTACCATTTTCTTGAGTTAGGCGCTTAACATCAGATTTCAACGTTTTGATTTTTATAGCACTTTTGAGTTTTAATGCGCCTAATGGTTTTTATTAACCATTTTGACGTTTTTGTGCTAAAGGGCAGATTTCAGCGTTTTGAGTTTTATATTGCCTAATGGTACTTTTTTACCATTTGCTTAATAGCGGATTTCAGCGTTTTGATTTTTAAAGGACTATTATAATTTTGAAGTTTTTTGCACTAAATGGCAGATATTAGCGTTTTGAGATTTAATGCACCTAATAGCTTATATTAACCATTTTGATGTGTTTGGCGCTACATGGCAGATTTCGGCGTTATGAGTTTTATAGCGCCTAATTGCACTTTATAACCATTTTGACATTTTTGTTCTAAATGGCAGATTTCAGCGTTTTGAGTTTTATATTGCCTTATGGCATCTTTTTACCATTTTCTTGGTTTAGGCGCTTTATAGCTGATTTCAGCGTTTTGGTTTATAGCACTTTATTACCATTTTGAAGTTTTTTGCACTTAATGGCAGATATAAGCGTTTTGGATGTTAATGCGCCTAATGGCTTTTATTAAACATTTTGATGATTTTGGCGCTTCATGGCAGATTTCAGCGTTTTGTAGTGCCTAATGGCACATTATAACCATTTTTACGTTTTTGTGCTAAATAGCAGAATTCAGCGTTTTGAGTTTTATATTGCCTAATAATAACAATAATAATGATTGGACAATTAGTATGGCGCCGTTTTTGTAAAAAATCACCTCAAGGGCGCTTAAAATGGCATTTTTTTACCATTTTCTTGATTAAGGCGCTTAATTGCAGATTTCAGCGTTTTGTTTTGTTTTGGAAGAAGGAACTTTGTAAATAATAACGCATCTTCAGGAAACTTTAAAGGACTCGTGACTTTTATTTGCTCTATTCCCAATTACATTGTGAATATTTCAGGAGCTCCAAACTACCAAACCCAAACCAAGGAGTTTACTTTTTTCTTGTTAAGAAGGTATGATGATGAGACGAGAAGAGAATGAAAAAACCTAAACATAGGCTTTTTATAATGCTTCCTTGGTAGAGGGGAATTTGCATCTCCTGACATCTATGGATAATTTCTTCTACTAATTAAATCAACTTTACAACCAATAAATCGAATTATCTGGAGAGGTGTGAGTCCTAGCTAATTAGGTTAAATTTTATACATATTCCCGCCCAAAAAACGGTCAAGGCTAGAGTTTTTTAATACACAAATAGAATATAATAATTAAAATATCTCACTTATACTACTAAAGATAACTCAGACTATTTATAACTTTAACTGCTTCACATCAGATTAAATTAACTAACAAATTCATATTTTACATGCTCTAGTTAAACATTAAAGCTAAAGATTAAAGTTAACGATTAAAGTTAAAGATCAATAAGTTCTACAATCATTAAACATTTAATTTTAGGACAAACACAATGCCATGCGGGTTGGACCAGGTCTTCCTTCCAGGACAGCTAATTTTATTATATACATTTAAATGGGCACTTGCAGTGTTCTTTCCATTTCTTTTGGCTAAATTATAACCTTTAATTTTCATACGAGTTTCACAAGAGGTCACGACCTCCACCATCTTTATTTATTTTGCACTTTTTTTATTCCTTTTTTTTAATTGTTTTTTCCACTTTTCCACAAGCGAATTTATTATTGTTTTTTCCACTTTTATTCACACAAGCGAAGTACTGATCATAAAAGTCTGATTATAAAAACAAACACCCAGCTTCATCAATATATTTCTTTTGCTTGTGGGCGCCGCACTGTGCGCTGCCGGGTCGCTTCTTATTCTCCTTGGTCCATCTCGGGTAGATGGTCTCCGCATTTGTTGTCCTCAATTGGCAGCAGGCATAGTTTTGATATTGCCCTCTGAACCGTTCCCTGTCCTGTGATGATGGTAGCTACTCGTACTCTTCCATCAGGCCCCGGGTGTACAACGTGCACTCGTCCTAGCCTCCAAAAGCAAGGAGGCTCATTATCTTCCTTCAAAATGACGCAGCTGCCTTTGGTGGTTGCCAGTCCATTTCGTCCGGGTCTGCAGCTCAGCCAAGTACTCCTTGCGCCACCTCGACCAAAACGACTGTATTAGTTGATTTAATTTTTGGTAATGGTTCAATCTATTGACTGCCACATTCTGCAAATTCTGCTCCGGGATCGCTGCTAAGCTCGTTCCAATGAGAAAGTGACCAGGAGTCAGAGGATTGAGATCTTTGGGGTCATTGGACAGCGGACAGAGAGGACGGGAATTCAAGCATGATTCAATTTGACATAACACAGTGCTAAATTCCTCATGTTAATAGTGAAGCATTTGCTACCCTCTTCAAGTGGTATTTTACTGATTTGACCCCTGCTTCCCACAGTCCCCCAAAGTGCGGAGCCCTTGCGGGTTGCCACCGAATGGATAAATTGGCTAAGTATTTATCGACTTTTTCATTTGAATTCTTCAAAAATTCATAGATTTCCCTTAATTCATTATTCGCGCCCCGAAAGTTCGTGGTGTTATCTGAAAACATTTTACTGGGTTTCCCTCTTCGCGAGATGAAAGGTTTAAACGCATTTAGGAAGCTATCAGTGCTTAAAGACATTACTACCTCTAAATGTATCGCTTTGGTTACCATACATATAAATAGACATATAAGATTTTACGCTGTGAGTCTTACGGCTGACACCTGATTTAATCATAATGGGTCCGCAGTAGTCCACGCCGGAATATTGAAATGGGCGACCTTCCGTTATTCGTTCGGTCGGTAAGTCCGCCATCAGTTGTTGTTCTGCTTTCGGGTTACATCTAAAACATACAATACAGTATTTCAGAATCTTTTTTATTAAGTTTTTACCCATAATTGGCCAGTATTTCATTCTTATTAACGCTAACAATGCCTGCGTTCCTGCATGTAAATATGAGTAACGATAGTGCCTGACAATAAGCTCACTTAGCTTATGATGGGAAGGTAGTACTATGGGGTGTTGTTGACTTTACGATATAATTTTTCCGTTGGACAACCTACCCCCCACCCGGATTAAATCCTTAAACAAATAAGGATTTAATGACTTTAATCTACTACCATTCCTCACATTTACCCCGGCTTGTAATGCCCTCGTCTCTTCCGGGAATGCAAAACATTGTGCGCGAGATATTAATATGTGAAGCGAATTCTCCGATTCGTAAACAGTTAACGCTCCGCCACGCCTTGACAAAGAATTTCTGCAATTAAAAATAAATCTTAAAATATAAGCTGTCACCCTTTGCAACTTGGTTAAGCAAGAGTATCTGGAAAATATTTCCCAATCCTGTTTTACTGCTGAAATTAACGTTAGACAAAGAAAAAAAATAATATACATATAAGCATAATAAAGAAAAAACATAAAAAAGAAGAACATAAAACATAATAAAGAAAAATGTTAAATTATTAATAAACATGTTTATACAATGTTGATTATTAATTTTCACAAAAAGAGAATTTTTTTTTTTTTTTAGTTATTAATTTATTAAGCTGCATTTTATATGATTTCAAGTCATGTTAAAAGTAAAGTAAAGTTGTCTTAAAAGTAATAACATTACATTTATCTATATTTAGATATAATTGATTGTTTTCGCAATATTCCTCAATTTTGTTAACGTCTTCTTGTAATTGGTTGCAGTCATCTATGGAGCTAATACATTTATATAATTTCTTGTCATCGGCGTAAAAAAGGAAACAAGAATGGTTTATAACATGGTTCATATCGTTTATATATAAAATAAACAATAGAGGCCCTAGACGAGACCCTTGCGGTACCCCTAATGGAATGGTTATAATTTGTGACATGTAACCTTTTAAAGCAACAGTTTGACTTCTATTTTTAACATACGAAGAGAACCATCTCAGAAGATCTCCACATATTCCAATCTTCGAGAGCTTGTTTAACAGTATGTCGTGATTTATTTTGTCGAAAGCCTTAGAAAAATCTGTGTAAATGGAATCAACCTTTTTTTAAAATTTTTATTTTTATTTTATTTTATTTATTTATTTATTTATTTTTTATTGTTTTTGGGGTGTTATGCCTTGTTTCGCTACCTCCTTCTTTAGCCAACGTTTCGGACAGCGTTACAGTGTCCATCATCAGGGCAGATGACCATCTGGCAGATGACCATCTGCCCTGATGATGGACACTGTAACGCTGTCCGAAACGTTGGCTAAAGAAGGAGGTAGCGAAACACGGCATAACACCCCAAAAACAATAACAAAAATACTTTTTGGCCGTGAAAACCTAAAAACATACCTGGAATCAACCTGTTTCCTATTATCCATAGAGTTAAGAACAAAATCAGTAAACTGTCCTAGGCTCGATTCAACAGATCTGCCTTGAAAAAAACCATGTTGATGGGGGCTAATAATAGTGTTTTTGCATATGTTAAAAAGTTGGTTACACACAATTTTTTCCAAGATTTTACTAAAGATACAGCTCAGAGATAGGTCTATAATTTTCAATGTTGTTTTCAAAACTCCACAGCTCATGAAAGAATGCAGTAAGAATCTTAAAATATTTGCAATGAACTTGTCTTGATTGTCTCTCAATAGATATCGGAAGTGTAGTTTTTATGTCGTTAGTGTAGTCTTAATGCATCTCAATAGTGTATAATAATGCATCTCTGTAGTGTAGTTTCGAAGTCCCCCAACAGTGGACGTTAGTGTAGTTTCATTGTCTTTCAACAGATGTCGTAAGTGTAGTTTAAATATCGTTATTGTAGACAGTTTTAGGTGCGGTCGTTTTTTAACAATTAAATGAATATTTTAAAGCTCCACAGCTCAAGATGGAATAAAGTTAGAATCTCAAATGATTTGCGTTGAACTTGTACCGATTTTCTTTTTCTATTGAATTTTGAACAAACAATATTAATTGCAGTCGAATTTTTTTCACAATTGAATGGATATTTCAAAGCTCCACAGCTCATGATGGATTGCAGTTAAAATCTTTTAATATTTGCGTTAAACATGTCCTGATTTTCTTTTTCAATTGAAATTTGAACAAACTGTATTGATTAAAGTATTTTTTTTTAAAAGCTCTTTTTCAAAGCTCCACAGGTCATGATGGAATAAAGTAAGAATTTAAAAAATATTTTTCGTGATTTTCGTTTTCCATTGAACTTTGAACAAATAGTATTTATAATAGACGTAGTTATTAAACAACTGAATGGATATTTCAGAGGTCAACAGCTCATGATGGAAAAATGTAAGGATCTGAAAATATTTGCGATGAATTTTTCCTGATTTAAATTTTCTATTAAACGTTGAACAAACGTTATTAAGTGCAGTCGTATTTAAAAAAAAAATATAATTGGCGCTAAATGACAGTTTTGCGTCATTTTGTGGTTTTTTGACGATTTTTGCGCTCCATGGCAGGTTTTGACCGTTTTGACGTTTTAGGCGCTAAATGGCAGTTTTGCATCATTTTGAGGTTTTTTGATGATTTCAGCGCTCAATGGCAGGTTCTGACCAATTTGACGTTTTAGGCGCTAAATAGCAGTTTTTGCGTCATTTTGAGGTTTTTTGATGATTTCAGTGCTCAATGGCAGGTTTTAACCATTTTGACGTGTTTGGCGCTAAATGGCAGTTTTGCGTCATTTTGAGGTTTTTTGATGATTTCCGCGCTCAATGGCAGGTTTTATGATTTCTTGATTGTCCCTCGAAACAGATGTCGTTTGTGTAGTTTCAATGCCTCTTAACAGATGTCGTTAGTGTAGTTTAAAACTTTCACAACAGATGTCGTTAGTGTAGTTTTAAAGTCTCTCATCAGATTTCGGTATTGTAGTTTTATATCGATGATGTACACATTTTTTAATTGCAGACGTATTTTTAACAATTAAATGTATATTTCAAAGCTACACAACTCATGATGGAATAAAGTTATCGTATTAAGTTTAAATCTTTAAATATTTGCGTTGAACTTGTCCTGATTTTCTTTTTTTATTGAATTTTGAACTAACAGTTTCAATTGCGTTCGATTTTTTTTTAACAATTAAATTGACATTTCAAAGCTCGAAAGCTCATGATGGAATAAAGTAAGAGCTTAACGATATTTCTGACGAATTTGTTCTGATTTGCGTATTCTATTGAACTTTCAACAAACATTATTAAGTACAGTCTTCTATTTTTTAACAATTTAATGGATACTAAAAGCTCCACAGCTCAAGATGGAATAAAGCTAGAATCTTATATAATTTGCGTTGAACTTGTCCTGATTTTCTTTTTCTATTGAACTTTGAACAAACGGTTTTAATTGCAATCGTATTTTTTTAACAATATTGAATTTATATCCTATCCTCAACACAGGCTTGTCCTAGTGAGGTTGCATATTGTTTTGTAAACATTTTTACCTGCAATGTAAAGAAACAATAAATAAATAAATGAAAAAATATAAAGTATATCAAAACTTCACAGCTCATGATGGAATGCAGTAAGAATCTTAAAATACTTGCGATGAACTTGTCTTGATTGTCCCTCAACAGATGTCGGAAGTGTAGTTTTTATGTCGTTAGTGTAGTTTTAATGCATTTCAATAGATGTTTGTAGTGTAGTTTCGAAGTCCCTCAACAGTAGTCGTTAATGTAGTTTCATTGTCTTTCAACAGACGTCGTAAATGTAGTTTAAATGTCGTTAGTGTAGACAGTTTTAGGTGCAATCGTTTTTTTAATAATTAAATGGATATTTTAAGGCTCCACAGCTCAAGATGGAATAAAATTAGAATCTTCAATGATTTGCGTTGAACTTGTACCAATTTTCTTTTTCTATTGAATTTTGAACAAACAATATTAATTGCAGTCTAATTTTTTTTAACAATTGAATGGATATTTCACAGCTCCACTGCTCATGATGGATTGCAGTTAAAATCTTTTAATATTTGCGTTGAAATTGTCCTGATTTTCTTTTTCTATTGAAATTTGAACAAACTTAATTAAAGTTTTTTTTTTAAAAAGCTCTTCTTCAAAGCTCCACAGCTCATGATGGAATAAGGTAAGAATTTAAAAAATATTTTTCGTGATTTTCGTTTTCCATTGAACTTTGAACAAATAGTATTTATAATAGACGTAGTTATTAAACAACTGAATGGATATTTCAGAGGTCAACAGCTCATGATGGAATAAATTAAGGATCTGAAAATATTTGCAATGAATTTTTCCTGACTTATGTTTTCTATTAAACGTTGAACAAACGTTATTAAGTGCAGTCGGATTTTTTTTACAAATATAATTGGCGGTAAATGGCAGTTTTGCGTCATTTTACAGTTTTTCTATGATTTTAGCGCTCAATGGCAGGTTTGACCATTTTGACGTTTTAGGCGCTTAATGGCAGTTTTGCATCATTTAGAGGTTTTTTGACGATTTTCGTGCTCAATGGCAGGTTTTGACCATTTCGACGTTTTAAACGCTAAATGGCAGTTTTGCATCATTTTGAGGTTTTGATGATTTTAGCTCTCAATGGCAGGTTTTGATTATTTTGACGTTTTTAGACGATTTTATCATTAAATGGCAGGTTTTGACCATTTTGACGTTTTTGGCGCTATTTTGCAGTTTTTGCGTCGTTTTGTGGTTTTTTGATGATTTTCGCGCTTAATGGCAGATTTTGATCGTTTTGACGTTTTAAGACGATTTTAGCGCAGGTTTTGACCATTTCGACGTTTAAGGCGCTTAATGGCAGGTTTTGATAATTTTAACTTTTTTAGAATATTTTCTCGACAAATGGCAGATTTTGACCATTTTGACATTTTTAGACGATTTAAGCTTTAAATGGCAAGTTTTGACCATTTGACGATTTTAGACGATTTTAATGGCAGGTTTTGACCATTTTGACTTTTTTGGCAGTTTTTGCGTCGTTTTGAGGTTTTTTGATGATTTTCGCGCTCAATGGCAGGTTTTGACCATTTTGACGTTTTTAGACGATTTAAGCTTTAAATGGCAAGTTTTGACCATTTTGACGATTTTAGACGATTTTAGCGCTAAATGGCAGGTTTTGACCATTTTGACTTTTTAGGCGCTATTTGGCAGTTTTTGCGTCGTTTTGAGGTATTTTGATGTTTTTCGCGCTCAATGGCAGGTTTTGACCATTTTAACGATTTTCGTGCTAAATGGCAGGTTTTGACCACTTTGACGTTTTAAACGCTAAATGGCAGTTTTGCTTCATTTTGAGGTTTTTTGATGATTTTAGCGCTCAATGGCAGATTTTGATCATTTTGACGTTTTTAGACGATTTTAGCGCTAAATGGCAAATTTTGACCATTTTGACGTTTTAGGCGCTAAATCGTTAAAATGGTCAAAATCAGATTTTCGTTTCAGCAGATTTTCGTGCCAGTAGTTTCCCGTTTTTGATCCAGGTGAATTAGAATTTTTTTTCTTTTGCCCTTATTTTCGTGTTCCGTAAAAGATTTTTATATTATGGCGTAATGGCTTCATTCTTCACCTCGGCTATAAGAAGAGAGACATTTAATTTTTTTTGGCATTCATCATTGTTATTTTTTTAGCATCGTCTTTGAACGTAAATATTAGACGTGGAGGTTTTGTATCACTTAATTTATATATGTGAATTTGTCCACTGGTTCTAGATTAATTCCGAAGGCTGTACTAATTCTTTTGGCAATTATTCATGCCGAGGTTCGTTTGGCAAAATTTCCATTGACCTCTACGCTATTTTTCAATTACCTTTGTTCAGATTCGGCTATTTTCGTTTCTAGAGCAACTATTCTTTTTTTCCTGATTTTCCATATTCTCTATGATTTTTCGATGTTTTTCTGGTAAATCCAGAATTTTATTTAATTTGTCATTTATGTCGTTCAATGGCAGGTATCGCTCACAAATTGAGTTGATTTTTTTTAGATCGGGCCTATGTAATATTTGGGGATGCCGAGCTTCACTTACGAGACCCAGAGGAACATAATTCCCCTAAGGGCCTGTGTAATATTTGGGGACGCCGAGTACAGGGTCTTTTTACAAGGAAAGGAAGGAGAGGAAGATCTAGGAAGGAAAAAGGTATTAGGGGTGGGTAGGAATCTGGCGGTCAGTGTGTCCATGAGTAAGGGGCGTATGAATCCGACCCTACCACTGCGGTGCAAGGCGTTGTTCCGAGAGAGTCCCGCTTGAGAGATAAAAATGTCTCTCTCAACCAGTCTCTCCCGATCTGGCCTGTCACGCAATTGGTGGATAGATGCATACGCCGCCAAGGCCCGGACAAACCTAACCCCCATTAAGTTGGGCACCCCTACTAAGCCACTCCTACGTGGCCTGTAGCAGAGGTGATGGTTATCCAATAAATAGTTCCCGGGGCGGCGGTACCCGTACCCACCTCCCAAATTGATATTTTTTTACAATCTTCTCCAAATGACATAATCACGCATCGGTACGACAACTGTTTTTGATTTGGAGTCATAGAACGCTGATACCGTGGAATGAATACCGACTCCAACCGCAAAACCCCCGTGAAAATGAAAATTTTTATAGAAAATCAAGTGCAACAAAAACTTATCTGTGGTAAAATGCGGCGTATGTATAATAGGGTCTGTGGGAGTCACTTCGGATTGCCCCCGAAATGTATCGATGTATCCAGAAGCGGCGCCTGTGTTAAAATATATGCAATCGAAGTTCCTAGAGCCCCCGTCAGCCTTCTGGCACAGACGGTACGCAACTAAGCAGTAGGTACCTAGTCCATCGGAACAGAGTCGTGGACCTACCTACCTGACAAGTAATAACATCTGCCACCTCCGCGAAAGTTCCCGCATTACTCGCGCACCTAGGAACACGGTGACGAGAACATTCGAGAGTCTTCCCGTTTGGCGCCGTGCCCCGATTTCACGGCGTTCCAGAACATTACTGGTTTCGTCGCCCACGCTATAAAAGCGGACGCAATCTCGACCGCGTCAGTGTACTTTCAACTCACCGAAGCAGTCGCCTCTTCTATCCGCAATTAACCTTGTGTAACTCCGTAGTACTATTTTTATCGTAAGACTGTTGCACTGACCGTGTTCGTGTGTTTACAATTATTATAATTTGTAGGAACTCATTAAAGGTTTTTTATCACGCAACCTTGTTGTTCTTCACTTAACAACCACCAGCCTACGGCAAGTACCTACAAGTCTACTCACCATCCGATTTGTAGAACTGCTTGCCGGTCAGCATGCTGAACCGCCAACCGAAGTATTATTATCCCCCCGACAAAGGGAATTACAATAACTCGGCAGGCAGTTTTGCCTACAAACCAGTCAATCGAATGTCTTTGAATATGTAATTTTAATTTTTCCACCGTATCTCTATTTAACTTTAGCTAGTGTAAAATAAAAAAATTTTTAAAAAAAAATTTAATAGAAGCGAGCACTTTTAGTACATACACAGAAAAAAAAAGATTAAGAAAAAATTATTTAGGTATCCATTTTTCCCGTCCAGTAAAGATTTCGGATTCAAAAATAAATTGTTCCAAATTCGGTGTGGCCTTTTTTATAAAAAACTAGCTGGGTTACCCGGCATCGCTCAGGACAACATTCGAGAGTGTTCTGAAATGTTCCACAATTTATTTTATTTATTTATAGCGGACCCGACAGACGTTGTCCTGTACACAACTGTCGGGACAAAATTAAAATTAAAATAGAATAATATTGAATATTCGATACTGCGATGGTAGCGCAGTCTGCCGGATCCAATGTAAAACATTCCAAAATCAACAACTCCTTAGAAATAATAAATTAATTAAAAGAACATTTTCCAGTGGACCAGATTGTGAATCTAAACCATTCTCGAATCCCCTTGAAAACACACAAAAAAATTCATCAAAATCGGTCCAGCCGTTTAGGAGGAGTTCAGTGACATACGCACGGACAGAAGAAATATATATATTAAGATTTCACTTGTACTTTTTGCTTATAAAAGGTATATTGTTTTATTATATTTCTGGAATATGTTGTCGGACTCTACTAAATTTGAATATTGTATACATTTTTAAATTACGGTTGTTTGCCAAGTTTCATATACTATACGATACGATATAATTGTATACATTTTTAAATGATGGTTGTTTGCCAAGTTTCATGAGTAAAAAGTGATAGTATTTTTGATAGTATGTTGTGGCAATGGCGGAGGTGGCGGGAGTGGCGGGAACGGGTAGCACATGCGTCTGTTTGACTAACTTGTTAGAAGGATGTTGGTGTTGGATGAGGACGAGCAAACAATCTAAATACATACAAACATATTCTTATTCAAATATGTATTTACGGTAGCGGACTGCGTCTTCCCAAACAAACAATTGAAATATTGTTACTATAATAATATCGTATTACTAAAGTAGAACCTCGAGTTCGTGAAAAGGCGTAGAAATTGTTATGAAGATATATTCAGATACTTTCCAATTTTACAGATATAAGAAAAATAAAAAATAGTCAGTTTTTTTACCACCCTTCATTCAATTTTGTATTAAACGGTATTAAGGGATGAACTGGACTTTCTTTAACATGTGATTTCTGACATTATTTGGAGTAATAATGTAAATGAAATTTTGGTCTCTTTGACTTTTTTCCAATTTTTTTTTCATCAAAATTAATCGATAAAAATCTTCCACATGTCGTTACTAGTCACTCTGCCAAGTAACCGCCCAACCCCTCAACCCGAACCTAATAATAATAATAATAATAATAGGATAATTTGTAGAGCGCCGTTTTTGTGAAAATCACCTCAAGGGCGCTGTACAGCTTATTGAGAATTCCTAGGTTCTATCTAATTTAACTATTTACAAACAGATACAGAAGCATTCTTACCTGGCAGGTCACTTCCGTAAAACACACTCCTATTAGAAAGTTAATGTTTGCAGAAGATACGGCTTTGCACGTTGAGGGCATTATATTTTAAAAAACTGGACATGGCATGATTTTACATTATTTGCTACCACCATCACTGTTGGTATTACATTTTTTAAAAGATTAGTGGCCAAAGTAGAACTGATATCTATTTTGAGAAGACTGGAGAATTTAGGACTCTTTTGACCTTTACTAACGCTTTTTTTTTTTTTAGTTTAGCTCTAAATTCCGCTGCATTTGTGATCATTCATTGTATAATACCTAGTGATTTTTTAAATCCTTTAGTTGAAAAAAAAGTACATTCAAAATGTCATCCGAGGCCAATATTTAATTTACATTTTTTACTCCAAACACGACAGGCGTTTCACATCATATTAATTTATATTATGTTATAAGTTATAATGAATACCTAAATTATTTGTAAAGAGTGTTTTTTTTGGAGGTTTGGTTTTTAAACTGGCAACATTGTTTCTACAGACTGTCAATTTGACAGTTGATAGTTGATTTGTAGTCAGTACGTTTTGCCATTTTACTATGAATAGACTGACATCAGAACGTGCGCTTGCAAATTGTGCAAATTTATTTTGAAAATAATGATCCGTTTCTCCAAACTTATCGTGCACTACGTCCATTTTACTGTCGACATAATCATCCATCCGAGGAAGTTATTTGGAAGATCATGGATCGTTTACGCACCACATACACTCTAGTGGATAATAAGCATCCGCAAAGACGACAAAGAAGAAGTTATTGCTGCTGTGGAGAGTAGTGGATTCGCCATCGGGCACAGCAATTGAAGCTGTGCCCATCCACTTTGTGGAAGATTCTGCGGAAAGATCTGGGTCTAAGCCTCCACGATCGTGTAATCTTACACCATTAGATTACTTTCTTTAGGGGTATGTGAAGTCACTAGTCTATGCTGATAAACCAGAGACGTTGGTCAACATTTGCCATGATTTTGCCGATATATGGCCCCAGTTGCTCGTTAAAGTTGTCGAAAATTGGATTTAAAGATTGCGCTTCATTTGAGCTAGCCGTGGCGCTCGTATACCCAAAATCGTGTATGTAAACAATAATGGCATAAAATTATCTATTAAATAAAGCAATATCATAGGCATTAACATTATTTTAAGGTGCTTTTCTTCACTTAGAATTTGTATACCTCTAAAAAAACACCCGTTACTTTGTTCCGACTCTCAGTCTCAATGTTGTCCCGGAGAGATTTTATTATTTGCTATTTATTAACACCCTTTTTAACGGATTAAAAAAGGAATAATAAATAACATGTAAATACAATGTAGTACCTACTTAAAAATAAACATTTTTACTATTAGAATGAAGGGATATTTCGCCATCCTCCTGATAGCCTATCCATGTATCCACACGACAACGAATATTGATAAATTAACAAATAAATACTCGCAACAGGTATAAAACTCGGCTAACTTATTACGTATATAGCCACTATCCGTAGGTTCAAGTACCGAATAGTAAATTCACACTTTAAATAAATAAATCGTGCTTAATTAATTGAAAATGCACGTTATCGAATGATGATCTATGAGGAGGATGGCGAAATGCCTACAATCTGAATGTGTTAAAATTAATTACCTAAATCATTATCAGCATTAAGCAATACATTATATTAAAACTAAAAGAAGCACTTATACTTCGAACATTGAATTGAAATAACAAGAAGTGAAAAAATAGTAAATAAATATAAATCACACAAACGGAATAATATGGGCTCATACATTCATTTTTATGTATGTGCCGGTGGTACAAAACCAGTAAAATAAGCGATGAATGTATTCTGCAAATCATAATCTAGAAGTTGCTTGATAAAAAATAATGAATTAGCTTTGTTTAGTGACCAGATCGGAGTAGTGAACTTTCTAAGTAAATCTTACTTTAGGTTATTAGTGTTGTGACTAGATCGGAGTAGTGAACTTTCTAAGTAAATCTTTCTTTAGGTTATTAGTGTTTAGTGACCAGATCGGAGTAATGAAAGTAAATCTTACTTTAGGTTATTAGTGTTTAGTGACCAGATCGGAGTAGTGAACTTTCTAAGTAAATCTTACTTTAGGTTATTAGTGCTTAGTGACCAGATCGGAGTAGTGAACTTTCTAAGTAAATCTTACTTTAGGTTATTAGTGTTTAGTGACCAGATCGGAGTAGTGAACTTTCTAAGTAAATCTTACTTTAGGTTATTATGTAGATCCCAACATTTCTTTTCTTCGTATGTTTCTCCTTCCACATTTCCTTCAGCCACGTAAAACTCTCTAAAATTGAGGCGTAGGTTTGACTGCCTCCTTGAAGTTGAGGAAGAAAGAAAAGGTACGTTTGTGGGAAGATAGAATAGGTGCATTTGCATTATTTGTATGTATGTTTGTACTTTTGTTTATTTTTTATGGTTTCCTTTATTGCATTTTTATTATTGATGTTTTGTCAATCTATTTTGTAAAAATCTCAGCTATTGGCTTGAAGCCCGAAACCAAAAAAATTGGCGAAACGCTGCATCTACTGTATTAAAACAAATTTTACAAACATAACAATAATAATAATACATGATAATTTGTGTAGCTCTGTTGTAGTGAAATATCACTTCATGGCGCTGTATTTAAAAAAAAATACAGAAATGTAAGATTAATAAAAGCATATTATCAGGCATAAGAGCTCCTATTTTCAGATGAAGTATACATGACCAAAACTGCAAAAAAATATTATATTTTTGTAAAATAGGTGTACCTAAATGAAATTCATGTTTTATAAAAAACAAAAAAATTTTTGGAAGAAAGTAAATACTCGGAGGCGTGACATTATATACAAATATAGTAAATAAAAAAACACGCTGTGTAATAATATACCGCTAATGATATAAAACAGCCAAACAAAATTGTGTAAGTATTTATAAAAAAAAATATTTACATTAGTTACATATTTCACCAATAATTTGCATACGTACATGGTTTTAATAGACATACTTGACTTACGTTAACCAGTGATTTCTGACATTATTTGGAATAAAAATGTAAATGAAATTTTTGTCTCCGGTGACATTGTTGACGCATTTTGTTTCAACTGAAAACATAAAAATCACTGGGTATTGGATAGTTAGGCAGGGTGTGGGGTTGGGCGTTTACTTGGTTGACTTACCAATGACGACATGTGGAAGAATTTTTTTTATTGATTTTTAAGAATTTTTTTTTTTAAAAAGACATAAAAAGTGATCAGACACCAAATTTAATTTACATTTTTTCATTCAAATAATTTCAGGAATCACTGGTTAAAGTAAGTCAAGTAGGAATCATTGGATGGGGAGGTGCATATGAAAAAATTGTAAGTCCTGTAAAAGTGATACAAAAACTAATTATTAAAGTAATTTTGAAAAAACAACCAACATTCCCTTCAGCATCATTGTTAAAAATTTACGAAGTACCAAAAATTGAAAACCTCTATAAAAAAGATTTAATATTACAAATATTCAAAGAAAATGTAATCAAAAAATTTTTACTTAACTCATCATTAAGGCATAAATTTAACATCCAAATTCCTTTATTTTCAACACAAATGAACAATAATTATGTTTACAAAGGCATAAAATATTTTAATAGTCTTCCCGATGAAGTAAAAAAAAAATTAACAGATTTTGTATCATTCAAGAGCAAGTTCAAATTAATCTTTAAAAAATAATTAACAACCATAACTTCACCAATCAGAATGTTATAACTTCACAACCTAGTACTTAAGTTTATAATTATTGGACACTCTATGTAAAATTATGTTATAATAATTAAATAACTCCTACGCCAAGCTCAAGAGCTAGTACTATCAATTGGCGTAGAAATTCATTAAATTATGTATTTCACTATTTTGTTTTGCCTAATATTATGTTCAATGCTGTAACAATGTTATTAATTAAACAATAAAAAAAGGTACGTCAAGAAAAAATGGCAACGACCAGGGGTTTTTTATTCGACCTTGGTTGAAGTTGAATGGCCTATATTTCACAATTTAATGCAAAAATCAATAAAGTAGCGCATATTAGATATACCCTTTGATTACAAAAATAATTTTTCAGTTTGGTTGGGTATTTTGATCTCAAATGCAAAATTAAGATTTGTATGAAACGGGTCAATACGGGCCGCGCAAACGATCCTATTATCACCCTGTATATAGATATGCGAGACGAATAAAAATGTACCTGTAATTATTTCTCCTTCGCTAAGTCATCATTGTCAATAATTAACCACGATTGCTCCGGTTTTGACAGATATTAATCGTAATACTTAGTTATAATTAATAATCAACTAGCTGGTACCCGGCATGCGTTGCAATGCCATTCAAAGAAATAAATTGATTCTCCTTGCATATCCTTTCCCGTGTGCGTCCCCGTTCACCTTCCGAGTCCCCTTCCCCTCCCGCGTTCGCCTTCCACCTTCCCCACTTTCCCCCTCTCTCGTCACCCCTCCCGCGAACCCTACCTCCCCCATTCCCCTCCTCCTTCTGCCTTTCGCCATAACGCCAGAGCTTACCATTATTTATAGCCTATAACCTTTGCGGGCGTGCGCACAACGTATCACCAAAGTTTCATCGCAATCGATGGCAGCGCGTAAAATACGAACAAACAAACAAATATTGATTTTTATATATAAGATTAAAAAAATGCGCATTAATGGTTTCAAAGTGCAACGTTGTTTAAATTGAATATCAATATTCAATTCTTCAAACTTCGCAAATTCACTTTGTGGCGTCATTATTAATAAATGAAAACAAATAACTTTGTGTACACGACTATTTGATTAACAATATCGACATGTTTCAAAAACTATGTTTTCTTCGTCAGGATAATAAGTTAATCCTGATTATCCTACAAAAAGTCATTTATTTTCATTTATCAATATTGTCCAAATATTTCGTAAAATACTAATTTCAAGTAGAATTACTTTACTAAATGCTGGTAGTAAATAAATACATATGTACGGACGTAGGTTAGTATGATGACAAGACGACAGGAACGCTTTTACAAATAAAAAATTGTCACCCGAATGTCAAAAATGAGTAGCTAACAAGGCGCTAACTCGCGGGGTAAACAACACAACCGACCCGCGCTCACTTGTTTGCTCGGGGAAAAATGTCTCGGAGTTTCCAAATAACATTCCACCGTGCCTTTTGGATTATTTGACTATGTTTATTATGTACACTATTTACACATGACATGCTTACTGAGGGATTTCTGAAATATAGGTTGTGGATTGTGGATCTAGTGATGCTTATTTCATTCTGAAAAGAAAATGCAAATCAATAATTTGCGTTCTCTGAACTACGAATGAAAGTTTTTACCAATAATTTGGTGTTGATTAATAACTTGATTCTGAGTTGGCATGGAGCCGGTATAAAAATACCAAAAACCCTGATTACGTGTCACAAAATCTTAGGAAAATTATTAGAAATAATAAATCAAGAGCAAAACAGTTAATAACGATTGTGGCATTTGATTGAGAAATGAGATCAGAGATGTGATAACATACAAAAATCAATATAATAGACAGTAAAATGTATTTTTCACAAAATAAATCTCTCTAATAGTATTTTCATCTGGGGGGTGAAAACACTGAAAACTGGTGTTGCAACAGAACTCTGCTTCAGCTTCCGCTTCTGCAGAAATTCCGCAAGTTTTTTCACTTCCGTTTCTGTTTCTGGTTCCGCAAACTTTATAACAACGAAGAATACAGCGAGGAGCGCGGGGTGGTGGGCGCGTCGACGACTGGACAATGACTCAAGGGTGTAAAAGCAGCCAAATTACTTTTTATTAAGTACATTTTACCTTTGTTTAATTTCGAGTACTAAAAGTACTAAATACAAATTTAATTAAGGCCACGATGATAAGAAGAAGATGGAGCGATATGAAATTACAAATGTTGGACAGAGCGCGCAAATATTTTAAGTGATGAAATCGCAGCGAAAATGGCGAAAAAGCTTAATAAAACATGACTCGTTTAAAATAGAGCAAAAACCTCGTGGAACGTATCTTAAATATCATTTAAAGAAACATTGTGAATTTTTTTACAAATATAACTTGTAAAATAATAGAAATAGACTTGTTTTAATAAATTTTCTGAGCATGCTTTGCGATTTTTTTCTATCGAGGGAATTTCATATAATTTGCGTTTCGGCGTGGAACTTATCTAGATATTATCTTCAAAAATAACATATATTTTTTTAAAAGTTTAAAAACTTCAAATGTTTAAGGGAGATATGTAAGAAATCGGTCGAAATTCGGGTAGTGGACCCTTAAACAAATCTTAAAAAATAAAATTGTGCTTTTTCTTCATAATATTAACAGTATTAACACTTCCGCTTCCGGTTCCGTTTCCGCTAAGATTTACTTTTGACATCTGTTTCCGTTTCTGCTTCCGTTAAGACACTTCCGTTGCATCACTAGTGAAAACATCCGTTTATTTTTTGTGGCTTTTATGACTATAAATATATTTTTTTAAATTTCACTAAATTCGCACGTTAGCACAAAACAAAAGAAGTTCACAAAATAAAAGATTTTGTTATGGTGTTTAAATATAATTTTGGTTTTTTAAACGCTGTAGCCATAGATATGTAATTATTCTGATTAATTAAGATAAGCATTTTCCAATAGAACTTTTACGTGAAAATAATGAGTGTGTGTATTGAGTCTACTTTTGTTAATTGATCAAAGTCATTTTTATGACGGGGAGCTTTTACAAGTGAGAATCAAATATGCCACGGCAAGGGATCGAACTAGTGGCTCGAAAAATACGTAAATGACTAATACAAGTGCAGAGCTAGTTTTAGCTAGTTAGGGGGAGGGGGGGGGGGGGACATCTGAAATGTCTTTGAAAAAATTTCAATTAAAATATCAATAAAAAATTCCGTGAGAGCGAATCTCCGGAGGCACCTCGGAAAAAGTTATTATGCGGTGAACTCCATAACTTGTTACCGGATCATCTGAATCAAAAAAGTCAAAATGCGTTTAAAAGGTGATATGTTTTCCTAGCCAGTCAGAGGAAGTTTCTTTTTTTTAGATTTTTTTTTATTTTTCGCAGCATTTTGAAGTGAAAAACGCGTTTTCGCTAAAAAATTTCGTGAATTTTTTTTTTATTTTAAATGGAAAAAATAATAAGAAAAACTCCCTCTGACTACCTGTTGATTTATTTGTAAAAATAGTGTACAACATTTTAAAAGGATCGGTCAAGTAGATTTTAAGCTATGATGTTCACAAATTTCAAAAATGTTGTTTGCAAGAAAATCGATTTAAAGTTTTTTATACTCGAAATATACTCGAATCGAACATGAGGGCCGGTATAAAAAGTTTTAAAACCTTACCCCCCTCTTAAGCCGCGTTAATCAACATAAATATAGGATTTTTTGAATCATTTCTTTCTCCCAACTCTTGAAAATGTTCTAGGGATGAATCCGGCAAGTTATTTGCGCAAATTAAAAGTCCTGAAATGTAATCTTGGGTTATCGAAAAAAAATATAGTTGGCCCTGAATGATAGAAATGCCCCAAATGAACATCTAGGGAGCAGAAGATGCTGGATAGGTACCCAGCGGGTAGCGGGTCTGGCAACTGGCAACACTGTAACAAAAATCTCCCGATGGACCAAGATTCTTCATTTCCTTCCAGCCAAGATGCACAACAACCAACAACCGGCGCGCGGCGCAATCAAAAACATTTGTTATTTCCGAGAGAGCGAGCTCACGACCGGCTCCGGGCTGCGAGCTGCTGAAAGAACGAGACGCCCTCTGCACGAAACGCCCCCGCTTCAAACGCCGGGGGACGAATGAAAATAAACCAAACAAAAAAAAGGAAAAAAAAATGAAGGTTGTTCTTGTAGTTACACGAGAGGGAGAAAAGAGACGGGATCGAGCTCCTACCCGAATAAGAAAGAGAGGGGAAACCTTCGAGTCGCAGGGGGAAAGTAGACGCAACTATAAACAATAGTAGGGGAAGAGAGACAGTGGTCAGCGTCATGGCGATAGACCGCCGAGGTTTGGAAGGGGCACAGATTGGAGCTGTCATCTTTGAAACACAACTCAATCGTGCGCGGACCGCTACAGCGGCCTCTAGTTTGTTTTGTGTGCTGTGGCGCGACTGACTTGTGTTTTGTTCTGTGTTCGGAAGCGCTTTCGCGGGTTTTTCTTTTATTTCCGAACCGAAAGAGCGCCAAAACAAAACGTTGTGAAAATTTCTAATGCCGGAATGCTTGTGCTCAGTTGTTGATTGATTTATTCAGTGTAATATTGCTTTTTGTATTTATTCCTTGAATATTTTTGGTTTTTCTAACTATAAATAATACTTACTTTACTGTAACATTATTGTGTGGCGTTTGAATAGAATTATCTATGTTGATGCCAGGAAAGGAGGTAATTAGTGCTCCCAAAGGAATTAACATCATTAAACTGGAGAGGGGATGTAGAAACTGCGCTCCCGACGTTAAAGGTAATTTTTAACATATAATTTTTACTTGTTTACTATTAATAATAATAATATATTAATATAAATTAATACTAAAAATACTTCCTATAATGTTAAGTATTAATTAATATTAATATATTAATAAAATTATAAGAAGTATATAATCAAAGATACAAATCAAATTGATGATTTATGTAGAAAATGTTTGGTTTTTCCGGAAACTATAGAACATATTATATCGGGATGTTCTATATTAGCGCCTTCCGAGTATACATTTAGGCACAATCAGGTTTTAAAAATAATTCACCAAAGTTTGGTAATTAAAAATAGGTTGATTGACTGCCATAATGTAGTACCATATTATGAATATGAACCAAATGAATAAATAAAAAAATATAAATTGATAAAAAAAGAGAAGCATCATTAGATAATAGGTATACACATAAAATATAGTAAAATCTTTAATTGGGTTCTTGTTGTTCCATCGGATCTGAGATTGTGGGAGCCAGTGTCTTTCTCCAGTATTCTTCTTTGCTCGATCCTGGAGTCAGACAGGCTTCCATGGTGAGGATATTTCGGGAGTGGTTTATCCTTCATTGATAGTATTTATTTATTTAACTAATATTTTTCAGATTTCATTCTCTATCATCATGTTACCTAGCAAGTAGCTACACAAAGTGTTGATAGGCTTTGACACAATGATGAAATAAATATATCGAAGGTTCCTATTTTTATTTATAAATAAACCCATCAGAATTTAGGTCCAAACTAGAAACCTATCTTTTTGGGCTCATACCCTTATTTTAAATATATCTATCCGAGAATATACGAAGTACATTAAGGAGCATCGTTTTTTTAGGTCAAAATATTGATAACAAACATTTAATTGTTTGTTTAGTTTTTAGTTTTTCTTAATTTTAGAAATATATTATATAATGATGGTGGGTGAGGAATCACCCTTGAGGTGATTTTTGACAAAAACGGCGCTATACAAATCATCAAAATATTATTATTATTAAACATTTTATAGAACTTATTAATTTAATAATAATTGGATGTTTTGTAGAGCACCGTTTTTATGAGAAATCACCTCAAGAGCGCTGTGCAATTTATTATGAATTTTCTTCTCTATCTAATTTTATTAATTACAAATAGATACCGAAAACTCACTTGACAGGTCACTTCCGATAAACACACTTTAATAATTAGACTATTTATGCTTGGAGAAGATTTGGCTTTGCACGCGGAGGACGTTATATTTAGAACAATGGACATGCATGACTTTTCATTTGCTACCCCCATCAATTTTGAATATTATTTTTTCCATTATTATATAATTCTTTATCTATTATGTACTTCTACAGTATGTACCTGGGGAAAGTTGACATTTTTGGATAACATAAATAATAATAGATTAAAAAATTAATTTAACCACAAAATAATATTTTAACCAACGTGTAACGATGTTTTATTGTTTTTAGACGTTAAAATTAATTCAAATAACTAAAATCTATTCTAGTCTAGACTATTACTATAAAACTTAAAATCGTACCAACGCGTCGGAATTACTTAAAAATAACATCAATAAAGTTTAGTGTCCAATTCTAATTCTAAGAATGTTTTCAACAGACTGAATTGAAAAATGTAAAAATATTATATCTTAAAACTTTCTTGTGTACGCGACTAGTTTTAAAATTAACAAAAAAATTGCTGTATAGCAAAAAAATTGTTCTTCAAAATAACCCATGGAAGCTCTGGTGTAATGATATTCGTAACTCGTAAAGCATCTATTTTCAGCTTGCAGCGACATTTATAACGCCATGTGTTGCGGTGCTTGGAAATGTCAAAAAATAAGTCAAGACACAATATTATTATTTTTTTTTAAATAAAGACCAACATTTCCGGGTTACGATTAACCCTACAATATTTGAAAATCTGCTACTACCATCATTATAAGCGGGCTCTCTCCAACATTCGTAATTACATATCTCTCCATCCTCTTCTTTTTGAGCGTACGGCGATACGCTTTTTGGTATGCGGCGCCTTAAGTCGCCGCTATCCGAATTTCTACCGATTTCTTGCATATCTCCCTTGAACATTTGATGTTTTTAAGCTCTTAAAAAAATATATGTTATTTTTGAAGATAATATCTATACAATCCCCACGCCGAAACGTAAATTATATGAAATTCCCTCGATAGAAAAAAAATCGCAAAGTATGCTCCGAAAAATTTTATTTTCAAACCTGTCTCTATTATTTATATGTATGATATAAGTTATATGTATGAAAAACTTCACAGCGTTTCTTTAAATGCTATTTTAGATGTCGGCCACGAGATTTTTGCTCGATTTTAAACGAGTCATGTTTTATTAAAAATTTTCACAATTTTCGCTTCAATTTTATCGTTTCAAATGTAGTGCGCTCTCTCCAACATTCGTAATTACATATCTCTACTTCCTCTTCTTTTTGAGCGGGTATACGGCGCCTTAAATAGTCTATTATCAGACTGCGATTACTTGTTTTGTATTGAATTTTCTTTCTAGCTTTTAAAAAAAAATCAAAATTTTTCCTTGACATTTCATGAAACTTTCATTTCGTGAAAACATATAAACAAGAATCTAATCACGGGCAGAGCAGGGCTCTAAAACTATAGTACAAAAATAATCTCATAATGCCGTCTGTTTAATATTTTTAATGCAAAGCACCGTACGGACATTATTATTGATGACAGCTACAAAACGATCGGGCAATGATAATAAAAATTGTCGCTTCATTTACCTGTGTACTAAACCTGCAATTATAATGAACAGCAATGCGTAGATACATTACTTTAATGGCCAATTGTTCTTCATCGCCATATTGTTTGAAGATCCGCTCGTCAATATTATTTAGGCGCTCATCTCATTTCCCTTTCAACGCAACACAACGTGGTACCTGGTACCTACCTACTGTAAACATAAAATAGTAATATACCTCTCCCGTAATATTAACACTAAATGAACGTGTAGATTAAAACAAGCAATATGTTAAAAAAAAGATTAGTGTGTTTTTTTCCATATTTACCGACGTTGTACGACTAATATCTAGAGGGTTTTCCAATAAGAGGTGTTATTTTGAATAGCCCGCTATTTCGGTAGATGTCACTTTTGAAGCTGTCATTTTTTGACATTTGACAAGTAGAAACTACGCCATTAATAAAAATGGAACGACGCACGCTTGAACAAAGCATTTAAATTACTAAAATTTTAAAAATTGAAATTATTAAAATTTGGCAGAGACGGTTCGTAAAACTCGAACATTTTTGGGTCGTCGTGAAGCACCTTGTCGGACCGCAATACAGAAATTGGTGGAAAAATTCGAGCTGTTGGGACAACTTAGTGATGTGAAAGGGTTGAAGAAAACCCAGGTTTGTCCATTCCTCGTCGTTCTTTGGAATTAAGCATTCCACAAACGTCATTACACCGTATTTTGCATAAAGATTTGGGTCCTAAGGCTTATAAAGTTCAGTTAACACAAGAACTCAAGCCGGCCGATCATCAACTACGTCATGTCTTTGCTGATTGGGTCTTTGAATTTAAAAATAACACATCTTATTGGAAAACCCTTTGTATCTGCAATATCTATAAAATTGTTAGTGACCGACGGAATTCGGATTTTCAGCCGGAACCGAAAAAGAAATCTAATTTCGGCTTCTGTTCTAGTTTTGGCCGAAACCGATAAAATACACCCTAATCCCCGAAATTAGGCATTTTTATTTTTAAAATGGTAATAGTTTATTGAATATGCTGTTAAATAAAGTAAAAATTATGAATTGGTTTAGGTTTAGCGTTTTTTGGTTCGGCGTTATAATAATAATAATATTTGGATGATTTATATATGCGCTGTACAAACATACAATATATTTCTAAAATCTAGAAAAACTACACACTAGACAAACAATTAAAAACAACTTATGGCTAAAATTGTACCTTCGTCTATGTACCTACCCTATACGATCTTTAGTTAAGGAATTACAAACATAAAATATCTTGGATCTGCTCGTAAATCCGTCTACTCTTTAATATTATTAATGTAAGACAATAGCAATATGGTAAAACTAATTATTTTTTAAGCGGTAAACTTTGACAAAAATAAATAATATTTAAACTCATCTCATCTCAAAAGAAGCTGTTATTATAAAATTCATCTTTGAAAAAGACAAATTTTATAATAACAGCTCCTTTTAAAATAGTATTTAAGTTATTCTAGAATTCTTGAGGCACACCCAAGCGTTCGATTAATGCCGAACGCGATCCGAAACATCATCAACGTAGGTTTAGGTTGAGCCGAAGTTTCGGCAAACTTTTGACCGAAACCGAAACCGTGGCCGAAACACATTTGTTGGTCACAACCGAAACCAAAACCGAAACCGATTCTTCGGTCACTTATTAAAAATTGTCCTCCGACAAAGGTGTACCGATTTGTCATATAACATAATATATAATATAAGGCAAAGAGAATATGATTTTCACTCTCTTTATATAGTAAATGAAAAAAAATGAAATAAAATATACCTCGGTACCACTTATACCAAGAAATTTTTGGATATTGTGGAATATCCTAGTGAAGAAAAGTTTCAGATTTCTGATATTTCGCGAACGAAAGAAAGAAAACTTGGAAAATGCTCTAAGTCTGAAAATTGAAAATCTGACAATATTATCATAGAAATTAAAAGGTTTCTTTTTTTAATGTAGATTTATGCAATAACTTGTGAAAATGGGTACCTTCACCCTAGTTTCAACACTTGCTTCGCATTGAAAAAAAAAATATGTATCAAGAAATAACATGACAACTTTTCTGATATGAACTGTATCTTTCAATGCTCATCAGCTCTTGATGAAAATGAAACAGCGATCCGACAATTCTTGCGTTCACTCAAAGCCGTCTTCAAATTTCATGATATCCATGCACATAATTTTTTGTCATAAATAGTTATATTTATAAATCCCTTCGAAAGTTCTGTTGTCAGGTACCTAGCATTATTTTATAATCATCAAGTTCTAAAAGAAGACATCGACTACATAGTACACGTGTCTCGATATAATTATTTGATCACAGGAGGATCACTAGTCACCATTCCCAGCTGATTGTTTCAGTGGCAGTTCACCACATCCTCGGAGGGAAATGACTTAATGTTACGATAAAAAACTTATTTTAAGTGTATGACAAATTACAGGCATTTTAGTGGCGATTGCTACTACCTCGAAGGACCACGAAACGATTGTCACACCATTCATGTGTATTTTTAACAAATTATACTGTTATTATTTTATATTAGGTAGTTAGGTGGATAGCACACCTACATCATGTAGATAGGATTTAAGTTTCTCAAAGCCAATATTTTATTTTATTTTATTATTTATCAAATTTGTATAAGTTACAGTTTTTGTCATTTTGTCATTAACAAAAAGGTATACTTCCGTCACTCCAGGACAGTGATCCCCAGATTCTTACCCGTCCCACTTACCCTTTTCCTTCCCAGAACTTCCTCTCCTACCTTTTCATAAAAAGACACCAGACAGCATCCCCAATGACGTAGGCCCTGAGGGAATTTTCTGAGGATTCTTAAAGAGATTTGTCCCAGTCCAGTGTTGAAATGTTGTTTGCTTTGAAGAGAGAAAGGCACTCAATAAACTGCGTGATTCATCATATCGCCGCCGATGAGATCTATTTCCCGAGCGCGAGTCTGGATTTACTATACACTCTTTCCTTATACTTTGCATTGCCCAGTGTGTTCCCACATACTCGTTAAATACTAAATATCAAATTTTACAGTAAGCTATAACCGTTGAATGGGTTTTAAATGTCTTCTACA
Organism: Glyphotaelius pellucidus; assembly: GCA_936435175.1. Taxonomy (NCBI): domain Eukaryota; kingdom Metazoa; phylum Arthropoda; class Insecta; order Trichoptera; family Limnephilidae; genus Glyphotaelius; species Glyphotaelius pellucidus. The sequence goes on from OW386553.1 coordinate 12,977,319, forward strand.
GGTCTACAGTAGCGCTTTCTATCGCGTTTGAATAGAAACATGTACTTCATTCGTACTTAATTTTCTATACTAATTCTATAGTATCTGTTAATGCCAATTAATACGACATCTATTGAAGGATGTTTAAACTACCATGACTAACATTTAAAACAAACTCCACGCAGGATCTTTGGAGACGTTGTGTGGAGGGTGTTTTTAAGGAAATGAAGAAGTGAACCTGGTTGATTAACTTCTCAATGGGCAAATGTCAACCGTGTAGTTATAGTACACGCTAAACATTAGTGGCCTGGACGTTGTATGATCCGTTCTTGCGCAGTTAAGAGACCCGTTCGGACTTTGCAAGTGGTTTTGTCGAGTAGCGAGTAATTTAGTAACTAATTTAGTAACGTGTCCGAACACCGTAATTTTAGCAGCTTAGTTTAGTCATAGCTTTAGTAGAGTCAATCCATTTTGTTCTATTTTTTCGGGTTTCCTCCCACCATGGCTCACGGCTCAAACACTAAACAATTGCGAACCCGTCGTTTTAGTAGAGTTCATTAGCAGCCGCAGAAATGTCGTCCCGTTGGAGCGAAGATGGTTCTCTAATTTTTTTTTTATTTTTGCTGCTGTTTATCTATTTTCGTATCTATAGTTTATTTACTTTTATCTCACTAGTTTCTTCTTCCATCTCTTCTAAAAGAAGGATTACCAGCTAAAGGATTATCAGCTAAATTGGCATATTTACTTTGTTGCGTTGCAGCCTACAGTATGTACTCTACTCGACCGTAATGGGAACGCCTTTTGGACAGTCAAGTAGCGAGTTACTCGCCACTCGACTAAACTACTTGCCTAGTGCGAACAAGCCATAAATGACTTTACAATGAATAGGAGGTGGAATGCGGAGGCAAAACGAAAATTCCAGACACGCTAATTATTAAAGGCAAAATAATTAAACTATCGTTATTTGACCGGTCTAATTTGTTTCATGGGGCCAACAGACTTAGCTATAAAAGATAAAAAATCATTTGGTTTTGGCCTTTTTAAGCGTATCGATCGCCATACGTTCCAAATGTTTTTACTAGCAATGAACTTAAGCGAAAGAGAAAGATGTGTAAAAACGTACGTTCGACAGAAAAAGGCGTGAGCGGGGGGTATGCCACGTTTTGACCTAAAACTCGCCTATTACGACGTTTTCTGTGTCAACGTCAAACCAGAATTAAAATTGGCGTCTACTTTACAAGAGTTGGGCTCTCCTGGATGTTTATATATAATAATTTTAGCAAAATACTTTTTAAAAATGTGTACAAAACTGCGCAGTCACTATTATAGCCGTCTCATTCGAGGTGTTACTTGCCTTAAACTCTACAGGAAACAGTGCAAAAAGGGGCTTTGTAACAGTGTGGGAATTTAACGCTAGCTGAATCACCATGAGTCCGCCTTGACAGCCGCGAGTCCCTAGCTTGCACCAGCACCGGCACCAGTACCGAGTGAACGGACATTACGGACAATGTACACAGAATATAAATGCGTTATTACTCGATACACGGGGCAATTAGCCGACACCGTTCGCGAACAGTAATTGTACCGACAAAGGCACGATTACAAATTATCGGGCAATTTAATGCATTCGTTACGCGGTGAGATTTTCGGAAATTAACGGAACCTACTCGAATATAAATAATATCGGACCTACCAACCCCTGCAGCGAATCACGTTCCAAAGGAGTTGATTGAGTACCCGTTCCATTGTTGTATAATGCCTCATTTGATGCCTGGGTGGCGATTCAAGCATTATACTTTTAAACAAAAATACACCATTTTACAACCCTCAGCCACCAATTTCCCATAGTATCTATTAAGAATGAGTACCTACTAACTATGTGGTTTTTTTACTTTTGTAAACGCCAATTCTAGGTCCGTTGCAGCTTTTCAACAATTTTTGGCCAGCAAAGACGCATATCTAACTGTCATGTTGTTATGATTACCAGCTGATCACAATTAGATACAAAGCTGAAAAGAACCTAAAATCTGCATTTAGAAGGATCTTTCACAAATAATGCGTGCTCTACTATAGTTTAGTACGCAGCATTTTGGAAAGTGATTCGGTAATATGGGGACCAATGGATTTGACTTACTCTCAAATAAAGTACAAAAGAAGTTTCTGAGATATTTATATCTTAGAGACTTCGGATATTATCCCTGGTTATATCCATCAGCCTTTTGTCCGGCATGCTGGGTATTAATAGCCTCGCCGATAGAAGGAAAACTGCTTTGCTGACAACAGCATATAAACTTCTAATTTATCTGTATTCCCGATATAATACAAAAATTTGAGTTTTATATCCCCGACAACTTCACAAGAGCGCGCAGACACAGAACTTTTGTTGTTCCGAGATGCAGAGCTAACTTACCATTAGTAACGCCGCTCGGAAAAATGATTCTATTACTAAATTACCTGTCCCCTGATATAGATATTTTTCTGCTAAATATTCGAAAATTCAAAAACGCTATTATTACTCAATAAAATAAAATATATGTTTGTTATTGGTTTTGTATAACTGTAAATGTGCATTAAAAATAAAATAAATAAATAAACCAAATGGCGCTGATTTGTAATGATATATTTGAATCATTCATTTATAGAAACATCACAAGTACACGAACATTATACTAGACAACACAATAAATTGTACACAAATACAGTCAAGACTGAAAGTGGCAAGAGAAGTATTGGCCACGAGGGAGTTCACGTATATAATCTCCTTCCAGATAATCTAAAAACGGAAAAGAATATAAAAACCTTTAAAAAAAACTACTTAAACTTAAGATGTTGGAACAAAATTAAAAACTACACTATATATGCTCTGTATTTAAGTTAAGAGAGCGAAATATTATATTTCTTTTAACTTAATAATAAAAAAAAAAAATTTTTAAAAAATCTATCTGAAACACCCCAACCTAAGAATCATCGAAGACCTAAGCAAAAGTTCCGCAAGAAGACCGCAAAAAACCAAAAGTTCCAAATACCAAGTGGTTCTCTACGTTTGGTGACTTAACGGGGGTACTCGGGTTCATGGAGAAAGGTTTGTCCGGATCTTGGCGGCGGTTGCGTCTGTCCACCAACTGCGTGGCAGGCCGGATCGAGAGAGATTGGTTGAGCAGGATTTGGACCGCAGTGGATGGGATGAATTCATTCGTCCATCACTTTGGGACACACTGACCCCCAGATTCCCTCACTCACCCTTCGTACATTTTTTCTTCTCAGAACTTCCTCTCCTTCCCTTCCCTAAAAAGACTCTCCACACAGTATCCCCGTAGATGACAGGCCCTGAGGAGAATTATTTTCCTCAGGGCCTCTTGTGTGGAATGATTAAAGAAATAAATCATTTTTCTATCGATTTGCATTTATTAATTTCTATGTTATATTCCTGAATGCCTAAAGCTGGGATCTCACCCGATCTACGAGTATTTCATAGATTCCATCTATTTCGTAGATTCCATAATCTATGAAATTGATCAGTGAGAGCAGGCTTTTTCAGGCGATAGAAAACGTTAAATGAAACAATGAGGATAGAATAGGTAATAATATAACTAGCGTCACTCTTCGAATTCACAGTGAAAAAGTGGTTAACGATGTGATCTGTTGAAAATGAAAATCTGTCGAATTCGATAGCCTCAGCTTAGCAGAATAAGGGCCTTATATTCGGTACTGTACTTCAAAAGGTCAGCTCTGAAGGCTTGGAATTGGCCCAAAGGGAACGCACGGATTCACGCACACGATTCATTCAAAACTTTCTTTATTTAGTTTTTTTTATATAATATTTTTTGTGTGACATTGCACTTTGTAGGTTTGATTTTTAAAAACAAAAGCAACCTTTGCAAAAGTTTTCAGGTATAGAAGGGTCGAAAACCTATCACAGTCAGCGATATTGTAAATAACTAAATGTGAAACAAATGTTAAAAACAATTGATTATTTCAGATATAAAATCTTCTATATATGTATCTAAAAATGAAAATAGTTTGCTTCTGAGTCTGTATATATGTCATTCATCCGGTTGCGATGAAACTTTGGGGATTTGATGTGTGCATGCCCGCGTTGGTTTCTGTATACATATAATGAGTTCTGGCTTAATGAAATTATGCGTTGCTAACCGTTCATCCGATTGCGATGAAACTTTGAGGATTTGATGTGTGCATGCCCGCGATGGTTTCTGAATACATATAATGGGTTCTGGCGTAATGAAATTATGCGTTACTAACCGTTCATCTGATTGCGATGAAACTTTGGGGATTTGATGTGTGCATGCCGGCGATGGTTTAAATATATAAAAGCGAGCTGTGGCTTCATGAAGGAGGACTGAGAAACGAAAAAGGCTACGTTTTATCCCGGAAAAAAAACATTTCGTTCCCGTGGGAAAATTCTTTAGTAATTTCCCAATAATGCCAAGCGAGCGAAGCCGCGCGTAAAAGCTAGTTGGACAATAAAAATTATTTTAATCAAAAAATAGTGAAGAAAGCAACTATACAACCGTGTCCTCTGATTTGAAAATCATATCATCTCCAAGCATAAACTTGGTATGTTTTCTATATTTGTCCGAACATAATTAGATAAGCATAGGAACCCATATTTTTGTGATTTTTCACCAAAACGGCGCTATACAAATTATATTTGTCTGCTCCAATGTTTTATTGAACCCCTTTTGAGGTAGATAAAACAAAGTTAACCAGCTTAGTACAATAAGACGTTGTTAAAAAATGTCGATATTCCGTCTCGACTGATATTTTTTTGCGCATAGTGGACTTTGCTATCTAATCATGTGACTAATTTAGATTTTTCGTATGGCACGTACAACGTTCTAATTTTACATATTATTACAGTCGTGCATGTGTTACCTACGTAGGCTTGAGATAAGTAATCATCGGTAACCGCACATATCGCTACACTCAAATGTCGGGATTTACGTCGGAGTCATGTCGTCGACATAAATTAAATGTAAACGAGAAGAAATGCGGTAATCGGTAGGTACCCACATACCGCATCAACAACTAGATTTGTATATTGTTTTTAATTTTCCTGTAAGAAATATAATATTTGAGCTCTGAGTGATATTTTTTTTTTACATTAGCTCCACGCAGGTCGTGAGGAAAATAATTCTCCTCAGGGCCTGTGTCATTTCTGGGGATGCTGTGTGGAAAGTCTTTTTAGGAAAGGAAGGAGAGGAAGTTCTGGGAAGGAAAAGAGGTATGAGGGGTGGGTAAAAATCTGGGGGTCAGCGTATCAGCGATCCAGTCTGCAATGCATCCGCCGTCAAGACCCGGACAAACCTCACCCCATGAACCCGGGCACCCTGCTAAGTCACCAAACGTAGCGAACCACTTGGGGTGACCTATAGCAGAGTTGTTGGTTATCCAATAAATGGTTCCTGGGGCGGTGGTAAGTTTGAGTTCCGCGGATGTTCGTTCAAATTCAGGTAGGTATTTGAAGAAAATTCTTAATAAAACTTATTCTCCTATAAATCGAATTTGTCGAGGCCGTGTCGTCAAATACAGATATTCGAAGTAAATTCATAATAAAATACCTACTATATATTTACATATAAATTTCGGGGTCGATTGTCGTTGCGGCAGGGCCTTCAAATTAGTCTTCGGAGTATTTTTGTAAAAATTACGACATGTTTCTGAGTAAATCGAAATTTCGTGATCGATCACCGCCACGGTCGGCCCTTTGAATTCACATATTCAAAATAAATTATTTTTTACAGGTAATTTGAAAAAAAACCCACTTAAATTCAAAGCAAAATTGAGTTTATTTAACCGGAGTTACGCAGGACGCACAGGCAACTGAAATTAGTATTTTTGATTTTAGTTACTTGAATCCTTTTTGAAAATGTATGAGACCACATCATCAACGCAAAGACCAATGTAGGCCATATAGCATTAATTAATATCCTTTCATCTGCGTGGTTGAATTTCAGAACCCAGTTTAGAGTGCATATCGACGCCACGTTGTACGCGTCACGCCACTAATAACATCTGTACGTGGAATTTCAAACGAAGCTACCGTTGTAATTGGGTTTTAAATAAAAAATTCGCCATAAGATGTCGCTACTTCCGTCGGCAGGTTGGTGTGGTCGTGTCCCTGGCAAGTATAAGTACTGCGATTTAGTGAACTAGCAGTATCCCTCCGAATATAGAAAGATTGACGGTAATAGTCAGTTGCATCAAGCAGCTATATATTACGTGTTTCGTTATTGACTATTTCGGTTACTTTGTCCTGGTGACTGGTGACTATCACTGGATGATAGTGGATCCGAGGAACAGGATATTTTTGAAGCCAGTTCCTATTGGATTTACAAAGTGGTCACAAACACTAACTGGGCGAAGCCGAAACAAAAGCCGCCCGCAGGGCCTAGCAGCAAAAACCTGCGGAGCGGGTTGTTAACTGCTAGTATAGTATTATTATAATACTTTTCTCCTACGGCTGACATTCAGTCAAGAGAAGCAAATAATAAATTGACCGCACTTGAATTTTATTGACAGATTGAGTGCACCGAAAATAATGTTCAATTACTGCAAATCGAGTTGAAACACTTCAAGTGAGTCTGGAGTCTGACGATGGGTGCATTCAGTTCTCTCTGAGCGCTGGGAAGAATGCTTTATTTATAGGGACAGTCGCTATGGGAGATGGGAGGAAAAAAAGTCGACAGTATTAAAAGGAGAAATCTCAGAATATTACATTGTCTTCAAAACAACTTAACCCTTAGATTTCTAAAAAGAAACCTTCACGAAATTGTAATTTAAAATAAAAAAATATCTTCTCGAAAGAAGAATCTATGTCGGTATGTTTTTATAATTTTGTAATTCTTTATAAGAATTGAGTTAGCAGCACTTTTTCCTTAAATAATATTTTCCGATAAATTATACATGTTTGACAGTGAATGTTTACATTGATGCGAAACGCATTGAAAATTTAAAAACCGAAAATACCGACATAGCTTTTACCTTTTAGAAGGCAACATTAAAAAAAATATTCAGTTCGTGCAATTTTCGACGTAGAAAAGTGTTTTTTCCCGGGCGTCCTTTTTGTATGGGCTGAAAAGCAAAGTCTATCGTCTTAAAAATTGCACTAGATTTTTGTAAATCTCAAAGTGGGCGGTGGTCGAAATAAGTTTGAGAACCTGTGCGTCTAGAGATACAATTTTAGTCAAGTAATTTAAAAATTTTGTAGGGACTGAAATCATTGATTTTAATTTTTATTGCAGCTCTTTACTGTTATATTATATGCGCTGGAAGTGCTTTCAACGTCTTCGACTTATCTGAAGAAGGTTGAGAATCAGAGACTTTAGGTTAGTGATAATATTATAGTGAAGAATAACTTACTTATCTCATCTCGTGAAAACAATTATGTGGATAGACCTTTGTTGGATCCTTTTGATTTAGTATCTCCAGAGCAGGACGGTCCGCTGACTTCTGTTTAGATTGGTTTTTGCGTCTTTAATTGGACTAAATATTTCACCATCCGTTCGGTTTGTTTACCCCGTCCGGTCCGGTAGTCAAATACCGCGGTAACTTTTGAATGAATTAACGACATACAAACGTAAACAAATAACCTTCCAATTTAGATTTTATCACATTTTAACGAGTCTTTTTATTTTTTGCCATGCTCGTGGTGTCTGAAAATTTCTTACAATTAATTCCCGGTCGGTCTAAAGCTAAAGCAACTTTGTTTATCTCCACGACAAAGATCGCGAGAGCCCCCTTCCCCTCCCCGTTACCACACTCCCTACAGCTTCCCAGACCAGATGTTGGAAATGTTTAGAATGTAACATTACACCCTCGATAGTCTGCATACGGTGCATACTAAATACTGCATAGTGAATATACACACCTCCGCGAGAGAATGCTGTTCGAAGGAACGAAGGAATGCATTACGTTTATCGATTGCTTTTTACTAAAATAGTTGAAGTAGATACCCGCAGTTTCAGATTATTGAAATCTCTTTTCCGAGAACATATGTTGTAGTATTGTCAATTCGGTTCCTCATTGTTGAGGATCGTGACCCAAACTCCAATGTTACATATTACTTAGCGCAAACGCGTGAAAAATCTCATGACATTATAATTATTGTAAAATATGTGACCAATTGTAAAAAAATATTTGTTTCAAGATAAAAAAAGCCTTTCAAATTATCTTTCAAATGTTAGTAAACTTGTAAAATTACGACATCTGTCCACATCTTTCAAACATTAACATAAAATAGATAAATAATTATATTTAATTAATAAAATAATTTTGATACCTACTTTATCGCTCGTCCGATATGATTTATACAGGTAACGTATCAGTTTCACCTTTGAAAATTAAAAGTTTATTGAACTTGAATAATTTTACGCGTTATGCAGGAATACAATTTCAAATCACGCACCCATGTATCGAAATTAGAAGGTTCAATAACATCTACAGCATTGTTGTTGTGAAGTCATTCTGCCCTAATTTTTGTGAAATATCACCCAAAGGGCGCTCCACAAAAGCTAGGAAATGACTTAAATCCATAGTTTTGTATTATCAGTTATATTATTTATTTGCGAGGATAGATAGGAAATTTCTCGAAACTCTGTTTTGGCACAAACCTTTTTCTAATCACATCCAAACATCGTCGTTTAAATTCGGAGAAAAATCGTATCCCAAATTTTCAAACTATTCAAAATAATGAAGGAGAACTGGAGGCTAGATAATTGGCTATTGACCGGACTATTTGTCTAATTTATTGTCTCATTAGTCTTTATTGTTACTACGTAATTTCATAATGTTGAAGCTTTCCAATCTCAATCTTTGTAGATCATTAAAAGTAAGCTCCAAGCATCCTGTAGGTAGTAGGTGTGTGCATTGTGCAATGTAGTGTCGATTTCCGACAATGCGGATCAACAACTCTCCGCAAATTGGTGACGATTGGTCACGTAACAGTAATCGCTTTGATGATCACCTGCCGGGCTGCGCACTGCCCCGCGGGTTCCTCCCTGCCCCCCTTCCTCCCTGCCTCCCTGCCAACCCGGCGGCGGCTTTAGAGGAATTCCACCATCAGTTTAATGACTTCATCAGAAGCCGGCGTTTTATTTCGCGGGGCGCGGCGAATCGCCTCTTCGCCCGCTGCTAATGCGCTGTTTCCTCAATGCCTCCTGCAATACCTAAGAAATTACTGGTCACATTCGGACTTTATTCGAAACGTTTTCATAAACGGACACGAAATAAAACAAGAACATTATGGCCCGACTTCCACATTGCTTTTAACACCCAACCATTTAACTGACGTCGAATCCCGTAGAAAAGAGTCGAAAGTCAAAAAAGTTAATTTTACAGGAGAACGAAAATAAACGATGATTGATGAAACAAGCGGTCCCGTCGAAACGAGTCACTAGCGACATCTCGCGAAGATAGAGAGATCTAACTTAAATACGGTTTTCGTGAGGTATATATAATTACGATATAATACCTGTTTCAACTGCACCCAACCGCCTGGAGCTGATGAGGCTATAGCATCCCCAATTGGGGTAAGTTGTAAAACTGAAGGTAGTGGGGAGGGGAAGGAGATGGGGAACAGGAAGGTGGGGAAGTATCTGGCTTTTCAGATCTGATCACCAAACACGGCTAAGGCCATTTTAAACAACGTTTCAATTCTGAACAGTGGTCTTACACCAGGACGATACCGGGAGTATCCACCACCCTGGAACGTGCCGAAATACACTTTATATTATTTTTAATTAATTTCTTAATTGTGATATAACACAAATTAATCAAACAAACGCACGCCGTGTTCGAACCCGCGACCTTCGGATTGGGAGTCGAGAGTGTTACCCCTCGACCAGGGAGGTCACTATTAGAAGCCACTACTACTATTCAGAGGCAAAAATAAAATTTTATGAAACGGAAAATTTTGACTTACAGCTCTTTTCTACGGAATGTGCAATATGTTTAAAATTTCATTATTTTTAAATAAAAACAAACATTCTAAAGTTATGAATAACCAGACAATTTTTGGTTCTCCCTACTCCCGTTATTAAACACTGTATCTAGTAAGTTTGTAAATGGAGCATTTAGCTATACTAATTTGGGAGGCGGGAATGGGTACCGCCGCCCCGGGAACCTTTATTGGGTAACCAACACCTCTGCCATAGGTCACCCCAAGTGGTTCACTACGTTTGGTGATTTAGCAGGGCTGCCCGGGTTCATGGGGGGAGGTTTGTCTAGGCGGATGACCAGGACATACTGATCCCCAGATTCCTACCTACCCCTTAAACCCCTTTCCTTCCCAGAACTCTCCCTCCCCTTCCTTTCATCAAAAAACCATCCCCAAATTTGACATAGGCCCTGAGGGAAATTATTTTTCTTAGGGCCTCCTGTGTGGAGCTCATGTAAAAAAAAAGATGATTAAAATAGCGAAGCCTGCACCATGTGCGAACCCGACGCTGTGGACCACTTGACCGCAAACCGGTTATATCGTAATAGTCTACCATCTTTCAACTTTCCTTTGATTAAAACAAATAACCTTACTTAATCTCTTGTATTTTATTTCTACATTTCTGTTCCAAACCTATAAATTAACACGATGATCTATGCAGCCTGTCTTTATACCTGTACACCATGCACATGGGAAGAAATTAATCACAATCAAATTTACATTTAAGTTTGTTTGTTTGTTTATTTATTTAAGGAACATAAACAGTCTTAGTAATATACATAAGAGAATAATAAAAAACAGACCAATTATTAATGTTCACAGATAGGTATTTATAAAGACTAACTGAATGTAACTAAAATATTTAAGAAAAATGAAAAAAAAAAACAGAACTTAGCAGCAATTTAAAAAAATAATAATAATACAAATCCAAATTCAACAAATAATAAACCAATACACAACAATAAAATAAGTATGATTATAACTGTAATAGACTGCAAATTAGGTATTTGGGTTGGGAAGGGTAGGAGGAGGAGAGGGTTAAAGGAAAGTTAAGGGAAAGTTGCCACGCAAGTAATATAAAAATATTAGATACAATTAATTTAATAATCATGAATATGTGTTATTCGCACCTAGAATGTTATACAATGAATTTTTGTAACGACAGTAACTAGCAGTGAATATGTCAGCACGTGTGTCTATATTTGCAAATTTATTGTTATAGAAGTTACATGTCCTTTGCATAAATTCATTTTGATTGGAATTGGTGTTGCATCTGTCAATATAGAAAAGGGAGTTATGAATAATAATCAAACCGTACCATATTAAATCAGTTATGGAGAAATGAAGCAAACATTCAAAATGTAGTTACAAAATAGATAAAAAAACTTAATCGTAAAAGATACAAAATATAGAAGGTTTAAACTTAAGATAATACGGATCTATCATTAATACATTGACACAATCATTAGAAAGTAGATGAATGCTCAAAATAAGACAGACACAACAAGAAATAGGCTATAGTTTAAAACAATTTATTAATTACATCCTTAAGCTTGTCACACACGACGAATGTACCTACTATGTAAGCGTGACCTATATTTGGATGATTTGTTTTTATGTTAAATTTATTTATTTATTTACACATTAACATAATTGACATAACATATAAATAGTACAACAATATGAATTACTTCAATTGTGCCAAATCTCACTATATCGCTCTCTACAATCCGTATAGACGTCCCAGACGGGTAATACAAAAGATATTGAAATACAAGTTACAAAATGCTATGACGGCCACCCGACTGTCGGCGGACTACTACCTAAAGGAAGTAGTTTGAATATGGAAAGAATTAGTTCATTTTGTTGATTTTTTTACGGTGTGCAGTAATATTGGTTAACAATATAGTTTGAATGCAGAAATAATTCGTTTATTTTTTGAAGGTGTGGTTAAATATCGGCGAAGCCAGGAAACACAATCCTACACAGTAAAATTGCCGATAGCACATCTCTTTTTATCTCTTAGGATATATTTTAGTCTCTTTTTATTCTTGATTCATACAATTTGTAATTTCATGTTAATTTTTATTTAGGTACTTCTTTCTATTTTTTTATAAAATTTTAATTTTCTTTTGTATGATTATACCCGTCTGTATCTATGGGATTGTATTATGTCTATCGATGATTATATTATCTCCAGTGTATAAAAAGTGTTGTGCTATTAGCTTAGTAATATATTTCCCAAGAGTATTTCGTACATTCCCATTGGGAATAAAATATGGCGAGCGATATGCTGAAATATACCAAACCGTGAAAGTATAGCGCATATATATAGCGTGTTCTGACATAGCCGTTACACGAAAGAAAATATTTTAAAGATTTTTTTCAGTCAAACACACACGGAAACATCTGCCGCAGTGTATTCGTGGGAGTAAATTTATTTTTAATTGACACATTTATTTTAAATTCACATTCAGTCGATAAAAAAATACCATGCTATGTGTAATCGAGTTCCTTAGAGACGCCGCTAAAAGTAATGTTAATGGAATAAGTGAAACAAAATTTAAAGTTGGCTTCTCTAAAGCTTTATCAGATAGACAACATTAATTTTATTGCAACATGTATCTGACAATTTTATTCAACTTGTTCCTGATGTTTTTGACATTTTAATTTATAAACTTATCTTGTTTTAGCTGGGGTCAAAGTGGTGCCCGGAGATAGGGTCAATTGAAATTTGTTTGATTACACGCACTGCTAATCGCAAATTGAAAACGGAGTTATACGTCATAATACATTACTACATAGAGATGTTGACGATAGTAAAAATACAAACAGACGAACTTAAGAAGAACGGCTGCGCGGTCTTTTTCAAACAAAACTTAATTTTGAATTTGAGGCCAAAATACCAGCCAACCAACTTAAATAATTATTTTCATTTAAAAATGTCTAGAATGTCTAAATTTGGAATTTTTTGTAAGTTAGTTATAATTACGAAAACATTTAAGTACTACGGTCCGTCCTCTTTGCCTACCCCTGCAGGAAACGGCGTTAGTTAGTTAGTTTTTAAGTACTCTCTCTATCAAAAACTCGCCAAAGTTGCTTTTTTTATATGAATACCGCACAAGAGTCCCAACGGCTCACGTCTGGAGCCAGTGAGACTATGGAATCCCCAATTTGGGTTGTGAGGCTTAAGGTAGTGAAGGAGATGGGGAAAAGGAATGTGGGAAGTACCTGGCTGTTCAGGTCTGGGCACCAAACACGGCTAAAGACATTTCAAGCAACGTTTCAATTATGAATGGTGGTCTTACACCAGGGCGATACTGAGAGTACTCTGGAAAGTGCTGCAAATATACCATATTTTATTTTAAATGAATAAATTGTGAAATAACGCAAATTAATCAAATAAAATTTCTTTGCCACGCCGGGATTCGATCCCGCGACCTTCGGAATGCGAGCCTTACCGCTGGACTATGCCGGCCGTCATGAAACATTGATTATATCATATAAAATCATGAAACATTGATTTCTTTAATGGCTTTTATTTTATAATTTAAAACACAAAGTAGGACATATCCGTAATAGCTATTTGCTATACCCTTTGATTAAAAAAAATATTGTTCATTTTGGTTTTGGTATTTTGGCCTCAAATCCAAAACTAAGTTTAGTATGAAAATGGCCGCCCACCCGTTCTCCCTAAAATCTTAGCCAAACTCCGTTATTTTATAAACAAATTCACCCAGTTTACTTAGGAGAAACCTTTGTTCTTCTTCCAGTCAACATTTGCAAATTCCAATACATAATAAAATAACATTTTTAGTTGTTTTTCATTATATATCGTTTTCAGCATTATAGCTTTTTTAGCTACAACAAAACTGTTGAAAAAAACAAGAAATTCTCCCAGCTCTCGGCTCTCGCAGTCAGTTGAAAGAAGTTCTGAAGGCAGGCATCATTTACCTTGATTTATTATGCACTGTTCACAGGATGTAATGTCTTAGACAGAGACAGACTAGAACGTCTGTATTCTGCACACGTAGTTTGTTTGTCAATGCGTACTTCAAGGATGCATTTTTAGTTTCTGAGTTCGCGACGCACGGCACACCTCTGTCAAGGAAGATATTATACAGGTAACGATTTTATAAGCAAAAAATAAACTATTGAACAAAATTATACAAGTTACATGTAAAAAAAAATCTAAACTCAAACTCTTTAATGTGCAAAAAGTTGGGCTTAAATAATTAAAAAATACTAATTTCGGTTGTGCCTCCATCTGTATGAACTCCTGTTCGATGAACTTAAGTTTTGAATGTACATAAGCTTAAATTTTCAAAATTGGAAGTGTTCGTTTTTGAGAATGCGGAGAAGCGATAAAGTACCTACCTGTACTATTTTTAATATAACATTATTTTAATTGCCATTTTCAAAACTCGAACTGTTTTTTCCTCATATATAGATAAGATACGAAGCGAAAAAGCTGGTTTCACTCTTTTACCCCTATTAGTCCAACTTGAAGCTAACACCGAACGACCGGAAACAGTGGAACATTTCTCAAGGCATTATTACGTAATAAAACCACTATATCCCATGATTTTTCACGGTTTGCGCTGGTGTACAACTAATTTTAAAACTCACTTAAATTTTAGAACTTAATAGGAAAAAGATAAGTTACGGGGTACCTTGTACCTAGACCGACCTATCTTTTTTAGATTTACAGGTAACCGAAGCTTTTGGCGTTGTCAGAAAAATAACTAACAGCAGTAGAATGTAATTATTATTATTGACAATTCTGTAATATTAATGTCCACAGATGTAGAAATCGAGACGAAAATGGAAGTGATATAAAGCCATTAAAGAAAACGACATCTCGCACACGACTTGCAGGGAGATCATTTTGATACTCCTGCTTTTAACTTCAGTAAAACCCACGCATTCCACAGCCCACTTTCTCTTTAAGCTGCGGATTTCCTTCCAGATTCATTTTTAGTTAATAACATAATTCAGTATAGTACCTACAACAATGGCAGTATGGTGTTTGCTTTTGGTCAGTTTTTGAGCTTGGTTTTCTGTCCTTTGCATGACTAAAGTAAAGTTGTTTGTATAGTTGGTTTGTTTGCAAGTTATGGAGTTCTGTCGGCTGCCGCTTTGGTCGCTCGGATATCCATACATAATACATGAAGCATGATCGGCCTACACCTCTGGTGCTGGCTTTACGTCCCGAGCGAGAAGTTCTTGGCGCGGCCTCTATCTGCCGCTAATGGCGCATTGTTCTGCCCAGCGTTAGACTCTTGACAACTATCCGGGTAATTTATTCGAAACCGGAGTTCCGATGGCACCGTGATGCCAGTTGTTTTCTGTGAATTTATTATTTTCCCTGCACAGAGGCGATGCGAAAAATGGCTACTGATTCTCATCTCCATTCGTGGTCTTGTTTATTCGCGTTATTTTGATAAAATAGTCAGTCTCTGAAAGGCTTTTCGTCGTGTTTTACGGAATCATGACTACATTGTGCAAACATTGGTATCTCACTATTATTAACAACTTTATTGGAGATTTATTTTACCACCCGCCTTGGTTTCAACATCATATTTTTCTTCTGATTGAGTGAAAAAGTGGATATTTCGAAGCTTTGTAGCGCTAATCTAAAACATGAACCCTATTATTGATCCCGAAATTCCGTTCAGAAAAAATTGAGGCAACTGGAAAAAAATGGTTGCTTCAGCACACAGATTTTATGCTCTATTTTTGCTCGATTTCCAGGGGAATTTTTTACAGCGATTGAAAATGATAATTGACCAATTGAACTAAAATTGTTAATTTAAAAGTTCGTAGAATCTTATTGGGTACTTCAATTAGTGTTGCACTCAACGATGACACCGATAGCTCCGAACCTTCAACAAAAGCAATTGAGATCAGAATTTTATTATATTGTAATTAAAGTAGTAATGAATTCCTTTCGATAAGATGCCTGTATTTTATCGTCCAGTGAAGTAAGTTATAGTTCCAGAGTGGATGAGGCATGTGGAATAATATTTGTTTGGATTGCTCCTTATTTCTCCTGGTACGCGGATGCTGTATTTATTTATGATGAAAGCACGGGCCATTTGTTAATAAACAAGTATTTATTGGATTTTATGAGCTGTACGATGTAAGCTAGATAGGCCTAATCTATGTTAATAAACATGTCTCACAATATGAACACAATGTCTGTTATGAGTGGGATGGACAAGTTCACATCTCAATCATGCAACAATCGTTGAAGAATAAACACAGTCTTTTAAATGACACGTAACATAATTTATTGTTTATTAAACCATTACGAAATCCCACGAGCATTTTGTTTCAAAAGTGACTACCGAAATGATCATTTTTATAACTAATTGGCATTTTTCCGTTCTCTTACAACTTACTCCATGGACCTATAGGGGCTGGGTAAATTGATTGGGTGGATGAACTTAAGTTAAATATGCTAGCTGATTCGTCGTATTTTGGTGGGGGGGTGGGTTGTTTATCATCGTGATGTGATGATTAATACGGTTGCTAAAATGCACTGGGTTTTTTTAATGTGAAATCGTGCAAGAGTTCCAACCGCTCCCAACCGTCTGAACCGCCGAGACTATGGCAATTCCGATTGGGGTATGTTGTGAAGCTGAAGGTCATGATGAGGGGCAGGAGATGATGTAGAGAAAGGTGGGGAAGTACCTGGCTATTCAGATCTGGTCACCAAACACGGCCAAATCCATTTCAAGCAATGTTTCAATTCTGAATGGTGATCTTATACCAGAAGAGTATCTTCCACTGTAACATGCCGCAAGTATACTGTACATTATTTTAAATGAGTGAGTTGTGTAAGTTAGAGTAAAATTGTGAAATAGAACAAATTAATCGAATAAAATTAATTACTCACCCCGGGATTTCAATTCGCGACCTCCTAAAGAGCCTTACCCCTCGACCACAAATTAATAACCACTTCAGTAATTTGGAATAAAATATGATTTTCTACACTAAACATCTGAAAATTTTGAAAAAAAAACCCTTACTTCAAAAGACAACTTATCCAAGATTTTTTACGTCTCTGTCTTTGGTAATTGTATTTTAGCCCTTTCAAGTTTCAAGTGCTCGGTCTAGACGTTCCAGGGCTCAATCTTAAGTTTCTCGACATCTTCTTAAGAGCGTATTTTAGTGAGTTGTGTTTTATTACCGCAGACGGAACCATCTCGACCATGTCGCCATTTTAATTTTAAATAATTTTGTTTTTTTTTTTGCCTTACGGCGGCTAGAATAAATTCGTTTAAGTGGTCCAATGGGCTTGTGCCAAAGTAACAATTTAATATTACCTTTGCTTTAGAAATCTCTTGCAAGTGGATTTTCGTAAACACAATTGTTGACTGTTTTCTGAAATTTTTGTTTTTCGTGGACCCTGGAATGATTATACGCTTCCATGTCTTGTTTGTATTTACTTCGATATTGAAAGTAAATTTTTCGGGAATCCACGCTACAAGTTCTGCCTTGTTTCTTTTCTCTCCTTGTCTTTTCCCTGTATTTGCAATCATCTGTATTTTTATATCCTTGTTTCCTTCTTCATTTGTTTTTCTTGTTGTTTGTACTACTTAACCTGTTTTTTTTTTTAAATTTATGCTGACACTTATATTCTTGATATCAACATACCTGTATAAAATTGTACCCTATTAACTTCCATTTATGTGTTGTAGTTGCCCCTTCCTAAAATGAGTTTTGTTACTCATCGGCATTGCCCGATAATAAGAAATAAAAATAATGATAAAGGTCCTTACATTTCTCAACGATATTAAATAACAATTTTAGGTACCTACACTACTAACAACGTATAAATTCTTTAAAATATCTAAAGTATTAAATTGAAATTAATTCTTAAGAGTTCAAAGATAATTGACATTACATATTTATAGTTTATAATTGACAAATAACTCTCTGATGTTAAAATGATTAGCTATCCATGTTGGCGGCCAACCAAGTGACAACGGCGAGACATGAGATTTCATAAAATGACAAATTGCCAACGGCTTTTTATAAAATCTAGTAGCAAATTCTAGAAAATAACAAAATGAAAAATCGTAAAATAAAAACATCGTGAGCAATATAATAAAACCCGAGACCTCGAGACGAAAGACCCAGCGTGGCTTTTTTTAGTTTATCAACCTTTTTTATTGTAACTTTGGAAAAAACTCTCGCTCCCTATTCAACGATACTAAATTATCTACCATCATTGTTTATTTATTATTATTCGTTCCTCTCGAAGACTCTATAAGGGGCCCCTATGTAATCCACGGAGACTGCAGACTGCAGGCCTATTGAGTCATTACATCATTAAATATCCGGCCCCAGACTCCAGGGAGTCTCAAAGCTTGGATTTCTGCCTCGCCACTCTAATTTCCTTTTTTGTTTATACATATTTTAAATTTCGTTGTTTTTAGGATTGTGTTTTAGCACTTTATAAAAAGGGAATTGATTTAATTTTTGGGGGTTTTGGGGCTTATGGGTTTTTTGTATTGCAAAGTTCACTATGGCACCTGTCTTGAAAGCAGTTGGTTGACATAGCAAGTCTTTAAGAGACAAAGCTGTGCCAGTTTCTAGAGCTCACCATTTGTTAGTTTTTATTATTGAGACACTTTTCTTTTTACATTAGCTCCACGCAAGTGAGCTAATGTAACAAGAGAATGAATTGAGGAAAAGAATTCCTGGGTTTTTGGGATTCTACGTGGAGGGTCTTTTTAGGAAAGGTAGCAGAGGAAGTTTTGGGAAGAAAAAGGGTATTAAGGGTGAGTAGGAATCTGGGGTCAGTGTGTCCAGGAGTGATGGACGTATGAATCCATTTCTCCCACTGCGGTGCAAGGCGATGTTCCGAGAGAGTACGGCTGTAGAAGTCAAAGGCACTCCCTCAACCACTCTCTCCCGATTCGGCCTGCCATGCAGCTGGTGACCCGGATAAACCACACCCCATGAACCCGGAAACCCCTGCTAAGTCACCAAACGTAGCGAACCACTTGGGGTGACATACGGTAGAAGTGTTGATTATCCAATAAATGGTCCCAGAGGCGGCGGTACAAATACGCGCCTCCCAAATTAAATTTGATGAACATTCTGATCATCAATTCAAAAGTGTTTAAAATATTTCCCAAGTTTACATTTAAAGCAGTGTATAAGTTGAAATACCGATATAGTCATACTTTTATATTTTTGATAAATCTTTTTTACATATTTCCAACGCATATTTTAGTTATATTGATGTCGCTAAAATTATCGAATCATTTGGTCTTCTATCCCACTGCTACGCTGATGACCAGCAAGTTTACTTTTACTGCTTACCAGAGGAAATAGACAGTCTTAAAAATCGCATAACTGAGTGTCTAGAAGCAATCACTCGCTGGATGACCTCAAATAGATTGAAATTAAATCCTGCAAAGACTGAGTTTCTCTGGACCGCCACAAGCAGACGTCAGCGTAACATTGATAATTCCCCAATAACTATTTCAGGAAGTGATATCACTCCAAAGGCATGCATAAAACTACTGGGTGTCAATCTGGACGCTGATTTTTCCCTTAAAACTCAAGTGAACAGAACCGTAAGTACGGGGTTCTTTCAATTAAGGCAAATTAAAGCAGTACGGAGAAACTTGACAACAGAAGCGACTAAATTACTTGTCAATTCGTACGTTGTTTCACGTCTGGATTATTGCAACGGAATATATGCTAGTCTCCCAAAATATCATATTAACAAATTACAATCCGTGTTCAACGCTGCGGCAAGACTTATCACCGGCGTATCTAAATACTCCCATATTTCTGAGCATCTCAAAAACCTTCACTGGCTCAAGTGTCCCGAAAGAATCCAGTTCAAGCTCTGCTGGATGATATTTAAGTCCCTTAACGGAATGGCTCCGGCTTACTTATCGGAAATGTGTATTCCAGAAAATTCCAATCCTCGACAATTAACCCTCAGGTCAGCAGCAACATCAGCTATCGGAAGGTTGAAGGAACCAAAACGCACACCAGATACTAAATTCGGTGAGCGTGCTTTCGGAGTGTCAGGACCTAAAGCCTGGAATGGACTGCCACACGAGTTAAGAATGATCACAGATTCAGCGGAATTTAGAGCTAGACTCAAAACTCATCTTTTCAGACAGTCTTATCCATAAGTTAAAAAAACCTTTCACCTTCGCCTTCACGGCCCACGACGTTGTAAATAACTAATTGTGTAAAATATAACCAAATTCTTATTTTAATCTTTTTTAAAGGTCATTTTATGATAATTTCCAGTCCCAGAGAGCTCTAAATTCACTAGTCTTTCAAAATAAATACTAATTCAATTTTGGCATTAATCTTCTTATAAATGTAAAAGCAACAGCGATGGGGGTAGCAAAGGTAAATTCATGCAATGTCCAGTGTTTTCAATATAATGTCCTCCACGTGCAAAGTCATATCATCCCCAAGCATAAACTTTCTAAAAAAGTGTGTTTATCGGAAGTGACCTACCAGGTAAGTATGGCTCTGTATCTTTTTGTAAATAATAAAATTAGATAGATTCTAAGAATATATAAAAAATAAATAAATAAATAAATTAAAAAAAACTGTAAAGCGCCCTTGAGGTGATTTTTCACAAAAATGGCGCTCTACAAATTGTCCAATTATTATTATTATTATATTATTTTAATCCATCTTGGTGTAACTTTTGGGAACCGCTCTGCTTGTCACGATATAGACTGGCCCTAGGGCTACGCCCTGTGGTACGCCCTGCCTGTGCCGAACATATTCATCGACACTGGCTGCAGCCACCCACTAAAGAGATCAAAATAGAGGCCATTCTTCAGAAGTAGCTTAGTACATAACACTTCCTCTCTTCCTTGTGCGGATTTTCCCACAAAGTGCCAACGAACTGGTTTGCTTTGAGATGAAAGTTAGGGTATCTGCCTTTGTTGTATTCTAAGGGCGAAAGACCAAACTCAAACAAGGTCAAATGCTTCAAGGTTTTATCAATTTTGTAATATGTTCAAGTCTTTCAACTGTAGTAAATATTGCACAATAATATAAAAATAAATCAATACATCCGCTGCGTAATGCATATTTTAAAAATATGTACATGTACCTATACTATTTTTTTTAATAATTAGTTTGTAAGGGTAATAATGCGTGACTGTGGGGGAAATTTGTGGGGGCATTTCTTCATATGTTTGGCTCAAAGTTTGTTCTGAAAAGTAACTAGTTTAAGTTTTAGCTTTTATTGTATCTGATTACATTACATAATATTATATTGAAGGTAGGTACTATATATTATCGCATTTATTTATTTCTATTCTCATACACATGTTATACATTTTGGAAGTTTAAAGTTAATATAAAATTAAATATTTAATGATTAAGGCCCTGTATTGTACAAGCAAGAAAGGGGTCGTTCATTAATCACGTGATGTTTTTAGCAACTTTTTAAACCCCTCCCCCCTGGTGATTTATGGTGAGATTTAACTACCCCCCCATACCCAAAATCACGTGTATTTTTTTAGTACAAAGTATATTGAAATTTTCAGAATATTGTTTTAAGGCAAAACATACGCAGCAACGATTTAAGCGTATATTCGGCGTCAAAATCACAGACTTACAGGCGAGTGGTGAGCCGAGCGGTTGTCGAAACGCGCGGGAAAATCGTTGCCTGGCAACGGTGAGTCAAGGCCACGCGCCGCTGTTTGGTTTAGAAATCGTGCGTTCAACGAAAAATAAATACACGTGATATCTCATTATATTTCCCCCCTCCTTGTGATATTTCTTGATTTTTTTCCGAACCCTTCCCCCTCTTTCGAGCCTCACGTGATAGATGAACGACACCAAAGTCAAATAAACGTGTGAGAATAAAAAAAACTGATCAGATATCATTCCTTCAGACTCTCGTGCAATGTACTTGACATCGAGTGCGTCCTGGGCTAAAAACAATAAATTTAAAACAAGACAAGAAGGACATCTATCCTCTAAAATATTTGTTTTAGAATCTAAACTATCAGTTTCCTAAGCCCTTGTGTCTACAAACCCGGGAATATTTATTCCTGTCCCAAGCGGAGCACAGATTTCGTTTGGGTAATATAAAACTTTATGCTTTTTTTCTGAAGTCCCTAAACACGGCTAGACGCATGGCAGACTCAGTGCCTGTCAAACTTTTGGGAAATATTTATCATTAAATAATAGTTATTGAATACTTTCTTCAGGGGGGCTTTACAACAATTAACCGTTTAATTTGACCAGTTAATAATAATTTTCTTGAAGTGGTGAATTTTAAATATTGATCTAAATTTTCTGAGTTGTTAATCTGGGTCTGTTAGATCTCTGAACTTAATATCTAGACTGTTAGATATTAACTAGGTACTTAAACTAATACATAAGAACAAAACAAATACAAACTAATACTTACACACTAACACAACGGGCATACAATTAGATAATTTAGAAATTTTAGAAATTAGAAAAAGTGTTAATAGTAAATTAAATATTATAAATAACCAAACGTTTTTTTTAAAAATAGCCATCTTTTAAATTTATTTTCGTATTAATAATTATATTTATAATAATTTATTTTGTTATTTAGACTTCTTGTTTTGTTTTTAAAAGATTTTTTATTATGTTAATGTAATTTTTTACCCATTCTAAAATAATTTTTATTTTTTATTTTATATAATTGTTTTTTTTTTTATGATATTTTAGGTAATTAATCACCTCTCCTTTCTAATATTTTGTCTATGTTCTAATTAGTCTATACTTGTTTGTCTTTTGTTATTTTTTATTAACTTATTATCCTGACGAAGAAAACATAGTTTTCGAAACATGTTGATATTGTTAATAAAATAGTGGTGTTATACAAAGGTATTTGTTTTTCATAAAATTAATACATAAGACTTTATTATAATTGAAATTAAAAACACTTTTGCACTTTGTTCGACTTATTTATTTTCACCAGGACCGGTTTCATCCTACTACGGACATTTTCAGACTGGTAGTTGAAATTCTTATGCTATGGCATTTATACAAACTTAGGCAGGGGTACATGATGTATTTGGGTAAAAGTCCGCATTTGACTTTGTTTGTCTGAAGTCTGAAGTATGTTTTATTTATCTTTTTGTACATAATAAGATACCTTTAACCTATTGCATAATTGATAACATTTGTACAGCGCCCTTACAAAAACAGCAAAAATAATGCGATTTTTATTATTATCGTTCAACCAAAGATAAAATATACAAATGAAGGATTTTTAGTGTGAAAAGAAATAATCAATTCACCATAAAAAGTAGATAATTAGGAGTGAACTTCGTTTTAATTAAAATTAAAACTGGGGGAAATTTGTATTGTATTTGTTGGATTAATGCAAAAGCAATTATGTATATTAATATGCTATATTTTAAGCAAATAGATAACCACGCATGATTCGAATATCACAGTACTAGCCTTAAGGCGACGCTTCCCGGTTCAAAAAGAAGAAGATGGAGAGATGTAATTACGAATGTTGGACAGAGCGCGCTAATATTTTCAATGACAAAATTGATGCGAAAATTGGGAAAACGCTTAATAAAACATGACTCGTTTGAAATAGCTTAAATGTATCTTAAGTATCATTTAAAGAAACATTGTGAATTTTTTCACAAATATAACTTGTAAAATAATAGAAATAAACTTGTTTAAATAATTTTCGGAGCATACTTTTCGATTTTTTTTCTATCGAGGGAATTTTATATAATTTGCGTTTTGGCGTAACACGTATCTAGATATTATCTTCAAAAATAACATATATGTTTTTAAGAGCTTAAAAACTTCAAATGTTTAAGGGAGGTATGTAAGAAATCGGTAGAAATTCGGGTAGCGGCGGCTTAAGTAATAGTTTTATTAAGTAAACATTTAAGTTATGAAATATGCAAGTATTATGAATGAAAACAGAAAAGTTATATTTTTACAACTGAATGTTTTGCAGTTAAAATTTGACAACCACCGTATGGTTGGGTTGTCCCAGGCAGTATAGTGTGCACCATACTGAGTAAAGACTGTATTCTGTTTCGACCATCGGCCATATGGACGGACATCATAATCTTCTTTACTGGCTAAAGAGCAGATCTTTCAAACTTCTTTCTTTGTGATTTTGTCGTTAGCTCCGACCATTTTATTTTGGTGCATTGAATTCACCCGCTGAGCTGCCATTGTGCATCCGGACAAAGACAGCACCAAGAAAAGAACTGAGCTTTCTATTTGTATTTGTAAGCTCGGAGGGATATCTATTGCGACATAAGAGTGCATTATACCCACGCCTCACCAATAACAGACATCTCAATGATCCCGATATACCTAGAATTGAAATATTTCTAGATTCATGGCGAGGCGCGCAACTTGAAAAAAGCTGAGTCAAAATTTATCGTCCAAAACAACTTGGAATATAATCTTAAACGCATAGCAGACATCTGTTTGTCTGATGGATCAAAAAGTAGAACGATGAGTAGCTTTTTCTAATAATAATGTTAATATTAAAAAATCTGTTTCTGAAAAAGTTAGAAAATATACAGATTTAGGAAATGAGATTAAAAATTTGGCATTTTCAGACTATAAAAATAAAACCATTTGTTATTTCGGCTACTGGCATTATACCTAGCTCTCTCATTAAAAATTTAGGCTTATTAGATTTGTCAAAGAGTCTATATATAAAAATGCGAAAATCAGTTATATTAAATACATGTAGGATTACGAAAGATTTTTTAAATATTTATATTGAGGGATCAGTAGGATTTATCGGTCCAGTTAAGAGTTCTATCGAGACGAACCCTCTGATATGAAAATATTTGGAGTCAGTGAATTATTTTCCCATTTGGTCTCTGGTAGGCTGAAATGTTGTTCTTGTATTGTTTTGTATTTATTTTACTTATACAGTTCAATTGCATAGCGCGGATTGACTAGATGCTCATTTGTGGAAAAGTGTGTGAAAGGGTTAAGTTTTTCCTGTGGGGAAGATTTAATCCGGATATAAAGTCTAAAGAAAAATTGGACGACTTGTAGAGCGCCGTTTTTGTGAGAAAACACCTCAAGGGCGTTGTACAATTAATTATGAATTCTTAGGATCTGTCTAATTTTATTATTTACAAATATATACCGAAAACATACTTACCTGGCAGGTCACTTCCGATAAACACACTTTAATTAGAAAGTTTACGCTTAGAGAAGATGTGATTTATTTATTTAAATAGACATTGCATGACTTTACATTTGCTCTCCCCATCACTGTTGATATTACAAAGAAGTTTAATGCCAAAAGTTGAGCTAATATTTATTTTGAAAGACTGGAGAAAATAGGACCCTTTAGGACTGGAGAATTTTAATGAAATGACATTTACAAAAGCTTACACATAAGAATCTGCTTACATTTTTATACAATTTGTTATTTACAATGTCGCGGGCTGTGAAGGTGACGGTGAAAGGTTTTTGGCTTCATGGATTGGTTTGTCTGAAAAGGTGAGTTTTAAGTTTAGCTCTATGGCAGTCCATTCCAGGCTTAAGGTCCTGACACTACGAAAGCACGCTCACCGAACTTAGTATCTGGTGTGCGATTTGGTTCCTTTAACTTTCCGGTAGCTGATGACTCTGCTGACATGAGGTTACCTGTCGAGAATTGTAATTTTCTGGAATACTCATTTCCGATAAGTAAGCCGGAGCCATTCCGTTAAGGGACTTAAGTACCATCCAACAGAGTTTGAACTGGATTCTTTTAGGGCATTTGAGCCAGTGAAGATTTTTGAGATGCTCTGAAATACGAGAATATTTAGATTCTGTTTGCATTTTCTGTTTTCAAATGTTAAGCTTATCTTTGGGAAAAAAAAGAAAACAAGCCATAAATAGTTTCTTCTACATTTACTTAATACAAATACTTTTGTAACTCAGGCAAAGCCGGGTAGTAAATCATTCCGTGTGATGTTACCACCTCTCTTTAAAACATTTTTCAATAATTCATGCACATTTTGTTATTAGGTAAGTGTTGCAAGCCTATATTTTTTTGTTTATGTCCCAACGTAAGCCTTTATTTTCGCTAGAATGAATTTTTCTTCCAGAGCCTTCTGCAGACCAAAAAACGCATTACGATAAGAAAAGATATTATCAAAATAAATATTTTTCTTGAAAATGTAATTCGTGCGGCCTAAAATAAAATAATCCCAAAATAAATAACAAAACAGTAAAGAAAGACGAATCTTATAAATATTTCAAAACTCTTAGTGCTAGAGAATTGGAAAAAGTGATTTTTTTTTTAATTGAAATGCAATCAGACAAAATATTGTTTATGTCAGTCTTTTCGCTTATCGGTTTTCTCTTCGCTCAAATTCCTTCAACCTTCTAGCAGACATGTCCTGTCACCTGTCACTTTGGTCTCACTTTATTTACTGGTGTACTTTACAGCGGACTGTGTTTTGTGTTTGCTATCTCGTTATATTTGTTATCAGTCACAATAAGTCACAACAAAGAAGAGGAAATAATATCTTAGGTGTTCTACAATTCGTCTCACATTCCATATAGCATTCGAAACCTACTAGTTAAAAACGTAGTATTGATGATAATAATTTATAGATTCGTTTATGATAAATTCAGCCAGATGACTTTAAAATGTAAAGTTCTTACATTTGCATGTGCAGTTGAAAATATCTACATCTCGTAAGGTTGTCATCTGCCCTGATGATGGACACTGTAACGCTGAAGAAATAATTAGGTTATATAATACATGACATAATACCATGAAAAAAAGTCACTATAACTCTTTTGGCTGCGAAAATTTTAAATCATACCTTGTAAGGTGTTGAATGATTTGCAAGGACATTCCATTACTTACAAGTTGTGCATGCGTGCAAATGGACGAAATATCATCAAATTTCTCTGCAAGTAAATAACAATTTTCATAAAGCCTTGTTTATTCCTTAAAGCAGAAAGACAGAGTATTAAATTGATATCAATGGTTTTAGTCATTTTATAAGCGTGTAGAATGCTCATGAAGGGATTATATTATTATATGACTTGTGGTGTTATCATTATTAACTATTATTACATATTTATATTGTCATTAATTATGTACAAGTGAATATATGTGTAGGCACGTGCAAGCAGTTTTTGAATTCGACTAAGTAGGGAAAGCGGTCATAATACTAGTGTAGGAAGTAACCTTTTTTACCCTTGGGTAGGTACAAGATGCTTGCCACTTTTGGCAGATGTATTGTAAACCTAATCCTCCTAATGTTCCCAAAGCTCTCTCGAATAATTAGCCCTAGAAAAGGTCCACTTCAGTGGTTTCAATAATAATTTACAACTGACAATGTCCAAAGGGAGACTTTCGTCTTTTCTTATCTTAGTCAGATATAAGATTCCTTCTGCGTTTCAGCACGAGTAAACTTTGTCTATTTAGTAATGTCACTTTGAACATTTGTATATGAATAAACTGTTCGTACATTATATATTTGTTTTGGCTTTATATAATTTTAGATCTAGTAAACGTACGAGAAGAAAACTATTAAAGCTTTATTGAATGACATATTTTCTTTTTGCATGATGATCGTATGTTTTTGTTTTTTTTTTTTTATTTTATATTATAGATATATATATATATTTTTGTTTGTTTTTTATTTTTATTTTATATTATAGAGGGAGGGTTAACATAAAACAACACAAAGAATAAACACCAACCGTCTATTAGATGGGTCAAGTAAAAAATCAAAAAAATAAAGCTTTCTGAAAGAGAGAAGTTGTCGCCTCAGTTCTTATTTGTCCAACAGACCATTTCAGTTTTTGTTCAATCTCTACTCTAAAATTAAAAATAAAGTATAAAAATGTTAGTTAATCACTTAATTAAGAATTATTTAAACTAATGAGACCTTCACCTATAAGGAAATAGCTTTATCTTAAACACATATGATAATGTTTCATTGAAATAATGAAAGAAAATGCTCCTGTAAAATTTTCTAATGGTCTGTTGGACAAATACGAACTAAGGCAACTGAGTGAATAGAGAGATAGAAATACTAGAGATTCGAGAAATTTAGAAAAGTTCTGTCTGGGGACTAAATATGTCAATACCTTGCCACTACCTTACAGAATCGACACATTCGCACAAAAGATTGGAAGAAGATTAAGTTGGTTCTTTGGAAAGGAACATGGAAAGTTTCGGGGTTTCTTGTGAAATGGTAAATTAATGATTTGATGAAAATCAGAACAAAACCGTGTGTTTTTATCCATTAAATAATCAGCAATGGAACTTTATCACTTTCATTGGTCAATTGCATTTTACTTACAGTTTTGTATTAGTGATCGACGAACCTGTGGATGTAATCTGTTAACCATAAGTTGTCTTAGTTTGTCTAGTCCATAAATTAGCCGCAAGTGGTAATAAGTTGTCATAGTTTGTTTAGTCTATGGATAGTAATAAGACAGAGCATTTAAAAAAATGCATACATAAAAAATGCAAATAATATTATTATGTATTTGTACAGCGCCCTTGAGGTGATTTTTCAAAAAAAACGGCGCTTTACAAGTCATACTTATTTATTAATATTAACTTAGTCATACCTAAATGGGTTTACCCAAGAGTTATCGTAAACCTATATTGGTATTATTTACATAATTTAAGAGGGTCGGTAAGTTGAACGTTTAACGCAAACCACACGTGGTTAGGTGTCAGTTTTATGCGGTCGGGAAGGAACTCACTGAAACTCGATACATTGATGCATTTATCGCGAACACTCAGCATTTTAGTGTAGGTAAAACTAACATCTGCAAAGCATGCGGAGAAGTATGGACTTACAATAACACATGCTATTTTATTACAAACATTAGTTTTATTAATACTTAAGTCCTTTGAACGAAATTTTACTGCAAAATAAGTATGTGCCATGTTCCGATGAGAGATAGGTCAAAAAATGTTTGACCCTGTTCAATGCAGCCACTAAAAACGTATAAACACCATTGGCGACACTTTTAGTATAGTACAGATAGATCGGTTAAAAAATGTTTGAACCCGTTCAATACAGCCACTAAAAACAACATTAGCGATACTTCTAGTATCGTACAGATAGATTGGTTAAAAAATGTTTGAACCTGCTCAATGCAGCCACTAAAAACGTAAAAACACCATTGGCGATACTTTTGGTGTAGTACAGATAGATCGGTAAAAAGACGTTTGAACTTGTTCAATGCAGTCACTAAAAACACCATTGGCGATACTTTTGGTGTAGTACAGATAGATCGGTAAAAAGACTTTTGAACTTGTTCAATGCAGTCACTAAAAACACCATTGGCGATACTTTTGGTGTAGTACAGATAGATCGGTAAAAAGACGTTTGAACTTGTTCAATGCAGTCACTAAAAACACCATTGGCGATACTTTTGGTGTAGTACAGATAGATCGGTAAAAAGACTTTTGAACTTGTTCAATGCAGTCACTAAAAACACCATTGGCGATACTTTTGGTGTAGTACAGATAGATCGGTAAAAAGACGTTTGAACTTGTTCAATGCAGTCACTAAAAACACCATTGGCGATACTTTTGGTGTAGTACAGATAGATCGGTAAAAAGACGTTTGAACTTGTTCAATGCAGTCACTAAAAACACCATTGGCGATACTTTTCGTATAGTACACGCCAATTAATGCCGGCCGGAATATTGTACGATCCATTCTCGCGCAGTTACTGACATTACAACTAAATGGACAACATTCAGTAACTATTAGACAGTTAGGGGGGAGGGGGGGGGGGGGGGAGGGGGGGGGTTGAGGGGTTGGTTGGTTACTCGGCTGAGTGACCAGTGACGATATGCGAAAG
Source organism: Glyphotaelius pellucidus (assembly GCA_936435175.1). Classification (NCBI taxonomy): domain Eukaryota; kingdom Metazoa; phylum Arthropoda; class Insecta; order Trichoptera; family Limnephilidae; genus Glyphotaelius; species Glyphotaelius pellucidus. The sequence continues at coordinate 13,007,092 of OW386553.1, forward strand.
ACTTTTTTTATTTGATTTTGAAAAAAAAGTCTAAAAAGTCACCGAAGGCAAAGATTTCATTTACATTCTTTACTCAAAATAATGTCAGGAATCATTGGTTAAAGCACGAGCACGTCCCTGCATTATGAGTAAATTGTTGCTCCACACTAAACAGAATATAGACCTGCTCCTCTTTGTATAAACTACCTCGTTTAATTTTTCGATACTTTTTTATATTTATGTATATTTAGGATATATTCAGCCGACTTTCATGTTCTATTTGCCGTGTATAGGAACCCCACCACCCACGCCCCGAAGACATTCGTGTTTCAGATTTAACATACTGTGAAGTGCGAACGTGTTGGTATGTCGGAATAAGTTCAAACTTCAAACAGTGTTGCGGTGGTCATAAATTAATTTACGAGATTTTGCCAGGTCATTTATTAGTATGACAACTTATTATACGATGTGCCTCCGAGTAGTTGGCCGAGGCCGAGATGCTGAGAAGGATCTCAATTTGCGCTAATTGAAGACGCCACGTCTTGCGATAAGTAATGCTGCGTGCTGCGGACCACTGTCCGCCATTTGTCTCTCTTAATTCGATATCATTCAATATAACTCTATTAAATACGCATTTTTCAACGTCTATCTGTGCCAGATTTGAGTGTTCCTTTCTGATTGTCAATTGATAATAAATCTACGTCGGCAGTCGTAAGAAATCTGTTAAAATATGTTTTTATTTATATTAAATACTAGCAAGTTCCCGGCATGTGTTGCAATGCCACTTAATAAAGAAATTGTTTTTCCCATTCGTTCCGTTCCCCTTCCGCCACCCCTTCCTCTCCCGCGCCCATTCCCCTCCCGCAATCCCCTCCCCCTCACGCATTCAATACGTTCAGTTTTGAAACAGCTCGCGTGCCACCTATTGCAATTTTTTTATGCAAATTTTATCATGCCAGAGCTCACCAGTACATATAGAAACCTTCGCGGGTGTGCTCTTAACAACTTACAAAGATTCATTGCAATCGGATGAATAGTTTAGGAAATAATTTCATAACGTTAGAGATCACCACTGTATATACAAACTGTCGCGGGAGTGCGCAACACAACAATCACTAAAGTTTCTTCGCAATCGGATTTTTTAAATTTTTATTTTATTTATTTATTAATTTTTGTTCATTATAGTTTACAAATTGATAATTAATTAAAACATTATATAATGCATACTACGTTTGTTGTAGCTCCTAAAATACATCTTGAACCTGGTAGCCTATTTTAAAATTTCATCCCTTTATAAACTTCATCCCCTTTTCACATCAAACTAATCTGCGTCCTCGCTTGTATTTTTGTATGTATCTTATAGTTTATACGTATGTATGTTTTTCGCTTGTACTACGTATTCGTTTGTATTTTTCTAGCCTTATTTCCTTGCACGTCCTTGTGTTGTGTTCGTGAAAGTCCTTGTTTTTATTTGAAAAGTATTTTGGTAACAGGCTGTTTACTATTTTAGGGATAAGATATTCATTCATATTTTCATACATTCATGATTTTTACAACTGCGCCTTCAGTTAGAAACTTACAACTTACCACGTCGTGTAAAATTCAGGATCAGGCCGCTAACAGTAACACTTCTTACGTAGATATCGAAAATGTTTAAATTCGTGTTAAACACCAGCCGCCTGTTTTGATTTATTCATGAAAAAAACATCGCCAAAAAGCGTGGTTTACTTCATTTTGAGAGGCTCAAGCACAAATATTTAAACGTTTTACAAAATAAAGAATTTATTTTTCCACATTATACAATAATACCATAACCGAAAACAAGTTCGTAAGTAGGAGATTTTGAACTGTAAAGCAGTTTTTATAGGCTTGATACTTTATTTTTTCTGGGTTTATAAAAAGACTAATCATAATCAATTGTTACAAAGACAAATAATGTATCATTAAAGAAGAGGATAAAACTTATAATCTAAATGAAAATATGACAGAGAACAAGACACAGAAAAATAGAAAAAGACAATGGTCGCAACTGGGACTCGAACCCAGACCTCTCGTCTAACCGGGACGAGCGCGTTAAGCAATTTCGAAATATTTTAATAAGTGACAATAGCGAATAATAAAATATTTCTAAGCGATCGAATTTGCAAACCAAAATCATATGATATCTCAACATTAAATTCATCACTCAATATCAATTCATCGTCCATTGGTATGTAAATCAATAGCATTTTGACTTTATTACGAGTACAGGGAATTTATATATGGACGTCAAAAATAATTAATTATTAGCGTGTAAATAAACTGGAGAATGAAAAAATTGTAATATTTGAATAGAATGCCAAATATATGGAAATGAGTGTCTGAAAAAGTGAGCTGTCAGTTTGAATCTAAATTCTGTTGGGTTGGTTACAGTTCTGTTAGATTAGTTGGTTACAGTTCTGTTAGATTAGTTCGAGTGCAAGCCCTATGTCGTACATTGTATGCACGATTGTATTTTTACTTTTACTTTCATTGTTTTTTTTCCCAAGAAACTGCAGTCAACTGAAACTGAGCCTGCTGCCGTTAATAAACCCAATCCGCGACACGTTTTTGAGATACCGAATTTACGTGGCGGACACCTGACTTTCTATTCTTATTTATTATTTTAATCTTCACGAATCATTAACACATAGCTGATCGATATCCATAGGACAATATAATTGGACAGGACTGGTTTAATTTTGATAAATTGCTGTAGATGGTATATTTAATTATTATGCTGGTAGTCAGTAACTTAAATTACTATCACATCGGTGAGAGCTTTAAACTCCTGAGCAATTAATCAACTTAACGGGCCATAATATTATCTAGTTTTGTAAAAAAGTGACATTAGTACCTATTTCTAATAGTACTGTGAACAGTCGAAGGCCTCGCGTTAAAAAATCTTGTTCCTAATAATTTTATATTGTTAAATCAAAGCCAAAAATTCATACGAAAACATAAGATTTTAGAGTGTCTTAAATACTAAAACGTTTACTTTATTTAAAAAAAGCATTTATTTTGTGGCTCGCCATAATTTAAAATAAAACACATAATTTTATTGTAGACCACTTTTATTTAATTAACATTATCGGTTTCGTAAGCAACCCTCCTTCGTCAAGAGTATTAATTATAACTTATAACTAACCTACAATATAGAATATTGACAGAAATACAAATTTTTGATGTTTGAGTGGAAGGTAAGCAAAGGAGTAGGGTAATTGACTAAAAGAATAGAGCGGTTTACTGGAAATATGTTTAGAATGGGACTAAAAGATAAATTAATTTGGTTATTCAAATACTAGAATTATTATTTAGGGATTTTCTAATTTCAAGTGCTTCGAACTTATCTAATTTTTTGCTTTTTTGTTACGGTGAAGAATTTTAATAACCCCTGTGTCCTTATTAAAAGTGTGATTTGTGGAAATTAGATGATTGGAATACTCTGAAAATTATTATTATTTTAGCATCTTAAATGTTCTGTGATGCTAATTAATTTCTAATTAATTAATTAATATAGGGGTTGAAATTCTCAAACTTTCTTCAGGCAGTCTTTTTACTTAACTGAACCATTAAAAGGCTACAATCTTAGAACGGAAAGGGAAAGCACAAACAAATTTACAATTTAATAAGGGGTTGACATTGTGAAAAAACGTTTTTTATAAATTTTTATTGGGTATTCCAAATCTCAAAGAGTTTTAATTGCAAATAGAATAGGTGTAAACGACACATTTCCCAAAAATAACTTTCTCTGTGCGTAAGTAAATCAAACAAAAAGAATGGCACCCTTGGTATTATTGAAACATTTCCGATCAAATGCCATATGAAATCCTTCGGGTTTTGCAATAACAATAACTGTAGCGTTTATGGCGAGAGTGAAAATGTTGTCGGCATAAGAATGCCGTGAAATTATTTGTACCGCGGCACTCTCCTTGTAGGGCAGGCGGCCGCCAATGCCAGTGGCCAGTGTCGTAGCGGCACGAGGCACGAGCCCTGGTAGCACCCGGTATCCGTACTTACTAATTCCGCACACCGGACACATTATTATTATATTACTTTATGCCACACTCATAATATTTCCCACATTTTTTATGCCGCGCAGAAATCACACATAATTGGATCTCCGGACACAGATTATTCGGAATATTCAGATTGAACATGATTTTCTATTTTTATTGATGTTTAGAATTAGGTTGTAGAATTTTCGACGCCCAAGGGCTTAATAACATTAAAGTAGTTCATATGTAGAAATTGTATCTATGTTTTAGACACCAACCACAATGCATTCAGAGCATATTGGCTTGGTTGGTTAGTAACAAAGATATAGAAATATAAGGAGATGGGCTATCGGCAGTTTTTACTGGGTGGGACTGTGCTTCTTGGTGTCGCCGATATTTTCAACCAATACACAATTGCACACGTTCAAAAAATCAACCAAATTATTCAAACTATACTGTTAACCAATACTTCTGCACAACTTCGAAAAACCAACTAAATTCAGTGTTCAAACTATTCCCATTATGTTGTAGTTCCGGCGACAGTCGGGCGGACATATCTTTGGTTATTAGTAAGTATTTTTTTTCCAATGTACCTTCCTGGCTTTCTTTCGAAAAGGGTACAATTTCAAATTATACAGAGAGGATAGATGAATTTAAATAATTATTTTATTTGAATGGGCATATTCATAAATTAATTCAAGGTTCAATGGCTCTTTGCCAATCACGCATAGAAAATGGGATTATTGGATGGGGTTCTGCCTCAAACATTCACATGAAGCAGCTCGTCAAAACGCAAAAAGCAATAATAAAAATAATCCTAAAGGTACCTTTATTAACTCCATCAAAAAAAATTTAAAAAAAATTCAATGTGTTCAGCATTACAAAACTGTACGCAAAAAATGCACTACTTAAATTTTAAAAAAAAAAGAGTTCCTTGATGACCAACACACCTATACTACAAGGACAAAATCCTCAATCCACTAAACATTCCAAAATTAAATACATCTTTTGGTCAGAAAAATCATCATTCCATGCTACAAAATTATATAATGCCCTTTCAATCGAAATTAAAAACACCATGGAGATACTAAAGTTCAAAAAGGATATCAAATTATGGCTAACTAAACGCGAAGACGAGGAAATCATAAAAATTATAAAGTAACACCAACGTAACTTACAGATAAAAAGCATAAACACTTTTTACCTTGACTATTTCTATTTTGTGGAAACAAACCAACTAGATGAGGAGGAATTTATGACCAACACCCATACAACAACCTACAGTCCTCCTCGGAACAGGAATACCTAGTGAGGAGGACTGAGAACAAACTACTTCACTCTATATTTTTAATTTACCTTATATTGTATTTTTATTTTACTTGATACAGTCACTAAATAAATTTAAAAAATGACAACTCAACAAAGAGGCATTTCAATAACCCTTTGAAAATTCAAATACGATACGTCCAAGTTGAAGATGAAAAAAAAAATTGAAACCAGCATATACAGCTAACCTATTTTATCAAGTTTTTTTTTTTAAAATAACTTTTAATGACTTTAAAGGAGTGATGAAGTTGCACATTGTTGAGTTGTCCGGTAACCGTTCACAATATGCGCAATAACTTTTCCCATTAGTAATCTGCGTCCGGAGTTTTCCGTAAGCGGACTCACTGTGTCCGGAAGAAAATGTGCGCAATACTCGTGTGCGGAATAATCACCAGCTCTATTATCCGCTCCGTGTTCAGTAAACCGACAGTGCCAGGGATCTGAACCTCGGACCTGGTTTCTATATAACCTACAGATGACCATTACCCGATACCCAATGTGGAAGTTTACGATTTACGACAACCGCCAGAGTAAACAATAACGAATCAGATCTCAAGCTTCATTCGCTTAAATGTTTTTTTTGCGCCTTGTAAGTATCGCCATACTGCTTTTGTGCGGAATCAAACAACGGTGTTCTCACGGGAAATTGTTTTGTCGATGCTGTTATTAAAAACGATGGGGGCTAAAATTATCTTAGAGAGATGTGCAATATCTTGAGACCATACAATATTAAAATTTCTTCTTTGATGTGTTTTATTATTAAACATGGTTTTTGTCATATGTACTAAAAAAGTTTATAGAACTTCATCATTTTAATATTTTTAATAGTGTATGTTAAGAAGGACGTCGTACTTGGCACCAAAACGCAAGCTTCAATATCACAGCAAATTTCGGACTACGTTTTATAACAGGTGTTAATTTGATATAATAGGTGATATCTGAACGTGAACTACCTCCTGTTTTATATTATATTTTAGTTTTAATGTTCTTGATAAGCCCTGCGCTGAAATAGCACCGATTTATTCTATTATTATTGCTTTAACAGTACTGTTATTGTTAATTTTTGTTCTCTTAGCATTTTTTTTTCAAGGTTTAATTTATTTATTATAAATACAAAGTAATACAATATGACATAAAATATTATACAGAAAAAAAGAAAAGTCCCAATAAACTACTTTTTAGCAGTTTGTCTAATGATGGGTACTTTTACTTTGGAGATATATATAAACTTATTTTACAATTTTTTTGTTAGTCTAATACAAATTATTTCTTTCGGCAAGCCAATTTCTCAACAAAATATTTGTTTTACCATTTGTACATTTTTTAATTTCGGCAGGTAACATATTTAAGCAATTAGGTATCATATAGTCCAGCGTTCTTTGTCCATATTTGTTTAAATGCTTAGGTACAATTAGTCCTTCATTTAACGTAAAACGTGTATTGTAAGTGTGGTCCAGTTTATTTTGTATATGGGGCTATTCATATGCGGAAATATAATTTTATACCACATAATTGTTCTTACTGAGAATTTTGAGATTTTGGTAAAAGTACGGAACATTATGCTATATTGCTTTGTATAGGTGTACTGTATATTGTTTGGTTATTTTTTTAGGTTTTCACGGCCAAAAAGTATTTTTGGGGTGTTAAGCCGTGTTTCGCTACCTCCTTCTTTAGCCAACGTTTCGGACAGCGTTACAGTGTCCATCATCAGGGCAGATGAGCAGATATATTATATAGTATATTTTTTGTTTCATTTATTTGATCAATATCTTGTATGGACTCGTAAGGAGCACTGTAGGATTATTTTTAAGTTTATTTTAGTTAAGAGCACTTGAAGTGAAATAACGCAAAACTGCGCTATTCAAATATAACGTTACCATTATTATTTATATTAATTGCGTTTACGTGCTTTACACACGAAGCTATGTGTAATGGTCGAGCGCTATAACACCATAAAGTTTTAGCAACGAACATTTTACTCCCTTATAAATGGGGCTTACAGATATTGAACTGCGCTATAAAAGTAAATTGATATCCAATTTATATTCTCCACGAATAAATTAAAAACAGCGATGTAATATTGTTTTAACTGACAATTTTGCATGAGAATAATTAATATTGCTGAATTATTTCTGATAAAGATAATTTTATCCCTTCCGTGTTGTTACAATCGCAATAAACTATTTAATGACAGTATTAATATCCAAGCGACTGTACGGTTGAAATTTAAGAATCCGACTCCGAGTACAACTCTGACGTCGCGCCATATGGAAACCATCTGTGGACGTGAAGTTTATGATTAAGCTACTACTAACTGTAATAGAACCGAATTACAGCAAGTAGCTAATAATGCCAAAAGATGGCACTACTTACGTTAACAGCTAGTTTTTTTTTAATATATTACGATAGGTATACTTATACTCGTGAACAAAACAATTAATACGTCGAAATGCATCGCAGGGTTTCCGCTTTTCGTTCCTTTTTACTGAGCATTTATTTATCAATTGATTTTTACTATAACCCCAAAAATTAAGTTGTAGACATGAAATGTAGACCATTCAAGGGTCAGGTACCTAGATATATTATGTCGTATGAATAGTTCTCTTTACAATAAATTTGTAGTAGCATTCAAAGCATTTCTTATATTGTGAACAGTTCTCAGTTTGTAAGCAAGCTAACTTTCGGTAATAAAGGTACCTACCATGTAACTATGGAAATATATTCTTCGCACCTGCTCTTTTCGGATGCAGGTGGGTTCTTTCACATTCAAACTGAACATCATTACTTAAAACCCCCAAAACCTTGTTTATTTCATTTATATGAGACATTGTTGGATGGCTGCAGAGTGTTTCTTCTAATATAATGCACAATTCACATTTTTATAAGTACAGTAAAAAGACACCTTGTAATCGAGAATTAATGTAAGTATTTTCTGTTGATATCTTTCAATCAGTTATTAATTAACTCCCTTTAAACAAAAAAGAATCAATTGCAAAATTTTACTCCACTTTATACAAAAATAAATTAACTTATCTAAGTGATACTTTAACTTAAATTTTGTTTTGTTTTCACATTATTTGGTCTAAACAGACTTTGACACATCCAAATCCTTTCTGATTTTTCATAGTGCAAATGTTTGCGCAGTGTTCTCTTTTGAATAGCGCGGTGTAAATGAACGTAAAACACGCAAAGTTTCACGCAGCGGTAGGCAGAGAGAGTGCAACTCCAGACGTTCGTTCAAACGATATACGATTACAACTTTGTTGCCAAACAGCAGCAGATAGATAGAGCGGAGCCGAAAACGAAGGAGATGAACGGATTTATTTCACAAACAAGACAAAATGGCACAAATGCTTGCGGATCTGTAGACAAACTGTAAAGAACGCGAAAAAATTTACCCATTCCATAAACAAAAAAGAAATCAATCAGCGGTGATCCATTAAATCGCATACAAGAAATCGAAAAAAAATATATATTGAACTATCTGTGGTATCTGGCTTCGCTCAGGGAGTTGATGTGAGATTGATCTGATGTTCAAACCCTTGACGGATCTTGCTTTTTATATTCCTACCAATGGGTATCCCCAGCCATACAAAAAAAGGCTTCGAATGGTCCACAATGTTCCAAAACATTCCACAACATTCGAGAGTGCTCTGGAATGTTCCGTTAGTTCCATTTTCATGCAATGTCCAGTGTTTTAAATATAATGCCCTCCGCGTGCAAAACCGTATCTTCTGCAACTATCCTAACGTATCTATTAACTTTCTAATTTCTCGGAAGTGACCTGCCAGGTAAGTATGTTTCTGTATCTGTTTGTAAATAGTTAAATTAGATAGAACCTAGGAATTAATAATAAGCTGTACAGCGCCCTTGAGGTGATTTTTCACAAAAACGGCGCTCTACAAATTATCCAAGTATTATTATTATTATTATTATTATCCAGACTATTTCCGAACTTTCCAGAATGTTCCGGGATGTTCTAAAATGTTATGGAATGCTCTCGAATACTCTCGAATGTTTTGGACTGTTCTAGAAATTTCTAAATAGATGGTGAAACTTCCAGCCCTTATATCTTCAAAAGCACGCCCTTCAGGTAAAAATGAGAAACTCCCTTGATCGTACCAAGACTCGTTTTTTAGTGTTAGCGGCACGCACATTGTAGTACACTTTATTTTATAATGTATAATGATTATTGGGTTTAGAAATGAACCACGAAGAAAATATTGAAAATGTCGTTAAAGAAATTACGACAAAATTAAATACAAAAATACTTAATGACATGGAAAAGGTGTGGGGACTGACAGAAAAGTTGAACTCAAAATTAGCAATAATGTTATTATAAAAGTGCAGTCTTCCTGACTTCCTCCATTAATTGAGCTTTGCGTCCTCTCACGCGTAATGTCCTGTCACTCCTTTCGTAATCCATCCGCTGTACGTGTCCACACCATATAAACGTCCGTTTCTTAATCGTATATTAGTTTACTATGACTACGCCTTTGGCATAATCGTTTCTACTGTATTTATTCGCGTCCTTCCTCATTTCCATTCCTCACTATCTATCAGAACTCCACAAGTCATATACCTTTGAACAGTATGACAATTTGCATTAATGAACTTATAAATAAACTCCCTCTATCGGTTTGAGATCTTTCTTAATAAGGTGAGATATTTTTGTATGATTTCCGTTTGATTTATTTACCTTAATTAATTGTATGTTTTTAAAAAGTGTTACCTGCTCCATTACAATACTAACACAATGAAGTCATTATCTTCAGGCGAGGTGTGGACAAGCAATTGTCTGCCGGCCGTATTTACCTTGAGTCAATATTTACTGCACCGTACCCATGAATGTAGCTTTTGTAGTGCTGACTGTAAGGCTGCGGTCACACGTTGAGCGACATATAGTCAAACTGATGACCAACTGGCGTATCTCACTTTAATGATATTACAGGAGAGCGTTTTTAAGATTTTGTCAGACGTTTCGTGTAAGCTGTGTGCTTCAACGTTTTACCAAATACTTTATTATTTTTGATTGGTCAAGATTGACAAACATTATTACATAAAATAAGTTGCATTTTTGAAATTTTAGGTGCCCCCCTTCGGCTCATAGCTTCATGCCAGGGAAAGGGCAAACAAAAGGGAAACTCAACTCTGTTAGTGGTAACAAAATTACAAGCATATTGAGATACGTCCTTCAAGGAAGTGCGTATCTCTGGTTCAGTAACACTTACACATACACCACTTTATCACAATGTGAAGGCAACCTCACGAAGCAACAATATGGGAATAACTAAATTCCCTTTTTTTTGGATTTTATAGAATTCGAACGCTGACGACCAATGCCACTTGGTCATCAATGGTATTAAAAAAGTAACATATCTTTGAAGAAGAAGCTAACAATAATAATCTAAACGAAAATATGAAAGCGAACAAGACCCAGAAACATAGAAAAAGATAATGGTCGCAACTGGGACTCGAACCCAGAACTCTCGTTTAATCGGGACGTGCACGTTTACCAATTCCACCATTGCCAATCAATTTGTCAATCTCGTATTTAAAATTTTAGAATTAACAATATTATCCTCAACTACTTTTTTTCCATATTATAGGCAACTACCATTTTATTGATGGGAATATCCTTCAAAGTTATAAAAAGAGAGTTTTTCTTATAAAAAATTGTATATTTAGACTTTTATAAAAAAATCAATAGTTCTATACATTCGAATAAAATCGGATATATTTATCCGAGACGCTATCTAGGTTACAAACCAATACTTAGAATGATTGTTTCCAACAAAAAGGGTAGTTGCCTATAATATGGAAAAAAAATAGGCAGACGGTGGCAATGGCGGAATTGGTAAACGCGCACGACCCGGTTAGACGAGAGGTTCTGGATTCGAGTCCCAGTTGCGACCATTATATTTTTCTATTTTTCTGTGGTTTGTTCTCTTTCATATTTTCGTTTAGATTATTTTTGTCTCCCGAAACTTTTTTTTAAAATTTGGGCAATAAAACTTACCGTTTTTCTGCCTTTTATAAATTGGTGGGTGGTTCGTACTGAGAAAATACGTACTGAGATATTATTAAAATAAATCAATGTTCTACGCTCTACACACATCTATGATAATATACGACGATAGGCAACTACTGCCGGATTCGGAGGGAGAAAGCCGGTAAAACTGGATGCTATATCCAATGCTGGATTTCAGAAAACTGTTAGGAAGCAGAAAATTTCTTACAGATAATTAATTATGTCAGGAAACACCTATAACTAGCTTCAAATCACGATTGTGAATCTCAACATAATAGTAGATTAATTTTCATTGAGATTATCATAATTTTTCATAATAAAACTACTTTGTCTTCCAAGGAAGTTTTGTGTGCTCTCTTAAAATTATAAAGAAACAAACTAAAGCTTCTCGTGTTTACCATCCATTTATCGTGTTGTACGAGTCAGTAAAATCGGCAACGATTTCTGCCTCTACATAGATAAAATTGTGTGAACGCAGATTTATTTCAAAATCTAAGCACATTCTATGACTTTTGTTTGCGTTTATCACATACTCGTGTGTTATGTTGGTTGAACGAGAACTATGAACAAGAATGCTAATATTTCACAGGGGGAATGCCACTTTCTTGTAAGACAACAATTAGGAAGGTACCTACCTATCAACATAACATCATTTATATGTATAACATCACTGGCTACTTGTCATTCATTACACATTGAAAAAGTAGGTTTAAAAAAAAACATATTCTAATTACATACAACTGGTTTACGATCAAAAGACAATTTACTTGAGGAGACGTTTTATTATACACTTCTTATATGGTCAAAGACAAAACTTAAGTTTCCATTAGTACCATAGAAATATCGATCGTCCAGTTGATTAATCGTACATCTCCAAATAATAAGTTTTGAGATAACGAGGAAAGCAGTATTCGAATGCTCACCATAAATCACATTAAATCTATACTAATACATTTTATAAATGCGAAAGTGAGTGTGTTTGTTTGTTACGCTTTTACGCCTAAACCACTGAACCGATTTTAAAAATTCTTTCACCAATAGAAAGCTACGTTATCAGCAAGTAACATAGGCTGTACATAATGGTAAGCTCTGGCGTTATGAAATTTGTGTAAATGAAAATATGTGTATTTTATATATTTTAGCGACAGGGAGGAAAGGCAGGGGGAAGGTGTGGTTCGCGGAGACGGAAGAGGCGAGGGAGGGGGAAGGTGGAAGGGAACGGGGACGCAGGGGGTTGCAGGGAGAATCAATATATTTCTTTGAATGGCATTGCAACGCGTGCCGGGGACCATGATAAGTGCAAGCGCTACAGTAATTTCCCCCTAATACCATGCGAGCGAAGCCGCGGGTAAAAGCTAGTACACTATGAAATAAAACCGGGAGGCATAGCGGTCATAACATTAGTATTGAAATATCCTACTAGTATCCAGAAAACATTTTATTTAATTCACCACAATTTTTTCTGCATTATAATTGATTTGGTGGTGTTTACGAGGAATCTGATTATGATTACCTACTGTACCGGAAAGAGGGTACACTTTTACACGTACCTGCGTGCTCAAATTAATTAAATTTTTCGGATGTGTCCTGCTAATCAACTGAACGATCGATATGCTTATTTATACTTATTGCTGTTACGAAAGTTAATATTCAGTGATTAGTTATGCTGGATTCTATAAAACTGAGGAGACAGAAGATTCCTAATGGAAAATTATATCAGAAAACACTTATCATTACGTTTGTGAATCTCAACATAACAGTAGATTAATTTTCAGTCGTATTTGTGAATTTTAAAGATAATGAAATGAAAGAACTCACCAAAGATTATCATTAGTGGTTTATTAATTAAGTACATGGTTAAGTACAGTAAGTGGTTACATAACTTTGTGAATAGGTACGCTAATTATTATATTATTAATTGGATTAAAGAAACATAATATGTACCTGAAGTGAAGAGAAAGAATTTTATTTGTAACTGATCCAGGCATGAGAAAACGAACGGAATTTGTAAGGGGCAATCGGCCTGTTTTCCAGAGATATTGATTTGTTCCGAATATTTAAATATTCGAATATTTTGAATTGATATGTAGCTGATGTTATTAAGTAGCTACAGTACCAACCCAAACACCCGACAGGTGGTGTAGATAGTTAGTAGGTACCAACATGACGACGTGCGTAATACCAATAATATTTTTTAGCTTACAAAATTTAAGTATTATTTTGTTGGCAATGATTTTTTTTTTAAGGTGGGAGAATATATCAAACGGACCGCCCGTTTCTGCACAGAGTCGAGGGTATTTTTCAAGTATTTTGGAGCTCCAGACCAGAGGTGGCTGCCAAATTCAACCGTGGGGCGCACTTGCGATTTGTACAGGGTTAGCAGTTGTGTACTACTAAAGTATCTGCGGGCCCTGTACAGTACGCCCAGTTTTTGATGATGTTACAGACTTGTTAGTAAAGTGATAGAAATTACGAGCAGATGCTCTTTAATACCTGTTTAATACCCTATTTTAATACCTGTTGCTGGATTGGCTGATAAAACGAAATAATACCGTCCCCAAAAACAATATTTAGATAAAACCATGGAGGCTGTATACCTACAGTATATACGGTAAGTAAGATCCAATCCCACCGAAAAACCTAATCGTTCCTTGAAGTTATGTTTTTGAATCTATTATTTCGTAATGGAGTAAGTCCCGTCGCGATTGGTCGGTTTACGAAAACCAGAACTCGATAAATAATAATATCGATCGTTCGACATGCCAACACTATAATTATTATAGAGATAGAACATCCCGCTTCAACTTGTAAGGAAACCATTTTGGTTAAAATCATTCTCAGGCCTATGCTTATGATAAAAATGGACAAGCATCAAGTATCCTAAGTCAGGCTTTGATTTATTCAACTACAAAATAAATGATATCGTTATATCATACAGACAAGTAACCAAATAAAATATGAACATTAAAAATGTGCAAATAACGTTGAAAATGCTGTTTTTTTTTTAATGCATCATTATTTTGTTTGGTTTATGAGGTGTACCTTTGAATAAATTTCGTCTTAAAAAACAATGTCGTTACCACGACAATAACACAAGTTGTTAGTGCCGGTTTTTACCGCCGTTTTTGAGCTGATAAAGATGGTGACTTTTATTGCGTTATAAACATGATAGCAAGAGTCTACTCTGGATCAGTATAACAAGTGCTTCATTACTCATTACTTCATTACATTATCTCTCAAACAAATGATAGGAGCACTTCACTTCAGAAGCGCTTTCTATTATGACTTCAATTTATTGTGTTTAGTCAACTAAATGCTTTACGCCGAGTGCGAACACATACTACTGCGTTTTGGTGATTTTTGCGCTAATAAATGCGTGTAAATAAAATAGTTTAAGGAGTGTATCTCAGTTGTAATTTATTACATTGTGATCGTGTGAATATTAAACTGTTTTTCAGTGTTGTAAAGTTAAGTGCACGTATGTGCTTGTTGTTCTAAGTTCTAAGGAGTGGTTATTCAAAAATCTAAAATTCCAAGTTGGTATAATATATGTTCATAAAATTAGCATTTTAATCTTCACGCCTGATTGAGTTGTCAGTATAATAGTGTTGTTGTTTAACTACGTCTTGTTAAGTACCCGAGGTGGATTGTTGAAATCATTGGTTTTCGAATAGTCAGTATTTTTCAGTAAGATAGGAATGTACAGATTACTTAAAAGAAAAAATCCTTTCGAAAACACTTGAAATAAAACGTATCTACTTGAGACTATCATAAAAACAGCAACAACAAGCTAGTTATCTCTTATGCACCTCTTCCCATCCACAATTATGCACACTACTTGCAGCAAGTGCACTGCCGTCATAAACCAAAAGATAGCCAGGAATTTCAAGAGTCATATCTGTTTATTTTATTATAATAGATGAAATATTTTTAATATAATATGTGAAAAAAAAGGTCTCGAATATTAGAATGTATCCTGTTGCTGCCAGAATGCGATATTACCTTCTTGTAGCTGGCGCAGATAGGTGTGGTCTTTGATTATCGTTCGGCTTCCATGATGGTTGTGTTGATTTATTTGATCCGGCTCGAAGGACCATTTAGAAGGAAGTAATATCGCATTCTGGCAGCAACACGACCCTTGCAAATTCCTAGCTGCTGTTTTGCTTATGACGACAATATTACAGGCCACGTGCACTGATTTTTATTTTGAAAATATTCTTTAAATTATTTTAGGGAATTTCGGAACATTTTATTTTTCTTCTACGAAGAAAAATACAATTTTGAGACCACTTCCCTGACTTCTCTACATTAGTAATTTGACAAACAAATAGTACAAACATCTAAACAAACACAGCAGTTCAAGCTGGTAAAAATAGTTTTGACAACATGTTTAGAACTTGTACATATTCGGGTTCTTAGTCAATAACATACTTTATTTATGTGTTTGGCTTTAGACGTAGATAATTAGAAACAGAATAATAATACCATAATATTTTTTAAGTTTGTTTGTTTGTTTGCTTGTTTAATGGTGTAATAATAGCCGTTATTGTTTATGATATAAAAAGAATTGAGGGAATCTACTGAGGGATAGATTTGCCGAAAAAATACCACTGTCCTAACAATGACACCAAAGAGTTAATAAAAAATATCCAGACACTTAAAAAAATCTGCAATTCTTTTGGAATGAATCAGTATTTGTACAGGCTCCCAATAATCCTTGTGTGTTAACCCAACCAATTGGTTAAATCCGTTCAAAGATTAAACATTAATGAGCGTCGACCATAAAAAAAAACATAATTCGTGATAAATAATATACACAAAAACCAGTGTCCTCCTGTTTGGCAAAAAGCGGTTGCTGCCAAATCAACCTGATAACATTTTTATGACGAGGTAATAAAAATGTACAAACGTTATTCGTACCTGCTCAAAACTACTGCGGCATTAAAATGCTGACGACTCATTCACAAATATTTTTCCGTGAAGGTTTTCGATATTCAGAGCTTTTTTCCTCGTAAGTCACGTAGGTGCACATCTTACTTACTTGGTTAACGAGGTGCAGCAATTTGTTTAATAGAAATGTGACTTGGATTGCATTCAAGCAATTTCTTTGGTAGAAATGTGACTTGGATTGCATTCAAGCAATTTGTTTGATAGAAAAGTGACTTGGATTGCCTTCAAGGATTTGAGTATCTAGAATTTATCTAAACTACGTTGTGAAACGTTAAACGTTGTGCTTCTAGTATCGCCCTGGTAAAAGACCACCATTTAGAATTAAATGGGTGCTTGAAATGCCTTCAGCTATGTTTGGTGACCAGATCTTAATAGTCAGGTACTTCCCGGCTTCTCTTCCCTATCTCCTCCCCCTCCCCACTACATTCAGTCTCACAACATACCCCATTTAAATGTTTGTGAAAGCATACTAGATCGATTAAATTTTAAAGTTGAATGTGAGTGTACATTTTCCTTAGATTTTTAAAAAAAGTTCAAGAAACAATTAACACTTCAAAGTTCGTACGTTTGTAAAAGAAACGTAAATAATATACACAACTATAAATTGGTGATCAGACAACTCAACAAAGTGGAACTTCATCGCTTTGAATTTTCAAAGGGTTCTTGAAATGCCGCTGTGTTGAATTGTCATGGTACCCTATAAATTGCATAATTTTCAATAAAGAGGCGCGCATTTAAATTAGGTGAGGTGGACTTTTCATAATTTGTTTCACTGCAAATGTAGCTCTTGGACAATAAAAAATAACTAATTAAAAGCAGGGCTCCTGAGGTGATTTTTTTTTACCAAAACGGCTACACAAAACATACAATTAGTTTTATGATTAAGTTTCTAAAAACATGTAGTACTTTGTCGTCACATCGAATAATATTCTTATGTAGATATTAAGATTTGCAACCGGTGTGAACTGAGCGTAATTTGGTAAACACCGGTAAGAACTCCCCAAGATAAGAATTCACCAGAAATCACTTTTATTCCAACGAACCTTGAAATCTATTATTTGTTTCAGGTGTAGTCATAAAAGTACTAATATTTACACACCCCAATAATTTTTCACTAATTTTGAATTTCCCAAACCTTGACACATTTTATTTCGGCATGTTCAACATCACGTAAACTTTGTAGACAATCACTTTTTGGTTGATAAAGTTAAACGTGTTTGCATAAATTTTAAAATTTGCGTATCATTTATGTTAGGTACATAGGTTATGTATTATGAAGATTAGACAATGCGTTTATTTAGCAAAATGTGTCATGGACCTCTGAAGTCTGTGGAACTGTCTGCATTGCCTTCAGATTCCGATAGTGTTATTATTTTAACTCGGTACCTACTCTTATTCAGATTCACCATTAGATTCTTAAACTCTAACTATTCATAACTCTTCAGGTTATTAAACAATAACTATTTGTAACCGAGTTCAGATGTAAAAACTTTAACTAGGCACTCGTCACGTTTAGATGTTTAAACTTTTAACTACTGATCACCCTCTTAATTTTAAACTTATTACATTCAACTCATTTAATTTTTAAACATGATGGTATTACATTTGAATGTTATTAGCATTAGATTTGAATTAAGACCATGAGGTGAAGTATTGACATTGCACAACCTCCCCATCCCACAATACCATATGTAGCAACTCATTGAAAAAGTGCAAAGTAATCACATCTTTGTGTTTGTAGGTTAAGGATAGATCTGAGAGAGTAGAAAATGATGTGCGAAGCCTTTTTGTTGTAGTAACTTAAAGCAGACAAGAGTGGAGAGGCTCCGAAGCACCACCGCACGAAGAGGAGACCGATTATTAATCATAACCCCACGTTTTTAAAACTACTTGATCCCATTTAGTAATTTAATAAAATGAGCGTTGAGTAATGAATTGTTTAGTTATATTACATGGGTTGACACTTGACACCTCTCATTACTAAATATTATTGTTATTATCAGGCGACTTATCAACATTTCAATTGGGCAACACTTATCTTACAAGTATTATAATTAAACTACATTCCAGTGATCAATAACCGCTTAATTTATGTTGCCACAATTTCATTATCGTTAATGTCAGCCAGTCAACCATGCACATATTCCAACAATGTAGGTAGAGTAGAAACACAAATATTTTTTGTACTATTTTTGTTGGCAAACAAGATAAAACGGATTAGCCTCAAGAATTGAATAAAACAATTAATTTTCAAGGTTTGTAAAAATACGTACTAAAGGATGCTAAAAATAATATGTGTATCATAAATGGTATTGTACGCTGTACAGGGTGCGCCAGCATAACTTCCTTTTTTCAAAACTTAATAAAACCAATTTATGAAAAAGAATTTTTTTATTTGTTTTTTGTAATGTAGGCAAGTACCTAAAATTTCGTTTTACTTAGTTTTTGAAGATCAAATCAGTTTTGTGTTCCTTATAGAATGTATTCAAAATCGACTTCAGAGGAGGGCTGAGAAATTTTCCGTACCCGGGAGAATTACTCTTTGCCACCATTCCCCTATCATTTATTCCTTCTCGACATCGTCCCCCATTCTCCATACACTGAGTAATCCGATTTCTGGCGTTTGTCATAACTCATGCCAGCGAATCAGGCGTTATCCTGGCAATTTCTTCTTGGATGTTGGTCTTCAAATCTTGAGGGGTCCTTTGACGGTTCACATAAACACGGGATTTCAAAAAACCCCATGGAAAAAAATCGCAAGGGGACAAATCGGGAGAGCTATCCGGCCACTCCAAATCGCCTCTAATTGAGATGAGGCGCCCTGGGAACAAAACATGATCACAGAACATCCTTTCGAAAAGTAGGCCTCAACGGCAAACGCATGTTCCTCACTGTTTCAACGCATGATGGCGACTAAACTGTGTCGGGACAAAACTTTATAGTTCCGCCTCTCGAACGAGATCACTAGCGCTCCGCTACGACATCAACCGACTGAATGGCGCGCATTTAAAAAAATAAGTTATGCTGCCGCATCCTGTAATTAATAATAGGGGAAAAGTGGAAAAAAGTCATTCTTCCGGGTAGCGGAAATTTCTCAGCCCTCCTCTGAAGTCGATTTTGAATACATTCTACAAGGAACACAAAACTTTACTAAAATATATTATTTTAATTTAAAGTGGTTAAATTATACTGTTTTGTTAATATTATTGTTTCGCATTCAGTTTCAAAATCGTTTTCAAATTTGTTGATTTGGTATGTTTCGTCCAAAGATATTAGAATATTCTCTAGGTGGCATTCTATTCATATAAATTAACACTGTTTAGAGCGTTGGAAGAAAATGCACAAACAATTTACCACGCTTTCGCTAAAAAAAAATCATAAATTAAAATAAAAAGTCTTTCAAACATTAAGCAAAGCAGTTGAGTTAGATAAATATACACTAATATCAGCAGAGCAACGATTTAGCGTTCCTTTGAGAGCCAAATTTCTTTATAAGAACCCTGTTTTTAGAAGTTGGTTAAAACTAGGTATACTGAATTTAAACTGTGTATGTGTATAACAGTTAGTTGCTTTCAATTCATATTCTTCTGCCATACATGCTACAATATGTCACGAGTCACTAAGCTAAAAAAACACGATGAAATATGGCCTAATCTTATCGTATAATTTATTCCGATTTCTACGACTGTTCGATCTTCGGAACAATGAGTCGAGGTTTCCGTCTTATGTCTTTTGGGATATTTAAATAGAAATTTGTCTAAAGAGATACATTATTCATATCATAATGGCATTATTATCAATATGTTATTCACGTAGACAATGTGACGAATTGCAAATACGTGCTTTGCGTTGAGTAATAAATTTTGTTTGCAACAGTTATTGAAATTAGCTGTACCTCTCAGGACTTGTGTGTTTTAACAACATTTCAATGTGGTACCGTAATTATGTTAATATCTCTTGGCAGTATCTTGCTGGAAATTGCATTTAAGCGAGGAAAGCCCTTACAACTATTGCAGTTATTGTTAATGCAGTCACGAATGGAAAAATAATAAATCCAGTTGAATGTACACATACCATAAATAGTCACCTAACCGACTTACGTATAAATTAGTCAAACGCATTATGCTAAGTTTTTATTGGTCTTTTCCCTAATAATAGTAAAGCACTCTTGAGATTTTTCATAAAACCAAAGTAATTGTTTTCTTATTATCATTAAAATCGTCACACAATTGTTGTGGGTACACAATCGACCAAGTATTTACACCCAGAATTTCGACCCTCGATGATTTTTGTCAGAAACAATTTTGGCGTAAATGTATTTAGTAGGCAACAATTCGAGTCGCTAACCCGTTTCTAATTGTGTCTTTTCTTTGCAAACACATGCTAATTTTTTGCATAAATTCACACCTGACAAATTTAAACACACATTTTACAACTCTATCGCTCGTAATTACCCAATAAATTAAAACATGACATGAAATATTTTCCAATGCATATTGATTTACTGGTTTTAAACTTTGCAAGTTGATTGTATGCATCAGAGTTTCACAAACTTATTTGGTTAACCGCTCATTATCCATTTCCACTTTAGGTAAAGGTTTTTTTCTACCCCTCCCCCCCCCACACTAACGGTTCTTAAGTAAAATGTTCACAACAGTGTCTGATTGTGCACACCTCACTGAGTTTACCGAATTTACAAGTTAGATGCATCTTCCATGCCGATTTGCAACAAAAAGCTTTCAGCCACGTTTTAAAACACCTTTGCGGCAACGACGTTTCATTCTAGGCCATTTAACACCAGCGCTATCTTTCTTGCACTGCCGGACGTAATATATCGCCATTTTATCATTTGATCGAAATCGAATAATGGTGGTGATAAAAATTAAATTTAAATTCATTAAATTTAAATTAATATTCTTTGCTTAAATTTGAAATTTAAGCAAGGAATGGCCGGATTTGTGGATCACGATACACGTCCACGTAGTACTTCTTCTATTCTTATTTATTCTGTGTTTGAATTCCTGGTGACGGAGGTATTTTATCTGTTGCTTTAGAATTTGGGTAAATGTATTATATATATTCAGTTATTTACCGTCATTGTCGACAAGGAAAGCAACTACACTGGCGCTTCTAGCGGGCAGAGTTGCCAGCCAAAACAAGTAAATACTGCCAACATTTTACAGGAGTTGAGCGCACTGTTAATATTCTAAGATATTTGGTAAAGTATAGAATATGTTAAAAAATACGTCTAGCAAATTTCTTCAGCGCATTTTTATTTGCCACCTTCTCTAGCTGCGCATAAATTCCACTAGCTGCCCATCAAAGTCCCTCTGGAAACTAGCCAACGGCGATATTCCTAACATTGAAAACCACTGCTCATAGGGAGACGGTTGACTCTCAACAAGCTTTGCATATACATTTTCCATCAGTTCCATTACTTCGGCACGAGTAAGTCCGGTTAAAGCCAGCTTAGGCGCTTCCATATATTGTGAAATTAAATCTTATACATAAATTGTGAACCGATTGCAAAACATTTACCGTTTGCATTTCTCACTTGGGACATGTAATGGTTGTCGCCGGCTTAGCCTGTTCAATGAAGCATTAAAATTCATGCGACCAGTTTCTAATGCTTTGGATTTGCACTGATTTATGCAGAATGCTTTCAGGCCTCCAAGGAGAACTATATTTAAATTGCTACAGCCATTATCAGAGAGATACTGATCGTTAATTTATGTGAGAGGTTGCGTTTATCTAATGAATTTAAACTTACTTCTTCTATAATCTCTTTCTAACCACTAATTCTATCTAACAAGAATGATTTCGGTTTACGTATGGTAGTATCAGCTTTCTACATATATGGATATATTAGATAACTGCTAGATTTATTTCCTTGATGTGTACAAGAAATCATATTTCTTCTCATATCGTATACTTCAATAAATATTTACTCTTTTTTCGAAACAATTATGTAATGGAAATCACGATAGAAATAAAAATTTGTGCGTTAACTTATATTTGGTTTACTGACAGATACAGTGCGCACTCAAATGGTCTTTAGAGGGGTGTAAAAAAATACCGTTTTGTAGTTAAAATTGTTATTTACTTTATTTTTTAATAAATTTGGTACAAAAAACAATAGGTAAACAGAAATAAGTTCTGGTATGGCATGGATATATTATATGAATAAGTATAAGTACCTATTTTTGCTGCCAAACAGGTGTGAATCGGCCAGCCAACGTTAGTTTTTAACTAGACAGATGGATGTTCTAAGAAATTATGCTGTGCAAAATTACAGTTTCTTTCGTATATTAAAATATATATTTTTTAATTGGCACATAATATCAATTTGTAAAGACTTTTCCTTGTATGTTTGATAGTGCCTATCTACCTACATTTAGAAGGTTTATCCAAAGTGTAAAATTACACAAAAATAGATTAGAGAAAAAGAGGAAAATAAAGCGACTAGAAAAGTACTTGTGATAAATTTATCAGAAAATATTTTTCAACTATTTTTCTGAATCTGTCCTGCCTAAATCTATTTATTATCCATTTAGCTCTTTTTTGATCCAACGGATTTTCTTTAACTATTAAGATGTCTCGAAAAAGTTTTAATCTACACAAATATAAATATGGGCTTCAAAATGGATTAAAAAAATGAAATCGCAAGGCTGGGAAAAACACGCACTGCTATAAGAAGTCGTTTTCGACAGCTTTAAGCAGTTACTGCAAAATACACAGCGGTTCGTTTATAAAAAGCAATCGAAAACGAGGAAATGCAATGCAGGCAGAAAAGCTTTTTGCTATCGACTGCATTTCCTAGCCGAACTCTGTTGACTGTTGAATGGTTGAATGCTGAGCATATTATGACAACATTTAAAACTTTTCTTGATAAGTCATCAAAACGTTTACACCATGTGGTCTGCGTTATGCTAACTTTTGTAGCTTTCTTCTTATCTGTTATCTGCGGAAGTCGGAATAACATGACAACTATCTTATGATGAAGTTCTTAGAATGGAACAATTTCCTGTTGACCCTTTTATCTCCTCGAAGACGTCCACTGATTGCTGGTCAGTGAAGCGTCAAATAATTCCATACCACAAAGTATCGAGTGTCTTGCGCGTGTCGGCGCAACCTCGACCGTTTAATATCCACAGGGGCAGTCGGTTTTTTAAGAGCAGCCGTTTAAATCACAAAGAGTATCTGCATATACTGTTTTGAATTTCCGCACGGATAAGCTCTTCTATAATTCAATTATATGTGGTTAACTAAAGAAGCTAATATAAACAATTTGATCTTTAATGGACGAATGGTGTATTAAAGTCATGCATGCATGTCTTATCTTCAATAAAAAATATCTTAGTATTTCGGTATGTGAACAGCTTAGATATAAAATGCCAGTAAACACTAGTTTGATCTTATAATTTTTGTTAATTAAATGAATATTTGAAAGCTTGATTCCTTGAGATGGAAAGATGTTGCAGGCCGAAACAGTGGTTGATATAATTTTCTTGATGAAGCTCACCAATGTAGAATTTTTACTATTTCGAAAAGCTAAATGTGAACCTTTACCAATTGTACATAGCACTTAATGTACAATTTGTTACAATGTGGAGGAATTATAATAATATACAAGATAAGTGTGCGCGTGAATTACTATAAATTCGTGAATGCCTCAAAGTGAGAACACGAGAACTTGAACCGAAATGTTCATTGTTGTTGTGCGCGAGATAAGCACGTGCATGAATAACACCCCATAGTGATAAGTTGTGTCCAGTTTTACAAGTATATTAATGTATTTGTTTTCCTTGTTGCAGTCGTGATGCGGCTGGTCGTGCTGTGGTCCGTGCTCGCGGTGTGTCTGGCCGCGCCCGAACACGCGCCCGCGGCAGGACTGACAGGATTGACAGGATTGGCAGGGCAGACAGTACAGTCAGAACAGGCATGGCTGGCAGGACTGTCAGGACTGACAGGGCTGGCGAGGCGCTCGGCGCGCTCTGTCGCGCTCAGCATAGGTGCGGGCGAGTGCGCCGAGGCGCGCCTGCGGTGCGCTTACCGCACGGGCTGCGGCGCTGCGCTCACCAACTACCTGCTGTGGTGCTCGGACGTCGTGCACGGCGCGCCCGGATGCCCGGAGCCGTGCCAGCATGCGCTCATCGCGCTCACCAGCACGGAGGAGGGGAAGAATCTAATGAATGTAAGTACATATAATAAAAAAAAACAACTACATGAAATATCTCTTTGCTCAAGGTGCAGTTGAACTTTTTTTATTGAATGCTTTAAAAAAAACAGTTATTCTGAGGTCTACATATTACAATAATATTGTTATATTGTTCTTCTATGGTAATTTGATCCTCTACTGTAAAATAAACAAAGTAAATAGAGTCGATCTAATATAAATTAAGTAAGAAGTAGATATAATATAAAGTAAATAAAGAGTCATCATCATCATCACTCTTGGCTCTACAACTCCTGGTGGGTCTTGGCCTCCTCAAGAGTCTTCCTCCACTCATCTCGGTTTTGTGCCAACTCTCCTGGAGTTTCGAAGCTCCAGGTAGATATGTCTTTGAGGACGTTGTCGCTCCATCTTAATATTGGCCTTCCGAGGCTCCTTCGCCCTTTCGGTCTTGAATTCAGCAGAGACTTTGGTGTTTGATGCACGGTCATTCTCTCCACACCACCAAAGTCTCCCAGTTTTATAAATTTTGTGACGTTTTGCTCCTTAAACAGAGTATAGAGCTCATTGTTGTAACGTCTGCGACAAAATTCATTTTGTAGAACCGGTCCGAAGATACCCCTCAAAATTTTCCTTTAAAAACGTCCAGTGCCCACTCGTTCCTCTTAGTTAGTACGTCTCAGCTGCATACGTGAGCATTGGTCTTATAGGTAAATAAAGAGTAGTACTAATTAAAATCAATAGACACTATATCTAATTTAAAGTAAATAAAGAGTAGTTAACGTGAAGTAAATAAAGAGTAGATCTAATACGAAATAAATAGAGAGTAGAACTAATAATATGAAGTAAATAAAGGGAAGGTTTTTTTAGGGTGTTGCTTCTGTTAATTGTGTTTTTGGTTCGCGTATAAGTTATTCTTTATTTTCCATTTTTTATAATGGTATTCCCACTCACCACACTGATCCAAAAAATGGTCCAAAATATGGTCCAAAATAAGAAGAAATTCAAGGAAAAGCTGTGTGCACGTCTGTACGTGACGTTGATTTTTGACACAATACATATTTCAAAATAGCCGCTCAACTCTCAACGTTCCTCAAATTCCCACTCTTCAGTTATTTGTTTAATTTTTTAAAATTGCATTTAATTTATTTTTTTAAAGAAAATGTATCAATAAATCTTGCTTGCATCCTGAAAAAAACTTATGAAATTTATTTTCAGTATTTCACAGACGTATTTTATTCTTTATTTTATTTTGTATTTTATGTACATGTGCCAAAAAATCTTGCGTACTTGCATAAAACTTGCGCCGGTTGGAAACGACATCCATAATTGTGGTACATAATTGAAAAAAAAAAACAATTCACTACTTAATTTCACTAGTTGCCTCCAGACGGGCCGCACAACGCACATATGCCTCTCCCAACTAGCAAATTTACATTTAAGAGAAGGCCCGAAACACTACTACAGTCACTATTGATTTCGTACACTTTATTTTGACCTTTTGATTGTTTAATTATTTACCTACTGGTTGGGAGGAAACTATTCGAGTGTATTATACAACATCAACGTGTGTTCAGTTAGCAAGGTCGTTCGACCACTCGTAGTTTTTTTCGTAGATTTTTAGAAACAGGTTTTAATCTTCAATGGTAACTCGTTTAGTGAACGAATGAATCTGGATCACATTTTAATACATCAGCACATTAATTAATAGTTTATTTTTGTTGACAGTGCGAATGCAACGACGACTACTGCCAGGAGACCAAGCAGAGAGTGGAGGTCTGCCGTCCACAGGTGTTAAGGGCTTCAATGAACGAGACGGTCTCCTGCAGGGTGTCACAGCTCATCTGCGCTGCAGATTCTCTTTGTTCCACGGCTCTCGACTACTACAGGAGATTCTGCAGGTCCATGTTCCACGGAAGAAAGTGCTCCCATCGCTGTCTCAACTCAATAGACATCTTGAGAAGACAAGACAAAGCCGCGAAACTCAGCACTTGCAAGTGTGACGGCTTCGAAGACTATGACTGCCCAAAAGTGCAAACCAACATGGCAAGACTCTGTTTTCATAAGACCAAGCAGATGCCTGACGATAGAGAGAGTACAACGATCAGGGAAGACCTCAGAACTAACGAAGTGAGTGCTGCAGTAAGTGTTGAGGCATCCCTCGCAGTATTATCAGTGTTACTAGTGCTCAGCAAATTTACCGACCCAGACTGATGTCGCTAATCTAATTAGGTAATAGACTGATTTTTAAATTAAAAGCATACTTTTTGTACAATAAAATAAATAAATCATAATAATATATGAATTATCCGCATTATAGTCCTGCCGTTAAGAGCTACGTTAAGACACTGTACATTGTAAAATGTTACGGTAATGCGCGTTTTAATCCTGCGAAAAAATATCCTTGACAAAATATCATACGGACAAATCATCCCCCAACAAAATATCTTCTAAAACTTAACCTAACCTAACAAAAAAATGGGACGAAAATAATACAGACATCCTGTAGAGGCAATAAATTATTGTTCAAAAATAGTAAAATGGTTAAAAAATAATACAGATAACAATAATTT
Source organism: Glyphotaelius pellucidus (assembly GCA_936435175.1). Classification (NCBI taxonomy): domain Eukaryota; kingdom Metazoa; phylum Arthropoda; class Insecta; order Trichoptera; family Limnephilidae; genus Glyphotaelius; species Glyphotaelius pellucidus. The sequence goes on from OW386553.1 coordinate 13,034,140, forward strand.
ATTGTCTTTACAGGATGTCTGTATTATTTTTGTCCCATTTTTTTGTTTGATTAGGTTAGGTTAGGTTTAAGTAGATATTTTGTCGGGGTTTATTTGTCGCGGGATGAAAAGTCGCGGAACCAAAGGTTACATGCGTCAGTTATTTGTTACAACGAAGCTATAACGGTACGGCTACAAGCGGGAACAAAAAAAACTTGCTATAGTTTTATAATTTAATCGAGTTTCACGCATATGAAAGAAAGTATTACGGTATTTAGTAATGTAAATATTAATTTATCGATGTATTATGTAAGGATTTCGTACAAACATTAACTTTTAAGTTGTATATTACTAGATTATTTTGCCTAGGGTCATAATATTTATGAGTTAAATGTTGAATGGGTTATCACCACAGTGTACCAAAGTGAGATTATTAACTTTTAGGGTAGAATTAGATCGAAAGAACGGACAAGACGAGAAAAATTATTATTGTGTAAATACCTGAAGTCTGGCTTCCGTTGTACTCATTAGATACATTTTATTTATATGTAGATATACATGCGATTTTAGTATTTATTGGTGGTGATACATATAGAATCTTTTTAACTTTAAAAATCTAGTATGTAAGTTATACTCTAAGTACAAAATCAAGTTAGTTCAACATTATAATCTACTGTTTAATTTTGTCCGTGAAAGGAGAATGGGATGAGTCAAAATTAGCTCTGAAGAACACCACTTTTCTTGCCGTTTTTTTTAATCCAAATTGTAAGTAATCTTATCACTATGTAAGTTCTTTGCTACAATACAGCAGGTACCTATAGATTTTTTTTTATTATTGTCGAGGGGTAAGGTTCTTGACTCTCCATACGAAGGTCGCGGGATCGAATCACAGCGCCCAAAATAAATTTTATTTGATTAATTTGTATTATTTCACAATTAATTAATTTAAAAATTATATAAAGTATATTTGCGGCACATTTCAGAGTGAAGGTACTCTCAGTATCGTCCTGGTGTAAGACCACCATTCAGAATTCAGGATTGAAACGTTGCTTAAAATAGTTTTATTTAGCCGGATTTGGTGACCAAATTTGAGTTAGCCAGGCACTTTCCCATCTTCCTCTCCCCACATCCCCTTCAGCCTCACAACTTACCCCAATTGGGGATGCCGTAGTCTCACTGGTTCCAGACGGGAGCAGCTGAGACTCTTGGGAGGTATTCTATAAAAAGCGTTTAGTTTATATGTTTATTAAGCATCTATTTTCGACTAATTCTCTTCATCCTTTCTTAAAAAATGGGGTAACGTGGCATAAATTTTAGATTTTAAAAAAATAATTTTTAGTATTCGAAAAATAATATCATTTTTCTTTTCTAGCGAAATGTTTAGAGGCTATTATAATTTTTACCCTTTTCTCCATCATAACGAAATAAAAAGATCAGAATAAATAAATACATTCCCTTAAAAAGTAAATTTATTAGTAGGTATGTAATGATTCGTGAATGACACATCGGTGGTTGATTTGAAAACCGTTACAACTCAAAATATTCAAAAACTTAAATTTCTGTCCCATGAACAATGTTCAAATGTTTAATGTTCTTTTATCCAGTTTAATATTATAATGTTTGTTCTGAAATAGTTATTTTGAGGAGTCGCGTTATTAAACCACATTATATGATTAATTTCACTAACTGAACCAAACATTTCAAGTCTTTACTGCATAGTTTGAATTCAACAATCGACATAATGTGGCTACTGACCACCCACTTACTAATTTATCCTGACCAAAGAATTTATTCCGCTTCTCTGTTTGTAAATGCTTTGTACTGTACTTTGACTATTAATTTATTGAAAAATAATGTAAATATTGTATTTTTTCTGATCGAAATACTCAACGACGTATAATAAAGGAAACATAATATGATTTTAGATAATGCAATTCTAATTTAATAAATTATGAATATTAAAACGTATATGATATAAATTATTAATTTTGTTGGTTTTTTACTCGGCTAAAAATGTTAAATATTAAAATAATTGAGATTTTTGATAAATATTTGTACAAGATGTTTTATGAATGTATTCAGTTATTATGTCACATCAACATATCATTTAGGGTTAGTTATTTATGTTTTAAATAAGATTGTGTTGTACCTTATGAAAATGTATATAATTTCCTACATACATAATATGTTAGATTTAAGAGCGAAACAAACAAATTTGTTGAATTTATAAACTTTCAGAAAATGTTCAGTTTTCGTTCGAGAACAAAGCTTGCCGAAGTAGAATACATAATTTCGGTTCCTCAAATGATTCTAAGTCCAATGAATTAGTATTAAATTATTATTATTGAAAGAGAAGAAGGACTTGATGATTTTAACCGAAATGTTAATATGATTTTTTTCTTTCCGTTAATTTATGAATTCAACAAACTATTTTCCCTTTATTGACTAGAATGACAACTGACTGTTACTCCGTACGAATTATGATATATTTTTATACAAATACATGGTGTATTTTGATTAATAAATTTACTATTTTATGTTCCTGAAAATACGCAATTTGTTTTTATTTCTTCTTCTTCTCCGTGCGCCCTATTAGATCCCCTCGACTTTGGCGATCACATGGAAAATGTATCTATCTTGCGCTGCCCGGAATAGTTCCTCCACACTTCTAATACCGGTCCAGTCTCGGACATTTCACAGCCAAGACATTTGTCCCCTACCAGGCCCTCGGCGACCCTTTTGATATTAATTGGAGCAAGTGACATTTCTCCCCTAGAAGTGTGGGACCCAGATTTGAAATTTTCCTGACTTTTATTAAAGTGCACAGTTCTCTATCTGCTCTAGCCCGCCCGAGAATTTCTGTATTGATGATCATGTCGGTCCATGGGACTTTATTTTTATTTAAAATGAATTAACATCTAATAATAATAATCATTCTCCGATTACTCCCATACTCGTTCGTGTTAGTTGATGTTCATTCATCAACGCATTACATGTATTACGACGAAAAAAAATGTTTTGAAAGCTGTGCGAATTAAGAAGGAAGAATATTTTGAGATAACAACAAAGCTCTTTACAGAAACATACAAAGCGGTTTCGGAGATGAGTTGGAAATCGATTCATAAATCTATCTCGCTTGAACGCCACCCGTCAAGAAGACGAAGAAGAGGCCCCTTACAGTTCCAGCACCAATCAGCTCCGTCTTCAAGTTATAAAAAGATTCTTCGTTTAAAATTCGACTCAATTGTAAACAGATAATTCGTCATTATTTAATTTTTACCTTATGAATAACCAATGAACGGGGAGGTTACTGTTTTTTTCTTCATTTTACTACGTCCCCAGAATGAGATGCCAATAGCTACATTATAATATAATTTCTTCTGAGGGGCTATTGACATCCTTGTCTCTCGCCCAGGTGCCCACACAATTGGAGAACGACTAGGGTGGTCCGCATCCCAATTACAGAACACTCTCGATTATCCGCGGCGATGGTAAATAAATCTTAATCAGAAAAGAGTATTTTTTTTCAAAAACATGCTCGTTTATTGTATAGTTTTTATATGCGTTAAGAACTCGGTGCAATGTTAAAAAAAAACTAATAACATTTTATGAAGCTGAAATGTATTGCTTCCCTACCAAAAAATTAAACAAATTTTTATTCCGTAGGAACTCAATCTTAACGATTCTTAGTTGAAGAACGCGAACGGAATGTATAGATTTATTGTTTCCGAAACCCAGTTATAAATAGCGCTTTACGTGCGTCATTTATATTTTAACCATAACCAATGAATTACAAAAAATAACAATGAAGTGTGCAATGTTGACTTCACCAGGGTCAATGTTGACTTCACCAGGGTCAATGTTGACTGAAAAGTGTAAAAGCTTAGGTTTAGATTACGTTCGTTATTCACCTAATATGGGTTAATTTATTAAATTACACGAAAAATCGTGAGATGCTCTGATTTCTTGATACATGGGTTCCAATTATCATAATGACTAAAATAATTACTATTTTTTTTAAGTGAAAACTTCTTTAGCGCCATTTTGATTTCAAACTCCATGAAACGGAAGCGAGCGACACTAAAAAGAGACAAACACATAGAATTTAGCCTGCGGGAGAATGAGATGGCAATATTTTTTTATTTTTTATTTCACGGGTACCTACTCGGTTCCAATATAATACCATAAATCCACGGTCCCACGCAAGTCTCCTTTAGTCTAGTGGTATAAAGCCCCTGACGAACCTTAGCGGCCAGACATTCAGCGGACCAATGGTTGAATTCTACGAAATCAAAAAAAAATATTGTAAAATCAATATCCAATCTTCAAACCATTCCATAATGAACAGGCAAAGAAAACACAAAAGAAGGCGACATCTAGCGACTCCGAAAAAAAAAACACAAATACTAAGAAGACCAAATATATTGGAAAAGGTGCACTGGAATTCGACGACAAAAATATGGAAAAAATCACCCTTCTCATTGATAAAATAAATGCTTCGTAGTCTCCTCACTATGGTCTACTTTAGTTTTCTGAAGGTTTGTGTGAATTGCACACTCCGTTTTTTTTTTTGTTTTTTTTTTTTATTTTTTAAATAATTAGGCTTTTTAATTTTAATTTAATTCAACAAAATATATTAAAAAAATAGGCCAACAAATCGATTTCAATTTTTAGCAGATCCAACATTGTTCTTCGGGACTGTCAATACGTTTCTCAATGATAATTAATACCTCCCTAAATGAGAATAACTCGTGTTCAGGAAGGGAAAGGTTTACAGGTAGGTGCTTTATCGCGAGAATTCTTGACACAAACAGTTCGAATTTTGAAATGACACTTAAATTCGAAATAAATTTGAGTCTGTTTAACTAGATTTTAGGAAGCAATAACTAACGCACATCACAGTCAACCGATTTAGTACGTTTGGTACAATTATTATGATTTTTCAGCAAAGCACTTTTCATTCAAGTCTCTTCGTTGCCTATGAAGAAGACATGTGTTTTAATAAATAAAAATCTGGTTTCGCAGCCTCCGAGTGTTGACTTGATTTATATAGCTACGACACCAAACGTAATGATGACGCTGGGACGAAGAAAGGTAGAGGAAGGAAGTGGGTCGGCAACAAAACTACAAATAAAGGACTTTATGCCACACAAGACGCCACCGAGGATGCGACAGGTGTTTAAGTCAACCTGGAAATAAGGGATGATGTATTGGTGTTGGTGAAGGCAGTAAGTATTCGTTTAATGTAATATTATTCAAACGTTCATTTCTAAAACCTCTCATTAAACGAATGAGTTTAAGAATGGGCTGATTTAGTTTATTTTGAGCTAAAGGGCAACATTTTTGGCAGTTTTTTAATTGCTAACGGCTGCTCTGTCTTTCTCACACAAAACTTAAATTTGTATTTGAGGACAAAATGCTTGACCACACTCAATAATATATGTTTTTTAAATATAATGCAAATATCTGGTACGGATATGTAATGTTTTATATATTTGTGTTTCAAATTATAAAATATAGGCCATTTTCGTTTTTTACGATTTTAGAGTAGGTAGTAACTGTTGGCAATTATTTGTGGTTTTAGTGATAATCATTTTTAAAAAATTGCCCTTTTGAATGGAGTATAAAAAAAAGGATTTTGGCGAACCGAATTAGTAAATAATAATGTTGAAAAAGAAAACTATTTAACCTTAAGATAAGTGAAAGGTAATGTAGACTCATTTTTAAGATAAAATTAAGGGGATTATTAAGTAATGCAAAATCATCACCGCTTAAAAATAGTTTACATGCTTATACTGCAAATATAACACATTGAAATAATTGAATACATTTTGAGTGGTCTTTTTATAAGTCCAGAAAAAAATAAAATATCAAAATGCATGATTTACGAACTCCTTTAGGATTATGGTTTTATTGTATAATGTGGAAAATTAAATTCTTTAGAAAATGATCGTAAAAAAATTTAATATTTGTGCCTGAGATTCGCAAAATAAAATAAAACCCGCTTTTGGCGATGTTTTTTTCTTGAATAAATCAAAACAGGTGGCCGGTGTTAAACGGGAATTTAAGCCTTATCGCCATTTACATAAGGAGTGTTAATAATGTTAAAATTATTTTTGTATGTATTTATTAACGTAGGTGGTGAGTTATAAAATGAGATGTTTATATTTTTTAACTGTATTAAATAATAAATGAAATAAAATAAAGTACCTATTTTAGTCTCAAATCCAACTAATCCTTCTATCTGAAAATAAGGTTTCCTGATGCTTGAGTAAGATTAAGAAAGAGGCGCTCGGACGACCAGAAGAAGGATTGGTAATAAAGAGCGAACGAACGAAGAAAAGTGTGTAAGAAGAATATGTGACGTAAATGTGAATGGTAGAAGAAGTCGGGGACGCCCGAGGAAGCCATTGAACGATAAAAAAAATCAGATACTTGATTCGGGCCATGTCAAAAGACAAAATAATATAAGAGTATGCATGAGATGCTGAATGTATGTGAATGAGGCAAGGAATGTATGCCAAGGTCGAGTTATTTGGCGGTTCGTCCTCTCTGCCTAGCTTTGCGGGAATGGTTAGTTAGTTCTTTAGTTAGTCAATCACTGACTTGGGTTCGATTCCACAGAAGAAGGGTCAAAAGAAGACAAGAACGATCAAAAGGAGACAAAAAGAGCCAACAAGAGCCATGACTAGACAAGAAGAGCCATGAAGAGCTAAGAAGAGCCAAGAACAGTCAAGAAGAACCAAGAAGAGCCAAGAAGAAACAAGAAGAGACATGAAGAACCAGCAATACCTATGTAGAGCCAACAAGAGCGAAAAGATGCAAGAAGAGTCAAGGCGAGCCAAGATGACCTAAGAAGAGTTAAGAAGAGATAAGAAGAGCCAAGAAGAAACAAGGCGGTCTAAGAAGAACCAAGAAGAGACAAGAAAAAGAAATATATAAAGGAAAAAACATCGCTCAGTCATATCTTCTCTTCCTGCCCATCCTAAATTCCAATATTGACTTATCAGGATGCCATGTATACCGGTCGATTGAACTCCAACCTCCATCCTATCCTCAAAGCACGTGTTCCTAACAAAAGTCCTAACAAATGGGACAGGAGAGCTCCTGGCTGATGTGGACAATAATCGTACCCCCTGGATTCAATTCCACGGTGGGCTTCAGAATTAAATAACACACGACGCGAAATACGGTACGACAATGCTTCACATTGTAATTGGATAATATTATGCAAAAGCTATTGTAACAACAACCGCTTATTTCATCCTACCCAGAAAGGTGACAATGAATACGTCGATTACGTTTTACATTAAACTTTTTAAATTATAGCCTGCAGTGATCATGACATGTGTATTATGTTTTCCCGACTTTCTGCTGCACCTTGAAATGTGAGTTAATAATTATATATCTCGTGATTTGTGAAGCCGAATAGAAATGTTTGGTGTGTAATTATTCTGGCTGTGAATGGTGTGTAGTCTCATTCTATTTGAATCCCACAGCCGCACAATTAGTATTATTTATTGATTAAAAAGCTTACTAATAAAATCGTTTCCTTGTTGGTGTTGTATTGAACTGTTCGAATCTTTGAAAGTTTCTTCTTATGCCAACTTAACGATCTCCAAGTAAATAAAAATATTGTTAATTTTTATTTTAAATTTATGAGTAAAACCTCAAATTGTAATATTTAATTAAATGAAGACAATATAAGCGAAACTCTATCGAAAATCTGAAAACAGAAAAATCAGAAAAAGAAATTGACACCTCTGGGACTCGAACCCAGGACCTCTCGCTTTCCGGGCGAACGCGCTAACCACTGCGCCACGGTGTCGATATCCAATTCGGTCATTTTTAACTGTATCATACTTCGAGTAAGAACCGCCCATACCATCTTCATTTTTCTTAACGCATATTCTATTTTTCTACCTTTATGAATGATTGCAAGATTCAAACCCGAACCAAATGCAATCTAGATAGTGTCTGGATAAGTTTTATCCATTTTATTTAATGTGCGACATCTATTGACTTATCTGCAAGTCTAGGATGAATATTTTTAATTTTTATTTTAACTTTATGAGTAAAACCTCAAATTGTGATATTTAATTAAAAAAGTCGGGTTTGAATCTTGCAATCATTCATAAAGGTAGCTGCCAATAGAATATGCGTTAAGAAAAATGAAGATGGTATGGGCGGTTCTTACTCGAAGTATGATACAGTTAAAAATGACCGAATTGGATATCGACACCGTGGCGCAGTGGTTAGCGCGTTCGCCCGGAAAGCGAGAGGTCCTGGGTTCGAGTCCCAGAGGTGTCAATATCTTTTTCTGATTTTTCTGTTTTCAGATTTTCGATAGAGTTTCGCTTATATTGTCTTCATTTAATTAAAAAAATATATTGTTGGTTGGTAATAATTATGACCTCCATCGTACAGGCGTTTTCAGAAACATTTACATAATAATATTTATATTGATCGCATTTGAAGTACGTACATCTTTGTATCGTTAGGTATATAGATACCTATTTACTGATTAAAATCTTCATTTCAGAGTGTAGTGTTTAGGAATATGTATGTAGTTTCAATGTCCTTCAACAGATGTAGTTGGTGTCATCTCTGAGGATGCTGTATGGAGGGTCTTTTTAGGGGCTTATGTCGGCCACGAGGGGATTTGTTTTATTCAGGGTCTGTGTGGAGTTAAGGGGCAATCCATAAATTACGTCACACATTAAGGGAGGGGGGAGTAGAAAAGTGTGACATTGTGTGACAAGGGGTATGGGGGGTCATCAGTTCTGTGTCATCACATGTAAACATATAAATTATTAAAACGCAAAATAAATGATGTAAAATAGCAAAATATGTGACGTCACACCAGGCGGGAGGGGGTCTCACAAATGTGACGATGTGTGACAGGGACGGGGGGGGGGGGGGGGTAAAAAATCGTGACGTAATTTATGGATGGATGTGAAAAAAATTCTAAAATACAAAGTAAATTTGTTATTTTTAAATTCATCGCTAATAATGCGGAACTAACATTTGGGGCTCTATTTTTAGTAGGTATATCTAATGTCAAGGTAGACCAATTTAAAAAATAAATATTTGAAAAATGTAACGAAAGCAAATTGAAACGACAAAATCGTGTTTATGAAACACGATTTTGTACAGTTGTAAATGGGTGCAATCTGTCATGTCGGTCTCTTGTCCGGTTACTCTGTGCGTCAAAATACCGTGATTACAACGGATTGTCAAACCGTTAAGGTAGATTGGCACAAAAAACTGTTCTGCAATAATTACCTTTCAGTCTAATTCATAAATATTGTGTTTTTTCGTAGCTTACAATTTGTAATCATAATAATTTATGTGAAATATTTATTTGTCGACGGTTGACGGTTGAGGCTTTTACTTTTCTGCATTTGATTTGAGGAACTCATTTTTAATTTGTTAGTTCTTTTAGACCCAGTGCATATATTTTGGTTTCTGCACGTTTTGTTTTTCTTGGTAAGCGGCAAATTCGGAGATTGCCCAAAATGTTTAAAATCTTGACGGCTGACTATTGGATAAATGATGATTACGTAAGACATAGACATAAATACAACATTTGTTTTTGTTATGGCTAGTTAATAATTACATAAGACTTTTAAATAAATACCTAAAAGTTTGTGTTTCATGCCTTTACTTATTTACAATGTGCGTTAATCTGGTAGGTGCTTATCCGAATGCACAGCAAATGGAATCTACTCTATTTTGGAAGTAAAATAATAAGAAGAATTGTTCTCTGACTATTTATCGTGTTCGATTATTTTTCCTGTCATTGAAAAATTGGCATTCTGAGAGGAAGGATTAAAGTTACATAATGCTTCTTTCATAACATTGTGACACCTGATGGATGAATAATCTGCCACATGGATGGAAGAGGCCGATACTACTGCAGGAAGGCATCTTCTTCAAGTTAGTGAAATTTTTCTTTACACGTTTAGGCAATTCTTGACCATAATATTTGAGACGAGAATGCCGCGAACGTAATTAATTATTTGTTTTATTTCTCAGGGTATAAAGCCCTCCTTTGTTAACGCTATTTAGTGTTTACACGCTCCACCACGTAACATGGCACGACAGAATACTGAGGTACATTATATTAACACTCTGAGCAATTACAAAATTAGGAAGTTTTTTTTGTTCAGCAGTGGTTTTTCGAATTACTTTTTATCTAGCTGCACAGCAAGAGCCTCTAGCTTTGGTTTTTGGTTGCTGATATTTTAACATTAATGCAACTAGCTGTATTTTTCCTCAATAGTTAAGAACACGAACCTACATTAACCCGTCAAACTTAAGACCCACTTCCACATTGTTTCAGCGTGTGATTGATTGATGGAGTAGAGAAACTATCGTTACCGTTAAAAAGCTCCAGTAATAAATAATAATCAGAATCTAGACAACAACTAACAATATCTATTATTATTGCTCCACATTGGCCAAGATATTGGAACGTGATTGTCGATACTGACTTTCACATTCAGCCTGGAGTCAGTGCGTAATACTGTGCACTGGGTTCTGTAGCCGCACGCAATCTCTATTTTATTCCGGTCGATTAATCAAGTATAATGACAAAACGTGATATAGAGTTTAGACGCAATCAAAATACGGAGTTGATCTTTTGTAAGAGATTTTAACGCTTAGAATAAATTAAAAGTGCGAGTGAACTTGGAAGGAAGAGAAATTTTGGTAGTTTCCCCCTTTACAAGCTACAGAAGAATAAATCACACACTCCTTATGCAGATGGCGATAAACCGCCTGATTTGATTTATAAACATTAAACATCGCCAAAATGTATGATTTGCTTTATTTTGTTCAGGCGCAAACAATTAAATGTGTTACGTTCAAAATCTAAATATGTAACTAATTAAGTTCATAATAATAATAATAAAAATATAATATAATACAATGCAATTGCATAGCGTGGATTGACTAGATGATCATTTGTGGAAGAGTGTGTGGAAGGATTAAGTTTTTCCTGTGGGGAAGATTTAACCCGGACATAAAGTCTAGAGAGCAAAATTTATTATTAACTTAATTTGCCACGTTATACAATAAAACCATATTCGAAAAGCTGTGTGTAAATAGAAGATTTTTACACGTCAAAGAATATTTTATAGGCCTAACAGTTTATTTTTTATGGGCTTATAGAAAGACTTTTCGAAGAAAAATCCACAACAGCAGCAAAGGCCAAGAAGTGTTCTAGTCGCAGTATGTAATTAAAGAATCAATAATTATTCTAAGTGATCAAATTTTCAAACCGTAAACACATTATATTGCATTACTTCGCAGTGCATCGCCAAATATTGCAAGTTATTCTTAACTCGGGTAAAAATAAACAAAGTTACGTGCTGTATTCATTTTTAAAGTTTTGTGACAGTTCATCCACCTACAGTTGGCCCCCCGAAGGGATGTGCAGAAAGGTGTAAAGCAGAGGCTCCCAAACTTTTTTCTCGTGGACCACTTTCAAAATTTTACTGGTTTCGGTGGACCCCCTGCTGCAACATTTCTACCATATTCCCAAAACTCGACACGCGTTGTACTGAAAATTGAATATAACGCTGGAGCTGTGGTCTGTCTGGGGGGGGGGGGGGGTAGTAATGTGATATGAGACAAGGGGCGGGATGGGATATGGGCACGGGATAGGTCTCAACATGACAATTTTTCACCGAAATACTAGTAGATATAGGCAGATAGTACCTGCCAACATTGACAGCTAAAGCCAAGCCTGAACTGAATATTGAATGTGCAAGTTTTTACAAGTAACAGTCGCTGACCGCTGACCTTCTTAAAATACACTACTCAAAAAAATTAAGGGAAGGTTTTAAAAAAGGAATTAAAAAAGAAATTAATGCTAAATAAACAAGCTATCTGATCCATATGCCGGCCTTAAAAAAATTTTGCCAGAAATCTGAAAATTAGAATTTTAAAGCTTCAAAATGTTTTTTTTTAAAGTCTCAATATGACCATTTTTCACCAAAATGCAGCCTGCCCAAAATCATCAAAAATTAGGAATTTTTTTTGCTCCCTTAATTTTTTTAAGTAGTTTAATTGTGCCAAGCCAACATTTTTGTTCTTTACTATCGAAACCAGATTTTTTTTTCGTGGACCCCCATTTGCATCTTGTGGACCCCCATTTTTCTCTCAAGCCTTCGTGGACCCCCGTGGAGTCTCCCGTGGACCCCTGGGGGTCCACCTGGACCACTTTGGGAATCACTGGTGTAAAGGGTGAAATTCTAAAGTTTTTTTGCAAAACATTAAAAAAATAAAAGTTGTTGGACAGTTGAAGGCGGAAGTGACCAGTGATACGCTGAACAAAATTGACCAAAGATTTTGAACAAAAAACATTTGAAAAAAAAGAACATCGGAAAAGTCACCGGAGACCAAAATTTTATATACATTTTTTACTCTAAATAATGTCAAGAATCACTGGTTAAAGTTACAACCTTTAACACCTTGATACTGTATATACCAGCGTATAAGTTCAAACAAATCGACTCCGTAAATAAATTCGTTTGATATCCATTACAACATATTCTTATTAAGGTGATCCAATAGTCCAGGGAAAAATCGAAATCGGAATTCACGCCCCTTTGTGGGAGGAGTTTAAAAATACTTGAGAAAAAGCTTTTGGAAAGCTTGGAAAAGGTATTTGAGTTTTTTTTAAGTGTCGATTTCGTAAAGGCTTGTAAAAAACATTAACTACTTTTTTACGCATTGTTTATACTAATAAAACGCAAATTTAAAATTGATTTCACGGAACCATGCGACATGGAGCCTACACTACACGACTGTTCCCCGCCCCGTCCGGGGCAGAAGTAAAAGAAAGTAGGGTGTGGTAAGCCAGTAGTCCTTGGGTAGACGATATAAGGCTTATTTTGAAAATACAAATTCGTCGACTGCCGGCCGTATTGTGAAATAACAAAGCAAAAATGCATATTTATTTTATTTTGTGAATATCGGGCGTAAATATAATTTTTTTTGCGATTATGATAAAAGAAACTAAATTTGCTACAGTAAACAATAAAATCATTTCCGAAAAGGGGTTTATAAGTGGGAGAGTTTGCACTTGAAAGTGTTTTTTTATAGATCTAATACTTTATTTTTTATAGGCTTATTAAAAGACTTATAAAAAAATTACCGATATTTTTAAGCGCCAAGATATGTTCTACACGCAGTATTTAATTGAACCGTCTATAATACTTCTAAGCCACCAAATTTTCAAAACAAAAATACATGATTTTGTATGATTTTACATTATTTCGCTTGACTTCGTCTTAAAGATGTTATTGAAGTCCGTTTTAGTTTTGAAGTCGGTTAAATGATGCAAAAATAATAATTATCATAATTTTGAGGGGCAAGTGTCGGGCCACCCATTTATAAATATTGGTATGCGGCTGTCGTGAAGAACATAGAAAAATAAGAAATAAAAATAATGAAGAAGAGGAGTGTGTTGAGTTTTGACGCACATTTGAGGTTTTAGGATCATAATAGCTCTCCAGGACGGTTTCAGGTCTGGGAACTCGAATAGAGTAATTACGTAATTAGTAATTAGGAGGAAATAGTCATTCCCAGAAGAACATTAACACATATTTCCAGTTTTCTCTCGTGGAGTGGCCCCATCATAATAAACTCAGTGGGTGGGTCGGCGAGTCTAGGCCGAACCATATTCCCAAATTACGGAACCGTGATGACTTTTTAATTGTCACATTTAGGCCTATATTGTGGAATTTTTCAATTAGTTCAGATATAAGCGGCCCGCATCCGTGGGATTATGTTATTAACTTGCTTTTCGCTACTCTAAATAATTATCTTATTAAAATTAAATTCGATAAATTTTAGGCATACCTAATGCCTGAGGATTTTTTAAACCCAGTTTGAATCAATAAAAATGTTGTTAGTTACTTGCCGCTTTTTATCTTATGTACAGGGTGTTACAGAATATACTTGACTGCCGTTATTTGGATTAAAAGATGTAAATGGAAGTTTAGTCTCTGATGGCTTTTTAAAAAGTTTTTTTTTTTTCAAAACCAAACATACGCCCAATCCCTCACCCTGATCCCAACTGTCCATTACATACTGACTTTTATGATGTTTTAATTTGAAAAAATAAAAAAGGTCATCGGAGACCAAAATTTTATTTACATTTTTACTCCAAATTATGTCAAAAATCATCAATAAGTCAAGTGCGCCCTGTATCCCTCTGTATAGTATTTTTTAGAATGTGAGTAAAATTTTAGGGGCCTTAGTAATAGAAGTGATTAAAAATTTGCAAATTGTGGTTGTTAAATTTAAAACACATTCCATTAGTAAGGAGGTTGGTTATCTAAGCCCGGCGGCAATGTCCAAGTTCAAAGACCTACAAATTCGAATTAACATTATTTAATATTAGATTTTTTTTTAAATCCACCATATGATGGGCCACATAGACAGATTTTACTATTGAATTTAAAATTTTTGTTTGAATAGATATTTTTCTACTGAAACAAGGAAAATAATTTGTGACAAAAAATGGAGAATGAATTTGTTATTAAAAAAAATTTATAACTTTTCCATTTACACATTTATTTTATGCATCATAAAGTTACATTTAACAATTTATCAAATTTCCAAGCTAATTTTCATCTTCCGTGAAAGTTCTATTCAAATTCTGTTATTATTTCAGCTCTGTGAATCAATTGGCCCATTGTGACATTATAACAGAAATTTCACTGAATTTGAAAATTAATTTGATGAATTGTTCAAATCCTGTAAAACAAAAGATTTTTAATGAATTAAACCACATTAAAATGGAATTTTGCTTTGAATTAAATTATTCAACTATTAAATAGAAATAATAAAAAGGGAGATTTTATAAATCACCACAACTGATTAGAGAGGGTGATTATTACAAACGACATTTTCAGAAGTGCAAATCGTCACGACACGTCCAGCGTGCAGTTCACACGTGGCAGAAGTGAAATCTTCAGAAAACTAAAGTAGACAAGAGTGGGGAGGGAGCGAAGCACCGCACAAAGAGGAGATCGATTATTCTATCTCATTCTCTCGCAGGTTAAATCTTATAGATGCATGTGTTTGTCGCTTTTTCATTTCACTTCAAAAAAAGCACTTCCCTAGTAATAATGAATGTAGAGAATGATAAACAACATTTCTGGGTTACTACGGAAACATGACCAAGAAAGAAACCGCGTAGCACCTGTATCGGTAGGAAGTCATAACTCCATCGCCCCCTGATTCATCAGTGTCCAGATCATAAAAGACATTTTATGATCTCGACACTGCACTGATCGGGTTTAATTATATTACTTGAGTAACAAATTTAGGATATGCGGCTATTCAAACTGGTCTAACAGAGTTGAACTTTTAAACAGTTTGACGACAGTAGCAATGATTCAACATTTTCATCCTGAATACCTAATACCTACACACATGTTTGTTGTTAAAAATTTTCTACAAATAAATAATGTAATTATTATTTTTGTTAAACTGCATGGGTTTTCTTCGCATTTTTAACTCGAGCTTTGCTCTAAAAAAAGTGTAAAATGAATAAGATAATGTATTTTTAATAGAAAGCTTTATTTAATGTGTAACATGTAATTAATTGTACCGTTATATTTAATAATAACAAATAAAAATTAATACATTCAGTTAATAATAAATCATTTGAGTTTTGATACAAGAACAAAACTTGGCTTGAACCGCAGTGAGAGGAGTGGATTCACACACCTGGACACATTGACCCCCAGATTCTTACCCATCCCTCATACTATTTTTCTTCCCAGAACTTCGTCTCCATTCTTTCTCTATAAAGACTCTCCAAACAGCCTCTCCAAAGATGACACGATTTATGGAGCTAATGTAAAAAAAGAAAGCTATAATAATATACCTCGTAAGTGAATACTTATATGCTTTTATTTTTCTTTTGCTTGTGTTGTTACATTTTCTTTAACAAATTTTAAAACTGTTCTTGCTGACCAATAGGGCGAAGGAGCCTGGGAAGACCAAGATTAAGATGGAGCGACAACGTCCTCAAAGACATATCTACCTTGGAGCTTCTAAACTGGAGAGAGCTGGCACGAAACCGAGATGAGTGGAGGAATACTCTTAAGGAAGCCAAGACCCACCGGGGGCTGTACAGCCAACACTGATGATGTTGTTAAAAATATTTAGACCCGTTTAACAGCATTTCGTCCTTTTCAACTCGGATCTTTTCAAGAATTATTCTTACTCTTTCCAATGTTTAAAAATATCCTTTGCATAGCATTATAGCATTCCTGAGGAAAATTATATGTGTGACGGAAAAATACATCCCGAATTACCTGCTGGCAGTACAGTTGATACAAATCTAATAAAAAATATTTGGGAAACAAAAAACTACCGTTATAATATGCGTAATAATGCCGGCCCTATCACAGCGTTAATGAATTGTGAGAACTCCGGAAGATCAATGACATCTTGGCTGACTGGTTTTGGTTCTGGACGGAGTTTAGACGGTTACATCTATTAACAGTAGCCTTGTAAAGCTGTGTGGCCGATCGCTTAGCAGTAGGGCAGTAAAAAAACCTCAATTTTTTTTAACGTCGCCGGCAGATTGACTTGTTAGAAATATTTGGATATGAGGACTGGTGAAACGTTTGCACGGCAGTTTTAAATTGATATCGTGTTTCAATTTTACTTGGGACGTGATGAAAAATATCTACGATGATTTTTC
Source organism: Glyphotaelius pellucidus (assembly GCA_936435175.1). NCBI lineage: Eukaryota > Metazoa > Arthropoda > Insecta > Trichoptera > Limnephilidae > Glyphotaelius > Glyphotaelius pellucidus. Next base: position 13,050,854 of record OW386553.1, read on the forward strand.
ACACGCTTCCCTCATAATAACGTCACATAATACCGAACCACACACAGCGCAAGCTTCAGACAATAATAGGTGAAACCTAATCTAGCAGCGAAGTGGCCTGTTGTGGTATTCCCACTGTCATTTTTACAACTTAATAAAAATGTTTTCAATTAATTTGCAAACAAAAATTATCATATATAGGGGTAAAGGTGATCACAAAAACGACGCTGAACAAATTATCCGGTTACTATTTTTAGAGTTTTTTTTAAATGAATTAAAACATTAAAAAACTTTCAAGCTGTGTTATGTTTGATCTGATGGATTTATTTTATTACCAAGCTAACATATAATTAAAAGACAAACAACTTTGATTACATCATTTTATTTTGGGGACCGGACAAGTCAACAACGTGCAACTTCATCACCTCCTTTGAAAGGTCATAAGTGATGATAAAAAAAATAAAAAATGATCAAATAGGTTACGTTAGGTTAGGTTATTGGCTCCTTAATTTTTTTTCATAACTTTTCATGACTTTTCAAAGGAGTATGTTTGCAAATGCCACTTTTGTTTAGTTGTTCTGAAACCTCTTTTAAAATTGAATTTACTACATCATCATTTATCTGAAGCAGCAAAAACTCTAAAATGATTTCTATACAATACAATAATTTTGAATTTCTAAATTTGCGTAGCTGTGGAACGATTTTCCGGCCACTGTGTATTTTCCTTCCTACAACATGGTTCTCTTTAAGACCAATGTTCATTCCTTCATTTCATCAAAAAGATCCTTAACACAACATCTCAGATGACATAAGATTGAAAATAATTTCCTTCAGGGCCTCCTGTGTGGAGTTAATGTAAAGAAAACAACTTTATTTTCGCGGTGACAATTCCATTACGAGATTTTTGGAAAATTCCCTTATAAATTCATAAAATAAGTCAAGACATCATGTTGTTCGTTCCATATGCTTCATTCTAAATCTCTGGCGAAGCTAGCATTCTATAAAAAAATATTACAAACATCTGCTTTAAAAATAGTAGATCTTTCAAAATTATCTAATATAGAAATCAGCACATCATCAGCAAGTTACCTCTCAGTCATCGCATTCGAAAAATATCACCCACATTACGGTCTTTAAAAATTTTGAACTAACACGTTCTGCGTTTTGAATTTCTAATAGTCGCCTCGCCGAATCTTTTGAAGAAATCACGTTGGATTTGATCGCCTGATAAACACAATATTAGTGTGCGGGCGACCACCCAACCTAAACTAGTTCGCGGTACTAATTCACACTTGGCATTCGCTCAGTCAGCCTTCTAAACTCTTCCGACGTTTGCCAACGGGGCTTTTTTCACTCACTTAGTCACGTCTTTAGTCTTTACAGATGTCGATAGTGGTGAAACTTGAGATTTTGTAGCATAATGAAATGAACTCTAACCGCGTTGTAGTATCTAGTTTGAAACACGTTTAAAGGTAGCAAATTAAGTCCTTCAGGTCAACTTCACTACTTTGATGTTAGAAAGCTCAATTGAAGGAACAAGATCATAGAGTACAATCATAGGTAACAATATTGTTCTTTCAACATTTTATTTTGGGTTATTTTAATTTTTAATTTTTATTTTTAATCTCCACACAAGCTAACGGTTAAGTCTTAGTCAGGTTAAAAATTGAAATCTAAACAATTGTACTATGTGCAGAAACAATAAATTAACCAAACATTAATTTATTTACTTCTAAAAAATACTAAATTTCTAATTATAACAATATGCAAAATATAAAATGTTATATAATGTTTTTTTCCTAATTATTCTACTACTCCGTTGAGCTCGAGTGGTTGTGGGAGAAGTATTTTTTTTTTAAATTTTTATATGAATACCGCACAAGAGTCCCAACTGCTCCCGTCTGGAGCCAGTGAGACTATGGCATCCCCAATTGGGGTATGTTGTGAGGCTGAAGGTAGTGGGTAGGGGAAGGAGATGGGAAAGAGGAAGGTGGGAAGTACCTGGTAATTCAGATCTGGTCACCAAACATGTCTAAAGCCATTTCAAGCAACGTTTCAATTCTGAATTGTGGTCTTACACCAGGTCGATACTGAGAGTATCTTCATTCATTTTAAATTAATAAATTGTGAAATAACACAAATTAATCAAATAAAATTTATTTGCCACGCCGGGATTCGATCAATATTCGAGTCAAAAGCCTTACCGGTGGATTACGCCGGCCGTCTAAACGTTTCTTTTTACATCCATAAAAAATATATATTTAAAAGGCAATATGCAAAAAACATTCAAAGACTTATTAAACAACTACAAACGTAATTCAACATTCAAGATAACTAAAAACGTAATTCAATATGACTACAAAATTTTAGAAAAATAGTCTTAGAAAAACAACAACAAAAACAAAAGTTTAAAGCCGTATGATAAGTTGACGAAAGTTTTGTGCACGTTCTTCCGAGTCGTTTATGTGGTTGATAAAAAATAAATAGATTCTCATTCATCCTCATTTAAACGTAGTTACGCAGAAAGCAGACGGTCATCAACATATCAAAAAGTCTGCTTTAATAGATTCCCTTGTCTTAACAAATGGATTTCAATCTTTAGAGCACAGGCGTCAGGTTGAAATTTTGTCCTTGTTCTACCGGTAGTTCAATGAAAGATGATCCGAGGAATTAGTTTCATTGATCCCATTGTCAGTCGGGAAACATGCCATTATTTGTCACAATGTCGTTTCCACGACTAGCTCGTCTGTGGAGCGGTTTGCCGGCCTCTGTGTTTCCTCCTTCCTACAACATGGGTTTCTTCAAAACCTGTGTTCACTCCTTCCCCTCTTAAAAAACCCCCTCCACACAGCATCCCAAAAGATGACATAGACAATGAGAGAATTTTTTTTCCTCAAGGCCTCCAAGTAAGAGACATTCTACAGCCACAAAAAAGAACCATTTTTTTTTGTTATACAATTAAACTTTTAAAATTGTACTGCCAGTTTTGTCCTTGTGAGCCGTCAGATGACACCTAGCCCCATTAGAGAACTATTTACTCCTTTTGAAATTTGATAATTTGTTATATTTATCGTACATCTTAATGATACATTATCTATTACAAATCTTAAGTACGTGAAAAATAATAATACGAGTATGATTAATACATATTACCGATTGATATAAGTTACAAGTTATGTGATTTATAATATAAAGCTACAACTGAAGGAGTGTTATAAATAAGAGCCAACCAGGATGGCTCAATAGCCACTTCAATAAGTGAATGTATTTAAATTCAAACCTGTACGAAGTTTTAGTGGTAATAATATTAAAACTTTTTTCCACTTAATTTATTTGTGACCGTAACCGGTTTCAGCTTGTTAAGCCCATCTTTAGACTGGTACAATTGTTTCAACTACGGTTTATACCCATAACATATGGGGAGGGCGTTAAAGGGGGTGGTGAACAAGGATTTTATTAAAATTATATGAATTTTCCCGTATTTGTGGCTAAGTCGTCATTGATGATTGAATTTCTAGCTATTTGGTTATTGCCGGTAGATTGGTTTAATATTTGTTTGGAGAATACCTTAAATAAATTATTAACAAACAATTATGTAGGTGTCTATTAATATCATTACCATATTATCATACTCTAACAAAATAGAACGGGTTCAACACAAATTTCTTAGGTACTTAAATTTCAAGCTCAAAATCCCAATAGAAAACATTAATTATATAAGTTTGATGAATCGACTTAATTTAATTACGCTATCTGACAGAAGAATCATTTCAGATTTAATTTTATTATACAGAGTCATGAACAACCTAATTGACAGCCCTGCCATTGTTAGTACCATTAAACTCCATGTACCGACAAGGAATACTAGACAAAATATTACATTCTTTTGCAACACATACACAACCAACTATCACAATAATGTCCTCTGCGTGCGAACTATATCTAAATTTCTTAATAGACAATAAACAGTGTTAATTTCAAGCGACCTCCCAGGTAAGTATGGTCCTGTATACATTTTTAAGAAGCATCGCGTTCATTGGTCGAGACATTGTACATATATTTTCTTATGAACCGGTGGATGCAATTTTTAGCCATTAGTTGTTTTAATTGTTTGTCTAGTTTGTAGTTTTTCTAGATTTTAGAAATGTAATGTAAGTTTGTGCAGCGCCCTTGAGGTGATTTTTCACAAAAACGGCGCTATATAAATCATCCAATTATTATTATTATTATTATCAATCACACTCACTTACCAATAGGATGCATGATTTAGGCAACAAGTTTGGTGATATTGTAGATATATTCGCTGATTCCCTTTATAATCTAAAATGCATTTTAAACCAACACTTTGTGGAATCCTACAAATTATTGTAACGTGGGTGTAATATATTTAACGATTTGATGTGTTATTGTAATGTTTTATATTGTATTTTATTCTATGTTATTGTCAAATGTTATATTGTTTCAAATATTTCACGGTTTTACGCTATAATCTTCAAAAACTACCTTTATATTTTTTAAATGTTTTCATTTTTATAACTTTTGATTTAAATTCTATGTATGTATAATCCTCGATATCTTAAATATTATTGTATAATCTACGTAAAAGCCCATATGGGCGTATAACAACAATAAATAAATATTTATGATAACATAGATATCGTTTCCTCAAAAACTATCAATTTACATCGTCCATAATAATCTTCTTCTTGCTATGGTTACCTCCCCTATCGGAGGTTGGCTGTCATCTCACTCTTCAGGTTGCATCAGTCCCAAACAAGTGAGATGAACTAGATTCCTAACTAGTAATCACGCCGATTTGTGGGCGGCATCTTCTGTCACCTAAAAAATATTATAATATGAAAGTTTTTTTTAAACTTTTATTGATAACTTATATAACCTAATAAAATTATAAACGTATTGACTATCAGTTTTCCTTCGCAGTTTGTTCCCTCCTTAATAATAATTGGATGATTTATATAGCGCCGTTTTTGTGAAAAATCACCTCAAGGGCGCTTCAATCCTATATTTGTGGCGAATGGTACCCAATGCTAACATAATGTTCTTTTGTAAAGAAAAAATATATGGGGTATCGTGGGTATCTATCCATACCAATTTGTTATTATTTTACTGCTGCGAGCGTGAAGTGTCTATTTAGTTCCATCAAACAGACCAGGGTTCGGCAAACTACTGTTTTAATTCGGCCATGGCGGGAAAGCACGGAGATATTAATAACTTTACGATATGGGATCAATAGGCGTAACTTCCGATGATTTTATATCCCGAGCACGGTTTCACTGTTGATAGCCGAACCGATATTGACAGGGAATAAATAAGACATCGCTATACGATGGCAACACTGGGAGTGTTTTCTTTGAATTGACCAGAATTAACACTCCGAAACAAACGCCAAACAATTGCGTGAAAATATTAATAAATTGGCAATTTTGACTTAAATACTATCAGTCCGTATTTACTTTTTGACGCTTAACGAGAGTTAATTGATCAATGTGGTCTTTAATCACTTTTCAACCACTTTCGTTTCTCAAAGATCGAACAAAATAAAGTCTATGGATCGTGTATACGACTTCTTTCAATTTTAAAAGCTTCTTTAGTTCAAATCCGTTCTTTAACAAGCCAGTAATTTGGCATAACGAACGACATTATTCAAAAATACGTGTATTGACATATAATCGAAACTTATCTCGTCTATGGAGGCAACCTTAAAATTTATCAATTGTCGGTAGGAATATCTATTAACATTTGTTGACCGTACTCGCAAATATTGATAACTGACCGTAGATGACGGATTTAGTCAATATCGTATTATTATGGGGTTTTGTCGATCGTCCGTGCTTTTATTGCATCGTCCTCCTGCATTAAAAAAAAAACATAATTATTAATGCGCTCGACTGCCGTTAGACCACAGTATAAGAGGATGCAACGCTCCTAAAGTTAAAAATTTGGAGATGGTTGATGTCTTTAATTTACAAGACATTTGAAAACGAAGGATGTTCAAGAGAAATATATATTTACCTCCTACTAGAATAGTTGTGACAGGGGTAAATTTTATTCGCTCTCATGGACTTAAGACGACACAATACACTAAAATATATTCAGAATCTTAACGACGTAAGTAAAGAAGCCGTGTGTACAAATTGCAACTCGCGACCCGTGTATTGGACGAACCTACTGTTGAATTTGCCCTATCAAAGAGAAGAAGAAGAAGAAAAAAAAAGTGGGAAAGCGTGTAAACAAGTATACGTCCGCGGCACTGCGTATTGGTCGGACGTACGGTCGAATTTGCCCAAGCAGGCCTGGAGATTCGACCTTTCCGCCGGGTTTTAATTAATTCCGAAGAACGCGTTACTAATATAAGATGTTTCTAAACAAATCCTTCCCGATGTTATTAATTCATCGTCTAGAAAAATAAAATCTGGTGCTCACCACTCAATTTATAGTTATTCACGGGAAATAAAACTTTCAAACTGTTAAAGTTATTAATGGTGTCGCGGTTTGAATTTTTTTTATTGTAGTTACGAATTCGTCGGAATTTATTCAAATGTGAGCCTTGAGCAAACGCCCAGTATTAGGGTATTATACCGCCTTAACAATCGTCAGGCTCCTGAATTTTTTTATTAGAAATTCAATATTCTGACTTGAGAGGGGAAGGAACCATTTAATAAACCAGTGAAATCTTTATCTAAGTACTTCCAGGACATTGAGAACAAGGACATCGACTTGGCACAAAATCTATCTATCCTTTTTAGGATCACAACCAAGAAAAAAATTTGGTTTTTCCATGTCTGTAAGAATTTTTTTCGCCTACGTAAGTAGGTACTTAAATTTCACGTGCTTACCTATATTTGAAATAATGTTAATTTTTTTCGTAGAAACTAACTTTTCGGATGAGTAAAATCAATTAATGGTTTGGCCTTTGACTTAAAAAAAATGTACAGGTATATCCTACGCGGTATTGCGGTATTCACATAAAAAATAATCACATGTCTAAATCTTAAAACGTCATCACAGAAGACCTCTCGGATGATGGTGAAATTGAACGACAGAGGAGAAGTATATCAGTATATTGTCCAATATGATTCTTCCAATGCAGTAACCATCTAAAAAAAACATTGTTCAATGCATTTTGCACTAGTCTATATACATGTGAAACATGATGTAACTACCGAACCACCTCGATGGAACGACTCCGGATCCAATATAATGATGCATGCAGAATTAAATTTGAATTCAAAAGATATACAAGTGCATATCGACAATGTTCACGGAACTAGGATTTCACGGATTCGCCGTTCTGATGAGACATCGGGTCACTGGAGCCAGGATGCGGCTAATGGCTTCCAACAATGCAGTGGTGAACGCAGCGTTCCAGCACCAAACCCCACTCCTGAGTGAGCCCGAGCTCATCCCAGACCACTCACGCCCTACATAGAATGGATTATTTTTTTTTTGGTTTTTGTTATTAAGTATTTTGTTTTTTCCTATTCTATGTACTTAGTTCTCTATTTAAGAAATCTCTTGTGCAAATATGTATAATTATATGTGACGTGTGAGATTGCACTATCCTCCCCACATCTTGGAATAAAAACATTATTATTATTAAATTATTATTATTATTTTTTTAAATCTTATCATGTATTTTTTTATGTAAACATCTTGTATTAGATCTGTGTATTTTTGAGCATGTACCTTTTATTGTATTTTTCCTGATTTGTTTTTTATGCGTTTCTATAGCCCATCATGGAGGATACTTTATTTTAACATTGTGACACCAACAGTACATAAATCAAATGAGTGGTTATAATATTATTCATAAAACTTATAAGACATGTTTCTGTGAAATATTTGTAAAGTGATTCTTCATATATTTGTGTCTGTATGTTGCTTCTGTAAAATGTTTTGTAAAATTTTTCTTCATTTATTGTGTCTGCGTATTGGGTTAGGTTGGGTTTATCTTTTCAAATGTACCAATTGGCGATCCCTTAATGAGTTTTGATAACTCATGGGAATGCAACTTCGTTGTATGTTTTATTTAAAAAAAAAAAAAAAGAATTATTATAAATTTCCGGCGATATTTTAGGAATGGTTTTTAAGGAGAACCAAGAAGATGGTGACATCTGCTGATCTAGGTGTCGTCGAGTTTGGTTCCTGGTACGCCGAGCCTAAATTTTTTCGAACTGGCCCTTCAAAAAAAATTTTCCGAGCCCTGAATTAGATGATACCACGGCAATAATCAACCGTTAAATCAAGATCAAAGGAAGAATGTTCATAAAGCCTTGAATGAACGCCACAACTCCTCAGATGTATTCTTTCGTGAAGTTTTGTTGGAACCAATGCGGGTTTTATTGTTGAAGCGTTGGTTGTGAATCACTTCATTGAAGGAACTTAATAATACGTTTTTCAAATTTTGTGAAAATATTAATATAATACTTAGGACGGGCTGTTTCACAGAAATCGAATAATTCATCAATTTTCAAGTTCTGTGAAAGTTCTGTTATTAAATAATTATGAGCCAGTGCTTCACAGAATTGAAATAATAACAGAACTTGAATATTGTGTTCGAAATTTTGAAATTATGAAACAACTGGCACTGACGGATTGTTGGCAGAATTTGAACAATACATCGAATTTCAAAGTATTTTTATTTTTGCAGTCATGTGAAATATAATAAAACCTTTACAGAACTTGAAAATTAACTTTGAAATTTGAAGAAATGTTGAAATTGGGTGGCACAACCCGTCCTTATAGAGTTTTTAGATTTTCACTGAAAAAAGTATTTTCGTTATTTGTTTTTGGGGTGTTATGCCGTGTTGCGCTACCTCATTTTTTAGCCAACTTTTCGGACAGCGTGACAGTATCCATCATCAGGGCAGATGTGTCTGCCCTGATGATGCCCTGTCCGAAACGTTGGCTAAAGAAGGAGTTTTGACGGCCGGCGTAGTCCAGCAATAAGGCTCTTGACTAGCATTCCGAAGGTCGCGGGATGGAATCCCGGTGTGGCAAATAAATTTTATTTGATTAATTTGTGTTATTTCACAATTTATTCATTTAAAATAATATATAGTTTATTTGCGGCACGTTCCAGAGTGGAAGATACTCTCAGTATCGCCCTGGTGTAAGACCACCATTCAGAATTGAAAATTTGCTTGAAATGTCTTTGGCCGTGTTTGGTGACCAGATCTGAATAGCCAGGTACTTCCCACCTTCCTCTTCCCCATTTCCTTCCCCTCCCCACTACCTTCAGCCTCACAACATACCCCAATTGGAGATGCCGTAGTCTCATTGGCTCCAGACGGGAGCAGTTGGGACTCTTGTGCGGTAATCATATAAAAAAATGTAGCGCAACACGGCATAACACCCCAAAAACCAATAACGAAAAAACGTCCTTACAGAGCTTAAAAAAACTAATATTCAAACGTTGACAACTGTTTAAAAAAATAAATTAATGTAAGGTTGTTTTTCTGAAACATTTTCCACAATGACGCCAAAAAGAATGAGCGAGGTGTTTGCGCAGATCTAAATAAAAATATTACTCCAGTGAAACGAAAAAATATTACCACTGTGAATGAGTGAAGAGTGTGTGTCAAGATCGACTTGTTTGGCGGTTCATTCTCTCTGCCTATTCCTGCGGGGAAACGACGTGATAGTAAGTAAGTTAGTTAGTTTCTCCATAGAGGAGGCACACTATAATTACATACAATAATTTCAATAAGGCAGAGAAGATCTTGATTCACGTTCCTCGCTTCATTCAAATTCATACACCATATAAATATGTGCTCATCTAAACAGGACCAACTTGAAATGACAGTTAGGTATTTGATTCACTTGATCGCGTAATGCCTTTCTGGAGGCTTTCTGCTCATCAAACAACGCATTCCTCTCCTAATATCTTTACAAATATATTACAAAATTAACGGAAAACTATGATTCATAATGTTTCCCTTATCAGGCACCAGAGCTCTTCATTTCTGATAAGGTTTACATGATCAATGATGACCTAAAATATAATATTTTGTTAAATTTATTTGTATAAATGTAACTCCATATTCTTTATTAACTTTTCGGAGATTTCTTCATGAGATATCGCCTTCAATTATTTTATTGAGACATTATAAATTTGCTAACAAAATATTTCGACAACGCTTATACTCCTATTCGAGATTAATATGGCGATCACTAATTTACAACTTCATTCTCCCACTGACAACTTAGATCGACGAGCTCCATCGACAGGCATACGTTAATGGCTAAAACATCAATTTTAATTATCGGGTATTAATAACGTAATAATTAAAAATTTACAAACTCTTCTGATATTCCGGTTTTTATATTCGTATTTAATAGATATTTCAAATAAATTGACAGATGATTCATCTTATAAACGAGGTTCATAGATTACACGCATACTTTTATTGAAAGATAATCGAAAATAATTTTTTTTTAGAAAATGTTATGTTTAAGACAAGAAATCCTCTCAAACGATGAGGATTATGAAATTTATACTAGGTACTTCTTTTTTCAAAAATTTTGGAGGGCAATTAAATTTAAAGATTTTGAAATGTCCACGAATCTATGAAAATTATGAGACGCCACAATACTGGTTGCAATTGTTTGTTTCATATTTTCATTTGATGTACAAAACGTAAGAGAGATAATATAGTTAAAGTTTAGTTTCCATTTGGTGTAAAAGACTTAAGAGTGACAATATAGTTAAAGTTTAGTTTTCAATTGATGTACAAGACGTAAGAGAGATAATATAGTCAAAGTTTAGTTTTCATTTGATGTACATGATGTAAGAGAGATAATATAGATAAAGTTTAGTTTCCATTTGGTGTACAAGACTTAAGAGTGACAATATAGTTAAAGTTTAGTTTTCATTTGGTGTACAAGACTTAAGAGTGACAATATAGTTAAAGTTTAGTTTTCATTTGATGTACATGATGTAAGAGAGATAATATAGGTAAAGTTTAGTTTCCATTTGGTGTACAAGACTTAAGAGTGACAATATAGTTAAAGTTTAGTTTCCATTTGGTGTACAAGACTTAAGAGTGACAATATAGTTAAAGTTTAGTTTTCAATTGATGTACAAGACGTAAGAGAGATAATATAGTCAAAGTTTAGTTTTCATTTGATGTACATGATGTAAGAGAGATAATATAGATAAAGTTTAGTTTCCATTTGGTGTACAAGACTTAAGAGTGACAATATAGTTAAAGTTTAGTTTCCATTTGGTGTACAAGACTTAAGAGTGACAATATAGTTAAAGTTTAGTTTTCATTTGATGTACATGATGTAAGAGAGATAATATAGGTAAAGTTTAGTTTCCATTTGGTGTACAAGACTTAAGAGTGACAATATAGTTAAAGTTTAGTTTCCATTTGGTGTACAAGACTTAAGAGTGACAATATAGTTAAAGTTTAGTTTTCATTTGATGTACATGATGTAAGAGAGATAATATAGGTAAAGTTTAGTTTTCATTTGATGTACAAGACGTAAGAGTGACAATATAGTTAAAGTTTAGTTTTCATTTGATGTACATGATGTAAGAGAGATAATATAGGTAAAGTTTAGTTTCCATTTGGTGTACAAGACTTAAGAGTGACAATATAGTTAAAGTTTAGTTTCCATTTGGTGTACAAGACTTAAGAGTGACAATATAGTTAAAGTTTAGTTTTCAATTGATGTACAAGACGTAAGAGAGATAATATAGTCAAAGTTTAGTTTTCATTTGATGTACATGATGTAAGAGAGATAATATAGATAAAGTTTAGTTTCCATTTGGTGTACAAGACTTAAGAGTGACAATATAGTTAAAGTTTAGTTTCCATTTGGTGTACAAGACTTAAGAGTGACAATATAGTTAAAGTTTAGTTTTCATTTGATGTACATGATGTAAGAGAGATAATATAGGTAAAGTTTAGTTTCCATTTGGTGTACAAGACTTAAGAGTGACAATATAGTTAAAGTTTAGTTTCCATTTGGTGTACAAGACTTAAGAGTGACAATATAGTTAAAGTTTAGTTTTCATTTGATGTACATGATGTAAGAGAGATAATATAGGTAAAGTTTAGTTTTCATTTGATGTACAAGACGTAAGAGTGACAATATAGTTAAAGTTTAGTTTTCATTTGATGTACAATACGTAAGAGAGATAATATAGTCAAAGTTTAGTTTCCATTTGATGTACAAGACGTAAGAGAGATAATATAGTTAAAGTTTAGTTTTCATTTGGTGTACAAGACTTAAGAGTGACAATATAGTTAAAGTTTAGTTTTCATTTGATGTACATGATGTAAGAGAGATAATATAGGTAAAGTTTAGTTTTCATTTGATGTACAAGACGTAAGAGAGATAATATAGGTAGTGTTTAGTTTTCTAAAGTCACTAAACGTAGCGAACCACTTGGGGTGACCTTTGGAATAGGTGTTGGTTATCCAAAAAATGGTTTCCGGGCCGGTATGTACTGGCCTCTCAAATTGTTAGTTTTGTGCTAGAGGTCGACGAACCATAATTATAATTAGCCATAGTTTGTTGAAATAGTTTGTCAATTCTGCATTTAGTAGTAAGATCAAGGGAGCTATAAATATTTTTACAGCGCCCTTGAGATGATTTTCACAAAAACGGTGCTATAGAAATCTTCCAAATATTATTATAAAATATTTAATTTTCAATAAAAATATACAATTAGAATAACAAAGAAGTGGTAGAAAAAATGCAAACACATATTTTTTTTTTAATAATTCTTGTAATTTTGTAATTGCTAAATCCTTCCTTTTTCGTATTTATGTTTTGTTTTTATTTGCAATATTTTATTATTTACTTACTTACATGATTTAATAAGCTAATAATAAGAATTCCTTCAGCACACCCGAGCCCTGTCTCTTTATGATGAGGAAAAGCTATTTTTATTTTATTTTGTAACCCTGTATAACATCTAAAAATTGGTTCCATGCCAACTGAGAATAGAGTCAACTCAACACCTCTTTGAAAAGTCATTAAAAGATGAAAAAAATAATTTTAAAACAGCCCATAACCTATTTAACCATTTTTTTATATATTTTTTCATCGCCCTTAATGACTTTTCTGATTTGGTTCCTAGTTGATTTCATTCTGAGTTGTCCGGTCAAAAAGCGTACAAAAATATTAAATAAAATTTTTAAAAGCTCTCAAAGCTATTTTTAGGATCGTATATATGTATTATCTCTTAATATATGTGGGTTCCTAAATTTATAAATGCCTGATTGACAGATTGAAAACAAAACAAGGACAAGTTTATAAAAAACATGATGTTTTTGTACCTACACATTTTGGCGAGACCCGTTTGATTTGTAATACAATAAATAATAGAGGAATAACGGCCGCCATAAATTGAATCGGAGATTAAAATGTTTATTCGGTAGAACACGTATTACATTACAGTTTAATATTACAATATTTGAGGCAATAAAATAGTTTCTAGCTCGTTCTGACCACAAACATTATGGACCCCGGCCCACAGCGGACAGTGATTAGGCCGAGACAAAGCCATCTATGGATATATTATACAGTACGATACTACATTTTACCTTTAAAAATTACGTTCCTACTTGGAAAACTAAAATTACCCAACTTTCAAAATTGTGGTGGAATAAAAAAATTTTTTAAATTAAAAATATTATTTAGTAAAACATCGAATTGTAATGTTTAATCGTTGAAGACAATATTAACCACTCTCATAAGAAAATTGAGAAAAAGAAAATTCAGAAAACATCGGTGGCATCCGGGAATTGAACCAATGCCTTGCTGGGACACATCTGACTAGAAAGCTAATTCGACCATATTAACTTCCATCATTTTTAATTGTATCATACTTAGATTTAAGAGCTACCAACATTATCTTCATTTTTTTTAAACGCAAATTTTTGGCTGCTACTTTTATGCATGATTGAAAGATTCTACCCGAACTAAATTGCAATCTAAAAAGTGTTTTGGATACACAATAATCAACAAATTTTTTTTTGAATAAGTGACATAGAAGTCTAGGTTGAACGTAGTGGAATCCATCTCAGAACGTCTTGTGAGAAAGAGTTCATAGGTTCAATTTCCAGATGCTTTTGCATTTCTGCATTTCTGCATTTCCTATCCTTCTCTGTATTTTTTGTTTCACATTTTTCGTTAGAGAGCAGTTAATATTGTCTTCAACGAGGTTAGATCTTTAGGTTACACGCCGTCTAGGCTCTATGAATAATATATCGCAATATGTAAAATGTTAAAATTGAAAGCCTTATCGATAGATTGTACCGGACGGGACCACGATTATGACTTATTATATTTACTTAATGATTTTACTTGTTTAACTTAGCTTCATTTAGAGATTCGACGAAGAAGAGGATGAGTTCCTTGAAGGCCGTCCTCTTCTTCTAACCTTAAGGGGGCTTGTTGGATGTTAAAACGAAGACGAAGACGGTACGTCTTCGTCTTCGTACATTGAGGTTTAATTTAGGGCGACTTAGCAGTCACCCATTCGCGGTATAATAATGTATAACTGATGTTTTATTAATAAAGTTAATAAATTTGTGTTTTATGGGCTATCGGAGAGGTCGAATGCGAGGACAGGGTTTTTCTGTGTCCGGTCTCGTTTTCGATTTCTCCGTACGCCACTGTGGGCAAAACTTGGCCTTGCCACAGGACCAAAATGCCTGGCGGGGAGCGGGGGGCTGCCGCTCCCCTGTCCTTCCCCGCGTCCTACCTTCGGGCGGACCAATTAGAGCCCTCCTTCTGGGGGTTAGGTATTTTGGTCCTGTTTGATGCCTGGTGTAGCTCGCACTGTTTAATTGAATTACGGGAGTTTGGCATTATGAATTACGAAATAAATAATATGAATTGATAGGCCAGACTCCCCTTACCATTATTATGTAGGTTAACCTAGAGTAAGTTTAGTTTTAAGTTCAATAATTAAGATTCCCCCCAATGATGTCACTCCGGGGGGCCGATGATCTTTTTTGTATCTGACATAAAAAATCGAAATAAATTATAAGGAGAGAGGTCGGGAGGTTCAGACGGAAGCACGAAGAGAGGCGAATGATTGCTACTATGGTGACCTCAGCTATGATGACCACAGCAGAGGTCACGACCCGCTAAAACTCAGACTGCTCGGAAAAGGAGACAGTTTGCCGTTTCCACCCCCGCCGGCGGCAAGGTGGGGGTGCGAGCTATATATACGGGGCCGCTACCCCTATATCGTCACTTATCGTCACTTATCGTCACTTCTCTCGACCGGCGCGGACAGCAATCTTCGCCTCTCTGCCTGACCCGACTTCTCTCCGGACTTTTTGGAAATATTGGACTTATTTCTTCTCTGCCTGGACACCACCACCCCCCGGGACCCAGCGGCTACCAGGACTACCCAGCGCCTATCTACAGTATTTGTGGGAGTAACCAGGACGTAGCCTACAATAGATCAAAGATTTAAAATTTGTTATTTACTGTACAAATTTTAAAACGTTTTTTAAATCTTTTTCACAGCTAAACTCTCATGTGTGATCCCCTTTGCATCTCTAAGAAACACTTTTCTTTTTTTCATTAGATAGTATTATCTGTGGAATTCAAGAAGTTATGCTTCACAAAAGTTGTCAAAAAAAAACATACTTGTATGATGATTATACGATTGCATTATTTCCATAAAAGAAATTAAAGTTGATCAGCCAATTTTTGTGTTATATATACGTCAATGGTAGTGAAAAGGCTACGAAAGGTAGCTTAGTTTAAAAATAACGAAAATTCATAAAACTTTGATAAAATCTCCAAACTGGTTAGCCAAAGTGCCTGCACCTTGACAAGATAAATAATTGTAAGGACAGTAGATACGTATTATTTTAATAATTTTTTGAACCTTTTTATATATCCTTAAAAGGATACACACATTATCAACTTTTTAAATTATATGGTTGAAAGTTTGAGTACCTACTTCGATACGGCAAAATTCAGCCCCAAACAAATTAGATAGGAACTTATTTTACCATTGTCACTTAATAAAGAGTTCTAGTTTAGCTGAGCACTATAACATTTTTTTAAATGTAATCCGGTGTTACCAGAGCTTTTGCGATTCTTTGCAGATCACCCTGTATATAGTTTGGCCCAAAGCTAACTACTGTTCGGAACTTCGAGGATGTATTTAATGAACTTGTAAGAATACTTATTCAGGTCCGAAATAATAACATAGCCGGGCGTAGGAATTATTTATGTTGTTATGGCCGCATAGACGAACCGGAGATTAATATCTTCCCCAATCCTAGACAAATTCTTCTCTTTCAACTACTCGCTTGTCCGTCTCTCGTCCGGTCCTAATCTAACAAGTTTTATGTAAATAAAATATAAAAAATACGATTTTTGACACATTAGTGGAATCAAACAAAAGAAATTTAGCATTGAAAAATGGTGAAGAGTGTTCGAATTGCCTTCGTAAAATTCTATTTCATCGATTGTATTCTACCTACAACAATTATTGACTTGGACGTTGACATCTTTATTTGCAATTTAAATAAATATAAAATTTGTTTTTGGACAAATTATGTATCTTATTTTCTGAAAACACTTAAGGCGGCGCTATTCGGCTGAAAAAGAAGAAGATGGAGAGACGTGTAATTACGAATGTTGGACAGAGCGCGCTAATATTTTAAGTGATGAAATCGCAGCGAAAATGGCGAAAAAGCTTAATAAAACATGACTCGTTTAAAATAGAGCAAAAATCTCGTGGAACGTATCTTAAGTATCATTCAAAGAAACATTGTGAATTTTTTCACAAATATAATTTGTAAAATAATAGAAACAGACTTGTTTTAATACATTTTTGGAGCATACTTCGCGATTTTTTTTCTATCGAGGGAATTTCATATAATTTGCGTTACGGCGTGGAACATATCTAGATATTATCTTCAAAAATAACATATATTTTTTTGAGCTTAAAAACTTCAAATGTTTAAGGAAGATATGTAAGAAATCGGTCGAAATTCAATAGTGGACCCTTAACGGTTCTATTTTATTTAGCTGTTTAATGTAGGCATATTTATACACGGTGATATCCAAAAATTGCTTTTCATTCTTTCTTTCACAAAAAATCTGAATATATTTTGATAAAGTAAAGGTAGATTTCTCCAGCGTAAACAAAATGAGGACAAACAGTAACATATATTAGGTTGTTATTTTAACACAGAATTCTTCCACATAAAAATGATATCATCATAATAATCATGACCATTAATATGACCATGAAATAAATAATAATAAAATACATTTATCAACTCACGGACCTCTTGGTTCATAAAAATTCTTAAAACATTTCAGGAAATGTAAAAATGTGACCCACATATTTTAATATCATGGATGCATTTTACAAATTCAAAGTGAACCTAATAATAATACGTCTTAGGGGCTGTCCTAATTGAGATGTTTCGTACGCCATGTTATGGGAAGCGCAATGGACACCGAATCTGTCTGCATTCTCCAATCTGCACATCCGGATGCGCACGCGCCGTCTCGTTATGGGATGAGCGTAAAGCTTTTCCTTCCGGGCGGGACAGGATATCTCCCCGGAACTCTGCGTGCAGTTGCAGTGTCCAGTGTCCAGTGCCCACTCTCCTGTCTCCAGTGACTGTCCATTCCACCCGCCCCGCTATGCGCCATCTTGCCGGACGGACACAGCCGTGATCTGTTCCCCAGAGTGATTAGGAAAATTCGATCGCGTGAAGCTCTCGGGCGCGCCGACCACACACGAAGGACCACCGGCCGAGAAATCCCCCCTCCACACTTAGAGATATATCCACTTCTTCTTATGTCCCCTCCTCCCTCCACCCTCCTCCCCACGGAACCCTCGCGAGATGTTTCCTCCTACTTCCTCTCCCCTCCCAGCGAGAGGCACAACGGCGGTCCGGCCTCTATGGATTAAGAGATTGCAATTATTGTCTATGGCTCTATGGAAGCGCGGGTTTGCTATGAATTGAACGCACGCTACTTTTGACATTCTATATTTGAAAATCGATTGACTTTCACCGGAAGGAAGATATTTATCTCGCCAACTTGATTGGAGCAACTACTAGATTCTAATAGATAATATTTCGTTATCACCTCTCAATATACATAGATTAATGAGTTACAATTTAAGTTCAATAATCACAAATTTTAATAAAATAAAAATAAATATATTTTGCAATTATTTAATCAAAATGATCGACATGTTTCAAAACTAATGCTTTTCTTCATGAGGATAACTTGTATTGAAAACAAATACATGAATAATCAAACAACAAGACAATGACAATTAATTGGAAATTAGGTATCATAAAAAACAATTCAATAAAATAGTTACATAATAGGTAATTATTACAAGCAAAAATAAATTATTATCAAAACAGATATTTATTTGAAAATGAGTTTAAAAGAAGGCTATTAAATAATTTATTTAATTCGAAGAACTCAATTCAATTTTTTTTTCAATTTAATGCAAATCAAATTTAATAATGTTTTTGTTAAGTTCTGCAAGTATTTTTGTAACAGCTTTTTCGGCGTTCGAGATATATTTTCAAGATATTTATTTTGGTTATTTATTTATTCATTTTCGGGAATCGACAGTTTACATTTTGTCAGTTTTTTCACGTGTTGTGTAGGTACAGCCAAATAAAACCATTTTGAAATTCCTCCTTGCGACTTTACCCTTAATAAGACAATGCTTAAAATAAAATAAAAATTATGTGAATAATTAAACATAAAATCGCTGACTTGAAAAACATTTACTTTATGGACCATATTTTGGTGGTATTGAAGATTTCATTTTAAGACAGATATCATATTATAAAAATAAAACAGGATGTAATATTAATTAAGTTAATAAATAACTCAAATGTTCGTTTAGTATTTTCCTAATATCACCGCAATGTATCAAAAATAAAATTTGTTCCTAACCTAACTATTCGAAACCGATTCCGATATATTGCAAGCCAAAATAATTTCAGTTTTTTACGATGAGAGTATGGATTTAAAATGTTATATTTATAAGTTATTCGTAACCCAGGAATGTTTGTCATTAAAAAATAAATAGAACGTGAGAGTTATATTCTATTTTGGAAGTATGCTAAATGAAAAACTCAGAATAATTTATAAGATTATCGATGAATGGGTTTGTAGGTAAATGGGTAGGTACTGTAGTTTTGCCTACCAATGCAAGTTTTTATTGTCTTGTTTCAGTCTTTAATAACCGGAGATCTCTATAAGATCATGTTTGCACGATTTGTTTTCTAGTTAACCCCCCTCAGGCTTCGAAATATATGTAACGACCTTATCCGTTGTATTTTTCTCTCTATAATGCCCCATCGTGCAAACTAAGGCTAAAAACTCTTGCGGATTCGACAAAAACGCGTAATAATGTCATTCCCACAATTTATATTTTTTATATCATATTAACATTTTTACTTTGGTAGATACTTCAGTATCGCCCTTGTGAAAGTGAAAGACTACCATTTAGCAACGAAACGATGCTTGAAATGGCTTTAGCCGTGTATGGTGACCACATAAGAATAGCCATATACAAATTGTAACAGCAAGTACCCGAAGGATTTTAACGAGCGATTCCTAAGCATATTTTGATTATAAAATATTGATGTCATTTTGTTGTCCGATGATTTGCGTTTTTAATGAAAAACAAGCAAATTATTTTCCATCAGACGTCGCAACAAGCCTAGTGGCGGGTCGTTCCGTCTCGTTCCAGCAGCACGATAACACACGAATCAGCGTGCGTACCACGTGATCCCGTCGCGACGTGTAGGAGTGGGATCAGTGACGACGTGATTTTTTTTTTTAAATATCATCGGATAGCAAAATGACGTTATTTTTTTACTCCAAAATGCTCACAATGACATTCAAGACGCAACTAATTAAATGAAGTAACTTTTGTCCGACCCAGTACAGGTCTCTCTAGTGTGGAGTACCAAGAAAAACCATTGTTATACTTATCTAAACCATAATAGTTTGTGTAACCATCACCATCCTCCTCACCAACCATCCAACATACCCCAACCGGGGATGCCGTAGCACCATTGGCCTCAGATGGTTGAGAGCAAATGATACCCTTTTGCGGTATTCTTCATTTTTATTATCGGATTTATGCTTTTTGTAAGGAAATTCTAATTTTGGAGAAAGAAGGATACCTGTTGCCCGTGTTGCTGATCTCTTGTAACAAGAATGTCAGCAAATAATACGATGTCTCTAAACATAACAAACCATTTTCCTCGCGTAATTAAAATACAGAATTTTCATCTCATCACGTTTCATTTTCCTAACGACTCCCGCTACCGTTGATGCGTGAACTTAAAGCTCGTCTCTGTCACACTGCGCACACTTTCTGCGCAATCTAATTTATGGTCTCTTGTGTTATTTTTAAAGCCACGTGCCGTCTGTACCGTATAACCCAGTTGATATTGTGGATCGAGACATTCATTATTCAATATTATTAATGGGTCGTAAAATGATTGATGATTTTGTTGATTCTTTATTTAAATTGTTGCTTTGATTCATATTATACGTACATATACGCACGCAGAGCAACAAAGATACGCGCATTCAATATCTTGAGAAATGATACGATAAAAACTACTTTTATTTGGCGTTTTCCAGATTTTGGGGAAAGCCAAAGATACGCAATAAAAAACTGAAATCCTGTTGACAAATATTTATTAATCGTTTTATAAATAAATAAAGTGGTTTATTTGGGTCAATAAAAAACCATTTAATATTATTATTATTGAAAGACAAGATAATACTAATAAATCTACAAGTAACAAGACACAGGAAATAAAAAAAAGTAACAGTCGCAACTGAGAAGTCCCAGGAAAACTTGAAATATTCAGGCAAATCTTTGGTAGCGTCCAGAGGTGATTCGCCAGCAGTGCATTTCACTTTTAAAATGTACCTAGTATGTAATATAGTTGTAGTAATTTAATTAATGGAGATATCACAATTCATTCACACTTCTAAGTTACATTTGTAAAATAATTGAAACTTCTCCGCCAGTCTTCGAAAAGTCTCTATAGTAAAAGGCACGCAACTCATTGCTAAAAATCTCGTGATGTGTGATGCTGCAGCGCCAATATTGTAGATTAGTATTCCTAAACGAACACATTCCAGACGCTTTGGATTACGCATGATCAAAGTGGTGCAAAATTCTCTTGCATTCATGGCGCTTCGCGGGTGCGTCGCTAGTGCACGGGATGAGTTATATATCTGCACTGCTCCAACACGTGGTTTGCCGATAGGAGTGTAATCTGTCTCGCCCAGCCGACTTGCCGACCGACCCGTTTCGATACCGCCCTTGGCGGTCCTGTACTACGGCAAATATGAATATGCACCAATCGAAGATAGCCAATAGAAGATAGCCAAAATAATGTCCTGGCGGGAATTATGACTGTACATGTAATTACTAATACTTTCATTTATCGATGGCTGGGGCACAGATATGTCAGTACTTTGTGAGTTGGAATAACAGAAGTACAGTTTGTACGGAGCATTAGCGAACGAAGGCATTGTAAACATTTCTCTTCTCCATATATAATGCATTTAACAGAAATAAATAAGTTTTATAGACGTTCTTAGCAGCAGGACTACACCCACATTACTTGAGTCCTAAAACTCTCATATATATACATTCAAATTTAACATATAAATTGAATATTTTATCAAGCGAAGTTTGAGGTTGTTTTGTTGAGTTTGTTTCAAAGCTCTTGACCTACACCAAAAAGCTCCTTGGCACCCAGTAGGTGGATGAACCTCCGATTTTCAGACTCGCTCTCCAGTCACGATTTCACAAAGAACGGCAACTGAATATCATTACCGAGGACCTTATAATCCTTTCCCCTAAGATGTCAATTCTAAATCCGGCGTTATTGATGATTGGGCGTGATCCACAATTCTCCCACTCGATCCATGGATTCACTACAATGGTATTTATAAGTTATCAGATGCGAGGGTTTAACAAATTCATTGATGGAATTCTATTCATAAAACGGTGCGGGCGTAAAAATATTATATCTAAATAATATTACGTTGTAAGTTCTGTGAACAGTAGTAGATGTCGCGTTCAAAAAGATGTGTTTCATTCTTCCTATTGTTTAATAAATCAAAATCTCCTCTAAAACCATAAGATTTGTAAGTAGGTACTTAAATACCTATCTACTTACTTAGTGAATATAACTACAAAAATATTAGTGTATATAAAACTGATAATATTATTTATTTATTTACTAGCTGGGGTAGGTAACCGGCTTCGCTTAGGGAGTTTACATGAGATTGAACTAACGTTCGAACCCACGACGGAACTTGCTTTATACACCCCTACCAATGGATAGCCCCGCCCATACGAAAAAGGCTTTTGAGAATTCTATTTTACAGGTTGATTTCGTAAAGGCCTGTAAAAAACATTAACTCCTTCTTTACGCAATGTTTATTGTAATAACAAAAAAAAAATAAAATTGATTTCACGGAACCAAGCGACGCGGAGCCTATACGTCTATTCCCCGCTCCGGCCGGGGCTGAAGTGATAGAAAATGGGTGTGGAAAGCCATTAGTCCTTGGGTGGACGACATAAGGTTCACTTTGAAAATCCAAATTCGTCGACTGCCGGACGTATTGTGAAATAACATATTATGAAAATGTATATTTTATTTTATTTTGAGAATATCGGGCGTAAATATAATTTTTTTTCGATTATCATAATATAAACTAAATTTGCTATATTAAACAATAAAACCATATCCGAAAAGGGCTTTATAAGTAGGAGTGTTTGCACTTAAAAGTGTTTTTTTATAGACCTAATACTTTATTTTTTTATAGGCTTATTAAAAAAATGACCGATATTTTTAAGCGCCAAGATATGTTCTACATGCAGTATTTAATTGAAGCATCTATAATACTTCTAAGCCACCAAATTTTCAAAACAAAAATACATGATTTTGTATGATTTTTCATTATTTCGCTTGGCTTCATCTTAATTTCTTCATGTATCATCATATATCATATGATGGACTTTTTCGCTAGAATCTTAATAGCGTAGATTGGGGAATGATCTGTACGAAGCGCTTCATAAATGAACGACACATAGCTAGTACCTAGTACCATAGGTACATCTTTGTGTCACGTTATTACCATAACACAGGGTTTCCCAAACTTTTTTCACAACGGAACCCTATGCAAAACCGTAAATTTTAATTGAACACTTGGCTTATTTTTAAGATTTGACAATTTCTAACAGCAAAAATTTAATACAAATTATTAAGCACATCGTATATAATTTATCATTTATATTCCATTTTTAGTTTATATATAAATTCATTCAAATTATTTATATTCCATGTTTTTGTTTACATATTTATAATAAAAAAGAAAAATGGAACACAAAGAAACAAAAAATAATAATAAAAAAACACCTAATGACTTTGATGATTTCGAGTCCGTGAAGTGCATTTCTTCTTGATATCAGGCACAATATTGGTAAGTTGAATTCCAATATCTGGGGTGGCGTCGAGCCTGTTCCTGCACTTTGTTTTGTTGCAGCATAACTAGAAAATCCTTCTTTGCATAAATATGTTGTAGAAAACGGAAGTAAAACAATACTAACTTGTTTTGATAAATTGAGGTACCCTTCTGACAAACTCGCCCAGAAATCATTAAAGATTGACCTTCTACCTGGAAGGGTCTGCTACAAAAATTAAGAACTATTGGAAAAAAATATACAAATAATAATTTCTTGTGAATAATATCAGTAGCGTTGCAATATGAATATGTGTACACTATATTAAATGAAATTCTTCCGACAAATTGTCGCGGAACCCCTATTCAGGTTCAGCGGAACACTGGTGTTCCGCGGAACACTGGAAACCCTGCCATAACACATTAACTTCTTTTGCAGAGTTCTTTGCACTTATTAATATTACCATTTCCATGACTATTTTCGGGTACCTTCGCGGCCACCGTGATGACATTTGATACGGAGTAGAAACTTTCCAGTAGTAGGTAATGGTCATTACCAAAAGCAAATGGAGACTTTCACAAAAACTTCAGACACTAATACATTGTAAAACCGAACTTTATTGTTCTCATGCTACGTGAACAATAACATTATACTTTTACAGCATTTTAATGTAGGGAGGTTCAGTCCAGTCAGTCCAAGAATGACACTGGCAGTTTTAGTATTGGCTGTAAACATGGATATGATTTATAGCATACAGGCTGATTGCAGGATGGAGGAAACACCAAACTCGTAAATCAACGTAATAAAAGAACTTACTCAAATATACATAATATGTCAATGGTTTGGCTGTTGCAATTACACGTAATGTCTCACATATTATTCTAATTGTAAAGGTTTTGTAGATTCATTTTATTTAAAATTTTAATCATAAAGATTAAGGGGGTATTTCACCATCCTCCTCATAGATTATTCATACGGTAAAGTACATTTTAGATTAATCATACAGGATTTATTTATTTAAAAAGTCGGAGTTTACTATTCGGCACTTGAACCTATGAATAATGGCTACATATAGAATAAGTTAGCCGAGTTTTTTTACCAGTTGCAAGTATTTATTTGTTTATTTATTAATATTCGTTATGTGTATGGATAAGCTATTGGGAGGATGGTGAAATACCCCCTAAATTACATATTTTAATTACATGATAACATTATACTGTGCAAAATAATATATTAATGGTGATATGAAACTTCGATCGATTGTATATGCAAAAATCGTCCATTTATAATTGCTAGTGGTCGCCCAATGGTCAAAATTCGACCATAATTGTAATGTTTTTTTTTATTGATTTAATGTATTTTTATGCATAATTTTAAAAAAATATTAGCATTCTGAACTCCTTCTCTATATAAACTATAAGTGTATGAAATTTCATACTCCTCCGCAATTTTCGTAAAAAGGGGTACAAATTTTTTGCTTCACGTATTAACATAGGTACTGGTTTATTATTTTACAAAAAACAGAAATAGATTGATATAAAAAAAATAATGATGAAAAAGAGAAAAATCTCGAAGGAAACATCTTCTAAATTAAATTGGTGTATATTGAATAGGTTTTATGTTGGTATCTCATCACAAATAATATAGGTATCATGAATAAGTATTTAAAAGTCGATTTTAGGTAGTAGGTATGTGTGGTAGGTAAACATTTCGTATTGTTAAAATGTTTAAAAGGCCTACCGATCCTATTATCCGATTTAAAATGGTACTTCCATCGGATAATAATTGTTTTTAGATTGCTGATTCAGAATATTCAGAAATAAAAAAAAAACTTTTTTCTGATTTTCCACAGCCAAATATTCAATGAAACCAATTAACGAGGAATTGCTTTACAATATTGCGAAATTCGTAATCAAATCACGATGCTGTATGAATGGTTTTAAAAAATGTTTCTTTTAACTATTCCACAATAAATGGCTGTGCAATCAATAAAGTATTAACAATAACAGTTTATTCTAACTTCTCTGACCGAGTTCCATTTTGACAAGTCACAGACGTTCTCCATTATAATATATGGACGGGCATTATAAATCGGTCGCCGTGTGTGGCCCTTAGCGACTCAATCCATCTCGTCTCTCCACACTCCCTCCATTCTCCATACTCCACACTCCAAACTAGAGATTGCAATCCGGAAGGTACGCATTTCGAAAAATCCGGATTTTCGGATTATACACAGTGGAATCAGAATCCGGATTATTAAATATGAAATCCGGATTATCTGGAATAAATTAAAAACTAAAATTATTTGCAAGGCAATGTCTTGCGAAATTAACCATCCAGCGGGCTAATAGGCATGTTGTACAAGTACCTAGTATGTCATAATTTCTATACATTTTTTCATTTCATTTTCTTTTTTGATTTCAGCAGTTTGCAATAAATAACCTCTTCAAAAATGTTATAGTATATATTACCCTTGAAAAATTTTTTTTTGTAGATTTAAGTGAGTAGATGCACTTTTTCAGAACTGTTTATATTACATACATATATTGTTTTGTTTGTTTTTCTTTTTATTATGGTCTCAAATTTTTATGTCGTTATTTTATTGGTCAATGATATGACTATCTCTAACACTTATATATGAACTTGTAATGACTGTTTATGACGCTAACAAATAAAACAAATAAAATAAATAAAATAAATAAAATAAATAAATTAAATAAAATAAATAAAATAAATAAAATAAATAAATTAAATAAAATAAATAAAATAAATAAAATAAATAAAATAAATAAAATAAATAAAATAAATAAAATAAATAAAATAAATAAAATAAATAAAATAATTAAAATAATTAAAATAAATAAAATAAATAAAATAAATAAAATAAATAAAATAAATAAAATAAATAAAATAAATAAAATAAATAAAATAAATAAAATAAATAAAATAAATAAAATAAATAAAATAAATAAAATAAATAAAATAAATAAAATAAATAAAATAAATAAAATAAATAAAATGAATAATATAAATAAAATAAATAAAATAAATAAAATAAATAAAATAAATAAATTAAATAAAATAAATAAATAAAAAATAATAAAAATATCTGTACCCTAAAGGATAAACCACGTAAGTCCATAGCTATGCGTGGTTTATCCTTTAAGATACAGATATAGATATGAATAAAAATATGCACAGGTACAAGATGCAGTACAAAGAAGTGTGCAATATAGATAAGTAAGAAATATAAACATAACACTTTAAAAAGAAAATCAATAAGAATAAAATCTAATATTGTTTTGTCTGAAACTGTAGACCTATATTACGTATGCACAAATACGATACGTACCCTAATGATTGCAGTGATGTGGCAAAA
This sequence comes from Glyphotaelius pellucidus, assembly GCA_936435175.1. Classification (NCBI taxonomy): domain Eukaryota; kingdom Metazoa; phylum Arthropoda; class Insecta; order Trichoptera; family Limnephilidae; genus Glyphotaelius; species Glyphotaelius pellucidus. Next base: position 13,077,721 of record OW386553.1, read on the forward strand.
ACATTATAATATTGTAATACATTATATACACAGTTTAGTAGAAAGGGTACAGAATAAATATTCGAAACATTTACTCAATAAATACATCAAAACTAAAAATAATACGTTAATTTTACAATAAAGATTTACGTTAATTTAAAATAATACGTTAATTTTTTTTAATAATAAAGTAGATAGTCCTGAATTGCTATCCATCATTGGTTTAAATGTTCCAATGAGGCGTGGACGGTCCCAGGATATGGTCTCCAGACAGTCTGCTGCCAGTTGTAAAGTGAGCTGCTTTGTTGACTGCCTTCAATTTCCAAACCAAGGGATTCGAACAGAGAGAGGTTATGTGATGGTTTGAGGTGTTATCCTTTTGTAGTAAAACCACTTATGTTATACTGGAAATTATTGTAAAACGTGAATTTATTCAGATGAATACTAGCACTAGGGCTTTTTGGAGAATGAGTTGCGAGAAATGAAATTCAGATTTATAGAAACAAAAAGAGAAAGCTGACAGGATGTCCACAGAGAAATGAAAACATATACAAAAATGCATAGAAATATTTAGCAGAAAGGTGACATAGACGTTAAAGTTACGAGTCTACACAGCGATGTTAAGAAAAGTGATGAAATGTGAAATGCTAAGTACTAAATGATTTTAAATATCAGTTACTAGCTGGTCCTCGGCATGCGTTGCAATGCCAATCAAATAAATAAATTGATTCTCCCTGCATGTCATTTTAATTTGTACAAATTTCATAACGCCAGAGCTCACCATTATATATAGCCTGTATGTTATTCTGATGTATGAGCTATATCATTGTAAAGTTTCATTAAAATCCATTTAGTAGTTTTTGCGTGAAAGAGTAACAAATACACATACATCCATACAAACTTTCGCGTTTATAATATTAGTAAGATAGGATAACACTCAACAAGGCGTACCAGGCCCATTTAGCTTTTTCATATAGAAGCCAACAACACTAACAGCAAAAACTCACCAATCACTCGCGCAATCACCACTTATACAGACTACGAAAAATTACTGCACTTTTTCACGATTTCTAGCAAACATAAAAAACTAAAAATTTCTTGACGTGATATAATTTATTTTAAAACTTCTTACACTTATGTATCTTTTCATTAAACTTTTGTTGCAATTCGTGATTATGTAATTCTTGATTTTAAAATGTCTCTTTTTCTCCATACACAATCTTCCTTTTTATTACTTTACTCATTCATTAGTTAAGTTTTAAGAACCATTCAAAAATCCCAGTTAAAATTGCCTAACGATATTCTATGGATTGACGTAATAGGTACTATCACCGTGTAATAATTTTATTTAATATACCTTATAACTTTTACAATAACGTACTGTATATATCTTAATAAACAAATATTAATAAAACACTATTTTTTCATATTTTCGGTCTACGAGATTTGAATTTTTTTAAGAAATATTTTTTGAAAAATTCGGATCCGGAATTTGAGGGAAATCCGAAAATTTGATTTTCCAGGACGACTCCGGATGTACAATCCCTACTCCACATAAATGCCATGCTCCCCTGGCAGAGAACCGTGCCAAGATACAACATGTTTATTTATTACTGGCGAAATCACCGGTGGTACTTGGAATTAAGTGCTAATACAGTTTGAGACATTACTACGTGCAAACCCGGTACTAATAGTATTTAATGTACTTAAATGAAATTGTCCCCTTACTACGAAAACCCAACAAATCGGTTTTAAATACCCGTGCCAGTAAGACCATGGCATATTTGTATTGGTAATATTTGTATTCCCGACAATACAAAAATTTGAGTTTTATGTCCCCGACAACTTCACAAGAGCGCGCAGACACAGAAATTTTGTTGTTCCGAGATGCAAAACTAACTTACCATTAGTAATGCCGCTCGGAAAAATGATTCTATTACTTAATTACCTGTCCCCTGAAATCGATATTTTTCAACTAAATATTAAAAAATTTCAAAACGCTATTATTACTTTATAAAATAAAATGTATGTTTGTAATTGGTTTTGTAAACTGTAAATGTACATTTAAAATAAAATAAATAAAAATCTGCTATTTTGGTTTGTTTTGGGGCTGATGGGTGTGGGGAGTGGAAGGTGTTGGTGTATTAAAATCTGGCCACTAAACACGGCTGAAGCCATTTCAAGCAATGCAACTAGTTAGTAGGTTCTGATTACATAATGTTATTCCTCCAGGGCGAGATTTGCCATTAGAAATTCTAATTTTTACCAACTTTCAAACCTATTGATCTCTTTCTAATACATGTAGTTTGAAGTTGAATGATTTTCGCAATATGTGAACGATATACGATTAGGTTTATAACTTATGGGGTGGGGAGTACAACAAAGATTATTTCATTCAAAATTAAGAAATTACTTAGTTTTATTATTTAAAAAAAAGCGACATGTTTCTCGCAATGGAATTGAAATCGCAATTTCATGGTTTACTTAAAACTAATTAAAACAATAGACAGAACTTACTACATTGTAAATTTAAGACAAATTACTACATTGTAATTTTAATGGTGTTCATTTGGTCAAATTAGAAATCTTAGGAATTAGAAAGAGCGTAAATATGAATTTAAGTATTATAAATAATAAAAATATATTTTTGAATGATCCATTATTAAACTAATTCCCTTTGTAAATTATGCCCTGTTACCCCCCCCCCCCCTTCCCACCTTTCCATTGATCTTTAAGTCCTTGACCTTTAACCTGCCTCTTGCCGTTCGTCCGCCGGCGTACCTTCGGCGCAAGCCAAAATAATCACTAAAAAATAATTTTGTTATGCGATTTTAACCCTATGTACAAAGAAAACGTATGAAGAAGAAGGTCAGAATCGCTTGGGGCATTCTTGTTCATAAGGTATAAGATACCGTGAACCCACCTAGAGCGCGATATATTTTCTTTGAATTTGTTTATGACACGGCCTGGAACTTTTTCCCGCCGCTCGGCTGTCAAAATGGCGGCTGTCAAGTCTCGCGTCGCGGTCGATGAAATGATCGTAAAACGTATAAATTCATCGAATAAACGCAAGTAATATTGTTCTTATGTATAGTTTAGTATTCAAGGAATGTGTTTAAGTAAAGATTACATAAGATAGCACAAAATTAACCTGCAAAATATTACGTAAAAGTCAAAACATCGCGAAATTTTTTCGTTTTTTCCGTGGCATTTGAAAAGAAGTAAAAAGTATAAATTCATTGAATAAATGCAAGTAATATTGTTCTTATGTATAGTTTAGTATTCAAGGAATGTGTTTCAGTAAAAATTACATAAGATAGCATAAAATTAACCTGCAAAATATTACGTTAAAGTTGACGTTTTTTCGTTTAGTCCTTTATTGTAATTAGTTTTAAGTAAACCCTGAGGAAGTGAGCATTGCTCACGAAACATGTCGGTTTTTTTTATAAACAATAAACGTTGTTAAAACTAAGTACTTGCAAGTTTGCTGTTTGAAGAAAAGTTTACCTAAATTAATAACGTGTGATAAAATTATGAATGTCTAGATATATTATTTATTTCAATTTAAAAATTTCTAAAACATCTCCAATTTTTTTCTCAAACATGGGTAAATATTTGAAAAAAGTATTCTACTTGTGCACAAAATATGTGTGGATACACATTGGAGGACCCACCACTTACCCGCCCTGGTATAGGTAACAGATATGTGTGGATACAGTATTGATTTACGTAATTCTATTTATTCTCTAATGCCCACTTTACTCACAGAGGTCGGAGCGGGAAGTACCCGCGCCACTTCAGGCCGCCGCGCAGAAAAGTAAAGACCGAAAGCAAGATAACGGTTTACAGCGCAGTTCACTGTGAGACTTTTCTGCGCGGCGGCCTGAAGTGGCGCGGGCACTTCCCGCTCCGACCTCTGTGAGTAAAGTGGGCTTAATACACGTGATTAAAATTTCACACAACTAATTATCAACTATTTACCCTACATTAATGTTGTATAAAATTGAAAACATTTTTATTGGTAAGACTCGTTATTACTTGAGATTTTAATATTAACGAACAGGAAGTTTACGGTTTCCAGAATTTTTCATGCGGTTTTCCCCGAAGTTTGATTAGGAATCCGGATAATTTGATATTTGATATCTAACAACATTGTCTTAGCATTGAGAAGTTTTTTTTTGTGTTTCCTTTTTAATCGCACGAATCGGTTTCCGTGTTTTGAAATCCGATGTTAAGATTATCATAATAATTCGATTATGTCCATCCTCCGCGTATTTCATGAAATATCATCAGACCCATCGCTTCAGAAAATCACAACCATTCATGGTACAGTTCCAAAACTGATTTAATTTACATATGTAGCTAAGTTAGCCCGTTTGTTACAATCTTTCTATCTATCTACATTATTTCATGCGCTTGTTCGCAAACGCGTCGATCTACTACTTTTTTTACATTACCGCCACACAGGAGGCCGATGCTGCGTGGAGGGTCTTTTTATTGAAAGGAAGGAGAGGAGAGTCTCTGCAAATGAAAAAACCAGGATCCAGGAATGACGGACGTATGAATTCATCCTTACCACTGCGGTGCAAGATCTCCCTCAACCAGTCTCTTCTGAACTGGCCTGCCACGGCTTAGGTGGGAAAACACAAACAAATCTCACCTCACGAACCCGGGCAAACCTGCTAAGTCACCAAACGTAGCGAACCACGTGACCTACGGCAAAGGGAAATCCGAGAGGGGGGAGGGGAACGTGGGAGGAGGGAGGGGAACTCGAGAGGAGGGTTTGTGGAACGGGGGATGGGGGGGAGTGGAGTGGGGAGAGGGAAGGTGGTGGAGGTGGAGTGGGAACGCGAGAGGGGAAGGGGACTCGGGAGAGGAATAGGAGGCGGAAGGGGAACGGGATGAATGGGAAACACAGGGAGAAACAATTTCTTTATTAAATGGCACAGCAACGCTTGCCGGGTACCAGCTTGTATCAATAAATATTTTTAAATCAAACATTAAAACATTCTTCCAATAGTCGTCACTGGTAACTCACCCGAGTAACCGCCCAATCCCTCACCCAGACCCTAACAATACTTGGTGATTTGTTTTTGATTTTAGTTGAAAAAAAAACATCAAAAATGTCACCGGAGACCAAAATTTTCATTTTTTTTTAATTTAAATTTTTTAATGCAAATAATGTCAGGAATCACTGGAAGTAAGTCAAGTACGTCCCTTAACACCCTCTATAATATGGCAAAATCAATTCTAAGCAAACACAAGAAAACTTACAGAACGCTTTGTATAGTAACTATGAATTTCCCAACTCAACCGATTTGCCGTGAGAATTTTCGTGCAAATTTAGAACGCGAGTAATTTTATCAAAAAGGTATTTTGTTTAATATTATCGATTTCCGTTTCGCGTCATTATCGACCCACCAATCCAGTCAACATTCAAAATCTTAAATAGAATTTAACCTTTATCAGATGAAAGACGACGATCGTCACGACTGACATATGGGCGGCTTTAACAATTCAACATCCCCAAATAAGTAGAACCGAATCAGTAAAAAGGTGCTTTCTCAATATCTTGGCAACTCCTCGATTTCTTGCTAGGAATCAATTTCTTTATACGCCGACCGCGGAAATATTTTTACGTAGATTGTTACGACTGTATCATACATATTATTATTAGAGTTGACATTATCGAGATTCTAATAACAACCAATAATTGAGACATCTCTAGACAGAGATTTTTTGTAAATCTTTCTTCGTCTACCTGGAAATAGTGCATAAATTATTACGATGTGTAAATAAAGGGTTCCATGCCAACTGGGAATAATGTCAACTCAACACCTCCTTTAAAAGTCGTTAAAATTTATGAAAAAAATAATTTTTAATTAGCCGATAACCCTAACCTATTATAACCTATTTAACCAATTTTTTATATATTTTTATCACTCTAAATGACTTATCTGAGATGGTTCTGAGTTGGTTTCATTCCGAGTTGGCCGGTCACCAAATAAAGCACTCGTAAAACACTTTTTTTGTACCCAAATGGTATACTTTGATCCTGTACCATTGGTATGTAATTAAGATAGTAATTGTCAATTTGGGTGGTGGGTATGGGTACCGCCGCCCCGGAACGGTTCGATACGTTTGGTGACTTAGTAGGGATGCCCGGGTTCGTGGGGTGAGGTTTGTCTAGGTCTTGACGGCGGATACGTTTGCCCCCCCTGATGCGTGCTGGGCCGGATCGGGAGAGACTGGTGTAGGGAGACCTTTTGACTTCTCCAGCCCGATTCTCTCGGCCCACCGCCCTATACCGCAATGGGAGGGATGGATTCGTACGTCCGTCACTCCTGATGGATACATTGTATTGCTGTATTTTTAAATGTACCTAAATCTTAAGCTTTGAGTCACAGTTGTAAATCGTATGACATTAAGTCACTAGTTTTAAGTCAATTGTCATCATTATTAGTCATAAGCCACAAGCTATAAGTCTTAAATATAAGTCACTGGTTGTAATTATAAATCTTTATTTTTATTATTTTTTGACTTGGTATTTCTGTATAAAATTCTAAATGATTTAATTAAATGAAGACATTATGAGCGAAACTCAATCGAAAATCTGGAAACAGAAAAATTAGAAAAAGATATTTACACCTCTGGGACTCGAACCCAGGACCTCCTTACTTTCCGGGTTGGGGCTCTTATCCACTGAGCTAAGGTGTCGATATCCAATTCGGTCACCTTTAACTGTACCATACTTTGACTAAGAACCACCCATATTATCTTCATTTTTCTTAACGCATATTTTTATTGGCTGCCATCTTTATGAATGATTGCAAGATTCAACTCGAACTAAATGCAATCTAGATGGTGTCTGGATAAATTTTTATCCATTTTATTTAATGTGCGACATCTATTGACTCTTCTGCAAGTCTAGGATGAATATTATTATTTTGTATTTTAACTTTTTATGAGTAAAACCTCAAACTGTAATATCCCAACCCTGAAAGTAGGGAGGTCCTGGGTTCGAGTCCCAGAGGTGTAAATATCTTTTTCTGATTTTTCTGTTTCCAGATTTTCGATTGAGATTCGCTCATAATGTCTTCATTTAATTAAATATTACAGTTTGAGGTTTTACTCATAAAAAGTTAAAATAAAACAATAATAATACTAAATGATTTAGTTGATAGTCCGGTATTGCTTGAACTGATAAGCTTCTGGGTACCAAAACGTAATACCAGAAATCAGCATTTATTTCAGTGCCGAAATTCTGGGACTAACTACCATATGTATTTCTCTTTGCCCAGAATACTAATGTAGGGAAATAATTATACCAAGTCAGTGGAAATCTTCAATTTATCTTTAAACAAATATAAAATATTGTTGTTGAGGCAGTTCAATTACGTACAATAAATACTATATATTTCTTACTCTTTATATGTAAAAGGACGTTAATAAATAAATAAACTACAACGGGAATATTGTACAATTAACCAGCCTACCATTACCTGGTTAATTAACACCAAGCAGATTTGTAGTTTAATATTTCAATTAAGTTGTATTATCAATACCGTTGCGAGGCGGTTAGAGTTGCTCTACCATATATGTATAAATACCTAAATGAAAATAGGCTATAGATATTCGTATCTTCTTGCCTGAACACTGATCTCAATGGAGACATATTTTGATAACCTGATCCTGATAGTATGTTTAGTCTGGACTGCGGCCAACTGTTGCACGGAGGTCAGGGCGTTTATCGTTCATGTCTCCCTCCCAGAATAACACCTAACTGTTATTTGCAGTGTCTAGTCACAGTTTATCTAATCTCGCATTAAAGTGAGATGACTGGGAAAGAGATTTCATCGGATGGCGTCCTTGATGAGAAAAAAGGCTTAACTAACTAACTAACTAACCATCACGCCGTTTCCCCGCAGGGTTAGGCAGAGAGGACGGACCGCCAAACAACTCGATCTTGGCACACACTCCTTGCTTCGTTCACATTCGTACATCGTCTCATCGGCTCTTCTATTATTCTGACTCTTGACATCGCCTGACTCAAGTATCTGATTCACTTGGTCGTGCCATGTTTTCCTCGGGCGCCCCCGACTTCGTCTACCATTCACATTTGCGTCATATTATTCTCCTTACACTCCTTTCCTCATTCATTCGCTATACATGCCCAAACCATCTGAGCGTCCCTTTCTTAATCTTATTCATTACGCTTACTCACACGATCATACATGGTTTTACCACACATACGTCTCAGGGATCTCATTTCTATAGCATTCAGTCTACTTTCATCTTTTCTCTGCCAGTTCCATGCCTCATTGCAATACTGAGATTCGTATTCACTCCGTACTTGGACAACACCTTCCACAGGTTTTTCCTGTCAACTCGGTCATATGCTTTTTGTAAATCTACAAAGGCACAGAAGAGTTTCTGGTTAATAACATGAAAGGCTAATAACATGAAAAAGGACTTTAGACTTTAACTCAAAGCTTTCCTTTTCAGAATTTCATAACAATGAACAGATAATAGAGGAAGTATCTTTAATTATGGAAACAATATTTTCCTTTAACATTATTGTGCAAATTTTCTGTGATTATACATACATATATATTTTTAATTTATCTGCCTACGACGTTGTAATATTAGGCACCATCCGAATTATTTTTATATACTTACAACATTGCTTACAACTATTTGAATTTCGATTTTGTTTTCTTGAATGAAGGAACTGGAATTTTGGAACTGGAAATCAACCCACTTCCCAATATCAAGGTCTCTAGCATGATGAAATCGGTAACTTTACAATATCGGATCGTTAGGATTAACTTCCGATGATTTTATATCGATATCCCTAGCAGTTAAATTGTTGATAGCCGAATCGATATTGGTGGGGAATAAATTAGAAATTGATATACCCTGGCAACACTGGCGGATCGGTCCATAGATTCACATTCAGAAACGTCAAACGCCAGTCAAATACGTAGAAATATGAATAATTTGGCAATTTTTAATTGAAATACAAACCTAAATATGCATTGGCAGTTCGCATTTAATTTTTGACTTGAAATTGAAAATACTTTATAATCCAATCCGCCTCTGTCAGTGGAGTAGAAATTGTCGCCTATTTAGCTTATCCACAGCACGGAAGCGAACCATCTGAACCAGTTAAAAGCTTTCCTAGATAACCGCTAGATTCCGCTTGACTGCCGCCGCTACAATATAATTATATTATAAAATAATAAAATGGAAGATTTAGTGTTATCGACGTGTCATCTTGGTGATAGGAACGGCGTATCTCAAAGCAACTCAGTTGGAAGGAAGCTGGAATTACAAAGCGGGTCCCTCAACCACAATCCCGATATGCATTAATATGATGCATGGTTAATGCTCTATTGACAGTTGACTGAATTATCACAGAATAATTATGCACGAAGGAAAGAAATCAGAGGAAATGAACATATACATTTTTATTGTCCATTCGTTTTACTAGTAGTTCTGAGAACAGAAGACTTAGCTCGCAAAGATCACGCCAACTTTGGCGGAATAAAAAGATGCTATCCAACACGATATGGAATGCGCAAATAAATTTATAGAAAGAAGAAATGCAAAGCGGTCGAATTAAAATAGGACTTTTTCAATTACTGCATGATTTGTATTTTTGACCTTTCATGGTTTATGTTGTTCTAGGCACCAAATTTGGTAAAAACTGAATTATTGGGAATTTTTTTTTAAATATGTAACAATTTCTTATGTCTTTGCAAAGTTCAATTAAAGTTGACAACAAACAAAATATATATTTATAATGGCATGTGTGATTGTTTAATTTGTGTGTATTTCAGTACCAACACTGCCAACGAAAAATTATTGAATTGCAGTTTTTGAAAATCATTTAATAACTAAAAGCAACTAGCACACGTCTGCCCTGATCAAGGACACGCTTTCCGAAACGTTCACCAAAGACGGAGGAAGCGCAAGGCGATATAATAATATAAGGAACTACGATTTTTTAATGCTGGCAATATTTATTGAATTACCACACTGCAGCGTATGCGCGTCGAACCGCGCATTTTCAATGACGGGCGGTTTAGAATCAAACATCAATCTGTTTTGAATGGACGCTTTTATGATTACCGTGACGATTCAAGGTTACGGTACCGCGACGGCAAAAAAGGAAATAAACAGACCTTCCTTTTCGTTGTAATGCTGCAGCTCTTTCTTACACATTAAATAATGGTGCTAACCATATAAAAAGGGTAATAACAAAAAATGAAATACACAAAATACGTGTGTCTGTTTCTTCCGCAGTACTATTTTTTCCTTTGGAGGAAATAGATATATCTTATTAGGTACGGCTCGGCCACGGCGACGGAATTGAGTTTAATTTTCTTTATACGCGTGAGGGAGATGTATGTTGACATAGGTTCACCGATTGTCTGATTTTCACTGTTCTTATTTAGTGTGTAAGAAAGAGCTCCAGCATGTTTAAGAATAAAAGCAAAACCATCAGCGCATTGACGTTTAACGTTTTTGAATTTTTAGAATTCACTCACACCTTGATATTATCGTTGTAACTGTGTTCCATATTTTCAACATTATCGTAGCGGTAAGTGGTATTGTAAGGTCTACGGAGTCGTCACGGTGCGGTGTGTGAGAGAGATGCAAGAAAATTATTACTTTTTTATTTGGAGGAAACAGACCTACGTACATTGTATATTGTATCTCATCTTTTGAACGAGCTGCAGCATTATTGTGTTAAATAACGTATGTTTATTGCTTATTTTATGCCGTCAAGGTACCGTTGCCGCGAATCGTCACGGTAATTATAAAAGCGTCCAATGTCATCTGCAATACTTCCAATTTTCCTTAAGGGGAACGTAAGCGCGGCCCATTTCGGTCAGTTTCTTACAAATCTTAAATTTGGATTTAAGATCAAAATTCCCAACCAAACTAAAAAACTATTTTTGTAATCAAAAGATATATCAAATATCTAGTACGGATGTGAGCTACTTTATTTATTTTTGATTTAAATTATAAGATACAGGCTATTAAAGATTTTAGTGTTTCATGATTTTAGAGGCAACTTGGGCAATTATTTGTGAGTAAATGAAAAACATTAAAAAAATAAATTTACTATGTTTATTTTACAAATACAATTAAAAATAAAATAAAAAATAATACATCGTCAAAAATGCATTTTTGGTTAGTAATTTTAATGTATAAACTACAAACTTTTGTTCCGCCGTAAATAGGTAGTTTGTATTTTAAATTTACACCTATCAAAATGATTTTTTTTCTTAATTTTAAAGATAATGTCTATACAATATACATTCCACACGCCGAAACGGCAATTACACGGAATTCTCTCGATGGAAAAAAATCCCAAAGTATCCTACGAAAATTATAGAGATTTTTTCAGTTATTTTACCATAAAATTCACAGGATTTATTACCTAAACATTTTCAAAATTTTCGCTGAAATATTATCGTTTTTAATATTAGAGCGCTCTTTCTAACATTCGTATTTACATATCTCTCCATCTTCTTCTTTTTCATCGCGCCTTAAATATTAAATCTGAAAATATTCTAAATTAAAGAAGAACGGTTCGTATTTTAGAAAACGGCTGTGGGTATGTGGCACATAGTAACTTAATACAATTATTATTAGATATCTCAGATGGATGTTGGACGATTTCCGCAATCATTATGAGGAGAACAGGTTTGTTTGCGGATCCTGCGCAGGTAGTATAGTATAAAACTCTAAGAACTTCACACTCTCGCGATTATTGAGACATTACGGATCTCCTAAGATGGTGCTTTTGTGGGGATTATTTGCCGACAAAGTTCAGGATCGAGATATTAACACGCACAATATTTTCACGGAGCGCTCGCGGCTGTAGAAGGCACCCCAGTGGAGTGGGGAAATCGTCTGTAAGATATACCTTCGATTTTAGCATAAATAATATCGCAAACGTAGCTTTTTTCTCACATACTCACTTCCAATGGCTTATCGGCTCCTGAATTAGTAAATTTCAATATGTATAATTGGTAGTACTGTATAAAGAGATCCCTGAGGCGTACATTTGGTAAAATCATGTGAAAAATGTGGAGATCCGCAAAGAATGTAAGGCTGATGTAAGCGTGATGAGTAAGATTAAGAAAGGGACGCTCAGATGGTTTGGGCATGGAAAGCGAATGAACTAAGAAAGGAGTGTAAGGAAAATATATGACGCAAATTTGAATGGCAGAAAAAGTCGGGGACGCTCAAGAAAAAACATGGCGCGATCAAGTGAATCAGATACATACTTAAATCGAGCCATGTCAAGAGTCAGAATGATTTAAAAGTATGTATGCCAAGTGGTTTAACGATCCGTCCTCTCTGCCTACCACTGCGGAAACGGTGTGATGGTTGAGAGTTAGTTTATTATTTGAACAGCGGCCTTGAAGTGATTTTTCACAAAAACCGCGCCATACAAATTAGCCGAAGGTTATAGTTAAGTACTTTAATTACTTGTAATGAGAAAGTCAAAGCTTAGATTAATTGTAAAAAGATAATAATAAAAAAATTGACGTAATCGTACGACTCCGATTTCAAAATACGTCATCCAAATGAAAGTTTTTCTTTTTCTTCGTGTGCCCTATCAGGTCCTCCCGACGTTGGCGATCACTCTGGAAAATTGTCTCTCTATCTTGCGCTGCCCGGAATAATATTCTTCATCAGTTTTCTGAGACTTCTACTTCCTTATTTGCACGCCCTACAATGTTATCTTTGAACTCCTTTCTTCCCCCATCAGGTTTTATCATATATGTTTGTGGTGACCCGACAGTTAATCCCCCGACAGTTGGCCCCCCAAAATTATGATTATTATAAAATTGTAATTATTATATGCATTATTTACCAATTTTAAATATAAAATCGACTTAAAAACCCTATTTTCATAATTTAGTATGGATATCAAACGAATTTCTTTAGTGTCGATTTTTTGTGCTTCTACGCTGGAACTACAGTATATATAAAGACATTTTTTCCTGAGAGACATTTGAATGAAAATATGTTTTATAGTTTTGTTATTCGGCGGTACATCCCCTCTGCACACTCCTTCGGTAACACTTAGCTATATTTTATGTAAGTAGGTATACCTATTATCCCTAAAATACATTGCGCATTGTAATCAAATGATCAACTGTCATGGATCCCGTTTTTAATATGCAGTTATTACTGATTTTTCATTACTACCATAGTAGGCTATTAAATTGTAAAGTTTTTTTTTTAAATAAAATCTTTACGTCTTACAATAATTATGTTAAATAGTGAGGGTCCCTTTCCACTCCGCGCCGCTGTAATAAGGCCCGCTGAGGTACCTAATAGAGACATTAAAAATACTGGCTTGCCTGCTCGCCCGCCCCGTCCTCATTCCTGTCAGGTACCTCGACAAGCTGGCCCCAGCTTACCTGTGATTGGAAATGTTTCAAATTTATTATATTTGTTAAAAATATTAATTTAAAAAAAAATCAGCATAAGATTAACTCTTGGGCAAGAAATACATGATAAGGATATTCTGGAAATACCAGTTTTCATATAATTAGGGATATTACAATTATATAGATTTATTTATTGTTTCTTTACAAGTTATTTCTATGGACACTAGGACTCTAGAATGCTTGGACATTAGGACACTAGGACATTATTTTGGACACTAGGACACTATTTCTATGGACACTAGGACAAGCCTGTGTCGAGGTTAATAATTCTACAGAGTATCAAAAAATAACACAAAATAATACAGGCATTGAAGAACAATATTGTTACAATAGTGTGCAATTAAGTTTCTTACAGATAATGGTACTCACTAAGCAGAAGGAGTCTAGTACATTGTAATGTAAATGTGTAGGGTGACCATATCTAGTGTTGATATTTTAACGATTTTTACAACATAATTTGCTTTCAATTTAGCAGTGCAAAGATGGAAAAAAAATTATATTACAATACGCTATTTATTTAGCAGGGCAAAAATATAAAAAATAGATATGAAAGATATTACAATTTGGGAGGCAGGTACCTATGGGTTCCGCCTCCCGGGGAACCATTTATTGGATAACCAACTCTCCTGCCATTGGTCACCCCAAGTGATTCGATAAGTTTAGTTATGTAGCAGGGGTGCCTGTGTCCACAGGATGAGGTTTGCCCGGGTCTTGGCGTCGGATGCATTTGCCCATCATCTGCGTATGACCGGGAGAGACTGCTTGAGTGAGCCCTTTTGACCTCTCCAATATTACGTTCTCGGAACATCGTCTTGCACCGCAGTGGAAGGGATGGACCATACAAATACCATTTTGTCAGATCAGATCAAATTTGTGTCTCAAATCTATGTTGTCAATTTTATCGGTCAATAGCCAGCCTGAAAAGCATCGCGTCACAAACAGAAATGAACTTAACAAACCAACTTGGTGTAGGTACATTTGTTGAACAAGCTTTTAAAAACTTACGCGAAATCAGCGAAGATCGTTCATTTTGTGGCAAAAGTGTTGTAATTTTTTGCGTGGCGTAGATGTTTATGTGACGTATTTTTCAATGAATATTAAACCTAATAATGATTTTATTTATTGCAATTTAAAAACAGATGAACAAATGGCAATAAAATAAAATACAAAAAAAAATTATTCTAAATATTTGTCTCTGTTCACCACTAGATATAATTTGTTATTTGAGTATAAATTAATCTACTTTCATCTATACTGCTCATTCTTTGGGATATTCATGCATTATTTTTCAATACCAGTCCAGAATTAAAAACAAATAAACCAGAATACAAACCGAATTTTTTGAATAATTTAATTATCTCCTAAGGACCTTTGCAAAGTCCCTAAAGAGGCTTTACTGGCGTCTCAGTGGCGTGGAGTGAACGAGTACTGCCTTGATTGGGGGCTCCGTCCACAGGGTCCAGGTCCACGGCGCTACAAGAATACGAAATGGGGATAATGGTGCACCGAAATTTTTATTTTAATAGGTACAGCCACATAATATATTTTACTGCTTCACCAGATATCTCGAGATATAATATCATTTTTGTAGAGTTTACGTCATTATCGATATTATGGTTGTTTCCTAAAAACTGTGAAAGTGTTGGTTTAAATTCATGTACCTATCATAAATACGTATAAAATGTTAATTTTAACAATCTTTTATAAAGACTTACCTACGAGTATAACGTGTTCATTATGCGCAGAGGCGGATTTACCGGGTTTCTAAGGCAGTGCTAGGGTCTGCAGTGACAACGGTGGTTCAATTTAAAAAAAAACTTGTTTAATAGCACGTAGCAAATATGTTATCGATCTAGACAGTAATTTTCTTGATGGATGTCCAAAAAATGTATCTGTAGATTTTTTTTCTTCTCAAAAAATAAAATGTAAAAAGTTTATACATGTAATACCTACCACGTAGCAAATATATAGTCCAGTCAAGATGTATACATCCGTGCTTGCAAAAGGTCGGGTGGTTCTGAATTTTTTATATGTCATTAGGACCTAAACCAATATAAAAAAAAACAGATTCGCAATTTCCAAAGTGCTGTACGAGCGGCGGTGTAGCCAAGAAACCATGAAATTTTCGAACTTTTTTCACTTTTTGCTCAAAATCTCAGTGAAGGAAGTGTCTGACTGGTAAAACTTTTCAGTATATTTTTAAAGTAAACTAAATTTTCTACAATTTAAAACTAAGGCAAACTCTATACAGCTATTGATTCCCAAGATAAAGTTCTTCAAAAATAGGCCATTTTTTCCAAAAAGTTAAATATTTTCGAAATAGTCACTTACTTTGTGAAATATATTCTAAAATACGCATCCCACGTCAAATATTATTATTATTATTTTTTTTTTACAGTTAAAACCGCACAAGAGTCCCAACTGCTCCCGTCTAGAGACAGTGAGACTATGGCATCCCCAATCGGGGCATGTCGTGAGGCTGAAGGTAGTGGGGAGGGGAAGGAGATAGGGAAGAGGAAGGTGGGGAAGTACCTGGCTATTCAGATCTGGTCACTAAACACGGCTAAAGCCAATTCAAGCAACGTTTCAATTCTGAATGGTGGTCTTACACCAGGGCGACACTGATAGTATCTTCCACTCTTTGAGGTAAAGTTGTAGTAAATTTAATTAACTTTCATTTGAAATCAAATTGTTAACTGTAAGCCCAGCGGTTCTCTCATAAATGGCAGATAACCAAAAACAGTAGTAAGTGGGTTTTGGGTGGAAATGCAAATAAACTGTTCTCATGTCTCTTTATGGTTTTATTACGTCCTAGACGTTTGTCTCTTCAGCGCCTAACCATTGAGAAGAACGAGCAGGTCGACGTCTTCTCCCACTATGTCGACCCGATCGGCTACTGCTCTTTTTGAAAACGCCGTCATGATAATCTCTCGATCCGCATCTCCTTCGGCAACAGTCACTTCTACTCCCTCCTTCTGAAAGGCGTCACAAAGAAGAGTTAAGATAGAGCATTTTAGAAATATATTATAAGTTTGTATAGCGCCCTTGAGGTGATTTCTCACGAAAACGACACTGTATATATCATCCAAATATTATTATCAATACTTATCTTTACTGTTTTGACATTTTATTGTATCTTACTCGGTCGTGCGTGCCAAAAGCAAAAAATGTCACATCAGATACAATGTCAATTTCGTAATGAAAATTTTTTCCTTCAATTTATCCAAACCTTTCTTAAATTAAAAAAAATGTGGTTATACGTGTCCTTGGCCAATTCGAGGTTGCATTGTATTGTTCGTATAATATTCTGTGGCGGGCCCAAATTGAAGATGGTGGCGGGCCCAAATTGATTGGTGAAGCGTCTTTGACCCAAGATTGGTTTAATCCACCCCTGACATTGGCTATCGCTGCTCCCAAGTAAATAGGTAAAGCTCTGTTCGTGCTAGACGCTATTATGGTATTCTCAATGCCATAATAAAAGTCCAATCTGCCGTAACATCTCCACTCGTAAAAGTTCTGCAATTCAGTGGTGGTAAAACACAAGAGCGCTACAGCCCTCGGGGAATATGATACCCGAGTACGGGAAACATTATTGTTTCACGTTTCTTGTAAAATTTGTTCGAATAGGCTATATTTTTTATACCACAACACAGAAAGAATAAAGAGAAAATACTCAAAATTATGTCTGAAATTGGCTGGGTAGCAGAAAAATCCACCCGTGTGGCAATGGAGTAGTTGATTCTGTTGAAGGTACCTACCTACTAAGTCACTTGTACTTACCAAGCGATTAACCACTACTTCGCTAAGCTTGTAGGAAGGGTCCATTTTATTATTGATAGTAGTAGATGGAATTCCATTCGTACGATGTGTATATTTATGGTAGTCATCAAAATAGAATATCTGGTGAAAAAATTTCGAAAAAATGTTGAAAATTATCAAATATTCAATTTGCCCCAATTATTACCCTGTGCTTGGAACGAACTGGAACATGATTTGAAAATGATAACAGACGCGGCAAAATTTAGAGCTAAACTCAAAACTCATCTTTTCAGACAGTCAGACAGTATCCAGAAAGTCAAAAACCTTTTATCTTCACCTTCACAGCCCGCGACATTGTAAATAACTAATTGTGTAAAAATGTAACTAAATAAGAACTGTGTAAGATCATTTCACAAAAATTCCCCAGTCTTAAAGAATAATAAATTCTTCCAGTAATGGAGGGTAGCAAATGTAACACCATGCAATGGCCAATGCTTTTAATATAATACTCGTACAATAAAATTAGACAGAGCCTAAGAATTCACAATAAATTGTTTTGCTCTCTTTAGATGATTTTTCACAAAAACGGGGCGCTACAAATATCCAATTATTTTATTGTACGCCTCAGGGTTCTACCTAAATTTCAAGGAGACTAGTAGTTACTACTAACGTTAGCATGAATCCCTCTTTAAAGAAAAACTTACTCTTTTTGACCCATGATCAATTTTCCATTCAAACTAATCTGAAAAATAAAAGATCTAGAACCTGAAACCAAGAACCTCTTGCCTTCTAGGTTTAATTTTAATTCATAGACATGCATGTTGTTAGACATAATGCCGTACCTTTTCTAGTTGGCTCCCTTTGTAGGTGAAAGCAGTCAGCGCAAATTGACAGAAAACTGTGAACAATGACGAAGACGTAGGGATCTGGCGTGATGGATTGACAGCAGATGAAATGTCTTGGACAGATGCTTGGCTTCCACTTTACACACCGCTTGCAGGGACGCTACTGTACCTTTTATGGATCGGATTACAAAATGGTAGTCACGTTTTTTTTCTACATTCTTAAATCTATCATTTGAGGATTTCGAATTGAAAAACGACGCGTAATCCGTGATTGTTAGCTAAGAACGGGGTTCAACCCCCCCCCCCATCGCTCTCGTAGAAAAACAAGAGAATAGTACCTACTCGTAGATTACATTTCTGGAAAATACAACAATATTATTTGCACCATCTCTTTTATCAAATATAATATATACCGCCCTAAAGTCCCACTGCTCCCGTCTGGTGCCAGTGAGACTACGGCATTTCCAATTGGGTTATGTTGTGGGGCTGAAGGTAGTAGGGAGGGGAAGGAGATGAGGAAGAGGAAGGTGGAGAAGTACCTGGTTCAGATCTACCAAACACGGCTAAAGCCATTTCAAGCAACGTTTCAATTCTGAATGGTGGTCTTACACCAGGGCGCTACTGAGAGTGTCTTCCAGTCTGGAAAGTACCGCAAATATAATATATTTTATTTTAAATGAATTAATTGTTAAATAACACAAAATTAAAATTTATTAGCTACGCCGGGATTCGATCCCTCGTTTGCGGATTGCGAGTCATAAGCCTTACCGCTAGACCACGCCGGCCGGCCACTTGTCAATAAAATTCATTATTTATTATTTAAAAAAACCAATATAAAAATTATGGCTTTATTATTTTTAAGATTTCTCAATTGAGGAGATGAGTGTGGGTACCGCTGCCCGGGAACCATTTATTGGATAGCCGTAAGTCACTCCAAGTTCGCCACGTTTGGTGACTTAGAAAGGGTGTTCATGGGGTGGGGTACGACTGGATCTTGGCAGCGGATGCGCTTGCCCACCTGGAGGCATTATTTATTGACCAATTTTATTTTCAAGGACTAACACTGTAAAAGGAAGAAAGACAAGAACACTGAGGATGTATTCTGAATTGAATTTAATGATCACTTCAGCGATCCGTCCAAACGTTTCAGTCGATTAAACATATTCCCTTAACGCTTGTCAAAGCCTGTCCGATGCCTTCATCGGATCAAGGTTAAAAAAAATCCAGGTGAGGACTGTGTGAGTCCTGCTTTACAAATAAGAATATAAAATATAA
The DNA here is from genome assembly GCA_936435175.1 of Glyphotaelius pellucidus. Taxonomy (NCBI): domain Eukaryota; kingdom Metazoa; phylum Arthropoda; class Insecta; order Trichoptera; family Limnephilidae; genus Glyphotaelius; species Glyphotaelius pellucidus. The sequence continues at coordinate 13,097,060 of OW386553.1, forward strand.
AGCACGAACCCACTGTACAGCACAGTCTTCACGGTCGGCAGCTGTTGATCGGTGTTTATCCTAGCGTGAATGCTCTTTTTAGCGAGTTAATAAGTATTAAATTGTATAATGGAGATTTCGTTTCCTGCCGTTGAATTCCTATGCATTTTATTGTGATTTGGATGAATGAATTCATACGTTTTCTTGAGATTTACAGGTCGAACATAGCCCTAAACCGTATTAATAATTGGGTTTATGATTCAATTACGAAATAAATAAATAAAAAAAAGTGTATTAAAAAACAGAATTCATGGGAACGTGGTTTATTCACAGTATTCACATTCACCCTGGTAACATTTTTACTTAAAATTTGGTTGTCTGTAAAGTCGGCTTACGGACGATAATTTTACGTGATAACGTCACGAGCCAAACGCTGAAGCCGAACGCTTAGGCCGATCGTGCCTCTCTATCGCTTGTTCCGCGCCCTCGCTTGCAGGCCCGGCTCAGGTGGAACGCGACAACGTGACAATGAGTCATGCTTTTTCGTGAATGTGGCCGGCGTTCTTCGATTTACAAGACGTTATCACGTCAAAAAATTGTATTAAGAAATTTTTGGCGAATGATTCTTCATTTTTTTAGGGAAAAATAACAGTAAAAATGACATTTTAATTTACGCTTTGCTTATTTCTAATACTTAACGCATGACACTGTGAACTAAGCTGTACATTTTGGTGCCTTTAGTCTGTGAATAGTTCTTTATTTTATTTATTTATATTCGTAAAGGGGGACAAGAAGGCGAATAGTAAGGGCGTTTGTCCACCGCCGCCGTCACCGAGAACGAGATGACGTTGCCGAAGTAGCGTTACACTCATTGCTAATATCGGGTGTCCAGCGCGCGTCCGTCATCCGAGCACCGTCATCTCGGCCGCCGAGATTGTGAGAAGTTCGGCGAAATAAAACTCGGCCCGAAAGTGGGACTCGCAATATAAAACACGTCTGAATTTGTCCACTATACCCGAGATTGCCTGCGCCGGCGCATGCTTTTTTGGCTCGTTGTTATGTTATAAATGTAGGAGCAAAAAATAGCCGGAAATATTTTAATGTGTGTGTCATAAATCGTAACAACGCGACAAGTACTTTCTCACGCTAATTGGGTACTCGGGGAATTAGATAAGCAAACGTGTATTTCTTCTTATTTCCAAATTAGATCGAGAAGGTCCGTTGTTATAGAATTAGATTTGGTCAAAACAAAACTCTGCCTGTCCTGTTGTTTTTCTTTAATAATATGGTACATAATAAATTTATATTCTACATAATTTACCCATATACGTCAAAACTACCACCGAGGTCGATCGCGGTAACACACAATCGCCGTCATGTCGTTCCGAATTCAGTCCGAAATAATCTCGCTTCTCGGTGACGGCGGCGGTGGACAAACGCCCTAAGAAGTTGGAGTAGCGGGAAGCAGGTACCTTTACTGTCATGATAAGTAAAAAATTTCCTTGGAACTCTCAAAGAAGACACTGTGTTTTTACTTACCACGGCAGTATACTAACTACCAGACTATTCAGAACTGGTCACCAATCATCCATATCTACAGCCAATAACTATGTCCATTGGTGGGAATAATTTTCGGTCCTCAGTGGCGGTTTTCAATATTGAAAATACCGTCTTCTCTAAATCGAGGTGAAGGTACGAATTATAAGAAACGCTTTAATTTTAGTTTAATTTTTAGATAGATTTTTTTCAAAATAAATAATTTTTACTGGCTTGACTTGCAATAGTGAATATTTTCTATAATTTTCATCTTCATTGCTAAACCTCGCGGGGAGTTCTAATATTTTTATCTTCTTAAAATGGACCCCGTCTACCTTGTTAATATTCTCATATTTATTACCGCTTGAGTGAAAAACAGTGAGTCATAAATTTCTGCTTAATTATTACTAGGTATTCAACAAAACCCACTGAAATCTCTTGGAATAATTAAGGTGAATTGTAAATATGTTTGCTTTATTCTACAGTAGTGGGTACATCATCGGTCTTGTATGCTAATTGAACCATTTCCTCTCGTTAACAAGCATACACAAATTAATTTATTTGTTTAAAAAGCCGCTTATATTTTCTGTAAACAGTTTGATGTGGAAATACGTTTCAAAGCTTTTGTAATTTCAGTATTCCCTGGACAAAGATTGAAACGGAAATACGATGACCTATTCTATGAGGATGTTACCTAGATTAACAACAAAAATAAATATAATGAACTAATTTGTTAAGCTGCACAAATATAAATTCATCGGCTCCACATTATTACTAGCTATTGGTAATTTATTTCAACAACTTATAACTTTGGAAGGCCGAATGCAACCACCAGTTTTGCAATAAAATGTAAATACCTATAGCTTACAATTTTATACTTGAAAAAATAAATTATTATATTAGCTTCACACAGGAGGCCCCGAGAAAAATAATTTCCACCAGAGTCTATGTCATCTTTGGGTATTCTGTGTGGAGGGTCTTTTTAAGAAAGAAAGGTAGGAAGTTCTGGGAAGGAAAAATGTGAGGGGTGACGGACGTACGAAATTATCCCCCACACTGCGGTGCAATGCGATGTTCTGAAAGAGTCCTGCTGAAGGATGAAAAGGTCTCCCTCCACCAGTCTCTCCCGATGCGGCCAGTTGATGGGCAGACGCATCCGCCGTCAAAATCCAGACAAACCTCCCCCCACGAACCCGGGCACCCCTGCTAAGTCACCAAACACAGTGAACCACTTGGGGTGATCTATGGCAGAGGTGTTGGTTATCCAGTAAACGGTTCCCGGGGCGGTGGTACCCAAATTAAAAATGCGGAGAATAGAATTACACTTATCTGGTTGAAACAATTTTTGTTTTGAAGAAAATAATGTTTTGCACTCCAGAAGACAAATATTGAAAATAATAATTTTTTTCCGTTCGATTAAAAAACTTATTTTTTTAATTACGCCGCTCAGCACATTTATGCACTAAACATATCGCTTGCTGAGAATTGAAGTACATGTAAGTTCGTTAAAAATTCAACCAAATACGTTGTTTTTTTTACTTATAAGTAGAATAACCTTTGTATTATTTAAAAAATAATACAAAGGTTAATAATAAATAAATAAATATTTATAGCAATTATTTTGAAATAAAGGAAACAAAAATATAATCATTGAAGAAGATAACACTTATAATCTAAATGAAAATATGAAAGAGAACAAGACACAGAAAAATAGAAAAAGACAATGGTCGCAACTGGGACTCGAACCCAGACCTCTCGTCTAACCGGGACGTGCGCGTTATCCAATTTCGCTAGTGCCACCTTCTGATGATATATTACGTTGATGGGAATAACCTTCAAAAGTTATAAAAAGAGAGTTTTTCTTATATAAAAAAAAATATATATATATAATCGTTTGAAAATCAAAAACATTTATTTTTCAATACGAGTTTTTGTGGACATAGTAACCAATCCTCAGCAAGCGTTATTTAACCCTATTTTCCTCATATTCATTGAATCGTGTTCTTCTTCGTAAACCTTTAGCGTTCATCTTTGGTAATAGGACTATTTCAAATAAAACGTCCTAAATTTTCCTAATTCTTTTCTGCTCTTGCCCATCAGTCAGCCAGTCAGTTCATCTCATGTGTTGGCGACCTCTTTTTCTAAAGGACGCCAACCGATGTTATGGAAATTATAATGGTCATCTGCTACTCGCGCTGCGTGCCCAACATGTCCCACTTGGGCTTTGAGATTGTGATGATAACTGGAACTTATAATAATAAGAGATTGGATTATTTCTAGAGCAACGTTTTCATGGGAAAATCTAGCTTAATAGCTTACTCCTGACATACAAGTTTCTAAATATTTTTTAATTGACTTGATCATGTTGGAGCACTAAAAATCGGTACTAATTTGATTGAATTTTTGATATTATCAATGTCTTTTAAAACCATGAAATTTTAACGAGAACTAATAAAATACCATTTATTTTTACGTGCCACTACGAGACATCACTCCCGATGTCGTTATGAAAATGATTACTACTAAAAATTAATCTCTTTGAATAATCAATTTCATTATCTTACAAAATGTATCAGTCGTTTTGCTATTGAGATGTAAGTCCATGAATAAATTATCATAACTACATCATTTCCTCCGCTGTGAATCTGTTGTTTTATCATGCCGAGATATCTTTTCTGAGAAAACGATTAAATAATGTGACAAATATATAATTTATAAGGCGATCTGGTGCCTTTTTGTGTCTGAAACGTCAAGATTAGAAATCAATTCGCGATAGCCCGAAATAGTCTGTCCTCTCATGGAGTCACTGAAAAAAAACAGTTTGCAATTCAATCGCTATCCACAAGAAAGCAACTTGCGAATTTCATTGGCAGTCCGCACACGGGCAACTTGTTAAAAACCACCTGTTAAAAACACGTAGTGCTAGTCGCTATGGTTTTGCCTCACGACCTGTCAAGTTTTCGAGTAATTTGCGATATGTCAGAGCAAGTAAATATCGATTTTGTTCAGGAGTTTGATAAATAATTATTTTATATAAAGGTTTATAATTGATAAATTATTAATAAATTATATTTTTGTTAAACAAGCTGATAGAATTACTGAAATCTTAAAATTGAGTTGCCAACCAGTTTTCGGTTTCTCCTTGAGCGAAGGCCCTTAGTCTTAAGTCGAGTCTCCTGCGACAGTATTACCACGAACATTGAACCAAATGTTTGTGCAATTTTGAATATTGGGGCAAAAACACAATGTTTTTTTTCCGTGGAAAACAAAAAAACGTTGTGGCCACGATCCGATGTTTTTGTTTATGCTACATACATGAAATACACGCTTACTTTTAAAACATACAGACGTTAATTCTCGTACATAGTATTTTACATTTTTTTAGTTAAATTTATATTTAACGAAATTTAAATTAAATTTATAAGAAATGTCACAAAAAAACGATATTTGAAAGGAGGTAATAAATTAAACATTTGTATATCGCTTTTACCGATAAATTGGCAAAATAAAAACTCTGTTCGAGGTAGTTGGTCAACGAATTATTGCTTCAGAACGATACGTCAACAATAGGTAGATTCTTTGAAATTGACTTAATTTTATATGTACGATACAATAGGTATACAGACACTGCCTCGAAATGAGATTTTTTTTTCAAAAAGTTTTTCTTCTGATTTCTAATGTCTAGATATTTAATTAGATAAGAAAAAAGATTCCGCTAAGGTAAACCATCAGTTTTTAAGAGATCTGACTATTTATTCCTCTGAGTATCTGATTCTACACTTCTAAGAATTTTGACTTTACTGCTGAAAATGATAAATAAAATATGGCATTAAAAAGACCGATTAAATAAAGTGGTATAAATAATCATCTTATCATATTCTGTATGTAATTTAAAATGGAAATACTAAGGTAATCTATAAATTCATCCCCACACTTCTTGTTCAACGCAGCGTGATACCCAATACCATTAAAAAACTTATTAAGGTACCAATAACACATGCTTTGAGAGGATGGTATCATTTTGGTCATTGGCGCCCATAAAAAAAAATATTTAAGAATATTATGTTATTACTTAATTTATTGATAATATTTTTTGGTAATAGGTAGGTACTTATTTATTTCGTCCGAAAGTCCAATAGAGATTTAATCATTCGGTAATTCGAAATTCGCCGAATTCAATGTGAACTGCGATGCCGCTCCTGTTCGTAAAATATTTAAAAAAAAACATTACCATAAATATATTTTTTAAATCTCACCCTTACGCGTAGTAAGGATGGGTTGTTTCAAAAAATTTTACGAATTCGTCAAATATTTGACGTTAATTTTCACGTTCTGTGTAAGTTCTTTTCAAGTTCTGTGATGATTTCAGTTTTATGAAGCAGCTGGCCTATGATGATAAAATAAGAGAACTCGAATAGAACTTACACCAAACCTGAAAATTAACTTCAAATATTTGATGAACTCATCAAATTTTTTGAAACAACCAGTCCTTAGTGAAGTAAATACAGTACCCAATCCAATTATTTTTAAAAGAAAAACGGTACCTAAGTAACCACCTATAAAATAGGATTTGCATTAGGTTTTTATGTATTAACAGTTTTCACCTTTGTAGTCAATTTAATAGTGCATAAGGACCTATTTCGATGTCACTACTTGTATTTCAATTTCACAAACAAATTATGTAACAAACTCGCCATTTCCTCGCGTACATAGATTAGCAAACAAACATATAAATGATATCTAACTAACCATCACTATTTCGATATTTAAATGCAATTAAACAATTTTTAGGTCAACATAATATTATTTCTGTTAAATTCAGTTTATTTTTATTATTTTTATTTTTTTATTTATTTGGTCCATAAAATTTACGAAATTATTTTTGCAACCTGTTGTTCATTACTAACTCTTGTGTAAAAAAATATTTGTATTAAATAACCAATGTAAAAAGGCCATGGGCGTATGAAAATAAATAAATAAATATTATGAGATCATAATACTACTTTTCGATGGAAGCATTAATTAGCTTGTCGATGGAAGAGGAACTTACAGTACGTTATTATAGTTATTTATCAGTAATTAAAAATACTATAAGTACACGTGTTAAGTGCAGTAGAAGTATATTATAGTAAGAAAGTAAAAAAAAAATACTACATGTTTCGTACATGTGATTGAAGTGCTCTAATGATGGTTACAGTATCTAAAATATATATTTTTGAGAAGAAATAGTTTCGTATGGAAAATATATGAGATATTTTTTAAGATTATTCAAGTGGAAACAATTTTTTTGACGAGTTTGTCTTTAAAATAATTTTTCAATGTTTGGATTTTGTCATTAGTGCTTTTAATTTCTTCTGGTAGTCGATTAAAAAAAGTTCTTTCTTGGTTAGTAAATAATTTTGTGCAAATGAAATATATAAATTTTGGCATGGATTTAAGTTGGGTTTCAGTTAAAAATTAGAACGATCTCTTTCTTTTGCATGATTTTCAATAATGTTGTGAATTTTTAATGATATACAATTTATATGCTCAATAATTTGATAGCCATTTTTTATCATTTTAAGAAACATAGAAATCCGACCTTTCGACATTCTAATTTCGCCTGTCTGTGCATGGGTGCGTGATTTGAAATTGTGTGCCTGCATAATGCGTAAAATTGAACAATTTCACTGAAATTTCAATTTTGTTTAATTATTAAGGTAATGTGTTCATTCTGGTTCAGGTAAGGGTTCGTTCAGGTAATCCTGGTCGTCGCTCTAATAATTTGTCAACAAAAAACTATAATTATAATACGAAGAATTTTTTTTTTGATAAACAATGATCCTGAGGCAAAATACTTTCAGGTTCACAAATCCCACAATTATAACATCCCGTGACTTTTCACGGGTTTGCGCTAGTAATATTAATATTTTTTTTATTATGAAAAGGAACATTACAACCTCGTGTAAATGGCTGCATAACAACGTAGCCGAGATACTAAGACCGTTGTGGTGGGGATGGGATGAGGAAGAGTCGGGAGGGTAGAAGAGAGAAGAGAGAGGAGATTGAAGTAAATCATGCTGCGAGATGAAGACGTTGAAAGAACAACTACCTGGGTCTACCTTTGCCTGTAATTATGTTAATCACCCTTGAAATACGAACTACCTTTGATGTTATATTTTTGTACTGCAGCTGTACATCCTTCAATGTGTATCCTTATTTTAATATTTTTTTATGAGATTAATGGTTAATTGAGGTGCATTTAAAATTTACCATTCTATTTAAGTTGTTATTTATTTACATGACACGAAGATACCGTGAAAGTTATTCTGTGGTAGAGACGAGATTTGACTTGACACCTAAAATACAAACATCTTAAATTTTAAGTTTGTTCAGTTATGAAGTCGTTTAATTCAACGCGGCACTTGAGGTGAATTTTCAAATAATATTATGGCGCCAAACAAATTATCCCATTGTTATTATTATATGACGTTATTATTCGGCTAGCGACTGTACGGTTGAAATTTATGAATCCGGCTTCGAACACATCTCTGACGCCGCGTTTATGCAAAACCATCTTCGTACTTGAAGTTTGTTAAAAAGCTACTTTTGTAATAGAACCGAACTAGTAAGTAGCCAAGTAATTCGCCAATAATGCCAAAAGATGGCGCCATTTACGTTAATAGCTAGCGTGAAGAACGTCGCCTGGCAGGCGTGCTATTGGATTTGTAATTTCGTGAATCCCTCCGGGTATGGATATGTGGCCACTCAGTATGTAGCGAGTTGACTATTTTTGTAGTGGTATCATTATTTTCCATACACTGGCCACACCAGAATTTCGAGAAGCTCCGATAATCTTACTTACGATTTCTGTATTAGAGTAGATCACACATGTCCTCTGTCAACCTAAATCCTTCTGATAATTGTCGCGGTTGAAATTTAATTTGTGAATGAGTTAAAGTTGTACATAAAAATGCAAATCACAAATCGCCAAGCGTTATTATTCCTACATTCCCGCGACCCTTATATATTATAATGGTATATCTAGGTAAGTTATACCATTTCGCACAGGTACAGAGAGATTGATGATAATATGATTTTGATTGATTTTGATTTACTAGATTCTTATATTCCTTGAAGAGGTGAATCATTTAAATTTACTGAATTTAAAGTTAATGTTCTTTATACAAATAGAACGGCGTCATTTGCGCCTCGCAATCTTTACCTCATGTGGGTATTTAAAAATTTTACTTGTTTATTATAGACTTAAGGTCCTGAATTTAATCGGTAGGGAAAAATTGTTACCTAAAAACCCTACTAAAATTGCATCTTTTTTGGTCATCATTTACTCTTGATCGTCAGCAAACTGGAAAGCATAAATACATACGTGTGTGTTTGTGTTATGTTGGGAGTGGGAAGGAGGCGGTCATGTCCTTTTATTTGGAGTTCTTCCGCATTTGCCTTCGGGAATGAGGAAACCATGAAAAACCTCATCCAGGAAGATTCGGCCGGCGGTCAACATGAACCCGGTCGGCCTTCAGTGATATCGGTGTACGATATCCTGCATTGTGTGTGTGTGGGGTGTATGTCTGTTTTTATGTAGATATATACTTTATGGGACTATAGGGGATAAACATACATATACATACGTACTATACAATATTATATAAATATATACATAGATATATAAACATAAGTTACGGGGGAGGGGTCTGGAGTTTGGGAATACCTACTGCTCGCTCACTCGTCGGCGTCTGAATCTGGTTCATGCCAGATGTGGTCAAGGTCCATCAGAATGTGTTTGGGTAGTCTGTGTACGTATTTGAATGTGAAGTCGCTGGGAGAATTGTATTGACCGATTTCCTGTATGAGTTTATTTTTACTGTGTCTTAAAGATTTGTAAAATCGGTCTGTCAGTCTGTGAGTGTATTCAAATAAGGTCGGAATGTCTTCTCTCGCATGTAGTCTTTTCAAATTTGTTCTGATTCTAGTGTTGTATGTGATTTTAATGCAGAGATTCTGTAGTGTCTGTAGTTTTGTAAAGTCAGATTGTGAGATGCTACTCCACACGGGAATAGCATATGTCAGCACCGGTCGAATGAGCGAATAGTAAGTCAGGAGTTTGGTTCTGGGAAGTAGCGGACTTTTTCTATTGAAGATGGGCTTCATCATGCCGAGTGCCATTCTGGCTCTTGCGTGCATCTTGGCTAGGTGAGATTTCCAGTTGAGTCGTGAGTCCATAGTCAGGCCCAGGTAAACGACTTCATCCTTCCATTCTAAGACGTGTCCGCCCATTTCGATGTTGACGTCTGGTGTCCTTCTGACGCGTTTCCTCGTGTACATGATGACTTCGGTTTTGGCCTCGTTCAGTTTGAGGCGCCACATCTTGTAGAACTCTACGAGAGCGTCGAGCGCTCTCTGTAGGTATATGGCCGCCATCTCGGCTTTCAGCGAGGAAACGTACAGCTTGACGTCGTCTGCATAGATAGACAGGTTGCATCTCTCGTCTCGGGGGATGTCATGTGTAAAGATGTTGAAGAGATGAGGTCCCAGTAGACTTCCTTGTGGCACGCCTTTTGGAATCTCACGTAGTGACGACAGCGCGTTCCTGATGAAGACTCGGAAGGATCTGTTCTTGAGGTATTCTTGTATCACTCTCGTTAGGTATATGGGCGTGTTAGTTCTGTGCAGCTTGTGCAGTAGCCCTCTGATCCAAACGGTGTCAAATGCCTTCTCCAAGTCTAGCAGTGCAGCGGCGATGTAGCGATGTTCGTTAAATCTTCTGGTGATGAATTCCGCTACTCGGGTGAGTTGGTGGGTGGTGGAATGCCTCTTTCTGAATCCGAACTGCTCGTCTGGCAAAGTGTTGTTTTCTTCGTGGTGTGGAAGTAGCCTGTTGAGTATAACCTGTTCAAATACCTTGCTCAGCGTGGAGAGTAGGCTGATCGGCCGGTAGCTTGTCGGCTGCCTCTTGTCCTTGTTTGGCTTCGAGAAGGGCAGCACGGTCGCCGTCTTCCAGATCTGTGGGAAATGTCCGGTGATGAGACAGGCATTGAACAGCTTTGTGATGTATATGATGGCTTTCTGAGGTAGATGTTTGAGTAATATGTTGTGTATTTGATCGCTCCCCGGCGCCTTATTGGTCTTCAATCGCTTGATAATGACGGCAACTTCGCTCGGCGTGCTGAAGTGGATGTCTTCGACGTTCGTCTGCTCCGCTTGTTCGAGATGTCGTAGAGATTCTTCTACTAGTCGATCCGTTTCCGGATCAGATAGGCCGTCCGTGGCTGCGTAGGCTCTCTCGAATCCGTCGGCGAGCGCGTTCGCCTTCTCTTCTAGTGACAGCGCCAATCCTGAGCCGTCTAGCTTCTCTAGCGGGGGAATCGTGTGGTCTTGATGTTTCAGCGCTTTTGCCATTTTCCATAGGCTGTTATCCTTTGGCGTGAGTGATGTAACTTTCTTCGTCCAAAGTTGGCGTCTGAGGTCCGTTATTTCCTGCTTGATTTCCCGCTGTAGAGTGTTGTAGGCCGTTTTGAAGTAGCCGTCGCGCGTACGATGGTAGATGCGTCGCAAGCGATTTTTCTCCTTGATGAGCGATAAGACATGCTCGGGAAGCTTGATCGTGTATGCGTGTACTTCTTTGAGAGGTATGTGTGTGTCTTGTGCATGTTGTATGATTTCCGTGAGAGTGCTTGCGGCCTCGTCGATTTCATCTGTAGAGCGCAGAGTTCCCGATGTTAGGTGAATTCGTTCGTTAATCTCTTTCTTGAATCCTTCCCAGTCTGCGTCCTTGTAGTTCCGCTGTTTTCTGGGGCTCCTTGAAGTCGTTCCTCCAATACTGAAGCTCACGGGCAGATGGTCCGATGACAGTTCATCCAGCGTGCGCAGTGGCGAGATCGTCTTGACGTTTTTCTCGAGTACGATGTCCAGAGTGCTGGGGTACTGTGCGTGCACTGCGTGGTATGTCGGTTTGTCCGGCGTCATTATCGTGTAGTTGTGAGTCTGCATATGCGTAAAGAGCGTTTTCCCGTTCGCGTTGCCTCTGTAGTTATTCCAATAGTTGTGTTTGGCGTTGAGATCTCCTCCTAGAACAACAATTGGGTGCAGATTAAGTAATTTGTCCAAATCTTCTCTCACCAGAAGGTTGTGGTGTCTGCAATAGGCGGCGATGAAGGTATGCGCTCTATCCTCTATGGTGACTTCGACAATCGTAGCTTCAGTATGCTTCAGCTTCGGAGTGGGGATCCTTGTAGATGTGATGGATTGACGAACGAAAATGGCGGTGCCTCCGCCTCCTCCTTCTAGTCGGTCGTCTCGGTGAACTTCGAAGCCGGGCACTCTCAGCGGTGTGTCGGGTTTGAGATGTGTTTCTGAAATGAGAATGATGTCAATGTTAGTGTTATTTGCCAGAGCGAGCAGTTCATCGATCTTAAAGCGGATGCTGAAGGCATTCCACAGGAGGACGTTCACCATCTCGGGATTATACATGGATGGTGGTGGTGATGACATCCATCAGGATGCAAGCCCTCTGGTATATGGAGGTGCAGCTGGCCAGCTGCGATCGCACGCCATCTAGTCCCATGAGGAGGGACATCATCAGCGTGGCGTCTGGGTCTCTGGAGCCTGCGGACTGCTGCGTGTAGGTCTGCGAGCGGGGCTGCGGTTGGGGCTGAGGCTCGGGCTGCGCCTCGGGCTGCTGGGTGGCCGCTCTTCCGCCAGCCACGTGGGCCCATGAGCGTCCATCAGTCCTCGTCGTCTGCTGCGCCTGAGGATGTGGCCTGCCGGCCCCTGGTCCGGGGCGATGGGGCTGCTTCTGTCGCTGCTGGAGGGAGGCGACGTACGCTACCCTCTTCGGGCAGCCTCTGAAGTTGGCGGGATGGGGGCCTCCGCAGTTGCAGCACGCGGCGGGCTCGTCCCTGGTGGTTTTGGGGCACTCGGCCGAGGCGTGCTCCACCAAGCACTTTACACACCTCGCGGTGTGTGAGCAGTTGCGGGACCCGTGCCCGAAGTTCTGGCAGCGGTAGCACTGTGTCCCGTGCTGCAGATGGTTGCTGCGGTGCTTCTGCAGGCGGATCCTGCAGTGGCAGATGTACTTTACTGCCGCCCTCAGCTGGCCCATGTTCACTTCCTTGCCAAACTGAGCCAGGTACATCGGGTACTCAGCGGCGGTCGTCATCCTCACGACTTTGACTGGGGGGAAGCCCTGATCCGTCAGGTCTGCGGCGATCTCCTCCGTCTCGATGTTTGGCAGGCCCTTGATGACTGCCTTCTTGAGTTTTTCAGCCTCCGCCGTGTATGTATGAAAGCCGCGCGCCTCCACACGCAGCCCGTTTGTGAGAGCGCGGTGATCCGCCATGCTCCGCACGAAAATGTTCGCTGTTCCGCCCCGGTTGTAGCGAAACGTGAAATTGGCGTGGCCCAGGTGTCCCTGTACCGTAGAGGTAATTTGGGCGTGAGTCAGGGTGCCCAGGGTCATGACCACTGGGGGGACGCGATCCTTCTTCTCGGGCTGGCTTCTGGTACCTGCGGAAGAGAAATGGGAGGGATTAGTAGTGTTGGCGCGTTTGGGTTGCGGAGCGCCGCCGCCTTCAGAAACCTCTTTGAGGTCGGAGAACCGGTTACCGACAATAACCGGTTCCGGTCCCTGCGGTGACAGGGGCCTCTTCACGGGGTTGGACGGCCTCGTCCAACCCTCCTCGTGGGTCGTCTCCATGTCCTGGGATGGCTGCTGGGGTCTGGGGGGCGGCACGTAGCCCGAAGCTGGGCCTACTGAGGGGCGGTTGCTGGGTCCGGGTGCGGGGGCGGGCTCGGGTATCACGGGGGACGGCATGGGGATGGCCGGCCTTGTCCTCGGGTCTGCGGGGTGGCTCTTCACTGGCTGCTGGGGCTGGATGGCGGGGATCGTGTACAGCACGGTCCCGGTCTTTGTCCTGCTGCGGTACTGGCGGGCGCCAGGGGGAATCACGATAGGAGATTCCTCCGGGTCTGCGGCTTCTAGCCGCGCGGAGTACATCCGCACGGCAGGGATGATATTTTTCCTCTTCTGGATTGAGGTGATGGTCCTGTGATCTCGTCTCGGTGGGGCCAGGTCGTCCTTCTTCTTCTTCTTTGCCTTGAAAAAGGCAGTTGGTGGCGCGGGGGCCTGGGCAGTGAGCCGGTCGGGCCGGCTGGCTGCGAGGTGGCAGGTGTCTGGCCGTGTAAACACAAGCCAGACAAAAGCGAATCGGGGCGAAAGGGCGGTGGTCTCGAAAAGCGACTGTCGCAGGCGGCAGTCACAAGGCGACTCCCGATCGATGATAATATGATTATTATTGTAACTTGCAGTTGTGTATAATAATACCATGCGTCTATATATTATATATGACGCCATTGCTTGTCACGGTTACTCTGTCCCGGTGACTACATGTCACTGGATCGCCTGAGATTATTTTTCCGAGGAACCGGCAATTTTTGGAATCAGTTCCTATCGGATTTATAAAATGGTCACCAACACTTAAACTGGGCAAAGTCGAACCAAAAGCCGCCAGTAGGTCCTAGCAGCAAAAACCTGCGGAGCGAAATATGTTTAATAGCCAAACTTACTTGTTGTCTTTGTCATCCTTCTGAAAGCACATACCAAGAGAAAAACGAAACCCATCTCCGATGTAAATATAATATGCAGAGCATAAAAAAGATTAAATTACGATACTGTAATCATGGCATGATGTAATAAAACAAGCTGATAAGGAACACAGAATATTGTACTATCTCCTATAGGAATCTAGGCTCTGCCTAGATACTAGAACCTATTATAGTTTTTTTGTGATTCACATGGTTTACATTTTAATTGGTAGCCGGAAGCGTGAAGTGTATTTCTTTATACCTTTCATAAGATAAGTAAGACGAAGGTATAACATTTGAGTTGGGTTATGTACCTCTAGGATACCGAACGCTATGGTTACACAATACAAGAAAATATCTAATGCCATTAGGATATCAAGTTTGGTAGTATCTAATTATGATTTTTTTAAGGAATTGCCGATGTCAATTCGCGGCCGTCTAATATTCCAAAGATTAAAATGATATTTTTTATTCGATGGCGATTTTTTAAGTGGATGATTTTTTACATTCGCAATTACTCACTACGCCGTCAAATCTTATCGGCTGACTTAAAGCGGCGCTTTCCGGCTCAAAAAAAGAAGATGGAGAGATATGTAATTACGAATGTTGGACAGAGCGCGCTTATATTTTAAGTGATAAAATTGAAGCGAAAATTGCGAAAATGCTTAATAAAACATGACTCGTTTAAAATGGAGCAAAAATCTCGTGGAACGTATCTTAAGTATCATTTAAAAAACATTGTGAATTTTTTCACCAAAATAACTTGTAAAATAATAGAAATAGACTTGTTTTTAATAATTTTCGGACCATACTTTGTGATTTTTTTCTATCGAGGGAATTTCATATAATTTGCGTTTCGGCGTGGAACGTATCAAGATACTATCTTCAAATTAACATATATATTTTTAAGAGCTTAAAAACTTCAAATGTTTAAGGGAGATATGTAAGAAATCGGTCGAAATTCGAATAGTGGACCCTGCTAAAACTTAACTGATCTTACTATTATTATGAGTTTCATGGTACCTGCATATTATTTTCGAATCAAGCTTGACTCCATTAGGGAAAACACTTAAATATATTATCTTGAATTTACATGTTTTGTTTTGGTTTAGCTTGCTGTTTTTGACTTGTACCCCATAACTATACAAAACTGTGGGCTCGTAGCAACGCCGTAAATTTAACATATGAATAAAATTATCCAATTATGACGATGCCCTGTCTTCACAAAGCCAAAAGTTATTATGAAAACAAGTTGATGAATCGAACGTCAAGGCAGGCGATAAAAAGCTTGATGACTTGAGGCTTAACTCTGGGTGTGTGAAGCTTAAGTCTGACAATTATCTCGTGATTTAATATTTCTATAGCTTTACTGATGGCTTAACTTAATCTTAATATTTTAACTAACGACCTTCAAATTCTGGTTCCTATTTGAATTTTTAATTAAGTTATTATGTTTACGATAACCCATTGGTCAGTACCTACCTGTTTTATTTTGTATTTTATGTAGACTCTGTTATAGTGACTGAAGTAATATTAATGTAGAAGTTTGTTCAATTTAAAGTAATTCCTTGTAACCTTAACTCGCAACCATACTCTTAGATATACATCAACCAATATCAGAAATTTGTCGTAGACACAGAAGGATACAAAGTACTGCATTGTACTCCAGCAAGGTTACAGTGTGCAATCGGTTTAGGGGAAAATATGGTACAGGTAATTTTAATTAACAATCCAATCAAGATATTTATCCTGGCTAAAATTTTCCTTTCACGAGAGAATTTCCAGTTTGACCTAGGTACTTACACAAAATATAAATAAGTATCCCCAAAGATGTACCGCCGAATAACAAGAGTATAAAACAAATTTTCTTTCAAATTCTTCAAGGACAAAACTAATTGTCTTTATACTGTAAATACCGGCGTATAAGTTCAAAAAATCACCAATGTAAATAAATCCGTTTAATACCCATACTAACTTATTATTAAAGATATTTAGAAGGCGATTTTTGAAATTGGTAAATAATGTACGAAAAATTATGATATAATAGTTTTGAGCCTAAATTCAAATTTTTAGATAATTTTTTGTCTCTTGTAAAGTTTGAACTATATGGGATACAGGGGATTGTTTTGTCGTGAACCATGAGCGATATGTTCATATATGTATTCAGTGAAGATGCATAACACCCCAGTCCAGATGCCCAGTTTTGACTAATTTTTCTGAAGGCCGTCTGTTTTAACGGTTGCTAGAGTAAAAGCAAGAGTGAAAGAAATTGCTGTAGTTAAATATAAAAAATGCGTTTTTCCAATCAATTTAATCAACTGTTTTACATCACTTATAACTTTTGATTTTACTCTTCTGTTTACAGTTCTGCTGGTGGTAAGGTACGAAATTGCGCGCTTCAACATTGATTAATCATGTTGAAGAAGATGATTATTGTGACGATAATTCCTCAATTCAATACGTTTTGCAGCGAAAACCAAAAACATTTCGACCCTATGGTAATATATGGTTATTTGGGACGATCCCAAATGTTTGATTTTTTGCCGAAAGATCTCGTAAAATTTATGACACATAAAATTCAAGGATATATTATAACTACTGGAAAGGAAATCATATTTTTTCCATGAAATATCGTATATTTTATAACAAGTTGTCATTTATTTTTTAATATTCATACAAATATTTTTATAGGAACAAAGCTGTCATATCCTACAATGACACAAAGATATTTTTATATTTGTTTTGGTTTTCAAATTTAATTAATGATGTGGCCATACCAAAAAACAATGCGGTGCGTTTTTTTACATAATTTCGAAAAATATTCTGCTTTTTAGACAGGCCACACTAACAATTATTACTTTAGCAAAAGTACACCTGAAACAGCGCATGGTCCTATTTAACATCCTTGTTAGTTTAACTGACGGTTAAAATTTAAATTTTGTTCACTTAAATTTAGCTTTCTCGTTGAAACAGATGGCCTTTATGGTAGAATAATTATGGTAGTGCGACTTTATTGTACAATGGTATGTTTTGCGGTCATGTTAACTAAGAATAATAAGCCTCTCTTCAAGTCAGCTTAATATGTTAATTATAAAGTTTCTCGGAACACCTTTTATTCTAGGAAATAAATACGAACACAACTACAAATATACAGTGATATTAATCATTCGGTTCGCACCGGTTCGAGCGAAACGGTTGTTAAATTTAGACATCACTCAGCGAACCTGTTGCGGAGTTTAACCAACAGTTGTGAACCGGTTTTTGGATGTAGGAATTTACACAAAGGTTCATAGAATAAATTAACATAGTCGAAATGGAAAAAAAAGACCTTTTGATGGTGTCGGTACTTACATTGCTGTTGTTTCCGGGTGAAAGCATTCACATGGACAGGTGAACTTTTTAATAAAATATGTCGTCTTAAAAACTAATGATCACTACATTCCTACAGGGGCAGACAGAGAGATCTCATGCGTACCCTTTTGTTTTTCAGACTGTAGAATAACCTGATTGAAGTATAGATCGATATAGACACTTGATCGTGGCATGTCTTCCTGGGGTGTCGGACTTGACGTGCTTTCGTTCATCCATTCAACATACCCACTCCGTCCCTTCACACTCAAAGAGTTCCTTACTTTTTTTTTAATATGACTACCGCACAAGAGTCCCCAACTGCTCCTGTCTGGAGCCAGTGAGACTATGGCATCTTCAATTGGGGTATGTTGTGAGGGTGAACGTAATGGGGAGGGGAAGAGGAGATGGGGAAGGGGGAGGTGGTGAAGTTCCTGACTTTTCAGATCTGGTCGCCAAACACGGCTAAATCCATTTCAAGCAACGTTTCAACTCTGATTGGTGGTCTTGTACCAGGGCCATACCGAGAGTCTCTTCCACTCTGGAACGTATAGCAAATATACTGTTATTATTTTTAATTAATTAATTACCACAAATTAATCAAATAAAATTTATTTGCGCGGGTGCGAATCCGCGACTTTTGGATTGTGAGTCGAGAGTCTTACCTTGGGACCACGGAGGCCGTCACTTGATCTTAATAAGGCGGGTATGGGTACTGACGCTAAGGAAACCATTCGCATTGAAACACCTTTGTCGTAGGTTGTCAAGTGGTTCGCTACTTTTGGGACTTAGCAGGGGTGCCCGGGATCATGAGGTTTATTCAGGTCCTGGCGGCGAATGCATCTGCTCACCAACCGGTTGAGGGTGACCCTTTGACCTCTCCAGCCAGACTCTCTCGACCCATCGCCTTGCACCACAGCGGGAGGGATGAATTCATACGTCCATCATTCCCGAACACACTGAACCCCAATTCCTTCTCTCCCCTTATACCCTTTTCTTTCCCAGAACGTCCTCTACGTCCCTTCTTTCAAAAACCTTCCACACAGCATCCCCAAAGATGGCGTAGATGCTGAGTTAATGTAAAAAAACCTATAGATTTTGAAAAATTGAAAATAAAAAAATTTAAAAAAAGTTTTATGTCAACCTTTACAATGTTATTGTTAACATCGTAAAAATACACCACTGCATAGATGAGGCGCTCAGCGGAAGAATGGCCCAACCCACTTCAGCGAAAACATAATTTGTTAAATATTTTAGTCGTATCTATCGGAGCCACAATGGCCCAATTTTAGTAGGATCTTTGAAATAGTGAAAACTAAAATTCGGCCACTTTGACTTTATAGATATGACAAAAATATATAACAAATGAATGTTGGGCCACTCTTCCGCTGAGCGCCTCAAGTATGAACATAATTTCAATATTATACCAAAGGTACCTAACTGCTATAAAATATTCGATAACATTAAAGCGTCCGGCAGAGAGCTTCTAGTTTGCATAAATATTTAACACGCGTAAAGATGGATAAATGTCTTGATTATTCTTTTCGATAATTATACATTATAAAGAAGGTATAATTTATGAGGAAACTGGCCGACGCGCACCACTGGCGGTCTGGAACTTGCACCATTACGGCCGTGGTTCGGATCTCGTTAATTTCCCCGAGAAGAGGATGAAGACATTTGCGGTGAGGATGGGAGCGACCAGAACTCACGACTTCATTCTGAACCCTCGCGCCTCGTGGCCAGAGGATTCAAACGGCCCAAGATTTCAAATATTCGAGTACTTTTGGGAAATAAAAAAAATAATAAAATACAAAAATTTCTTTAGTGTTAGTTTTTAGTATTTATTTTCTTTTTTTATGGTTAGTTTGTTGAGCTGTGAAACTTTGAAATAGTATAAAATATTAATTAGATGAAAATAACCAGATTTGTTTAAACCATTGTTTTTAATAAAATTATCAACTATATCTTAATCAATACACATTATAAAAGAAAGTTTACAAAAGTGTGCGTCTCTCTAAAACTCAGAAACGAGTCCCGGTACGATCAAAGGAGTTGCATGGTGCGTTAGCCCTCTATCCCCCATTCATGAATAAGGTTCCCGTTTTTACTTGAAGCGCGTGCTTTTGAAAATATAAGGTTTGGATGTTTCACCCTCTAGAAATTTCTAGAACAGTCCAAAACATTCGAGATTATTCGAGGGCATTCCACAACATTCGAGAACATTCTGGAATGTTGTGGAATGTTCGGGAATAGGGAGTCGGGAATATCATTGTGGAACATTTAAGAATACTCTCGAATTTTGTGGAATATTGTGGACCATTCGAAGCCTTTTTTGTATGGATGGGGCTACCCATTGGTAGGGGTGTATAAAGCAAGATCCGTCGTGGGTTCGAACGTCAATATTCTATCTCACATCAACTCCCTGAGCGAAGCCAGGTACCCTAGCTATTTATGTTATAAATGTTTAATTCCTCCTATTAAGTGTTTGTGACGAAAAAGCAATGTTTTTACATTGGAGGGGACTTACGATTCCACGACATCAGATCCCCCGACAGTTGGCCTGTCAACCTTGTATACAATATGCAGTTGGTTTAGGGAAAATACGGTATACCTACTAACACAAAATGTAACTTAGTGTCCCCGTAGGGATGTAAGGAGAGGTTGTAACGCCGAACAGCAAAAGTATAGAACTTTCGTTAGATATCTGTGCCAACTAATTATTGAAGGTATTTTGGAAGGCGATTTTAGATTTGAAATCGATCAAAATTAAAAAAAAAGTTATAATAATTTTAATTTTGGGGGTCAACTTTCAGGGGATCAATATTCGGGTATACTTTATATTTACACTTTTTAGGTAATTTAAAAATTAATTTTTTTTTTGTGACACCTCAAAAGGTTTTAAGTTTTGGACTATTTTCTAGCCTTGCAAAAGCCCCTGCGGTGATATTTCATCACCAAATAATAATACTAAAAAGAAGCGTTATTACGTTAAAGATGTATTATTTACGTGTACCAGTCCCAGCTAGAGATCGTACGTGACGTCATCGTTCTAGTATAATCTGTCTTTTTCATTTTCAAAAAAGACAAATGAGAAGGAAGTTGACGAAAGTCAATGTCAGTCCATTCGAGCTCTCTTTGGGATGAGTTTATTTTAAAGTTCACTATATACAATCATTTCATTTTTAAATATAAACTGTTATACAATATACCTACTGTTCCTGAAATGTTCTTTAACAATTCGATATGGGTTTCCACATTTCGCATAAGAGCATTTCGTTACATGAGAGATTGCTTTTGGTAAATTTTGAGTCTAATGTCAAATTTTTTTTTAAAAATATACTTAGGTAAAATTTTACCAACCCCTTTTTAATTTGGAACATCTTATTATGTTCAAAGATGATATAGTTATAAAAAAGGCTTGTTTTTCCTCTCAAAATTGGTACCAATTTACTCAATTCATTCAATGTGCGTACAACCTTACTGCCTACATACGCACTCCCCAATTACAATTGTAAGATTTATTTTCATTTCAGTAACATTGCAAACCAAGATCCGATATTAAATACTCTACTGTACACGCAACGGTGTCGTGGTTCTACTCCGACTTTAGTATTATCTATCAGAGCTTTCTCCGTCTCCGAACCCGAACACGAACCCTTATAAGCTTTCAAGCCAACAGCGGGCACTGAATTAAAAGCTCGACTGGAATGCTTCCATAAGAATCTAAACTTTTCCAGAACAGCCTTTGCATAGATTGCATACAGAAGATTACCGATTCATTGGGTTATTGTATCCGGGATCTCTCATGATAATAATCGGTTGAATGTATTTCCGGGATAATCAAAACAAATTTTTCAAAAGCTTCATTACACAGGTAGTAAAGAAATCTTCCAGAAATATCGCAATTCCTAAATTTATTTTATTAAAATTAAGGCCGAGAATCCGTCCGGCCAATTTTTCAATGAACAGCAATTTGATGACTTTATGTATATACCTTTTTTAAAGTAAATACCGTACACGAGTCCCAACTGCTCCCCTCTGGAACAAATCCTTGTTGGGTATGTTGTGAGACGGAAGGTAGTGGGGAAAGGAAGGAGATGGGGATGATGAAGGTGGGGAAGCACCTGGCTATTCAGATTGGTCACCATACACGGCTAAAGCCATTTTAAGCAATAACGTTTCATTTCTGAGTGGTGGTCTTACACCAGGGCAATACTGAGAGAATCTTCCACTCAGGAACGTGCTGTAAATATAATATGTATTATTTTAAATTAATAAATTGTGAAAATAACACAAATTTAATAGACATCACTTCTTTGTACACGCCGAGTTTTGAAACTGTGTTCTTCGGATTGCTAGTCGAGAGCCTTACCCCTTGACCTCGGAGGCCGTTAAACTACCTAGTTTAATAAGTCAGATACGCCTATTACGTCATACGTATGTCTGGTAATGTTATATTATCGTGAAAACAAAATTATGGGTCCGAGTGGTTATTCGGAATATTTGGCTTCAGCTGTACCAGTTGCTAATAAAGACTAATCTAGAATAATCTTTTCCTTAATTGTGGTTTCATCAGTATCTTCATGTATTTTTTTTTTAAATGAATACCGCACAAGAGTCCCAACTGCTCCCGTCTGGAGCCAGTAAGACTATGGCATCCCCAATTGGGGTATGTTGTGAGGCTGAAGGTAGTGGGGAGTGGAAGGAGATGGAGAAGAGGAAGGTGGGAGTGCCTGGCTATTTAGATCTGGTCATCAAACACGGCCAAAGCCATTTCAAGCAACTTTTCAATTCTGAATGGTGGTCTTACACCAGGGCGATACTGAGAGTATCTTCCATTCTGGAACGTGCCGCAAATATACTATATATTATTTTAAATGAATAAATTGTGAAAATAACACAAATGTAACAAATATAACTTCTTTGCACACGCCGGGTTTTGAAACTGCGTCCTTCGGATTGTTAGTCGAGAGCCTTACCCCTTGACGCCTTGACCACGGAGGCCGTTAAACTACCTAGTTATTATAAGTAAGATACGCTTACTACGTCATACGTACGTCTGGTAATGTTATATTATCGTGAAAACAAGCTAATGGGTCCGAGTGGTTATTTGGAATATTTGGCTTCAGCTGTGCCAGTGGCTAAGAAAGACTAATCTAGAAAAATCTTTTCCTTTATTATGGGTTCATCAATATCTTCATATTTTCCCAATTTAAAACAAATCGCAGGTACAGTTGACGCAGCCGAATCTTTATTTGCACTCTCCAAATTTGTTGTTGTTTTTTTTATTTTTTAACTTTGAAACATCCCCGTTTCATCGAGAGTTTACAGTATTTCTATTGATCAAGTTCGTTCGCAGACCGGCTTGGTCTATTCGGCGTTTGCTTCTTTGATCTGACCGGCCATTCAGAATTATTGAGATGTATTCGATGGTAACACGGCATCTACATGTAACAGCCTCTTAGTTGCAAGATTAACATCTATCAGCATTGTTAAATGAAGATTTCTCCATCTCCCCTGCCGACACGCTGACAAACTGAGATCTAGGGAGCTCAAATCTGCGGATATGGGTACAATAATATATTAAGCGTACAAGGATAAGTACCTTTAATAGTAAGGATTAGGCAGATGTTTGGGATTGCTCCAAACAAAAGGATTACTAAGACCTGACATGTTTGCTAGTTTTGAGAAATGTTCATCAAAACAAATAAGTACGTGCGTAACTCAGTTGCTAAGTGCTCTGAAAATAGTTCTTGGAACATTTTGAAAGCTGCTTTCAAATGGAACCTACAGAATGAAAGCGCACGAAATAATAATGTTTATTTACAAAAGGTTTAACTGTGTCTCTACGCTTCTAAAATTTCACAATTGATTCATTAAAAATAATGTATAGTTATAATATATAGTATATTTGCAGCACGTTCCAGAGTGGAAAATACTCTCAGTATCGCCTTGATGTAAGACCACCATTCAGATTCGAAACGTTGCTTGAAATGGCGTTAGCCGTGTTCAGTGATCAGATCTGAATAGCCAGGCGCTTCCCCACCTTTAGCCTCACAACTGACCCTAATCGGGGATGCCATAGTCTCACTGGTTCCAGACGGGAGCAGCTGGGATTTTTGAGGGGTAGGTATTCATATAAAAAAAATGTATATCTTTATATATATGTAGAGGGAGAGAATAAAAAAATAAATCGGCATTTGTGCTTGTTTGAATTGAGTTGAATGTTTGAAGATTGGGGGAAATAGGGGAGTTGGCTGCAGCATTTGTTCTATTACTAGTTGTGAATTTATGGAGAAATGTCGTGTAAGCCACCCTTCGTTCGTTATATATAATTAAAAACATCCCCCTTAAAGTTGCATAGTTACATAGAATCTTCATAATATTGAACACCCGAATGCCACATACCTACTTACTTATATTTGATTTCAATAACAAATATATTTATTCCTTCTTTTATGAGACCAAGACATTTTTGTTTGATCTTAATAACTTAATTGAGTAAACCATGCAAACAGATTATTAACGTAAAATTTAAACCACACGCTAGGATTATTAGAACTCCGGAAGCGTTCCCAGGCGATATGCTTTTTAAAATAATGAACCGTGAAATTCGGCTGTTGTTTCGGTTATATTCTTGGAGCACAATCCTCTATTGCTCCTCTAGAAAACTAATTGGTTTTAGGGGCATCCGGTCTCATCAAAGACTGCCCTGAAATCTAAAATAAAGAGTGATTGATATCCATTGGACTTGGACTTGTGCTGGTTCTTGTCTCAATCGATTTCCTGTGCAGGGCTTTATTAGGTACATTGTTAAGGTTTAAGAATGTGTGGATCTGTAGATAAATGAGTTCTGTTTGGAGTTGGTCTTGCAAAGAGGGAGATTAAAAGTAAGCGACTGTCTACTGTTGCGATTTGGAACTGGAATGATAGGCGTTGAAGAAGATCAGGACTATCGATTAAGTTACGTGTAATTTTAAATAACATTACCGATTCTGCTATATTTCTTCGACAAGTTAACATCTGTATTTTGAAGAACTTTGCATAGTCTTCATTACTAACACGAGATCGAAAAGAGCGGAAATTGAGGCACCTTAAAAATCTATTTTGAACGCTTTCAATTCAATTATTGTGTACTGCATAGCCTCCACACTTGAGATACGTATTCAAAAATACTACGAACATATGAGAAAAACAGTGTTATGAAAGTAATAAGGTCTTTGAATTGTTTACAGGAGCGGATTGTGAGACCAAGCATAGAGGATGCGTTAGTAACAGACTTACAGCTAGTGACTTAGTACTAAGGGGCTATTTCACCAATCTCTTTAAATGTTGCTCTTAACTACCGGTCACATAACTTTATTGGTAGGAGAATCATGCTCAAAAACCCGTGCGCATTTCACCACAGAAAATATGGTGCCAAGTAGCTATTTTGGTCTACTGCCACGCCTGTCTTAGACGCCATTGTTTCTATGAAATCACAAACGTCAAAAGTGTCAACATGGTGTCAACACAGTGTTCGTTTATTGTTGTTTACGAACGGGATTGGTTTATTTATGCAAACTATAAGGTAAGTTCAACGGGTTTTTGTTATGTTTTATTGATTATTGAGTGATATTACTAAAGAATTTAGTTGAATTTGTAGATTTGTCTTAATTCATGCGTCACAAAATGTTTTACTCTTTCTTCTTTCCTCATTGCTATTTTTTGTGATTTTCTGCTGTTAAATCGTTTAGGTACAGTGTCTTTAACATCTATTGTGTATTTGTCTGCAGAGCCTTCAGGTGAACCAATACATTAAAGTGAAATATGAGGGACTGGAGAGACAAAAGTGCACCCTCATCAGATAGGGACCCAGCAACGCTGTTCCCTTGGACAACATAGAGACGATGATAAAATGTACGATCTCCCTCACCAGAGGCACCACCAGCGGCTGGAATATCGATGCCTCTGCTCTAGGTAAAACATTTACATTGCATATTTAAAAATCAACCTGTACATTTCCTATTGTATTTATTAAAACGCTTTTTAGGGACTTTTACACAGAAATAGTAAAAAATATACAATATTATGTACAACTGAGCGACTTCAGTAACAATATTTTGTATTTGTTTAGTGTTAAATTCTGGCTTGCCATTGAATTAAAATAATGCATGGTTTCATTGCGCTTTTACAAAAACAAGAAACTTAAATTTTGGGTCGCACAGTTTACAAGCGTTTCACACGTTGTGCAAGGGGGTCACAAAGCATCGGACCATCATAAATTGAAGACTCGGCATAATTATTTCCCTCCATTCACAAATCAACTGGCTGTTGATTTGTGAGCATGCTCATTGATCCACAGGTAGAATGTGGCAGGTGGTTAGTGTTTCATGAATGTTTTATCCCTTATTATTACTTTCAGATAAACCGAATGCAATTGAGGAGTACACCGCTGTGCGTTGTGGATGAGGAAGACTAAAAGAATAGCCATCAGCCATCCAGAGTCTCCAGAGCTGCTAACATAATGATTATATAAAACAGAATGTATTGTTTACTTTACAATCTAGAATATTCATTTAGTAAGGTGTTCCCAACACGAAGCTAGTTATTCTCTAGCTAGTTCTAGTTCATTGAAATTTTTGTAATGTTTGTAGTTGAACAAATGGGTGTAGCTAGGTATTGATTTAGGGTGGGACAAAAAATAAAAATCTAGAGTAGATACCAAAAACAGTAGGCTTCGACAACATATTCATGCTTTGGGCTCTATCAACATGAACGGAAGACGGAAAAACCGTCATTTGAAGTGCTGTAAATTTGAAAACGCAACTTGGTCTACAATCTAAGAGGTCATGCATCGCCCAGCCAGAGTTGGCAAATGCTCCACCTTGCCCCACCGTGCCTACACATGGGGCAACATCTACTAAATGACCTTGCGTGAGAATGATTATAAATAATATACAATCACTTGTCTGTACCATTCATATTCATCCATACAATATTATAAAATATTATGGCTGCCGTCGTCCCATTGACTCCTGATAATGTTGCCATATATTTATAAAAACTAAATATAATCTACCATATTAGGTATGTTCTTACAAAGAGAAATGTTTTTCTCTCACATGTTATTAAATAAATATATTGTACAGATATACCAAAATATTCTGAAGTTTTATTACAGTTTCCATAAAGCTAAATAAGTGTTTTTCACAATAAAAGTACAGGGAATCTACTCTTTAAAACACAGTTGTACAAAATTTCTAGGGTCTCATACAGAATCACTTCAATCAGCACGTCCACCTGGAGAAGACACCTTTTCTGTAGCAGTTACTGGTTAAGGTTACTTCGGCATTTTCTCCGTCTGAAAGAAGAAAGTCATTTCAGTACTTGGTTTTTTTCAGTTGGGGAAATCGAATACTGTTGGAATAAGGAAATGAATACTACAGGTGTGTAGTGAGGATATAGATACATTTTATATACCTTCCCTGCAAAAAAAATATTTGATTTGGTTTTTGATAGTGTAGTTTTTTGATGTCAGTGATAAGATAATATTAAAAAACCAAACAACAAACAAAACTCTGTAGGTATAAGTACAAATATGTAACATAGAAGTAAGTTATTGTTGTGAATCAAAGCAATTGATTTTAATACGATAATTTTATACACGCCTACATTATTTTACGGGTCTGCGCTTGCATTTTATAATATATAATAAACAAGGTAAAAACCCGCTTCCGCGGTAAACTGTAAAACGAAAACATCAATAGTTCTATTTGATTAATATAGATGGCAGCACTTCCGTTTGTATCTATTACGTGAAGCGAGTACGTAGGACAGACGACGGCGTATTAATATTATAGATGCAGAAATACCTATACATATAATTCAGATAGATAAGAATACAAGATAACCAATCCCAGATCAGAGCTGATGACGCTTTACAACTGACAATGCTAAAAGTGGATAAGCAATAGACAAGGTTGTCATATGAATCTTATCTCAATCTCTACAGAGAAATTTATTATGATTAATTGAACTCTTTTGAAATAAAAAACGCTACATTTGATTACGATGAATGTGTGTAGATACCAGTGGCGTGCGGGTTCATCCATTATTGGTCACGCTATGATACATATTTTACTTTTTTTTTATTTTTATTATTTATTAAAATTACAGAGAACATTTTGTACAATAAATAGAGTAGACCCACAAAGCTGTCATATGGCAGCTTGTCTGCAGGTTCTAACAATTTAAACATTCTTAATATAATATCTAAGAAAATATTTGTAAATAAATTTATAGTTTTAAGGAAACATTAGAATTGATCACATAGTAGTATTAGATAATTTAACTTACAACTATAAATATATAAGATATTTCAATATACCTATCTAATAAAAGATATGTAGGCAGCTATATTAAGATATTCAAAGATACATGGAGTTTTCGTTCATTAACCATAGTTTTATCATTTTAGGACTTAGTCTCTCATTTTTTTCAAATTTTATGTTTTTATTGATTTTATTGAAAATCACTGGTATTAGATATTCAAGAGTACGGCTTCCATATTTATTTAATATTCGAGGAGTTTTTAGGCCCTTTCCTTCTCTAAATCTTGTGGTATGTTTGTGTACAAGTAGGTGTTTGTAAGGGCTTTCCCCCAAATTATCCATAATAGTAGTGAACCAGTGGAGACCTTTTATTGTAAGTAGGCTCTCTGAGCCATACAGTAATTTTAAGTTATGTCTCTGTTTGTAAATCTTAGTTGTGACAATTTTTTTTATTATGGCGGTTTGTAAATTTTCAATATATTTAATGTAAGTAGTGCTTGCATGTCCCCAAGTTCGAATACCATATCTAAGGATGGATTCGACCATAGAAAAATATATGAGTTTAAGAGTACAATGAGGCAAAATAAATTTTAATTTGTAAAAGTTACTAGCTAAGGATCTGAGCTGGTTACAAATTTTAGCTACTTGTTTATCCCACTTAAATTTGTTATCAACAATTATTCCCAGATAAGTATATTCATTTGTGAAATCTATTTTTTCACAGTCACAAACATTAATAATTCCTCTATGTATACAGTAAAAGCTATGAGCGGTTATTTTAGGAACATTCCACATTTTCAAACTTGGTGATTTTATGTACATGCATTTGGTTTTTTTTACATTAATAATTAATCCTACATCATGAGCCCATTTGAGAAGCTCGTTAAAATCTCTTTGTAATTCTTGTATAGCAATTTCAGGATTTTCATTTGATACAACAAGAGCAGTATCATCAGCAAAAATGAATCGATGAGCTTTTTTGAAAATCTTACACAAAGCAATTACATATATAATATATAATTTTGGACCTAGAATTGACCCTTGCGGTACTCCCGATTTGATGTATCTTGATTTACTAATTATATTTAAAATCTTCACACTCATTTTTCTATTTGACAAATAGTTTTTAAAGAATAAGAGGAGTTTACCCCGGATACCTATAAATTCAAGTACTTTAATTATTTGTATATGGCTAAGTGTATCGAAGGCTTTTGAGAAATCAATAAATAGAACCAATACATGTTGTTTACAGTTTAGTTGTGAATTTATATGATTAGAAAATTTTTCGAGCAATTTATCGCAACTTTTATTTTTTTGAAAGCCATACTGACATTCATCAATAATACTCAGATTATTTAAATATTTATCTAAATTTATTGATATAAATTTTTCTAAGATTTTTTCTAATGCAGGAAGTAAGGAAATCGGTCTGTAATTGTTTATTAAAGAGTGATTTCCATTTTTAAAGATAGGTCTTACAATGCTATATTTTAGTTCATCAGGAATATGGCCCGTATCAATTATTCTGTTAATTAAGTGGGCGATTATAGGACTAAGAAATTTAACATGTTTTTTCAAATCATACATACGAATTAAATCTACGCCTGGAGTCTTGGAATTTTTCATATCACCGATAATTAATTCGATTTGCTTTGTATTGTGTGTGCACATTTGAATGTATTCAGTAATAAGCAAAAGTAACATCAAATTAGGATCCAAAACAATACCTCCAACGTAAAACATGATCAAATATCAGTTCATAGATATTCATCCACAACATATTTGTGTTAACTTTCAATTTGGGAGTCGGGAATGGGTACCGCCGCCCCGGGAACCATTATTGGATAACCAACATCTCTGCCATAGGTCAAGTGGTTCGCTACGTTTGGTGATTTAGCAGGGGTGCCCGGGTTCACGGGGTGAGGTTTGTCTAGGTCTTGGAGGCGTACGACCAGGACACACTGAACCCCAGATTCCTACCCACCCCTTAAACCCTTTTCCTTCCCAGAACTCTCCTCTCCTTTTTTTCCTCAAAAAAAACCCTCCACACACTCTCCAAAGATTATAAAGGCCCTGAGGGAATTTATTTTCCTCAAGGCCTCCTGTGTGGAGCTCATGTAAAAAAAAATTACAAATAATATAGATATAGAAGTGTCGCCACTTAAGGTGGGAAATGGCGTCAGTGTTAATAAGTACCCAAAATACATCAAGTTGGAAATTTATTGTATGACCGAAGTATGGCTTTTGAAAAAATTCAAAGTAGGTACAGGTAAATCATTAAAAAAAAACTTTGCTTGTTTAGTGGTTTTAGCTGTGTGTCATTGTTTGAAAGCTTAATATTGAAGCAATAATAACACAACGAGTATTGTCGAATCGAATAGCAAATGTAAATTACAACCGAATTGATAAATGCGTATCCAGCATCTTTGGGCACTTGTGAACGAGGATTTTGATGTTTTCTTTTTTGAATTCAAATCAAGTCATACAACTTGTTTCCACGGATCGCACGCCTCTGGCAGATATCTTATTATTTCTCGAGCTCGTAGATCTACGCTCAGGCACCTACCTTAAATTTATAGCATATTGTGTTTGTGAGACACAGCAATTCTCTGTAGCTGATTTCAGATTGTCCGAGAACCGTACAGCATAAATCGTATCCGTCTTTCGTTCATTGATGTGCTGTTTTCTGAACTAAAGACACACCAGCAACAGCTCCATTGTAACCTCTCTCTCTTTTCCATAAACGATGGCTGCAATGGAAAGAGAGAATGAAACCGGCAGAATCATGGTGATTCCAGCGGACACCCATGGATGTGGTTTGAGGTGTTGCTTTTGACGCTCATGCGCCGATGGCCGACCTATCAGCATCGTTCATAAACCATCTAATCACGGATGATTAATGGAAGTTTTTTGACGAATTACCTTTCAGAGAACCTAAGTATGCCCGTCCACAAATCAAAGGCATTCACCGCTCGTTTATTCTTTGGAATCCCACCTACCTTCCTGTATTAAATTATTTTGTTATATTATTTTTCTACTTTAATTAACTAGTTTCAGAATATGCCGTGTAACATTTGAATTATTTTAGAGTTCAACGATACCAACCAGCTAATCGTCATCGATCACGCAGAGTTAGAAGAGCAAGCTGCAGATCACATTTAACTAAACTTATAAAAAATATTCCATCAGCACGCAAACCTTACACTTTACAATTTTTTTTTGAAGACTTGCTGTTGGAATTTTTTAATACACGATTGAATTTTCCTTGGCCGTTTCATAGTAGACACAATATCTTAATTTGAAGACAAAACGTGTGATTGATGTGGCAGTGGCGTAGCTCTCATGGGTATATAACGTGGGGTCACTCCAAGAAATAACGTGGTGTCACACCCCCCCCCCCCCTCCCCGTCATTAACTTTGAGAAATTCAAAACGCAAATTTCGACCTCACAAAAAATAACATTACTAGCTAAATTTGTAAAAAAGATTTCGAAATCCCCAAAATTACTTTTATTTATTTTTATTCGTTAATTATTTATTTATGTATATACAACAATGAAATACATAAAAAACATCCAGATGATTGATCATTTTTTCAGTCAGTTATCGATCGATTCTGCTTTATTTGTATTCGGGTTTGCTTTTTGCCTTGTTTTTTGAAAGATATCTTTCAACACTTTTAAAAACACTAACAGAATAACAACTTTTTCAACAACCAATAGGTAATAAATGCCTTCACGAGTTTACGTCAATCACAATGCACGAAAGAAATGAGAATGACACAGGTAACAAGCGAGGAATATTTCAGGGAAATATTTAGGCAATAGCAGTAGCTAGGAACGAAAGTCAGACAACAGAATTTTTGCTGAATCCCTGACCGGCCGAGCCATAGAGCTACGAAAATATAAAGACCGTGTTCATGTGAAAAATATTTTTGTGACGATATTCTACCTTTGTAATTTTTATTCCACGGTCGGGTGTCACCCCCCATCGGGTGGCACCTGGGGCCGACCGCTCCCAACGCCCCCTCCCCCTATCTACGCCACGTGGATGGAGCCGCACCTTGTCCAGTTTTGATGATCCTCGTATCAAAATTAAAAAACTTAAACTTGAACTTAATTAAAAATTGAGCTCATCCTCCGAGCGTTTTTGCTGCTAACTAACAGCTTTCAACTTTATTTTCATACTTTTACCCTCTACGTATATACTTCCTCTCTCCTGATTCCTTCTTCCAAACATTCAACAAAAAAATCTAAAAACAAGTATTTGATTAGATAAGTAGGTACCGTAAACGAAGTGTAGTTCGCGGTTCAATTTAATATTTATAAAAATAAGACATCCCATGCACGTACGCAATCTAAAATAAAACCATTTGTGTTCTAGTAAACATATTTTTTCTTCACTAAAAAAACGCACGTCTTGAGTTCACAGGCACGACTCCAGTCATCACGATTCCCCCCTGAAGTTAAATGATTGTATTTCGTATTACATTCCGACTTAACGTCTTAATTAACTCAAAAACTCGCTTCACGAAATAAACACCATTATGGGCTCATTGGGCTGGCCGAAAAAGAATGGCCTATCGTGTGGTGAAGAAGTTATTATTGTACACAAATAATCACGAAGCGGGGATTTATATTGTTTTCAATTTTTAATTTACGGTTGATTGTAGATTCAAACAATCGTATTTAAATCAAAAGATTTAAAATTCACATTTATGCGCCTATTATCTTTTCAAGAATTTGACGTGAACATGTACCTACCTACAGATAGACAGACAGACGTAAGGTTCTTAGGTTTAAGCGACTATTCGAATTTCGACCGATTTCTTACATATCTCCTTACATTTGAAGTTTTTAAGATCTTAAAAAAATATGCTATTTTTGAAGATAATATCTAGATACGTTCCACGCCGAAACTCAAATTATTTAAAATTCCCTTTCATACAAAAAAAAATCGCAAAGTATGCTCCGAAAATTATTTAAAACAAGTCTATTTCTATTATTTTACAAGTTATATTTGTGAAAAAATTCACAGTGTTTCAAAATGATCTTAAGATACGTTCCACGAGATTTTGCTCTATTTTAAACTAGTCATGTTTTATGCATTTTCGTAATTTTCGCTTCAATTTTATGGATTTAAACATTAGCGCGCTCTCTCCAACATTCGTAATTACATATCTCTCCATCTTCTTCTTTTCGAGAGCGGTTATGGTGCCTCAATCGCTTAATATATTTTTGAAATTTTTTATACAATAATTGTAATCAGCTGTAAAGCGAAAGGGCTTTTGGAAAACTATACCAAGATTCATACAAATTCTAAAAACATCTCTCAAGCAAAAAGTCTCCTGTGTGCGCACCTCTATACATCGTAATGCAACGCAACTGTCCTCGCAACTAAAATCTCTTGTCTGCGGGCCTAAAAACTTTGAAGTTAAGTCGTTGTACTTAACAGGTAAGTTACTGAGTTGGCATTGCGTTGGGTTCCACCCCGGCGTCGCGTGTTCGATTCATCGGCTGGTTTAGTCATCCATCACGACACAAGCAACATTTTCCGCTTTTTATGGTGGTAGCAGGAGATTTTAAAATATTTTTGGGTTATTCGTAACCCGAGAATGTCTATCTTATCGGTACATTTTGAGGCTACCATTTGTTGGAGAATGCGCAGGGATCTTTCCTACTCTCAATCCGAACAGTGGATGATTTTTAATTGATCCTTCGACCGCAATAATAAGCAAGGGGCGTCTTGATAATAATTTCATTGTTGGATGGCCTTAATGAATGGAGCCTTTATTCGTTCCCTTTTCTCTTAATTATCGTTGCGATGAAAGGCAGCCATAGTTGGTAACATACTAACAAATTTGAGAGTGTGAAACTGACGATATTTAAAAAAAAAGTAAATATCAATTGCTATCAACTAAACCCTCCGTAATTTTACTAACAACCGGCGTATTATTTTTTAAACTAATTTACCATCTAAAAACGCGTAGGAACCTACCTTTTTATTGAAAAAAATTAAAGTATCATATTTTTTACAGTCGAATGAAAATTTCACATTCCATAGCAAATGTTGGATAACTCGCTGTACATTTATGTCGCTTTGTGGTAAAAAATCAAATACTTGAGTTGGGTCATGCCAAGAGTCGAATATGTGAATATTGAATATGACTGAAGCAAGGAGTGTGTGCCAAGACTGAACTGTTTGGCGGTCCATCCTCTCCCCCTACCGCTGCGAGGAAACGAGCTAGTTAGTTAGTTAAAAATAAAAATAAAATATCTTGGAAAGATTACTTGATGAATTGAAACCGAAATATCATCATTTAAATTAATAATTCATGACGGAATTCTGCCGGTAATGTCGTCATTAAAATGTCGTAAAAAGTGACAGCGCTTATTCGAGCGTAAACAGTTTGCTTGCCACAGACTTTTTAGCATGGATAATGGCACCATGACCAAACCTAAAGCATCAAAGCTGAGGATCGGCAAGTGGAATATCACTAGTTAAGCCGGAAAGGAAAATCGCAACTGAGATGGCTTGGACACGTACTGAGAATGTCTGATGACCGAATTCCGAGGAAAGTACTGAGTGCGATTCCAGAGGGTGGACGTCCAGTGGGCTGTCCCAGACACAGTTGGGCGAGGCAACTCCAGAAACTGTGTGAGGAGAGGATGGGATTGCCAAGGATGGAGGCCAAACAATCAGCACAAGACAGGGACGTGTGGAGGAGCCTTGTCGATGCAATTGGTCCCCGACCCGAATAGGATATGGGGAAGAAGAAAAAGAAGAAGAAGTGATGGAATTCTATCGTAACAATATTATATGTAATCGACGGTCCCGAAGAACAATGCCGCATCTGCTAAAAATTGAAAATCGTTTCGTTGGCTTATTTGTTGATTTAATTTTCCGTATTTTCGGAATTTTTGATGACATGAAAGGAAATGCAAAATATCAAAACAAAATTACATTTCTTGATGTCAAAAACAGTAAAAATGCAGAAACGAAACTGCCAAACCACAAAATGGCACATCCGATATTGTTCTCGGTACAGTCGAAATACTCAGTATATAACTTTTGGTCTGTTTATTCTCGATTCCAGATTAATCCGACTAGGGGTTGGTATATCCTTTTCCAGTACCTTCATGAAGACGCTGGTAACAGGATGAAACCGGTAAAATCGAAAGAAAACAAGAAATTTCGACACACCAATTAGGATGGAGACAATTATTTTGACCTTATTACTCCAAAAGCGTTTAGCTACCTAAACTTAACGTCCCTCCCAGTAATTATGGGACATTAGTACAATTATTGGGCAGTTCTGATTGTTGAGAGTCCCCAAGAGCAATTTTTGATTTTATTTAAAGAAAGGTTCTGTAATTTACACACTCCTCTCAAAGCGATTTCTGATAATAACTCACGTGTTGTAAAAATGTCCATAAACATAAGCTTGCCACAAAAGTCGTATAGTTAAATGCTGGGGTTTTTATGTTGGGGAAATGAGAGGTCCGCAGTGCTTTTGAAAAATTAACAGCATCGTGATTATTTTGTTTTCTTTAATTGGATACACCGATTAAGTCGCCTGAGACTGGTACATAGTGCAGTATCACCCTGTACCTGCAACTACCTGATCTCAGGGAAGTACGGACAAATAGTATTTATAACTTTGTGATGGCATTATTTATTTTGTTAAAAAGAATATAAACTTTGTTTACATCATTTTATTTTTGTATTTGCAATATATATGTTTCGTGGACAATGTTCCGATCTTCAGGAGTAAATGTATATTATATTTATTATTCTTTAATTAAATGAAAATAACAAACTTTGTTTACGCCACTTATATGGTACTGAGCATTGAGCAATTAAAAAATTAGGAAATTAGAAATATTACATGCTTTAATTAAATACTGTGCGGGAAACTCATATTTGACTTTGAAATATTTGAGTATTTTTTTTTATTAGTCTTTTTATAATCCCAGAAAAAATAAATTACGAAGCCTATAAATACTGCTGTAAAGTTCAAAATCTCCTACTCACGTGCCCCTTTTCAGTTATAGTTTTTTTGTATAATATGGAAAATAAAACTATTTTAAAAAAATCATAAAAAAATAGTTTAGTTTAGGTCTATGTAGTTAGATAGTTATCCACAATGTCGTTTTTAAAAATTAGCTATACACGGGAGGCCCTGAAGAAAAAAAAATCCATTCTACTGTGGTGCAAGGCGATGGATGGTGAGAGTCCAGCTGGAGTCACCAAACGCAGCGTACGGGAATACCTAATGTATTATAAATATTTTAATACTGTCGGTTTTCTAGGGGGCTGTACATACCTAGTTAAGAGGAAATGTTGCGCGCCCTTATTCAAACAAAACTTAATTTTGGATTTGAGGCCAAAATAAGAACTGAATATTAAAAAAAAAATTATTTAATATCTAGTAACGGTTATGGATAAGCGCTATTTTATTAATTTTTGTTAAATGATGATGTACAGATGATATCATGATTTTAGAGTCAACTTTCACAATTTTTTTTTTGAAATTAAGGTAATTGCAAAATAAATAATTTTACATAAAACACCATTGAAATACAAAATAAAAAAATAAAATTTGGTAAGAAGGCTTATTTTTGGTCGAAACTTTAAATTTATGTACGACTCATTTGTGTTTTAACGTAAATTTACGCCTATCAAAATATTTTAATAATTTAATTTTTATATTCTAATTCATCGATTTGGGAGGCGGGAATGGGTACCGCCGCCTCGGGAACCTTTATTGGATAATCAACACCTCTGCCATAGGTCACCCCAAGTGGTTCGCTACGTTTGGTGATTTAGCAGGGGTGCCTGGGTTCATGGGGTGAGGTTTGTCTAGGTCTTGGAGGCGGATGACCAGGACACACTGAACCCCAAACTCCTACCCACCCCTTAAACCCTTTTCCTTCCCAGAATTCTCCTCCACTTCCTTTCCTAAAAAAAACCCTCCACACAGCATCCCCAAAGATGACATAGGCCTTGAGGGAGATTATTTTCCTCAGGGCCTCCTGTGTGGAGCTCATGTAAAAAAAAAAATCATATTTTTGTAGTAAACACAGAAAAATATTTTTTTATTAAAGGTCATTTCTCACAAATAGTTTCCAATGTTGCCTCTAAAATTATGAAAATTAAAATTTTTTAATAGACTATATTTTATAATTTAAGACACAAATCAGTAAAAGTGGCGCTTATCCGTACTACATATTTATTGATTATTGATTAAAAAAAAAATTTCAGCTTTGGATATCCTTGCTTCAAATCCAAAATTTAGGCCGTTCCCCTTGCTGACTAACGTATTGTAGGTACGTACTATAATTCTAAAAGAGAGGCTGTACTGGATTTATGAAAACCATTAATTATTGTTCATTTTTCGGGCCGCCCCTGGTCATCAGAGTGAGGTGTCAGTACTCCTGCGATAAAAGGTGTTTTATTCATTTTATGCGGCGTACGGCGTACAAACCTGTTCCTGAAATCTCAACAGCCTCCACTGGATTGAGCCATAAGAAGATCCTTCATTTAGAAAACCACTCTCCATATCGGACCACAATTTAACCAGTTACACCAAAAGCGTTTTAAGTATAATTTTTTTCGATACATGATGGTTTTGTATTAAATTTAAAACAATAAACCCGCTTTTGGCAATATTTATTTTCTATTTAAATGAGAACGCTTTGTTGTGGATGAATTGGGCCGCGTAATTTAAACATTTTAATTCCAATTATTGAATTTGAAAACGATCTAAAACCGCACTCTGAGGCCATCCGCTCATGGAGAAACTGAAAAAAAAACAGTTGGCGACGCAATCACAATCAACCTCCTGAAAAAAATCGATATTTTTCTGATCTTACATATCGCAGATTATTCGAAAACTTGACAGGTCGTGAGCCGCAAACATGGCAATCTGTCAACAAGGCAACTGAAACGCGACAGCCGCAGTGACTAGCAGTGCTGGTCAGTCTGGTCAGTCTGCTGGCCGTCGCGTTTCAGTTGCCTTGTTGACATGTTGCCATGGTAGCGGCTCACGACCTATGTGCGGAACGCCAATGAAATTCACAAGTTCCTTTCCTGTGGATAGCCACGCGTTGGCAACTGTTTTTTTCAGTTTCTCTATGAGCGAATGGCCTAAATGGTTCAAATTGGCTGTAACGTAATTATGACATAGAAAATGCGACGGCTTTCACCGACAATAGCTGCTTTTATTATTCCCACGGTTACGGCACGGCGACGGCACAAACAATACAATAAACGTACGTTCCTTACCACAATAATACTGCAGCTCTTTCTTATACACAAAATAATGACGAGACACACAATATGCGTATTTTTGCTTCCTCCAAAGGAAAAAGGTAATCATTTTTTTGCGTCACTCACTCTCACTTGTATTAAAGAAATGAGATGCTGCGTTCCGTTGGCGTGACGTCAACAACGCCATATTCATGAACCAAAACAAACATGTCGTTTTGGCGGAAAATCAAAAACGGCACATTTTAAATCGTTAAAAATTGACTCATGAACATAATTAAAAAAAAAACTTATTATTATATATTTACGTTTTAATTTTTTCCACGGTTAAAATAATAAAAATAAACAGTGAAAATAATACCCTAATGTATTTTGAACTCGAATATGCTTGTCTTATTTGCGTAATGAAAATCAGTTAAGCTTGATTGTTATTTATTATGACTACACGAGATTCTGATTCCAAATGAAATCTCTAACCGTTTTGTTGTTTTTCTTTTGGTGTAGTCTCGAGTAATAACTTTTCGAGAAGTAAAAATAATCTTTCCACCGTTCAACATTTATTTTCTGGGAATTCGAAAGCAATGGGAGCTTTTTATGTGTAAGTATTAAACCCAATTGAATCACAAGACGTTCTTCGTGCCTCAGTTTGGAAGCCTAATAAATCTTCTTACTTTTAGTAAAAAAAATATGTTTCATTTAATTAATGTGTTTAAGTCTTATGTTTGCTAATCTGATTTCTTCAATTTCTTCGTAAATCCGCGCACAAATTAAATTATCTATTTCTGCAGGTCTAGCATGGTCGATCGATTAAACCCTACGATGTTGACCAAATCCGTCGTCTTTGGTCAGTTATCAATATTTGCGAGCACGGTCGACGATTGTTAGTAGAAAGATATCCCGACCGACGATTGATACATTTTAACGCGGCCTCCATGGTATCAGATAAGTGTCGATCGTTATGCTAAATTAATGGCTTATTTAATGAATGGATTAAACTAACGAAGC
Source organism: Glyphotaelius pellucidus (assembly GCA_936435175.1). Taxonomy (NCBI): domain Eukaryota; kingdom Metazoa; phylum Arthropoda; class Insecta; order Trichoptera; family Limnephilidae; genus Glyphotaelius; species Glyphotaelius pellucidus. The sequence continues at coordinate 13,136,091 of OW386553.1, forward strand.
TCTTAGAAATGAAAGAAGTCGTATGCGCGATCCACAGACTTAAATAATGCATCTAAAACGCAATCAATTTATTCTGGATTGATCTGATCTGAGAAACGAAAATGGTTGAAATATGAATAAAGACCTCATTAACTAATTAACTCCCGTTTAATGTCTAAAATAAATGCGGACTGCCAATGTAGTTAGTTTAGTATTTCAATTCAACTTTGGCAATTTATTAATATTTTTACGTAATTGATTGGCTTTTGACGTTTCGGAGTGTAAATTCGTAGACAGTCCTCCATTGTTGTCAGCGAATATTAATTTCTTATTTATCCCATCAATATCGGTTCAGTTATCACCAGTGAAACCGTGCTCGGCATAACGATATAAAATAGTCAGAAGTTACGCTTATCACTGTGCTAGAGTTATCGATTTCACTGTGCGTAAAGTTATCGATTTCACTGTGCTTAAGCTCTTGAAAAGTTTATGCAGTTTCATCTACCGCGTGAAAAACACGACACGTTTTTCAAAAGATATTTTTTTATCAGCTTGCACGTGTCGTACGCATCACAACATCTTCTGGACCAAATAAACCTTTTGGAAGTCTGAAAGCATGCAATAATAATTCGTGTTGACGTATTATTGCGTCTGGCGGGGGTTCCAGGTTGCAGGATCGAGGTTCTAAGTTCCAGGTCGAAGTATGGCTTGTTTATAGTCTGTACGTAGCGTATTTGGCCGACTCGTAACGGTTAATGTATTGAGACGAATAGAATTATTGAGGCGAGTGTGATGTAATCTGCAAGCAGGTCTGTGAATATTATATTATATTTTGAGTATTGAGTTTTTTATTTTCTTATTCAGGAATACGGTTATATATAGTATATGTAGTATTAATTCAGATTGGGCAAAAAACAAACATTTTCCATAAATGGCAATTCCGCAATCGAAAAACCGCTTTGACTATGTTTAATGACCAGAGCATAATTTCCTGGTACTTTTCAATAATCTTTATCTCTTCTTTTTCCGTTCCTCAAATCCTCCAACCATAAAACATTTCTCAAACAGGGATGCCATATTCCCATAAACATATGAATATTAGTAGACGAGAACAGATAGGAGAGGGGTACAAACCAACTATAGCGGGACGCAGAATGCAAGATGACTATGATGATATGTGATTCGAAAAAAATAAATCTGACAGTATATGGGCATCTGGCATTATAATATCACTATTTAGTTCTTGAAAGTAAAATCTGCTTTTGAATGAATAGACCTTTTTACACGGGAGCGCGAATTGCTCGCCACGTTATGAACAAATATGCGAAGTCCGAATACGGCAAAGTAAAATTCACCTGTTTTCTGAGTCGAATATTTTGTTGCTGTATTTAGTTAAGACACTTTTTCAAATGTTTCAGAATTTACTTACCCCAGTAAAAAACGACGAGCATACTTGAGAAACGCCTACATATGTATATGTTACTAAAACTGATCATATCATATGATTTGAATAAGCTTAAAATAAAGTAAAATAATGGTTACCTACGGAATGTAATACGAAAATTGACTTTATTGTCTTTTTCATTTCTGTTTTTACACGTTTTCATAACATAAGCAACCATTTTTGCAGTGTTATTTCGTAAAATGTACCGATGAGAGCTCGACGCTGGTTCGCACAAATATGATGACGTCACATTTTCTAGATTCGCTCAAGGCTATTCGCAAGCTCAGCCGGCTCCAAATGGAATGGAGGGGGAAATAATACGCTTTTATCACTTAGGGCAGGTCTACTAATATTCATATGTCTATGCATAGTCCTAATGATGCTGGATAAATCCCAACAAAAATGAATATTTTGCATTTTGTCAGTTAAATAGCGCAATAGCGCCTTTAAAAGCTCTAGTTTTTTTATAAAACAAATACTTTTAAACATTATCATTTATTTATAATGAAAGAGATTTTTTTTCATACAATACCTACGCCACAGCTTTTATGTCCTTCAGATTGTTATCGAGAACTTTTCCTCGTGATAAACATAAACTCACCCACGCTTGGGATGAGTTCGTTCAGTATGCAACAAGTAGGTATTACAAGGTACCTAACCACAAGTAGATACTGTCTAAGATAACATCACTTTCGACTCTCTGAGAGGGTATGCATTTGGTGATAAAGTGATGTTTCGTACGCCTGTGTTTACTTTTCAGTAGGTAAGTACCTACTTCAGCCAGTTACGTCAAAGCCATGAGGTAAAATGGGAGACTCAGACGTAACCGCTCCAGACGCGATATCCCAGAAGATAACTCCCCCCTTCTCCGACTGAAACAGGAGAGGGGGTCATTGTAATTACGGAGCTGCCTAGACCCGTGGATAACAGATGTCAAGTTGACAGATTTCAGTACAAAAAATATGCGTTCCGTTGCCGCTCCCTAATTCGACTGACCCCCTCTCCTACCACAGGAAGAAATATTTGATAGCCTCGTGTGAAAGGACAAAAGATAAGCGCACGCGAATCAACAGATATCTGCTCGCAGGTATATAGCTCAGTGTGACTAAGCATTATCTTTGCGATAAATAATTCATCTACAATGTGATACCATTATTGTGTTTTTGGACAATATTATACATAGAGCATCGTTAATAGTACATACAGCAATAAAAGAACCTCGAGAGCATATCAACATTTCTATGATGAAGCTGTAAAATGTAATGTTTTAGAGTTTAAATTATCAATAACTTAGATTATATTCAATATCATACACATTATATATAGGTAATACTAACTTTAACTAACCTTTAAAGCTCGTTCACACACAGATATGAAACTGCGAGCAGACATCTGTTGAACCGCGAGCGCTTATCTTTTGTACTTTCACACGACGCTATCAAATATTTCTTCCTGTGGTAGGAGAGGGGGTCAGTTGAATTAGGGAGCGGCAACGGAATGCACAGTTTTTTGTAATAAAATCTGTCAATTTTACAATTCTGTCATCCACCGGTCTAGGCAGCTCCGTAATTACAATGATCACCTCTCCTGTTTTCGTCGAAGAGGGGGACGCGTAACTTTTAGCATATCGCCTCTGGAGCGGTTACGTCGTAAGATGTATATTGTTTATGATTGATCTGCGCTTAAACCGCTTAGATGTGAACGGTCTGAAGGGATTGTATGGAGAGCGCTATTTGGCGTGCGATGATCTTTTATATTTTATAGCTGTGTGTGAACGAGATCTTACTAATAAAGGTTCGTAATTTTTACAGCCTTGCGGTATTCGTAAATACCAATTATTAATAATTTTTTTTAAATCTGAGTAGTATTTTAGTTTTTCTTTACATGAGCGCCACACAGGAGGCCCTGCGGGCAATTATTTTTCCTTCGTCATATTTTAAGAAAAGGAAGGAGAGGAAGTTCTGGGAAGGAAAAAGGTATGAGGTGTAGGTAGGAATCTGTTTAGTGTCTCTAAATGTGACGGACGTATGAATCCATCCCACTACCGTGATGCACGGCGATTTTCCGAGAAAGTCCTGCTGGAGATGTCAAAAGGTCTCTTCCGATCCGGCCTGCCTCGCAGCTGGTGGGCAGAAACATCTACTGCCAAGACCCGGATAAACTTCACCCTTGAACCCGAGCACCCCTTTTAAGTCACCAAACGTAGCGAACTGCTTAGGGGGGACCAATGCTAGAGATATTGGTTATCCAATAAATAATTTAGGGGTGACAAATTCTCAAATTAAAAAAGGTTATGTTTTATTTTCAGTCATCTCATAGCTTTCTTACGTTCATCAAGTAGACCAAGTGTGATCATTATTTTAATCATACTTTTACCGGCTGCAATAAGGAAGTTACCTTTTTACGTCATTAGAATAGTCACTAGAGTTACCTGGCTGGCTTCATGGAAGCGGGCAACAGTTCTGTAGAGGCCAGGTTGGTTTTAGTATTTCAACGCGGTCCGACCAGCAGCTGTATCCAATGTGAACAAAAGGAAAAAGACTAGAGGAAAGATCGAGAGGGCATTAAATAGATAAGTGTAGATACCTCGAGGCAAGAACTTGATGCCTTCATTAACGAGTGTCCGAACCGTACAAAAAACCCGACAAAAAGCATACAAAATTAAAGCCCCGAGTAAAAGAGAACTTTAATATAAAACTATGGTTGTGTATTTGCTAAGGATATAAAATTACATTGTTGCTCGGAGCCAGTAGACTTGGTTAGGTAGTTGATCGTCAGACGATGAATGTGCCTTTATTCGATGGAAGAATATGGCTGTATAGCTTTCCTTAGTGGAAGTTCGTTAATGTGGATGATCTTTTTTATTTTAAATATTATCTTTCAACAAAATAATAAAAAGAGGTGTAATTTAAAGTTAAAAAAGGTAGAAATGTTTTCAAATAACCTACTGATCTACTTACCGGTGATCGGAAATTTGAAACGGTGATTTGAAAAGTCAATAAAAGTGTTAAAAAAAATTGCTTAAAAAGATCACGTTAGGTTAGGTTAGGATGGGTTAGGTTAGGTTATTGGCTATTTTTATTTTTTTTTAATGTCTTTAAAAAGAGATGTTGAAATGCCACTTTGTTGGGTTTTCGTGAAACCCTACCTACCTACTTGTAAATTAGGTAAATTATTGCAGTGTCGCTTGTGAATTTTTTCATGAAAACAATAATAGTGTTCGAATTATTAATATAGCTCTTTTTTGTTATTTATTTTTGGGGTGTTATGCAGTGTTTCGCTACCTCCTTCTTTAGCCAACGTTTCGAAAACGTTACAGTGTCCATCATCAGGGCAGATATAGACAAAATAACGAAAATACTTTTGGTCGTGAAAATCTAAAAACACATTTCAAGGCGATTTAATAACATTTTAATTGCCTGGAGGTTAAATTTAAAAAATATGTATAACAAAAATGGACGTTGTGCGTATTATTCTGAAGCATGTTTAAAGTCATGAAAAATTCTCACTAATAACTAAACAAATTTTCTCAGTTAAATCCGTTTATCTTTGAAATGAAAATCAAAACAATTAAATTACCGACTTATCAAGCGTGTGTTTGCTTGACTCCCACCTATAGCACTTTTATTTATTCAATTTATTATATATAAAACTTGTAATAAATATCAGAAAGGATCGCGCGACCATGTCAACAGTGAAGACACGCGATGTTCCTTTAGCTTACCCGAGAGCCTTCACGTTCTATGAAACGCAAACGTGATGGGACCGTGTTCCGATCCTGAATATATAATAATGTGTAATAGCACCACTTTAATAATATTGTAACATGCGGGCTTCTGTTCGCCGTTCCACGCAAATAATACAGAACGACACGTAGAGGATTCTACGTGTCGTTATATACCTTTATATCTTTATAGCAGTAACCTGTGACCTGCAACGCGATTTTGTCATTGTTAATAAATGTTATAGATTGCAGTAGACCTGCGATGTAAACATCCTGCAAAGCCCACTTCCGTTGTGAACTTATCGAAGTATAAACTTAGTAAACAATGTGTAACACCAGGTAACAGAAGGATTTAAACCAGCGATTCCTGGGCACTTTTGGATTAAAAAATGTAGATGTCATTCTGCTCTCCGATGATATTTTTTTTCAATAAAAAAAAAATTAATATTTTTCCATCACAATGGAGTAGTCGGTTATAGCCTAGCGGGTCACGTGATAAGCACTCCGTCTCATTCCAGCTGCAGGGTAACACGCGAAACATCGCGCTTATCACGTGATCCCCTCGCGACGTGTAGAAATGTGTTCATGTGTGAATAAAAAATATATCTTTTTGTTTTTAATAGGAAAAAAAATATTCGGACAGTAAAATAACACAGGCTTTTTAAACTGTAATTATTTTGTAGACGGAAATTTGAATTTCTGTTTAGGGCTAAATTTTAATTGTTCAACAGAGCGAAAAGAAAGTTTTATTTTTAAATCATACATCCTGAATTATGTCCTTAAGGTAAGTATGGTCCTGTATACATTTTTAGGCAGCATCGCGTTCATTGGTCGAGACATTGTACATATATTTTCGTATCAGTGATCGATGAACTGGTGGATGCAATTTTATAGCCATACGTTATTTTTAATTTTTTGTTTAGTTTGTAGTTTTTCTACATTGTAGAAATATATTGTAAGTTTGTACAGCGCCCTTGAGGTTATTTTTTCACAAAAATGGCGCAATATAAATCATGCAAAATTATTATTATTATTAACAGCATTTCGAATTTCCGTGATCGCTGTGTTTGCGTTCAAAATTAAATTATTTTTAATTGAATATTATATCGATTTGAAATACTAAAATCTGAAAGAGTTTTTCATCTGCTTTCAGAAACAGTATTTTATTTTAAAATCGAATGAAATGAGAAAACATTTCCTGCGCTATGTGAATTTTGTAAATCATCTAAATATTCACTCTTAAATTTTTTTTTATGCCAATGAAATCGGCCCAATTAAAATGAATTAAAAAAGAAACTAAGCTTTTTTATTTAGGTTTACATTCTTGTTCAGCGTTCGTTTTAACATAAAAAAGATTAGGTATACAACAAATAATGGAATTATTACGCGTACATGATTGCAGTACATAATGTAGTTTTGTTTTTCATACTTTAAATTCTTAACCCGACCGTATCCGAAACGTGTAAAAAATATGAGATGGATCTTGTCGCTGTACGAAGATTTACATAAAACGGTCAGTTTTGGATTGGCAGATCCTGTACGAACATTTGACAGATAAAAAAATGATCAAATGGCCTTCGCGAGACGGCGACGTATTTTAAAATGAATAAATCATAAACGGTTCTGAGTTCTGAGACCGAATATTCTTATTTATGCTCGTATGTCAAATCGTTCTGTCAGCGGTATTTCTTGGAAGGATTGCCGACATTTTGTTGTTATATTTTTATTTCGAGCCGAACAATACGGGTGCCGAACGGAAAATATTAAAATCTGATTCAACATTTAACAACCTTCAAAAATGGCTGTGCGCAAGAATTATGTGAGGCTCGTAAAAAAGGTGTCAGTTTTTTTTATAACCCAGCTATAAATTGGTCCAAATTAACAGGAATCGTTGAATGGCGTATTGTAATAAAGTCGGTGCGTTTATAGTTAATTTTATAACAAACCGAAAAATGTTGGTCTCATGTTTGAAATGGTTATCCCACGTACATACTCCTTGCGTCATCCTATTTCAATTATCTTCCTACCTAATCGTTTATACTCTCGATCTAGATCTCTGTCGTCCCCGACTTCTTTCTCCATCCACTTGTGTATTACCTGTGTTTACATGGACCAAACCTTTAAAGGATCTCCTTCTTCGTAATTTGGTTATGCATAAGTTTTATACACCTCAAGAGAATTAATTGATGCAGCATTTCCCCATTTTCGTCCTTTTTGACAGTTCATGTCTCACGGATCTTCATCCAAATTGGTATCTGGATATCTAGCATGATCGATAAAGCATTTGTCGATAATTTCGGTAACTCTAACGTACAAATAACAGCTCACGTTGAATACATTAAGAGCTCTTAGGCATTGTGAACTCTTGTTGTTCGTTAAAAAAAATTTTAGTGAAGCTCTGAGTACATACCACGGTCGATCGACAAAAGATTTATCGATGATGTTGATAACTTGTCAGCGTTCCCGATCACGACTACAGATCGCTAACGAACTAACAACACTTTAAGTCGATTAAATTAAGAATACTTAGTCATTGTGAACGGTTGTTTGTTCGTTGACGATATGCAGCAGCCGCACTCGGGAATGATGACAAGTTACCGACATTACCGACATCAGTGGACGCTAAATTCCGTCTGCCATTAAGCCGCCGCTATCTGAATTTCTACCGATTTCTTACAAATCTCCCTTAAACATTCGAAGTTTTTAAGCTCTTAAAAAAATATACGTTATTTTTGAAGATAATATCTAGATACGTTCCACGTCGAAACGCAAATTATATGAAATTCCCTCGATAGAAAAAAATCGCTAAGTATGCTCCGAAGATTATTTAAAACAAGTCTATTTATTTTATTTTACAAGTTACGTTTTAGTTAATTTTCGCATCAATTTTGTCATTGAAAATATTGGCGCGCTCTGTCCAACATTTGTAATTACATATCTCTCCATCTTCTTCTTTTTGGGCTGGAAAGCGTCGCCTTAACTGAATTTCCTGAATTAACCCTGCCACCTTACAAGCCTTCCCATCACATACAACCTTTTAATATTTCAATATCAATATACTTACATACAGTTCCATATTAGTATATTTATTATACACCAAGAGAATACTGATACAGCAGATAACACACATTCTAAACTCTTCTAATGTACGGAAGAATTTATAAAATTTCAAAACGAATTAAGTCATAAATTTTAATTCCAATTTTCTGGTATGTAAATTCTATCCTGCGTATTCAAATAAATACCCAGAATTTGTGATAAGTCGACATTTATTTTAGTGTCTCCTATTATCTAATACTGGGGGATTTATTTATTATCATCTATTCTCATCCTGAGCTATAAAATGTAGCTATAGGAGGTCTGAAAAAACACCTTTAGGTGACAAATATTTGATCAGTATTGTGTATATATGTATGTGTGTTGGAATCTATCTAACAACTGTGTGAGATTTTATAAAGTCGATTGGCCTTTGAACAAGATTGAATTTTCACGGTGTAATATGAAATACAGACACAATAAAAAAAACGCAGACCTCTAATTTGTTACAATGAATATGATACGAAAAGCGATCTATTAATTTCAATTCCATAGATAAACAACTGTATTCGTTCTTATTTGTTGACAGTCACAACATATGCTTTCTAAATAATTGTATTTCTTCAAATACAGCAAACTTATTTTGTGCCACCGTTTTAATTCAAAATTAATAATATAGGTAGGTAGGTTATGTTGTCAATGACCCTTGTTATTTATATCTATTATTTATAATTAGTTAGTAAACCCTGAAGAAGTGAGCTTAGTTCACGAAACATGTTGGTTTTGTAAACAATAAAAGTGGTAAAAACTAAGTACATTATTAATATTGAAATAATTGTAATTAATATTCATTGATAAATTACATTAAGAAATATCATTTTATTTTTTATTTTCGATCAAATCTTGTGGTAGGTAGGTACCTACCTACTTTAATACGTATATAAAATCCATCTTGCTCCCACGTTTCAATCAAAAAATTTGCGTATTGTATAATAATATTCGATTACTTTTGATCGATAGGATTCGATTTGTTAGTTTTAAGTGATCAGTTATAAATTATATATTTTGTGCGATAGGCATGTCAGTTAATACCTGTATACGTGGTGGGACCCAAAAGTAATGAGAATCGGTCGGTAGAGGGGAGAAGTGGAGGGGGAACGGATTTTGTGTGGTCGGCTGTTGTACCGAAACTCTTTCTCGGTCAGTGTGCAAAGCCGCGTGGCTGGGGTCAACGCGTTCGTCCAAAGTTTAATTTTAAGTAAATCAAGATTTCTTCTTTCGGCAAAAATGCGAAAATCTCCTCTCTGAGGATCAAAGAGAGCCTTTGCCTTCAAGCCTGCCACGAATTGAAAAATCAGCTGGAAGAGGACCCAAATTTTTTCCAAGGTGATGTGATTGATAATGAGTGATGAGTCACGGTGTTATGGGTATGATCCCGAAGCAAGCAACAGTCAAGCCAATGGAAGAGTGCTCTCTCTCCTTTTCAAAAAAATCGAGTTCACCTGACTTTTTTTCTGAAGAGGAGAGAGAGCACTCTTACTCTCTAAATACCAAGTTATATAGGCATGTGTTAATACCATGTATATGTGTCCATCGTCCAGTTGATAAGTCAGTCAGTCTCATTATCTCGAAACCTAGTATTCAAATACTAGGTTTCGAGATAATGAGGAAACAATGATATATTATTTGTGAGGAAAGCAATATTCGAATGCTCCCAATAAATTAAGTATTATTTACATGTGTTTTACATATTAAATATACTAAAAAATGACATCGGGTGGCGTAACGGTCCGGTACATTAGTATGACATTTTGAAACATCCTATTAGTGACCCAGAAGCAGCAACATTTTGTTTAATTCACTACAAGTTTTTCTGCATTATAATAGATTTGGTGGTGCTAAGGAGAAATCCGAGTATTGAACCATATATAGGGTAAACTGCGTCCTCAGCTCAAATTTCGATTTTTCGAAGGTGTCTGACAAAATATATGTTTTTTCGGTTTGTATTAATTAATGAATTAACCCAAAACTGGAATGAGCGACCGGGTTGAATTAAAATTGGTATAATTTTTTAATAAGCATAATAAATTTCAAACGTCGTACTGCGACTTAGAACATTATCCCCAAAGAAGCTCTTTTTCTTTTACGACGCTCATTCCAAGCAATCTGTTCATAACCATTTTTGTGGACTATTTTAATTGTGCCTTCTGTTACCACTACATACCTAATTAAGAACTATATATATTAATATATATTATATATTAATATATATATTAAGAACGTACTTATGAATACTTGGAGCAAGTAGATGAGAATACGCGTTTTGAGAACTGGATTTTTTCAGTTTCTCCATGAGCGAAGGCCCATAGTTTTATATTAACTTATGTTACTTGTCTTAATATTAACTTTGATAAAATATTTACGGGCTATTTATAAGATTTAATTTTTCTTTTATTAAATTGCACGTATTTGTATGCAATTATTCAACAAACAAACTTTATAACTCTCCAAATTTTTTGAAAAACAACTATAAAAATAATTCTTTTATTCTCAGATTCTTACTCATGAAATCAAAATGAAGGTACAGTTACAGAATAAACCGAATAAATACTTTTATGGAAGGTTGAGTGGTGTTAAAAAATGCCGACAATATTATATAAATTCATTTTATGTGCCCTTATTTGCACTTAAAATAATGATGCCAAGCTTCAATCAGACAAGTAGATGTAGGCACATCCGACCCGAGTAAGTACTCTCCAGGGTTGCCAGCATGACAATTCCAAAAGCAGCTACATCGGGAAAATTGCCTGCCAAGACCTGTTTCTCAAACTAAGAGTAGGTACTCGTCGTTTGTATGATCTCAATTCTGGCAATCGTTTTCACACGATCGGCGATTGGATAGTTCAATATATCAATCATCGGATGAATGATTTGTAATCACAAACAACAGAAATTTAAGGTAATAAATAACATTAATTGGTGCATTTGGTGTGGAACGATTTTTGTGAACTAGACCGGTAATAACTATAAATAATTCAATCTGCTCATTCACAGATGCAAGTAATTTAATAATTTAAGGAAAAACAATTTTTGCAAGTCATGCTGTAAAATATTAAGGTGAATTGTTTCATGAACGGTTTGTCCGTATAAAAACTCAATTCTTCTAAGAAAGGCATGTAAATATAATATTGGATTGAATCACCGATACAATTTTATGTTTTTACGCCGAAAAAGAAATTGTATTGGTTAGGCTCATGTTAAGCTATTATAGTCGAACAGATACCAAGTGCACTCCCAAAATTTCAAACGGGGAAGACCGTACAGTAAAAACTTCGAAAAACCCAAACTCGAAAGGCACTCCACCATTATATTATTAAAATTAATATTTTCCATTTCACATTCGAACTACGAAAATTCCGATTTTTGGAAATGAATTAAACTGGATTCTAAAAACAATATTTCAGACGATATCTAATAATTATAATTTAGAAATTCCAATGGTAGTCCGATCAATATAAACATTTCAAATGATTAAAATTCGCACAGAGCCGAAATTTGGTAAAGAGCTTGGGTACACCATTAGAAATAAAATATCAAAAGTCCCCATCAATTCCATATCCGCTAAAAAATTTATTCAAGGTTAAAGGTCAACATTTTCAGTTTTTTTTCTTCTCGTAAACGGTAAGTTGTATAAAAAAAATAGGTGATACCAAAAATGTAGATCATGAAATTATCTACAAAAATTGTTTCTATACTTTTTTTTAGGAATCGCCGTTTCTTAGATATAGAGATTCTAAAAATTGAAGTAGTTACATTCTATATAATATGCACACATTTCCACACCACCTGTGAGATAGTGTACTTGGCGCGTTTTTTTAACGTGGTTTCCCGGGTACGAATAAAACATGATGCTATTGTATTTAAATTTAGATAAGTAGGTATCTACTACCGGCCAGCTATATAAGGTTCTAAAATCCAACTATGGATAATATAATCAGAAAATATGATGAGTTTTTAATTTCACTCTGAATTCTGATAAGTTTTGAGGTCTGTTGAATGAGAACAACTAAATGTTAACTAAAAAAATAAAATTGAAAACTTTATCATTCTTATAAGATTTGTCTTACCTCTTATGTACCCATAAGTATCGAAAACCTATAATGTATTTAAGAACAACTTTTTACTAAGTGCCTAATCAGATATTTTCACAAATTATGAATAACGTTAAAAATGAATGCATGATACAAAGTTATTTTTCTGATTCTGCTTGTCGTACTAATCGGTAGTCGAATCCTAATATTTTTCTTTTTTTTAAACTATCAGTAAAACATCAAATTATAATATTTAAATGAAGACAGTATTAGCGAAACTCAATCGAATCTGGAAACAGAAAAATCAGAAAAAGATATTGGCACCTCTGGGACTCGAACCTAGGGCCTTTCGCTTTCCGGGCAAATGCGCAAACCACTGCGAAGTGGTTAATTTAATTAATTTTAATATTTTTATTCATAATTATTCATTTAAAAAACGATCTAAAACCGCGCATTCCCAAACGATTCGAACTGGCAACAACGTCATTATGCCATAGAAAACAACGCTGTCTGGGAAAATTTCTGTCACCGATGTTGGCCGGAGTGACGTCAGCGCCGCCAAATTCACGTACAAAAATCACAAAAATGAACACGTCGTCTTTGGCGGCACATGCTCAGCAAATGATAAAATTTAAAACGATATAAAAATGTGTTCGTCAACACAAGAATAAAATATAAAGCTTATAATTTTTTTTTGAGATTTAAAAAAAAACAATTTATAACTTAGGAATTGCAAATACCATCTCATTTCAACAATAGAAGATTATGTATGCGGTGGAGTTTATTGCATGCAATGTGTCATGTGACCGTTATATGATTCGCATTAAAAAGATGAATTATCGACACACTGATAGCATGAATTTTCATTTAGGCATTATTGAAATATTCACCTCATGCCCTCAATATCACTGAACTACATTTAGTTTAAAGATAAAGTGCGGTTAGTGGGTAGTTTATCCTTACGATATCTTCTAATTTTGAAGAGAGCTCTTCGGGTACTAGCCATTTGCCATTGGGTGAAATTATTAAAATGAATATGTTCATTTAAAATATGCCCAACAGTCTATGTTAGTAATTTTGGTAGGTAACCGAAAGGTTAAATCATTCTATTCTTTTAACCATTAAGAAATAATAAATGAAAAATGCTGACACGCCATGTGCAAGATCTTCTTAGTATCGAAGTGCCAGTTTATTGTCTTGAGGTTGCAAAATCTACAGAAATTACCAACTTCTAGAGTGTAGATGATGATGATTTATTGAGGTTTCTCCAGAAGGCAAGACCTTAAGGGATGGTTGTAAAAAATAATCCGGTAAAACGGCTAACAGAAACCCAGCGGGGATCTACAACAACACCCCCTTTTTATACATAAATAATTCTTAGCTGCTACCAGCGCCTCTAGCGCGGATGCATTGACATTTAAGTATTTTTTAATGCCATTTGAATTTGCCCACACATGCTTTCTATTTAAAATATTTAAATAAATAAATTTGTTTCATATTATTTGATAATTTGAATATTTTGTAAGTACTCGTAAGGAAAACTTATTATAGTTAAGCGCACTTGAAGTGAAATATCACAAAACTGCGCTGTACGAATATTTACTTATAGTTATTAATTTTTATCCACAATGTAGGTCATCGTAATATTACTGAAATCAATATTTAATTAAAACTGAATGAACATAATTTTTCACATGTACCCAATAATTATTTGCAGTAGGTCTTATTTATGTATAGGCTTATTACATTTAAAATGTCAGTATTTTTAAAATATGATCAAACACAATAAACATCTTAAGTGAAGTTTGGCTAATTTTCTTATTGCATTTTTTGTGAAATATGTATAAGAGCCCGAAATATGAATATATAAAAGAAATAAAAAATTAAAATGGAGTTCTACAAATTAAACCTGATAACAATAAAAAATGTGTAAAAGCCGTTTTTAATGAAACATTAGTATTGAAATTGTGTTCGAAGAAGAAAAAGATCGGCAGCCATCTTGGTTGGAATTGTTCGGGCCTCTAGTATCGACGGTAGTGATTAAAGACCCAACCGAGTCTTGCCTAATTTCTACATGTCGCTGTTATCCTAATTTAAGCACATGTCTTCATAATTAACTTTTATTAATCGTATTTTATAATCCCGAGAACGTTGCTATCCGGCAGACGAACACTTCACAAAACGTGTCTGGAACGGAAAATTAATTCGAAATTTAATATTCATCAGAAATATTTAAAAGCATTGTGCAGATGCTTTAATTAGTTACCTATAGCAAATTTATTTAATGAAGATGCATTTGAATGTATTTGTGGAGCGTATAAGCTTAAAAAAAGTTTTCGAAGTAGTTTTTTTAGCACGTATTTTATTAATTTAGGTGACGTTATATATCGCCTGCGGTTTGGTAAAAGCCTTCAAGTCACAAAATGAAAATTTTACAGGGATGATAAATAGAAATATTTAAAAATTCGTAAAACTAGTTGAATATCTCGATGTTTATATGAAAGTGGTTATCTATTTTTCTGTTAATAAATATGAAAAATTTGAAGGTTGAGTAATTTCATCTATGTTTTTTTCGAAATAACCAAAAAAAACTTCATGCATTAATTAAGTTTTAGTATTAAACATACCTAAATCAGCAAAAATATTTTACCGTAAAATTTCAGCGGTTCCGTATAAAATCAAAGACTACATGGAACCACTGAATAGTAACATTCCCAAAATTGTGGCTAGAAGGGTTTACCAAAACATTACACATAAATATTCACATTGTAATCCAAGATATCGTTTTTATCTGCATGTGAATTCTTCCATTGGAAGCATCGACCAAGTGATTATATGTCGGTGATTGGGAAGCTATCTTGCCTTCATTCAAGAAACATCTTACGTGATTCGCCCTAGACTCTAAACTGCGAACAAAACGAGTGGTAATAATAAAATTAATTCGATAATTTATATAAAATCGTTTTCGTGAAAAATCATCTCAAGTGGGCTGAAAATTTTATAACATATTTCTACAATGCTCTATCTTACTACTAACTATATACATATACTAGACAAACTAAGACAACTTATGGCTAACAGATTGCATCAACCAGTTCGTCGATCACTAATACAATACTGCATTTATGTACAATGCATTAAAATGTACGTGTATTATTATTTATTTATATTCTGTCCAATCAAAAAATGTACATGACCATACTTACCTGGGAGGTCACTTGACATTAATAGAGAAATGAAATTTATTAGAGAAATGTAGTTACAGTTATTGAAAATGCTTTTATTTAATTCTGGCACATATCTCATCTCATCTTCTGGCATACATTTTAATTATAATAAATATGTTCTTTGATGAACGTGTTTGGGAAAGCACAAGCAAAATTTTATGAGGGTGGTGCAACAATACACGAAAAGATTGATTTGGCTCTAAATTCTGATTAGCAGGTACCTACTACATAACGCAGGAGTAAAAATAAACCTACCCCAACCTACCCGTTACTTCGACAAAATTTGTAGAAAATCTACATCGAAAATCTACTATCCAGTAATAAATTCATGTCATAATAATGACGGATTCACACTGTATGAAAATGCTTCGATTCAAGCAATCACTGAAAGTACTGGAGATAGCATCGAGCAGGCAAGCAGTAAACTTTTCTTTTGGATTTCATCGTCGAATGACTAATTCTGTTAAAATTGCTGAATTTATTTTCCTAATGCCAATAAATACACCCAACATCACTTCTTAATTTAAATTAGAAGAATTTCAATTTCTTTTTTAATCAAAGGAAGTAAAAGTTCAAACACATTTATTTTTACCACCATTCTTTCCAAATTCTGTTTTGGTACCTATCAAATATTTAGGAGTGCAACTTGTTATTAGGGGTTATAATGACATATTTTTCTAAGTTGCCTAAGCTGCGTATGAGTGATATAAGTGAGCATATAAACGAATTAGTATCGACATCTTTGCTGCCGTGAAAGATATTTTTAGTTTGACTGACTCTATTAGGAATGTGACATGAAATCAATTGTATTAATGCAGAGCTGTCGGACAGCTTTATGAATTTTAGATTTTTCAATAGACAGTTATAGTTTGTGTTTTCAAAAGGAGTCTTAAGTTTATAATTCACACGAAATAAAAATTTGTGCAGTATTTTTTCAATAGAATTTGAGTATATCTTATAATGCGGTGACCAAATAGGTGAGTTATACTCAATTTGACTCCGAACTAATAAAGTATACACTCATTTTATAGTAAAATGATTAAAAAGTCTTTGGCAATTCTTATGATGAAACGGAACATTTTCATTGCTTTGTTCTAAATAATATTTTTATCTGAAAAAAAATTATAATCAAAGACTATCCATAAATCATATCATTGTCTGATTTTAAGTTTTTGGTTTCATAAAACCGAACGGTTTGAAATTCACTTAGGGTGATCCGATATTCCAGGGAAAAAAATCGAAATCGGAATTCACGCCCCTTTTTGGGAGGAGTTTAAAAATACTTGAGAAAAAGCTTTTGGAAAGGTTGGAAAAAGTATTTGAGAATTTTTGAATTTTTTTTACATGTTGATTTCGTAAAGGCCTGTAAAAAACATTAACTCCTTTTTTCGCATTGTTTATTGTAATAACAAGGAAATTTAAAATTGATTTCATCAAACCAAGCGACGCGGAGCCATACGGCTATTCCCCGCTCCGGCCGGGGCAGAACTGATAGAAAATGGGTGCGGCAAGTCAGTAGTCCTTGGGTGGACGCCATAAGGGTCACTTTGAAAATCCAAATTCGTCGACTGCCGGCCGTATTGTGATTATTGTGAAATAACAACGCGGAAATGCATATTTTATTTTATTTTGTGAAGTTCGGGCGTAAATATATATTTTTTGTGATTATTATGAAATAAACTGAATTTGCTACATTAATCAATAAAACCGTATCCAAGGTAAGTAAAAGTAGGAGAGTTGGCACAAGAAAGTGTTTTTTTATGGACCTATATTTTTTCTAGGCTTTTAAAAAAGAACTTTATTTTTAAGGGTCAAGATATGTTCTACACGCAGTATTTAATTGAAGCATCTATAATACTTCTAAGTGATCAAATTTTCAAAACAAAAATACATGATAATGATTTTGCATTGTTTCGCATGGCTTTATCACAGGTTGAGGTACAATTCATTGATATTACATATCATATTATCTTAGCTCAGTAAGTCTGTAAATCCTGTTGCGAAATAAATGCAAAATACATCGTTTCGACGTCTGGCCGTTTGTCGGTAGTTGTGAATGGTGGAACCTACATATAACCGAGCAATAAATCCTCGCTTGCTCCGTACTCGGTAAAAGTACTAAAATATACGAGGCGGCATCTTCAGACGTGGGACGGTATTATTTTGTCACTTTCGCGGGTCCTTTGACTTTATTCCGTGTTGAAAATGTCCTCTTTCTCGGATTATGTTATATTCTGAACAGCCATTTAATCTGACAGATGTCTTTATATTCTTGTGCGGAGTCCTTTACCTGAAGCCGATGCAATTTTACTGACAAATATATAGACGCATTATACCCATTTTATAACATTTGTGTGCGTCCAGATAATGCATTTGTATTTTCAATAGGTGTTAATTCTATTAAAAACAAGTGTCTAGTTGTAAGGCTTACAAATAATCGGTCAATGGTGATTGCAGGTTCCCTACATTTTTCATCGAATCAAACAATAAACTATTGCAGGTCATTTTATGCTGACATGTATTTCAAAATATGTTTTTATTACGTGTTTTATAATTTTTAACCATAAATCAAACACACTCCATTAGAGGTACGATGTTGGTCTGTAGTATGATTGAATGACGATTGTAAGCATTTCCACAGACATGGTATTTGAAAGGGAGATTGCGTTAAATAGAGTAGTACGAGTAGCTAGATATGTCGCTGAGAAAGGTGAACGCTTCGTTAAATAGATTAATGCGGGTAGGTTGATAGGTCGTTGTGAAAGGTGAACTCTTCGTTATACATATATAGAGTATGGCTGTGTAGGTAGGTCGTTGTGAAAGTTGAGCTCTTGGTTAGAGTAATAAGGGTAGGTAGATAGGTTGTTGTGAAAGTTGAACTCTTCCTTAAATAGAGTAATACAGGCAGGTAGATAGGTCGTTATGAAAGGTGAACTCATCGTACAAGTGAGTGACCAAATAATAATGATGAAGAGATTAGAAAAAAAGATCTGATTGCAAAGCTGATATAAATGAAGTTATCAGATCGAGAAAGTAATCGAAAGTCGATTTAATTTTTTATAGGAACAACTCTCTTTTTATAACTTTTGAAGGTTATTCCCATCAATGTATTATTATTATTATTCCCGCCCCGGTTAGAAGAGAGGTTCTGGGTTCGAGTCCCATTTGCTATCGTTATCTTTTTTCTATTTTTATGTGTCTTGTTCTCATTCATATTTTCGTTTAGATTATTAGTGTTATCTTCTTCTTCAATGAAAGACGATTTAGTTACGTAGAGCATAGAGTAAGGGAACTATAATATATTTTAATATTATGAGATGTAGGTACGTGGATTAAGTCAGGGACGTCCCGATAATACACGGCCCGAAAACGTTAATCACCACAATACTCAGAATAATCGAAATGATAAACTAAACCCGCTTCCCAAATTTTCCAATTTGGGAAGCGGTTACCTTTGCGTAGCGCCGCCCGGGAACCATTTATTGGATAACCAATAAGTCTGCCATAGATCATCACAAGTGGTTCGCTACGATCAGTGTCTTAGCAGGGATGCCTCGGTTCACGGGGTGAGGCTTATCTAGGTCTTGGCGGAGGATGTGTTTGCCCAACCACTGCCTGGCGGGCCAGATAGTGAGAGACTGATTGAGGAAGAGTTTTTGACCTCTCTAACCGGACTCTATCGGCCCATCGGCTTGCACCGCAGAGGGAGGAATGGATTCACACGTCCGTGGCTCTTGCACACACTGACCCCGAGATTTCTTACCCTTTCTTCATACCCTTTTCCTTCCCGGAACCTCCCCTCCTCCTTTCCCTAAAAAGACCCCCGACGCAGCATACCCAAAGATATCGAAGGCTCCGAGAGAAATTGTTTTTCTTAGGGCCTTTTATGTGAGGCTAATGTAAAAAAAGATCATACCAGACCGGAGTTGTTAAACGTTTTTAGCTCTTTGCATTTTCTTCGGACGAAATTGTGTGATGATTAATATATAAATGGGAAATGTAACTTGAGAATTTTATCGGAATTGTATGATGGGGATTTGAGAATCTATATAATTCAATATAGAAGGGACCTACTTACATTATATTTCTATAACAACTAAGTTTTCAACAGCATTCACACACGTGGTATTTGAATGCGTAGGTACCTACCTACCTACCGAAGGTTCTTCAGATATCAGCAGTCCAGCTGCATGAGGTAATAATTGTAAAGTTTCTTTATCCCCGAGCAAGCGTAGTTTCGAGAAAGCTCTATGCACTCCGAAATGTTTTGGACTCGTGATGAACATTGTTCTCAGCCATCTCCTGCGGAGTGAGGCATAAAGACATTTAACACAAAGGGACATGAAGCGTTTGCGATTTACATTCACAGCAATGTCATGTCAGCTCGAAAACTTGAATAATGCAATACAAGCCGACGATTCAAGGAACACACCGATAAAGTGGAGGCACACCTTATAACGGAGATATAATACGGATTCTACTGTTGAGGGATGGTGGTACCTTTTATCACAAAGCCACAAGGCTTTCTTGTTAAGAGAAGGTTTCGAGATACACCATGCTGTAAGCAGTGCAGTGGTGAACAGTATTTTAATCAATCGGATTTAGAGCGTCACGAAAAATGAATAATCTTTTTCGTTAAATTGGTTAATGTAAAAGTTAGTTAGGAAATGTAGGAATTCTTTCACGACGAAATGCATTATACAGGGAGTTAAGGGACGTACTTTACTTACCAGTGATTCTTGAAATTATTTGAAGTAAATAATGTAAATGAAATTTTGGTCTCCGCGTGACATTTTTGATAATTTTTTTGAGTGACAAGTGATGGATAGATAAAAAAGTTTTTTTTGTTTGTTAGGTTTGAAAAAAAAAATCAAAAAAGTCACCGGAGACCAACATTTTTTTACAAATTTTACTCCGAGTAAAGTCAGGAATCACTGGTTAATGTAAATCAAGTATGTCATTTAACACCCTGTATATTATTCTAATGTAATTAAAGCTTATACAAGTGGATCGATTTTAGGTCCGATCAGGAGATGATTTGTATTATTGACCCGAAGTGTCGGTAAACCGAAAAAAAGTCGTTATCATTATTATTTTTTAGAGGATTGTTCGACAAATTAAAAATCTATTTACAACACATTTCTTAGATCAGCAACTTCATCAGCTATAGGCAGACTAATAAAACCTAAACGAAAGCCAAATACTAAGTTTGGAGATCAAACTTTCGGAGTATCTGGGCCTAAGGCTTGGAATAGACTCCCTTCGGAATTATGATGCATAACAAGCCCAACAGATTTTAGGCACAAACTAAAAACTTACCTTTTTGGGTTCTCGTACCCTTAATTTAAGTATACCTATCCGAGAGCATGTGTACATTTTTAGGCAGCATCGCGTTCATTGGTCAAAACATTGTACATATATTTCATAATATATTTTCGTTTCAGTGATCAATGAACCGGCGGATGCAATTTTTTGCCATGAGTTGTGTTTAAATGTTTGTCTAGTTTGTAGTTTTTCAAGATTTTAGAAATATACTGGAAGTTTGTACAGCGCTCTTGAGGTGATTTGTCACAAAAACGGCGCTATACAAATCATCCAAATATTATTATTATTATGTATTACGCATTCTCAACAATTGGAAACATAGATATAGAAAAAAATAACGTTATTTAAAGAGTAATTAAATATATCTATTGTTTAAGAAATTTCATTCAGTAGCACTCACGTCATTATCAGTAATATAATTAGGTATCATGAACAAGTGGCGACGACTACCGTTTACCCCGAAGATGTTTGGTATTACTCAATCGAAATGTCGGTCCGGGCCGTACCTCCTCTAAGGTAAGGCATTTACAAAATACCGATTGACATTCTGACTCTCAAAACGGCCCCTCTCAGGTATTTGGTTTACTTCATTGTGCCACGTTTTCCTCGAACTTCCCGGCTTCTTTTAACATTTTCAAAAAATATCATCGGAATGACCAACAAAATCACTTATATTACTGTGGTACCTTTCTAACTGAAATTATTTCATGTTCTTGCGTTAATTATTTGGTAAATAATTATTTGGAAATTTCCGTGCCACGACACTGCGTTCGCCGAGTGGCGGAATGCGAGAGACTTTCCGCCCAAGATGGCGATATAAAAATGATTGACAATTTAATGCAAGCTTTTCGCCGACGACGGCAATTCATTCATCAAATGTTCACTCCATTAAAGACCTTTACGACTTATTGTGAAAATACCCGCGCAATCCCTTCTGTCAGCGGCCGTCGGACTCTGGGCGGCTATTGGTTGCTTGGTTGTACCAAACAACGATGAAACGGACGCAAATTATGTTGCTGGTCATAAAAATAATTCATACTTAATATTTGCATACATACAAAATACATATTTTTTAAATTATATTAAATCAATATTACATTACCTACATCTAAAATAAAAAATCAGCAAATGAAGCGTGACAAGAAAGTAGACAAGAATGGAGAGACTATGAATTTTTTCCATATTTTCGTCGTCGAATTCCAGTGCACCTTTTCCCATACATATTTGGTCATCTTATTAATATTTCTGTTTTCTTCGTCGGAGTCGCTTTCTTTTGCTTGTTCATTTTGGAGTGGTTTGAAGATTGGATATTGATTTTACAAAAATTATTTATTTATTTTTGGATTTCGTAGGATTCGACCCTTGATCCGCTGAATATCTGCAGAGGTTCGTCAGACGCTTTATACCACTACACCAAATGAGACTTATTTTATTTATTTTATTTTATTTATTTATTACACTTATGTGGGACTGTGGATTTATCGTATTATATTGGAACCGAGTACCATAAATATTTTATGCAGGCTAAATCCTATAGATGTGTGTGTTGGTCTCTGTTTAGTGTCGCTCGTGATTGTAATAATTAAAAAAAGTTTCAAACGTTTCCTATGCTTATTATAGCAATATTTAAACAACATACATACACACATATGCAAGGAAGGAAACATACATTCATTTTTGTATATATACATATATAGATAATTAAAATACTCACCTCTGACTAAAAATTAGGTTTTATTGTATACCGGATGTAGGTACCGATTAACATATTTACGTTTTATGAAGTCTGAATAACTGTAAGTTCCTGATCCCTTTCAAAGCTCGACCATCCACAAAACAGTCCTAATTAGTCTGGCCTCTCGACTTTCGATTGGTCGAGCTTCGGAGAATTGGATACGTTCCGTGTGACAAGGAGCGCGAAACCAAACGGCAAAGGAAGCTGGCAAAGTTCGCGGAGCTTTCATTGTAATTGCTTTTCATGACTTGTGAAAGCTAATCCAGTTTTGTAGTAAGGTGACACATACCTAACCTGAACATATAAAAATAAATATAGATATAGCTATTACCTACTCCCGTTTTTATCAATCACCGACGTTCTCATATTCACTTACGTACTTTTTTACATTAGTTCCACACAATAAGCCCTGAGGAAAAAATCCCTCAAGGCTTATGTCATCTTTAGGGATGCTGTGTTGAGGGTGTTTTGGCGGAACAACCTTAAAATTATTAAAAACAAAATTTTACCGACTGTTATCTCCGGGGGTCGCTCCCTGGCCAAGTGGATGAGATTGCAAAATCATTCCGGTTCTCCCGTTCTTCAACTTTGGCTCTTATATACATTCCCTCCGGTGTACTCTAGTCGCGAGGAATTATAGTTTTGTCCTAAGTTTTATTGTAAATAAATTTGACCGCATAAACACGATTTTATATTGGCAAAATTCTCCTTACATACGCATCGCAGCTTACAGTGATAGGAAAGGTTGCATGCTGTCAATCCAAGGCAAGATTAAATACTCAATTAACCACGGCCAAAACCCTTTTCCTAAAGTGTTTTAAGGAGTGGGTACGAATCTGGGGTAGGTACGAATCAATGTGTCTAGGAGTAACGGACTTATGAATTCAACCCTCCCATTGCGGTGCAAGGCGGTCGAGAGATTTTGCCAGGAGAGGTCTAGATTGGGTTTAGTAGATAGGGGCGGGAGGCCACCCGGTACATAGAGGCGGTCTAACGCCTTCGCCACCAAGACCTGGATAAACCTCACCTCATGAACTCGGGCACCCCAGACTTCACCAAACTAAGTAAACCTATGGCAGACATGTTGATTATTAAATATATGGTTCCCGGGGCAGCGGTACCCACAACCACCTCCGAAAATGAATATTTCTAATCAAATAATGTAGAAATGCCTCGTAATCATTTATCAACTCGACAATTCAAAAATTTTAATGCAAATGAACCACTTCTAAAATAATAATTTATTAAAACAATTTTAAAGTTTTAACACTTAATTTATTTCTGATCGTAACCGGTTAAATATATATTATATTATAATGAAATTCCACCACGAATTGACAGTACAAAACATCGAAATAAAAACTTCTAAAATACTTCAGACGTCTCGATTCATTGTATGTCGAATGTCGACACACCAGGAACCACGAATCTTAAAGGGAAACATCAATTCTTATGCACGTCCCGTCTCACAATTATTTATTCATGGTAATCTCCACTAAATATCTGGTATACGTGAAGAACTAAATCAAGATGTCAAAGATTCAAAAGTATTCCTAAATCCCTTAAATTATTTCAAGTAAAATAACGATCAAAGAGGAAAGGGAAAATTGCTCACTGAAGACAATGCTAAAGACAAAGTAAATGATTGGGGATTTTGATATAGTGTACATTGAAAGAATAAAAGGAATTGGGATTTGGAATTAATCGAAAGCATGGTTTTCTGTCGGTATTTTCAGGGTTATCAAAAAACCGTTAATTGTATTTAACGTGCATCTAAATACGTAAAGTTAGATATTGAATAAACTTTTTTGTCTACGTCAACTGAATAATTATAGTGTTACTTGTATTTAAGATGTCAGACCAGAAGATTATTTTAACTTCGTATAATTAAAGATGTTAGGGTATATCGTACCTATATTAATATTATTCCTTAAATATTATATAAATATAATAACAGTAATAGTTTATTCCAGAATGTATGCAGGGGTAGTGCAATGCAGTACATTCCATATTTTGAAATAACGAAAGAAAGACAAATAATAAGATGAGGTAAAAAGTAAATAACAACATATAAATAAAATAAAAAAACGAATTAGCATGAGAAATGAAATTTATGAAAAATATTAAACACCAAAATGAAATGAATGCAAGCAGCCGTTTACTGAGGGTATTTCACCGTCTCCCGTCTCCAGAGGGCCACCAGGGGGGACTCCATCTAGACAATCATAGCGGCGATGATCGCATTCTGCGATTGGCGCAGTCTGCGCCACAAATTTCACTTGTAGTAGCGGAGAAGTGCTCGGAAAGTGTTCACTCGTCCCTCCAGGAACATTTCCGTAGTACTGCAGGATCTCGGTAGGCGGAAAAGTTGGCGATAAGCGTTATTGTAAGCGATTTTTAGCCTACGCCATTGGGACGCGTATATTCAACCCATAGTTGTGACGTATACAGAAAGCGTTGAACAATAGGTATTCTTTTTACGTTTGGACTGCAGAAGTGAATACGTCTTGATAACATACCCGCTCTAACGGATATCGCTCTTCTCTGCCTTTCCATATCCTCGATGTCTTTAAGGTCATCTGTGATGATATGTCCCAGGTACTTTATGCTATGATTAACATCCATTTTCCATCCTGCCATGGTGTACGGATGATTTTGTTTTTATATTTGAAAACCATAACGATTGACGAGTATATGTACAATTTTACTATTGTTATAAACCTTAAACATAATACATTTTCACCAACATAAAAAAAAGGAAACCACCTAATTCTACAAATAACCACAAATCCAAATAACGGTTTGTCCGGATGACGGAGTTTGCATGCTCGAAAATGTTCTTAGATCGTTTTGGAAATGGTCCGTTCTGTCTGTAGGAATGTTATGTACGAGTATTTATCATCTAGTGTAATTATTTTACAGCCCAAAAAAAAATACTTGTTATGAATGGGAAACATACCAATATTTTAATTTTTTTTCCCGTAATAATGTAAATAAAATTCGGACAATAAAATTTTTTTAGGACTCAAGAAAATACTTAGCTTTCAACTGAAAATTTAAACTGACGTCTTATTAAGAAATGGACTTTATAAAATACCTCGAGTAATCCCTGATTTCTAAAATAGATATACAAGAAGATAAAGGTACAAAATAAAAGAAAGAAGTGGGAAAATAGCTATCGTGAAAGGAAATAAGTGAGAAAACCCAAGAAAATGATTCGTTCCAAATTCAACAGGTCAAATTGATCCGTTCTCTTCACAGAGTTGACGTCTCAATTCAATATCGACTTGTTTGTTGTAAAATGATGAAAGCAATCGTGGTTTTTTTACCCGTAGATGGAAGAATTCTTTTTGTGTTTTCCGATAGATGGCCTGTTGTGTCCACGGTTTGTTTATTTTTGTCAAATGGTAAACGTTTGTTGAATCGAAATTTCATGGGAAAGTCCCTATTCTAAAGTCGACTGAAATAACTTTCGGTTTGATAAGGGCTTGAAGAATCAAATTTGACACCCTTTTTTTTCAGAGATCATAGGATCTAAATTCTATGTCATCATATTAGTTGCTCATCTATACCATACTATTGAATTAATGGAAATAATTATATCATTTCATTGGACATCTCCAATGGGTTGTTCTTCTTTTTAACCTACATAAAGTTATCTCCACCAGTTAGTGGAGAAAAATTCAACAGAATAACCATTATTATTATTTTATAATTACTTTAAAATCTACAGTACTAAAGACGTAACGACTGTGTGCGTATTAAAAAAAATATGTGTTTTTATTTTTGTAGTAAAAATTACGTTACAGAGTTGTAACTCCTCTTCATACAAATCACAGTTGTCTTCTGCCACCTTGACTTGCGTTTATTCTATAATGTTAGAAAAAAATGATATGACGTCATAAAATATAAAACTATTTTTAAACTCCAAAAGGTATAACCTATCAAGTAATAGCGATTATTATTTTTGATGATGTTTAATAAAATATTTTTAAAAATCTCGAAAACTTGTCTCCTACAACTTTTATGTCGTACGTTAATTCTGTCACGTGGGTTCGAAATAGGTATATTCGAAATAGGTACACACGCAGCTCGTGTTTGTTACCCCCAATAGGCATTTTAGGTCTCCTTTCCCCTTTGCTACAATTTCCCCCCTGAGATCCAGAAAGAATTCATCTATAGTAAAAGCAAAATGTGGCAGAGTGGTGGAAATGTGGCAGAGTGGTAAAAGTTATGTAGGTTAAAAAAAGAACAACCCATATATCTACCTACCCCCTACTTGTATTATTTATATACTTTTTTATATTGATCCCTTTCACAGTTCACCGAATAACCTATCGATTAAATGAAATTAATTAAGTGATTTTTTTAATTGAATTCCTCACAAGCTCCAGCTGCTCCCGTCTGGACCCAGTGAGACTATTGAATCCCCAATTGGGGGATGTCGTGAAGCTGAAGGTAGTGGGGAGGGGAAGGAGGTGGGGAAGAGGATGGTGGGGAAGTATCTGGCTATTCAAATCTGGTGACCAAACACGGCTAAAGCCATTTCAATCAATGTTTCTATTCTGAATGGTGGTCTCACACCAGGGCGATATAGAGAGTATCTTCCACTCTGGAACGTGCAGCAAATATACTATAAATTATTTTAAAATTAATTAATAGTGAAAAAATACAAATGAATGAAATAAAATTTATTTGCCCACTGTTTGGGCTAGATATTTTTACAAAATTATGTTACGTAACGTTAGAGGTACGTAATGTTAGCGCCTTTAAGATTAACAAAATACGGTGGCTTTAAATTTTTCCCAACATTTTTTCTTTGATATGAGTTGCATCTATCAGTTAAATAACTTGGCAAATCTATCTTCAATGTAACCCATCTGCAAACTAATAAAAAAAATGTTCTTTACGTTTCTCCACATGCACGGTGCTGGGGAACGACTGTCTTTGGTCCATTGGATTTCAATTAGACTTTTGTTTTGTACTTATCTGTTTTTTTTTTCAAACTCAATTCCTGCCTATTCATACTCTCCATTCTAATTAAAAACAAAGGTGCTGAGATGTTTTTATTCTCCGTTTATTTCTTTACACTCCTTTCAAATCATCTGAATAATGGAGAAAACTAAGAACCATTTTATATTACCAAAAGGTAGATCCAAAAATGCTCCCGTAGTTTTTTTGACAAGTCAATACACCTTGACACATCTTCAAAAGAGTTTTCATTTTTAAAAAAAGTAATCGATGAATAGACACGAATCTTCTGGTGGTAGACAAAGCATTGGGGGATAATCGACGCAACGGGAGACATCTCTTTTTTCTAAAATTTGAAAGGTAACAGAAATCGGTAACAATACCTTTTGACGCGGAGGACAAAGACACCATTCGAGTAGTAATCTATTGATGTCCTGGCGATGGCAGAGATTTTGACAGATCCTTTCTAGCACGATTTCACTCCAATCACTGGTACACACCAAATACTAAGCGTTTTGACACCTCACAAAAGCGAAGTAATAAATTCATCAAACTTATATCTGGATTTTATTGTACTAAACTTGACTTAACTTTTCGAAAGTCAACAATTATATTCCGGTTTCATCGGTAAAATACTAATTTCACTATCTAGTTGCTACTTATCCATAATTAGATAAGTAGCTGGGTTAGTTATTTTCACAATATACAGGTCATACGAAGAGAGTGACAGAGCATCAAGCACCAAAGTCCCTGCTGAACTCAAGAACGAAAGGACGAAGGAGCCTTGGAAGGCCAAGATTAAGATAAAGCGACAATGTCCTCAAAGACCTATCTACCCTAGAGCTTCTAAACTGGAAGAGCTGCCACAAAACCGAGATGAGTGGAGGAAGACTCTTGAAGAGGCCAAGACCCACGAGGGGTTGTAGAGCCAAGCGTGATGATGATGAAACACTTTCGGTAGTAGGTAGATAACAAATAAAATAAAGATTTTTTATTCCATTAAACTATTGTATTAATTAACACAATAAATAGATTTTCAAAATTCTCTTAGAGCGGATTCAGATGTTTCAATTTAAGGTGATCAACTCGACACTCGAACGCATATTGACTAGAGTGAACTTATTTTAACAAATTTGAACAAGTTTTTTAAAACTATTTTTGTCTCAATTTTTGTTGATCAACAAAAATTGAAACCTCTGGACCCTCTATTAGTTTTATCTTAATTGTAAAATGACCATTTAACGCACTAATATATAAGTATGTATCTAATACCCATCACCTATACATTACATACATTTAAAAAGCATACCCATTATTTAAAAAAAGCGATGTTCAATGGGTTGTATAATTGTCTAGTTTTATCTCTACAATATTTTTTGATTTATTATTCGGTCCCTTACATAAAATTTGTTTAAAATTTTTTAAAGATTCAAAGTTTTCAATTGATTCACATTTACAGGTATTCCTACAGACATAACACGAAGAAAAGGGGATGGGGCTAAATTGTTCGTCCGACCAGAAGGTGTTACATCTCAATTCACACAATGACTGTCCAAAGGTAAGCAATAATAAGTAGATGATTCAAGCAAAAATATTATCAATACAAAACACTTTTGAGAAGTTAGGGATGTTTTAAAATAAAGCTGTCTTGTAAAATTTTGTTTGTTACTTACCTTTCTTAATATTATTGCTGAAGGTGTTAAGATAAACATTCGCAGCCGTAAAGGGAAATATTACAGTTGTTTTGTCGTTATCGGTGATTAAAATGATGGAAAAAATTATGAAAATCTAGTCTCCTTCAACAGGCCTTTCATTGATATGCTTGATGTAACTCTATGTGACCAGTTTAGGTAAGGGGACTACATCGAAGCCAGAGTTATGTTGGGCTATCAGAAGCTGGGCGTTCTGTACAGGGTATTAGATACTTTAATAGTACACAACTGCTAACCCTGTACAAATCGCAAGTGCCCCCCACGGTTGAATTTAGCAGGCAACTTTGGTCTGGAGTCCAAAATACCAAAAAAACCTTATTTGGACTCTATGCGGAAACTGGCAGTCCATTTAATATTTAATAATTTCATATCTCTTATCTTCCCCCACCTACAACATCCAACCAGGTTCATTCCTCCCGTTCCACAAAAAGACTCCCAACACAGCATACCCAAAGATAACGTAGGCCCTGAGGGAAATTATTTGAGGTGAAAAAAGGTTATAATAAAAACTTTAAAAAAAATTAAGGTACCTTCCTACCTAATCTTAATAGGAGGTTGAAATAATAATAAAAACTACATATCGTTAGAAAGCTTGGGGTTTGACATATTAACTGAAATAAAACAATAACTTTGTACCCACGATTTATTTATTTAATTTTTGCTCACATATATTTTAATCAGTTTATTTTTATACCCAGAAGATTCTTGTGTTAAGCGAGACCGGTCTGTTTTAAAAATATTGTTGTTACAAAATATTTATTGTTCTATTTCAATTAAAAATTATACGATGTTTTTTTTTACGAATTTCAGTTTATGCAGGCGAGGCAAAGATATTAACGCAGGAGCACTCTTCTTGAAATCGGTCTCTGTACATTTATTAGACACCATATCATATTATAATATCTTAAAATTTTGCAGATCCAATTAGTTTCTGCTCCTCTTTCATTTTTCGGTTTCCGCAGTCGAGTCTTCGTTACTTAATAATTCCTGGCGCAAGCTGATTTTATTCTTCAGTACCTGAGTAGTTAATCGGGCGAGGGTAGTGCAACCTTAAATGGGAAAGATGAAACAAAAAATAACATATTTATAAGTAGATATGGCACCTATATAAATACCAAGCGCCTACATACCTAGGCAGATGGTTTACCAACAGCAGGTAAGTACTTAGCAATCAATTCAAATGCGATGCAGGATTCGAAAGAAATATAAGAATAATGTTATGTAGATATCGAACCATTAAACCAAATATGAAATAATCGACGTCTTCTTCATATTATTTTGATCGACCATACCCATTTTCGGAATCACCTCATAAGACAGACTATAAATAAACATGAGTTACCAAAAAACATCGACAAGTTTTTGGAGCGCGTCGCCAAAAGGGGAACTCGAATTATTTCAGGACGTGTCGATGTCAGCCGCGTCGCAGCGCCAATCTCAATGAGCTGAGCTCTGAGGAGGATTGTCTCAGTTTAAAGTGAGCGCATAATCGTAGATCATTAATGCGTTGTAATGACAATCGACCAGAGGCGGATTAAGCTGATTGGAGGCATGAACAATTTTCCAGGCCCCTTAGACCGGCGGTTTCTTTCAATAAAACTCGAAATAGAGGGAATATTTTGATTTATTTATGAAAAAAATATAAATGTTAATATAATTCAAATTATTAACGCAGTGTATTCAAGTACCAGCAAAATCCTCCTTACTCTCAAATTTCGGCATTATTTTTCGAAACTGAATTTTGGGACTTTTTGTAAATGATTTCGTAAATATATATTACACTTGCTCTGGAAGATTACAAACAATATGGTTTAAAGAATTCATAGTAACTTTTATATACACTAGAAATAGGGTATTAAATTGAGGTACGTTTTGAGCCTGAAGGCTCTGAAGGGAATGACCACGGAAAGAATATGACTGCGCTACAGGCAAAAAAATTCTAGGTCCAAGGTCAAAATATGTAAAATTTACCAAAATAGCAAGAAGAAGCGCCACAGGTGAAATTTTATGCTAGGTATTATTACGAATAACTGAACAAAATTAAAAAAAAAATCTCCTATTATCATAATTATTTATGGATAATATTGATTATGCAATGGTTAGCAGACGAATTAAACTCACAAAGCGACGCCTGAGTGAGAACCCGACACATTTGTACACTCAGCTACTAACCGATCATTTCTATTCCGATCCGGTAACATGTACATATAAGCTTGAATTTTCGGCTCATTCAAAACTTTGAAATAGTCACCATTGTTGCCAACTACTGTCGATGCAAATAAAGTTGCTCTTGTTTGTCTGGACTTAGTCATGGCAAAACAACCTAAACCCACGATTTTGAAAACAGGAAACATTTCAAAATGTTTTACTGAAGTAGTAATGAAATATAAAATATTAACATTAATCTTGCAGCTCTTCTCTTGCAGAAATAGTTTAATCCGGTTCAGTCGTTAATCTTCAAAATAAGAAACATCAATAGCATTTTTGCATCTGTAGATAAATTGTCTGTAGATAAATTAAAAAATACTGAACGTTCGAAGCAGGTTTGCATGCTGCTCAAAATAAACCCTGTCAAATATTAATGATTTCCATTTATATGTGATGTAGAACCATCGACAATGTTAAATAAATTATTTATTTTGATATTTTTACTACACAAATAAATCCCTAATATATTGAAATCATTAACACTTTAAGCTATGGGCTAAGCAGAAGCTTTTACGTTTGTGTGTTGAATACATTGCATCTTCCACTTCTGATTTTGTAGCTGTTTCTAACAAGGAATCTATCAAGCTCGGGGTCCCCTGGAGACCCGAGGGCCCTGGTGACCGTCTGGTCGGTCCGTCACTCAATCCTTCCCTGTGACTAGTGATGATGGCTCGATTCGGAATTCTCGGGCAAGGTTTAGTCGCTGCGAGCGGGAACACGATCAGAATACAAAGGCGTTTTTCTCCTGCCTTCTCAGAATCCAGTCTTCTCCAAATTTAAAATTGGACTGATATTGTTATTGAAAGGTAAAAAATAACGAATTTAGTTATCGACAATAAACCAAAGAATCAATATTAATTTTCTCCAAATCAAACTTAGAATAATCGCAACTTTGCGACTCTTTCAAGGACATAAAGAATCTATTCCTACGCTCAGGATGCAATTTTTAATGTTCTCAATAGTTATTTGGACAGTTAAGAATATTATGAACTAAAAATGCAATTTGCCTATCCTGAAACGGGAATCCTTCCCAGTTGGATAGACAAAGGACCATTTTGTATTGTTTCATTTTGAAATATGTATGTTTATAAATAAATAAATAAAAATAAATAAATCAATTTTTCAATTTGACTGATGAGTATTTTCTTAACCATTGAAAGGTAAAGAAAAAACAACGAAATTGCTTATCGATTTTGCAGTCAGTGGCTTCGCAGTGTCAGTATTCGAGACCATGACAGTTGATTCCCCAACAGTCGGCCCCCCGGCGTACTTATAGACAATATGCAGTAGGAAAATACGGCAGGTATACCTACGTACACAAAATATAACTAAGTGTGTAAAATAAATAAATAAAAATAAAAATTTAAAAATTATCTAATAGTGATAAAAGGATGTTAAATGAAAATACAAAATCACATATTTTTTTAATAATATTTGGATTTCATCTTCTTCCGGATTGACTTTGAAATTTAAAATACCTAGAGAAAATCCAACCGTTTTAAATCTTTAAAAAAATGTTAGATAAACTTTTCAATAAAACACGAAATAGAGGGAATATGTTGATTTATTATAAAAAAAATATACATATTAATATAATTCAAATTATCAAGGCAGTGTAATCGAATACCAGCAAAATCCTTCTTACTCTCAAATTACGGCATTATTTTGCGAAACTAAATTTTGGGACTTTTTGTAAATGATTTCGTAAATATATATTACATTTGCCATGGAAGATTACAAACAATATGGTTTAAAGAATGTATAGTAAATTTTATATACACTAAAAATAACCCCTAAAATGAAAATTTTCAAAACTTTGAAGTGACTCCGGAAGAAAAAAATCGTATCAGAAATTGGAAAAATTTTCAAACACTTCGTTTTGAACACTTTTGGCACCCTTTTATCGCTCTTAGAATTTAAAAATAACATTATTTTTTAAATGACCCGCCTTAGTGTACGTATTGTGGATGAATATAATGTATTATATATCCATCAACTCTATTGTATACATCTATTGTATTTAAAATATAATTTCGTTAATTAGTAGCAAAGATAAGAATGTATCAACTAACAACCTGCACAAACGAACATAATATAAATATTGTCTGGCATTACCTTTTTGTGGCTGTTTGACATAGAACCTTATTCTATGATGTTTGAACTTTACGCGCAGACAAATAGGTACCTACCTACCTATCCTCCGATGGTCCTGTCGCTTAGAGCTCCACTGTTACCTCTCTTTTGGACACGAACATCGTTTGTGAGAAAGAGGGAGAAGTTACAGCAGCACTATCAGCGGAATACCTCTCAAGTCTAGCAAGAATAAAAATCTACCTAACGCAAAATAGTAGACAGCATAATAAAAAAGAGCTCTGGTGTCTTCATCACAAGCTACGGAGCCTTAAAAAAATATCCAATTAACTGTCACAAAACAAGACAAGATTCCGTTTAATATGTTTAGAAGTGAAAACTTCTTTAGCACCGTTGTGATTTGAACTCTATGAAACGAAAAAGCGACACTAAAAAGTGACAAATACATACATCTATAGGATTTAGCCTGCGAGAGAATGAGATAGAAAAATCGGTCTTCTCTTTGTGCGGGGCTTCGTAGCCTCCTCACTCTTGTCTACTTTAGTTTTCTGAAGGTTTCGCTTCTACCACTTGTAAACTGCATACATGTTGTTTTGAAGTGAATTAAACTTATTTAGCACCGTTGTGATTTGAAACTCGATGAAATGAAAAATAACGACACTAAAAAGAGACAAACACAAGCATCTATAGGATTAAGCCAACGAAAGAATGAGATAGTATAATCGGTCTCCTCTTTTGCGGTGCTTCGTAGCCTATCGGTCTCCCCTTTGTGCGGTGCTTCGTAGCCACCCCACTCTTGTCTACTATAGTTTTCTGAAGGTTTCACTTCTACCGCGTCTGAATCGCACTGCACACTCTGTTTCTAACAAAAAAAATAGAAAGGAAGATGTCAAAAATCGATTATTGACACTTAGGCGAAGCTGGGCGATGACTCCTATAATGTATACTTACAAAAAATGTATAAAGGTAGGTACCTAAAATAAGGTGCCAAGTAACAAGCGGACACAAAAGAGGAAAAGGTAAAAAAAAGGTTTATTAAAATTTTTGATTGGTAATTTGGTGCCGTAAAATCGAATTTAAAATCGAATGCAAAGAAACAAAATGATTGGTCTATTACCGAGGAGGTTATTGTACACACCTCTGACTACCTGACCCCTCCATCGAGTTCAATTGGGTGTAAACAAAAAAACCTAAATGCTGTGTAAGACGCCTAACAACTAACAACCAGTGATAAATTCTTTTATTTTATTATTTTCCGTCGGAAATGTCTTATTCAAGAACCAGATCGATAAAAAGAGAAAAGGTATAAAATGTATTGTAAAAAATGATCGTGAGGTAGGTACCTACCCACACCTATTGGCACCACCACATCCCTATTCGCCTTAGCCCATAATTTACAAATACCAACTTCGGAGCTTACAAGATTACATGGGCAGTGCTTCTGAACAAGTGGCGCTATAAAAAGACGTAGAATAGGTACCTACCTATCTATTTTCAATTTGTAAAGATTGACGATTTGTACGACGCATTCCCATTTGGTTGAAAAAATCTGGAAAAGACATAATATCATGAAAAAAGTTTAAATAAAAATATTTACAGAATGTAGGTATTAATATGTAACAAGAGTTTACAATTCTGTTGTGAATTGAATTAGTCTTTTTTGATTTTTTTAAATATTAACTCCTACAGGAGGCCCTGAGGAAAATAATTTCCCTCACGGCCTATGTCATCTTTGGGGATAGTTTGTGGAGCGTCTTTTTGAGGAAAGAAGGAGTAAACGTGGGTCTTGAAGAGTTTTATGTGCATCCTGACTCCTGAATTACCATTACAATCACTGAAGGAGGAGGAAATCCACAATTGGTTTTATTTTGGCCACACTACACATGTAAAAACTGATGAAATGTAAACTATCGATTTCCCGAAAATTAATAAAAAATAAAAATAATAAGTCTATTTATATTGTGCTTATGTGTGACATGAAAATGCCTGTAGAAGAAAGATATACCAGACTTTATTGTTAGACCCGCGATAATGTTTGGCTCCGAATGCTGGGCTATGTACAACTCCTACTCTAGGCAATTCGGAACAGCAGAAATGCGAATGCTTGGATGATCGGCAGGAGTATCGCTAGAAGTTCAGGCATTCGTGGTAGCCTGGGTGTCACGGATATAATCAGTAAGCTGGAGGAAAGACAGCTGAAAGGTATGGGCACAGTAGACGGAGACCACCAGACCACACGGTGAAGCAGGCAATGTTTATGGAGATTCATAGCTTCTCAGGCTATATCTTCTAGAACCGTAGAAGATATAGCCTGAGAACGAGAAGAGCCGACCCCAACAGCTTACCTAGGCAATAGAGTTGGAACGGTGCAAGTAAGAAGAAGAATAAGTAGATTTATATTTCTATTTTTGAAACTGATAATTCATGGTGGAATTCCATTATAATATATTATAATAAAAACAAATATAAAACTTTTTTCCACTTTAAGTTTAATGACCGTAACCGGTTTCAGCTCGCTAGAGCCATCTTCAGACTGGTACAAAATATTCTTAATCTACGGTTTATATATATAACATTTGAGGGAGGGGAAGCGGGGTGGTCTTAAGGGTTTTAATCAATTATACTAATTACATTTGTTACTAAGTAGTATTAGACTGTTGAATTTCTAAATATTTTGGTTATTCCAGTGGGCTAATTACCTTGGGTTTGTAGCTCACTTCAATATTGTTTTGGAAAAACCTTACAAGTGGTATGAATTATTAAAGACCTAATTTTATTGTCAAATCGTTATTACATTTATGATGCATGGGATTTTTTAATAGCTTTTTGAAGGGATACATGTTTACATTGGAGTAGGAATGGTCATTTTATTAGCTAAATACATATTTTAATTTCGAAATTATTATGAAAATTACAATGGATACAAAAGTGGACATTTAGCAAATGACTCTAATTGTTTATTCATTACAAATTTATGGTCTATTTTTTTAGTTAAGCGGGAAATTTCTAAAGATTCTAGTCTATCTAGCTTATGGCCTTTATTACTGGAATAATACCCCACTGGAATAACCAAAATATTTAGAAATTCAACGGTCTAATACTACTTAGTAACAAATGTAATTAGTATAATTGATTAAAACCCTTAAGACCACCCCGCTTCCCCTCCCTCAAATGTTATGTATATAAACCGTAGATTAAGAATATTTTGTACCAGTCTGAAGATGGCTCTAGCGAGCTGAAACCGGTTACGGTCATTAAACTTAAAGTGGAAAAAAGTTTTGTATTTGTTTTTATTATAATATATTATAAGTAGATTTATATTATCTGAATTCACGTTGAAAACCATTCCTAACCCAACCAAATATTTTTTAATTTTATTTTTTATTACTTTCTAGATCAATGCCGAGATATAATAACGAGATGTAAAACTCATTTTAGGGCGGGAGGAATTTGCAATATATTACTGGGAAAAATGCAACTTTACTTAGACTTTCAAAATAATGTACTTAAACAAATATATGTGTTTCAAACTTGATCAATAATACGTGAAGCAAAAACATTGTACCCCTTTTTACGAAAATTGCGCGGACGGAGGAGTATGAAATTTCGCTCACTAATAGTTTATATAGAGAAGGAGTGCAGAATGCTAATATATTTTTTTAATTATGCATAAAAAATACATTAAATCAATAAAAAAATACAATTATGGTCGAATTTCGACCATTGGGCGACCACTAGTTAATATAATTTCTTCAATCTTCGCAAATTCACATTGTAGCGTCAAATTAATTAGTGGTGTACACAAAGTTATTTGTTTTCAATAAATTAATTATTTTAGTTTTCCACTTCAATAGAATAACAATATATTTGGTTTACAAGATTTTCAGCATAAAAAAGAAACGTTAAGAAGAATCGACAAAACAAAAAGAAACAAACAAAGATGTAAATACAATACATACATGCAAACACGAACCGAAGGTAGGAATTTCTTAAGTTGGTAATAATTGTTTATATCTCAATTTAAGCACCCAAAAATGTTGTTGTACCATAGAGACCCACAGGAAATAGGTATGTAGGTTCCCCAAAAATATAGTTTGACAATCAGCGGCGTAGGAACCTTCACATTAAACGTAGGTGTATTAGTGAGTATACGTACCGGGTATACAGTATAAAGCCAAAGGTGGGTATGTATGCTTGTGGTCTGCTCAATAATAAAGACATCACATCTCACGGACAGATGGCGGCCCCCTCCCCCGCTCCCCGCAATCATTCCTCCACCGCCCCGTTTGGTAATAATAATAATATCTCCACAATCCTCCGCGCTCCTCGCGGCCCGGCGCGGCTAGCCGACAAAAACACGACGAATAAATTATTGTAGGAATATCGGGCGGAGGGTTTAATTCCTTGAAATGTTAGTCCTAGCGGTGGACGTGGTCGTAATAATATTATGAATCAAGTAAGTAGGTACCTCCTTTCCTCCGTGGTAGGTAGGTACCTACCGACTCGAAACATTTTTTAGTGGTGGTACCTACCCAGACATACTTTATATTTTACATAGTTTTTCAATTACAACTGTTTTTATCGCATTGTGATGCTATTAGGTATTTACAAAAATATTGAAATATAAGAGATATGCTATTAGCGTTCGACCGAAACAGGACTTTCTACCGAAACCGAAACCGAATCATTGGTATCTGTCTCGGTTTCGGCAGAAACTTGAAAATCTGTTGTTTATTAAAATTTGGCTTATTTTTTACACTTATACAGACAGTTAACACGTGTTAAATGAAATAAAAAGTCTACATGATTCTACTTTTACACTAGTTCTAACCTTGTTTCCGCCTGCCAAATTATTGGGAGAGGTAGGTACTGTACATCTATAAAGTAGGTAACCAACACCCCAACCGTAGGTCGCCCCAAGTGGTTTACTACATTTGCTGACTTAGCAGGGATGCCTGGATGCTGACAACACATGACATAAATAAGAGGTTTTCATAGAGGGATGAATTCTTACATTTGTCACTACTGGACACATTGATTCTCAGATTCCTAACCACCATCCATTTTTCCTTCCCAGAACTTCCTCTCCTTCCTTTCCCTAAAAATAGCATCCCCAAAGATGACATATGCCCTGAGAGAATTTTTTCCCTCAGTGCCTCCTGTGTGGAGCTTGTGTAAAAAAGACTATTTTCCACTGAACAGAAGTTGTCAGATAAACAGGAAGTTAGGTAGGTATCTACATTATTTGAACGTGGTTATTAGATATCACCTTAATACCGTTATCACCATCCGATTGACCACCAGAGACTGGAGTGCACGCAGTCTCCGCAAAGGAACGTTAGATCAGTGTATGCTAAACCGCCAGCCGAAATATTATTATTCCATTTGTCGGGTCGTCAGAATAACAGTAAGTCGGTTGGAGGTTCTGCATGCAGTCCTGCCAGTAGGCCATTTGTGTCCGGGCCTGTTAGTGTAATTGTTTTGACAGCAATTTGAAAAAAAAAAAAATAATGAAACTTTGAGATTTTTTTAAGAATTATTTTTACATGTATGAAACGACAAAAAAGTGAGATGACAATAACGTTCATAATTCATTTGCTTAATAAAATATGTTTGTGTTTTTATTATTTTTCGGTGTCAGTAATTATTTTAGTAAGAAAAAACGATGCATTTTTTAAAAGTTTTATTTTTGCACGCAATTTTTTTACACTTAAAAAATTATGTTTTCCGATTTATAAAATTTTAGCGTATTTCATCAGCTTTCGAAAAATTACAATATTCCATTTATTTGGAATTTAATGCAAAGCTGAAACATTTTTACCTACTGACAAAATACGCCCAATTTACGAAGGGTTAAAAACTCAAATAAAATGGACATAAAAACTAAATTATGGAAAATACCCAAAATTCAAAAACTGTTTAATGCCATCTATACAAATGATAAAAAAAATAAGAAGGACCGGTGCGTAGGTTTCCAAAAAGAAAGGTAGAAGAAAAAAGAGAAATCCAGAAATGATAATTGTTTGGTTCAACATCTCGGTTAGAGAAGTTTCAGATGCTTAGGCATAGATGTCTCTAATGTTTATAATGTATGTATATTTTTTCGAAAGAAAGCAAAAGGAAATATTTTTATTTATTGAAATTCCAATGAAAAATAAAGAAAATAATATTTTAATTTTTTGTGAAGAATTAAGTAAAAAAATGTTGTTTGTGATTGTGATGAAAGAAATGTTAATTTAGTCAGTTTAGTCAGTGGCCAGCTGATTTAAAAAATGATCACCTGTGCTTTTATCGACGTGTATCTGCCGACCTATATGCTTTAATGTCGCTCGTCATCTATCTTAATGTTTAAATTTCTTATTCTTTCTCTAAAAAGTAACAATTTTTTCTGTGACAACGAAAGCGATAGCCTTGCTTATATTTAACTTGTCGTGATAAATCGTAAAATTTTACCAGGTATGTAAACAACGACATCCAATGTAAACGTCCAGTCCTGTTATGATTCAATCGTTTTGCTGTCATTTCAACGTTTTATATAAATTTATAATTAACCTAATGTTACAATCTCATGTTGTGTATTTTCATTTTATCACCAAACAGCCGAGATGTTTTCATAAATGTGTTTCTGTTTTCATGTTTTTACTGAGGTTATGAAATGTCAAATTGTATTTTTGTTTGACACATTGCGCAAATTTGTATTGATAACTTTATTTTCACTTTCAGCGACTTCTCCAAAAGATGCAAATACTTAATTTGATACGTGTGCTGAATCAACCCCTCGGTTAACGGACATCGAAGCCTGTGACAGTCTTTTACTTCCAATAATGTCTGCTGGAAATGCTGCGGGGCCTGCAGTCCCCGAGGCGCCCCCTGTCATCAATGTCAACCTGCCCCCTGGCGTGAACCCAGAGAATAACATCCTACCAGGAGCCCCGATCACAATAAATAGACCCAGAAACAATAACCAGAACCCGTTGTTCAATGTGCGGGACCGACTATTTCACGCGCTCTTCTTTAAAGTGGCTCTGGCTTATGCCAGGGCAGTTCCTCGGTCAGTGCGCAGGTTTTTAGAGTTTGTGATTTTATTGAAAGCAATTGTGGCTTTCTTCGTGCTAGCCTATATACATATATCGTTTTCTCGGTCTCCTACGACTTGTTTGGATCATGTGAAGGCAACATGGCCTAGGGAAGGTATTCTCAGAGTGGAAATATTGAAAAATCCTTCCGAAGATTACAATGTGGAGCAAAGTTATGCCAAGGAGAGCAGACTGAAGCACGATAAAGAAGATATAACCAGTATGCTTGGGATGATAGCAAAAGAAGGGTGAGTTTATTGTAACATTATGTTTTGTTTTGCTTTCACTTTGCCTTGTATGTTTTGCTGCAATCTGACAGTTGTCTCCAAAAATATACAGTTGTAGACAATGAAGTTATATTTAGTTAAGTTACTGTAGAGGCGTGGTAGAAATCTCAAAGTGGGAAGCCAAAAGCAAGGCAATTGCCCTTTACTCGATTTCTAGTACTTTAGTACTAAACTGCCACGCATCGAGTAAGGTCGTATCTTACCAGTAGGCCTGCATTGCATTTAAAAAGCCCTACTGTGATGCCCTAATGAGAAAATGTTTGCATTACATGGTAAACAGTAGTAAAAGAGAAAGAATAACATATCATTTGTAAATACAAGCAAACTACTTATTATTATCGATTATTATAAATTATACAATTGCTTTCGCCTGAAGATTTTATGCGTCATTAGAGAATTCATGACCTATTAAAGTACAGGTCTGGATGCGCAACAGCCAAATTACAAAGTCAGTGCCGTCGCTAAGTAAAATTTACTGTTTATAATAGTCTAATGACTCTGTTTATTTATATGCTTGCGGTAAAACAATTTACAAATCAGCAGTAACAAATGCAATAACAATCAACGCCTTTTTTTCGTTATTTGTTTTTGGGGTGTTATGCCGTGTTGCGCTGCCTCCTTCTTTAGCCAAAGTTTCGGACAGTGTTACAGTGTCCATCATCAGGGCAGATGTGTCCTGCCCTGATAACCCATGAAACAAATAACGAAAATACT
Source organism: Glyphotaelius pellucidus (assembly GCA_936435175.1). Taxonomy (NCBI): domain Eukaryota; kingdom Metazoa; phylum Arthropoda; class Insecta; order Trichoptera; family Limnephilidae; genus Glyphotaelius; species Glyphotaelius pellucidus. The sequence continues at coordinate 13,177,711 of OW386553.1, forward strand.
TTTCTCCCTCAAAATCTAAAAACGTATCTAACAATCAACGCCATTTGCAAACTACTGTTGTTCATTATAGCTTGAAAACTTGACCCCTCAAAATTCGACTGGTGCCCAGACCTCCTACTTTAATAAGAATTGAACCAAAAGGAAAAATTAAGTAACGAGGAATTAGTAAAAAAAAAAACTTAACTGGACTTTTTTTTTCAGTTTAGTTAACCTATGTTCATATTTGATAAACATTTAAAAATAAAAGCAATCATTCTGAGGTTGTGAATAACCTGACAAAACAGTCGATTCTGCTTAGTTGGTAATCCGGTTTATTGGGACAGCCGGTTATTTGAGCCAAAACCCAAGGAACAGAAACCAATACTAATTACTCGGTTATCTGGGAAACCACCCCGTTAATTGGGACAAACTCCAGTCTGAAGTCGATGCAAGATGAGTCTCAGTAAACGAATTTTAGTTAGGAAGAGTGGGGGCTCCGAGTTCATTTGACAGAAATTCGGTAGACTTCCGCAGACATTTGTGAAGTTGTTTAGTTCGCAGTACACTGCCGTACGTGTAAGATGTCAATTGTATTTACGATTACATTACTATTTTGTACAATGTCAACAACAAAAACTCAAGACAGGCTACAATAATTGAAGAATTCCTGCAGAAATATATTTTTTGTCTAAGAAAATTATTTTCAGGTATCATTTTTGGATTACTTTTTTTATAATAGTATATAATTGTTTGTTCATAATTAAAAAAAATGTTTGGATCTATCTTTGATTTAAAAATGTAATAAATTTAAAAAAAAATTCTTCGGAAAAACTGACGAAATGTAATATGTGCCTGCACACGTTAAAAAACCCCAATATTTTATTTTCATACCTTATTACCTACCTTAAACTTCGCTTATTTGGGACAGCTGTTTCTTTTGGACAAAATGTTTGTGGCCCAATGTTAACCAATTAAGCTGAATCATCTGTATTTGAATTTCTTCTACCGCCATCATTGTAAGCGGAAAATATTGCTTGTCCAATGGTAGAGGTCTTGAACCCACAACGTCTGGTTGGGAACACAACGCATTTGTCCACTTAGCTGCTAACCAGTCATATTATATTCATAGGTGTTATTGCATACCAAACAACTCATAAATCATTTGGGTTTAGGTTTCTCGTAGACCCTTGATCCGAAGGTAGATATTTTTCGACCTTTAAAGCTCGTTCACACACAGCTATAAATCTGCGAGCAGTTATCTGTTGAACCGCGAGCGCTTACCTTTTGTACTTTCACACAACGCTATCAAATATTTCTTCCTGTGGTAGGAGAGGGGGTCAGTTGAATTAGGGAGCGGCAACGGAATGCACATTTTTTATACTGAAATCTGTCAACTTGACATCTGTCATCCACCGGTCTAGGCAGCTCCGTAATTACAATGACCCCTCTAGGAGACACATGCAGATATTGGGAGTGGAAAACACCAATAGATGCAGGAAATGTGAAGAGGATGAAGAGACTCCAATTCACCTATGGTGCCAATGTCCTGCCCTGGTGGGAACTAGGCTCAGATACCTGGGGAGACACACAGTAGAACCAGAAGACGTAGCCACATATCCGGGGACAGCCCTGGTGAACTTTATTAAAGGGACTAGGTTGTTATTAAAGGATTGAGGTAAAATGGGAGATAGCACAATGGGCCTATGGCCTAAGTGCTCAGGGGAACTACTTGTAAACCGTCTCCGCCTAAAAAAAAAAAAATTACCCCCTCTTCTGTTTTCGTCGGAGAGGGGGAGGCTTATCTTTTGGTATATCGCCTGTGGAGCGGTTCCGTCGTAAGATATGTATTGTCTATGATTGATCTGCGCCTAAAACTGCAAGGTGTGAACGGTCTGAAGGGATTGTATGGAGAGCGTTATTTGGCGTGCTATGATTTTTTATATTTGATAGCTATGTGTGAACCAGCTCTTATGAAGAAATTACTATGTTATGGGTTTGCAACCTGCAACGGGTGGGTCTTATGTCAAGAAGCTTAGCGTGGGCCATGCAGGCTGTTCATATGATAACAGATGTCAAGTTTATTTGTCAGATGTTCAATCCAATGATGTAACAATTATTCCATTTTGTCCTTAGTTGGGGTTATTTCACCATCCTCTTATTCATCAAGAGGATGAGTTTAATATCCACTTTTGACTTTTGATAGATTGGCGTACAGAGCTCCTTGCCAAAATAACTTTCTCTTGCATCGTGAGTTTATACTATTTGGATATTTGGTTTGTTGGAATAATGATATAATTTGGAGTTTGTTAAAAATTATTTGCTAGGGAACATGGCTACAATCTTTGAATAGTAGCTATATATTTATTTGGATAAGTTTGCCGAGTTTTCTAATTATTGCGAATATTTTTTTTTTATTAAAATGGTTTGTTATCGAGAGGATGGTGAAATACCCCTTAATCTTAAACTTTTATTATTTTAATTAATCTTTATTTCCTTATCTGTATTATCATGCTTGTTGAGCCTCAATTTTCTTCGACTTTATCTGTTGTATTTCAAATTCTAATGAAGTTTATCTGGAATATCTTTTTCTCTCTTCCTCCATAGTAGCGAAGATAAATGGTTCATCTTTTCGTGAAGCTTTCTCACACAATTCTATCTCGGACTCGTTCACACGGACTCGTTCGTATGAAGCCTATCCTTCACTGCTTAACACTATGTAAACGTCCAGTCATTCATTGCGACATGTTTTCTAATAAATTGATTGCATGCTGCAGTTTACAAGAGAGTTTAGCTAGCGATGCTCGTGAAGTTTTCTTATTAATTACCATAATCCGTATATTTCATAATCCGTACGCGCTAGGCACGTGCTCAGCACCAAACGGCAGCCAACGAAATTTCGGATTACTCGCGAGGCTTGTGTTCAGTGGCCAATGTGTTAACTTTTGAAAATAAGAATTTTTCAAAAATTCAAAATTTTTGAAATTTGAAAGTTTTGATATTTATAAATATTAAGAATTTAAAAAATTTATGAAATTCGTAAATTTGAAATGAGATTTTTTTTTAAATTTATGGTTTTTGAAATTTAAAAATTGGATATTTTATGAAAATATTTGTAACTTTATTATTTGAATTTTGTATGAAATTTGAAAATTTGAAATTGAAAGTTTTGAAAATTAAAAATTGAAAACAACTTTTTGAAAATTGGAATGTTTTCGAAATTTGTTTTTTTTTTGTAATTTCAATTTTTTTAAAATTCGAAAGTTTTTGAAAATTAAAAAAAACTTTTTGAAAATTAAGTTTTTTTTGAAGTAGCCTTCCTGCTTGTAATAATAGTATGTACCTAAAAATAATATCCTCTCGGTTTTGGCGAGTTGCAAAGTGACAAAACTTATCGCGACTGGTGAAATCATTGCGACTCGTATGCTTTGTACACTTTTTAAATTATCGTGAAGTTTCTGATTGATATTGTTCACTGAACGTGTGATGGATTTGTTCGCGAGAATCGAAATGATCTGTGACGCGTAGATTGGGGGGATAATCTGTAAGAAGTGCTTTACACATGAACGCCACATCGCTACTCCATAGTTTCTAGCTTGTAACGATCTACCTAATACAGATCTGGTGTCTGATTTTAATTATTTTTATAAATTTCCACACAGCAAATTCTTTGCATTGGCCTTTGAATTTTGACATTTTAAAAAAATAAAGTAAACTTTACTATTTTTATTAGTGTTTGCTATGTAAAATGATCTTTAACTATTTAATTTACTTCTACGATCTTGGATATTTCGACAGTAGAGTAAACAAATATTATTATAATGAACTTTTTAATAATAAAAAAAATGAAATACAAAAAAGGCAAATTTTTCTACTTAATGATTCATGTTTGCAGTTTAAGGCATAATCTTTTCGAAAAATTGTATTGTAATTGGTTTTGAAAATGCAATACAAAAGGGAGGATTTTCGCAATTACGGTCAGCACAGAACACCTTTTTTTACTGTGCGCAGAACACCTTTTTTGCCCAGTACATAACATTCTTGCTTTCTTTCGGGAACTCCCCATTTTTAACAAGGTCTTACAATAATAACAATATGAGTGATTTTTTCAGGTTCATATCAACGTTCATCAAGATAGAGTCGTCGACCAAGGATGAAGAGTATTCTTCCAAGAACACCATCGACGAGAGTCCCCTGAAGAACATAACCTCAACTAGCACGTACGAGGGCAGTGAGGGGACTGCCAAGGTTGCTGTTGATGAAGCCTATGTTACGGAAGGGGAGGTCGGGAAAGAACCCTGGAGCAGCGCCACACAGATAACGGACCAGGAAGGACAAACTGCTCAGGTATAGATTTTTTTTGAAAATTGATAATCTGGTATATCTGAATGATGAAATTGCATTATTCTTAGCCAACGATGTTTGGGATGTGTGCATGTATGCATGCAACAAATTGTTGCTCATTCTTTTGTGTGCTGTATGACGCTGTTGACGTTGGTTGGTAGGTGCACTATTGCTGAAGATCCACCCAAGCGACGGGTTTTATTATGTACTACTTACTGCCTTCAACTTGCGGTACAACATGAAAAAATCCATTCAAAATGTTTATCTGGATGTCTTTATTAATTTGAGGTGGTAATATATGATTAAATATATGCATGAAGTCTGACAGACTCCCACAGTAATTAAAGGTGAAGCCTGTGTCCCACGGAGTGGTTTTTTTAGTGTTACGCTGCAATAAGTGATCGCCACTTCTTTTAACCGGTAGTAAACAGTCCCACGGAGTTAATAGAACTGCACCTACCGACTGGCGATGTCAGACAATGCGACAGTATTCTGTTTAGCAGCGAATTTGTGCATTTCTGACAATTGAAATTGAACATGTTTTAATTCAGTTGCTGCTATGTTTACTCGCAGCAAGTACTTTGTAACACAAAACAATTTGTCGCAACTATAAAGAAGCAACGACAGGCTTTAGTGTTTTAGCTCTGGATACCTGTTTTTGAATGTCCTGTTTGCCACCCACCCAGTATTTTCAAAACTTGAGAAAAGAGAATCTATCTATTATGTCGTCTATTTTCTTTCAGATTGATCAAACTGAATCGGCTACTTTGGATGAAGCCAAGGTTGCCAAACAACAATCAAGAGGAGAAGTAGAATCTGATGAAAAAGACAAAGAGAATGAAAAAGCAGATAAATTGAACGCTGGTATGTATACCTTTTAAAAATATTTTTTGTTGTTTTTATTGTAGAATTTTGGAGAAGATCTGCCTAGTTTCAGGTTAAATATATTTTAAAAATTTGTGTAAAGAATTTCAGTTCACTGGTGGGTTAATTATCACATCAGTATACTTCGATAAACTTTTTATGTTGAATAAATACGTTAAATTCATTATGAATGTTAGTATTTATCAAAGTTTGTCAAAAATTAAAATACATTGATTTTTTTATATGAAAAAACTCTCTTTTTATAACTTTTGAAGGTTATTGCCATCATCGTAATATATCACCGAAGAAGATAACACTAATAATCTAAATGAAAATATGAAAGAGAATAAGACACAAAAAAATAGAAAAAGACTGCGACTTGAAAGCGAAATTGGTGAACGCACACGTCCCGGTTAGACGAGAGATCTGGGTTCGAGTCCCAGTTGCGACCATTATCTTTTTCTAATTTTTAGTGTCTTGTTCTCTTATATATTTTCGTGTTTTGTTCTCTTTTATATTTTCGTAGAGTAAAATTGTTGGTAAAGTGATATTTTTTCTGATATTATTTACAATCAATAGCTGTTTTCTAATTTATTTGGATACATTGGTTACGTTGTGGTTTATAATAATCCAGTGATTACATTAACTCGTGAATCTTGCACTGTTTTATGTTTTTTTTTTTATATGAATACCGCACAAAAGTCTCAACTGCTCCCGTCTGGAGCCAGTGAGACTATGGCATCCCCAATTGGGGTATGTTGTGAGGCTGAAGCTACTGGAGAGGGGAAGGAGATGAGGAAGAGGAAGGTGGAATGTTTGGGATGTTTGTTTATATAATTTGTTAGAAAAATATAATACAGCTTGAGGTGATTATTTCCAAAAACGGCGCTAAACAAATCATCCAAATATTATTTTTAGTATTAATGTTAAAAGGAGATGTTTTTTACAAAATATAAAAATAATATAAAATTTGCAATTACTACTCATAAATATAATATTTGCATGTAAATAGTTGATACATAGCAGGAAAAAATAATATGTGAAAATAGTGGGCTGGTCCGCCTTAGTCATGTTTTGCCCTTCAGGGCATGCAAATGACATTAACAATTAACCTGCCAACAATTGAAATGCTAAATAATATAACTATATGAAATCGGTGTGCCCAACGTAGTGTACCCACTGTTTTTTGTCATAAATTATGCTGAAAAAAATAAGCACATATTTTTAAAATCTAGTTTGGCCTACAGTTCTCCATCGTTAACAATTTTTCAGCTTACAATGATGATGATAAGAGGAATTCAAATATTGTCAAATTAGAATTTAAAAGATATTAGTCAGGTTTAAAATTTCGAACTAACTTTCGAAATAATTGCCGCAGATAATCCCTTCTCAATAATAAATAATAATAACATTTCTATTTCTATAATTATAAATATCGAGTTTATAGGATTATTTCTGAAATATCAGAAATATTTAAATCCTATAAATATATAATCCTATAAATAAAATATATAAATATATTTATATGTAACAGGATTTTTTTTACATTTACTCCACACAGGAAGTCCTGAGGAAAATAATTTCCCTCAGGGCCTATGTCATCTTAAATGATGCTGTGTAGAGCGTTTTTTTTAAGGAAAGGAAGGAGAGGTAGTTCTGGGAAGGAAATAGGTATGAGAGGTGGATGATAGTAGGAATCTGGAGTTTAGTGGGTCCAGGAGTGAAGAACATATGAATCCATTTCTTCAGCCGGGGTGCAAAGTGATGGTTCAAGAGATTCCGGCTGGAGAGAAAGACCTCCCTCAACCAGTCTCTCTCGATCCTGCCCACCACGCGGCAGGTGGGCAGACGCATTAGCCGCCATGACCTGGACAATCCTCACCCCACGAACCCTGGCACCCCTGCTAAGTCACCAAATGTAGCCAACCACTTGGTGCGACCTGTGGCAGAGGTGTTGGTTCCCGGGGTGGGGACCCATAATCTTAATATATATATTTCTTCTATCCGTGTGTATGTCACAGAACTCCTCCTAAACGGCTGGACCTATTTTGATGAAATTTTTTGTGTGGGTTCAAGGGGATTCGAGAATGGTTTAGATTCACAATTTGGTCCACTGGAAAATTTTCTTTTAATAAATTTTTATTTATAAGGAGTTGTTGATTTTGGGATGTTTTACATTGGATCCGGCAGACTGCGCAACCATCGCAGTATCGAATATTCAATATTATTCTATTTTAATTTTAATTTGTCCCGACAGTTGTGTACAGGACAACGTCTGTCGGGTCCGCTATAAATAAATAAAATAAATTGTGGAACATTCCAGAACACTCTCGAATGTTGTCCTGAGCGAAGCCGGGTAACCCAGCTAGTATGTCATATAAAAATAATATCTGGATGATTTTTATGGCCCTGTTTTTGTAAAAAAATCTGTGTAACTGTTTATATTATATATGGTAGTGATGCGCAACCCATAGATCTATATGTGAGATCATGAATTTCGCTGGCAACCCCACCTACTCAAAAAAAAATGTGGCCCCAATAGTCAGTCCTCTGAACACTTGAAAATCGACAAAGTTGCCCCTCCACTAAAAAGGTCATAATTGAGGTGTAGGGCTTGTGGAAATGATGAAATTCATGTTTAGGTTAGGTGAGTGGTCGGCCAATTCATTAGTCAAAAGAGCCTAATATCAGTAGTACAATGGTTTAGATTTCTTTCTAGAGCCATATTTCTTTACAAGAATCCTGTTTTTAGAAGTCAGTTAGTCAAATCTAGGTTTACTCCATAAAACTGTATATTGACGCTGGAAAGAATAAATTGCCAAAGCGCCATGAGGCAGGGAAGGAAGAGTGGCTTTTCATTTCCTTTCGTACCGTAAGGCACTTATCCTTTCCAGCGTCGATATATATCATACTTTGTAATAATCTAATTTATAAACAAAAATTACATTTCTGTACTTAATTAAAAAGTAATTTTTATCAGAATAATATAAAACTTTGGTTACTATTTTTTTAACTAGCTGACATTTTTTATTACAAATCAAAGTACCTATGCACACTTATAGCGAAAATTAAAAAAAAAAGACAATTTTTCAAAATACAACATCAACAACGAGTGCAAAGTAAGCACTCCCGAATATAAAAATGTTTGACTTGCAAATATTAGAGAAATACAATTAATTGTCTATAATTAAACAATTCGCAATAAAATAATTAACTAAGGAACGCCAACCACGCACTTTTTAAAATGTCTTGAAAAACTCTTGATAGTGAAAGCTCAAATTAAAAGCAGCATATCCTGGCAGACGAACAGAGAACAGTACCGTTCTCACAGGACTGTTTTGAACTATTTGGTACCTACTGTAATTTTTTTTTCAATAGAAAAATATTTTCAATAAAATTACAAGTATTTTAAACATGTCATTCGTTAAAGAGCTGTACGAAGTAGTCAAATGTCAGTCTGCACGTGGCTTGCGTGCAGCACTCTACGACCTCTGGGTTATGTTAATAAATCAACTCTTTCTATGTTTTTTAAATTCATTATATTTCCATCACAGCTTGGCCCGATGATGAGTACATTGTGGAGTACTCGATGGAGTATGGCTTCCTCCGCTTGTCACCCGCCGCTCGGGCACGGCTGAACATCCCGGTACAGATTGTGACACTGGATCCCAACGTGGATAAGTGCTTTGGAGACACCTTCTCCAGATACGTGCTGGATGAGTTCCTCGGATATGATGATCTGCTGATGGCTTCAGTCAAGACCCTTGCTGAACACGAGGATAGCACTGGATATTTGAGGTAATTTAAACTAATTTATTCTGGCAAATGGGGGGGGGTCTAAAAAAAAAGTTCATTTCTAGTACTTTAGTACTAAACTGCTACGTGTCAAGTAAGGTCGTGTCTTACCAGCATTTACCAGTACATAAATTACATTTTAAAAAGTGCCATAATGCCCTCCGGTGTGATGAGAAAATGTTTCAATTACCCGGCAAATAGTAGTAAGAGCGAAGGAATAATATTTCATATCTAAGTACATGCGAATAACTTCTTATTATCGATTATTATAAGCATTACAATTAATTTTCATGTTTCCCGCCCGCGGTTTTATGCGTTATTAGAGAAAATCAAGGCCTAGGAGAAAAGTAAAGGGTCTGGACACGCAACAGCCAAATTACAAAATCAGTGCCGCCGTAAGAAAAATTTACTGTGAATAATAGTCTAATGATTCTTTACTTATATGATTGAAATAAAACAACATACAAATCACCAATAAAAAGAAATATAATAACAATCAACGCCATCGGCAAACTATTGTTGTTCATTATAGCTTGAGAACTTGACACCTCAATATTCGACTGGTGCCCACACCTCCTACTCTAGTCGGCCTTAAGGCAGTATTCGATGGAACTTTTGAATTTTGAATACGAAAATGCCGCCCACGATCTATCTTTTGTTTCGTCCATATGCACATATTCTTTAAACGTCTGTCTTTATCGTAAATGAATAACTTTCGAATTAAGAAATTATTGAAAATCGCTGAAAATAAAAGAGTGTTGCTTAATTGCCACATTAAATCTTGAGTTTGTGAGACTATGGCATGTCTATTTATATAACGTCATTGCTAAAATGCATTATTTTCCAATTCTGGAAACTGAAATACTTGCTTCCCATTATTATCTAATTGATATTAAACTGTTTTTTTAAATAAAAAGTGCATATCAAGCATGTCCCTATTTTGTAAATAATTACTTAATCAGTTAGTACATTTTAACATTGCGTATGCTCATCTTTCTTAAAATCCGAATTCCATGATCTCGAAGAAAATAATAAATTTCTCTTTCCAAATAAAAATGTTGTAAAATGAAGTAATGAAATGTAGATTTTAAAAAGCATTAATTAGTTTTTTTAAATCATAAATTTTTAGTGTATTATACACGTAAGACTGAATTACACACCATGAACGAAGTTAGATACATCTTGTACACTAACAAGATTTTGATATTTTTTTTTTTTCAGAAATGTGGTCACAGGCGCCCATTACAGATTTGTTTCATTATGGATGGCGCGAACATCTTACCTGATGGCCTTCTTCATTATGCTGATATTTGTGAGTGTATTTTATTATTTAAAGTATAATATTTAATATTACACCAATGAATGGAGATTTTCCCTTGTCAAATTTATTTCCGACATGATTTTTGTAAAAATGTTGTGTATGGCGACATCTATCAAAACTGAGCCGTATTACAATGAAACATTTGTTGCCGGTAAAACAGTTCCCTTCATTTGATTTCTTTTCCTAAACATAGATGGCGGTACACGTACGAAAATGCCATTGTTTTCTCACAATGATTATAATTTTCAATCCTCAGAAAATTGCCATATTGAAAAACAATTTCTTCATTAATTACTTGCACGTATTATTAATATTTATTAAACCATTTTAATTATGTACATTACAACTTTGCAATCAACAAGATCTTTTTAGACTGCATTAAATTTGAGTTATCTACCTACTGAAAAGATAATTAATTAATAAGTCAGGTACGCCTCATACGTCATACCTATGCCTGGTAATGTTATATTATCGTGAAAACAAGCTTATAGGTCCGAGTGGTTAATATGGTAATATTATGCTAACCTATAATATTATAAAAGGCAATTGCAAAAATCTTTACTTTTTCACAGTAGATACAACGGTAGTATTTTATGAGACTAACTCTTTTCAAGTTTTTTTTTAAGTGAAATTTTGACAAAAATCATGCATGTGGTGAGAATCTTACAGAAAATCATTAAGCCACTACCCGAATTTCTACCGATTTCTTGCATATCTCCCTTGAACATTTGAAGTTTTTAAGCTCTTAAAAAAATATATGTTATTTTTGAAGATAATATCTATAAAACCCCCAAGCCCAAACGCAAATTATATGAAATTTCATCGGTAGAAAAAAATCGCAAAGTATGCTCCGAAATTTTTTATTTTCAAGCCTGTCTCTATTATTAAACAAGTTATATCTATGAAAAAATTCACAGTGTTTCTTTGAACATTGTTTTAGACAACCCCCACGAGATTTTTGCTCTAAACGAGTCATGTTTTATTTATTAAGCATTTTCACAATTTTCGCTTCAATTTTATCATTGAAAATATTAGCGCGCTCTGTCTAACATTCGTAATTACATATCTCTCCATCTTCTTCTTTTTGAGCCGGGAAGCGTCGCCTTAAGAAAATATTTGCCTTAAAATTAGTTCGTCTATTGAAATCTGAAAATAATACTACCGATTCTTACTTATATTATCAAAAGGTACATCATTGATGCACAATATATCGATGAGGTACATGATGATGAATACAATACTGGGCAAGAACAAAAATTTTCCTATTTTTGATAGATAAAATAGTAATACATTTTTACCTAATGTTGTCGTTTATAATATATTATTATTTTTTATGATTTTATTCTTCTGGAAATGGCTTTACAATTAACTTCATTCTGGTTAGTGAGGTATTTTTCTTCGATATTTAGAGGCCTTAAAGTCAATTGGGATGAAGGGATTTAAAAACATTGATAAAAATTATAATTTGTAGAAGTTACAACGGAACTGTCTCCTGTATTGGTCTATCATATTAAATAGAGTTCATCACAATACTCACAGAGATGCATAACTTACATACGTCGTGTTTCTTTTACACTTAAAAATGAATAAAAAAACCATTAATGATTTCTTCAAAAAAGCAAACTTATTTTTATCCACCAGGCTCATAGAATTCGTTGTGTCCCTTACTATCATAGTTAGAAATATGATTTAAACAGCGATAAAAAGAGAAAACACAATGCTTTATACGCAATTCTAAAAGTTAACCCCAAAATAATTAATTTTTTTATTATTTTTTTTTAAATTGAATAATGAAAGATACATACAATATATATATATTTTTTTACATGAACTCCACACAGGAGGCCCTGAGGAAAATAATTTCATTATCAGTCATCTTTGGCGATGCTGTGTGGAGGGTTTTTTTAAGGAAAGGAAGGAGAAGAGAGTTCTGGGAAGGAAAAGGGTTTAGGGGTGGTTAGGAATCTGGGGTTCAGTCTGTCCTGGTCATCCGCCTCCAAGACCTAGACAAACCTCATCCCATGAACCCGGGCGCCTCTGCTAAATCACCAAACGTAGCGAACCACTTGGGGTGACCTATGGCAGAAATAATACGTAACAATCTTAATTAACTAATTTCAGTTCCCCGTTATTAGAGAATTATTATTATTATTTTTTTAATGTTCTCCCATAATAAGCAAATGCTTGTGTGAATTGAAGGAGTTTACTTATTTAGAAGTTTTTTGTTTTGATTGCTTTTTTTATTTTTAAATTTTACTTATGAAACCAATTTTTTTTTCAAATTGCCTTTATGAAACCAAATTTTCCGACAGATATTTGAGAAGAATTTATGAAACTTTGGGAATTATTGATTATGTATTTTTACATGAAACGATAAAAAAGTGAGTTGATGATAACATTTATAATACATTTGCCTAATGAAATATGGGTATGTTTTTATTTTTTCGTTATCAGTAATTTTAGTTCGAAAAAACGTATCCGCGCCACCTCTAATACTTTTTTATGTTTGCGTTCAAAATTTTTAAACCAAAAAAATTATATGTTTATTCTGAATTATAAAATTTGAAATTTCATCACCTTTCAAAAACAGTGTTTGAGTTTTCGGATATGTTCAGATTTATTTGAATTTTATTGTAAAGTGAAAATATTTTGACCTTCCGACAAAATAGGCCCGAAACCTGAGGGTTAAAACATTAAAAGTGGTTTTGAATTCATGATTATTTCACAATTTATTCAGAATACGAAGCCAAAGCGTATTGATGTTGGTTATGCAAAATGTATTTTGGCATGCCAAATATTGTGTTATTTAATTGGTATTAAAATACAATTTATCTGAATTAAATAATTTTCAGCACAGAATTCAAATAACATAAAACTGAGTAATAAATAATGACAAGGTATGCGCTCTTTGAGTATTCTAACACAGTAAAGAAATAAACTTGTTGTCCCTTTTCCGCTAGGCGCAATAAGTAGGCGTAAATGAGACAAAGGACATCGCCCATAATTAATTATACAGAAGAATAAATATATTTTTTAAATGATTAGGTTGATGGAAAACATATCTATGCAGTGACCCATTTGTCAATGGAATTAATGATATTTAAAAAAATGTATTAAATTGTAAAAAACTTCAATATTGAACAGGGTAGCTATTCCCGAGCAACGATCAATCGTTACTCGCGCTGCGAGCGAAAAATTCCTCGTCGTCGCGACCAACTTTTTCGAATGTTTCATATTTACGTATTCTTGAACGGCGAGCGGTCGCAAGGATGATTATATTGGTAGCCCTGTAAATGGTCTCTATGTTCCTGATGTTTTTGAGATTTCTATAGTGTAACTTTGAAATGTCAAACGTCAAGCACTGAAACGGTAAGTTTGTTGGGTCGGTTGTTAATTTTCGAAATGGCCATATAACTAATAATCAAAATCAACTGCTCATAGTACTAGTTAGTTCTGATCAACAATAATGAGCGGAAAATTAGCCATTGTAATATGTAACCTTAAAACGACTTTATAACAATATTCGACGTCTTGCGGGTGCGAAAGTTCGCGCGGGAAAACGATAATACTAGATGTTGACAGCCAATTGCATAGACACGCAAATAAACAACCACTCGCTTCTCCGTTTCTACTGGTCTACCCCACTCGTTGTTGTGGCGAATGACTTTTGGCGTTTGGCGTCTAAAAATGTTAGGTCGACTGGCTCAAGAATAACCACGTCGACCAATGTACGTACTTTCGACGGCGATTGCGAGCGACGAGGGCTTGGAGAATAGCTACCCTGGAATCGAATGCTGTAAACTTTCCAACAATATTTTCACAAAGCACTCTTTTTAGGGTGAATTACCCATTAAAAAAAAAAAAAACAATATTCTTTTACAACTATAATATAAACTTGTTGTCCTTCCTTCCGCTGGTGACAATAAGTAGGCGTAAACGAAACAAAGGGCTGTTCCTGGCCGGTGGAAGAGTATACTGATTCCCAGATACATTCAATGCTAAGCTTTTTGAAGTGAAAACTTCTTTAGCACCGTTGTGATTTGAAACTCGGTGAAACGAAAAAGCGACACTAAAAAGAGACAAACACATACATTTTAGGATTTAGCCTACTAGAGAATGAGATAGAATAATCGGTCTCCCCTTTGTGTAGTGCTTCGTATGCTCCTCATTCCTGTCTGCTTTAGTTTTCTGAAGGTTTCACTTCTACTACGTGTGCACACTTGTAATTTTTGAAATGAAAATTTCTTTAGCACCGTTGTGATTTGAAACTCGATGAGACGAAAGCGAGCGTCACTAAAAAGATAAAAACACATAATACATCTATAGGATTTAGCCTGCGAGAGAATGAGATAGCAATAAATATTTATTTATTCATGAGTACTCGGTTTCAATATAATACGAAAAATCCACGGTCCCACACATGCCTTCATTAGTGTAGTAGTGTAGTGGTATAAAGCGCTTGACGAACTCCAGCGGCCAGACATCCAGCGAACCCAGGCTCGGAATCCTACGAAATCAAAAAAAAAAAATATTATTATTGTAAAATCAATATCCAATCTGTCAACCACTCCAAAACGAACATGCAAAAAAAAAGAAATCGGCATCTAGCGACTCTGAAGAAGAAAACACAAATACAAATGTATAGGAAAAGGTGCACTGGAATTCAACGGCAAAAATGTGGAAAAAAAAATCATTCTTCACGTTGATAAAAAAGTGCTTCATAGTCTCCCCATTCTTGTCTACCTAAGTTTTCTGAAGGTTTCACTTTTGAATTTTTTTATTGCTTCCAACTCTCGCTGCTTTACCTATACTTATCTTTACTTGCGATTATTATTGCACACATTAAATTATTGTTACTTTTTATTTTAAATTTATTTTGATAAACAGAGACAAACAGTTGACATGTTTTCCGCGATGGTTTTTGGGTACTTTCCTTGTTTTATGTGGAACTTTATGACGGTTCTGAACTTGTTTTTAACCCTAGAAAGTTAATCTTATTTCGACCTGCGTTAAAGATAATAATACGTTTTAAAGAATTACTGAAGTTTAAAAGTGTATATTTGTAATGTTCTGCTTTTTGCAGACACACAGTCAGATTCTCCAACTCCCTTGGATGGAGATTACTTCGTTCAATAAAAGAGTCTGGTTCTTTATCTGGTTTTATTTACACTTCGCGTATACAGTTTGAGACTACGTTAGCCAACCTAACTGAGAGCTGGCTAAAATGGTTCTGCTGTGTGAACATTAAAAACACAGCCTCTCAGCTGTCCTGACCTCCTGTCGGAGAACTCAAGCACCACGGCTTGCCATCTAGCGGATTCTACCGATAGCTGATGTTATCGCCATCTGTATCTACAAGGCAGAAGCTTTACGATACATTACAATATTTGACTTATTTATTATCATACTTACTTAGTTTAAAGGTAGTTGAATAATTAGGGAAATCAAATAAATTCAAAATAATTATAAAAAATATATTGTATTTATTAAAATAACAAAATGTTGTAAATCGATAAAAAAATAACTATACACTTATGTAAAGTCTTTTTAGAGACATTTTCCAGAGTGATCGCCAATGTCGGGGGGGGGGGGGGGGGGGGGGGGGCTGATAGGGCACACGAAGAAGAAGAAGTATTTTTTAAATGAAAAATAATGTTTTATTTTACTTTATATGATATGAAAGTTTAAATGCTAATCAGTCGTTATGCTTAAAAATAATAACATTAAAAAAATCATAGCATTTAGAAGTCTGAAAGTTACACAAAAGATAATTATACGTCTTTTGAACGTATGGTGTATGTATATCTCTATGGTGTACGTATTGTACTTACCGTGGTGACACAGCCGCCCCTCGCTAGCTCTGCTCGGCAACTGAGCTAACTGAGATAGACAGCAATACTTGTCTCGCTTACGTCGCAAAGACGTAGATTATCTTTCAGTCCTCCTAAATCATTCCTGTCACCCGATTCCGGATTGACATGCTGATTTTTCAAAAACGAATTACCCAGATTTTACGAAACTCCGTAGTCCAGTGAGTTTAATTGGTTTGTAAATCGATAAAACTGAAATATAAAGCAACAGTAAAAAAATAAAACAAAATTAATGAGTTGACTACTTAACCCTTAATGTGTCAAGAAATCCACCATGGATTTCTGACGTCTGTACTGTACCCGTAGTTTGCCGGCGAATCCACTATGGATTCGCTAGCAGTTCACCACACTTGACCCGGTTTTATCACAGGGTGGCGGTTTTATGCGCCAGGCAAGGAAATAAAGTACCATAATAACACATTATTCTAAAATCTCATTTTCGTCACGTGCAAATATATTAATTTTATCCTTGAATTTTTGTATTTGATTAAGTGAAGAATATTTCCTAATTTCAAAGCCCACTGTGTAAACCTTCGATCGCACTGGCCACGATTAATATGAATATTTTTGACGTGATAACGTCTTATAAATCGATGAACGCCGGCAGCACCACGAAAAAGTATGACTCATTGTCACGTTCCGCCTGAGCCGAGCGTGCAAACGAGATTGCGGAACAAGCGATAGAGAGGCACGATCGGCCTAAGCGTTCGGCATGTGACTGTAAAATTCTATGTAAAAGTTTTCTTATGATGTTATCACGTAAAATTATCGTCCGTAAACCGACTATACAGGCAATCAAATTTTTTCAGAAAAACCTTTAGTTTCACCTTAATTATAAAAGACAACTTTTTGTATTTGGGACGATGGAAAATAATGCATTTAAAATTTCAATTGCGTAAAATGAAAATTTACTTCTCGTATCGACACCGATTGAATTATTCCTGTCATTTTGTTATATTGGTATTCCCGATATTCTAAGGGTAGTATTATTTTTGTCCCATTTTTTTGTTTAGGTTAGGTTAGGTTTTAGTAGATATTTTGTTGAGGGATGTTTTGTCCGTAGGATATTTCGTCGGGGATATTTTGTCGCGGGATGGAAACTACTCAGATTACTCATAAACATCACCAAATCAAAGAATAACTATGCAGAAAAACTTGTACAAAACACATACACGTGAAAATAATATTTGATTTACGGTGAGCATTCGAATATTGCTTTCATCATCATCTCAAAACTTAGTATTTGGAGATGTGTGACTAATCAACTGGACTGTCGATGTATGGGTATTTTGTACCCACTCGCCGGTTTATTTTTTTTCCCTGTTTTTAAAATTTTACCAGCATCGTTCTTTTTCCGTTGCACTTACGTACTTGAATTTTGATTGGTTTAATTCCCGCCTTTTCCGTGACGCGGCATTCCGCGATGGCGCCTCTTCGCGCGCGCGGGAAAACGACTTAAAAAACCCGCACAAAATGGCGATTTTTCTAGTGTGGCGTGTTGACACTGCCCCGCGGCGGTATTAGCATACCAATTGTTTCGGGCCGAGCAAACAAAGGCGTCATTAATCATCCCGTAAACTAATAAATGATACGGCGGAAAGGGCGCGCCCAGTAATGAATCCAAATGAATTTGAAACCGCGGCGACGCGACGTAGTCCAATGGTCTGTACATAATAGGTACACACACACTACAGTCGACCATACGATAGGCAGTACAGTACATACATACGGCAAATGTACAATGGACGGTCGCTTTCCGCTGATGTGTCGTGTGCCTTTTATAATTATAATGCATTTTTCCGATGGGAAGGAATTTTCATACAGTTTTAGGCGTATGTGTGGCATTTAAAATAAATTTCAGGTAAAAATCCTCTTAACTTTTCTTACGATATGAATGGTGTTAATCTTCTTCGTGTATCGCAGATTCGTGATCTTGGTGTTATATTCCACGAAAGTCTACAGTTCAACGTACACATCGATGAAATAACAAGCAATGCAATGAGATTACTAGGTTTTATCTTGAGAATGGGGGCAAATTTTAAAAATATGTCAACATTAAAACATCTGTATTGCTCATTAGTACGAAGCATATTAGAATACAATTCCTCTGTATGGTCACCATACTACAAAGTTCATTCTCAATCATTGGAAAAGGTACAAAACAAATTCCTTCGGTACATCAATTTTAAAATGAAAATTCCAATCGAATTTATAAATTATAATTATTTACGCGCTGAAACCAGACTTCTTAAATTATCAGATAGAAGAGTGTTAATTGATTTATTATTTTTATACAAAATTATAAAATCTTTAATTGACAGCCCTAATTTGTTGGAACTAATCTGCATTAACATACCCGCTAGACAAACTCGTAATAAAGATATTTCTAAATGCAACAATAAACTCAACACTAATTACTCTATATACTCACCAATTCCAAGAATCCATAACCTTGCGAATAAATACTGCGAATCTATAGATATATTTAGTGTTGACAGTTTTGAATGTTTCAAAAGTCAAATTATCACGATTTTATCTGCTAATAATTAACTTTTATTATTTTTTTTGTTCTCATAAAATATTTTCCCAACCTCACCAGTAAAATATATACTTACTTTATAATATTTTTGCTGTTCTATTTACACTTTGTTCTATTTCAGATCTTATTATTAATAATACGTATAAATATTTTAAGCTGAATTGTATTAGTTTTTTTTGCAAGTGCAACTCGTACTATTTCATTTCTTTTAATTTATGTTGCAATATTCTTTACCTAGCGAGTCGATTGCATTCTTATTTATTCTGTTTTATTGATTATGTAACACGTGTAATTAATATTGTCAATATATATATACATCCTTCTATTATTGTAAAAGCCCACTAGGGCGTTAATAAATATAAATAAATAAATAATTTTGAGAAAGAGAAATCCACTTTCCTATGGAATTGGAATCAGTGTTTTTCTTTATGAACATTCAGACTTTACCCAGAAGAGCTATTCTCTATCTTTTGCGAGATCGCACAAGAAGTGAGTGTTGTATTTCTAATAAATCATACAGCACCCAAAACACATTTTTCTAAAAAAGCCTATTTATTAATATTCCTACCTACATAATTTTTGGGAAACCCAAAAAATAATAATTTTGCTATTAACGCTATTAACGAAAACATCTACCTCCATGAAAAGAAAATATCCAGAAAATCCATTGTAAAAATCCGCCGAAAAATTATTATATTGTAAAATTTTGTTTGGTTTTCGGAAATGAAACAAATAACAAGGAGTGGTAAGAATATGCAGCACAAATACGATGCACATTTCAATATATGAATTATCCTTAGAATATTTTTCACCCGTCACAACAAATGAAATTGATCAACACATTGACGGTCTAAAATCAATCAATTCTACAGGAATTGATTGTTTATCAGGCAACACACTTAAAAAAATAAAACAATATATTTTAACTCCATTACTACATATTTTTAATATATCCCCAAAAGAGGGACATTTTCCAGAACAATTTAAAATCTCCACCATAATTCCAATACACAAATCGGGGGAAACGCTCATTTTAGATAATTACAGACCTGTTTCTCTAGTTTCAAATCTTTCAAAAATATTTCAAAAATTTATCAAAAGTAGACTAATGAATTACCTAGAACAAAACAAAATTCTGTCCCAAAATCAATAAGGCTTCAGAAGTTAACTAACCACTGAAGATGCAATATTCGATCTGACAAAAAAATTATTCACATCTGTTGATCAAAATAAAAAAAGTTTAGCTATATTTTTAGACTTGAGAAAAGCTTTTGACACGGTAAATCACAATCTACTTATAAAAAAAATAATCAAATAATTATAAATAAATTGTTTCTCCCTATAAAATTTTCCGCAAATATATCAGCATCGTTTCCACGGCAACGATTTGTTTTGCTTAGCAATAACTCGCTTTTCTTAGGGACAAAAAACGTATAATAAATGTAATATATTAATATTTCATAAAGCCAGAGCTTACCATTATATACAGCCTATAGTACTCGCACATAATAGAGCCTTCTATTGGTGAAAGAATTGTTAAAATCGTTTCATTGTTTTATGCACGAAAGCTTAACAAACACACGCAGTTTCGCATTTATAATTTAAGTATCAGCTCCTCCAAAGTTTTCCCACTCTATTACGAATGGTTCTTATACTCCTGCGAGCCGATTGCGAGCCGAACCGATCAAATGCAAATCAGGCCTCGAAATAAGTGCTCTCTTAAAATCCAATATTAAACATTTCGGATCATTTTAATTGGTTGAGCATAAAGATCCGCCTCACCCCCGCATTATTATCATTTGCCGTTGTCGGGTGGCGCGCGCGATAAGCACGTTTAGGATTGGGAAAATTCCCACCGGCCGCGGCCGCGTCTCGCATGGCGCTATTGTGAAGGTGAGTCCGTTCGTTCATTTCGCCGGCCGGCACACAATACTCGTTATTATTATTATTATGGCGACCTGTCAGAACATGACAATCGCCGTCAAATTGGTACTGACGTTATCTGGTGCGGTTCGTAGGTTCGTACCCAATGTCCACTGTTCACCACCCACTGTACGGAGTGTCCAGGGTAACGATTTTGTGAAATTCGTTACGTTATGTCCGTAGAAAAACTTTTCAAGAATAATAACAATCCATATTCATACTTCCATACTAATATTATAAATGCGAAACTGCTCGAGTTTGTTTGTTGCGCTTTCACACATGAAACAATAAAACGATTTAAAAATTCATTCACAAATAGAAAGCTAAATTATATGCGAGGACTATAGGCTGTTTATAATGGTAGGCTCTGGCATTATGAAAAAATAAGTATTTATTTTATTTTTTATTTTTTTTATTTATTATATTACATTATATACAATTAAATAGCAAAATAACATAATAACATAATAATATATTTCAAGATAACTGTAAATATTAAAAATGTGTACAAGTGTTATTATGTCTTGTAGGTCAACATAGTTCCTAGCTAGGCAGATTGCCTGTTAGGAACCAATTGCTGATGAAAAAGTCAGACATGTATTTTGTAATAAAATGTTGTTTTTATTTATTTTTTCTAATAAAATATGTACTAAGTTTATATTTACTGTGCCATTTTTAGGTATCCATGTAAAACTTTAAGTGACATTATTTAATAGTTTTTCAGACTCCATTCTACCCAAGTCAATCAACCATTTAGTTATTAATGAACCGATGTAGGACATTTTGCATGTCTTAATATTTAATTCTGGGGGGATTTTATTATACAATTTCGGTCCCAGATATGTATATGTCTTTTGATACTTTGCCGTATTGCTCTCTGGGACCACGAGATCCTTTCTAGTGTGACTTCTTGTGATATATTTATGCTCAATTTTATGAAGATTTTCTAGATTTTTGTGTACATGGATAGTAACCCTTTTTATGTAGTTTTGACGAACATCAAGTACATTAAATTGTTTGTAGAGCTGATCGCTAGAAAACCTATAGGGTTTACGCAATATGACTCTAATTATGGATTTCTGGGCCTTCACAAGCGGATCTAAAATAGTTCTACCTGATGCTCCCCAACCAATACAACCATACGTTAAGATGGAGTTGCATAATCCGAAATATATTTTTCTAATACATTATATTTGTTGTACGTTTTTTGTCGCTAACAAAAGCGAGTTATTGCAAACGTCAGAAAACAAATCGTTGCCATGGAAACGATGTTGATATATTTCTGGGCTCTATGCTGGTAGGTTCTCAGCCCCTACCAACTGGTCGGCTGCTGCTCCAGAAAATTCAAAAATTATAATGTTTTGTTTTTTTTAGACAAGCTTATGTTTTGGAATAAATGTCAGATGAGAGTTCCTACATTAAAAATATAATTCGTAACGATTATAAAGACTGTATAATAAATAGTGTTATTTTTTATTATATTTACAAACTTCCACACATTTAAATAAAAATAAATCTCCGAAATGTGTGTAAGCGCATAAATTCCGAACGACTGCACCAAAATTGGATAATTATTTTTTTCGTTGAGCTCTTGCATTATGAAATTTAGGTGGCACGCGAGCTGTTTGAAATGCGGGAGGGGTTTGGGGTAGGGAGGAGGAGGGATAATTGATAAGTGCAAGCGCTACAGTAATTTCCCCTAATACCATGCGAGCGAAGCCGCGGGGAAAAGCTAGTATAATATGTAACTAAAGAAGCTCAATAAATATGTATATATATATTAAGAAGCTCTGAATTTTTAGCATTAAAATTATATAACAAACTCCGTGGCTTCGAGGCTTATAACGACGTGGCTTCTTATCTTATTTTCTATAGTCGAAGAGTAAGGCTCTCGACTAGAGATCCGGAGATTGCGGGTTCAAACATCGGCGTGCGCAAGTAAATTTTATTTGATTGATTTGTTTTATTTCACAATTTAATCATTTAAAAATAATACAATGTATATATGAGGCACGTTCCAGAGTGGAAGATACACTCAGTATCGCCCTGGTGTGATTCACCATTCAGAATGAAAACGTTGCTTGAAATGGCTTTAGCCGTGTTTGGTGACTAGATTTGATTAGCCAGAAACTTCCCCGCCTTCCTCTTCCCCATCTCCTACCCCTCCTCACTACCTTCAGCCTCACAACATACAGACGGGAACCTGACAGCAATGTTCTGTGCTCAGTATCTTAACTGCGAATGATAAAATTACGAGTTACGTATAAAACCTTCAAAATTGGTGATGAAAATTACAATCGGTGCAAAGTGGAAAGTGTTTTTCAATTCAATTCAATTTATTCATTTAAAAAACAACAAAATTAAAATTTCAAATCGTTTTTAAAGAAGAGAAAATATTTAGATTCAAAGCATATTTAAGCAATTTAAACATCAATTTACAATTTAAACATCAGTGAAACACAATCAGACTAACAGCAACAAAGCTTGCGGTCTAAATTGTGCTTCATTGATGTTAAAAATATCGATATTCAAAGTGATTCTATTTAACAACAAGACTGCTCTCCACACTGGCATAACTATTCGCAAGTTAGTTCTGCAAGCCGGGAGATAAAACAGTCGGTGATAGTCGAAAACCATCGGGAACATAGAAACTAATTCTCTCCATGACAGCCGAGTTTTCGAACCGTCCACGAATCAGTCTGAAGAAATGTATTAAAATGTTATTGGACAAATGACATCAATTTCCTGCCTTCAGTGAGTTTTGATGCTTCCTTTTCCTACCCAACATATCCCTATTGGAAGCAGTTGGGACTTTGGAATAAAAGGTAAACGAACAAAACGTTACAAAGCTCATGTGTGTGATGAAATTGCTAGCTGAAAATAGTTACGTTGACCTGAAAATTATCTGATATCAAAAATTACAACTTTAGTCACGCGAAATTCTTCGTTCTACAGTTTTAGCTGCTTTATACAATAATTTTTCTACTTATATTGACAGTTATATTCGAATATAATATTCGAATATACAGTTATACCCGGTTATATTCGAATAAAATAATCGAATACACGGTTATATCCGGTTATAAACGTATAAAATATTAGAAAATACAGTTATACCCGGTTATATTCGAATATTTTATTCAAATATACAGTTATACCCGGTTATATACGAATAAAAAATTCGAATATAGAGTTGTACCCGATTATATTCGAATAAAATAGTCGAATATAGAGTTGTACCCGGTTATATTCGAATAAAATATAAGAAAATACAGTTAAATATTCGAATAAAATATTCGAATATACGGTTATATACGAATAAAATATTCGAATATACAGTTACACCCGGTTATATTTGAATAAAATATTCGAATATACAATTATACTCGGTTATATTCGAATAAAATATTCGAATTCGTTACCTACTACACGCGGAAAAATGTTGCTAGAGTAACGATGGAGGACTTAGCAAGCAGAGGAATTGAATCCAGTACGCCTGAGTTGGCGTCCCGACGCCTTTGGCCGCTCATTTATTTAATGACACATTTTAAAACGTGAAATTGCTTTCATCTAAAATTTTGAACGTATGTTAACTTTGATTATAATTAAATCATTTATCTTACTATGTGAAGCACACCTGCTTTTGCGCGCAGATTTTCTGCTTTTTAGCTAAAAATAAAATAATTTTGCTTTTAAACACCACCATGACGTATGTATTCAACAGAATCACTACCCATGTTTCAGCGTGTCTCTCTAGTTCCACAAGTCCTCATATAATCCGTGGGAGCCGGCAGATGCACGCCGAAACGTGTTGTTTATCTCGACAATTTATCGCGCGACCTGGGGTAGCTTGTGGACTAGGTTATAGTAGTGGTGACCGACGACACACCGCGCAGTGGCTGCGAGCGACCAACCAACCCTTCTGTTCGTGTTAATCGCCTGGGCTACTTGGCGAATCCACCCAAACCTCTAGGCCAACAGATAAAACTTGAAACTTTATTTATTCATTTATTGTTTGAAACATTTACAGAGTGTTAACAATTATTACAATAATAGAATTGCTGTTGGGATGCACATATATATTAACACTCCAAATTAGAAATGTTCACAGCACGAGTAATCCATGTTTGGTTGTTACTAGACGGAAATGCTAGTATTGATAACAGAAATAATGATAATCAAAATTAAATATAAAACATAGTAGTGTCAAATATCATACATAACCTGCAGAGAAAGAGAAAAAAGAAAGAAAGAAAGGGTATGATAATAAAGCAGCTACATAATTGTTTTCCACGAAGTGTCATGGTAGGAGTTTGATAATTTGTTTTTTGAAATATGTGAGATTGTTTGCGTAGATATCTATATGGTCACATTCAATGGTATATACAGACGTTACATTTAGAATAAAGAGTATAACACTGGAAGTTCCTTCCATACAAATTTGAATGGATATAAATGTTTTATTTCGCCCAACCGCCCAGCGTTCTGTCTCACTTTCACTCGCCTGACATCGTAGATCTCCGTGTTATTTGAATTTTGATAACACAGTTTTGTACGGAATTGTGTTCTCAAATGAAGTAAATATGTAAATAAGATTACTTATGTCAATGTTAGATAATACTTAACACCTGAAAAGCTGAAGATGCCGATTTCACACTCCGGTGTCGGCGTTGTTCTCACTTGTGTTTTTATAATATATATTTTTTTATGATGTTTTTTAGATAGATGATATAGTGATGATGATGATCGCGGACTGTTTTACAATATAGTACTATACACTATACTGCCTTTCGGGGGGTCAACTATATAACCTCAACTATAAAGCAGAATATCTGCTTGCTGAAGTTGCAAAAACTCTCAACGAAATTTGTATAGTGATTTCGGTTTGCAACAACATTTCCATCATTAGTAGCTTAAATAATCACTTTTCTCTATACTATACACTCTACTGCCTTTCGGGGGGTCAACTATATAACCTCAACTATAAAGCAGAATATCTGCTTGCTGAAGGTGCAAAAACTCTCAACGAAATTTGTGTAGTGATTTCGGTTTGCAGCCACATTTCCATCATTAGTAGCTTAAATATTCACTTTTCCCTCAACAAGCTAACACACCTACTGTTTCATTTTATTTTTTATTGCGCTAAAACTCTATAGAAGCCCGGCTGTAACTACTTAGTTTTGTAATAAAATATCTATTCTTTACGCATTATTACGCATTAAAGCAATTCTTAAATACCTTCTCATTTTCAGTACTTAGACACCTAGTTGTAAAGCAAGAAATAAATAAGAAATAAAACCAAGGAGGTTACGCTTTTTTTCTTCCTTAATCCTAGAACAAATAGTCGGAATCTCTTCTGTATCTCAGGATCACAGACTAGAGACATTCTCCCCTCTGGCCGCCTCTTCCCCCTGTATCACGGTTCATCACCCAGCATCGGATTCGTATTGACAAGGTATCAATACGAAGCGTGGACGAGAAAAGCGATGCTTGCCGGCAGAGATCCGCTAAGAAGGGTTGGAGTTGTTAGGAGAATGGGTGGTGGCAGTCCCTCCCGGGGGGTGGCACTTCCACGAGGGGGAATACTTCCACGAGAAGGGGGAAGCAGTTCCACCCCATTTGTCGAGGCTCTGCGGGAGAAAACCGATACGGTAACGCCGTAATCCAATGTAAATGTTTTAAATTTGTACGAGATTTATGTTATCAGTGTTCTATCGAGCTTTACAATATTACTTGACGTGTAAACGTAAGATTGGGTGAGAGTGTTGCGCGGAAAACACCTGAAAATTCGAGGGGATATCAGGAATTAAGATCGCAAAGTCGAGATGAAGAGAGTTACCATTTGTTTTTATTAAGTATATTGATTAGAATATATATAAAATATATTCGAATATATATAAAATATGATTATGTGTGATAGTCTCACTTTCTTAAATGTCAAGTAAACGAATATTGCAAAAGATACCAACGCAGTGAATCAAAATTTTCCTTCACAAACGGTATGTCCCAAAAATTCATTTGTAACTACAATTCTTCTGCTTACCTCCTAAACATGAAAATAGGACTTTTATTGAATCCCTTTGTCTTCACAATATGAGTCCTATAATTTCAATTCCCGCTCTATCCGATTTTTTGCCAAATTGATCTGAGTATGACATCTAGTTCGAATTTTTGCGAGGAACAAGATGAACCTAACATTGAGCTTCAAAACCTCCCTTATCACGACCAAAACCATGTTAAAACTGCGAGTGAGAAACAAAACCCGCTATACCATTCAAGAAGTTACTATCAATACACATTATATCGGAATTCAACCAATCACGAGCAGTTATTTTGCCAAGCGGTGCGCGTGCTACGCGCACGAGGCTCGAATAGCTTGTAAGTAGCTCCATGTACGGAGGTACGTATAGTCACACAAGTTGCAAAGTATTCCTAAAAATAAACCACACAAATAATCATTTCAAATAATACAAATGTATATTAATTTTTTATACGGAATATATTTTTGGTATTATCGACTCTTTAATTTTTGCTTAATTTTCCTCTTCATGATTCGGAATAAATATTTTCAGATCACCTTTTTTAATGTGCTGGTTGTGTGTTAAGCCTTTCCTTCTAAATTTTATTTTTAACCCTCCTTTTGGTAATTTACCTACTCCGAACCCTTTTCGCAACGCACTTGACGACGACAATAACGAATACATTGTAAGCGTAGAATAAATAATAACATTGTAATGCAATATTTACCTTCCTAGTTTCATTTCAAACGCCAACATGACAAAAAAAGATATCAACCCCATCTATAGGCAACAACGCATTTGAACTCTGACGTAGGTACACGCAGGAATACGTTGTTCAAAGGCGGCAGTCGTATGGCCTCGATTTCAATTAGCTTCTCACAATTTTTTATTAATGTTTTTCTGTTTTAGGGTTTCCTCATGGTCGCTCTTTCATACCCCTTTTACCGCTCGTAGCTCAAACAGTATTGTTTGAATGTGCCGACTAAATAAATGATTGTTCGTCTGTTTTTTGCTCTGCAAGATGTACAGAAAGGAGTGCTTTCGATTCGTTACTAAAATTATAATAATTAATATTATGCAAAATCTTAACTATGATGTGCTTTCTGAAGCATTGAAAATTCTCAAACGGTGAGTTATGGTCATGAGTTTTGCACAGCTTTTTTGTTCGAAGTTTCTGGGCCGACACAACTATGTTTAGCTAGCAACGCCTATTCTAGGCTATAACTAGGTTAAATATCAAGTCCTAGAACAAGAGACTTTGTTGTTTTTTCCATTATTTCTGTTAACAAAACATTAAGAAACTAGAGCGTCGTTTTGATGACTTGTAAAATTCTGTTAAATATTTTGTATTTAAATTTAGTGTTTAAATTTTATTTTGTTGTTGATTTGATTCAGTGTTTTTTTCTTTGTTAACTCTAAAATGAAGGCTCCAATTTACCTGCTAAATCAATTTTAAATTAATGAATACACCAAATCTAGTTTTGTTTATCATCACAGGAAAACAACACTACTGAAACAGTCGAACGATTTCGCACTGCTGTAGCAGTATTGTTTTCTCGCTATAACACGTGTTATTATCGAAGCGCATTAGTGAAAACGAATATAATTATGAATATTTAGTTTTACAAAAGTAGGCAACTAATTCGAAACAGATAGCTACTCTGGTTATGCTCAATGATGCAAATTAAAACAGAGATTAATGATTTTTGAGAAATGGAAAAATTGCCATCTTTTGGTTTTTCAAATGTTTAGGAGGGTATTCTAGTTTAGAAGCCTGAATTGTAGGTGTTTGTTGAGGTGCAACAAAAAAAAAAACAAAAATATTTTTACCAACTATTGTTTTATCAAATATTTATTAAACATTAAACAATCCATTAAAAAAAGAGTGAACCAAAAAGCTCAAAATTCAAAAAGTTACAGGGTGTTGAAGTGGGGGGTCTAAAAAAATGGCGCGCCCTGGTTGACATGATTGCAATCCTCCCAGTAATTAAAAAAAAATAATAATTCTTAATCCAAACAAATGCGGCTATAGCCCGAACTAAAGAAAAGTAAAATATTTTTTTTTTCGCAAAATGGCGGCTGTTTGAAAAAAAAAAACGTTTTTGTACCAGTTTTTTGACTTTCCAAATTTTTTAAAAATTGAAATTTTGTTATAGTTCTAGTTCCCGCCATAGAGGAATGTATAGAGAAGGCTTACACCAATTTTCAAGTAAATTGGTTTAGTAGAACTTGAGATATCGTGTCAACCGTCTTGAAAAAAGTGGTTTGGAGAAAAATGGGCTTGAAATTTTGTTCTACTTAGATTTTGGTTAGATTCCGTCTGAACCGCGACATTGAAATGGTTATAACTTTTAAAATAATGCGAATTTCGAAAAATCCTTTTAAGGAGATATATAATCTTTGGAAATATGAAGAAAAAAAACTCGTTTATTTTCTAGACTAGAATACCCCCTTAAATCACCATACGCGCGGCTGCCCATTTCATGGTGACCAATGGAATATTATTACGTTGTGTGAAGTCTAAATTTTACTTACGTAAAATGGTCTTACGTTGTAATAAATATGTTAACTTGCTGAAAATTGGTAAAATTATAATAAAAAGCAGAAAAAAGAAAAATACATGCTAAGGATTAGATTATAAACATACAAATTTTTTTGCAGTGAAAACTTCTTTAGCACCGCTGTGATTTGAAATTCGATGAAACAAAAAAGCGACACTAAAAAGAAACAAATACATACATCTGTAGGTTTTAGCCTGCGAGAGAATGAGATAGAAGAATCATCCTCTTTGTGCGGTGCCTCGTAGTCTCCCCACTCCTGTCTACTTTAATTTTCTGAAGGTTCGCTCTTCCACCGCGTGTGAAAGAGAGTTGGAAGAAAGATAGTTTTTTGAAGTGAAAACTTTTTTAGCACCGTTGTGATTTAAAACTATATGAAACGAAAAATAGCGACACTGAAAAGAAATAAACGCTTACATCTATAGGATTTAGCCTGCGAAAGAATGTGCGGTGCTTTGTAGCCTTTTTTGACGGTGCTTTGTAACCTCTCCACTTAAGTTTTCTGAAGGTTTCATTTCTCCCGCGTGTAAACTGCACACTCTTATTTTTTTGTTGTATGTGTGCAAATTTCATATTTATTTTAGTATGTTTTTTAATTTTCACTCCTTTAACAGCACGACATAAAATAGTTAATATTATTCGGTATCATTTTATTTTGATAAAATAATATTGAAGGAAATGTATTCAAGCATTCTTCGTTTGTCTTTTGTATATATGTTTTCCCGTTAAACGATTCAAATTTATTTATTAACGATTTTATTCCAGCAGGACTGGGTAGGTGGTGCAGTGTCCAATCTGCCATGTTTTACGAGATATAGATATAGCAAATACATGAAAAGAAAAATAAATACATTACAATAATAAAATTAATTAAATGGACCCTCCATCAGGGTGATTGCCGCGCCATCTGCACCCATCGGTTATTTATTTATCTGTAAGAGACAAACAGCTTTTACATTAAACATAGATACATATTTATACATATAAAATTAAATTAAGTTAAGCCAAAAAGGTCTCCTATGTTAAAATTATTTGAAAATGGAGTTTTATTAGATCTAAAAATTAATTTTTGGTGAGGGGGAGAGGAAGAGGAAAATAGGATAAGGATAGGAGATGCTCCCGATACATTCTACAATCTGAATTAATTTTCAATCGTACGCGTTACTTCTATTCGGTATTTCTGAAGGGTATTGTTAAAAATGTCTATATTGTAAAATGTTGTATTATATGAAATTGGTTGTTGGTTATTGCAGATGAGCAACTCAAATGTAGCTACGACAATGAGGTTTGTCGAATTTCGTGCCCTGCCCCAAAAGCAGGCTAGTCGGGTTCGAAATCGTAGTGCAGAACTTTATACCTTGCAGAAGTTATCTGTAGGCATTATTATAGCACATATGAATTTTTAATTGAAAACGTATTATTAAATTTAATCTCGGCAATGTCACAAAGAGCGAAACTGTCAATATCTTTGCATAGGAATGAATGGACGGAATTTTAAATCGCGTTGAAAGTGATCATTATACGGTTTACAATAGAGAACTCCAGTCCAATTTTTTAATTTTTTTTTATGAATAATGACCTTCTAACTTAAATAACTGCATATTTATTTTTATTTTTATAGTTTTAATAGTTGAAATAAATTTCAAAGTTTTAAATTTTCAAGATCCCCCGAAAACCACCGAATCTAGTGTGACGTCACCATGACCAACCGAAGTATGAATTTTGTATGGAACTGGAATCAGCTGTTCGACCCGTCATTTTGAATTTCAGCATTGGAGCGTTTTACTGGGTTATGGTCGTTTTTTGTACAGTTAGAGTTTTTGAATATTTTAAATAATATAGATAAACTAATAGAGATACTTTATTTTTGATACTGAATTATTTAGGCCTAAATAATGTTTCAATAAAAACAAAAACTATTATATGTCCAAATCTCTTTAGAGAGGTTTATACCAATAACACGGAATGTCGAACGGCTTGCGTCTTACATTTCTATACAACTTTGACCCAGGTGACGCGGCGCGGTGACGTCACGCCGCCAAAATCCAGCAATACCAACTTGGCAGGGTGTTTTAATGACACGTTTTAAAATGGACATTTTAATATTTTTTTTAAAACTCTACGTTTAATATTATTTAATAAAACTTATATATTCAGAATCAGCGTTTATTGGTCTATATGAACATATTTTTTTAAAGCCATAATATTTTTCACTGGAGTTCCTTATTGATTTTAATCTACAAGCGATCGATGTGACACCAAGTATAAGAAAGATTTATTTTAAATATATTATTTTTACAACGAAGTTATATTTTATCGCAATCTCGCATTGTTGCATTTTTATTAAAATAGTGTTATCGGATTTTACTGACAGAAATATTTTGTCACATTCATTACAGCGCTTTTTTTATCTCGGTTATCGCCATGCGGCGTCACACCCATCAAACACCCTTTTTACTTTCTCCAGATTCTTGACGCGAAAAGCTTTTCGATTACACTCAGTTGTATAATTACAAACCGTTTTGTAAATGTTGTAAAAATGAATTGCGTAAATTTTGGTAAATTTGTCAAATGCAATTCAGAAGTAAATGATACAAAGGTATTTGGAAAATGACTTATGTACTGACTTACGGAAACTTATATGTAATATGTGTATGCCTCCTAATACAACAGCGACGAAATGATAGTAGGTATCAATAGGTAGTAGATAGTAGGTATCAATTCGTCGCTGTTGATGCAATTAGGAGTTTAGAAAAAATTTAGAAGATCCTAAAATAGGTTTTTTTGCCGATTTTCATACGTTTTTCGCTAATGGGATTTCAATTTCGTATTTTTTAACCCCTTCAATAAACATTTACTAAAATGTATAAGAATACGGAATTTTTTTTTTTTTGATTCTCCTCCATTAATATCCCAATATGAAATACTGTATTTGTACTGACAGCGAATAATTATTTATGTAAAAAAATATAACAATATCGCAACGAAATAGGTACCTCTTATAAACTTGAGTTTTAAATATTAATTTTTTAAAGCTTAATAGGAAGCTTAGCCAACCATTCGCAAAAGTTCAGCTTGAAATACGATTTATTTCACAAAAACTGACCTTGAAAAAGTCGTATTTTCTATAATCTTTGCCTACTGGGTCGGTATCGATATCGAATGGAAAAAAACCGGAGACCCTGCGCAAAAAAGTCCCACAACCGCTGCGCCACAAACTCCGTGCAACACGTGAACACGGAGCTATTCGCGAGCGGTTGGATCGACGGCAATCGGAAACAGAATGAATTCTTTTTTAGTTCGGCACCCGTCTCTGGGGTAAAAAGGTCCCTGTCCGCTATTAGAGTACAAGTAGCCAACAGGGGGTATATGCGTCGCGAATGTGCTGCGTTGTTCGCTAGCTACAATATTACGTGTTGTACAACAATATAATATCTTATGTATATAATTTTTAACTTTATTCTTAAGCCGCCGCTATTCGAATTTCGACCGATTTCTTACATATCTCCCTTAAACATTTGAAGTTTTTAAGCTCTTAAAAAAATATATGTTATTTTTGAAGATAATATCTAGATACGTTCCACGCCGAAACGCAAATTATATGAAATTCCCTCGAAATAAAAAAAATCGCAAAGTATGCTCCGAAAATTATTTAAAACAATTATTTCTATTATTTGACAAGTTATATTTGTGAAAAAATTCACAATGTTTCTTTAAATGGTACTTCAGATACGTTCCACGAGATTTTTGCTCTATTTTAAACGAGTCATGTTTTATTAAGCTTTTTCGCTTCACTTTTATCGTTTGAAATATTAGCGCACGCTCTCCAACATTCGTAATTACATATCTCTCCATCTTCTTCTTTCGTGCTCCGGTACGGGGCCTTGAACAATAATTCACTCTCACAATAACATGTATAACCTGCAACTTTTCAAAAGGTGAAATTCGTGTATCGCTTCCCCTTGTCCCACACATGAATATAGGGTTTATTTGTTCGGCCCTACGCGAGGGGCGCCGGAACGGTACGGCTCCGTTATCGCCCGCTTGTGTCGCGGCACATTTGCTCATTGTATATCAATTTTTATCGACCTGTCAGGACCGATAGCAACCTGCCAGGTGAGCGGACTCTTCCACGGATACCATTCGTACTTTTCCCTGTTGCGAGTCACGAATATTCTCCTTTTTCTCCTTCATTTCGTTCATTTCACCTTTGGCGAGGAATTATTAGGCGAGGGAGTAAAATCTCCAGAATGGATTGATTATAATGCTTGCTTAATATGATGAGAATGTTTTTATCTTCATGGAAGCAAATGTAATTTGTGGATGCCACAAACTAGTCCCACCTGCCAAAGGCTGTCTCTTCAATGTGTCAAACTTCCATTACGCTCGTGTTCTCCGATTCAATGACAGGTGGTATTTCAAGACTTCGTTGCTTCATTAATTTTAAGAGGAATCTAGAAATTTCTTGTTTTTTAGTCTTTTTTCATAGAATGTTAAAAATAGTCACAATTTGAAAATTATTGCGTTCGGAGACAACTACTGTCTTATTCGGGAAGAGTTCGTAACCAAAATCATGTTCAAAATCACTTACGTGTACAAACAAAAATCTATCCTCTGCAAAAATTTGTCGTAGGCCTTGATTACATTGAGCGAGTTTACAAGCTACTAGCCGGTAAGTTTAAAAGTGGGTGAATCGGCGAGTAAGATTGTCATGATGACACACAAAACTGTCTATTCGCTAAACTTCGACTCTCGCGCGAACCAACTCTGTCGACATTTTGTAGAAAACTTAGTTCGCAGCTAGCGCCACACGCTAACCAGTAGCGAGAATAAAGACTTCGAAATCAGCCTTTCGTGGGCCGCCATCTTGAGGCACACGCTGGCGAGTAGCGAGCAAACTTGACCACCTTTCAACGTTTTTCGTAGATTGTCCACAATCAGCAAGTTGGATAGTAATACGATGACACTGAGCGAGTTTACTAACAGATAGTGAATTTCCCAGATAGTAGCTTGTAAACTCGCTCATTGTCACCGAGGCTTTACAGGCAACAAACAAATCAAGTGGTAAAAATATGAATACCATACATAAAATAGTTTCAGTTATGTTGAACTTTTGTTAGGTATTAATTTTAGGTGTAGCGATATAATGTTTATTTGATATATTATTTTAATGTACTGGTAGTAGTGTTGTGAAGCTGTGACATTGGGCACCATCTGGTCTCTTTTCATTGAAGTTCCAATAAACACTATTATTGTTTCCCATTCGTTCTCACCCGAAATTATTAGGGGGTATTTCACCATCCTCCGCGTAGATTATTCATACGGTAACATACATTTTAGATTAATTATATAGGATTTATTTATTTAAAAAGTCTGAGTTTACTATTCGGAACTTGAAAGAATAATGGCTAAATATAAGATAAGTTAGCCGAGTTTTTTACCAGTTGCGAGTATTTATTTGTTTATTTATTAATTTTCGTTGTGTATGGATAAGCTATGAGGAGGATGGTGAAATACCCCCTCAGATATATTTTGTTATAAATTCCGGGTATCTTGAAATTTTCTGCTTACGCATTGCTTTAAATCTCTTTACAAAGAAGCTTACGTTTTTTTTTTACATTTTAGCACAGTGGTTTTAGAAGATTTAAATATTTGATCAAACATAATAAATAAAACGTTTCGTTTAAAGTATACATGGTATTTATACTTATTCCGCCGTGCTTTAGGCTCTCAAAGCGTTCAATTCTTGATTACATTACGTGAAAATCCCTACTTCGTGTACACAATATTTTTTTCAAGTATTTATGTTTTAATATTTAAGCGCCGATTTAACACATTTGGTACCACACATTAGCTCTAAACACAAACATAATGTTAAAAACTTTTGATAATTTTTTTGGATTTTCGTGATTATTAATTTGTGGATCGTTATGTTGTGTTGCGTATCCGCCTTCTTGGCACATGTTCCGATGATGGACTCTGTAACGCTGTCCGAAACGTTGGCTAAAGAAAGAGGAAGGGCAGCATGGCATGATAACCCCAAAAATCAGTCGCAATAATTCTTTTAGCCGTGGAAATCTTAAAGTATATAAATTTTTTTAAATTATTTGGCAAATTTTTTATCATTTTCTCAATTTTAACGTGATGATGAAGAAAGTTCGAGTACCGTGCAATTATAGCAATATTTCACATGTCTTATGTAAATTCGTAATACAGGGTGTTAATGGCCGTACTTGACATACTAACCAGTAATTCCTGTCATTATTTGGAGTGAAAAATGTTAATGAAATCTTAGTCTCTGGTGACATTTTTGATGTTTTTGTCAACTTAAAAAATAAAAAAATCAGTAGACAGTTACGGTCAGGGTTAGAGAATGAACGGTTACTCGACTAAGTGACCGATGACGATATGCGGAAGAATGTTTTTTAGTTGGGTTTTGAAGAAAAAAAAAATTTTCTACTCCAAATAATAAGTCGAGAACTTCCTTTTCACCCTGCATAAAGATTATATTAGAAATATGTAGTGTAATTTTTCATACTGTTTCTTTGGAAAATGGTCCACGGATACGAGATTGTCAATTAGCCAATCGCTAGGGTATTTGTTGACAGGCCTCCCGACGATTTGATTATTACGTGTTATTACTGTTACTAACTGTGAAATTTTACTAAGAGAGTAACAACAACAAGAGAGTAATAATAACATTGATTTTCTCTGCCCCAAACGATTATTTCTTGAATGTAGTTTCGATGTTAATAAAAACATTTAAAAAGATTATGTTAAGGGGGGTAGGGTTTTAAAGACTAAAAAAAAGCATGTTTTCATGATTTTTTTTGGAGATATGAATAATGTTGGTTTATTTATTTTATATACACGTTATAGTATGACACCTGAAGTACATTTAAAAAAATATATATAAAAAATATCAATAAATAAGTTCGTGAGAGCGAATCTCCCGAGGAACCCCGAAAATGCGGTGAACATTATAACTCGTTAACAAATAATTTTAAACAAGAAAATCAAAATGTTTTGAAAAGGTGATGTTTTTCTAGGTAGTGACGAAGCGTTTTTTTTATTCCTTTTTTTTGCAGCATGTTGAAGTCAAAAATGTGACTTTTGCTAAAATTTTCGGTAAATACGTTATTACAAAAAGGAAAAAAAAAGTAAAAAAAAACTCTTCGTCACTACCTGTTGATTTATGTAAACAAATAGTGTACAAAATTTCAAAAGCATCAGTCAAGTAGATTTTGAGTTTTGGTTCACGAACTTTTAAAAAAAATTTGCAAGAAAATCGATTTAAAGTTTTTTTATACTTGAAATATACTTTAGAGCAAGAGGACCGGTCGCTTGAAACACTGTATCTTCGTTAGTTTTGCACCGATTTACTTGAAATTTTGACACAATACTCTCGACATGTTGTACATGTAGAAAAAATAATGTTAAAAATGCCTTTTTTTTATTTTATTTTATTTTTTTTATTTGTTTATCTCAAAAATGGTACATATAAAGTAGTACTGGTCTTCCATTAAAAGCATTTGCTTGTGATGTTGTTTACTGGTGTTCCATTAAAAGCATTTTAAAACCCTACCCCCCCCCCCTTAAATTAGTAATGGAAGAGTGTATAATAGAAGCTGCACTTTTTTACAAAGTTTTCCTTTCACTCTTCAAGGACCATCGTTTTGACGGTTTGTGAAAGCTAAAGCCATTTTATTTTTTTAATTGGACATGTTTCAAAATGGTATTGAAAATTGGTTTGGAATTCTGACTTCTTACGCTGGAATGTGAAAAAAATATGTTTAAGAATATCTGGAGTGGAAAAATATGTTTAATTAAATGAAGACATTATGAGCGAAACTCAATCGAAAATCTGAAAACAGAAAAATCAGAAAAAGATATTTACACCTCTGGGACTCGAACCCAGGACCTCCCTACTTTCCGAGCGGGTGCTCTTGTCCACTGAGCTAAGGTGTCGATATCCAATTCGGTCACCTTTAACTGTACCATACTTTGACTAAGAACCACCATATTATCTTCATTTTTCTTAACGCATTTTACTCATAAAAGTTGAAATAAAAAAAATAATAATGAAAAATATGTTATCTAAAATTTAAAGTCCTAGATCTCAATAAGAGTAGTCAATCAAAAACCTAATCATTTAAAAAAATCTAGTTAATGTAAGCGTAGTATATACTGAAATATAAAATAAATAAAAAAAATCTCTTAAGAGGAATGTATGCGCGCGCGGCCCATTTCGGCCCGTTTCATACAAATCTTAATTTTGGATTTGAGATCAAAATACCCAACCAAACCTTATAATTATTTTTGTAACCCAAAGGTATATCAAATATCTAAAACGGATTTTTTTTTAACATTAACTCCACAGAGGATATTAGCTACTTTGTTTATTTTTGCTTTAAATTATATATAGGCCATTAAAGATTTTAATGTTTCATGATTTTAGAGGCAACTTGGGCAATTATATGGGAGTAAATGAAAAACAATAATAAAATAGTTTTACTATATTTATCATAAAAATATGATGAAGTATAAATTTTTTTTTTAAACCATTTAGATGGGTGTAAAGTTAAAATAAAAATTACCTATTTACGGCGGAACAATTATTTGTCGTTTATATATTTAAATTACTACCCAAAAATGCATTTTTAACGGTGTTTAATTTTTCATTTTATTTTTCGTTATATTCTTAAAATAAATATAGTAGAATAATTTTTTTACGGTTTTTCATTTACTCGCAAATAATTGCCCAAGTTGCCTCTAAAATCATGAAACATTAAAATCTTTCATGGACTTTATCTTATAATTTAAAGCAAAAAATAAATAAAGTAGCTCACATCCGTACTAGATATTTGATATACCTTTTGATTACAAAGATAATTTTTCAGTTTGGTTAGGTATTTTGATCTCAAATCCAGAATTAAGATTTGTATGAAACGGGCCGTGCATACGTTCTTCTTAAGATGGCGTTTTTTTTAATCGATATTTTAATTTATAGACCACAAATTTGTGTTCTAACCTAAATCGGTCGTTCGTAATTAAAATTTTCAAAAAAAATATTTTTTAAATACTTTTTAATATTTCATAACGTAATTTACGTTGTAAGTAGGACAAATTAAAAAAAAAATATATATCATTAAGTCACAAATAATTTCCAAAGTTATCTCTAAAAACATGAAAAATGGAATGTAAAATTCTTTAAGTTCCATTTATGAAATTCAAATCATAAATAAATAAAATAGCCCACACCCGTACAAGATATTTGCTTACCTACGTTTTAATAAAAAAAATGTATTCAGTTTCGTTGGGTATTTTTGCCTCAAAATAAAAATTTAATTTTGCAAGAAAAAGGTCGCGCAGTTGTTCCTCTAAAAAGACCTTTGATGTCTTACAAGTCTGTTGGGTTTAAACTAAGTTTATTTGTTCAATGCTCTTTCCATTTCATTCTGAACATCTTAGGGACGATCGTTGGTTACCCATTAAAGGAACAATAGTTTCTAATGGAGCTGTATTAGTTTTTGGCGAAGGTAGTCCGTGGGTAGCAAATTGTTTGGGATCGGTCGTGGATTCGTTTTATTCTCTGTTATTACAAATAAACAGTTTTGGCAGCGAACCCAACAAGAGAAACTAAAACTGGTAATTTATTTATTTAATATTCTAGAACGTCTAGTACATTTTTATGCTAAGGCAGGCTAATGGGAAGAGGTACTATTCTTTTTTGTTTAGAATAAACATATTTTAGTCCTGGGTTCTTTTTCCACAGAAATACGCAAGTATCCGGAACTTTTGTTGAGTAGATAATAATACCGCAAAACACTTGTGACGCAGTCTAAACACGTCGCTACAGAAATCGCAAGACCCGCATCGCCACCAAAAAATGTCGAGTTTTCGAAACGTCAAAATTAGAATGCTTTCATAACCTCTCTCATAACCAAATTGTTGCAGCTGTCGTATTATTTATATCCTGGCATTATTTGTTGACTGCTTTGTTTCTCATTAATCTAAGACAAAGACTCACTGAAATAATGCACCGATGCAGGAATACAACTCCGACACTTGATAACCCTTGTAGCTTATTAGTACATTCTATTTTTATTTATTTATTTATTATATGCATCTATATAAAAGGTTAACATGTATTTTTTTGGCCTTACCTGTCTCACTAGGAAAACCTGTGTCGAGACAGACTAGATTACAAATATTTTATAAATATTAAATAAAGTACATTTTTCAGTAAGCAAAAATATTTGACAAATTTGCAGGTTGGTAGGTAGTGGTAACAATAATGACAGAGGATTATATTTGGGTGAGGTGACTAATTATTGCACGACCTTTTTCGATGATCCATTGTTTGATCAGGATTTTGAATTTGTTAATATTATTCGATTGTCTTGTTTTGTCATGTAGTAAGTATATTTTAGACGCAATGTATTTGAAATTTCTTTGACCAAATGTTGTGTTTGTTTTAGATATTTGTATGAGTTCTTTGATTTTGTGCCTATGATATGCATACAAAATATCTGTAATTGTAGAGCAGTTTCAAAACCTGCGAAGGGGTTTTCGAAAGTTATACCTAAATTTCCAGTAAATCTATTGTACTCGTATTTAATACCAATAGAATTTAAAAGAGTACAGAGATTTTTATTCACTGGTAACATTATAAACTTTCCTACCGCTCCATATAATTAATAGATAAATCATCATCAAACAGTACTAATAGCCTTTCGTCTGTGCAGTTAAATTTAAGAACCCGGCTTTGAGTGCAAGTCGGACGCCGCGCCACATAAACATCCATGTATGTGAAATTTCAAACAAAGCTACCGTTGTAATTCGGTTTCGAATTCAAGAATTCGTCAAAGGATGGCGCCACTTACGTTAATAGGTCGCACGAGAACGTGTCGCTGGCAGGTATAAGTACTACGGATTCGTAAATTTGAGTATCTCTCCGGATATGGAAAGATTGACGGTAACACTTAGTTGTGAATGACAGTATCATGCGGCTATCTATTACATAAGACCTCATTGCCTGTCGCGGTTACTTTGTCCCGGCCACTAGCTGTTACTGGATCACAGTGGATCCGAGGAACTGGCTATTTTTGGAACTAGTTCCTATCGGATTTGTGAAATGGTCACTAATACTTAAACTTGGTGAAGACGAACCAAAGGCTGCTTGCAGGGCTCCCATTTTAACTTCTAGTTTGTATTATTGCTTGTGTTATATACTCATTTATATTTATTTTTTGATTGCTGACCCATAGGCAGTTCTAACGTGTTAATTGTAGGTCCTTTTCAAATGCCGATAAAATAAATATAATTATAGCAATCTTCACTCGGTGCAAACAATTAGGGAAACAAAAAACTAAACAAAATTAAGATATGGATTATTATTTTTTTTACGATAGCTCCGCCCCACACGGGAGGTCATAAGGAAAAAAAATCCCTCAGGATCTGTGTCATCTTTGGGGATGCTGTGTGGAGGGTCTTTTTAGGGAAATGAACGAGAAAGAAAATATAGGAAGGAAGTTCTGGGAGGAAAAAGGTGTGAGGGGTAGGTAGGAACCAGGGAGCGATATAACATTTTTTAAAATTTTTAAATAATCAAAAATTTACGTACGCATTATACCGAAAAAATATTTCGAATATTTTTCGAAATTAAAGATGAAAAAAAAAACATAATTTTAAAACGAATAACGTGTTCATAGCGGAACATTACGGGCGCCCAAATATCATGTACTAATAAAGTATTTAGTTTAGTACGAGTATATTACTGAAACAGTATATTTGTAAACTGTATTAATAATCTCGATTTTACATTTTCGATCACGTAGGCAATGTTGTTTGCACGGAAAATGTCCCGTGCATTATTGCAACCATACAAAGGACCTAGGCATAACTACATGTTATATAAACTGCGTTACCCTCTCGTGAAATCTCTAAATCTGTATGTTATGCCTTTTTTTTACATAACTATTTTCTCTCAGGGCCTATGTCATCTTTGAAGATGTTGTGTGGACAGTCTTCCTGAGGAGTAAACGTGGGTCTTGAAGAGACAGTCCGGCAAATCGTTCCACAGCCGAGTTGTTGAACTCAAGAATGAATCGTAGAAACGACCCGTTCTCATGTCACAAATGTCAACCGTGTACATTTATTGGGTGTGTGTTTGGCATGTTTCCAGACTATGGGACAGACACCTGATTCCTGTGCTCTAAAGATTTCAATCCGTTTGTTAAGTTAGGAGAATCTACCAAATGGACCGCCCGTTCTGCACAGAGTCGAGGGTTTTTTTTAGGTGTTTTGGGGCTTCAGCCCTGGCTACCAAATTCATCTGTGGGGCGCACTTTGTACAGGGTTAGCAGTTGTGTACTACTAAAGTATCTGCGTGCCTTGTACAGTACGCCCAGTTTCTGAGAGGCAACTTAACTCTGGCTTCGACGGAGCCCCGTATCTGAGCTGGTCACTTAGAG
Source organism: Glyphotaelius pellucidus (assembly GCA_936435175.1). Lineage (NCBI taxonomy): Eukaryota > Metazoa > Arthropoda > Insecta > Trichoptera > Limnephilidae > Glyphotaelius > Glyphotaelius pellucidus. The sequence goes on from OW386553.1 coordinate 13,219,397, forward strand.
TTACACCAACCAAGAGGGCCTGTTCGGAAGATTGTTTCATTTGAAGGAGACTAGATTTTCATTTCAATCCCTATTAGACGTAATTAGACATGATTAATCGGGTATTGCTGTATTGCCTACTGAAGTGGCGATGTTCCACGACAAAGTTTTTAGAACTCTAACCTTTCTTCCTCTAAACCCGAATTCGCGGAACCAAAACCCGGTGAAGTTCCAAATAAATAAATAAAAATATATTAATGTATATAACTCTTTCCTGTACCTACAGTTGTAATTATTTTTTTTTCACCTGCTTAGTTCCGTGAAATAATATATTATGTTCCTCCTGGTGAGGGACCACAATTCAAATCTAAATTTCAATATTAACTATAAAGTATGAATGTATGTAGCAACGTATGTATGTGGCTGAACGTACGTATGTATGTAGCTGAAGCTACGTAAGCTGAACTGTACGTATGTATGTAGCTGAAGCGGCTAAAATTAAACGGAACGGTGATCGACGTAATGAAGTTAATGCACGTTTTTCCGTTTGTGATTTTTTGTTTTCGGCTTTTTTTCACCTTGAGCTTTGTGGTAACTGTTAGTAAACAAGATATCAAATTTGTGTTCTGTAAAAGTGTGTTAAAATTCGGGAGAAGCCGGGTAGTCACTACATTTTTTTTTGTATTTGGGATGCGGATATGGGCACCGCCGCCCCGGAAACCATTTGTTGGATTACCAACACCTCTGCCATGGATCACCCCAAGTGGTTCACAACGGTTGGTGATTTAGCAGGGGTGCCCGGGTTCACGAGGTGAGGTTTGTCTAAATCTTGGCGGCGGAAGCCCGCCAACTGCGTGGCAGGCCGGATTGGGAGAGACTGGTTGAGGGAGACCATTTGACTCCTCCGGTAGGACTCTCTTAGAACATCGCCTCGCACCGCAGTGGGAGGGATATTCATTTGTCCGTCACTCCTGACTCCGTCACATTTATCCCCAGAATCTTTTTCGTTACTCTCCACACAGCACCCCAACGACATCATAGGCCCTAAGGGGAATTATTTTCCTCATGGCCTCCTGTGTGGAGCTAATGTTAAAAAAATAAAAATAAAATAAGTGTGTCAAAAATATCTTCCATCTTCCAACCTTTTATCAAACGCGTTTTAAACTGCAGTTTGGAAAAGGTAAAGTGCATTACCTACTGTACTGGTACACGTGCTTTAAATATATCTCTGGCGATAGGAATTTTGTTTATTCGCATGTTATTTGATGGTGTTTTTAAAAAAGTTATAGAAATATATTTTTTAAATGTGTACATCTTTTTTCTCAAAAACACTCATCCACTCGAGGGTTTTGCAAACATTTCACGTGAATTTGAACGCACATCATAACGGGGCCGTGCTATTTACTTTTGACGAACGGATCGTGATCCGCGGACAGCATACGGCTGACACCGGGCATTCACAGGGCGTTTCCCATAACGCTGATCTGTAGTTATTTAGTTAGCTATCTAGGGGATAACGAAATGTTTTACAGCAGAGATCGGATCAACCTGGATCCGCGTAAAGCTTCTGCTAATAATCCAGAGATCTGTTAATTAAGCGCGCCGCATATATATGATCCCCAGCAGCATTAATTATACCGTGGTTGTTTTTCATTCGGTTTGCATTCGGATTGTTATTAGGTTATAATCATGTCGGGTTAATTAAGGTTTACGGGCTTAAAGCGTTGCTCTAATGACGGGGAAATTATTACGAAACAAATGCAGAGAAATGCGATCAACGGGGAATTGAATCTAGTTTTATTGTTGAATTAATTCTGTTTTGTCAGATTTATTTATTTATTATGTGTGTCGGCATTAATTAAACTTGATTTGATAACTTATTTAACGTGCTTTTTATTATAGTAATAGGATCAAAGTTTTTGGTTTATGACAGTTTGTTTGTTTATGTGGGTAACTTCATGTCATAACGAACAAATTGGAATTTTCAAATTTAAGTGATATTTTATTTAACTTCAAGTATGCTGTCCTAAAATAGTTTTTAACAAAAGCTATTTAAAACTTCAAAATTACCCTTTTTTACATAATGTGTTACAACGGGATATATTTTAAAGTGACTATATGCATATATTTGTTTTATTCCTTGTGCTGTTGTACATTATGGCTTTCTAGCATAAATTTTTAATGCCGTAAACGGTAATAATTATTATATTAGTTAATATCTGCCCCGACGAAACCAGTTGGCGTGCTTTGTGATGAAAAAAGTGATTGTGCACCCAATCGCAGTGTTTAATCTAGTAGTTTTGTGAACCATAGACGTAACCCTCTTGTCCAAAAAATTTTTTTTTCTCTTATTTAATAAATCAAAACCAAAATTTCCTCTGTAATCATAATATTTGCAGGTAGGTACTTAAATACCTACATATATGATAAACCTATATATTTTAAAATACGTAATTTTGAAAAGATTTGAAATAAGGAATTAGACAAATTGTCCACAGAAATGTCACCACCTCAATGACAATTATTTTTTCAATCTTTCTTCAGACCGGTAGGTACCAAAATATCATTGAAGAGCTGAGTCAAAGTTAGCCACATAGTCATGCTGGCTTGAATAATAAAGTGGATGCAGAAGATTTTACAAACAGATGAAATGCTTAAAAGGTGGAGTTAAAACAGGATTTTGCCTAGTTTCGTTAATTAATAGATAATTTACTTATGTATTATTATGGATGTGAAGCACTCACTAATAACTTATAATACTACTATGGATTGAAAACAAATAAAAATTAACATATAAAAACATTTCATATAAAAACAATGTTTTATCACACTTCCTTTCCCTCAAACTTTAGTCTCATCTTAAAACAATTGATTATCGGCGAGCAACACCAAATAAACAACACACCCCCCAGTTTTCTTTCGGTTGACCATAAGGTGGCCCCCCTTGAAGTAATTTTCCGGCTTGGCGCGCGCGCTCTATCACTGCCGCGCAGCATCCAGTAAACCCAACCCAACCCCACCCACCCCATCTACCATCCACCCACCCTCTGCTTCTCCTGTAGCAACCCTTACTTAAAGCATACACTCCCCGCCAGGTCTCGCCGCAAGCTGTGCAGATGGAAAATGGGCACACCTCGAGGTGACTGGTAGATCTCGACTTTTTTCATCGTCTCCTTACGAAATAGTATATAATATACCCAGTACTTAACGGCCCTCCACACTAGCGACTTAATTATTGTGAACGTATTGCGCATTGTAATATTTTCGTACTATCAAAGATCTGAGCTGTTAAGATCATGCTGCTTCTTAGATTTTGTTGTACACGAAAAACATCAACAACTTTCTTCCGAGGTAGTTTTAAATCTTCTTCTGATTTCAAAACAACTGCACTCCAATTTTCACTATTTTTCTTGCCATTGTTTCAAATTTCAAACACTTTTCCAGCTAATGATAGGGGAGAAGAAATGGATAAATGACACCCCGGTAGGAATAACGCATACGAACAACTTTAAAAGATATAGAAATATCTTAACGAACATTATAAGGGTAGCTCATGAAAACTACAAAAAATGAATCAAAAAACTCCAAAACTAGAAGTTTTAAAAAAAAGTTAGCTACATAGACTAATGTTAGCTACATAGACTAATATTAGCAAACAGAAAACTACATATTATTAATCTTACATGTGAAAATCAATTTGTGTTTGTTTGTTTGTTTGTTTATTCGTATGTTATGCGCTGCCATACCGTTCAACCGATTGCGATGAAACCTGGGCGATTTGTTGTACGCACACCCGCAAAGGTTGTAGGCTATATAAAATGGTAAGCTCTGGCGTTATGAAATTTGTATAAATAAAAATGAGTGTATTTTATATATTTTAGCGGCAGGGAAGGAAGGCGGCATGAGGGGAAAAGTAATGAAGGAGGTGGGGTTAGCGGTAGGGATGATGAGGGTGGGGAAGGCGTGGAAGGCGGAAGGGGAACGCGGGGGAATGGGAAGCGGGAGGGGAACGGGGACGCATGGGAAAGGAAATGCGAAACAATTTATTTCTTCGCATTGCAACGCATGCCGGGTACCAGCTAGTAATAACATAAAATAGATTAAGATAGATGCATAATATATTTGAATAACTTCTTCGCAAACGTAGTAAATATATTAGCGAACCGCAGTAACACTACCACAAATACACCGAACATCAACAAAACAAATCACACACTTAAACATCCTTAGCAATTCGCAAATCTGCTTTCCTTATATGTACCTTTAAACAAGGAATGCGGAAATTACTAACCAACACGTTATTTTTGCTTAACTAACAAGTATTTAAAAACAAACCATAAAACACCCGGAAGATAATATATGATTTTAGATTTTCACTGCCAAAAGTATTATAGTGAGTTATTTTTGGGGTGATGTTTGTGCCGTGTTGAGCTACCTCCTTCTTCAGCCAACATTTCGGACCGTATTACGGTGTCCACCGTTACAGCAGATCATTATCTGCATAATATCCCTCGGCATACACATTCACGGCATGACACCCCAAAAATAAATTACTACAAATCTGGAAGATAACTTCATCTTCTTATTCCCAATTTTCAATATTATGGTACCTACCTGCCTGAAGAATGATTGATAAAAGAATTGTTCTTGAGAAAGTGACATTTCTTTGTACAAATTGTATAATTACTTATTTGAAATTTAAAAAAAAATAGAGCGCAATTCACATGCGGTAGAATTGAAACCTCCAGAAAGCAAGTAGACAAGAGTGGTAAGTCGCTGGATGTCGCTTTCTTTTGTGTTTCATTTGCCTGTTCATTTAGGAGTGGTTTGCAGATTGGATATTGATTTTACAAATTATTTTTTCTTGGATTTTGTAGGATTGTTCAGCTGAATGTCTAGCCGCTAAGGTTCGACTGTGTATTTATCGTATTATGTTGGAACCGAGTACCCGTGAAATAAATGGTGACCGGACAACTCGGAATGAAACCAACTCAGAACATCTCAGATAAATCATTTAGAGTGATAAAAAAATACATAAAAAATTGGTTAAATAGGTTTTGTTAGGTTAGGGTTATCGGCTAATTTAAAATGATTTTTTTCATGGCTTTTAATGACTTTTCAAGGAGGTGTTGAGTTGACTTTATTCTCAGTTGGCATGGAACCGAAATAAATACATATTTTATTGCTACCTCATTCTCCCGCAGGCTAAATCCTATAGTTGCTTGTGTTTGTCTTTTTTTAGTGTCGCTCGCTCCCGTTTCATTGAGTTTCAAATCACAACGGTGCTGAGGTTCAAATCACAAAGAAGTTTTCATTTCAAAAATGTACATACATTTATAATTAAGTACGTAGGTATTTCAGTACGTACTTACAAATGTTAGTTTGTCTTTTTTTAGTGTCGCTCGCTCCCGTTTCATTGAGTTTCAAATCACAACGGTGCTGAGGTTCAAATCACAAAGAAGTTTTCATTTCAAAAATGTACATACATTTATAATTAAGTACGTAGGTATTTCAGTACGTACTTACAAATGTTATGATTTCAGAGGAAATTTTGGTTTTGACTTATTAAATAACAGAAAATTAGAAACATACTTTTTTTACTACTACTATTCACAAAACTAGTCGAACTATTTGCTGTACCTTAAATTATTCTTTAATCATGCCGAATTGACGGCCGGCGTAGTCCAGCGGTAAGGCGTTTGACTAGCGTTCCGAAGGTCGCGGGATCGAATCCCGGCGTGGCAAATAAATTTTATTTGATTAATTTGTGTTATTTCACAATTTATTCATTTAAAATAATATATAGTATATTTGCGGCACGTTCCAGAGTGGAAGATACTCTCAGTATCGCCCTGGTGTAAGACCACCGTTCAGAATTGAAACGTTGCTTAAAATGGCTTTAGCCGTGTTTGGTGACCAGATCTGAATAGCCAGGTACTTCCCACCTTCCTCTTCCTCATCTCCTTCCCCTCCCCTCTACCTTCAGCCTCACAACATACCCCAATTGGGGATGCCATAGTCTCACTGGCTCCAGACGGGAGCAGTTGGGACTCTTGTGCGGTATTCATGTAAAAAAAAGAATGCAATAATTTAGAAGTTAATAAATATTTCTACATTAGAAGGATTTTGTTACATTTTAAACAAACCTTAATCATGTCGTAAGCCGTTTAGCAGTTAATTTTTTGGCATTCAATAAATAAAAGCGTCACAGTTTCACCGGCAAGTTGACTGAGGCGTGCGGAGGTTGCTTATCTCGCGGTTATTTCACAGCCAGTTTGCGGCGTCTGAATACACCACCATAAATCACGTCGGCGCCGCGACGCCCGACTCTCCTCGATGCTTTCTCATCTCCTACGCTCTCCTCTCAACTCGAAGCGACGCGACACGATGCTCAAGGTGCGAGGCGGTAATTTGAACATATTCGTGGTTTATTAACGTCTGCGGAGGAACCGCTTGGCTTTCTCGATAGTGTTTGTATTATAAATATCCTTATTACCGATTATGAGATTTTGATTACTGTACAGCCGAATTTTGCTTTATTAAGCACCAATAGACAAGAATAATATGTAAATGAATGTTTTAATAAACGTGTGAATAAAATATCTTCGTAATATGATGTGTTCCTACATCTAATATATATGTTTTCAGCATTCGATTCATGTTAATTTTAAAATTGAATAAAAGCATGGTTGACAACTCCGGGCATGTGTACGATGAATTAAATATTTGTACCTTATATGTGGAATTACTATTTGTTGTATGTAGTTAAGGCGGCGCTTCCCGGCTCAAAAAGAAGAAGATGGAGAGATATGTAATTACGAATGTTGGACAGAACGCGCTAGTATTTTAAGTTATAAAAATGAAGCGAAAATTGCGAAAAAGCTTAATAAAAAATGACTCGTTTAAAATAGAGCAAAAATCTCGTGGAAGGTATCTTAAGTATCATTTAAAGAAACATTGTGAATTTTTTCACTAATATAACTTGTAAAATAATAGAAATACTTCGCGATTTTTTTCTATCGAGGAAAATTCATATAATTTGCGTTTCGGCATGGAACGTATCTAGATATTATCTTCAAAAACAACATATATTTTTTTAAGAGCTTAAAAACTTCAAATGTTTAAGGGAGATATGTAAGAAATCGGTCGAAATTCGGATAGCGGCGGCTTAAGTCATGTAGTTCAACATCCTTCAATAGATGTCGTTAGTAGAGTCAGTTAAACGAAGTTTTGTGTTATCTTTACAGATGTCAGTATTTTTTTAGAACAGTATCATCTATCGTCGTTCATCTCTAATGCACGAAAGGTTCCTATGATGGCCGAAGGCATCTGATGTCAGTCGGGCAGACACCATCAGCCTGGCTGTAGGCTACAAAAACTTGTAGCCTACAGCCTAAGTTAAACATTCATTGAAAACTTTACGATAACGTAAATAAATCAATTTATAATCTCAACAAACCTCGATACTATTTAGAAGTTTCCCGACACAGGAAACCCAGATGCCGGCAAATTGTTCCACAGCCGAACTCAAGAACGATTCGTTGAAGCGACCCGTTCTCTCGTGACAAATATCAATCGTGTACATGTAAAAATGACGCTATATATTTTGTGTATTGTAATAACACAATAAAGTGTTGTTTTAACATTTTAAACATTTTGAAAGCAGTTTCTTAACCCATTCGGGCAAATAAATACATAAAATTCAGATTTTTTCCTCAATATCAGGAGCGAACAAAAACTGACGGTTTAATTGCTGGTATAAATGACTTTTTGTGCAATTTTTATCAGATTTTAGCAAAAAGTTCAGGCGGTGGTTATTTTTATATTTTGAAGGGTGATTTTTATGTTTGTATTTTTTCAATGTTTCATTTTTATGATGTGTACGGTTGTAATTGTACGTGAAACACGTCCCTGAGACCTAAATGAAAATTTCTTCCAATAACTTCTGAACTATTGAAAAAATAAAACACTCACAACTTTGAAAAGGCATTGAAAGTGATAAAAAAAAATTCATTAATAGATTAGGTTATGGGCGATTTTTAATTTTTTTTTCGTAGCATCGTTGAATTGAGTTGATTCTGAGTTGTCATGGAACCATATTTATTGTTGTGAATACCAATTACATACGGCCTCTCTCTTGTAGCCGCACGCTTTTATTGTTTGGTGCCACCATTGTGATTAATTTACAAAAATCACAAATCGACATGTTGCAGCCCTCCGCATTACTTGATGAACTTGAGAGTTTGCTAAGAGGGTGTGAAAAATCGTCCTGGGGTCACTCTGGCTGTAAGATGGGGAATAAGAAACGACAAAAAGGAGTCTGCAGCACACGTCAATGTCATCTTGTCTCTTTCTGATCTCTTGCAGCGGTCAAGTTGTCTACAATCTTTCTCTGGCTTGTCATTTGTCTTTTAGTTACAGTTTTACTATTTGGGCTTTTTTAAACGTGACTACTGTTATTTATTTTTAAACATATTATAAATTTATTATTATTCACTCCCGAAGAAGTGAACATGGTTCACGAAACTCATAGATTGTGCATATAAAAATAAAGTGAAGTAAACAGAGCTATTCGTTTAATTAAAAATATTTTTTTTTGAAGTTAACGTTTTTTAAATCAATTAAAAGCGTTATTTACTCGAAAGTTTTCAAAAATGTTTACTTTAACGCAATTATTTACCTAACACAACATAAACGTTTTTTTCTTCTTTACGTGCTATTAAATAAAATTTCTAAAACAGCGAATGCATTAAATTAACTTTTAAATAACCTTAAAACTTATTTGTTTGACTATCTTTCCAAATGTGTGGGGCGTGTAAATAGCCCAGAACTCTCTCTGAACGTAATACTAAAAAATTATGATTATGACTGTACCTTGCGCGAACCATATATTACAAAAATGGCGACCTGACAAATCTCAAAGTAAAAACAGAAACACGGACCTTAATTGTCGATCTCTGCAACATATGTGGGATCTCTGTGATGTGTGAGAAGCCTCCCAAATAAATTCCACCCACATATTATTAATTAATTAATCTCAGTATAGTTTTTGGTAATTTTTCAGTTTTTCATTAATTTTGCAATTTTTTAGTTCAAACACAAGTCAGCTGTCAACTTTACACAACTAAAGGAGGAACCACAATGAATAGCAAAAATATTAAAATCACAAGATGATATGATTTATTCACATTGTCACAATAACACCTTATTTCAATAACTGCATTATCTCTTCAAATGGATAAGCGGGCGACATCTCTGTTCATTTCGTCAAGCATGATGACATAGCAGTTTTTTCGAGCAATACATTTAGTGCTTCTTGTCGTCCAAAGAGCCGCCATGATCACCACTTTTGTAATATAAATACATCAATTAATTTTTTCGAATAAACAAACAAAAAACATATTACCAGTAATCCGATAAATAATCTGTTGTACAATAAATTCAAAAAAAGGTAATTATGAAATAATCATTTCAATTACGTTGCAGCGTTGCATCTGAATATAAAATTAGTTTTTACATTATGTTATCATCATGCTGCCATAAAAATTAAGAACGCTTCTAAACATCGCGAAAATATATTAAAATTGACATTTTCTTCTTCCATAATCTCTGGATTTACAATTATTTTTAAGCTTGTTTGTTTTTCTGTTATTTTAAAAAACATTTTTATATAATGAGTGCCCCGAACCTACCCCGGAGGCGGCCCGGGGCTATGGGCTGGCCGGGGAGGGCGGGGGAGAGTAAGTGTGGGGAGGGCGAGGGCACGGGGGCAAGCGTTCCTCGAAAAATACCCGCCCTGGGGCTGGCTTTAAAATACCCAGCTTATTTTCTTTTCATCTCGCACCGGCTAAGTTTCTTCTCTTTCAGCCAGCCTCACCTTTGATAGGGAATCCGAACGGAAAGGTGAAGATGAAAGATACTACCGATTTTAAACGATTGTCATCGATTATTCATCGGCTGCTCGATATTCATGAATCTCCCTCTTTACTTACACGGAAAAAAGGTGTTAAACTCTTCTTTTCTTGAGTCTTCCAACCTGTCATAATAGTACCGTACCAGTGTATCTACATTTGTCCCAATCTCTGTTGTGGAGTTTTTTTTAAAATCAAAATTTCATTTTCGAAACCTGTCAAGTGGTACCCGCGATCTAATACGACGAAAGCAATTTTTCATTTTACGCAATTGACATTTTGAATTCAATATTTTCCAAGCCCCGCTGCAAAAAGTTGTCTTTTACAGTAAAGGTGAATTAAAAGATTTGCTAAAAAATATTCGTATTAAGCGTAGTCGAGTGATCTCGAAAGTTTAACAACGATGTGAAGAGGTGGTCGATAGTCCATCCGTCAAGAAAAACAGTTAGTTATGAAAAAGGGTTGTATTTACCTGCTGAAAAATAATAACTTAAAAAAAAATGTATATAACACGAAGAAGATAATAATAATAATAGAAAGATAAGACAGAAAATAATAAACGTAAGGATGGGCGTACGCTGAGACATCGGTCGCGCAGCATGTTCAGCGCAGTTGTGGAATGTATGAGAAACATGCACGTCGCAGCGTATGTCGCTCCATACACTTCCATACAACACAATTACCAAAACTATCTTGCGCTGAACATTCTGCGCGACCGATGTCTCAGCGTACGCCCATCCTAACGGTCGCAACTGGGAATCAAACCCCGGACATCTGTCTTATAGGAACAACGCCTCGATCCACTCGGCCATTAGGACCTATTTTTTTTGTCTCATCATTTTTGTCGATCTCATATTTCAAATTCAGATTTAACAATATCATCCTCAACCTTTTTTCCCAATATTTTTAATTGCAAATTTATTTATTGGTATTTACAGATAACGTGGCGAGGCCGCTAAATAAAATAAGCAAGTTGACAAATCCTTCCTTGACTTCGCTACGGCATTCGATAAGGTCGATCACTTAAAGCCGTTGTTTCCAACTTTTCGATCTATCAATCCAAGTCTCCGATCGGCTAAGTGATTTGTTTAGTAACGCTCGATTCGCATGTTGGTCGGAGAGTTGCGTTGGGAAGACCGTATTTGTGAATTTGAGTGTGGAGCCAAAATTTCGGCTCGATCATTGGTATCGGGAACAAAGGCTGTTAGATCTCCTGAGTATTTTGCTAATGGTTTTTTCCGAATATTTACTAACTCTTAACTATCTGAACGATAGGAAACAAATTGTTTACTACTACTACGGTTTGTACATCTCCGGCGCACATTCTACAATCTCTGATAGGCGAACGTGATGCAATTTAGGATTGCAATGTTGTTACTTAAATAAAAAAAAATCTACGCAAAAATATCAAACTCGTCCATTTTTTTTAATCTTCGCTGATGACATTAAACTCTTCTTAAGAATAAGGTCAATGGAAGACTCTAGAATTCAATTATTTATTATTTATATGCAGTTATTTATTTATATTTTTTTTGCGTGGTAGATGTTTTGTTATTGACTTAACAAACTTTGAGCACGCAAAATCTTTGTCAAGAGGTTCAAGGGGGATGGGGTAGTTTCCCGCAAGAGAATCGAGCAGAATTAAAACTAGTGTCGATAGGTAATGTTGCTTTCACTACGAACAATATGCCTTTATAAATGTACATAAAAAAGCAGCTTCGTAGCTTGTCATCATGAGACCGTCAACCGGTTTCGGAAGAACGAAAGTTTTACTGTAAAAAGTGAAATATTTACATACAGTAAACATTGAGCACTGTTTTACTGTATATAAATCTTTCACCCCGATGAAGGAGAGTTTTTTAGAAACCGAGTGGAAATAAAATTTTGGGTTTTCAAACAAAATAAGTGTTTCATTTAGTCTAATGACGACTCTTTTGTTATAATTTTCCCATCTTTCTTAAAGTTTTGCGGGCTTTATAATTTTTTAAAATTTGATTTGTTGATTTTTTGGCGTCGGTTAAGCGAGAGAATCGAAGTTCGCATTTCTTCATCCCTTAAAGGTTAAAAGGTTTCAGCTGTTCGGAAGTGTTCTTTGCAAATTGTGATGCCTTCCGTTTTAATTACAGGTATGGATGGGTACCCTTTGAGGGCCGATCAAAGGGCCCGGGCCCGTTTGGCCGCCTCTGACTAATCCTTCTTCTGTGATTCATTAATAAAATGGAATAATTACTCCTTGTAAACTTCTGTCCCGCTTCCCCTAGCATTTCTCTTGTTTTCGTTTGTTTATTGTTCTGGATTGCCTGCAGATGGGGGAGGTGCGGGTTCATTGAGACCATTGTAATGTGATTTTTCCTTATTTTAATAGCAAAACCGTGTTAGACCAGGTTAGAGCCTAACCACTCAAAAGCTATTCATAACTAAATTTGCATTTTCTTAATAATTACGTTACATTTCACTCGTACATTGAAATAGATATTTCCACACTAGTAAAATATTTTATTATCGGTCACCACCTGGTCGACTGTCTTTTATTATAAAGTCTTATTTTTAAATTTTTTTTTAAGTATATCTTATTTAGTTATAAAATTTTGAATTAGTGTTGGTAACCATTTTATAAATCCAATAGGAACTGGTTCCGAAAATAGCCCGTTCCTCGGATCCACTGTCATCCAATAGCTAAAATAGAATATTATACCAGATCACTCTCATCCAACAGCTAATCTGTGGCTAATCTTATTAATCAGTGGCTAATTTAGATTATATCTAGAATATTCTTTTCTAAAACTACAATAATATTATTTCTACCTACTTACGGTAATATTGAATTATTTGTCATCACGTCGTGCCCCGCACTGTTTTGAATACAGATCGCTTAATTAAATTGGACTTTATGAAATAACTAGCTGACCCAGCAACGCGTTGCTGTGGCTAACGAAACACAATGGATCTTTCACTACTACTGGATCTTTACCCTACCTTTATAAACACCTTCATCTGTTAATTTTCGTACAATTCAAATCCACACCGCCCGCTTGCCAGAGTGCTCGTCCACCACATACAGACATTCTCCTTTATATATTATGTATTTCAATTTAAACAAAACCTTGACAAATTACATACCTAAAACTTCCTCATGAATCACTGTATCTATTGGTGAAAACTGAGTTTATCGCGAACAGAGAGATAGACGGACGCGGCGGAGAACTTTAATTTATAATATGTAGAGATCTGCTTATGAATTGGTCAATACGACGGATAGTTTCATATTTACAGATGTTGCCGGCTGCGAGAGATTTGTTTTTGAAATTATGTCGCTTTATTTTATAAAGATAATCCGTAATTATAATAATGTTTAGGGGTTTATACGTGATTCTTATTCGCCAGCGCTTTCCGGAGAGTGTATCATAGAATAGGCCAAACTCCTTATTCCCTGGTCGTGCTTGATTTTATATACAATTCAATTCCATTATCTCTTCGCTATCGTACAAAACGGATCCGTTTTCCTTTTTTTTAATACATTTCCGAGGGTTTTGTGGGAGAACAAAATCAACTACCCGTTCACCCTCTGATGAATTTATACAAAACTGCCCTCTATAATCACCCAACTCTCATACCCTCCTGGTAGGTTGATTCCTCGAAATCTTTCGCAAAAGGAGTCAACTCCCTAACAACGGGAATTAATCAGACGAACGGCTGCTAAATCATTTTTTACGTGGGTGCATCATTTTATCTGCATCTTCCGGAAAGTATTTCATAATTTTTTTAGGGATATACGACATGCGGAACTTTGATACGTCGATTCTTAGTAAGCTTTCACAAAAAAGAACCGATTTCCATCAATGGAAATTTAAAAGACGCACCTGCTAAATCATTTCTACTTCGTGGGTATCATGTTATCGTCTTTTCCGTAAAGCATATCAATAAACTTTAGGACGTACGCAATATCTGGTACTACCAGCAAATATCGTACAATGAAGTCTCGAAACCGATCGAATCAAATTTTGTCTCCTCTGATTCGTTTGAGTAAGTTTCAAAGTATTCAGAGCCTGATTTCCATAAATCATTTTTACAATCGTTATATTTATTTTATTTCCTGTTTATTGCTCAATTTTTATTTACTCGACTTATTTCACGAATCTCGTTTCATCGCTGTTGGAAAAGTACATAGTAACTGCAGTCATCAACCATGTTTTTTTAAATTATATTTTTGTTTGTGTGTGCGAAAATCAGACAATCCTGGTATTGTATTCCCTGGTGTCAAGGCCTAATGGCAAACTTAAGCGGAAATTAATACTTGAGATACTGAACATTTGATTGCGTCTTTTTTTCTACTACAAGACAAGATAATGACAGGAAAAGCACTACCTTTTAATGCGGGGATCTGCCGTTCAGTCTATCGTTCACAATTATACTGCTTGGCACAATTACATGGTAAAAATATCATATAACTTTATACGAACGCGAGTTTCGAGAGAAAATAAATAATTGCTGCTACCACAATCGCGACAATATTTCGACTGACAATGTGGGTATTTTAAATATGATTGTACAATTCTGACTGGCCAAGTAAGTAGAATTGTAGTCATCTTTTTTCTTCTCCGAAGTAGGGCTTTTAAGGAAGCTTAGGAACAATTGTAGATGAATACATTGAATTGGTCTAAATGTGTTAGTCCCAAACTGTTTCAACACTAAACACCTAGTCAGGATCGAGTTGCTGGCGTTCCTTCGTCTCTACCTACCCCTGGGGAGAAACGTCCTTGTTGTGCGTTTATACGATCATAGCGATTCGTAGAGATGTAGTAGCCCTAGCACTAGAAGAAGAAATAAGGTCCCACATCCTTCTGTACAGGGTATATCTGATGCTCCATCGGAACCCTTTTTTTCTCGCTAGCTCCCAGTAGCAAGACTACCCATTTTTAGTAGCCTAGCTATATTTTAAGTTGTTGATGCCGTGATTTTCCGGCTTGAAATTTTTATTTTTATTTCGACGGGGTTTATTTCCGAACTTCAAGTTGTCGAATTTCCGCGATAATCCGTTTAGGCAGTCTCCGTTGCCCGGATTACGGCAGCACGCATGGATCAGTGAGAGTCAATTAACCGGAACTTGGACGGGTGCTGGTTGCGGGCACGTAGCGTACAGCTGCAACTGAAAATCTCCAATAATTAATCCACTTCTGCAGGCGGGACACTAGAAAAATTCACTTACAAAAATCCTAACACTGAAAAGGGGCCATCGTGCTTTCCATGCATTCCTAATTTTCTAAATAGATTTTTGTTTTGCGAGCTTCTCGTGTATGTATTATAGAGAATTTACTCATTTAGGTGGAAGATTTGGGTCTTCTAATAATCTCAAAACAATATTGTAGCGATATCGCATTGATCTACATTTTACAATAATGATTAATATATATATACCCGTACAAATCGCACCTAAATTCCGATTGCTTTGGAATTTTTTTCTTAGGAATTGTGGAAGGAAGCAGCTTTTGATAAATGCAAGCATTTCTCCCTGTGTTAGAATTTAAGACAAAGGGATGGAATTTCGGAGAGGGGGCGAGATTGATTGTTCACCCTGAACTAAAGAGACTATTTTAACGCGCCGTCCAGTGGTGGATTTGTATCGCTACAGCTTAAAATCAACACTCTTTTCTTTGTGGTATTGCACTTCATTTCTTTATCTATCCTTTTATTATTTTTGTTTTTTTTTTGTCAGGTTACGTCGATGGATTACTTTCAGAATTTAAAAAAGCTTTTTTCGGCTTTCACCCCCTCGGTGTTAAATGTTGTAACGCTGAAGAAGATTATTTTATTTTCTGTCCAGGAGAAAGCTCTGAATTTTTAATATCTTTAATTTAATTGAATATAATTCTGTGAACTCCTGAATAGGTTTTATGAAATCAAATAGTGGCTAAAAAATAAAATAATTGCAGCATAATGTTGATGGTTATAAATTTTAAATCCTTCCACTCAAAAGGATTAGTACTACAGTACTAAAATGCAGTACGGCTAGTTATATGGAGCTTTCCAAAAACGAGCAGCTTCCTGCGTTGGTTTTTGCAGTTTTCATTTCGAATAAACGCTTTTTATTAATGCATTTTTGCCGTTGTTCGTAAATATCTTCCAGTTTTCATCTAGTTTGACTGGGGGCGATTCTTTAGAAACGCTGACACCCATATTCAGCTATAATTTAATTATAAACTCATGATGAAAGAGAAAGGGGCCTTTTTTGGCCCGGAGCTCTGTATGCCAGTATATCACACACGCATATTCAGAGTTGATCCTTAAAGTTGTCTAAGTTAAGGGTCAACCTTACTTTATTAAAGCAAAGAACCATCCTTACTTCTAACGCATCCTAACTTTGAACTTCCTTTACTAAGGTAGAACCTTAGGTCTACGCCGAAAGAAAGTTGTGACGTCATCCGAAATTTGTCTGTGTCCCGCTTCTATTGGAACAACACGATTTTTTCGCATCGCATTTCGACAATGAATTCGCGGATTGTGATCACGCCTAACAAAAAACGATGTTTGTTGAACTTAATCAACTAATATCCCGCCGTATTTCCGGTAGCGTAGAATCGCAGCGCAATAGCTACCTGAATAAGAGGAGGTATAAGCATTCCTCTATTATTTTCCAATAATGGAAATAAGAGAGGAATTATAGATGGATTACTGTTATATTTTTCAGCCAATATCGTTCTTTTAATTGTCTGTCACTGTAGAATTCCGCAGGATTTTTGAATCGCGTTAACATTGCCATCAAGTGTGTTGTGTGGGATCAGCGGCGAAGTCCAAATATCGTTATTCATTTTCATGATAATATCAATCTCTGTTGTTTTACGACTTCGACATCGACAATTGGGAACTAATCACCGACTTTGAGTAAAGGCAACCCTCTTACCAACCTCGAATTATGGCAGTTCAAATCCAAAGGTTGCAAGAACGCGCATACGCAGTACTGTAGAGACTTTTGTAGTGACATCTCTGAACACAAATGTTTTAGAAATCTTAAGGATGGTAGCTTTCTTCTTAAGTGATATCACACAGACCTTAGACGTGTCCCTGAAAAAAAAAACTATGATCCTTAAAGGAAAGGTAGGCTTCTTGTACATCATTTAACAAGGAAGTTACATTCCTTGTTAATTGACGTCACACCGACCTTAGACGTGTCTCTTAGAAAATAAAACTATTTTTTTTATTTTATTTTATAGCTTTACAAGTTTATTCATTTAAGCATATAATTATTAACCCCACTAGGGTTCGCCTGTATCGGGGTAACTATGATCCTTAAAGGAAAGGTAGGCTTCTTGTACTAAAGGTTTGACTCTGTGCACGGGTGTTTGCGTGCAGCATGTTTGTTACGGTATGTTTGTACTTACCGTATACCTACTGAGTAAACTCGGAGTTTTTTTTAAAAACATTTCATAAACAAAATTTCAAGCGAGAGGTATGACCGGCAGGGTCGGACTTCACCCATTTAGGATGCATTTTCTTACGAAAGCAAATAATTTAGGAACTTACTTGATTTTATTGGAGAAGATTCAATCGGTTCTCATTCGCCTTCAACTCTTAACATGGCTCTATAATCTATGGCGGTGTTTGGCACATATCCACAAAATTCGGTCCCTGTGTCGTGTAGTCACCTCTAGACTTGCGACGTTCCCCTCCTACTTTAATTGTACTAGACACATTTAGTTAACATTTTCCATATCTGTTTCTGACATCTCTTGATCTATCCTTGACCAGCCCGTTCAAGAGCCTGTGAAACCCAAGAAATCTTATGATAGTTTCATTATCTTTTAGATTGTAGAATTTTCATTTCATTTTCCTGATTCGCCCTAGGAGCAAATCGATAAAAGATCATTCCCGGGTGATTTACAAATTTGAGATTGGCACTTCTAGCATTGTATTAGCCCCATATATGTATTGGTGACTGGCTAATTTCCCGTTGAAGGAAGGTATTGAAAACACCTCGAAATATTAAAGGTTGATTTGTCTACGACACTGAAGGAAGGTGTTATTCGGAGCGTCACTAAGGCTGCGTAACTGCAAATGGTATTTCGCGCCCTTTTCTGTTGCTTCCTTCCTTTTCCATAATTCGTGATTGGTTTCGAGTTTTGTTACATGCATGTGTATGCAGCCTTTGAAGCTTGAGTCGGATACAGCCATAGAATAAAGAAGAACACAAGAAATGTCTCATAGATGTGTTTTATGATCCAAATATTTGCCCAATCTCTGTTTACTAAATTCAAATGGGATGGAGATCTACGATGGCAGGCGAGTGTAAGCGAGATAGCTCGCTAGGCTATTGGGCTAAATGGAACAGTTGTTTCCTTCGACTTTATGTAGAAGGCACTGCAATTTTATCGAGCCCTGGCTGGAGACAACGGGACGCAGATTGTTGTAGACTGTAAATGAGCACCGCCTAACACTACTTTAAATAATAATCGATGATTATACCATTGCATCTACCTCTGTACATCGCTCTGTTTGAGTATTAAAAAAAAAATCTCTTGCCCAGTAATATTAAGTTCTCTTCTCAGTTCTGCTTTAATTCCGATAAATTTGTTTAGCCCATGAAAATATTTTTAACTCTTTTTCTTTAAAATTTTTTCCTACATTCGTTTGAATACATTTTTACAGGTTTCATTTTCAGATAAAATAATACGAGGTTTTAAAATCAACACACACGTACAAGTCAGAAGAGTTTTTATGTTTTCATGTTTTGTGTTTATTCTTGTGTGTAGATAAACATATGTGTATGTTTATTCGAGTAAAACCACGTTAAACTCTAGAAGAATTTGTTTTTTCTTCTGATGTTTGTATTTTTTCAGAATGAAAAGTTCATGGTGAGGATCTTTTCGCTAAGCTGTATTTTATTGGCCAAATTCGGACGCGGTTGGCTTTGCCATATGATAACAAACACGGTTTACAATGTGTTCTTATACATCTTCTTTTCTTAACATCTCTTCAAGACCCATGTTCACATGTTCGTCACCTATGACATACACCATGAAGGTGTCTATCTATATAAATAAAAATGAATCGCCGAAATGTACGGACGCGTATAACTTCAGAACGACTGCATCAAATTAGATAATTCTTTTTTTGTTTTCGTTATTTTCAAGACAAGGTTTGTATAAAAGAAAATTTAAGAAAAGTCGAACAGTAATTTAAAAAAATCTCATAATGTGAAAAGTGAGTGAGTAAATGAGGCAGAAGACGGTAAGAGATCTTCAATATATTGACAAAACATTGACAGATTGACGTTCAGTTGTTCAGTCAGCAGTTGATAAATTCAAACAGACCATACGTCATAATGTCAATCTACCAACCAACAACAGAGACATAACTTAAAACTACTGTATGGCTCAGAGAGCCTACTTACAATAAAAGGTCTCCACTGGTTCACTACTAGAGGTTAGAATGCGACTAGCCTCGAGCGAAAATAGTATTGTGATGGCAGCATTCCACTTCTTGCAGGGTCCAATCTACAAGCGATGGATCCACTTCCTGAGGACATAGATTAAACAAAAAGTTTTTTTTTTATTTATTTTTTTTTATTATTATTATTATTTTCTTTTAAATTTCTTTAACCTTGTAAATATTTTTTTAAAATGTATCCTTTTTATATCTTGTTATCATTACTTGATTATTATATATGTATAATATGGAACTCGTGGGACTGCACTACCCTCCCCGAGATCTGGAATAAATGATTAAAAAAAAAAAAAAAAACTACTATTATGGATAATATGGGGGAAAGCCCTTACAAACACCTACTTGTACACAAACATACCACAAGATTTAGAGAAGGAAAGGGCCTAAAAACTCCTCGAATATTAAATAAATATGGAAGCCGTACTCTTGAATATCTAATACCAGTGATTTTCAATAAAATCAATAAAAACATAAAATTTGAAAAAATGAGAGACTAAGTCCTAAAATGATAAAACTATGGTTAATGAACGAAAACTCCATGTATCTTTGAATATCTTAATATAGCTGCCTACATATCTTTTATTAGGTAGGTATATTGAAATATCTTATATATTTATAGTTGTAAGTTAAATTATCTAATACTACTATGTGATCTATTCTAATGTTTCCTTAAAACTTTAAATGTATTTACAATTTTTTTCTTAGATATTATGAATGTTTTAATTGTTAGAACCTGCAGACAAGCTGCCATATGCTTTGTGGGTATACTCTAATTCTTGTACAAAATGTTTTTTTCTGTAATTTAATAAATAAAAAAAAAAATAAAAAAAAACCCATTTTGTCAAGATTGACAATACGGTGACATTAATATTCATATACAACAATTACCGCTTCTTTCGCAACAGCAAAACTGTGTTTTGTGTGTTTCGATGTGTGTTTAAAGGTTTATCGATGTGTTATTTATTGTTATTGATAAGAAAATGCCACCAGTGGGGCGTCGAAATATCGGTCGGCGTACGCGTAACGCAAGTCGAGTTCAAAATCTTTGAGACATTGAGATTGAAGAAGAGAGTAGGCAGCGTTTGTAGGCAAACAGAATGAGAATTTCTCAAGTGAGATCTACCACGACTCCGGAAGAACCCATACCATCGACTTCAAGAGAGAGGCAACAAAACAGACGAACAAACGTAACAATTACCAATTAATGTTTTGCGTTTAGATATGATACAACAGTCGAAAAGTCAATTTTAAAAATAAAAATAAATTCATCTTGGGATACAAGTCTGGATTTGCAGAAAAGACAATATAAAAAATTATAATAAAAATAAAATATTTCAAGTCTGGACATGCAGAAAAGTTATAAATTGTTGTTATTGTTGTTATACGCCCATATGGGCTTTTACATAGATTATGCAATAATATTTAAGATATCGAGGATTATACATAAATAGAATTTAAATCAAAAGTTATAAAAATGAAAACATTTAAAAAATATAAAGGTAGTTTTTGAAGATTATAGCGTAAAACCGTGAAATATTTGAAACAATATAACATTTGACAATAACATAGAATAAAATACAATATAAAACATTACAATAACACATCAAATCGTTAAATATATTACACCCACGTTACAATAATTTGTAGGATTCCACAAAGTGTTGGTTTAAAATGCATTTTAGATTATAAAGGGAATCAGCGAATATATCTACAATATCACCAAACTTGTTGCCTAAATCATGCATCCTATTGGTAAGTGAGTGTGATTGATAGTTGGTTGTGTATGTGTTGCAAAAGAATGTAATATTTTGTCTAGTATTCCTTGTCGGTACATGGAGTTTAATGGTACTAACAATGGCAGGGCTGTCAATTAGGTTGTTCATGACTCTGTATAATAAAATTAAATCTGAAATGATTCTTCTGTCAGATAGCGTAATTAAATTAAGTCGATTCATCAAACTTATATAATTAATGTTTTCTATTGGGATTTTGAGCTTGAAATTTAAGTACCTAAGAAATTTGTGTTGAACCCGTTCTATTTTGTTAGAGTGTACTTTATAGAAAGGGGACCAAATAGGTGAATTATATTCCACTTGATTTCTAACTAATGAAATATAGAGTGTTTTCATGCAATCAAAGGACTTAAAATCAGTTAAGGTTCTACAAAGGAAGCCAAGCATCTTTAAAGCCTTATTAGTTATTTCATCTATATGTGCTGTGAAAGTTAAGTTTGAATCGAATATAACTCCCAAGTCGCGAATTTGTGATACTGGTGTTAATTTAACATTATTTAAATTATATTCATGTAAGATTTGAGAATGAGTTCTGGAAAATCGAATTACTTGACATTTCTCAATGTTCAAAAATAACATATTTTGTTTGCACCATTTAAAAAGTTCATCTAAATTAGCTTGTAAAATTAGGCAATCATGTATATTTCGTATTCTTTTAAACAATTTTAGATCATCTGCAAAAAGTAGGACTTGTACATCTTTAAATATATTTACAATGTCATTAATGAATATTAAGAAGAATATTGGGCCGAGGTGGGACCCTTGCGGGACACCACTTGTGGCCTCGAATACATAGGATTCTATAAAATTAATCCTGACACTAAGCACTCTATTACTGAGGTAACTGATAATCCATGTCAATAAACTACCTTTGATGCCCAACAGTCTGAGTTTAGATATAAGAATGTGATGTCGAACCTTATCAAATGCTTTACTGAAATCGGTGTAAATAGAATCCACTTGTTGTTTCAGACTAAGGGATTCGCATATGTAATTATTATAGATAGTTAAATTACTTAAGGTAGATCGACCTCTGATAAAGCCATGTTGGTTAGGAACAATAATATTGTTGATAGGTTTTACAATGGTATCTAATACTAATGACTCGAAAAGTTTGGGTAAAGCAGACATAATGCAAATAGGTCTATAGTTTGATATATCGCTTTTGTCACCTTTTTTATGAATAGGCGTTAAATAACTCTTTTTCCACAAAGCCGGAAAACAGCCAGAAGCTAAGGATTTGTTAAAAAGTTTATGTAAAGGATATATCAAACTATCAATGCAAGTTATTAAAAATATGGGAGGAATACCATCCGGTCCAGCAGATTTATTACTATCTAATGCTTTAATGCCCCTTTCTATGGATTCTAAATTTATGAAACATTGGCTTAGGTTTAATGACTCTTCTACTGACGTACTGGAGACTGCATTGACGGGAATATCTTTATCGTAAACACTTTTAAATGAATCAGCAAAGAGATTTACTATACCCTCAATACTGTCAGCACATTTTTCTTTAAAGTACATGCTATTAGGATATCCACAGTTGTCTTTTCGTTGAGATTTAGTAAAATTCCAGAATTTTTTCACATTGTGATGATGTACCTCATTTTCTATTACATTAACATAATCACTATAGCATTTTAATGATAATTCTTTACATTGTTTTCGTAGTTTAGAAAATGTTATATAATCGTTAGGATTTCTGGTATGTTTATATTTTCTATGGATACATTTTTTTTTATTAATTAAACTAGTTAGTTCCCTTGAAAACCATTTTGGATAATTAAATGATGTGAAGCTAACCCTGGGAACAAATTGTTCTATAGAGGTATTTAAAATCGAGTAAAAGTATTCAATTTGATCATTTATATTATTTTCCTCATCTAAAAAAGACCAATCTGTTTGGGTAAGGTACTCAGTAATATGATGGTATTCAGCTTTGGAAAAGTTATACGATGGGGCACTTGTTTTTTTTGAAGATGTTAAAGGCATATTTGTTATGATAATGTCCAATGGTGGGTGGTGTTGATCTAACGGTAATAATAATTCGTCGGATAACTCAACCACTATTTTCGAATCACTTGAAAACACTAAATCCAACATTCGATTGTTAAAGTTGAAAATCTTGTTTGATTGAGTTAATCCCAGGAATACTGACATATCACGAATTTCACTGCATTTAGCACACTGTAATTCGGCTTGGTTTATAGCAGGTATGTTGTCATCTTGGCTGGTCCAGTTAGGAAGGTTATAATCACCGGCAATAATGAATTTTGCTTTAGGATATTTGAATTTGAGTGCTTCTATGTCCTCATTGTGATTTTTATACGTTTGCAAATCCGATGCAGGTGGGATATAGACACAGCTGATAATAATTTTTCCATTAGGTATATTGAGCAATACAAAAATTTGTTCAACACTTTTGTGTTTAACCGGTAATTTAATAGATGGTATATTCTTGGATACGCACAGCATCACACCTCCCCCGTTAGACTTTTTGCTCGTAATAGAATTTCGATCACAACGATATGTGGTATAGTGATGTAGGCCTAATTCTGACGAGCTGATATCAGCATTTAACCATGTTTCAGTTAAAAACAGAATGTCGTGTGAGAAGATTGGGGAGTTAGTTTTAAGTTGGTGCAATTTCGTGCGCATTCCCCGTACATTTTGATAATATCCTGTTAGTCTAGAAAATCTGTTCTGTTTGTTTTTCAGTTTTTTGCTTGGGTTTTGATGATTTTGGGAATTCCATTGAAATGTTTGATTCGTAAATCGACTTCGCCCTTTTCTTTCCTCTCTTCTAATTCCTTCCAGAGGTCAGTTAAATGCTGCCTTTGTTGTAGAGTCCTGTCAGGTTTGATTTTAATTCCATTAGAAAGAATAGTTTTGTTAAATAGTATTAATTTCGCCTGTTTGACTTCATCAAATTCTAATTTAATTGGCCTGGTTTTGTTTAGAATTTTACTTCCAAGTCTGTAAATTTTCACATCTTCTAGATTGAACTCGCTATTAATTTCACTAAGAGCTGCTAACACCTTTTTTCCATCCTCCAAGACACTCACCGTGGTTGAGTTCGAATTACACTCGGGGACGTTGAGTAAAATGACGTTCTTCGAGCGGGTCTTGCGTTCCTCTATCTCAGCAAGCACGTCACAAATTGGTGTTGTTTCCTGTGGTAATACTTTCTTTTCAATGATTTTTTCGAATGTCATAACTTTTCCTTCAAGAACTCCAACAGTTACTCCAAGGTCTTGCATAGTTCCAGATAGATTAGAAAGTTTACTGAGTATTTTTGCCATTTGATCTTTTGTTATTTTCAAGGCAGGATCGGTAATGGCATTGTGGATGCTATTTATCTCCTCCTTAGCTTTGTTTAAGAAAGCAATTGCTTCATTATTATTCATTTCGAAAATGAGATTTTTTTTTATAAAAGAAAAGAATGTAGGTGACAACCCTGCTCGCAATGTACAGGTAATTAGCAGTAGTAGGTAGCGGTAGCGTCCGCAAGTGTTATCCAGTAAGTGCGAGGGAGAGAATACGTCGCTACCTGATCCTGTCACTTGTTAGAGCGAGACGTAGGGAACACTGCACACAAATGATTATTAAACAAATCGATTTATAAATTTTGATAATAATGTTGAATTTTTAGGTTGATTTTGCAATGGTTATTAATAAATAAACGTAGTGCACTAAATTATGTTGCAGTACACTGAGATTTGTTTAAATACACTGTTTTATTTATTCTATTTGTAAGTTTCAAGTAGGACACAAAAAAAACTCGACAGCTGTCAATGATATTTATAGTCGATAGGTATTCAAAATAAAATTAAAAATTTCATCCTGGGATGCAAGTCTGGACTTGCAGAAAAGTCAATAATAAAAATTAAAATAAAATAGTCCGTCATCCTGGGATGCAAGTCTGAACTTGCAGAAAATTCAATATTAAAAGTAAACATAAAAATAAAATATTTATCCTGGGCTGCAAGTCTGAACTTGCAGAAAATTCAATATTAAAAGTAAACATAAAAATAAAATATTCATCCATGGGATGAACTGAACTTCTGAACTTGCACTGATGGTCTGAACTTGAAGAAAAGTCGACATTAAAAATTAAAATAAAATATTCATCCTGTGATGCAAGTCTGGACTTGCAGAAAAGTCAATTTTTAAAATAATTTTTTTTATCTTGGGATGCAAGTCTGAACTTGCAGAAAAGTCAATATTAAAAATAATAATAAAATATTCATCCTGGGATGCAAGTCTGGACGTGTAGAAAAGTCAATATCTTTACATAATATAATTTTACGCCTATATATTTAAGGTTAGGTATTTTAATAAATTATTTTCGATTTTTTGAATGAAATTTATAATTTGGAGAGCTAACTGTGGAATTATAGTCGGTATGAGTGTAATAAACACTTTCTGTAAGTTTTACTTTAAAATATTAAGAAGAATTATTTGTTTGCGACCGTACATAGGCAATATGAGTATGAATAAATAGTTCTGTACGCACACAAACTCAGTTCTCTCAAGAAAGGCGTACAAATACAATATGGGATTGAATCACCAGTTCATCTTCATATTTTACAATGTCACTAACAAAAAGTTTTTTTCCTCCAATAATTAGCGCCATCTATGAAAGAGTAGATTATGATTTATTTTAAGTTCCCTGAAAAATCTTTACCTACTTACTTCTATGATATTGCATATTTATTTGGTCTTCTTTCAACCGGTCACTTTTAAATATTATTCAGTACTGTGCGCTAGTCGATAACGCAGTTAATATTGGCTGTATTGGTGCGACCGCCCTTAGCCCGCGTTGAGTCGGGTGCCCGCGGCCTCCCTACCGAATAATTTCACAAGGTTATTGAGTTTCCGGCGAAATAATTCTATTAAATTGATCGATTTTTCCCTATTTTTTACAGACGGTGTCGATTTCCATGCTGCTCCGATACTCGCATCACCAGATTTTCGTGTTTATTGGTAAGTTTTTTTAAATTTTTATTTTTTAAATCTGTGAAATCTGTTAAGAATTTTTTCTACCTCTTTATCCTTTTTTGGATACGAAGGTTTCGAATTCCATTTTGACAAAGGTTTTCATATTATCTCCTTAGGTTTTACTTTAAAAATATGAATACCGCACAAGAGCCCCAACTGCTCCCTGCTAGAAATATTATGCCGACCTCAAAATAATTAAATATGATTATTGTACGTGTGACGTCTCTAATAAGTTAAGCATTTTCTATTCGGAGTAATACGCGTTTGCTTTTAATTAAAAAGTTCTCACTGTTATGTTCAGGCAGTACATTTTTTAGAAGATTTTTTGCCTATGACGTAACT
Source organism: Glyphotaelius pellucidus (assembly GCA_936435175.1). Taxonomy (NCBI): domain Eukaryota; kingdom Metazoa; phylum Arthropoda; class Insecta; order Trichoptera; family Limnephilidae; genus Glyphotaelius; species Glyphotaelius pellucidus. The sequence continues at coordinate 13,245,864 of OW386553.1, forward strand.
CTAATATTAAACAATGTTAATACATCACGTACCACGTGTTTCTATGAACTAAGCCAGTTTTAATAAAACTCCAATTTGTTGAAAAACAATTTTACACATCGTTCACAGTAAAATCATCATTGAAAAACAATACGACATCGTTAATTATTGCTGTGATTGTAAACAATATGTCGGCATTTTTAGAGCAATGTTTCATTTTATTTGCTTTATTTTCATTATTGAGCTTTTAAAAAGAGTGTAAGTACACGGTATACCTAACGTAATGAACTGTCAAAAATTATTAAACATATAACAGTAACATAAAATAAAATAGAAAACAACACTAAACTATAAGTCTAAAACTACATTACTTACGCTAATATAATTTGTAGGATTCAGAAAAGTGCTGGTATAGATAACGTTTAATTTTATAAGTGGAGTTATTAAATATATCAATTGTACCCCAGACTTGTTGCCCAATCATCCTACTGGTTGGAGAGTGCGTTAGTTGGTTTTTTATGTGTTACAGAAAAATATATACATTTTTTTTACATGAGCTCCACACAGGAGGCCCTGTGGAAAATAATTTCCCTCATGGCCTATGTCATCTTTGGGGATGCTGTGTGGAGGTTTTTTTTTAAGGCAACGAAGGAAAGGAGAGTTCTGGGAAGGAAAAGGGTATAAGGGGTGGGTAGGAATCTGAGGTTCAGTGTGTCCTGGTCATCCACCTTCAAGACCTAGACAAACCTCATCCCATGAGCCCGGGCACCCCTGCCAAATCACCAAACGTTGCGAACCACTTGGGGTGACCTATGGCAGAGGTGTAGTGAGATTACTTTTTGTCTTGTGTACCTAGTCGGTACATGGAATTTAACGGTGGCGAACATGATAGGACTGTTAACAAAGTTGTTAACACCTCAGGCCTCGGGTCTATTTTGTTGGAAGGTCAAAATATTTCCGCTTTTCAATAAAATTCAAATAAATGGCATATATTTGAACGCATCTGAAAACTAACTGGTTTTGAAAGGTGGTGAAACACGCTTTTAAATTTTATTATTAAAATAAATGTATAATTTTTGTAACATAAAATTTTTGAATGCAAACTGTTTGAATGCACAAAGTTTTTAAAAAGACCCCATATAATTCATAAAAAATTCCCAAAAATTTCATAATTTTTTTTTAAATTCCGGTCGGAAACTTCGGACTCATAAAGGTGTACATTTAAATTATTTTGCCGTACACTTTTAGATTTGAATATAAAGCGTGGTGTTTTTTTCTGACACCGCTTAGATCATATATCCAACCATGATTGTAAGGGAGACAACGATTTCAATGAGACCTGTAAGAATTGTTCCGAAAACCGAACAAATTAACCTTAGGGGTTATGATATACAACCAGGTCTGAAATAAATGTTACACACCGTCCATCAATGTTTATATAAACTTAAAGTTGTCATAGCTTTAGAGCTTGTTGCTATTATGTTGAAAAATAATTTTACACAACGTTGGCGATTCTATGAATGTTGCCTGTTAATCCAACCTATAAAGTATAAAGATACAAATAAAACTGTATTTTTTTATTTATTTTATTTTATTTAATATAGATATATAAGTGTACAGTGGTGTTATATAAATTACATATCATTACAGAAATTATTTTAAATTGCAATCTCACCAAAGAAGAAGCTAGTTCTTGTGCTTGATGAGCTAGTTACCAATTACCACTCCCTAGAGACACGTAGAGGTATTGCTTTGCTTAAATATTTTTTTCAATTAATGAACGGTCACTTATCTAATAATGAGATACTGGCCCAATTAAATTTTTTTGTACCAGAGTCTCACTCTCGAGGACGTCATCACAACCTCCTATATAGTAGAGCAAGCCGCACTAATTTATTTATGAACTCACCTCTGGGGAGAGCTACGTGCTTTTTGAATGCGGTGGATAAAAAAATAGATTTATTTTTTGCGTCCTATAGCGCATTTGTAAGATTTTTGGCATTGCATATACACTGCATAAATGGTACAATTATAACGTCTTAGGCTATATTGCCTGTAATTGTTATAAATAATTGTACAACTTATATATAAATAAATAAAAAATAAATAAATAATTATAACGGAAATAGAATAACATTATGCAATAGGTAAGTACATAATATGAACAAATGAAACTTCTGGATCATCTATATGTGAAGGTGTACATACATAGGATACGGTTACATACTAAAATATTGTGCACTTGAGAGAAATTCGAAAAATCTAAATAAAATAGAGATGAATGTAGATTGATAATAAATAGAAAGGAAGAGAAAAACAGGTAATTAATTTGTTAATTATTTCTGATGAAATAAAGCTTCAGTTTATTGATGAGTTTGTTTTTTTTTATTTCAATCGGCAGGTTGTTGAAATACTTTATTCCTAAATAGATATAATTGTTTTGCATTAGTTTGGTATTAAATGTTGGTATTTTGATGTCTTGAAATCTTTTTGATTGATGGGTTTCAAATTTTTTGATGATATTAACTTTATAAATTTGGATAATTGCATTTTTCTTGAAGAAATTCTCTACTCGAGGTACTGTGAAATCTGCGAAAAGCGTTTCTGTTGGATATGTGGAGGGTTCCTTTAGGATTACTTTAATGATTAGCTTCTGGATCACTTTGATCGCGGTTAGAATATTGTTGTATGACCCCCCCCCCATCCAATAATCCCATATTGAATTAATGACTGGATTAGTGCATAGTATACTCTTTTTAGATTGTTGAGTTTTAAAATATTTCTTAATCTTAAAAATTGAAAGACATCTCACGTAGTTTACGATTGATGTGTTTCTACAATCTTTGCCATTCCTTCCTTTAAAAATATCCATAGTTGACTTTATTCCACGGCAAATAATGAATTGAACCAGTTTATATTGTTGCTCCCACGTATCCTGACAGGATACTACTGCGTTATTCGATATTCGATTATTTACGGTTTCTTCTGGCCCGCGCCGTGCAAGATGAAACGGAAAACGGAAGGGTGAAAGAGGGGATGGACTGGGGGTGGGGGTAGAACGGATTGATATCAAAATAAACAGACACAGATATCGCAGTGCAAAGTAGATCAAAGTAAAACAATAATTTCGGAATGCAAAGAATTCTTTATTATTGTTGATGGTTGAACTTCAAACGTTTATAAATTCCGATAGGGTTAACCGACTCAACCCCCCTTTCAATTAAAGTTATCCTTAGTGATTTTTTTATTATTTACTTATTCTTATTTAATTAGTATAAATCCATTTTAATTTTAAGTTTTCATTTTCAATAATATTATTATTCAATTTATAAAACAATATTTATAAACTATATAAATTGAATAATAATCTGGAAAGGAAACATGGCAAAAGCGCTATCGTGCTAGTGATAGACCTAGCTATAAAAGCGCCTGTGTTTTATGGCTTAGTCCATTTCAGCATATCGCTCGCCATACATTCCCAAGATCTTGCATTGCCCGTATACGAGTATTAAATGCTAAATAACCTTTAATATGATTTTTGCGATTAGCATTAATCAAACCCACGATCTCCGTCTCAAAGTCATTTACTTCGATCACTTCACCATGAATGTATTCACAAACAACCTATAAAATATTTAACTTTATAATAATCTTCAAAGTCATTTACTTCGATCACTTCACCATGAATGTATTCACAAACAACCTATAAAATATTTAACTTTATAATAATCTTATCTAAGCGATTGTTCCGACTTAAAATATTACTTAAAATATAATATTAATAGCTTTTACCCACGGCTTCGCTCGCATGGTATTATGGAGAAATTACTGTAGCGCCTGCACTTATAATTTATCCCCCTCCCCTGCTCTCCTTCTCCCCCCCCCTTGATCTCCTCCTCCCCCCTTGATCTCCTCCCCCCTCCCCCTATCCATCTTCCCTCCCCCCTCCCTCCTCCCCCTCCCCCCCTCCCGCATTAAATACATTCAATACATTAAATTCATTCCCGGTACATGCAGTTATCAAACATCTCGCGTGCCATCTAATATCCAATTTCGTGCAGTCAAGTCAAGTTATGCGCGTACAAACGTTTCGGAGATTCATTTTTATTTCTATAGATAGATATTAACTACGACGAAATAAAATTTCCCGCAAATATGTCAACATCGTTTCCACGGCAACGATTTGTTTTCTGACGTTTGCAATAATTCTCTTTTGTTAGCGACAGAAAACGTATAATAAATATTATATATTAATATTTATAATTTCATAACGCTAGAGCTTACCATTATATACAGCCTTTATTACTCGCATATAATAGAGCTTTCTACTTGTGAAAGAATTTGAAAAATCGGTTTATTGGTATATGCGTGAAAGTGTAACAAACGAACACACGCAGTTTCGCATTTATAATATTATTAATATTAATATTAATATAGATGTATTGAACTAAAAGTGTAGTTACAATTTAAACCTATGTAGCTTTAATGTAAATTTTTTTGAACATTTATGTCGTTGCTTTTTTAGACTTATGTAGGTCAGTGTACCATTGCAAAGGAAGGAAAAATGATAAAAAAAAACAACCGCGCTATCTATATCTTTCATCTGTTCATTGTATATTTTAAATGAAACATTGGTGGATCTCTTCCTTTTGAGAGATGTTTCAATTTTTCAATATTCACTCGCGGCTTCAATCAAATGCCACAAAGAAAAATGCCTCGTTCATTTGATATCATTCCGCAAATTATTTTCTATGCGAATGGATTTTATAATAAAATGTTTAAAAGCTAAATCAATTCACATTCCGGGCGATCGTTCTGCTACGGATGAATTTGAGTGTTTTGCTCCTTTAAGTGGAAATGTTCAAATCGCATAATATCGTCTCATTGACTTTTTACTTCTTTTGAATCAAACCTGAACCTTAATAAGCTCTTTCCGCCAAAGCATACAATGTTATCACTTTTATGTTAGTGAAAATATCGCATTTTTTATTTGTCCATTCATTTGTAACTATTAATTCTGGATTTAAACACGCATTTAATTTTTTTATGAAGACACCTTACATTATGAAACAAGTTATAGATATATTAAATAATTTTTTTACATGGCTATAGTACCTATTATGAACGTTTATAGAATATCATTAACGGTTTTTAAAACTTAATTAATGATTGTATGAGTAAAACTAATACAAAGGAAGAAAGTGCGTGGAGAAAAAAAAAAATTTTACATCACGAATTTTATTTAACTGTTAATAAAAGTTTAATGAAAAAAAATTATATCACTCTAACAAATTAAATTATTTGATTTGAATGTTTGCAAAGAATGGTGAAAAATTTCTTAGTGTAGTAATTTTTTTTAGTGGGTGTACGTTGTGAAAAAGCGATTAATTGGTGAGTTATTTGCTGCGTAAGTGTTGTTGGCTTCTATATGAAAAAGCGAAGTGTGCCTGGTACGCCTCATTGGAACGTTTAAGCCAACGGCGGATAGCAATTCGGGACTATTTAATTATTATTTATCAGATTATGTAGAAATGACAAATCTTCTCGTTTACATATTGTTTTTTGTAATTTTGTTATTTTTCTCGAGTAAATGTTTCGAAATTCTATTCTGTATACTTTCTGCTACGTATACCCTACTTTGAAGATTCCATATTGTGGAAGCGTACTCCTGACTTCTGACCAATGAAAAAAGTATTTTTTTGTATTTGACTATTTCAAATGACTTTTCAACATCTGTTTGATGTTTTTTTTTCACCATCGCAATACCACCACTCTAGAATGAGTTGTAAAAACGCAAAATTTAATGAAAGGGAAATCTTCATGTGATCTATTTTTTCCCTCGCTTGGATTTGAATCTCCAACGAATCGAGAACCTTTCCTCCTCTCCCTTGGATGTTGTCATCTAAAATGATTTCAATCGAAATATTTGATATCTTTGTGTTGTATTATTTTTGTTCGTAAGAAAACACGAATAAAATGATTTTTTATAATTATTTTGATCAAATCACTTCCCAAAAAGTAAAAAAAAATACGCGCGAATTGTTGAGAGGAAATTGAGTTATGATCTATCATCGCATTATTCCTGGCAAACTGCTCCCATGAAATTCCTCCCTTCATTCATGTGAATTCAATATTCGCATCTTGCTGAATTACGGGGAATACAATACTGCTTTGTGAATATTTTTTCTTCTTCTATATTAGCTATATAAAAATTCTATGACGGCTGATGGCATACGTTTCGACTTATTATTAATTTTGAGGACAATTTTTGGCGACGCGGATTTAAAAAGCTCTCCACTTACGAATGAAGGATCTCATTCGTTTTTTTCACACGTGTTTTCAAATCGTATTAAATATTCTAAAAATCGTACTAAAATTTCAATGAAAAATATTTTTATCCATCTTGAAATAAGTCGTATCTCAAAGCGATTTAGAGCACAGCTTAAGAATGATGTGATTTTCACACCCAAAAATTTTATCGTGCTTTATTTTTTGGGTACGTGGACGTTTGTATGAATCCCTCTCACTGCGGTGCAAGGAAATAGGTCGAGAAAGTCCTGCTGGAGAGGTAAAAAGTTCTCTCTTAACCGTTCTCCAAATCGGGCCCGCCACAGAGTCAGACAGACGCGCCCGCCGGCAAGACCTCGACAATCCTCACCCCATGAACCCGGCCACCCGTGCTAGCGTTTGCAGCATTTTTTTGTGATTTTACTTTAATTTTTCATTATTTTGTTTTCCATGAACGGCTTTGGAAAGTGTTTACATTGAAATTTCACAAAGTGTCGCTTCCAAATTGTTCAAGTATTATTATTATTTTTATCTTTAAGGAATGAGGTATGTATTAAAAAACTGACAGATAATCCTCTAGAAAATTCTAGAAATCACTTAGAAGATTTATGGTTTCCTTGATCCGTGTTTCATATTTTAATCCCAGCAAAGCAACAACGATCATCATTTTCATTATATTTTAGTATATTTTAGAATTAGCATTTTATATCGACCGTGATAACGCTAAGGAAGGATAAAAATCTTAAAAATAAATAAATTGTTTAATACAGGGTTAGTGGAATGTTTCGTGTCAGCATTTAATAGAAAGTTTGTCCAATATGAGAATTTGCTTCTTTTTACTAATAAAGGAAAGTACTTCGGGTAAAGTTTTTCGGATTCATAATTTATTTGTTTATTTACAAAATAATGACACGTGACTTACGTTCAATTTACAAAATAATGACACGAAATATAAAAAATAAAAAAAGTTTGTTTTAAGAGTGAAGGGTGTTATATGATAACAAAGACAAAAATCAGAGATAAACGAAAGAAAATGGAAGCGGCAGGTCAAGTCAAGACTTCGCTAAAAGTCAAAATAGTCATAAAATATCTTCAATTTTTTACGAGAAAAACTCTCTTTTTATAACTTTTGAAGTAACCATTTTTTTTTTAACCATTGTCTTTTTCTGTTTTTCTGTGTCTTGTTTTCTTTCATATTTTCATTTAGATTTAAAAGTGTTATCTTCTTCTTCAATGATATATTACGTTGATGGGAATAACCTTCAAAAGTTATAAAAAGAGAGTTTTTCTCGTAAAAAATTGAATATTCATTTAGACTTTCATAAAGTCAATAGTTCCATATGAATAAATTCGGATACATTTATCCGAGACGCTATTCAGGTTACAAACCAATTCTTTGAATGATTGTTTCCAATAAAAAGAGTAGTTGCCTATAATATGGAAAAAGAACTAGTTGAAGATAATATTAATGATTCTAAAATATTTGAAATATGAGATTGACAAATATGACGGTTTGACAGAAGGTGGCAATAGCGAAATTGGAAAACGCGCCGTCCCGGTTAGACGAGAGGTCTGGGTTCGAGTCCCAGTTGCGACAATTGTCTTTTTCTGTTTTTCTGTGTCTTGTTTTCTTTCATATTTTCATTTAGATTTAAAAGTGTTATCTTCTTCTTCAATGATATAAAATATCTTGTTTAGTGACCGATAAAAATCATATAGACTTGCGCCAAAGTATATATGACGCAAATGTGAATGGTAGAAGAAGTCGGGGACGCCCGAGGAAGACATGGCACGATCAAGTGAATCAGATACTTGTGACGGGTCATGTCAAGAGTCAGAATAATAGAAGAGTATGTATGTGAATGTGAGTGAGGCAAAGAGTGTGTGCCAAGACCGAGTTGTTTGGCGGTCCGTTTTCTCTGCCTACCCCTTTTAACCTGGTGGTGGTAGGAGATTTTCATTTATCGCCGGTTATTCGTAAATCGGGAATAGTTGCCTTTCTTTAAAAACAAATTAAAAATTTCATCTTTTCAGAATTTTCTTAAAAAAAAGTCTTAAAATAATAAAATATAATAAGAGTATTTTGGGCAAAGTGGGATTATCTAACAAAGGTATTTATTACCTAACTATAAACTAACTAAGGTAGGTGATATTTCAGAAAGCTATTATTATGCATGGTATTAGAGATTTCATTTTTATCAATTTGCTAGAAATTGGATTCTGTCTTAATTCTGAATCCGATGTTCACAATAACGTTATTTAATTTTAGGGAAAAACTTGTATCGTCGGTTTCAGTTAGTTTATCCACCGTTCTATTTTTCATACGCTTTCTAGGATAACAATGGCAAAGCCATGTTTCCAGCGTAAAACTATACAACATTCATACATACAACAACATGGCCGATTGTTATCACTGCCAAATTATTGGCGGTCTGACGAAAATGGCATACACAATACCTAGGTTCCAATCACAGCCGATTGTGTGCGGTTTTCTCTTGTTTTTGTTTTGCTTTCATCGTACGAACGATTTTATTGGCTTACATAAAATAAAAAAAAAATCAAAGCCCTGTAATAAAAACGTATTTTTATAAATGCTTATAAACCTAATTGTATGGAAGTACGATTTTGGGTTTTCGAAATATATTATTAATAATCAATCAACTCCTCTCCCTTGGCTCTCCGTACTTGCAAACATAACCGCGCCAAATATCAGGCGAAAGATTGCAATACTGAGGGAATACAAGAAGGCGCTGCAAAAAAGCGCAATACCTTTTGCACGATGACGTCGTCTCTCACCCGGCAAGTCCCGAAAACCCTTCAGGACAGAAGGAGAAAGATTCCTCCGATCACCTCTCACCACAGAAGATAGGTGGAAGCTTGAGTGGCAATCGGCCAACGTGAAAAATACCCATCTCGTACAAGACCCCACTGAGAGACAGTCTTGGTTCTCATTGCCTTGCAAACTCTTCCTCCACAGCCGTTGTGTATGATGTATGGACGGGGCCTTAAAGAGTCGGCGATGTGTGAATGCGGTGCGGTGCATACTACCGAACGTGTGGTCAACATTCTCCATTCATTCCCCGGCGGGATTGATGAGGTCCACGGGGCAACGCCTGAGGCCTTGGACTGGCTCGCTGACCTAGATGTCCCCCTCTGACCTCCCACCATACGAAAGAAGAAGAATAAATTAATTATCTATACCACGCTATTTTTAAAATTGAAATTTTAAATGAACAATTTTCATTGATTTTGATGATCGAAATTTGTTGACTTTGAGATGAATGTTCGTATCCTCGCTAAGGAAGACATTCCTCGCTCAAATAAAAGCGGACTAAACCGGCTGCTCAATCTTTGATAAGCGCGCCGCAATTCCTTATTTAGACGCCGCACAGTGGGGCCAAATACCTCATTTTCATACAAAAACAAAAAAAATGATTCAATCTTACAAAGTTTCAATCTTCATGTCACGTTGTACGTTGTCAGACATCCCTTTAGTTTCTGCATAATTACACAGCAGCTAAACGCAATTGACCTAAACTTCCTACCTGTAATCGCCCTGAGAACATAGCTATCGGTCGTGAAGTCAAGAACCCCCGTAAACTGTGCCCGCTTATCACTCAATTTTACATATTTATTTCGGAAGATACCTAATACAAACCCTAAAAGTGATTATGAAGCCATCATGTATCATGTTCAGGTATTTAACTTATTTTTTCATATTATATTTTTTAAATCATTAGTTGTATTGATGAGTAAAAGTGTATATCAAAAATGTGATCTTGATTTCTAAAAATTTCAGATTCATTTAGAGAAATACTTAGCTTCAGGCACCTCCGGGATATTTTTTGAACATTTTTTTATATCAGTAACTATTGTAATTTACGAATCACTTCTTAACTTTTGCCACTTGTTGACACTTTTAAGTAATTAACCCCACACATCTCGGTGTATTTTGTAACAATTCTCTTCTTTGCGATAAAATACAAATAAATTGACTATTTCTGTATCTGAAAACAAAAAATGTTTTTAAAGTGTGATATAATATGCTATCAAATTTTATTATTAAAACTGTACGTTTAATTTTTAAAATATACATTTTTTAAAGCAAACATAAAAAAGTTTTAAAATTGGCTCACCTAACGTTTTTTTCTAACCAAAATTACTGTTAACAAAAAAAAAACTAAAAGTCCATATATATTTTATAAGACAAATTTCTCGAAATTTATTAATGTATTATAATTTTTTCTCAAATTACATTCGGAAACTTTGGTTTCATATTACGTGTACATTTTAATTTTAAATGGAATATTTCTGATCGTATCTGAAAATAAAATACTGTTTTTGAAAGGTGATAAACTATTCTTTAAAATTTTATTATCTAAACTATAACACATATAATTATTGAAATATTTTTTTTTTTTTATTAAATGGAGACACTATGAGCGAAACCCAATCGAAAATCTGGAAACAGAAAAATCAGAAAAAGATATTTGCACCTCTGGGACTCGAACCCAGGACCTCTCCACTTTCTGGGCGAGTGCTCTTGACCACTGAGCTAAGGTGTCGATATCCCATTCGGTTACTTTTAACTGTACAATACTTCGACTAAGAACCACCCATATTATCTTCATTTTCTTAACGCATATTCTCTGTTTAGGAAAATAATCCGTCAGGGCCTATGTTCTCTTTGTGTGGAGAGTCTTTTTACGGAAATGAAGGAGAGGAAGTTCTGGGACGGAAATAGATATGAGGGGTGGGTAGGAATCTGGGCGGACGGACGTATGAATCCATCCCTCCCATTACTGTGCAAGACTGGTCGAGAGATTCTTGCTGGATAGGTCAAATCAGTATCTCCTGATTCGACCCGCCGATACCTCGACATACTTCATGAACCCGGAATCCTGTCATCAAAATTAGCGAAAACTTGGGTGATCTACGGTGAGATGTTGGTTTTTCAACAAATGATTCCCGGGAAGACGGTATCCATACCCACATAACATTTTTTTATTGTAATATAAAAAAAATATGGGTTACATATAATCATATATATTTTACAAAATATTATATTAAAGTTAGTTTTTGGTCATGTCCTTATCAGAAAAGAGGAGTTCTTGTACTTGCTAAGGGAGCTATATATATTTTTTATTTTTTTTTAAAGAAAGACAAACATTCCCGGGTTACGAATAACCCAACAATGTTTGAAAATCTACTACTACCACCACAGTAAGCCGAAAATGTTGCTTGAGTCGTGATAGATGACTTAGCCAACCGAGGAATCAAACACGCGATGCCCGGGTGGCGTATTTCCAAACCCTGTACCGGTTCAGTCGCGGTACGTTTTCAATTTCAAAATTTAAATATTTAAAAATAAAATTATTTATTTCTAATACTGGAAAGATTATTTTATCCTAATTTTAGAAAAAAAAATTTTTGCGATGTGATCAAAAGTAACCAATATAAAGTAACCGACTGAAACGGTATAGGGTTTGGAAATAGGCGCCCGGGTGGGACCCAAAAGCGATGCCCACTCAACCACTGACCGGTCAAAATATTATATTATGTACGTATCTCCCGCATGTCCATTTAATAATATATGTTATTGCCATACGTTTCGTTGGGTAGGTACTAACGTAGCACGGTGAACGCGGTCCGCATTGTACGACAGTTTCCGATAGTCCCCGAATCCATCACCAATTTCCAACTGCCTATTCATTTATGTACATCCGTTTAGAGTCCGGAGGATAGCCCGTCAGGGCATTATGATCGCCCTTTGATGCCCGTTAGTGCGTCAAAAGACCGCCCGTCGCAGATTTAAAGAGATAAGCCGTCCGTTTTTTGTCCAATGTGTCGTCCTTTTCGGGGAATATTTTTCGTTCGGCGTATTTGGAGTATTTATACCTTGTTGTGTTGTGGTTTTGTCCTGAATTCGCTGTGGGAACATTGTTTGTCTGCGACCGATGGACGCAATCTCTTAATCGGATCAAAATTATCTTGTTTCGGGTCGTGTGATAAGATTTTTTCGGTATTCTTTTGAACTATAGAATCCTAAAGTTTTTATTTTTAGAAGTTCAGGGTATTTTGTTTTTCAGGAGAATCAATAATTTTGTCTTTAAATTCCTTTATGTAGTACATTAAGAAGATAATGTGTGTTAAAACTTACAGTTTATTTATCTTTTATAAACCCACTGTTATAATTAATTTTCAATGAAAAAATGGTGGGTTTAAAACCATAGAGATTATTCTCTTATTTATTTGTTAACGTCCTTTTTAGGAGAATTTAAATATAGGATAGTAAAAATTTATATGGTATTTATTGTAAATAACTGAACTGCTTCAGTAACAACATTTTGTATTTGTTTAGTGACAAATTGAATATCTCCCCTGAATTGGTTTAATTATTTCCCTCCTTTGGTATTCTCGGCAAAGAAGAATACATAAACATATATAACCATCATAAATACACAAGTCAGTGAAAGTATATAAAAATATCAAGTCAATGATAATCCTTCCGTCTGACAATTTAAGCACGTTCATGTCATTTAACAAAGTGATACGAATATATAGTGATATAATGAAAATGTAGTGTAACTGACACAATGTTGTAGTTGAACATAGTTGCTGGAATACCCATTTTAAAATTTTGAAAATTTAAGATTTTATTTTGTATTCTTTCAATAGCAGGTACATGAATATTATAACGTGGGTTCCAGATGAGAGAATTGTATTCAAGCTGACTTATAACAAAGGCAAAATACACTTAATATTGTTGAAGTTTTTATTATTAAATTTATTTAATATTTAATATTATTATTCTTAAAGTACAAAATTTTTCGACATGTTCGTACCTAGTATTGCGCTTTACTATTATTTTTAACTCCATTGGTTATTTTTGGGAATAGCAGTTAATTAGATAAGAAAATATTACCCAGAGTTGTTAACAAATTTGATATTGTTATCCTAATTTATGACTGATATTTCTCTTTACAACATTATTTAAAATCATTTTACATTTGTTTATCGATGTTCTGCGCTTGCTACGCTAGCTTGGGCCATATGTAGCAAGAAACGTGAACTATCTTGGTTAGGTAAACGTATGTTAATTTTGTCAACACAACATTGCACATCTTTGCAAATGTTACACTGAAATATTTCACTATTGCCGAGTCCTGTCAATAAGGTTCCAAAAATACTCTACTATTATAAGCCATTCGCATCGCCACTGCTGGTTTCCGGTGGCCCGCAACCGGAAGAGCTTTCAGCGGCTGGCCGAGCTTATTCGCTGAACAAAAAGCTCTTCAAATCATAGCTAATGTTCGCGCCTGTCCAATGTAGCCTTTCCAAGCAGTGGTCGCTTCATGTGTCCCGATTTTACTCTCCATTATGTAACCATTGTGCGGCATATTATCAAAAAATATTTTCACTATTTTGTTTTATTCTTGAATGTCGACAAGATTTGAATAATTGGGTTGTTGTAAAACATCGAATCAAGCCATAAAAATGAGCATAGATAATTGAGCATTATTTTGAGTGGTATTGGTGGGAACTTACACAGAAAAGAAATCGCTTTCATCCCTCCCGCTCTGGCTCCTATCGAGGGTTCAAAGGGGGGTGGTGATGGAGGCAGCACAGCCCCATTCAGCCAATACGCTCGGCATTAGGCAGCCGAAAGGTAACGATCTCTTGATGTGGAACACCCTGTGTGTGGTGCGTAAGTCCTGGTTACCACGTTACCAATCCCTTCCAATTTCCTTTACCACAGAAAAAAAACTCTTGTATTTATCCAAAGCAAATCGAACAAAAGCATAAACTTCGTCCCACATCTGAAAAATATTAGAGATACAATAATACCTCCTCCCTCGCTGACAATAATAAACAAGTGGAAACTTTCCAGAAAAACGTTTTGTGGGAAAATAAACACAGTGGAACGCTTAATAGCTATATTTCAAAAGTTTTCAGATGTTTTATCGGTGAATGTAAACTTGTACGTGCGTATAAATTATATTGTAAATCTTTTTTTTTACTTTCGTGATAAAATCCACCTTACTTAGCGTCATCAATAGTTGCAGAAAGGCGAAAACAAAATCTGTTAATAAACGTCTCGTTATAATTGAAGTTAGTACCCGTGTGATGTCACGTATTTTCATGTTTTTACGGACTTCACTACCCGGCTTCACACTATTTTTGTTTATTTATTTATTTAGTAAAATATTGTACCTAATTTATGAAATGTTTTGACTGGCCAACTAGGACGATTCCCGTTTTAGAATAGTCGAATTCGGATTAGTGTGAACATATGGAACATGATTTTTACAAAAAAAGAGGGAAAATCTAGACAAATTTCAACAAATTTCAACACTTATATTGGCCGATCAATATTGGAGTTTTTGGAGAAAAAATATCACTCAGGGCCTATGCCTTCTTTGGGGATGCTTTGTGAAAAGTCTTTTTAGTTCTGGGAGGGTAAAGGTGTGAGGGGTAGGTAGGAATCTGGGGGTCAATGTGTCCAGGAGTGACGGACGTATGAATCCATCCATCCCACTGCGGTGCTAGGCGATGGGTCGAGACAGTCCGGCAGAAGAGATCTAGGTTAGGTCTCTTTCAACCAATCTCTTCTGATCCGGCCCGCCACGGGGAATGTAGGCAAACGCATTGGCCACCAAGATCTAGACACCTCACACCATGCACCCCTACTAAGTCGCCAAACGTATTGAACTACTCAGGGTGACCTATGGCAGGGGTGTTGGTTATCCAATAAATGATTCCAGGGGGGGAGGCGGTACCCATACCCGCTTCTAAATTTATATGGAACAAGCAACATTTTCGGCTATCTGTGGTGGTAGTAGGAGATTTTCAAACATTGTTGGGTTATTCGTAACCCGGGAATGTTTATCTTTCTTTAAAAAAAAAAAAAAATAAGAATTAATACCAAGATACAAATAAAGAGTCTTTTCTAGCGGCGGCATTTCAATTAAATTTTTAATATAAAAGAACACTTATTGTGACATAACTATAATAGTTAGACATATGCTGTCACGACATTTTTTGTAGATAATGATGTGTTCTGCAAAGTCGTAGTACATTATTTTATTCTATCATCAATAGTTTTCGCAGCGCACGCGATGTAAAGAATATTTTAGGTAATTTTTTTACACCATTATTGGAGTTTTAGTAAGGATCCCTATTTTTTTTAAATATAATATAGCCTATGTTACCCGGGAATAGTGTAGCTTCCCAACAGTGAAAGAATTTTTCAAATCGGTTCAGTAGTTTCGGAGCCTATTCGATGCAAACAAACAAACACACAAACAAACAAACAAACAAACAAACAAACAAACAATCAAATCCTTCCTCTTTATAATATTATTATAGATAAACAGTAATAATATGGCGTCTTACCTTTCTAAAGTCATAGCTTTGATTGTATTTGACGCTGTGAACTAAAATAGATCCGTTGATCTTGCATTTCTAGAAGAATCTGCAAATTTTGTGACGCCAGTATTTATCGTTTTCGGTTTTTTAATGATTGAGATTTTCTGCTTTATAGTTTTGTTGTGTTATTTTTTTTAAAGAACGCGAACATTGCAGGTCTTACGAATGACCTGACAATATTTTAAAATAGCCTACTACCTACTATAAGTGAGCGCAAAACGTTGCTTGTATCGTGATGGAGGATATCTAGCAGAGGAATTGAACTCACGACCCCTGAGGGCAACCAGACGCGGTGTCAACTCAGCAACTGACCATTTTGTAGAACTTCATCTTATAAACAGAATGCGTTCAGTACCATACAGTGCTTTCGGAAGGAGAAATAGCCACGCGTAATTATAACCAAATACACCGTCATTTAAAAAAAAAGTAATATAAATTTAATGACATATTTAATTTAAGGACTTACATGCAAATATAAAATTTACGTATTATGTCTACAATAATAAGGTAAACATTTTCAGCAAAATTTACTTACATGTATAAACGGTCTCAAACAACGTCCATTAGCCATTAAATGAGCCGCTACGTTTATTACCTGCCTTCACTTACCTGAGCATATAGGATATTTTTCTGTAAAAACTTGCATTCCAGCTAATGAGTTTCATTAGAACAACAAAACATTTCACTTTCAGAATATTTTATCTTGTCTAATGTCTAATAAATGGAAAATGTCTGGTAAATGCATTTCGGAATCCTGTCTTTGTTTGAACAATGCAGAGAGGTTCAAGATAAAATATTTCTTATTATTTTTTTTTATACTTATTTATGTTTTTATTATGTATTTTAATAAATTGAAATATTTTTTTCTTGTATTGTATTATACTTAATTGTACTTTATTTTTGTCCACACTGTTCATGCCGAAGGTATATCAGGTAAAACGTACATTAAAAAATCTTTTTTCTGTAATAAAAAAAAAACATATATATTTTTAAAAAAAATTTTTAAGCTGGACTGGGAGGATAGTCGATAGTCGGAGGCTATGGCCAGGTCTGCCAAATTTCATGAGATGGTGAAATTATTACACTATAAATGAAAAAATAAAAATTAAAACCGATATAATAAGGTAGGAAACCTAATGATAAATAGCATAAAATACAAACGTCATATAATAAGTATTCTAAAAAATAAATTAAAATAAATTTTAGAAAAGGGAGAATTGTGCCAATAATAACAAATTTAGGGAGGGAGTGTGTAACAGCCGAAGCAGAGGAACGCGAGAACCGGAATGATTTTGCAATCTCATGCACTCGGCCAGGGGGCGACTCCCGGGGATACCAGTCGGTAAAATTTTATTTTAATAATTTTAAGGTTGTTCAGTCATAAAATTTTAAAGGGTCGTCCATCAGGGAGGTCGCCTCATCACCACCTGCATCCATTGCTCGTTTAGTTAAGAAGCAGCCACGACAATGATATTGGTTGACCTCATTGGTTGATTGCCCCAGAAGCTGGCTAGTCAATGGCGAAGTGGGGCAGGGAATGAGTGCACCCTCCCCTTGGTGAACATCGTGGAGGCACTGAAAGTTGCATATGAATTATTGTAGCGTACCTTCAGTTTGTCCGACTGCGCTGCTGGATATTGTGTCGACAGTTCAGATGTGTACAGGACAGTGCAGTTTGTTTTAAAAAACAATTTCCTGATATCGTCGCCACATTGGTAGAACCGCCTCGAGAGCATTCCGGGCCATATATTAATTGCTCTTCTTTGTCGTTCCATGTATTCTATATCTTTCATGTCTTCTGTAGGGATATGTCCCAGGTATTTAACTTGTGCGGCTACAAACAGTTAATTACCTTCTAGCCAGAATACGATAATGATTTTTAAAAGCGCTTAGTTCTTCAAAATAATTTTCGCCTTTATTCCAAGAACACATTAATTCAAGTATGATTGCTTTTACTCTTAACTAGAGAGATAAAAATCTGTTGTTGTGTACCGCTAAAACTCTTGATACTTGAGATCTATATAAATGACATTACGCACATCTGTTTCTCACACGAATTTTTAGATCTACGTGAATAGACCGCAAGCGTCACAAGCGTCACAAGTTGTGAAGATTTTTTTCACAGCAGTTCCACACAGAAGGCCCTGAGCAAAATAATTACCCTCACGGCCTGCGTCACCTTTGGGGATGCTGTGTGGAGGGTCTTTTTAGGAAGTTATGGAGAGGAAGCTCTGGAAAGGAAAAGGATGCGAGGGGTGGGTAAAAATTGGGGTTCAGTGTATCCAGGACGTGTGAATCTATCCCTCTCACTGCGGTGCAAGGCGATGTTCCGAGAGAGTCCTCCTGGAGAGAGCAAAAGGACTACCTCAATCAGGCTCCATTCAGAATTGAAACGTTGCTTGAAATGGCTTTAGCCGTGTTAGGTGACCAGATCCGAATATCCAGGTACTTCCCACCTTCCTCTTCCCCATCTTCTTCCCCTCCCCACTACCTTCAGCCTCACAACATACCCCAATTGGTGATGCCATAGTCTTACTGGCTCCAGAAGGGAGCAGTTGGGACTCTTGTGCGGTATTCATGTAAAAAAAAGGGCTCTCCCGATCCGGCCTGCCACGCAGCTGGTGGGCGGACGCATCAGCCGCCAGAATCCGGACAAAACTCAACCCATGAACCCGGGCACCCCTGCTAAATCACCAAATAAGGCAACCTACGGCAGAGGTGTTGGTAATCCAACAAATGGTTCCCGGGGCGGCGGTAACCATTTGTTGGATTACCAACACCTCTGCCGTAGGTTGCCTTATTTGGTGATTTAGCAGGGGTGCCCGGGTTTTTTTTCAATATTATGATGAGTGAGTGCAAAGCGTATTTTTCTTCTGATGTTACGTTATTGAATTCAGTTTTGTCTCCAATTTCTCTTATTTATGAGAAATCCGTTATCACAATAATTTAATAATAGATATATGGAAATATCCTTAAAACAAAAGGAAAAATCCTTAAAACTTACCTATTATTTTTTAATACGAGAATGATATTTAAAAGCCCTTAGTTCTTCAAAATGTAATTCAGTAGCTATTCTCCTTGTAATTTTAGGGCTTCTTGTTTGACTTTTAGTTAGAAATATTTTAATGGATGTCTCTACTTAAAACAATTATTAATTTTATAACATTTTTACAAATAATTTGGCAAGTACGAGTATTAAATACTTGCAGGTGAATTTACAATTCTGTAGAGTGTATAGTCCTCCAGATTATATTATTGTTTGTACTCCTTTGAAAGAATCGTGGAATTGAGGCTCACATTGATCCAGTAATAATGCGGAGTGCACTCTAGACCCGTCCCACAGTTGGGGAATCGACGGACACCCACAACCCCCCTGTAAATCCCCTACAAACGGTTCCAGAACGAGTAATAAAAAATAAACAACACACCTACTAAAGGAAATGCTCAAAAAACCATAAAAGATTTTTTCACGTCTCCTGCTGAGTAGGTTGATTAATTAGAAAAAAGTATCCATCGCCATCCCTTCGATTCATAACTATTTATATTAGATATAAAGTTAATACACTGTTAAAAGCTATAAATTAATACAGTAAATGACATCTGAAGTTTCTTTATCTACGTTGATTATCTACAAATCATGCGTCGGTAAAGCAGGTTACTACAGACCGAGCGGGTGGCGCTAACAATCTTGTTGACGTTTTAAATGACAAAGCATTTTGTTTCTGTAGAAGGGATAATTTTTTAATGTTAAAAATATCTCAGTTTATTTGCCCCTTTCTTTTAACTGACGATTGTACGAATAACAACAAGGCCGCTTTAGCCTTTTTTAGCTAGGGATCGGTGAACCGGGCTGTGTAATGTTTCAAGTGTTTTTTTGATCATGTTTAACCTAAAAGAGGTTGTAAATAAATAACTCTGAGAATGTTTTTAAATTATGAAATGACCCATACAATTTCCCTAACATACATAATAACGTATATAACACATTTACTGTTCTTCCGTAATACCACGAAAATCTCAAAAATGTCGATTGTGTGTAGATCTTACTTTTTCGTTTATCATATTAGGCTAGCTTTACACTCGTAATTAAAAATTACGGATTACGTAAGATTTTGACAGGTTACTCCCAGGAGCGTTTACATATGCAATGCATATGCATCTGACTTGTGGTAATTAATGATCACGGAAGTGTTTCGGAAGTTCGAACTGTGTAACTGCTCATGCGACCGTTTACATCTGTAAATTTATTTGCGGTAAGATGGCTTCCTTTCAACAACGACCTGCTACTGTCAAATTTACGCGATTTTGTCAATAAAGTCGAAAAAGACCAAATAAAGTGCTGAAATAGAATTGGCTTTAATTAAACAATTCTCTTTCATTTTATTCGAATGACAGCTACCTGACAGCTGCCGACAGCAACCGACTTCGTATTCAAATACGTAATTTTAAAAACAGAAATATTGAGATTATAAAGGTTTGGACCGATAATTGAATAGAAGGATGCTCATTTTCAGAAAACTCAAATAAGTGGAAATAAATACTAGTTTTATAGGAAAAAAATCCAATAAAAACAAATGTCTTTTGATTTTTGACATTTCGCAACGGCGCATTTTGGTACTATTTCTTACAAAAAGTCCCTCAGCTTATCAAACTGATTTTATAAGCTGTGAGAAGGCTGTAATTTCGCGCGGACGCGATTAGACCTGTCAAAAAACTTCCGGAAGAAGAAGTTCTGTAACATGCTTTAAATTACGTTAAGTGACTTTTGGAGTCGTTTACATTGGTAATTTGGCCATAATTCGCTTACACGAGCGAATTACGGGAAAAAACTTACGAATGTAAAGCCAGCCTTACAAGATCACAAGAAATGTTAATTGGAGTTTAGATATCCCATCTTTTTAAAGCAGTCAGTTCACTTCTCTCAATGTATGCTTTTGGGTGGCTTCGACTGAGGCATCCAAAATGCCTATATTTTCTGTGCACATTTCAAGCCCATTGCAGTCGTTGCCTTCCTGCCCCTGCGGGCGTGATGGTCAGTAGCGGGCTTCCATCATATTTCAGAATCCTTTTGGGGTCTAGGTAGATCTCAAGTGACCATTCAATTATTTTTTCAAAGCTAGGTTACTCATCAAGTTTAGAAAAATGACATTTTTATTTAGATTTCAGAACGAATTTCTGAGATTTCTCTTCATAGTATTGCTACTACCCGTGTCTCTATCCTACCGACTTTATTTTGCTCAATGCTAATGCTCGGAATGAGCCATCTACGGGTCAGAAGCGATGTACCCATGACTACAAATTTTTTTAGACTGATTAGTTGTTGATGGTTCGCAAACTCGTCTATCACTGAGAGCATTCATTTGTAAGTTCCCGATTGTTACAACGTCCCCGACAGCCTGCAGGACTAACTTGCCGAAGGATCGTGCTGTTGGAGAGAGGAATCTTTCTGTTGAACATTATCAATTCGGATATCGACATATGTAGCATCAATGAAGCTGCCATTAAAAGGCAAGCTCTGTCACTTCTAGTATAATTAATACCCACTTTTTATTTATTTATTTCTCTTACAAAAATTTACTAAGGGGGTATTCTGGTCTAGAAAAAAAAGTTTTGTTCTTCATATTTCGATAGTTTAGATATTCAAGAATATCTCTACTAAGAATATAATATTTTTATATTGAATCTCAAGAATAAAGTATTTTAAAAGTGATAGCCAATTTAGTTTGACCGGTTTATACGAAATCTAACTAGAATCTAAATGGAGCAAAACTTTAACCGCGTTTTTCTCAAAACTACTTTTTTAGAAACGTGTGTCACGAAATCTTAAGTTCTAATTGACCGATTTTCTTGAAATTTGGCATGAATTTTTTTCGTATATTTCGGTAGAAACCAACAAAAAATTAAAAATTTTAAAAATTCGGAAAAGTTAAAAAATAACTGAAAAATCTTTTTTTTGAGTGGCCGCCATTTTGCGTGATTTTTTTTCGTTTTTCTTTGTTCCTATCATAATGACATTTGTACTGATAAAGAATCTACCTTTTTTTATTTTTCAATTGACGAGAAGGGTTGGAATCGTGACAAGATGAACACGTTTTTTTCCTCCCTCTAATTCAACAGCGTGTAACTTCGTGAAATATACATATGCATTTTTTTTTTTTTTTGTGAATAAAACAAAAAATAAATATACTGTTAAAAAATTTATGGCTAAAATATTATTTTTTTATCGACCGTCAAAAAATGCCCGAAATTTGAGCTTCTAGATTAGAATACCCCCTTACAGACCCATTAAAATGAAAATTTTCGTATAGTTTTTAAAATAATATATTGAATTGGATTGAAAAAAAAGAAGAAAATAAGCATTGAGGAGATCTGGTAGGCTTGTGAAAAATGGGCAGAGTGATAAATATGCAAGTAAATTCGCTTTTCGAATTAATTTTTTTTTCGAATTGTTTTGTATTTTTATATAGATTTCCAGGAAAGGTCGCAAGTCGCTCCCCACAGTTGGAGTGACACTGCCATAAACCCCTCGCATTCCCAGTACTCCGAAGCTTTGGTACGAGCTCGCCGTTGTATTATTACCCAAAGTGCTTTTGAATTTTTCCATAAACATTTTTTAATTGCTCTCAAATGTGTGTTCCGCTCACCGGGTGGCAGCAACAAACGCTGCTGTGTTGTTTTTGTCTCTTTTTGTCCTGTCGTCTTTGCGCTTCTTTTGCACTTGTTTGTTCCTCCTCGCGCCGACAGTCTCGGGGGAATGTCAAAAGAATCCTTTGCCCGCATATATTATTTTCTTCGTTAAATTATCATTGATAAAAAATATCGCGTGGCAAGTTGTCGCATGAGGTACAGCAACAAAGTAAGACTTTGACTTTCTTTGAGTTATAAAATAAATCAGTAAACCCTAATAAATATCTCAACTATCTAGTAAAATGATATTCCTGTATCCTCTAGTAATTCTTTACTTTATATACAAGTTCAAGAAAAATTCTACGTATTTTCTCTAAAATTTTTCTTCCTTAAATAGTTGTTGATAATAATTTGGGAGGCGGGAACTGGAAGCATTGATTGGGTAACCAACACCTCTGCCGTAGATCACCCCAAGTTTTTCTCTAAATTTGGTGACTTAGCAGGGGTGCCCCGGCTCGTAGGGTGAGGTTTGGTATCGCCGCCCCCGGGAAGCATTAATTGGATAACCAACACCTCTGCCATAGGTCACTCCATGTGGTTCGCTTAGTTTGTTGACTTAGAAAAAGTTCATGGGGTCAGGTTTGACCGGGTCTTGGCGGCGGATGCATTTGCCTACCTACTGCGTGGCGACCGGATCGAGGGAGACATGTTGAGGGGTGCCTTTTGACCTCTCCAGCCGGACACTTTTTATACTCTTCACCCATCGCCTTGCATCGCAGTTGGAGGGATGGATTCATACGTCTGTCAATCCTGAACACACTGACCCCCAGATTCCTTCCCACCCCTCGTTTCTTTTTGCTTTCTGAACTGCATCTCCTTCCTTTAAATATAAAGACCTAAGATGACATAGGCCCCGAGGGAAATTATTTTCCTTAAAAATATATATATTTGTATTATATCACTTGACAAATTGTCACGCAAGTTATAACGACCTAACAACCTTATTTTAGATTTTAAGAGGCTAACGTTGGTTCATTCTGTTTTATTATGCGCTTATCGCGTCAATACGACAATTTTTCTTCTTTCACAAAAAAAGTGCTTCATCTTATATTATATAATTTTTAAAAATTAAACGTTCTGATGTGTTTACATTTCAGGGAGGTATTTTCTTCCGTAAGAAGAGGCGTATTTTCTCGCCTCTATTCCAACACTCAAGTCGTTTTCCATTTCCCGTGCTCTCCGGGAATCTTAACCTCATTCCTACCAGATATCCTCTCTGTCCTCATGTATAGTAAATCTGGAACCTAATTATAGAAACGTCATACAGGTCAAATAATCTGTACTGGTGATTGTTTGCTTTTCGTGAAAATATGTAGTGTTTTTCTGAATTAACACGATAAACGTTTTAGTATGTCTTCTAGAAATATGATATAGGTATGCTTTAGCGTATATTAACTTAATTAAAGTTAAACCTTTTTGATACCTGTCTGTTATGCCTGATAAATAATTATCTTTATTCCATTTCTGGAATGTATTACTTTATAAAGCAATTTTCTTCTCGAATTAACCTTTCATTTAAAAACAAGTCTAAAAAGGTTAAAATTTTTATGGTGCCATCTTTGAAAATCATTGTCTTTTTTGTATTCCGTTTGAAAATAAGGATCAGTTGAGTATTAAGTTCAGCAAAATGGGGGAGCTCGGTTCATATGGCACACCTCCCTCCCACCCTCAATTCACGTATTACAGAATAAGAGAGAACTTCTCGTCCCTTTGTGCTCTTCGCACCCAGTTTCCCCGCGAGTGGAGTATTAATTTTAATACTTTATTACTTTTTTCGGAAATCCGGGGGAGAAAGTAAATGAATGGAAAACACGACTCCTAATATACGTCCCGAATGAGGGTAGAACGTTTTGCAAATTGGTGTCGGCATTATACCTTATGACGTGTGGTCTTTGGAATATAAAACATATTATTTATTTTGGTGTACGGTTTTGGAACGGGTGCCATATTAAAGTCGCTCCTTTGAACTTATTTTTATTAAAGTAATTTTTTCACTGACAGTATTTTCATTTCCTCGTTCTTATGCGATTTTCTGACTTATGCATAACGTTTTAATGACATGGATTTCTTAGAATATTGTGGTCTGAGGACGTAATTGTGTTGCGGAAGGAAACTGGAAATGGGGCAAGACAAGACGCAAAATGATTTTAGCGGTTTTCAAACTATTAAATAAATATGAAAATAATCAATTTGACAATAGCTTTAACCCCGAACCGGTTGGTTTTGGTGCGATTTCGTAATAAATAACTCATTGAGATTCACAGATATTTTTCAAATATCTACCATTATATTGTGGTTTTATAATTATTGTTATTTAAGAAAAAATTCGCTCGGGCGTTTTTAAATTTTAATTTAGTATAGAAATTACGTTTAAAACGAAAACCCACAAACGTTTCTCTACTTGATTTGGTTATTTATTGATTATTGTTACCGATTGTTATTCTTTTTGAATTTCTCATTTTTTTTTACTACCTGTAAACAGATATTTGCAAACTGGTTCAAAGCGAAAATAAGCCAGAACTCACCGTTTGTGAGCTTACACATTTTCATAATTTTCGGCTTCATAGTAGTTGACGAGACGATTTTTTAAAATCAAAGAAAAGATTTTATTTAAAAAAAATGATTTTTTGGAAATGCAAGAAATAAAATTTGTTTGTACTTTTCTGAGATCGGGGAGGATTTAGTATAAAGATTCGAACCGGGCTTTCCCAATCGATCCATAAAGTAAAGTACATTATTTTATACCTCTACAATTGTTAACTTGATTTTTATAACCATTATTATGCATTTGTTGGAGTTTTGTTCTATTGTATTGCAATGCTTTGAAATTCTTTATTTGCGATTCTTCTATACTTATATCAAAGATTTTTATTTCAAACGCTTGGGCGGGACCATGAAGACACACTGGAAAATGAATGCGTAATTGCGAAAAAATAATAATAATAACATGACATTTGTATAATGATTTTGTACGCCCATTCTGTGGTAATGTGTTCGTAAAATTGCTCCTACAGTGCTCCTTACACAGTTCCTAGAAAATAGTGCATTTAAGCGATGCTAATAAGTAATTTGTGTGTTTTTTCTCTGTGTATTTTAACGGCTCTTCCTATGCTCTATTCGATGCCTTCTCCATAAGTCCATCGGTAGGTACCGGTCCCTAGAAATTTTATCCTTGTCTTGAAGCATTTTAATCCCGCTGCAATTTTCTTCCATGTCGTCATTCAACCTCTTCTTCGGTCTGAGGATAGGTCGCTTTCTGTGGGGTACCCACTAGATCCTGATTTTAGGTGTCCTGTTATCTGTCATTCTATCCATATGGCTAGCCCACCGCAGTCTTTGGAACCAAGGTGCATAATAAACTACGTCTAGTTCAATAAGATTTTGGCCTTCACTATTATTGAATAATCTATATCTATTTTCCAGCACACTTATATTCCAAACTTTCTCTAATAACTACAAATTTTTGTATTAAATTGTCGTACGAAATTTTATGCCTACATCGTTGCTTAATTTTTCTTTTTTTTTTTCTTTGGCATCATTAAACCTGCTAAACTACTTTTGTGTGGTTTGTCAGCAGTCACATACTGACAACATTTTATATTTGTAATAACGTGTTATATTTTCAAACGTTATGTATGTATAATAACGATGATGACAAATTAACTGTTAGATATTAATCTAAAGTTTCGTCGGTATAAAATGAACAGTTATATCAGTCGGTTAAATTAACTGTGTAGAATATACATACCGGTATAAATATTATGTATTATAACAAACAAAATTGTACAAATTAATAGATATGTCAATAGTTTCATATATAAAGGAAGGTAGGTAAACGGTTATAATAAAATTAAAAATCGTAATGTAAATTCCAATTAGCATCACAATGACATCAATATAAATCATCTGTATCTAATAGCCACTTTCTGAGATTATATTTGACTTTAGCAGTATAAATGGTATTATTTTTAACTGTCATTGGTCGTTTGTGTAATATTTGGGGTTATTTCATCACATTTGTTGATGTATTTCAGAACCATCAATCCTTAATTTTAAAATACCTTTATAATATAAACTACATTAAATTGTATTCTTTCAATAACTTGCACATGGATATTGTTTCGTGGTTTCCCGACGGTACTTATTTATATGAATTCAATTAAATAAAAAAATATATAAATACATATTTCGTATTTTCGTAGCATTTCCGTAAAGTAATTTTTTTAAAGTTTTATTTTCAAAATATTATTCTATAGTCACTATTTCGTCACTTGTCCTGATTTCAAACACGATAACATGCTTAGGGTCTAAGACTAGAGCATTCGGTTGGTTTTGAATTGCACCGTCTGGTACCATATGGGATAATGCCGAGTCGTCTGGCTCTGGCTCAAGTGCCTGAGGCGACGCCGGAATTGTGTACGAATTAGTGGACGCCGCGTCGCATTACCCGCCTGTGTGACGACACCTTAACCATTCTTGGCTTAATACCATTTTGTCAACATTAATCATTGTTTTAAACTTGCTTTTTTGTTTTAGGTATATTTCTACTAAATTTAGTCCAAAAATGCTTGCATTGCACTGCGTAATACTAGACGTCGGGATTTATTTCAGTGCAAAAATTCTAGAATAACTACCGTATATGTATTCCTTGGTTCCATGCCAACTGAGAATAAAGTCAACTCAACACCGCTTTGAAAATTCATTAAAAGCTATGATTTTTTTTTAAAATAGCCCATAACCCTAAACTAACGTAACCTATTTAACCAATTTTTTATAATTTTTTTCATCACTTTTAATGACTTTTCTGAGGTGGTTCTGAGTTGGTTTCATTCTGAGTTCAGGTCATCGTATTCCTTATTTCCCAGAATACTAATGGCGGCAAATAGTTAAGCCGAGTCAGTGGACATCTTCAATTTATCACCAAACGAGTACAAAAGATTGTTACTGAGGCAGTTCAGTTATGTAAAATAAATACTCTTTATGTTATCTGATGGCCTCCGTGGTCGAGGGGTAAGGTTCTAGAATCGCGTTCCGGAGGTCGCATTGTGGTGGTCAAATTAGTGATTCCCTGCAGTTGACGTTAATTTTTATGATTATCTAATGTAATCATTGCGACTCTCAACGTTAAAATAGCAAAATAATATGTACATAAAGAGTCTTCCAATAGGGACTTCCGAACTTTGACAGTTGATAGCGGCCATATTGTTGAAGCGACATCTGTCAAATTGGCTATCATTTATTCAGTCTGTTGCTGCTAACGGTAAACGTGCTAATGATAAAATTCCTTAAAATTTAATTAATTTTTTAAAATTGTTTAATGATAAAATCTCACGTGGACGTGATGTGAACTGGCCACCGAGATCGTGCGATTTGACCCCGTTAGACTTTTTTGTGGAGTTTTCTTAAGTCGCAGGTCTATGCGAATAAGCCACAAACCACAACGGCCCTCAAAGCCAACATTACCCATGTCACCGTTAAAATTCAGCCTGATTTATGCGCCAGAGTAAAAACCCGCCACCCAGAGAAGCCGCGGCGGACATTTGAACGATATTCCATACATAATGGCATCGAACATAATGACATTCAAACGAATAAAAAATTTCGATGACATCTCACCATCACTTTGTTTTATTTAAATTTAAAGATAGAAAGCGCTTAATGAAAAACCGTTTATCTGCTGGATTTTTTAATTGTTATTAAAAATAAAGAAAACCTGGTTCGATACTCCTGAATTAATTTCATTAATAAATTATCACGCACAAGCAAATCTTTTTTTTTCTAGATTATTTACGCTTTTAGTTTGGTACCATTCATTTTTTGTCTAAGATAAATAACTACGGAGTAAAGAAGTGCAGTAAAATTTTCGCTTTTGATGCGAGTTATAAAATAAAGTTTCATTGTATGAACTTGTAAGATTTATTTCCCAACACAAAGAAGTTCAAAATTCAAATAAAAGTTCAAAGGGAATATTACGTGTTTAAAGAAACTTCGCGTCATTATAATTTTCACTTCTATCCCGACGAGAAATACGAACAAATTGAAAAATTGATTAAAAAAATGCATAAAAGCCCTTGCATTATGGCCTTGGAAACACTTAAATGTTATTTTTAGTTATTCCATTTCAATATGAACTTATAATTTAAAGAAGTAGTAGTAAAACTAAGTAGTAGTGAAACTAAGTAGTTTTTCAAGTATCCAATAACTATACATACACTTACAATTTATATATGTGTGTACATATATATATGTGTGTGTGAATGTGTATGCGGATGTATACGTATGTATATATATATTTATATGCATGTGTGCAGGTACATGTATTTATATGGATGTGTATGTATGTGTATGTTTATATATATATATATATAATTTTTTTTTTATATTCCTCTAATATATTTAAATACTTTTTTTTCTCTTCTATATAACCAATGTACAATAACTGTTAAAATTTGAAAAAAAAATACATATAAAACTTTATATTACAACACATAAATACTTGTCACACATAAACATAAATAAACACGTAAACACCTCAGCACAGGTTCTCCTAGTGAGGTGTTCACGAAATATACAACAATACCTATCCACAGTTTCACCTTCACAAACCTACCTTACACCCAACATAATAAAATTATAAAGGTAAATACTGTAATGTATAGAAATAAATTAAAAAAAAAAATAAAAAAAAAGAGAAGAGCCAATTTATCAAAGAAACAGGTGGAACGATAATTGCTTTGTGTTATCTGCATTCTTACTCTAATACCACATAACAATTCTGCCCATTTTAATGTTTCTATAAACAGACTCGCGCATAGATTCCTTATTAAATCAAAACCAGTTTTGTGTTCGGAATGCAAAAAGGCTGGTTGAGTAGACGCCTGTGCAAAGAGCCGCACATTCCGGCCCCCGTTCTAGTGGTATGAAGCGCCCGGCTAGCCCTAGCGGTCAGACATTCAGCGGACCAAAGATCGAATCCTAAGAAATTAAAAAAAGAAATATGTTTATTCTTGTAAAATCAATATCTCATCTTCAAACCACTTCGAAATGAAAAAGCAAAGAAAACACAAAAGAAAGCGACATCTAGCGACTCCGAAGAAAAAAAAAACACAAATACTAATAAGATGACCAAATGTATAGAAAAAGGTCCACTGGAATTCGACGACAAAAACAAAAATATGGAAAAAAATCATCCTTGATCATCATTGATAAAATAAAAGTGTTTCGTAGTCTCCCCACTCCTGTCTACTTTGGTTTTCTGAAGGTTGCACTTATACCGCATGTGAACTGCCCACTCCGATTTTTTATACCGGACTTTTTTTTTAACATCTCCACACAGGAGGCCCTGAGGAAAATAATTTCCCTTAGGGTCTATGTCATCTGAGATGCTGTGTGGAGCGACTAGCTACGCCTTGCAGCCAGCATATTCATGAATGGGTTTTTATGGATAGAATTTTAAAATCATAAATTCATATCACTAACCCACAGCGATGTTGATTTTGAGCCTGTGCTCTTCACTATGTGTTTGTTGCCCACCGGTAATAATTATTAAATTTTCTTTGGCTAGTAAATAATAAAAAATATGTTATTTAGCCTATGCGAAAGTTCCAGGAAGAACTAAATAAGAGTTCTGCCCCGATCAATGTTCCTGGCGTATGCCTGTCAGTAGGTTTAGTACATTTGCCGTAATGCCTCATTATTTCGTCTAATCATCGAACCTAATGCCGAATTTGATAATAATTTATTTCATGTTTTGTAAACAGGCAATTTGCTCGCAGGATTTTGGATACAAAAACAATCTTATTTGGAAACCCGGTACTATAAAATTAATTAGGCCTTTCTCTTATTCAGTTGTACTTCAGATGAGTTAATCGGCTTAGTGATGGAAACTCGCGAAATCGATACATTATAATTTGGAGCCGTTCCTTACCTCGGGAAGAAGGGGCGAGGAGGGCTGCAGAGGCTAAGAGTGCTCTAAGGGTGTAAGCTTCACTACCTACCATACCCCTCCCGAACTACCCCCGTCTACGTTCTACACTCTGAGCGTAGGTAGAAAGTCACCACTGATAATGGGGCGTTATACATTATTTCTTAATTTAACCCAAGTAAAAACATTGTTTCATACTTATTAAATAATATAATAGTAATAATAATAGGATAATTTGAAGAGCGCCGTTTTTCACCTCACCTCAAGAGCGCTGTACAATTTAGTATGAATTTTTAGGCTCTATCTAATTTTACTATTTACAAATAGATGCAGAAAACATACTTATCTGGCAGGTCACTTTCGATACGCGCTTTAATTAGAAAGTTTACGCGTGGAGATTACGGCTTTGCACATAGAGGACATTATATTTAAAACATTGTACATTGCGTGATTTGAAACTTGCTACCCTCATCACTATTATAGTATTCATACATTTATGAGAAAATTAGTGGCAAAAGTGTAGTTGATATTTATTTTGAAAGACTGAAGAATTTATGACTTTTTCATTTTTAAGAAAATATCTTTGCAAAAGCTTAAAATAAGAAATTTTAACACTTTTCCACAATTAGTTATTTGCAATATTGTGGGCAGTGAAGGTGAAAGGTTTTTGGCTTTATGGGTACGACTCTCTGAAAAGGTGTGTTTTAAGTTAACTCTAAATTCCGCCGAGTCTGTGGTCATTCTTAAATCATGTGGCAGCTCATTCCAGACATTATTGTTATTTAGTTAATGTGTCGAAGTCGCATACATAGATTTTTTAATGGACATTACTTCCTGAGATATAGACGTAAGACTGAATTAACGTGTATATTGGATGGTAAATTTATTAGAATATGCTTCATACACCATCTATCTCTATCAGCACGAAGTACGCATCATTAGATCGATTGTTTTGTGCGTTTAGGTTTAAATTTTTCATTTATGCCTGTTAGTTTTCATAATTATAAAAAAGTAGCTCGCTAGGTTGCTCTAGAACGTCAGATGTCTTTTCTTTTAAGAGCTAAACCTTCTCAGTAGCCTTGAAATAGATTCTTCAGAAGTTTAATACTTGAGCGTCGATAAAGTAGGCTGGTTTATCATAGACAAAAGACAAGAGTATAGTTAATTTCTACCTTGAAAGTTATTTAAATTCAGATCGCTAATAATTAACTTTCTGGCAATCAAGTCATTTCCCCGAAGGCGTAGGCAAAGAGGCGTAGGCGTAGGCGCACCGCCAAACAATTATATTTTAGCACATATTCCTTGCTTCATTCACATTCATACAACTAACAGGAATATCAAAACGAATTAAAATGGGGCATCATTGATGATCGTATTTGATTAGTGTACAGAAGTCATAAACAAATATAAAAAATCTATTAATATTATGATCGCTCACAAATAACATTATGTAATACTTGCTTGTGAAAAATCGCGGGGTAGTCGGAATTCTGGATAAATCAGTTTAAATTTTGAAGATGACAAGATGATTAATTTTCAGTTAAAATATTGTATTATAGGTAGGTACTTCATCGCTACTCTGATTTCTTCAAATAAACACTTCCAATTTTGAAAATAACACTTAAATTCAAAGCAAATTTGAGCATGCACAGACCCACAACCGAAATTAGTATTTTTGATGATTCTACAAGTTAGGACAATTTTTTTTCATTTCTACGGGTCAAGAGTCAGAATAACAGAAGCATATGCATGAATATAAATGTAGCAAGGGGTGTGTGCCAATATAGAGTTTTGAAGCGGTCTATCCTCCCTGCCTACCCCTCCAGAAATCGGCGTGGTTATTAGTTTGTTATAAGATTCCAAGTATAAATTATTGACGATGTTATAGTGATGCAGAAAAACGGAATAGAATGGTAGAATGAGAAATTATTTACTTTAAACCATTTATATGTTATTATTGGTACTGATTTTTTTATTTGTCTCAAATAGAAAACGGATTAAAGTGAACTCATCAAAGATCAGCACAGTAGGTTGAAGCAAAATTAATTTGAGAGATTTGGTTTCGGATTTTTATAACCATTTGGCTACATTTTGGCCAATTTTCGAACTCCCTTTTGTGGCCAATTCGAAGAGATATTTTCAAACGTTCATTGGAATTATTTCAAAAGTTCCCACGCGTTTTATACTTCGATGAATCCCAAAGATAACTTAATGTCTTTATTTTCAACAATCTTCTGAATTATTTGTTATTGACATTTCGCGAACCGAAATTGTTGAAATATTTTATTCTTACAGATTAATCAAGTGTTTCGTATAAAAAATGCTTGTTCGGATTCAAATTTATATATCATTAAATGGGCTACAGAAAACATACGAAATTCATAATATTTAATATTTTACATATATGTACTACGGTAAACGGTCGGCATGGTCAAGCCCTTGACTTACCATCCTTAGATCGCGGGATCGAATCCCGGCGTGGGCAAATAACTTTTATTTGATTGATTTGTGTTATTTCACAATTGATTCATTTAAAATAATATGTACTACATTTGCGGCATTTGCGTTCCAGAGTGGAATATACTCTCAGAATCGCCCTGGTCTAAGACCACCATTCAGAATTGAAACGTACTTGAAATGGCTTTAGACGTATTTGGTAACCTGATCTGATCTGATTTAACAATTTTTTTATGAATCCTAAAAATATGGGATAAACGATTAAAGATAAGTGCATTAGCACCCCCCACACGAACACTTCCGAGCGATAGTGCCCAGCGTCTTTATCTTACTTTTCTGCGCGGCAGCCTCAAATGGCACGTTGCACTGTCGCTATGTACAACTGTTTGTTTCCCTAATAAAACTAAACTAAAATAAAAAAAATAAAAAAAAACATGTTATTTGTCATTTCGACCAGTCAGTGGTTGAGTGGGCATCGCGTTTGGATCCCATCCGGGCGTCGCGTGTTCGATTCCTCGGCTGGCTAAGTCCTCCATCACAACACAAGCAACATTTTCGGCTTTCTGTGGTGGTAGTAGGAGATTTTCAAACATTGTTGGGTTATTCGTAACCCGGGAATGTTTGTCTTTCTTTAAAAAAAAAAAAAAAAATTTCTCCATGTTAAAATTCGGAGGCATAATTATTTCAATGAGGGTGGGAAATTTTCAAATCGGACGCTCAGGAATCCCGGTTGCTGGACGCGTATTTCAATTATTAACGCGAACGCTCGAGTGGTTATCAAACCTCTTAATAATAGTTATTTCATGAATCTTTTATTTTTTACCGCTTTTACATTAATTTAAAAGTTGGTGGAAGGTATCTCCCCTACTTCCCACCGCGAAACGTTCTGAGACTGCTCTTTGAATCTGAAACTTGACGTATTAATTCGGAATTAGCGGCAGTCCGCGGCGCTGTTTGCGTGTTTGCGCGTCTGTTTGTCTTAGCTCACTTGAGAGAAATTTTAATTTAAAGTTTTCGGACGTCCGGGAGATAGCGGCTACCTACATCCTGCCTCGCCGGCTGACTGAAGACGGAGATTTCTCGCAAATCGGTCTGTGATTCATCAATTTACCAGAAATTAAATAATCACATCTGATTTTCTAAGATATTTTTGTGGTGTTGTAGTTAATTAAAGTGTAAAGTGTTGTATTTAATCAACAGCTCACGTGGCTCTCATAGAAATCGTTGTGTCTCCCTTACTATCATGGTGATAAATATGATCAAAATGGTATTAGAAGGAGAAAACACTACGCTTTATATTCAAGTCTGAAAGATTACCACAGAAAAAAATTGATATGCACCTCTATGAAACCAAATTTTCCGATCGCAATTTGAGAGAAATTTATGAAACTTGGTGAATTTTTTATTAAATATTTTTTAATTAAATAACAAAACAATAAGATGACAATAACGTTTATGATACATTTGTATTATAAAATATGTACGTGTTTTTCTTTTTTTTCATTATCAGTAATTTTAGTTAGAAAAAAAGTAAGTCGAGCCATTTTTAAAAGTTTGTTACGTTTGCATTAAAATTTGATAGCGTATTTCATCACCCTTCAAAAACAATTTTTAGTTTTCGGATAATTTCAAAAATATTCCATTTAAAGCGGAAATATTTTGACCCTTTGACAAAATATGTACAAGCATGTGGGGTTAATTATTATGTTCCACGTGTATCGACGGCTTCGTTTTATGGTATGAACTTCCTCATAGAAATAGGAGCTTTCGATAAATAACTTGGAAAATTTCCCCAGTTCTCCTCATATTTAAATTCTTGGCGACTCCTACGCCAGCCACTCACGTTAAAAAGTACAACGCAATGTCTATTTGATTGCATTTCCCGAAGTTGGCCACTCCCCACACCGTAATGCCGGGCAACCACTACAAACAGCACTAACTAGTCGCGCCGGAACGAGTGTGTGTACCGTAAAATTCTCAAATATAGTCCTAGGGGCATCGACGTTCCCCGTCTGTCGCATTGTTTGCTCGAATACCTCGTATTACCGTAACTCTATACCGACCACCTCGTCGGTTTATAGACGGCGGGGTGTGTGCTGGGGCGGGGGTGTATAGGTTCTGGGGGATCATTTTATTAATTGCACGTGACACCCCTCTCTGACCGCTGAGGGATGTCATCGATTGTTGTTCGTATTATTTCAAATTATGGGATGTTTACCACAACGGCAACGTATCAAACATACCATATTATTTAGCAAACCGGTGAAATTATTAAGCATCACAAAATATAATAATATTGTTAAGCGGGCTTGACGTAATATTTTCCAAAATGCGCTATACAAATTAACCCATACCAATTTTTTAAAAAGAAATTAGGTAATTTTCACAAATTAACTTTATTTAATCTCGGACTAATTTGTTCGCGTTTGAGAACAACTCATATGCGTATATAGTGTAATGATGATTGTTAAATTACTCTGAAAATAGTGCACGTACGCATTTGTCAACAATTGAGAATCGAATCGCTATTTGCTCAATTTAAATTCATTTTATTTTTTGCCGCTTCTAATATTACGCAAGTATTAAAAAGTCCGTATGCGTAAATGCATTAAGAAAATGAAGATAATGTGAGGTGGTTCTGAGTCGATAAGTATAATACAGTTAAAAATGACCGAATCGGATATCGACACCTTGGCGCAGTGGTCAGCGCATTTGCCCGGAAAGCGAAAGGTCCTGGGTTCGAGTCCCAGAGGTTTTTCTGATTTTTCTAATTTTTCCAGAGACTTTTTCTGATTTTTCTGTTTACAGATTTTCGATTGAGTTTCGCTAATATTGTCTTCATTTAATTAAATCTTAAAAAGTCCTTCTGTCATTTCTGTTTGTACCTACATACTTTTTATTTGCGTAAGGCATTTATCAGGTGTATTTCCGCCAAAAAAATGATTTATAAGTTAAGCCAGCAATGTTAGTGCTCACGAAAATCAATTTTATTAATTAGATTGCAAAATAATGCGAGTTTTGAAAAATATTTTGTTTATTTATTTATTAATTTAAAAGAATTTGAATAATGTTATTATTAAGTTCTGCAAGTATTATCATTTTTTTATTTTTTATTATTGTAACCGCTATTTCGGCTTACAAGGGTTTTTTAAATTGTAGTTAGGCCACTTTGAGACGACTTATTTAAATGAGTCTGCTTACCCCCGGCCAATTTCAGTTTTTAAGGAGATTTATTACCGATTAAACCGATGTATTGAGAAAATAATTGTGACAATTGTTTCCCTATTTTGTGGGCTACTTTGAAATCTGTTTTCCCTACATTTATGTGTTCGTAATTGTTTATTATTATACAAAAAATTCTTTTTAAAATGAACGATCTTAAATAGTTGTTGATATTTTGACTTTGACCTTTATAAAAGCACATTTTTATGAATCTCATTCCATTCAATGAGTAACAATCGCAACGTAGAAGGAAATGATAGTAGGTACAGTGTGATTGGAAACAAACTGGATACCTTTACTTTGTGTGAAGTCGACCGGCATCGGCCTGTACCGGGTGTGCCGGCCCCGTCCGATGATTGATCGGCCGGTGTGAGTTACGTTTGTTTTGTTCTCTGGGCGGGGGTGGGCGGGGGCGGGAAGGGTGGCCGCGAAGGATTTTATTAGCCACATGTTCTACGTTACTTTGTGTGTCTTATGGGTTACTTTCAATCCCCCACCCTGTGCGAGGTACACGTTACAAGAGAGTCTTAAAAATAAGCGCTAAATTGATAAACATCATTGTGGTTTTAAGTTGATTGCTTTCTCGGTACTTCAAAATATATATGTATGTATTATACATGTCTTAAATACACCATGCTTCCCGTTCTTACAGCGATACTCGTGACAGAGATTTTTTCATTGAAAACTGTTCTTTTTTATCGGGGCCTAAATGAAAAATAATGGTGAGAGTTCATGTAAACGTTCGTGAACCTTTCAAAAATTTTTCCAACCCGAGTTAAATACCGTAAGTTGTCGCGCTATTTATTTATGGTTTGAAACATTTGCAGAGTGTTAACAATTATTACAATAATAGAATTGCCGTTGGGATGTACATAGATATTAACACTCCAATTAGAAATTTTCACATTGAGTAATCAATGTTTAGTTGTTACTAGACGGAAATGCTTGTAGAGTTTACAGAAATAATGATAATCAAAATGAAATATAAAACATAGTAGTGTCAAATATAAAACATAACCTGCAAAGAAAGAGAATAAATAAAGAAAGAAAGACAATAAAGCAGCTACACAACTGTTCTCCACGAAGTGTCATGGTGTTATAACTTTTTTAAGTGAAAAATGTAGCTAGTATGGTATGTTTCGAAAAAAAAAACATTTAGAATTCCTCCGTTAGAAATGTGTACCTATTTTATTGAATTATCACGAATCACTCCGTGCTGCCTTACCCAATTGAACTTTTTTATGTGAATATTGCATAAAACTCCCAACTGCTCCCAACCGCCGAGAGCCAGTGAGACTATGACATCCCCAATTGGGGTGTATCGTGGAAGCTGAAAGGAGTGGGGAGGGGAAGGAGATAGAGAGCGAAAGATGGCGAAGTACCTGGCTAATTAGATCTGGTAACCAAACTCGATTTAAGTCATTTCAAGCAACGTTCTATTTAAATCTATGCTGATAACGATGGCATGCGGATTCTTGTGACTTAAAATTGTAAGTTGTTTGTCCCATTCCTCACATTTTGTACATCTGTCGTCGATAGGTAGATTTATAAAGTCAACTTTATCAACATATAATATTAGTTATAACTTCATTTAATATAAGTTATAACTTCATTTCATGTAACTTCATTTTAACTTCATTTTAATGAGTGAAAATTTTCTATTAATATAAATTTTCTCGCCAATTACCCGAAAAACTAATGATGAAATAGGGAGAAGCTTTCAAATATACCCAAAACCTACACGAATAAAAAATATTTTATTTTCATCGTTGAAGTAGTAGGGTAGTAAGATAGTAGGGAAAAACTGAATGTTTTTGATTTTGGCTCCTTAATATAGGCAAATCACCTTTTTTTTACATTAACTCCACACAGGAGGCCCTGAGGAAAATAATTTCCCTCAGGGCCTATGTCATCTGGGATGCTGTGTGGAGGGTCTTTTTGAGGAGAGGAAGGAATGAACATCGGTCTTGAAGAGACCCATGTTGTAGGAGGGAGGAAACACAGATGCCGGCAAATCGTTCCATAGCCGAGCTGTTGAACTCAAGAACGAGTCGAAAAAACGACCCGTTCTCATGTGACAAATGTCAGCCGTGTACATATGTTGGGCGCGCGTTTGGCGTGTCACCCGACTATGCACCGGTGCCGAAGGGATCAATGACGCTAGTTCCTCAGAGCATCTTCCATTGAAATACCGGTAGAACATGGATAGCATTCCCACCCGACGCCTGTGCTCTAAAGATTGCAATCCGTTCGTTAAGATGGGAGAATCTATCAAACGGACCGCCCGTTTCTGCACAGAGTCGAGGGTATTTTTCAAGTGTTTTGGAGCTCCAGACTAGAGGTGGCTGCCAAATTCAACCGTGGGGCGCACTTGCGATTTGTACAGGTTGAGCAGTTGTGTACTATTAAAGTATCTGCGGGCCCTGTACAGTACGCCCAGTTTTTGAGAAGCTAACTTTACCCAGGCTTCGATGGAGCCCCCATACCTGAGCTGGTCACTTATTGTTACACCAAGCATATCAATGGAAGGTCTGTTCGGAAGAATACTTCCGTTGAAAGAGATTTTCATTTCGATCCCTTTTAGACGTAATCAGACATGATTGGGTCTTTGAAACATTGAATTCGACGAGGTTATTCTTACCCCAAGAGGAAACACTCTGGAGGTAACCATCCATTCTTTGCTTCAAAGCCCTCCGAGCCGTTGGAGTTTGTGTGCCCTTTGGGGGCTTGTCAAACGAAAAGCTGTCATGTCACCTTACACCTTTTTAAAGAAATCTGTTTTAACATCGCTTTTATCTCTTTTCGACGGAACCGCTTGTTCATCATTCATTCATTTGTCTTCGTTTTCTGTAAAATTAACTTTTTTAACTTACGACACTTTTCTACGGGATGTGATTGCATACGAGTTGTTTCGCAAAGCGAAACAATTGGCCTGAGGGGTTAATAAAATTACTATCATCATTTGCTATGACTACACGACTAGATCACTTAAACAATTTATTATTTGATTCGTCTTGGATCGCGGTGACTTGGCTGCTATAACGAGGGTGGCCTCATACAATATTTGGATAATTGCATGATCCGTATCACGACTCCTCGCTGAGCGGGACATGGGCAAATTACACGGCATGATTCCGGCGGACAAAGGACCCTGATTGGGTGACGCCACGGCCTGGGCGGGGGCGGGGGCGGGGCAGGGGAGTGCATTAGTCCTACGTACCCTAATAACTAGGACAGACCAAACTACACGTTCCCATCATTGATGCAAACATCACTAGATGTTTTTCCTCCGAGACATTCCCATTATAGATGTACCGACAAGCAATTTGCTAAATTTCCCAAATTTCAATCTATTTTAGTGATTTAATTCTTTTTTTAACATTCGCTTCACACAGGAGGCCCTTAGGAAAATAATTTCTCTCAGAGCCTGTGACATCTTTGGGGATGCTGTGTGGAAGGTTTTTTTTTTTAAAAGAAGGAGAGAAGAGTTCTGGGAAGGAAAAGGGTTTAAGGGGTGGGTAGGAATCTGAGGTTCAGTGTGTTCTGGTCATCCGCCTCCAAGACCTAGACAAACCTCACCCCATGAACCCGTGCACCCCTGCTAAATCACCAAACGTAGCGAACCACTTGGGGTGACCTATGGCAGGGGTCTTTGTTATCCAATAAAGGTTCCCGGGGTGGCGGTACCCATTCCCGCCTCCCAAATTGGAAATACTGCAGTCAAAGGTATCCAAATATCGAATAACTTAGATGTACATATATTTTGTCTCTTATATGTTCATTAATATTATTAACTAATTAATAAAAAGGGATTATATTAAAACAAGTTCTACTTTGAAATTATTGTTTGACAGCTTGATAATGCCTTCAGAAGTCGAAACCTGTTTATAACAGAACGCATCTTCATAAATTGATTCAGAATATTATTGAATTTGTTAGAGAAAAACCTAAAATTGAAATGGAGTTCTGTAAACTAAACTTCATAACAATAAACAAAAACTTGGATATTCTGTAAGTTCCTGACATTGACGCAAACATTACTAGATGCCTTTTTTCTAACCAATCTAGGAATTCCCTATCTAGATGCCTCGATTAGTCCTTTATTGTTGTAGATGACAAATAACTTCGTCAAAACTACCATTGTGGAAAAAATAACAGATAACCTCCTTTTAGTCTACCTAGCCATTCTATTTCTAGATGCCTTGATTAATGCTTTGTTTTTTGAAAATCTGAATGCAATTAAATTTTTTTTGGCCATTCCTGTTCACAATCATAAACACCTAACTATAGTTACAATGCATTAGCGCCCTTACCGCCAATAGCGGAAAAAAGTAAAGGACGAAATTATAAAAAAAAAACAATATCATACTCAACTCCCGACTTAAATTAACACTTGTACACAAAACCTGAAGCATTTTTGTGCGGTTTTGAGTATGTCGAAGGACCTTGAATGATGCGTGTTTTATGTGTTTGAAGACCACTGCACAATGCAGATAATATGCACAAGGAAAGGAAAAAAAGGACTTACTGCGCTTCTATCCTGGCTGGATTTATTGTGCACTTTTATGATTATATTAGTCGCGATATGCGGGATGCGGTATGATGTATGCGGTGTTTATGCGGCGAGGGTCGATTAATGACTGACTTGGGAATAGCAAAATGGCAGGTATATAGGGATGGGTAGGAATATGTGACAATACTAACTACAAGTACAGGGTCATGATAGATGTATGTATGTGGGTACGCGTAGCTGTGTATTGTGTAAATGCCCAACCAATACCTATGATAAGCCATCTTCTGTATTTGAGTAGTCTTGTTAATATTCACATTCCTTGGACACAATAATATAAGCTCTACTTTTCGTTCAAAACAAAACGTTCCAACACCTTAATATGAACGTGGATTCGCATTAAAATAGACAATCTAGAAAAACATTTGAAAAATTTTTGCAAGGGATAACTAGATTTCTTGATTCGTGCTTTGCTTTTATGCTCCTAAACAAAAATATCTCTTTTAGTACAGTGGCGACTAATCAATACTATCCGTTTCTATCATTGATGCAAATGTCTGTACACCTCTCTAGTCTTTGCTTATAAATTCTCGAATTCCATTTTCCGTCTATTTTAGCGCAGTAAAAGCAATGCACGTATAATTACATGTGTTTGGATGTTTTTTTTTAAAATATATACTTAATTTGAAAATGACTAGGACACAGTTGAACACGCTGATCATTAGTGTCAATGTCTTAATGGCCGACTTGTTGTTTCACAGCATTTGAAATTTCTAAGCTAAAATTCAAGTTTTACGAAAGTTCTTTTCACGTTCTGTTATTTTTTTCATCATGGGCCAGTTGTTTCACAGTGCTTGTGTAATAACAGCTGAATGTGACTTTAACAAAACTTGAATATTAACTTTGAAATTTAATGGATTGTCAAATTCTGTTAAACAACCCGTCCTTAATGAGCGCTTTGATTTTTAACTTCCATTATTACAGATTAATACTACTTTGTGTAACAATTATATGTATTTAATGGGCAATCTTGTGATTTCTCTATCAATGGTCCCGGTGTAGATAAGTACCATTCTGGCTGTAAGCCAAACAAATGTAGAGCATTAGTATTAGCCTTCATTTGATCGAAAGTTTAGTTTGAAATAATTATAGGACAAAATATAATGTTGTTCGAATAGAAACATCAATGTTTTGTGTGGAATCAGCGCAGCGCTGACTTTGTCAAACTGAATTCCCCCTCGAGGGTTTTCCTGCGCTTAATTTTAAAAACTCCTACGAAATAATAATAAAAATTGATAATATATGTATTTTATGAAAAATCACCTCAAGGGCGTTCTACTCCTCTCTCGTAAGGACATATTTTTGAATCCTCTCTCTTATTTTCTAACTATTCCATTGCATCAACAGGATCGTCGATCAATAAACATGTGTACAATGCATTTGACCAATTAAAGTGAGCTACCTTTAAATGCACGAAACACCTTTAAATGCACGAAGCGTTTTTATTTGTATTATGTACAGGCAGATAATATACAGGACTATACTTACCTTTCAGTGAGATTGTTTATTGTTCATTACAGAAATTTATAATACAGTTCCGCAAGCATAGTACATAATTTGAAGTAATATATTGCTGCCTTGCTCTGTACCTATTTATAAACTCAATAATGAAATTTTCATTTTTCATTTCTAATAACTTTCCGTGCAAATGTATGTAATACTGCATGGTCTTGTATGTTTTCGTGATATTAGCTTAAGTATCCAGCGTTGCTCGGGCTTTACGCAGCGTTTTTTAAAATTAAATGTATGCAGTAATTTTAACATCAATGTGAACATATTTTGAACATCAATGTGCAAAATTTCATAAATAAATTAAATGTATGCAGTAATTTTAACATCAATGTGAACATATTTTGAACATCAATGTGCAAAATTTCATAAAAATCAGCTTTAAGGTTGGGAAAAGTATTGGCTATTCATATAAACAGTGACCCCTCATTTGTTTTGAAAGTTAAGTGTGGAAAATTTCATCAATCTTAGAATGAAACTATAGATTTTCTTTATTATCTTATATACCTTATATACCTCTATGGAATCACAATTTTTTCAATACTCCTTAGTTTTTCAAAATCCGATGTACGTAGTAATTTTTCACTTATTTTGAACGTCAAATGTATAAAACGGTGACCGGACAACTCGGAATGAAACCAACTCAGAACCATCTCAGATAAGGCATTTAGAGTGATAAAAAATAAACATAAAAAATTGGTTAAATATGTTACGTTAGGTTAGGGGTTAGGGTTATCGGCTAATTTAAAATTATTTTTTTCATAGATTTTAATGATTTTTCAAGGAGGTGTTCAGTTGACTTCATTCTCAGTTGACATGGAACCGTATAAAACATCATCGAGAAGATTTAAGGAGAAAAAAATGGAACCGCTTTCCAAAGAAACTCTTCTCTATATTTATATATATTTTTTCCCTTCAACATATCAATTGATTCCATTTTTGTAAATGTTTGGATAACCCAATTCCTATTAAACTTGCAAACAATAACATTTAAGACAATGGCGGTGCTGTTACAGATTTCCTCAAGCTCAATTGTTTCTGCTTGCACGGGGGATACAGGATATGCGCAAGGTAATATGAGAAGTTCGTTCACATACAACAATTACCTCTTATCTGCTCCAGGCGTCGCGTGTCGTGGTTGAACAACGAAGGCTTGTAGAACCGGAATTGCATTTTGAATATATACCTGGATAAGAACCAGCCCTTGCTTTAAACTGAATAAAAAACAAATTCTTTGTCTACACCACATTATTAATGGTAAAAGCCAAATTCCCAGTTTAAAGCCCAACTATGCCTTTTTCATTTTCCTTTTTAGGTGAATAGGTATTGGTTACAGGAAGTAAGGGATTGATTTGTTTGCTACCAGTCCAATATAACGCGTATTTCTCGGTGGGATTGCCCTGTGATAGTGAATTTAACTGCCATAGCTATCTTACTATTATTTTTTTAAATTTGCAACTAAATTTTATTCTAAATTTGTTAAATTTTGTTTCTCTTTAGATCCGGCAATAAGGAGGTTAAATTATTACAAATTGTATTTTTTTTTTGTACTGCATATTGAGTGTAAATGTGTATACTTACAAACGCTGCATGTAATTTGCTGCATGACACTTTGCTGCATGTAACTAGCTGCATGACACTTAAGGGGCTAGAGTTGTTCATAATAATGAATTAAATTTATATTAGAAAATTAGAATCTTGAGAAAAGAAGGCAAGGCTGATGTAAGCGTAATAAGTAAGATTAGGAAAATGATGCTGGATTGGGCGCGCAGAAAGAATTAGTTCAGTTACACGGTTTTGTCAGAGTCGCCATTATTTTACAAACTCACTGTTGAACTCATTCACTTAACTGCAGAAGGCCAACTATTTTGCAGTCTCTTCTTGGCTGGGAAGAATTTTATTCATGCATCAAAAGCTTGGCAGTCTGAAAATATTTGTTTACGACTAGCAGACCCGGCCACACATTGCTGTGGTTAACGAAACACAACGCCATTACACAAATTTTACAACCAACGCCATCTGTTAATTTGCGTACATATAAAATCCACACCGCCCGCTTGCCAGCCCGCTGCCAGCTGCTTGAATTGAATATTTGAATTTCTAGGCTTTTCTCTACTATAATATATATGAATTATACATATAAACTTTCCTTTGAATCACTCTGTCTACTTGTGAAAACCGCATGAAAATCCGTTCCGTTGTTTAAAACATCTAAGCGTACAGACTAGACGTACGTACGGGAGCGACTTCATTTTATAATATGTAA
Source organism: Glyphotaelius pellucidus (assembly GCA_936435175.1). Classification (NCBI taxonomy): domain Eukaryota; kingdom Metazoa; phylum Arthropoda; class Insecta; order Trichoptera; family Limnephilidae; genus Glyphotaelius; species Glyphotaelius pellucidus. Next base: position 13,290,195 of record OW386553.1, read on the forward strand.
AGATATTGACTTATCTGCAAGTCCAGACTTACATCCCAGGATGACTATTTTTTAATACTTATTTACTTTCTGCAAGTTCAGACTTGCATCCCAGGATGAATATTTTATTTTTAATATTTACTTTTCGGCAAGTTCAGACTTGCATCCCAAGATGAATATTTTATTTTTAATAATGACTGTTCTGCAAGTTCAGACTTGCATCCCAGGATGAATATTTTATTTTTAATAATGACTTTTTTGCAAGTTCAGACTTGCATCCCAGGATGAATATTTTATTTTTAATATTTACTTTTCGGCAAGTTCAGACTTGCATCCCAAGATGAATATTTTATTTTTAATAATGACTTTTCTGCAAGTTCAGACTTGCATCCCAGGATGAATATTTTATTTTTAATAATGACTTTTTTGCAAGTTCAGACTTGCATCCCAGGATGAATATTTTATTTTTAATATTTACTTTTCGGCAAGTTCAGACTTGCATCCCAAGATGAATATTTTATTTTTAATAATGACTTTTTTGCAAGTTCAGACTTGCATCCCAGGATGAATATTTTATTTTTAATATTTACTTTTCGGCAAGTTCAGACTTGCATCCCAAGATGAATATTTATTTTTTTTTATTTTTAATACCAATCGACTTAAATGCAAGTTCAGACTTGCATCCCAGGATGAAAATTTTATTTTTAATATTTACTTTTCCGCAAGTTCAGACTTGCATCCCAAGATGAATATTTAATTTTTAATAATGACTTTTCTGCAAGTTCAGACTTGCATCCCAGGATGAAAATTTTATTTTTAATATTTACTTTTCCGCAAGTTCAGACTTGCATCCCAAGATGAATATTTAATTTTTAATAATGACTTTTCTGCAAGTTCAGACTTGCATCCCAGGATGAATATTTTATTTTTAATAATGACTTTTCTGCAAGTTCAGACTTGCATCCCAGGATGAATATTTTATTTTTAATAATGACTTTTCTGCAAGTTCAGACTTGCATCCCAGGATGAATATTTTATTTTTAATATTTACTTTTCGGCAAGTTCAGACTTGCATCCCAAGATGAATATTTTTTTATTTTATTTTTAATACCAATCGACTTAAATGCGTGTCCAGACTTGAATTACTTTATTTTAATTTTAATTTTTAATATTGATTTTTCTGGAAGTCTAGACTTGTGTCCCCGGATGAATATTTTATTTTTATTTTAAAAATTCACTTTTCGAGTGTTGTATCATATCTAAATGCCAAAAGTTCATGGTTCAGGTAATTGTTACGTTTGGTGGTCTGTTTTATTGTCTCTCGCTTGCAGTCGACGATATGGGTTCTTCCGGAGTCGTAGTAGATCTCGCTTGAGAAATTCTCATTCTGTTTGCTTCCAAACGCTCTCTTCTTCAGTCTCGAAGATTTTGAACTCGACTTGCGTTACGCGTACGCCGACCGATATTTTGACGCCTCACTGGTAGCATTTTCTTATCAAAACAATGAATTACCAACCCATCGATAAACCTCTAAACACACACCAAAACACACAAAACACCGTTTTGCTGTTGCGAAAGAAGCGTTAGACCATGCGCCATAGATTGACATTATGACGTATGGTCTGTTTGAATTTATCAACTGCTGGCTGAACGAACAACTGAACATCAATCTATCAATGTTTTGTCAATGTATTGAAGATCTCTCACCGTCTTTTGTGTCAATAAGATCAATCACTCACTCACTTTTCATATATTGAGATTTAAAAAAAATTTCAGTTCGATTTTTCTTAAATTTTCTTTTATACAAATCTTGTCCTGACAATAACGAACACAAAAAAAGAATTATCCAATTTGGTGCAGTCGTTCTGAAGTTACGAGTGATTCATTTTTATTTTTATATACACATAGATTATCCCCGCATATAATTTTGTTAGTAATATCACCTGACTTCACCCCGATTTTAACATTATTTCCTGGAATCATTTATTCTTATTTACAAACAATATGGCTTCTTGTACCTTTTTCAGACCGATAAATTGAATTTTCGTAACTCGTGATGTGAAATTTCGTCGTGAGATGAATGATACTTCTATAATTTTTTTTTTAATTAGGTAAGTACGTTTTTAATTGAAGTCGATTTCTTTTTTCTTTTTTTGTTATTGTTGTGTTATAAGATCATTATTTAAAAACTCTTCACATTCGTGGTTGTGAGAAGAAAAAATATTTTAAATTAAAAAATATACAAAAAAATAAGCTCGGAGATAAGGGAGAACCAACAGCCACACAATTTTTTTCTGGTAAAAGGGTGTAAAACCAACTACAACCACTAACCGAGTATGCTATCCAAAGGGATATTAACCACCTTAGAGCCTTCTCAATTAAAACCCCCGAAGATTTTAAATATTTGTGACTTTTTGAATACAATAGAACCCATTTTTTTTTTTTTAATTTTACTGGTTTTCCGGGACAAAAATACTTCGTTTGGAATCAAATATTTTTCAAATCACTTACACCTGGAACGATTATCACACACCAACAATCATTTATTGCATAACCAACATCCCTACCGTAGGTCACTCCAAGTGGTTCGTTAAGCATTGTGATTTATCAGTGTTGCCCGGGTCCATGGGGTGAGGTTTGTCTAAGTCTTGCCGGTACATGAGTGTCCCCACCTACTATGTGGCGGGCCGGACCGGGAGAGAGACCTTTTTACCTCTTCAGCTGGATCTATCGTCTTGTAACGCAGTAGGTGAGATGCGTTCATACATCCGTCTTTCCTGGACGCATTGACTCCCAGATTCCTAACAACCACCCCTCTCATTTCATTCCTTACCAGGCCTTCCTCCCCCTTTACCTAAAAGGACCCTGCATATAGCATCCCCAAAGATGAGATACGCCCTGAAAGATTTTTTTCCTTCAGGGTCTCCTGTCTGGAGCTAATGTAAAAAAAGTGAAATCCGCTGGGCATAGTTTTGGCTTTAATTATCATAGATTAAATCCTTAAAGCTGTCCTTAAGTATATTATCTTGCCTTAAATTATTAAACGCACTAATTTACGTTGTCAGTTAGTGGGTAATGTGAAAGAAATATTCCTCCGTATTCCTGCGTAAAACTTCAGTGCACTTTTATTTTTCCAAGTTGATACGGGTAAGTATAAATCATTTCAGTCAAGCGATAAAGTAGGTACCAAAATAATTTTATTCTTTAATAATAATTCTTTACATATTGTAAGTGAGTATTTCATTTATTCAAACGATTGACAGATGCTTAGATGGATTAATAGAGTGGAGATACGTTACAGGGACAACGCACAAGGTTTCCAGTGGACACACTTTAGCGGGCCGTTCGTACAGCTATTTAATTTTTTTACACTTAATCTTTGAATGTATATCCTTTTCATGAGTGATGTGACATTAATTTATTGTTAGGTTAGTATGAATAAAGCGTGTGCATTCCGTCGTAATTTTTCAAGTTTACTAACATTCCAACGGTAAATTTGCCACGAGGCAAATATTTTTTTATAATACTTTCAGGTCACAAATCCTATAAAAATAATAATACCCTGAGATTTACCCCGAGACAAAACACAACACGAAAAGATTTTTCTTGACAAAATTTAGAACAAAAACCAAAAAATATGTTTTAATGCTTATTTTACGTACAATAAGGGTCATTTTAAAAATATGAAGCTGGTTACCTACCATCCATTTTTTTGGTGATCGGACAAGTCAGAATGAAACCAACTCAGAACCACATGAGAAAAGTCAGTGATGAAAAAAATGTTAAAAATTGGTTAAATAGGTTACGTTAGGTTAGGGCTATGGGCTATTTTAAAATATTTTTTTTCATAGCTTTTATTTACTATTCAAAGAGGTGTTGAGTTGACTTTATTCTCAGTTGGCATGGAACCCATTTTTTACATTAGGAATCCTTGAGGAAAAAATCCCTTTGGGCCTATGTCATCTTTGGTGATGCTTTGAGGTGGAAATTTTTAGGAAAAGGTAGTTTTGGGAAGGAAAAGGTTTTGATGGGTTTGTAAGGAATCTCGGGATCAATGTGTCCAGGAGTGACGGACGTATGAATCCATTCCTCTCACTGAGGTGCAAAGCAATGGGTCGAAAGAGTCTGGCTGATGAGGTCTAAGTTAGGTCTGCCTCAACCAGTCTCTCCCGATGTGGCCCGCCACGCAGAAGGTGAGCAAACTCATTCGCCGCCAAGACCTAGACAATGAGCCCGGGCACCTAAGTCACCAAACGTCGCTACCCACTTGGGGTGACTTATGGCAATGGTGTTGGTTAACCTATAAATGGTTCCCCGGGCAGCGGTACACACACCCCCTCCCAAATAAATAATCCTACGTAATATGGTCTTGCCAATGAGAACTCCAATGTAATCAATGCTATTCAACGCATGCAAAATGCACAATACCTATAACAAAAACCACTTTTTCACAAAGGCAATACACATACATCGCACCTAAAATATACAACACACTAAATTACAACATTAAAAGATCTAGTACACTTACTCAATTTGTAACAGGTGTCCAAATATGGATATCAATATCAATATAAAGTTCTTTAAAGAGTTTCTTTAGATAATTTCTTTGTAGAATTTCGTTAAAGAACGTATGTTAATACACCACCAATAAAAGTTTTTGTATGTAAAGAATTATACGTAATTAGTAATTACTATAATATTAATAACCAAACTTTAAATACTTTTCAAACTAATTACTTAAAACTGCTTGGCACCACTGTGTGTCTACCTTAGAGTAACAGACTCTACGGTGCCTTCATGTACCATGTACTCCGTGTCTACTTGTAGCAATAATAATTTAGTCCAGTGTCCATTGTAATTCGCCGGACTTGAGACATAAATTCTAAAATAATTTACCTACCAATACAACCACGCACATATAGATTTCCACTGTAATTAAAAACCTTTTATTCTGTGCTTACTATATAGCACTTACTTTATCTTATATATTTTATAATAACATACTTTTTATTTTCTTTCGTGTATGTATATTCTTCCTATGGTCTACACTAGTACTACATTGTTTTATATTCTTCCTTACTCTTTCATATTACTCCATAGCCATTTACATTATTGTATATTCTTTTGTATTCTATAATATTCTTTAATATTATATTATTTTATATTTTTTTATATTCTCGCACATTTTTTATTTATTTATTTATTTATTTAAGGAAGATTAACAGTCTTAGTAATACAATAAACATAAGAGGATGATAAAAAACAGACCAATTATTGATGTTCACAGATAGGTATTTAGAAACAAGACTAACTGAATATAAACTAGAAATTTTAAAAAAATAATAAGAGTACAAATGTGAATTCAACAAATGGTAAACTAATACACAACATTAAAATAAGTGTGATTATAACTGAAATAGACTGCAAAATAGGGATTTGGGTTGGGAAGGGTAAGGGGAGGAGAGGGATAAGGGAAAGTTGCCAAGTAATATAAAAATATTAGATACAATTAATTCATGTGTTATTCGCACCTAAAATGTTATACAGTGAAGTTCTGTAGCGACAGTAACTAGCAGTAAATACGTCAGCACGTGTGTCTATATTTGCAAATTTGTTGTTATAGTAGTTACATATCCTTTGTATAAATTCATTTTGATTGGAATTGGTGTTGCATCTATCAATATAGAAAAGGGTATTTTGTCTACTATATCGAATGGACGTGTGGAAATTTATTTTGTTTAGCAAATCCGGACAGTCAACTTTTGAGTTAATAATTTTGTACAGGAGCATCTGATCAGCGACAAGCCTCCTGTTGAATAGTTTTGTGATTCGAAAATGTTTCTCGATTTCGTCGTAAGATTTTATATTGCATATATGTTAAAGTACTGTATAGAAAATCGACCACCACAACACGGGCATGGTGGTTGAAAAATCATAAAATTCATGTAACAAACATTTTAATGAATAAAGAAAACTTTAAAAAAAAATCTCTCGTTCTGTTACATGCTTTGTTTATGAGAAAGAAAAGAGGTTACCGATTGGATGCTCATACCAATTTTCATTCCCATTAAAAAAAAATCGTCCCCGTGCGTCGGGAGGCGAACAGGCCTCTCCCGGGTCCATAATTAACGCGTGGGGTCACCGAAAATACTCCACATAGACGGGACTCCCGGGACGTTTTGAGGAACGGCCCCGAGGCGTCCAATTAGCGGGCTGCATTCCGTTGCAGACAAGAAAACGAATTACATCTACAGTTTCCCGGCTTCGCAAAACACGAGCAAATAATAATAAAGCTTCGGCTTTTCTACATCTTAAGGATAAACAAAGACAATTCCTCGTTTTCATTATTGTATGTATATACTTTACAAGACATTATATTCTATTATACTTTGTTGATGTTTCGTTGCTGCTTGTTCTTATTTTTCTTATTTGACTTTTTACTTTTGAGCTATTTTTGTTCATTTCCCCCCAGTTTTGATATTCCCGTCTTCATTAAACATATTTTTCCGTCTTCTTACATTGTATTACACTTTAGTAAATGTTACATTAAAGTATTTAGAACTGTTGTGCACCCCTTTATAAACACTTTATTTATGGTCTCGGTGTGTGACACCTCTGGTGCTTGCCCATTGACATTTGGGCATTGGTTATATTGCGAGCCCTGCAATATTTTGCAATGCAATTTGTTAATCTTGCCCAGATTCAAATCAGGAGATTTGAAAAGAAAGCCAGTCATTCTTTGTGGAACAGCCGAGAGCTTTGGGCGGTCCTCTCGACCGCAACACGACGGATTTTTTCTTTGATTTCGATTCTGATCGTCATACTCGCCATCTTGGGAGCTGACTGGTAATCATCCTGGAGGGATGATTGGCATCGAGAATCATCCCGCCTCTACTACTTCTGGAGGGTCCTTTTGACTCGGAGTCCTGAATTCTCTGGAGTCCTGCCTTTCTCACGATGTGAGATTCGTTTCACAAAAGAAGATTTCATCATGCGTCATTTCAACTTACTACGATATCAACATGAACTAATTAAACCCAAGAAAGCCCCGTTGCTAGACAGCCTTAGTTTTTGTTTTAATATATTTTTGTATTTAAAATACCTTATTTTATTTGAAAATCATTAACCTACTCCTTACATCTGCCATGCAAGTCATTTTTGCTCATAGTAATCTACCTTTTACATTGTTGCCACCTCATCCCAGGATTTGCAATTTCCAAAGTGCTCTCCGAGCGGCGGTGTACCCAAAAATCCATGAAATTTTCGGACTTTTTTCAGTTTTTTCTCAATATCTCACTGAAAAAAGGGTCTGACTGGTATAGTCACATTATATACTCTTAAAGTAGACTAAATTTGCTACAATTTGAGACGAGAGCGAGCTCTATACAGCCATTGGTTCCCAAGATAATAATGTTTGGTTTTTCGATAGCTTAATCCCAAACCGATTAGGAACGTTTCTTCAAACACAGTGAGCTTAGCTCACGAAACATGTTGGTTTTTTAAACTATAAAAGTGGTAAAAACTAAGTTTATTATTTATTTTGAATTAAAATGGTGCCACAAAATAAGTTTGCTGTGTTTGAGCTAGAGCATGTGCCGCGATGCAGGATAGTAATTTATGGCGGCATTCTCTGCGCCCTGTAATCTCAATCATGTTTTCTTGAAAAGCAACTTATAGCTTTGAAAACGATCAGATACGCACCCTTAATTATTTAACCCTATATCGAACGGGAGTTTTTCGCAGAGCTCTTCATTCTCGTGGAATACAAAAACCCCAACGTATGTTTAAGTTCATTGTCCACGAATTACTACAGGTCAATTTTCGATCGCAGATCTTTCGCTGTAACATGATTTAAAAACATTTATTTTATTTGCTTAAAATAAACAACTAGTTAATCAAAATAATTCATTCAAAACCAATTGTTAATTCGTCAAGATAAGCAAACAATACATTAATAACACTGACTGCGCGTTTTCATCAAAAATATCGCAAAATATCCCCCATCAAAATATCCATTGACAAAATATCCTACGAACAAACATCCTCCTATAAAATATCTACTAAAACTTGACCTAACCTAACAAAAATTGGGACAAAAATAATACAGGTAACAATAATTCATTGTCTTTATTATTTTTGTCCATTTTTTTTGGTTAGGTTAGGTAAGGTTAGATTTTGAGGAGATTTTTTGTTAGGGGATGTTTTGTCTGTAGGATATTTTTTCGGAGGATATTTTGTTGGTGATATTTTGTCAGGGATATTTTGTCGCGGGATAAAAAGTCGCGGAACCAGATGAAACCATTGATTAAATAGTGATGAAAAAAATTGGTTACTAAAAAGTCAATAGTTTTACAAAGTTAATTTATTTTTATTAAATTAATGCCACAAAGTGAATTTGCAATTATTGAATAAGTAAAAATATATAATTCACCTATCTATCTATTGACGGCCGGCATGGTCGAAGAGTAAAGCCCTTGACTCCAAAAGTGGCGGGATCCAATCCATGCATGGGTAAATAAATTTGATTGATTTGTGCTATTTCACAATTAATTAATTTCGAATTTAATATGAAGTATATTTGCGGTAGGTTCCAAAGTGGAAGATACTTTCAGTATCCCCCTAGTGTAAGACCACCATTTCAGAATTCAAACGTTGCTTACAATGGCATTGGCCGTGTTTGAGGCCAGATCTGAACAGCCAGGTACTTCCCTGCCTTCCGATTCCCCATCTCCTTCCCCTCCTCACTACCTTCAGTCTCACAACATACAGACGGGAGCAGCTGGGACTCTTGTGAGGTATTCATATAAAAACCAACCATTGTAAACATAGATATCAAACAGGAACCGTCATATACTACACCGTACTATATGTACTAGGGTAGGCTGAAAAGTAATGCACACATGCTTGTACAGCACGAACAAAATGACCTTCAGAAGCGCGCCAGGTGGAATATGGAAGTGACATTCCTCCTCTATGCAAGTTAAACTCGTATATAGTGCAACATAAATTAAAGAATATCTCATAGGAAAGGTTACAATGCAGCAGTTTGGGGCCAGTACCTGCTTTTTCTAGCGATTTGATTCTAGTGTTCTAGCCACGCGTTTGCCTGAGAGTATTTACAGCCGGCCGTTATTATACAGGCAGGAGAGTAGTGACGTGAAGTTAGGTCAGTTGGTTCCTGAGAGTTCGTGGTTGAGCAGCTGGACTTCAAACCGTCGAAGGTCATGGTCATAATTACGCGTGAGCGAATAATTTTATTAATCATCATGAGATAATTCCTAACTTTGTTTAATTAAGCATTAGTGTTTCAATAATCCTTTTCTAAATATGTATAGTTATTATACAGGCGCCCTTCAGGATTTTTATTGTAATGCAACCATTTTGGTTATACCACATGTTTCCGAGAATCGAGTTTAAACATTAATTGATTCATCATAGGTGATCAACCACCCCTGTAGATTCATTAATAATTTTCATGCTCTACCTTTTGTAAAATTGAGTCTTAATAAATCTGCATCTAGTTACTTGGAAATTCCGTCTTCCTTCATTGAACTACCCACATTCCGAAAGGGATCAAATATTATATTTTAATTATGAGAACATATGTATTACTTTGGATGGCGGACAAGTAAAAGGATAATACGGTAGGTATACCGTTACAATTTGCCGCCCAACGGGTTTTGTGAAGATTATCGTTACAATTTGCCGCCCAACGGGTTTTGTGAAGATTATCGTTACAATTTGCCGCCCAACGGGTTTTGTGAAGATTATCGTTACAATTTGCCGCCCAACGGGTTTTGTGAAGATTATCGTTACAATTTGCCGCCCAACGGGTTTTGTGAAGATTATCGTTACAATTTGCCGCCCAACGGGTTTTGTGAAGATTATCGTTACAATTTGCCGCCCAACGGGTTTTGTGAAGATTATCGTTACAATTTGCCGCCCAACGGGTTTTGTGAAGATTATCGTTACAATTTGCCGCCCAACGGGTTTTGTGAAGATTATCGTTACAACATAACCAAAAGGTTTCATTGTCTTTATTTTATTTGAATTCTTGAAAATCTCTTAACATTTTTTATTCATAGGTAAATCTCCATCAACATTTGCTATGTATATATATATTTCGCTATGTTTCTATGTCATTGGTTTATAATAACATATCATTGTGTTAAATCCACCCCAGCGGGTAGTTGTCCTGAGAGAGATTTCGGTCCCAGCCTCCGGTTCATCTCGCGCAGACATTTTGGCCTCTCGGATCGCCTTCTGTCACCGGCGGCGCGCGTATAATTATCGGGCGGGTGGAGTGGGCGGGGGCGGATCGTGTGAAGCGAAGATGAAACATCAACCGTCAGTGATTTCCCCCAAGATTACGTTTGAAATTAGTTGACGCGAACAGAGATGTAGCCGGATATCCGATATTAAATCGGAATATCAGATTAACGCGGATATCGCGTTATTTTATTATACAGATGCTTCCTCTTGTGGGATTTGTCAAAATTTACACTCATCAGAACATCGATTCAGGTATTCAAATGTATTTTTCTTTGTAATTAGTTAATTCGTGTCGATATAATATATTTAGCTGTTATTGACATAAGAATTAGATATTTTCCTTAATTTTTATTCTACGTGATGTGTGCGTATTTTTCAATGTTTTTTGACAATCATTTTAAAACCCGCTGCAATCACAAATAAATAGTGTAGTCTAGATTTACTGCGATTCAAAGAGGGGACTGTATTTAAATTTATTTTTTAAACTTTGATGCTGATACAATATACGGTGTAGTAATATGGAATTGGGCAGAATCTGACTCACCAAACGTTGCTCTCTGTTATGATAAATCCTTCGTCTTGGTCGATCTCGCGGTCCTGAGGAACATCACTAGCGGTTGTCACTGAACAAGCACTTGAGAAAACAAGAGAATTCCTGCACAAGTTTCCTATGCTGGTCGATTTAATTAAGAACTGAGGGAGCAGGGTCACAGCACAGCAATTAACAATAGACTGGCATAAATTATTATCGTCATTTTGTCACTAGTCCGGGTATTCTCGTCGTCAGCTTGGGAAGATAGGATAGGTATGAATATAAAGGTATATATAGGGAAAGGTATGTATATTTGGTTCCATGCCAACTCAGAATAAAGTCAACTCAACAACTCTTCGAAAAGTCATTAAAAGCTATGAAAAAGATAATTTTAAAATAGCCGTTAACCCTAACCTAACTTAACCTTTTTAACTAATTTTTATATTTTTTAATGATCACTCTTTATGACCTTTCTGAGATGGTTCTGAGTTGGTTTCATTCTGAGTTGGCCGATCACCGTGTATTTGCGTCAACACCCGCACTTCAATCGATCGTTGTATTAGAATTTCGATGGTTTTTGTTTCGATGGATGAATAAAACTTCTTGAAACAAATTTAAATATATTTTTCTCTCTTTTAATCTTTGTCCTCTTTAAAAAATAATTTCAAATTATATATATATCATTTAAAATGAAATATGAAAACATGGTCACCCTGTATGTTTACTTAAATACAATGTATTAGTGTCCTTCGGCTTAGTAGGTACCAATTATTTGTAAGAAGCGTTAAGGTGACAATATTGTTTTTTCAATATTTTATTTTTATTATCTTATAAAATTATTACTCACTATTGCATATAGAAACCATCGCGGGCATGCACATCAAATCCATAAAGTTTCGTCGCAATCGGATTATTGATTAGCAACGCATAATTTCATGACACCAGGGCGCACTAATATATATATAAAAACATCGCGGGCAAGCGCTCATCAAATCCCCAAAGTTTTATCGCAATCGGATGAATGGTTTAGCAACGCACAGAAATCTATACTCATAACTCATATTACACCCAAGCAGGCATATTTTGATTTTTATATTTGTAAATCAGTAAAAACTCTCCTTGATATTGGTCGATTATTTTTAAGAGTTTTATTTTATTTATTAAGTAAAAAAAAAAAAATTTCTTACAAAAAAAAATAAAAATTTAGTACCATTATTTTAATAAATTAGATCACATCGAACCCATAAACATTCACGTAATGATAGATTTTGTGCCGCCCTGTCATTATGTCCTTTTGAAACTTGAATTATTTAACATTCCGAAGGGGTAGGCAGAGAGGAAGGACCGCCAAACAGGTCGGTCTAGGCACACACTTTACTTCGTACAAATTCACACATCGTCCCATAAGTAGCTTTTTGTGATACAGTCTTAGCACAATAGAATTAATTATGGTAATTTCTTGTGTCTTAATATGGAATCTTTTGGTGGTTTGTCAGTTTGGCTCTGTCCTCTAACCAGATCTCTCTGAATTCGGTTTACGATTAATGCTCACTGTGGAATATTCACCCCTAATTATGCCACCCCCTCGCCCGCAACAACTCACCACTGAATACTTTTATGATACGTTCCATCCCCCAACTGTCTAATGTACACATATTGATTTTAAATTCTGAAAGCGATATTATTTCTTAAATTTTGAAATGAAATGGTCTCCATAATTATTTTTCCCAGTATTCTAATTGGTTTGGGTGATTTTAATTTCGAGTAGCTAACAATTTGATCAAAATTATTGTAATTTTTTTTTAATCATTTCTTTTCATAACGGTAAAAATTTGTGCAAAAATTTTATCTATTTAACGCGTAGCGGAGGCTAATCCATGCTTTAGTAATCCACGTACACGTTTTTGGGCGTTGCGTAGCGTGTGTAAGTAAATAGTCAGGTAAGTTTTTAGATTTTCACGGCCAAAAGTTTTTTCGTTATTTGTTTTTGGGGTGTTATGCCGTGTTGCGCTACCTCCTCTTTAACCAACGTTTCGGACAGCGTTACAGTGTCCATTATCAGGGCAGATGTGTAATTGTTAGTGGTGAACAGTGTTGCCAACAGCGCTTGGCCCAATATCGCCGTTTCTCATACGCAAAGTAGCCTAATGTAGCCGAATTTCAGTTGCAAGAGCCTAAAGTAGCCCAAACGCCAAAATATCAATATGAATAAATAAAATGTAATTTTTAGCAATTTATTTATAACATATTTATAATGTTTTGATAAATAGGCCCAAGCCTAATTTAAAACACCGTAATGTATCAAAGAAAGTAAAGTAATAGCGTTTAAAAAAAAATAAACAAAGATTAAGATATTTTGTTTTTGAAGAGTTTTATTTTCCAATGTACATTTGTTACTTAATTTTTTTAATTTTTCCGCGACCGGTTTCGATACAACCGTATCATTCACTAGCAGGATTAAAACTGATTAATCCTGCTAGTGAATGATACTGTTGTATCGAAACCGGTCGCGGAAAATTTTAAAAATTTAAGTAACACATTGTAAACACACAGTAGTACATTGGAAAATAAAACTCTTCAAAAACAAAATGTTTAGAAATTGTTACATAGTTAATGCCCAAGAAATACAAAAAAAAATAAGATGATTCCCATTCGTCTTCTGCTAGCAATAATAAGGCATCAACAAGACTTTTGCCGTCGTCAGTAGTATTAGATATAGTTGCTGTGCTAGTACTGGCGCAAGATTTACCGGAGACGTACATTTTTCTACCAGCATGTAAACTAACCATGTGATTGCATGGTTGAAAGTTGTTGCAACACATATCTCTTACATTCATATGGGTACGAATTCTAAGAATGGCGATCAGCGCGGGTAGTTGCATGCGATTCCTTAATTTTTTTTTTCTTAATTATTTGCGATTCGGCTGATTTAAAAAACTTGTCTCTGAAGTAGCCTAATAGGCGACCAGTCGCCTTTTAGATTTTTTCGTCGCCGATTCTCGTTCTGAGTAGCCTAAATGGCGAAAAATCGCCTACGTTGGCAACACTGGTGGTGAAATGTGTGTCTATGTACTTGGAAGCAATACCGTGTTGCTAGCTCCACTCCACTTCGAGCTGGCATTACAGTACACTTTAGAATAGTTGTAGATTTCACTTGTCTCCGTAATCCGGTGTGGAACTGGTTCCAATAAACCTGTTCCTCGAAACCACTGTCATCTAGTGATACCTAGGCACCGGCGCAACACGGCTTAACACCCCAAAAACAAATAACGAAAATATTCAGGTGCTCCAACAAATCTGGTCTTATCGATCGCTTTGCTATTTCTGTTGCATGTCGATTTAAATAAATGTCGATCCATCATCATTAGATACCCTTATCTTAATTTCTTAATCTACCTATTAAATATTGATCTAAATAATATAAATATAATTTCACAGTTAACAATGAGCGTGAAGAGAGTTCAAATTGCTAAAATGTGGAGCGAAATAAACGAGAGCTTTATTACTTGGAGGGAAACATTTGTCAAACCAGAAATAGCCATAATCCTCGTCTTCGGGAACATGAAATGGAACTTAATTACAAATCCTAACTGTCGGCGCCCTCTCATTAAGTTGCCCCCTTCCCCCTCCGCCCATCTCCCGTCTCACCCCCAACTTCTCGAATTTAATTTTTTTAATACACCAAGATTATGTTGTCACCCTTGAATTCCACAAGAACCTTCTTATCTCGGCAATTTGGAGAACGTTTTTAATTAGCGAACATTCGAAGATTCCACCCTTCAAACTGACAAATTAATTCGCGATGGGAAAAGGGCCGATGCGCGACGGACCGACGGCGGTTTTATCAGGATTTGTCCTAAGATTTTTATTTTAGTTTGCGGATTGGAAAACTTTAAGGAATAATTCCCGTCAATTAAGTCATTATCAACGAAAATCAGCCAATTAAAGAAAATCCTCTTTGCTGTTTTTCCAATTTGTCAGTTGCGATCGTTTCAATTCAATAGAATAACATGATTTTTTCCCAACAATTTTTCTTATAGCATTCTATTTTCTTTCGTTTCTATCGGAAGTTTAACAATATTTTTGACACCTGACCCCTTGACGCTACATCTCTGAATATATTTTGACCATGGATTTCACTTTCTGGTAATACTTGCTTGTCTATTATTGTATTATCTATCTATTATTGTATTAACTATCTGTTATTGTATTATCTATCTATTATTGTATTGTCTATCCGTTTGCTTTATAATTTACCCTTTTTGATTGTGTGAAAATTTTCAAAATCTTTCATTTAAAAACAAAATATTACTAATTTCTACAGCGCCATCTCTTGTAGGGACCTCACATATTATATCACCTCCATCTCTAGAAAATATTCTAAATCCGTAGATCATCTAATACAAGGTGGCGCAAAATTAATCACCCTATCGAAAGATGTTATAATTTTAGCAAATTGCGTCGTACGTCAATCAAATTTGACATTTGTGAACTAGACAGTTGCAGAATACAAACAGACAAGCAATGGAGCGCTATACTCCGCAAGAGCGTGAAATAATTGTGGATTAATTGCCATCCTTAATCTCAACAACGAAGAGGATGATTTTGTGTCGAAAATCATCATGAGCGACGAGGCGCATTTTCACTTGAGCCGTTACGTCAGTATGCAAAATCTTCGTTTCTGGGGCACTGAAAATCCGCTTGCGATGCACGAAGAGCCATTACATCCACTCAAAGCCACTGCGGTTGGTGCGGCGTTCAAGCGTGAGGGGTGATTGGGCCGTATTTTTTTGAGGATGCCATTGGCAATATGGTCACTGTTACTGGCGATCGCTACAGGGCCATAATAAACGACTTCTTGCTACCGGAATTAGATGAACGGGGCTTAGTGAACATGTGGTTTCAACAAGACAGTGCAACCGCATACACAGCACGAGCCACAATGAATATTGTGAAGGAAGCATTTTCTGGTCCCGTAATTTCCCGTTTTGGCGATTTGGCATGGTCAGCAAGATCGCCCGATTGAACCATCCCAGAATTGTTTCTTTGGGGCTAGTTGAAGTCGCGGGTTTATGCCAACGCGCCTCAGACAATCGCAGCCCTTAAGGAGAAAATTCGACAGGAATGCGAACAGTTATCACCGGAATGCTTGCGGAAAATCATGGAAAATGCGATAAAACGTGCACAAATGTGTACCAACACTGGCGGCAGCCACTTGACAGACATCACCATTTCCACTGAACAGAAAAATTTAAAAGGTTCAAATAAAGATTTCCATCACTCAAAATCTTTTTTTTTTATTTAGTAAAAATGTTATTCTAAAACAAAATTGGATGATGAATTTTGCGCCACCCTGTATAAATACATTTGCTTGTCTATCAAGAGAACTCTCAACATCCGAATATATTCCGTGTACAAAAACTTCTCATATTTTCTGCTTTTTTGCTCGCGTCAAACGCTTAAATACTGTACGTACTGTCCACACGAGTAGATTTTCTATTCAAATTTTCAGTGACATGGCATTTGTCACTGAATTTTCAGTGACTGATTCGTGGATGGTTTGAAAACTCGGCTATCGTGGAGAGCATTCATTTCTATGTTCCCGATGGTTATCTCCGTCACCGATTCTACAGACTGGTTTATTTCCATGCCTGCAGGACTAACTTGCTATTGGTCATGCCGGTGGGGAGAACAACCTTGCTGCTAAACGGAATCAATTCGCATATCGATATATTTTGCAGCAATGAAGCTACCTTTAGGCAAACTCTGTTTCTGCTAGTATATTAGTTGATACGCACTTTTTTGTATTTATTCTCCAACACAGATTTATTTTATAACATTTATTTAATATTAACCACTCGGACCCATAAGCTTGTTTTCACAATAACATAACATAAGCAGACATATGTATGACTTAATAAAATGAACAATTTTGTGATAATGAATTTGCTAGGAATGAAGAAGAAATTTTGTGATTTTTTAAAAATTGTTTAGTGACTTAATGAAAACAAATAACTTTTTATACACTACTATATAATTAACATTATCGACATGTTTCAAAAACTATGTTTTCTTCGTCAGGATAATAAATAGTTAAATGAATTCAATTTTAATTAATGTCTTGGCTATATTTCTATTCATGATTGAGACAGCTCCCGAATGTAATTTTTCTTCTTTTTAACAATTTGTTTTGTTACATGCTTCTTAGATCCTATTAGCTTCATCTTTATGACTGACCTAGAAATACATCCTACCCCCATAGTCTAAGTCTTACATGGGAGCTGAGCACTCTTGCAAAATATCTGCGCCTTGAATCCAGATACCCCCATATAGTCTAAAGCGGCCCCTAGACGTTTAACATTATATTCAATACATTGCTAGAGGTCGCACACGTTGCAATATTATTGTCCAATAATTTAGTTTACAACTGACACTTCTACTGTCAACATGTCGAAAAGTAAAGCATGTGTGGCCATTACTTAAGTCATAGCTTTGAAAAAGAAGGAGAAAAAAACGCAGATGGATGAAAGAAAGTTTCAAAAAAGGAATAAATACACTCATGAGAATTTGTTAGGTGAACCAGCTGATTCGTAGACATCTCGATCGTAAACCTATATCTCTGCTCACTGCTTGACTGCGGAGACAGAAATGAACCATTATTGTGGAAAATCACCCACAGACGATTCAATATTTATGAGATAAGATCATATTGCACAATAAATATCTAACTCTTTTTTATTGACTCGATATATTGTGCAATCCTTCAATATAACCTAGAGACGGTCAATTTTGTTGTGCAGTATGCATTATTGTGCAATATATTGACCATTATATTGAACGTCGCACTCTTGAATAATTGCACCTGTATTAAATTATTATTATTTTATCGTTTAACTCTGATGCAGATTAATTATTCAAAAAATAATGTATATATCCTAGTATGGTCATCGATAGTCATGGTCATATCGATGGTCATGTAATTGGGCAGCCGCAAATAGATTTCATTTGCCTCATCATGTTACGGCGATTAAGATTTACCGTCCGTCATATTGTAATTTGAATTTGACGCTGTCTATTTATATACATATATATATATATATATATATATATATATATATATATATATATATATATATATATAAATCAATATATGTTTCTTTGTATGTGAGTTGTCTATGCATTGTTTATTAAGCATAGGAAGTGTTTGAAACTTTCAAAATACCTTCTTTCCACCCTTGCGAAGATTTTTGGATTATTAAAACCACGTGATAATGCATCTGAAAAGTTTTTAATCATAATAAACACTCTTACGAAACTGTCAAAAATGTCAAAAAATGAGAATGACATTTTGCAAACCATCGATTGTTAAATCAAAATTCAATTTACGAATAAACTCTTTTAAATTAATGATTTTACTTGAAGTACTAAGTAAAAATTATCGGTATTTTAAATAGATTCCTGTGTTTGCAAATTTAATTGATTGTTCTTATAATATACAAAAACAAAAATGAATGTTTGTAATATATGAAAAATGATAATTTGTAAAAAAAAATTGCAATAGGTGGCACGCGAGCTGTTAGAAAATCTGAATTACCCGGAAAAAGAATTGAACGCGAAAAAGGTGAGGAGATCGCGGGAGAGGGGTTCGCGGGAAAGGAGAGAGTGAAGGCGGGGAAGGTGGAGGGGGAACGCGTGAGTGGAAGGGGACATGGGAGTGGAAGGGGAGGTGGAAGGGTAACGGTACGAATGGGAAAAGACACGCAGGGAGAAACAATTTCTTTATTAGTGGCAGTGCAACGCATGCCGGGAACTCGCTAGTACAAAATAAATCACGATAATACTTTTGGCAGTGGAATCTCAAATCATACCTGTCTGTACAACTTTATTTTCTTCCCTTAAAATATCAAGGTCTCTTTAAAGTTTGCCCACAAACGTTTGTTAAAATAATTTGAAAGACCCCACATCCTTTGGGGAAATGAGATTTGACAATATTATGGTTTGAGAACAGTTCCACCGTAAAATTAGTTTTAACTTTTTCAAAGTTCTCGCTTCTTATTCCTTTGAAGACATTCAGTGTGCCCGCATTTGTGCAAACTACTCGCGGTACTTCTTCCTCCAGTGGAAATAAGAATATGATTCTTCATTTTTATTCACAGTAATAGTTTATTTTTTCATACTGCGAGTTCAAAGAGTTTTATTTGATTCCGATACGAAATTTTTGCGATTCCAAGATCGCGTGAATTTCACTAGTATTGATACCACCCCGAAAACGTACGTACTGTCGAAGGGGTGGACCGGCCAATGTTTTTATTTAATATTCTCGTCAGGTTTTTAAAACGTATGAATAAGTTAATTTTTGTATCATAATGTACTTATTTCTAACTAGCGCAGACTCGTCAAAATTCTTATCAAATTTGAAAAAGGCAATTAACATAATTTTATCTTAATTATATTATGTATTTCATCGCTATATTTGGTGACTTAGGAGAGGCCAGATCGGGAAAGACTGGTTGAAAGAGTCCTTTTGACCTCGACAGCCGGACTTTCTCGACCCAGCGCCTTGCAACTCGATGGGAAAAATGGATTCATATATCTATAGCTCCTAGACACACCGACCCCCAGATTCCTACCCATCCCTCGTACCTTTTCCTTCCCAGAACTTCCTCTCCTTCCTAACTTTCCCTAAGATCGTCCATATAGCATCCCTAAATGTGACTTAGGTCCCGAGATAAATTACTTTCCCCAGGGCCTCATGTAAAGAGCTAATGTAAAAAAAATGTAGGTGCCTTAACGCTTTTCTAGATTTGATAATCCAATTTTGAAAACGACACTTAAAATCAAAGCATGTTTGAGGTCATTGAACTAGATTTTACGCAGGGCTAACTAACGCCCAGCACATACAACCGAAAGTAGTATGATTATGTAATTTAAGTTATTAGATTTTCACTGCCAAAAGTATTTTCGTTATTTGTTTTTGGGGTGCTATGCGGAGTTGCGCTACCTCCACATCTGCCCTGATGATGGACACTGTAACGCTGTCCGAAACGTTAACTAAAGAAGGAGGTAACGCAACACTGCATAACACCCCAAAATCAAATAACGAAAATGATTATGTAATATATATTTTAACTTAACCTATTTTTCAACTTTTTTCCACTGTAACTTATTTCCGGACGGTCTTGTGACGATCTTTCCATCTTCAGACTGACATTTTTTATTTACTTCTTATTTCTATTAGCTTTCGTAATATGACACTTACACAACGATTTTAATTTTCGGTTCGGGTAGGATTTCTAAAACATTCAGTATTTTAAATATATATATATATATTTTGAAATCTTGTAAAATTCTGTAATTTTTTCTTCAAAATTCGCAAATTCACTTTGTGGCGTCATTATTCATTTAATGAAAACAAATAACTTTGTGTAAATAAATAACTTATTATCCTTACGAAGAAAACATAGTTTTCGAAACATGTTGATATTGTTAATTAAATAGTGGTTGTACACAAAGTTATTTGTTTTCATTAAATTCTGTAATTTTGTTCAATTTATGTATTCTTACAACACATTAGGAAAATTGATGAAAAAAAATAAATTCAAATATATATAAAATAATCATATTTTAAATACAAAATTTTCTTCGTATTTACTGTAATCGTTGATATAATTGGATAATACTACACTCGAACGATTTTTTTTGCATATTTATGGCGAGTTTACAAAACGTTTTCGTTGTGCTACTAAATACTACCCAGAGTAATTTTAAAACCTACATATTTCGGATGAAAGGTGAAATCTAGGTGGATCCGTTGGATTTAAACCGCAGTTAGCAGTTCATGTGTTTCTTTATTAATATTTGAAGGAATGATATTTTTAAAATTGAATGGTCGATTCGAAAACCGAACACCCATCGCTCTAGTGGATAATAATGACTTAAGTTTATTTTATAAAAAAATGTGCTTTTCAATGTGTTGATAAATGAACTATAAATTCAAAGTTATTTTCCAAGAAAAGTACTCCACTGTCTCCGTTAGTTTCATAGTTCTCACATTCCGGGAAAATGTGAAATATTTCCTTTGAATATGAGATTCTATTTAGCGTATGCGATTTGTAAGGTATCGCATGTCGTTTTGAAACACGATAAAGATAAATGCAACATCTGACTGCAATGCGATCGAGATGCCTTTGCACACTACTTCAGATGGGTAGTGATAGTGGCTTCTAGACATGATATTATGCAGGGGTTTTGGGTTGTGGGACCCGTCACCGCAAATATATTCTGTTGCAGGTCTTTATGAATCTCTTAAAGAATTACCACGGTGGCTAGACTAGCACCTAGAGTTTTGCAAGATATTTCCCCGCCTGACATGGACTCATAAAAGAGCTATAGAAAGAGAGAACATCATGCTTTGTATTTGCTTTTAAAAGTTTACCACAGACGTTCCCGAAAATTTTGAAGTTATTCTTTGAAACAAAATTTAGCATTTGAAAAATATTTGTGTAAGGTTTGCAGATTTTAAAATATATTTCTTTACATTTATCGAAAAAAAGTGAAGTTGCTATAAATTTTATAATATCTTTGTTTAATTAAATGTGTTTAGTTTCATGTAAAGAAGTAATTATTAGATTAGTAAAAATATTTTCAAATTTTATATACTATGTGTGCGATTAATATTTTAAAGTATATTACCATCAGTATATTCCAACAATAATGTTGAACTACAACACTTTGTTAAATAATATGAATATGCTCAAATTGTCAGACAGAAGAATTTTCACTGACTTGGTATTTCTATATAAAATTCTACATAATTTAGTTGATAGTCCGGTATTGCTTGAATTGATAAGCTTGCGGATTCCACAACGTAATACAAGAAGTCAGGATTTATTTCAATGCAGAAATTCTGGGACTAACTACCATATGTATTCCTCTTTACCCAGAATACTAACGGAAGGAAACAATTACACCAAGTCCGTGGACATCTTCAGTTTATCTTTAAACAAATATAAAATATTTATACTGAAGCAGTTCAGTTATGTACAATAAATATTGTATTTATTACCATTAATATGAAAAAGCCCTGAAAAAGGGCGTTGATCAATAAATAAATAAATAAATAAATATTTAAGAGCTCAGTCAAAGTTAGCCACAGTCAAAGTGAGCCATCTAGTCAGAAAGGTTTGCTTAAATAATAAAGTTGATGCGGTAGATTTTCGAAAATGAAAATCAGCCTAGTCAAAGATAGCCTTCTAGTCAGTATGGCCTGCTTGAATAATAAAGTGAATGCAACAGATTTTTGAAACCGTAAACGGTATGTACAAATAAACTTACAAACAGATGCAATGCCAAACGGTCGAGTTAAAACAGGCTCAGTCAATAAGGGATTTTCAAGCAAATGTAAGTAAGTAATTTCATTGAAGAAGAAGATAACACTTATAACCTAAATGAAAATATGAAAGAAAACAAGACACAGAAAAATAGAAAAAGACAATGGTCGCAACCGGGACTCGAACCCAGACCTCTCGTCTAAAACCGGGACGTGAGTCCCAGTTGCGACCATTGTCTTTTTCTATTTTTCTGTGTCTTGTTTTCTTTCATATTTTCATTTAGGTTATAAGTGTTATCTTCTTCTTCAATGATATATTAAGTTGATGGGAATAACCTTCAAAAGTTATAAAAAGAGAGCTTTTCTTATAAAAAATTAAGTAATTTCAATTTAAAAAACCGTATATGTTTTTATACGCTTAAAACATCAATTTATTAAACCACAGCCAATAATCATTTTCAGAATAAATAATTTTCGCCACTATTCTAAAATTGGTAATTTATTGCTATCGGCCAAACACGCCTCCCACGCGATTACTTAAGTATAAATTTAGGTAAATTTAAAGGTTTTTATTAGTAGAACCATTAGTATCTTTGTTATTTGTGAGGCTTCTGATAATAGAATCATCAAGTAAACAAAAAATATATATATTCCTGCTTTTGATTTTCTGAAAATATGTTGTTTTCGTTTTTTCGAATAATTAAAAACGTTTTTTTAACCCTCGAAAGAAAACAGTAATGTTTTATTATTCTAGAATATTCTTTAGTAATATTTTTTAGTTTAGCTGAATTGAAATTCGTATTATAATTTTGAGAATTTGAGGGTTAACGACCCCCACACAAATTTAAATGCCGCTTATTCAGTGGTTAAACCACCTCAAATTACGTAGGTTTGTTAATTTTTTTTTTTGAAAATAAATTTATAAAATTTTGTTTTCAAAATTAATAGTGCTTAGTTAACCACAAGGTAAATAAGTAATAATTTACGATGGGAACAAGTTTTATAACAGGTAACTTAAAAATATTTTTTGTTTATTTATTATATTTAAATTCGTATGTGTACGCTCTTCTAAATTTCTAAGATTTCTAATTGTGTAAAGTGAGCGTAAATATGAATTTACGTAATCATCATCATCATCTTCGTCCCCTTATCCTAATCGGGTCGGGGACCCATTGCATCGACAAGGCTCCTCCATACGTCCCTGTCTTGAGCTGACTGTTCGGCCTCCGTCCATGGCAGTCCCATCCTCTCCTCGCACAGGTTCCGGAGTTGCCTCGCCCAGCGCACATAGTATCTTCCTCGGAATTCGGTCATCAGGCATTCTTAGTACATGCCCACATGAATAGCAGTGGTTCAATGTTTAGATCGTCTCGGATCGTCGAGTTTCTTATATGAGCCCATTTCGTAACCCCTGCCACTCCTCTCAAGTATCTCATTTCGGTAGCTTCGGCTCTATAGCGGAATTCGGTCAATGAATTTACATATTATAAATAATCAAAAAATATTTTAAATGATCCGTTATTAAACTTGTTCCCTTTATAAAGTGTGCCCTAATCAGTTAAAAATGATTATTACCCTCCCACCCATTCCCCCCCCCGCCTATCAATCGACACCTTTAAGCCTATGTCTATTGTTGTAATTAGTTTTAAGTAAACCCTGATTAAGTAAACGCATTGCTTACGAAACATGTTAGTTTTAGCGTTGATTAAAACGTGATTAAAACTAAAAATCTATTAATTTTGAGTTAGAGTAGTGCCACAAAAAAGTTTGCTGTGTTTGAAGAATAAATATTATTAAATTATTTTCTTTTGATAAAGTTCGTCATATTTCTTAAATTAATGATAAACGTGATGACATATTCGGCAGTTGTCTAAACATGAATTGCACGAAAATGATAAACGACCGACTCGCGTGCTGCCGGAAAACGCTTGGAATTGAAACATCATACGAAGTCATTACTTATATCGGCGAAGAGATTCCCTAAGTGAGTAAGCAGTCTGTTATGTAAACAATGAACCCTTTCGTCCTATCGAGGGTCAGATTGCAATTAGCTACATAAAGTTGTTAGGGGTCAACTCATGATGTTATCAATTTTACTAGTTCTTGGTATATAATTTATGAAGTGAAAATATTTTCGAAATTATATTTAAGGGTTTATTTATTTTATTTATTAAGTTAAAAGAAATATAATATTTCGCTTTCTTAACTTAAATACAGAGCATATTATGTAGTAGTTTTTAATTTTGTTCCAAAATCTTAAGTTTAAATAGTTTTTTTTTTAAAGGTTTTTATATTCTCTTCCGTTTTTAGATTATCTGGAAGGAGATTATAAATGTGAACTCCCTCGTGGCCAATACTTTATTATTTTTTATATTAATTTTCCACTCAAAGCAATCACTCCCAGAATTGGGTAGTGCATTAGTTTGAATGTAGAGTCTAATAACACTATGAAATAAGTTCGGAAGTCGCGCTTCCGGAGTATCAGGCCTTAAAACTTGCCAGCAGCATAAAAACCTTATTTAAACCCATTTAAATTAATGGATAAAGATTTATCCAGACACTATCTAGATAGCATTTAGTTCGGGTTTGAATCTTGCAATCATACAAAAAGATTAAATAAAAATGGATACATTTATCCAAGACACTATCTAGATAACATTTAGTTCTGCAATCGTACATAAATATAGCATCCAATAAAATATGAAAGTTATATAGTTAAAAATGACCGAAACGGATATCAATACTTTGGCGCAGTGAGTGGTTAGCGCATTTGCCCGGAAAGAAAGGTCCTGGGTCCGAGTCCCAGAGGTGCAAATTTTTTTTCTGATTTTTCGGTTTCCAGATTTTTGATTGAATTTCGCTAATATTGTTTTCATTTAATTAAACCTTATTAAACCCATTGGTCCCGAACTCCGAATGAGAGTCGGATGTGCTTCTCTAGTACTTAACTGTGAACCCCAGGTCTCTCTGTTCTACTAGGTTGGCATTAAAACCGAAAAACGAACATATCAGTGACTTCTGAATATAAAATGTTAAATGTCAATTTCATAGGTAATGAAACTTTCAATATTTTATAAGAAAAACACTCGTTTTATAACTTTTGAAGGTTATTCCCATCAATGTAATATATCATTGAAGAAGATAACAAAAATAATCTAAACGAAAATATGAAAAAGAACAAGACACAGAAAAATAGAAAAAGATAATGGTCGCAACTAGGACTCGAACCCAGAAACTCTCGTCTAACCGGGACGTGTCACGACCCGGGATATGAGTCCGAGAGGTTCTGGATTCCGGGTCCGAGAGGTTCTGGGTTCGAGTCCCAGTTGCGACCATTATCTTTTTTTAATTTTTCTATGTCTTAAACTCTTTCATATTTTCGTTTAGATTATTATTGTAATTTCAATCTTCAATGATATATTACAATGAAACTTTCATTTCGCAATATTTGCTATAATATGTTGCTATATAGTTATGTTGAATTACAATACCAACCATAAAAAGTAGGATTATTTTCAATATTTTTGTTAAATTCACTCAGAAACACACAAAGACGTTGAAAAGAAAAAATCTTAAAAATTGGATAAGTAGTGATTTTTTCAGATTGTTATAGATCTTTCAAAATTGTTTACTCCCTCATATTTTCTCTTGTTAATTGATTATTCACTCACACAGAAACATTACCTTGATATTAATTTATTTATGTATTTGTGTTTCCAGTTGACTTGCTGCAGATGCTAGAATTCAACGTGACGGTCACGTTCCCCGCTGCACCACTGCTGACCGTGATCCTGGCCTTAGTTGGTGAGTGACTTTATTTTGGTATCGCTTTTCGCTAATTTATTATCCATCTCACCGCCGCATCGCGAGAGCATCAACACAAGATATCTAACACCGTTATGTGAAGATGTTTCTCTACCATAGCAATGAACCAATTCAATTTGGGCGGCGGGAATGGGTACCGCCGCCCCGGGAACCTTTAGTGGATAACCAACACCTCTGCCATAGGGCACCCCAAGTGGTTCGCTACGTTTGGTGATTTAGCAGGGGTGCCCGGGTTCATGGGGTGAGATTTGTCTAGGTCTCGGAGTCGGATGACCAGGACACACTGAACGACTGAACCCCAGATTCCTACCCACCCTTAAACCCTTTTCCTTCCCAGAACTCTCCTTTCCCCCTTTTCCTTAAAAAAAAACCTCCACACAGCATCCCCAAGGATGACATAGGCTCTGAGGGAAATTATTTTCCTCAGGGCCTCCTGTGTGGAGCTCATGTAAAAAAAAAACCTAAAATTGTGGTTGTTATTGATTTTTCATAATTTTTTACGTGATTACGTCTTATAAATCGAAGAACGCCGGCCGCATTCACCAAAAAGTATGACTCGTTGTCACGCTGTCACGATGTCACGTTCCGCCTGAGCCGGGCGTACAAGCGAGGGCGCGGAACAAGCGATAGAGAGGCACGATCGGCCTAAGCGTTCGGCTTAAGCGTTCGGCTCGTGACGTTATCGCGAAAAAATTATCGTCCGTAAACCGACTTTACAAACAACCAAACTTTTTTCCCAAGTTTCAAAACTATCACACTTTATTCCATCTAAGGCCAGATTGGTAGTTAAGTACTCTAAGTATCGGCCTGGTGCACGGCCACTATTCAGAATCAAAACCCTGCTTGAATTGGCAACAGCCGTGTTTAATGACCTCATCTGATTGATAATAATTCCCAATCTTCATTTTCCTCATCTTAAATTAATGTTTCTCCTCCCCACTCCCTTCAGCCTCCCAGTGGGGGATGCCATAATCCCACTGGCTTAAGATGGGACTGTTTTCCGGGATGCAAACCATCATTTTGCTATAGATAGATTATATCAAGCATTACGAGTCTGGCGAATGCACCGCATTTAAAGCAAGACACGCTTTCCATATTCTAATATTTATACTATGTTTTCAAGTAAATTTTAAAATCATCACATCGCTTAACGTGGCAATCATTTATAGTTTGGTTTTACTGGATCTTGTACTCTCGAATAATGTTTATTTTTCTGGTTATCGGTTAAAATAACCTTGTCAAGAAGTGCGGCGTCATTTCCGCAAGGCAATCTCCCGACACGCACGGATACGAACACGGAAATTGGAAAAGGTGTTGCGCAGATTTTTGGATGTAAATGTCCATCGGATGGAGAAGATATTTAAATAAATATCGCAATGTCAAACCCATTTGGTTCATGAATTCGTATCCTGTGAGTGTTATGCATTTAGCTATATATATAGATCCTCACGGTTCGTTTCGTATTTTATTTTTAAAATAACATCAATGAAGAAATAGAGAAAAAACTAGTGCCTTTACTTTTTTCGGTACGTTAAAGATGGACAAAAGGAAAATCAAAAGAATTTTTGCATCCGATTTATCTTTATTCTGTAATCACATTCTACAGCGAAAATAGTTATCCTGAAAGGGTTGAACAGTGAATGAATTCATTTCGCATATTACCCTCTAGCTCTTTAACCAAATTACCATCCATACAAGGTCCATACTAGGTCCACTACTTTTCCAAATTTACATCAATGATATTTCGCAATTAGATTTAAGTGGTGAAATCTTTTTATTTGCAGATGATACTGCAATTTTCTACTGGGGTAAAGATTTAAACATCTTACTAGAGAATGCACAAATAGACCTAGAAAAAATCAACAGTTGGCTCAAATCAAATATTTTAACAATGAACGTAAAAAAAACAGGATACATGATCTTAAGCTCAACCCGTAAAATAATTCCTCCTCATGTACCATTAAAAATTGAAAAGAACGATCTGCAAATCCTGATCCAGGAAAAATATCTTGGGTTGTGCATTGATCAGCATTTGACTTTTAAACAGCATATACAAGGTATTAAAGACAAAATCATCCCCTTAATTAGTGTATTCAGCCGGCTATCACATTTGTTGCCAAATAGATTAAAAAAAGGTTTATATTATAGTCTCGTACATTCACACTTAAATTATTTGATTGAAATCTGGGGAAACACATGTGAAACATATATAAATGTACTACAAGTAATACAAAACAAGTTAATCAAAAAACTATTTCACTACAAGCCTAGAACATCCACAAAAAAAGTAAATACAGAAACAAAACAATTAACATTAAAAAAACTGTATGAATACAATACATGTCTCCTTATATACAAAATAAACAATAAACTCATACATACAAACACAGAATTCATTAAAACATCCCAAGTACACAAACACTTTACACGACAACACACTAACATACATTTAAACACCATCCACACTAACTATGGTAAACAATCCATTGGTTACCAACCAATTATTGGTTATAATTACCAAACGACATTAAAAAAGAAAAAAAGGTGGGTAAATTTAAAAAAAAAATTGTTAATGTATATTCTTGATAAACAGAGTAATGAAATGGAGTAGCGATGTATTATGGTGTTTTAGTTTGATTTAATGTATTTATTATTTCTGGTTAATATGAGTGAAAATGTAATTTTCTTTTTTACTAGAATAAAAAAAAAATTTTTTTTTTATAGAATGAATATTAAAAAATATATATCTTTTTCCTACTCGTTGTACTTTTTTTTATTTATTTATTGCTTCACACAGAACTAAGCCTGTTTCGAGGGTAACAATTAACATATTTTCGTGAAGCAATTATATAGGTATTTACTACTACTTTCGTATGTTTCCAAAAATTACACACTTTTTTTCAGATTTTTTTTAATGGTGTTTTAGGGGTCGCTACCAGCTGTGGAAATGTAAGGGTTTGACCAAAAAGCTAAGAAGTTGGTATTTAAACTGAGTATTTATTGAAAGCAATTTTTTACAAGATGATGTAGTTCAACACAAGATTAAAATCAATGAAATTATTATATATTACACATACGCCTGTAGGCGCTGTTGTAAATTCAGTCTAAGAAGTAAAAGTACGTTATTACTCAAATTAATTGCGATACTAACGCGTTTAAACACGCTTCCTATTATTTAAAATACTGCGGACGTTTAAAGCCTCGATTTCATTCAGCGAGTTTACAAGCTACTAGCCGGCGAATTCACTATCTGCTAGTAAACTTGTTCAGTGTAAAATCTGCTAGTTAGCTAGTTAATACGATCACACAGAGCGAGTTTACTAGCATATAGTGAATTCGCAGGCCAGTATCTTGTAAACTCGCTCAATGTAATCGAGGCTTAACTTGTCTGTGGCTTATTTTATTCTACATGAAATGACACATTTAGTATGAAGCGTTGCAATTATTGCTTAACGTCGCGTATTTTCGAGACTTAGATCGGCATCGATCCCTAAAATTTATCATAAAAAATATATACGCATACATTTTTTGGCTATTAAAGCATTTAACAAGGGTACCTCGATAAAAAGACGAACTTTACCTTTTGAATGACCTAAACTACACGCGTAAATGCAAAAAATTAAAAGGTGAAAGGAAAAAACAGGTTATATTGGTGGCTAGTTTGGTAGATACTTTGAGAGTACGTTATAACAATATTTGAGGATCAGAATAATAAATATTTATTCCCAATAATTGCATCCGATCCTTTGGTTTTCATAACAACACTATACTAAAATTGAACCGTTTTTGTAAAGCTTTTGAAAGAATTGGAGCGAAATTAGCACAATAAAATGTTATTAGCCTAACTATAATATTAGAGTTTATACTAATATTAGTTTTTTTTTATAGGTTGTGTATGTCATAGTCGTTACCTATACTTATCTAAAGAGAGGTAGAGAGCAACAGTCTATGATAGATAGATTACGTATAAATTAAAATCTGAAACCATATTTATACTATAAATAAATATATTTTTTAATTATCGACATCGTTATTTTTGTAGCCGTTATTCTCAAAAGCCTACGTAAAAATGAAGATAAATTGAACGAGTTTTTTTCTTCACATACCTCATAAATTGTTAGAAATGTTGAACGCGCCCGAGCAACAAGTGAAGAATCGGCAACAAGTCGCCTGTTGCGAGTGGAGCGGGCGTTTCGCCTCCCCCGTCGCGGGTCCCATCCTCCTTACATTATTACCCGCCTGGCCGCGTGCCAAGAAGCAGCTGCCTGTTTCCACTCGCCTGTTGCCTGTTGCCTTCTGCCTGTTGCTCCGCGTCTTTTTTCCGAGGCGCAACTGGTAGAGTCGGTACAGTCTCCAGTCGTGCCGATGCTGAACGAAAATTCGAGTTGGCTTGAGAAAGGGATATTATTTATTGTGTGATTTCTTCCCCTTTTCCCTTTTGTGTGATTTTTTTTTTTACGTACACTAATAATAACATTAATGGGTACATATTTAGATTTAATTGAACCGCATTTTGACTGTTAACTTAGACAAATTGACATTTTAAAACTAAACTTGTATCGCGGCGACATGACAGTTCGCACCCGAGGGATAACAGTGGCACAAGTCAAAAAATGCATTTTTGAGTTAAATATGCAGAAATGTTCCTGGATATCTCTATTCTCTCTTCGATAAAAAAGGCACAATTTAAAAAAATATTGTTGTGATCTTTAAAGCGAACATGCCGTTTTTTATAATAATGTTTTACTCGAATTCAAGCAAAAATAGTGGCACAATGATCATTATAACACTATTATAATATTAAACCAAATAAATATTAATATATTGCTTTTCAACTTTTGTGAAATAATGTATTTTTATTGGTTAAAAAACTGATTCAATACACTCAAACGAAATATTCAAACTGCTCTCCTGAAAAAAGTAGTTTTTTGAGTTGTGCCATTGTCATCCCCCGGGTGCGAGTTGATAACGTGTCAGAAGATCCATTCTGGTATATGGATGTGTTCACACACTGTTCTTGTGGCGATGCGACATTAAGGCGACTGTTGGATATTTATGGATTTTGAAACAGTCGCCCAACTACTAGCCACGCTAGTCGCTCGTGCGCACCTGGCCATTATTATGTTTTATGTATTTAATTTATAGAACTACATTAAATTCTGATAGTTGCCCTTAGCATTACTTTTGCGTTAATAAAGTTTGAATCAAACAGTTTGAAAGTCGTTGAAAATTAATTAACTTCT
The DNA here is from genome assembly GCA_936435175.1 of Glyphotaelius pellucidus. NCBI lineage: Eukaryota > Metazoa > Arthropoda > Insecta > Trichoptera > Limnephilidae > Glyphotaelius > Glyphotaelius pellucidus. Next base: position 13,321,375 of record OW386553.1, read on the forward strand.
CACCCGAGATCCTAACTTTTCCCTCATATCGTAGTATTGATAGCGTTTAAAGCAGAGGTTCCCAATTTTTTTTTTCTCGTAGACCACTTCAAAATTTTACTGGTCACGGTGGACCTCCTGACGCTACGACTTTTTCAAACGTGGGCAAAATGGATCAGTATTCGAGATTATATTTGCCACGACGGAGGGGGCATAATGGGTTACAGGACGGGGGGGGGGGTATGTTCCCATCCCAGTACACCCAAATCCCATTATGCCCCCCCACTTGCCTACTGGGCGTTTTAAGATCTCATGCATAACTAGTAAATCAATGTGCGCTGTACGCCAGTCGCTCTGTTATGAAGGGGGCGTAATGGGATATGATACGGGAGGTGGGATGGGATATGGGGCACGAGATGGGTCTCAATCGAAACCAGTTCGTGGACCCCCACTTACAAATTGTGAACCTTTATTTCTCTTTATCGCGCCTACGTGGACCCCCGTCGGCGTCGGCGTCGGTTCTCCCGTGGTTCTCACCTGGATCACTTTGGGAATAACTGGTTTAAATGCATCTTTCTCTTCTAACTGGTGTTTTTCAGGTATCTTGGGAGATCAGAGATGGTTAGGTAGGTACTTAACTCAACAGTACGGAAAAGAAAGATTAGGCATAAATATCACATAATACGGTAATAGCATGTCACGAACTTCTACGATGTTTAGCACTGTAATCCGACTTACTTATTAGATTTTTACGCGTCGGCTCAGCGTTGGAATAATTAAGCCGGACTTAAGCTCAGTTTAATTTTTTTTTTTAAGTTTTCTTTATTCATTGAATTGTTAGTTACATTAATTTTAGAATTTTTCGACCATCATGCTAGGCACATGCCCGTGTTGTGGTGGTCGATTTTCTGTATATTACATTAAAATATAAGCAATATAAAAAATGTGCGAAAATATAAAAAATATAAAATAAAATAATAATAAAGAAATATTATAGAATACAAAATAATATAAAATGATGTAAATTGCTATAGAGTAATTATAAAAGAGTTAGGAAGAATATAAAATAATTTAGTACTAAAAGTGTAGAACATAAAAAACATATATATACTAGAAAGAATATAAAAAAGTAGGTGATTATAAAATATATAAGATCAAAGTAGGTGCTATATAATAAGCAAATAATTAAAGGTTTTTTGTTACGATGGAAATCTATAAGTGCGTGGTTATATTGGTAGGTAAATTATTTTACACCAATTTTTTGTATAAATATTATATACCAACGCGGTGATAATAAGTAAAGTTTTTCGCTACTCCTCCACGTAATATTTACACCGCGATTGTAAACGATGGGTCTGATAATTGGCAACAGAATACATTAACACTGTACAGAAAAAGGCATCAATGGATTCTTTACAGTTTCATAAAACTCGTTTGAACTATTCGTAACAGGAATCTGCATCTCACGTTCATTGGCGATAATGATTATTATTCACACCAGTTTCGCAATACTTGTTATTCACATCGGCTGTGAACGAAGAAATTGCAAAGTCTTGTTAGCTATTTTTATGGTATGCTTCCATCCAATTTAAAGTTATGTAGATCAAAGTCATGATTCGAGGAGCCCAATATTATTGAAACTTTTTGTATCGTTCTCTTCTTCTGTGTTAATTCTTCAGCACTCAAATGTTGAATAGGGTTTGTGACACTGCAGGGTCACAAAGTTACTTGTTGTGTCTCCTAATTTCCAGAATTTTTAAAAAATTATTATATATTGAGTACATATACCTTAGAATATTAAAACTTACATTATAACGGTTTTTTTCCTCGTTACTTCATTTATTTTCAGAAGATTTCTTCGACTGGTTATAGCTCTTATTTTTTTCTTTCCTTTACTTACACTATTATCTCTATTTTTATTTTAACTATTTCAGAAAAATTATTCCACGGGCTGCTACTTCTACTTATCTCTTGTATAATGTTAATGTAAGTACTTGCATACTGCTTACTAACCCCGTATGCACGGACATTGGAGGGTCTAGAGTCTAGCCCCTTGAATGGCAGGAGACCAGATTTGTCCCAGCTCACATGCGTCTCGTATAAATCCCTGTATTCCCTTACTATCAGAGTGAGAATTATATTCTAAGCAGTGTTAAATAGGCAAAACATCACGCTTTCTAGTCTAATCTAAAGAATAACGACGAAAAAAGTAAAATGTAAATTTTTATGAAACCGAAGTTTTGAATTGCAATCTGAAAAAAAAAAATTGAAACTTTGAAAATTTTTTATTAATTATTTTAATATGAAAAGACAGAAAAGTGAGGTGACAGTTACGTTTATAACATATTTGTCTAATAAAATATATATGTGTTTTTTATTTTTTTTGTTATTAGTAATTTTAGTTAGAAAAAGCGTGAGGTGAGCCATTTTTAAAACTTTTTTATGTTTGCATGCAAAATTTTTATATTTTAAAAATGAAATGTTTATTTTGAATTATATAATTTGAAAGCGTATTTTATCACCTTTCAAAAACAGTTTTTATTTTTGTGAAATGTTCAGAAATACTCCATTTATTTGCATTTTATTGAAAAGCGGAAACATTTTGACCATCTGAAAAATACGCCAAAATTTTGAAGGGCTAGAGTCATTCGAATAAATGTAGGTTCGTTCAATAAAAAAAAGTAGAGCCTTGACGTGTGCGGTGAAGGAGGAAACCATGGTTGAGAAAGTGGTGGGGTCCCCTTCCAATACCTCAGAATATAAACTAATATTTCATTTTATGAATTTAAGTATTTTTACAGTAAGCATAACATTTGTTTTTAAATACATTCATTCTTCATACTTTCAGGCATTTCATCATACATCTTAAGTCCTTTATACATTAGGCAGTTCTGTGATTTTGATTTTTTGATCGTTGACCGGTCCGCGGCGATAAAAAGGTTGGGGGCCATTGCTATAGAACACACTATACCTACCTGCTGCATCTTCATAACCTTTCGTACATGTTTTCCTACTTCTCGCTCCAATACAATTTTTTTTCTATTTCCTAATTTTAGTATAACTTTCGTCCCTGTCTTTTCGGCGAAGGAAATGTTCTTCCGAAACAGGTAGGCAGTTGAAACAAATTTGGTGATTTAAACCAGGCGTTTGTTTAATCTAATATAGTTCGGAAAACAATCACTTGTTGTAATTCGCAACATTATTTTCCAATCGTTATTGAGCGCAAGCCTGCGAGCTTGTTACCGCGCGGTCTTGTTTACCGGTGGCATGAAACCCCATTCCCCAAATTAATTTCACCTTACGGATTCTCTGGGCTTTCTCTGCCTTCAATTTTCCGTTCACCCTGCGCCCAAGGCGGGTAAACGAACGTATCAAAAACAACTGAAAGCACGGATTTGAATACAATGGATAGGGTGGAACAAAAATCGCGTTTTACCGGGCTAGGGAATAGTGGCTAAGATTCTTTCTGATCTGTTTGGATCGATATATCAAAAATATATAATATCAAAGCCGTCATGTAACAATGTATCCTTGTTGAAATATTTTGCATGTTAATACTTACTAACCACTAAATTATAACCGATTGAAACATTAAAAAGTCATACCAATTACCATATTTGAAGAAAATTTTTAGGGAAAACAAGCCTTGTTTTCAAATCTATAAGAGTTAACCACAAAAAATGTACATCTTTATGAAACCAAAGTTTGCGACCGCAATTTGAAAAAAGTTACTCTGGGAATTTAAAAAAAATTATTTTTACACGAAATGAGAAAGAGTGAGATGTCTGTTTTCAAAATCAAATTTTGCCAATTTTGTTTATTGTATAATATTATATATTTTTTGTTTATAATTAGAGAGAAACGTCAGGAATTTACCTGCCGACTGAACATCGCTAGTAAACTTCGGTTAATAACTTGTCAAAGTTAAACAGAAGTAATACGTTTGTTTTTAGGTTTTCACGGCCAAAAGTATTTTTGTTATTTATTTTTGGGGTGTTATGCCGTGTTTCGCTTCCTCCTTCTTTAGCCAACGTTTCGGACAGCGTTACAGTGTCCATCATCAGGCTCGTCTGCCCATCATCAGGTTCATCTACAGGCTCATCTGTCCTGACGATGGACAATGTAACGCTGTCCGAAACGTTGGCTAAAGAAGGAGGTAGCGAAACACGGCATAACACCCCAAAAATAAGTAACAAAAAAAGAAGTAAAACGTATTTCAAATAATATTATGAATTAAAAAAATATAATTATTTGATGGTAGATACTTCATCGCTTATCTGAATTTACGCAGGGATATTATTTCACGTCACGGACAACATCATAGACAACCGAAATTAGTTCGTTGTTTTACGATTATAATATTATTTTTACCGTGTGGTGGTACAGGATTGTATCCTTTTTACTTGACGTTACTTGCAGTTCTTCTTCGTAATACCCTTGTATTTCTCCTTCTTCTCCTTTTTTTACATTCGAGTTATACAAAAATAAATAACAACGTGTACAAATAATGATAAGCCAACAACTGACTTTTTTTTTAGTTTTCAATTTCAGTTTAGCAGCGACTAAAGTTTGTTTACTGTACACGGAAACCGTGTTAGTTCGCGGTTTGGTAATTTTGCTGGGTGTTCTTTATAATGGATAATCCTTGGATAAATCGGTGACTTCTAAAAAGAAACAATGTTCTAAAAATTACAATTTTTCTAACTTAAATTTTTAAAAAAAAATGGAATACATAATAATATACGCTATCATAAAATGAGGGTAGTCTGAAAAGTAATGCAACATGACTTTCGGAATCGCGCCAGGTGGAATGTGGAAGTGACGTTTCCCCTCTGTGTGCAAGCGCAGGTTTGAGGTCGTTGAATACATCGTTGAATGTAGCTATACTAAGAACACTTTACTCAAATAATCCGTTTTTTTTAAACCCCATGCAGTGCAGTAATCGGAGTGCTATTAATTGTTTCCTTAGTTATTCTATTTAATTTTTCCAATTGTGGATGGGTTTATCGTTTAATATTTCTTGTATTTCTATCAAATTTAAGTATTCATCCAGAGTTCAATAGACCGTTAACTAAAAGCTTGTTCACCCTGCTTACCTTTAAAGGGAGAAACAATTCCCTTTTTTGCTTCTTCCGCCCTCGTAAACCGAGCCAAGCTTTGTGGCTCCATAAAAATATGTGACTCGTGGAAATCGCGAAATGCCTCGCGAATTAATTATCTCGAGATGCGAGTTGCTGGAGGAAACGGGCGAAAGGGACAAGAAATCATTTTACATTTGGTTAATTGAAGTAACTTAAGTAGGTGCGCATAAAATAAATATCTTTATGGCAGGTACTTGACGAAAATTGCTGCTAAGCATTTTGGCGGGCCTTCGCCCCGAGTGAGTGTTAAAGACGTCGAGAGGCGATGAAACTGTATTGCGAATACACCGGATAACTGTCGCCTGTTGGCGTTACTATCCAAGTGCTTAATTTCGTGTATAATTCTGGCTTTTAAAACAATTATTTTAGATTGTCGCACAGGCGAAAACCGCTATTCAGGTTTTTAAGGTTTCTTGAATTTGGTTTAATCACCAGATCGAAACAGCCAGTTTTCTCAACCTTTTGAAGTGAAAACTTCTTTAGCACCCTTGTTATTTGAAACGCGATGAAACGAAAAAGCGACACCAAAATGAGACAAACACACTATAGGATTCAGTCTGCGAGAGGATGAGATAGAATAATCGGTCTCCTCTTTGTGCGGTGCTTCGTAGCCTCCCCACTATTTTTTTGTAGTGAAAACTTCTTTAGCACCGTTGTGATTTGAAACTCGATGAAACGGAAACAAGCAACTCTAAAAAGAGACAAAAACATACTTACATCTATAGGATTAGCCAGCGAGAGAATGTACTATGAGAAATACTCGGGAGAGGGAACTCGGTTCCAACATAATACGATAAATCCACGGTCCCACCCGAGCCTTCAGTGTGGTGGTATAAATCACCTGACGAACTTCAGCGGTCAGACGTCCAGCGAACCAAGAGTCGAATCCTACGAAATCCAAAAAAAGTATATAATACTATTTTTGTAAAATCAATATTAAATTTTCAAACTACTCCAAAATGATCAGGCAAAAGAAAAGAAAGCGACGTGTAGCGATTCCGAAGAAGAAAACATAAATACTTATAAGATGACTAAATGTATAGGAAAGGTGCACTGGAATTCGACATCAAAAATGTAGAAAAAATCATTCTTTACACTGACCAAAAAAGTGCTACGTGGTCTCCCCACTCCTTTCTTCTTTAGTTTTCTGAAGGTTTCACTACCGCGTGAGAATTGTCAACTCTGTTTTTTTTAATGCTTTCTCCTTTCCCTCACTCAATTCTTCGGCCTCTGCATACCCCTGTCTTGGTGTTGCTATTTATTTATTTTATTTATTTATAGAACACATGTAACATATTAGTGACATTTACATAAAGAATATTAGATCACCATACTAGGCGGCTGCCTGTCTCATGGTGACCAATGGATAAAAGTTACGATGTATGAAGTATGGAGTCTAGTGTGGACATGGATTTAAGTATAAATGACGCTAAAAATTGGAAAAATTATAGAAAAAAAGTAGAAATTATAATAAAAAGTAGAAATTATAATAAAAGTAGAAATTATAATAAGAAGTAGAAATAAAAATAAAAAGTAGAAATTATAATAATCTATTGTCACTTTGACTCCGGGAAGTTGGTACTTTTGTGTATGTATCCTACAATATCGTAACATTACGAAAGGGTCTTGGTTTTCATAACTTTTGTTTAGCATTTTCAACCATATGATATTAAAATTTTTGAAAAAAAATTGCCAGATGCCTGAAAAAAACTGATTTTAATTTTCCAATAAAAAATTGTGTTTTAAAAATTTTTGACTTGAAGATTGGAAATAAATTAATTGCATGTAAATGGTACATCCATTCTTACAATATTGTGGTGAAACTTTTAGTGGTGGAGAATATCGTAATAAGGATGAATTGACCCGTTTCTGAAAAGTTTTCTTTTGTTCTGTCGCTCTAGGTCACATCTCTTGGCCTGTCTGATGGTTCGGTAGGTTGAAATTCTCCACATTCCCGGTTGACCTTTTTCGACCTACACATATCTTTGTAATGTGGCGCTGTGCCCTGCACTAATTTCATACCCGGCTACATTTTATGATGTCACAAGGCTCTCCCTTCATTTTTGTCTTTCCACTTCGTTGACGGAACTTTTTTTGTCATAGATATACGATAGTTGTTTCTGTTGAAACTTTGTGTTCGTAGTAAGTATTTATTATTTCAGTATTATCCTTCACTATTTACCAGTACTCGCCTAGCTCTGTGAACAATAGACCTCTCGTCCAAAAAGTCTCACCACTAATTTTCTAATTTTGAATAAATCAATCACTACCAACAACAAGAAACAATATATATCCCCTGATATCATTAGATTTGCAAGTAAGCACTTAAATCTGGCATTTTATGAAAAGTTTTTTAATTTTTTTTTTTTTTTAATATTAGCTCCAACAGGAGGCCCTGAGAAAAATAATTCCTCTCAGGGCCTGTGTCATCTGTAGGAATGCTGTGTGGGGGATCTTTTTAGGAAAGGAAGTTCTGGGAATAATAGAAGAGTGAACGAGGTAAGGAGTGTGTGCCAAGATAGAGTTGTTTGGCGGTCCGTCTCTCTGCCTACCCCTGCGGGGAAACGGCGTGATGGTTAGTTAGTTAGTTAGAATTAACAATATTATTTTCGACTGATTTTTCCATATCAAAGGCAACTATCCTTTTCATTGGTAACAATTGTTCTAAGAACTGGTTTGTAACCTCGGATAAATAAATCCGATTTTATTTATATGGAACATGTATTATTGACCTTTTTATAAAAGTCTAAATTAATATAAATTTTTCATAAGAACAACTCTCTTTTTAAAACTTTTGATGATTATTCCATCAATGTAATATATCAATGAAGTTTTTTTTTTTTTTTAAATATGTTGGAAAATGCTTTTAGTTTGAGTAATGTTTAACTGCCAATCCTTTAGCGTGCCATCTTTGGTGCATTACAACACGCGCAATACATTTAGTGCTACTTTTTTAAATTTTTTAAAAAATTTTTTTACAAAATGTATGACCAAAAAGTCCCGATAAAAGTTTGTCTAACGGGTTCTTTGCATTTAAAAATCTTATTATAATGAGTTAAAAGTTACATTTTTACAATTTTATAAAATAAACATTAAATTTTTTACAGAAATATAGAGAAAAGAAAAATTATGAAAACATAAATAACAATTTTAAAGTCTTTAGAATAATATGTCATTGTAAGCTAATACAAATTAATTCTTTCAGTAAGCCAAGTCTTCAGTAAAATCATTAATCGTTTGTTTTGGGCACAGTTTTTAATTTCAGCAAGTAACATTTTTAAACAACTGGGAATCATGTAATTTAACGTTCTTTGTCCATATTTATTTGTATGCTTAGGTACAATTAGTCCTTCATTAAAGTTAAAGCGAGTATTATGGTTGTGTTCCAGCCTGTTTATATATAAAGGGTTATTATTTATGTGCTGAAATATAATTTTGTACCACAGTATTTCAAGTACATAGAAGCAAGAAGAAAGCTCTTTGAGGTATAAAATTATATTGATTTTTTATTTCATTTTATTTATTATCCATACTAATATTATAAATGCGAAACTGCTAGAGTTTGTTTATGACGCTTTCACGCATTAACCAATAGAAAGACTTTAAAAATTCATTCACCTAGAGAAAGCTAAATTATATGCGAAGACTATATTCTGTATATGATGGCAAGCTCTGGCGTTATGAAATTATAAATATTAATATATTATATTTGTTATACGTTTTCTGTCGCTAACAAAAGCGAATTTTTGCTAACGTCAGAAAAAAATCGTTTCCATGGAAACGATGTTGATATATTTGTGGGCTATAAGCTGGTAGGTACTCAGCCCCCTGGTCAGCTACTGCTCCAGAAAATTCAAATATTAGTATTTTTTGTTTTTTTTTGGACAAGCTTCTGTTTTGGAATAAATGTCAGATCAGAGTTCCTACATTAAAAATATTATAAAGATTATAAATACTGAATAATAAGTAGCGTAATTTTTTATTATATTTACAAACTTACAAACTTCCAAATATTTAAATAAAAATAAACATCCGAAATGTTTGTAAGCGCATAAATTCCGAACAAATGAACAAAATTGGATAATTATTTTTTTCTTTGAGCTATAGCTTTATGAAATTTAGGTGGCAGGCGAGATGTTTGAAAACTGAATGTAAGGGAATTAATGTATGGAATGCGGGAGGGGGTGGGGAGGAGGGGGGATAATTGATAAGTTCAACCGCTCCAGTAATTTCCTGTAATACCATGCGAGCGAAGCCGCGGGGAAAAGCTAGTATTCTTATAATTATCTACGTTCTTACTTAAATCCTTTATGTAACTAATCCTGTAAGTACTTGTACTCTTTATGGAATGTGTTGATTGCACATACCTCCCCACATTCTGGAATAAAGACTAATTATTATAGTAACTTCTAGACAAAAAACTAATGGAAGTTAATATTATGAAACTGATAAATCAATCACCCTGCGTACCTTCCTAACAATCTTTGGCCGTTTATCGACGTAGTAAATGTAGGCTCTGAATCTAGGTTTATTATCTATTACCGTCGAATAATAAAGTAAAAACAACAAACCTCTATTACGCACCTCGTTTTGATCTCCAACTAACCATCGTAGCGCAAATAATTCGTTAATATTTTCTCTCAGCGGAGAAGGAGGGAATTCTCTTTATTCTCCGGCCGAGTGTATTTCCTCTACCGTGTAATGGAACGTCGGCGTTTCTTATAGCGCAGAGAGCCGAAAGGGGAACTGGGTTAAATAATAAAACTAATATTATTACGGAGGAGAATAGGAGAGAACGCCCTTTCGGCGAGGGAGAGGGAGAGGGAGTTAATCAAAATAAATCTAAGCGAAAAGCTAAGCTATCATCATCCTCAATTAGATCGTGCCGGTTGATTTTCTGTTTTTTATCCTTTATTCCTCATCTTTCTGTCTTAAAAACAAATAGCGTTCTCCCTATTCGAACGCTGAGAATATCACTTTAAGGACTAGGAAATATCGCTTGTATACTAATAAATTGATATATTAATATCTATGTTTAGTTTTAATGACGATTAATTTGTTCAAAGAAAAAAAAAATTAAAGGTGTTTTCATAGAAATAATCCGAATAGGTTCTCCATTGATGAGCTTGGTGACCGGCTCAGATATGGGGGCTCCATCGAAGCCAGAGTTAAGTTAGCCTCTCAAAAACTGGGCGTAGTGCCCAGGGCCCGCAGATAATTTAATAGCACACAAATTCTAACCCTGTACTAGTCGCAAGTGCGCCCCACGGTTGAATTTGGCAGCCACCTCTGGTCTGGAGTCCCAAAATACCTAAAAAAAACTCGATTTTGTGCAGAAAAGGGCGGTCGTTTGATAGATTCTCCTAACCGAACAAACGGATTGCAGTCTTGTTCTACCGATATTTCAATGGAACATGCTCCGAGGTACTAGCGTCATTGATTCCTTCGGCACCACGCCGGGAAACACGCCAAACGTGCGCCCAACGTATGTACACGTTGACATTTGTCACATGAGAACGGGTCGCTTCTTCGAATCGTTCTTGTGATAACAGCTCGGCTGTAGAACGATTTTTCGGCCTCTGTGTTTCCTCCTTCCTACAACACTCTTCAAAACCGATGTTCATTCCTCCCTCTCTTCAAAAAGATCCTCCGCACAGCATCTCAGATGACATAGGCCCTGAGGGAAATTAATATTATATTTAAAGGAAGCCATTTCAAGCAACGTTTCAATTCTGAATGGTGGTCTTGCACCAGGGCGATACTGATAGTAACTTCCACTCTGGAACGTGCCGCAAATATACTTTATATTATTTTAAATGATTAAATTGTGAAATAACACAAATTAATCAGATAAAATTTATTTGCCAAGAGTCAAGAGCCCTACCGCTGGACTACCCCGGCCGTCAGATACATGACATATACATAACTTTAAATGAAAAATTTTACGATAATATACATTTTAGAGTTCTTACCTAAAATGAAACCTTCAAAGCCAATATTGATAATGTCAAGAGACCTAGAGATTTCATTTAGCAGCACCATGCCTCTTTTCATGCTTTGCAGGGTCAGAACGGTGTTAAGGGACGTATTTGACTTTAAATTTTGACATGGTACGATGAAGCGAATCGAATAAAAAAAAGCTTTTTCAATTATTGACAATATTATTATTCTCCTCTTAAAATTTTACCACGTTTACTTTAAACAACATTCAAAACCTCAAAACTTTACACTTCGAACCATTCATAACACCGAGCAACGCCATGTTTACTTCAGCTAGTAATTATATAAAATCACTTTAAAAACGTTAATTTAAACGCGATTTAACAATAATTTCGAATCAAGACAACAATGACATTTTGCATGGGTAAGTTGATTATTTTCAGTGGAATAATAAAATGAAATCAATTAAAAAATTTAAAATATTAAAGCAATTTGAAAAATTTCAATATTAATCGAGGGCAAATTGATTTTGTAAATTTGTGGAATTCTTTGCAAGGGATGGTGGAAAACGCTGTAAATCTGTCCCCTGTCGTCTCTTTCATATAATATTTAAAAATAAAACATTATCAACTAACAGTCTTTACGCTGGCGTCACTTGTGTAGATTTTGGGGATACAAAAAACTGTGTATTTAAAAAAAAACAGTTCGTTCGTTCGTCTGTTTTTCTTTTGGTAACCCCAACCTGCAAGTATGTGAAGTTGTGCGTGTTTTAATAGTGTCTACTAGCGGCAGGTTTAGTCTACTCTAAACAATCTATTTCGAAACATTGAAATGTTGTATTTTACAACCCCAAAACCAATAATACCAAATTGAAGCAAACACATTGCAGTTCTGTAGCATAAACCACGTAAGTCTAAAGCAATGTGTGGTTTATCTTTTAAGGTTCAGAGTTTTAGTCATCCTCGTACACTTAATATTTCACCAACACAATTTAAAATATACTTTGTAAAATGATTAAAATTATTTGATTCAGATGTTGAAAAACTAATCATGCAAACTGTGTTTCAATTTTCGCTACAATATTACATACATTATACGGGGCGTTAAAGGACGTACTTTACTTACTAACCAGTGATTCCTGAAATTATGTACAGTAAAACGTGTAAATGAAGGTATGAACTCCGGTGACTTTTTAATGTTTTTTTTTTATGAGACGCCTGCAGATAAGTATATCGGCTTTGGTTATACAGCATTTTATCCCTCTCTGCATATCACTTCGGGGAAACTTAGTTATATTCAAATATACATTTAAGTATATGCAGCGTATTCCTCACTGCATATTCCTTCTCTTCAAGACAATATTAAAAATATTTTATAACGGATTTCCACTATCCATCGAATTTTGTTATACGGCCGTGTACCTTCTCTACACACTTACACTTTACGAATGACGACGTACATCAGAAAAAATCCTTTAGGGGATCATTTGTCCGAGGAATCATAAGCGGAATCAACTTTCCGGGGATCAACCGTCTCGACGGTTGGCCAACTATCGAGGGATCAACGGTCATGGAGTCATTATATTATACCGTAACTTTAAAATTTACATTATATTCTTGCTTGTTATTGTATTTTCGTATTTTATTTTGTTTTAAACGTATATGTTTTTTGAAACATTAAACCATGAATTCTGCTTATAATTTACGTATTAATTCACGTGATTTGTATTTTAACCTACCCTACTTTAACCTCTCATCTGTCGCGAGTCCGCCGGCAGGCTTTGCTTATTGATGCGATTTTAACCCTTGTATAAAAAACTGTATGAAGGACTAGGTCAGAATTGCTTGCGACAGTATCAATCTTAAATAGCAGCCAACATTCAGAAGATTAATTCTACTTACGTTAGAATTAATTTATCATATCTAAAATATTAAAACAGTATCCTATAACACGCTAATTTTTGGTTGTACTACCAATACGCAGGTAGTGCTTCAGTGGGTTCACATTACCTACTTTTGTTTTGTATTTTATATGTTTTATTATATTTTATACGTTCCCATATAAAAATTAAACATATAAAGGAATGCATCTTATGTAAAAATAATGTGAAAAAGTAAAGAGAGAAAAAATGTTGCGATGTGGTTTCGTTAAGTTGTTTCTATTATTTTATAAAGCACTGGTAACGAGAAAAAAACTGTGCTGAATGTCGAATAAAATATAACAATATCCCTCACGTCTTAGAAACAGGTGCTTACAAATGCAACTTTTCCTCTTTAAAAAGTTTTCGCCCCGAATTAGAATCGATGTCAGAAAAACCCTCTTCTTAAATATCCGGATGACCTAACAACAACAATCGGAACCTTTAGCACTGCCTCCTCCCACTCGACCACCAACCACCCCCTCCCTTAACCACCTCTCGAACGCCGTACTTACCGCTACGAGCATGCTTATTTCCGATCAACTTTGCTGAAATAACAAATAAAAATACTTCGCCGAAAAGTTAGGCTGTCTTTGAAATTTAAGAACAGACTCGCCATCATTCTGCCAGAATTTCATCATCAAACAAAAGCAGATTCAGAAATCTGTACTTTTAAATTATGTACGGATATTTGCTGAGTCGGGGGTGGTTAACTCCGTAATTTGGGACAGGATGTGACCAGATATTTTTAAAGGTAAAGCTATTTTCATTATCATCAGATTAGAATGGGATAATCGTAGGTATAATAATATTCCAGTACTTTAGTTAAGAGGTTCAACGAAATGGTGATAATGTCGGTCGTAATAATTTTTTGTACCGGATTTAGTGTGACGTATTAATGTAAATATTTTATCCCAAATACTATCCAACCAACTTTTTTTACTAATAACAAAGATTAAGACGACATTTTAAGTAAATCGGAGGTCTATAAATTAGTTTACGACTTATGGAAATTTTAGCCTTTTTAGAATGAATAGCCACGAGAAAGAAGTATTACATTGAAAGATTATATCTGTATATAGTGGTGATAGTTCAACAGTTCAGATTGTGGTAATAGTTTATGATGCAAGAATTACGTGGTATATATTATACCAGGAGGGGTAATTTAACGGGGTATTCTAGTCTAAGAAAAAAAATCTTCATATTTCGATGGTTTAAATATTCAAGAATATCCCCTTAAAAGGATTTTTCAAAACTCGAATTATTTTAAGAGTTAGAATCATTTCAGTTTGACCAGTTTAGTAGGAATCTAACTAAAATCTAAAAAAGCAAAACTTTAAAGGCCTGTTTCTCAAAACTACTTTTTTCGAGACGGTTGACACGATATCTCAAGTTCTACGTAACCAATTTACTTGAAATTGGGGTGGGCCTTCTCTACACATTATTCTGTCGCCCCTACCAGAATAATAACAAAATTTTAATTTTTACTATATTTAAAAAAATTCCGAAAAGTCATAAAAAGGTTAAAAAAATGTCTTCTTATTTCAGACAGCCGCCATTTTGCTAAAAAAAATCTTTTTACCTTTTCGAGGTACGGGCCATAGCAGCACTTGTCTGGATTAAGAATTATTATGATATATTTTTTGATTACTAGGAGGGTTGCAATCGTGTCAACCAGGGCGCGCTTTTTTTTGAGACCTCCCACTTCAATACCCTGTAACTTTTTGAATTTAAAATTTTTTCGTTTAATTTTTTTTAATGTATTTTTTAATGTTTAATTAATATTTGGTAAAGTAATGGCTATTAAAAATATTATTCGTATTTTTTTATTGCACCTGAAAAAATACCTAAAATTCATCCATCTAGACTAGAATACCCCCTTAAATCGCTATTTTTCTTCATGAAAATTAGTTTAGTAAAATGTAGCCGTGACATCACCAGACACATTTCAATACAATTCACAATTTGAGCGGCAATACCGTGACATCACAAGCCTATCCATCGCCGGCTTACGAAAAAAACATCATAATTTTTATGGCTTATATCTTTTGGTACTATTTAGTATTTTACAAAAAATAAAAAGGCCTGCCCTTGTAATGCTTTAATTATCATAAGTGTAACTTGAAATTTTGCTGTTGGAAACAATCTCATTGCACCTAAAATCGTAAAAGTTTCGTAGGATTGTTTGGTTTTGTATTGGTATTAAATAAAATTGTTCAGACGGAATTTGGAAAAAAACTTTATAAAATTATATTAAATCGCATTAATTTCGTAATATGTTGTGTTATTCCTGCTTTAAAAAGTGGAAACCGTGGTCTATAACGGAAATTGAATTTCCGTTGCCGGTCGTCACAGCTTTAAACAAATAACGCCGTTCGCTCGCCGAGAGGCCGGAGCGGACGTAGCGGCGAGTGTACACTGTGCTGAACATGTACTGAACACTTCGCTCTTCCATTTCAGCCCCTACCTTCGACATCCTATTTTCCCAAATTTGATCCACCCTCGACGAGGCATGACAATTCTATCGATGTCGGGATTACCGGAACGAACAGGTCGAACAACACAACAAGACCAACCTCCCAGCAAATCGCAAACACCAAGCAAAAAGAACCAAGCAACACTTTCGTACCTATTTTTTTGTTTTATTTTTGAAAAACTCTTTTTTATGAATGTCTCGAAAATCACGATGAAAATTTAGTTGGTGTGTGCCAGCCTATAGTTTATAATTCGTCACGTTCCAGGTCCTGGAACGGCTCTGCTATGGCCTGTATCGTTACTTTACGATGGCTTATATTATTTATATATTTTAACGATTGAATGCAGCTAAACAACGCGGACACACACGGCATTTCTCGCCTTTACACACTGTCCGGTGTAATCGTAATAATTGCAAGTCATTAGGAACAATAATTGAATACTAGCAGTTAAAACACCCGCTCCGCAGGTTTTTGCTGCTAGGCCCTGCGGGCAGTTTTTGATTCGGCTTTGTCCCGTTGGTGTTGGTGACCATTTTATAAATCCAATAGAAACTGGTTCCAAAAATAGCCCGTTCCTCGGAGCCACTTTCATCCAGTGATAGCTAGTCACCGGGACAAAGTAACCGGGACAGGCAATGACGTCATATTTAATATATAGTCGCTTGATACTTTTATCTTCAACTGAGTATAACCGTCAATCTTTCCATATCCGGAGAGATGCTACAAATTCGTAGCAGTTATACTTTATACCTGCCTGGGGCACGTCCCCATGCGACCTGCTAACGGAAGTGGCGACATCTTTCGACGAATTCTTCAATTCGAAACCGATTTTATTTTATTTATTTTTTATTTATTTATCTATACATAGTATGTTTACATTAGGTTTTTGTCGATGCCTGTCTCACTAGGATATACCTTTGTCGAGACAGGCATAGAGGTACATAAATTAATATATTTAAGAACATATTTGGTAGTTATAAAGAATATAAATGCTACATATTCATTTGAGTAAAATAATAATATAAAGGTGGTTGGAGGTGTGGGTATATATTTGAAAGAGAGTTATCATATACTGAAGGAAAAAATGATTACAACGGTAGCTTTGTTTGAAAGTTCACGTACACAGGTGTTTTGGTGGCGCGGCATGGCATCAGACGTGCACTCAAAGCCGGGTTCTGAAATTCAACCACGCAGAAGCTCACGTATTAATACTGTTCGGTGAGCTTCGACCAAACGTCGTTGAAAACGAGCTAAAAATATAAACGAAAATAATTTTAAAAATTTGTTTTATTCTGACGAAGGAAGCATTGGTTTTGAAACCTGTTGATAAGTGGTGTATATGTCGTAGGCCGATCGTGAAATCTGGCAGATCATAATGCTTCTAGCCGCATCATGATCTGCCGCATCGTGATATGGATCTTGTGCCTGAGGCGCATCATGATCTGCCTGATTTTACGATTGGCCTGCGACATATACAACGTGATTTGTTTTCATTTTTTATTTTTGACTCTATGAGTATAACCTCAAATTGTAATATTTAATTAAATAAATACAATTTTAGCGAAACTCAATCGAAAATCTGGAAACAGAAAAATCAGAAAAAGATATTGGCACCTCTGGGACTCAAACTTTTTCTGATTTTTCTGTTTCCAGATTTTCGATTGAGTTTCGCTGATTTGTTTTCATTGAATAAAAATAAAACAAACATAAACGCTTATTCACGGTAGGATATAACTTGGATATATGTTTGCCAATATCTTTGTAATATTTTTATGTGGCCAGATTTTTGATTAAGTTTCGAAGATTTTTTTTCGTTTAATAAAAATGAAACAAACATTAATTATTCACGGTTGTGATAGTGAGTTAAACAGCCCTAGCTACATGTTACTATTTTTTAAATGTACGTCCTGTACATTTTATTTTGCCCGTTTTTGCTTTTATTGTTTCTCCTTTAGATTCGTCAATAACGAGGAATAAATGTTTCATATAATTTTTAAATTATTTATTTTCTGTACTGTATATTGGTTATTGATTGTAAATATGTATAAAAGCAATCCTGTATGTAGAGACGCTATGTTTATTGGAAGTGCTGGATAAAGTTTTTTTTTCTGTATCTGTTTGTGGATAATATAATTAGACAGAGCCCACAATAAATTTTACAGCGCCCTTGAAGTAATTTTTCGCAAAAACGGCGCTCTATCCACCCATTTTTTCTAGTAGAAAGTTTCTTTTATTAAAAAAAATAATCTTGACGTGTTTGACAATGAGGTAAACAATCAGTTTCCTTTATCATTGCTTAAATTAAACTTTATTTCCCATATAAACACAATCGGTACTAAAGGAATGAAAATGTTTGGCTTCATCCTTCGAAATTCCAGAGGTTTTAGGAATATTTCAACACTAAAAATTTTGTATACATCCTTGGTACGTAGTCAAGTCAAATATAACTCCTCGATCTGGTCCCCCCATTTTAAAATGCATTCAGATTCAATCAAAAAATTTCAACATAAATTTCTTAGACACGTTAATTTTAAACTCTGTATTCCCATTGAAAACATAAACTATAATTACATGAAAGAATTACATTTATTAAAACTCTCAGATCGAAGAATTATATCTGGCTTAATATTTATGTTCAAAATTGTAAATGGTGGAATAGACAGTCCTAATTTAATTAACCTCATTGAATTTCATATACCCACGAAAGCCACTCGTTCTAAAATCCGGTTTAAATGCAACAATAACAGGACTGAGTACGAAACACTCGCTAGTACCTCGGTTATATGAAATTACTAATAGATGGCAGATCTATTTAACTGCACGGAAGGTTGGTACAAGAGGGCCATACTATCAAATATTTTCAATCAATATTAATTTTATTTGACTGTAGATTTTTGTATGTAATTAATTGCATCTCTGGTGTCATTTCTCATTCAAACGCTACAATGAGGAACTCCAGTGAAAAATATTATGGCTTTAAAAAAATATGTTCATATAGACCAATAAACGCTGGTTCCGAATATATAAGTTGTATTAAATAATATTTAACGTAGCTTTAAAAAAAATATTAAAAAGTCCATTTTAAAACAGTCCATTAAAACACCCTGTCAAGTTGGTATTATTGAATTTGTGAGGCGTGACGTCACCGCGTCCATAAAACGCTCCAATGCTGAATTTCAAAATGGCCGGCGATGATCAGCTGTTTCCAGTTGCCTACAAAATTCATACTTCGGTTGGTCATGATGACGTCACACTAGATTCGGTGGTTTTCGGGATCTTGAAAAATTAAAACTTTGACATTTATTTTAACTATTAAAACTAACTATAAAAATAAAAATGCAGTTATTTAAGTTAGAATGTCATTATTCATTTAAAAAAATTTAAAAAATTGAACTGGAGTTCCTTATTATCTGTTATACTCTTTTTTTACTATTTCTGGGTGTTGTTTCCTATGATTTTGTGTGCTTATGGTATATTTATACCGTTGATATTACATAAATAAATCTACAACATTTGACCTTTCTAAAATCTGGATAAACATTAAATACTGCAATCAGAACGTGAATTCCGTATATTAACTTTTTCCGTATATCTCGCTTTTCAGAAAAAAGGGGAAATTTCGCCGAATATTTTTATTACTATGTAATTTAGCGCATTCAATGACGCACTGAATTATGACCTCTTGTTTACAATAATATTCATACGTTTATTTAGTAATTTCACTTCGGTGTTTATTTTCCGTCTAGTGTTGCATCAAACTCAAAGTTTTTGTTATTTTAACGGTACGAAATTAAATTCAATATCTCTTCAAATATTTATGCAGCGGTATCATGCTTAAAAATAGGAGCTCGTAGCTCTAATATTCTGCCCATTGCACTATTGTGGGCTCCAGGAATCACATCCATTGTCCATCAATCAATTTATGAAATTAATTGACGGTTTTCCCTATAATTATGTGTTGATGGATGTTTGCATATATTGACATATCGTAATCCTATTGAATATTCGTGCCTTTTGTCTGAAAATAATTATTTTAAATTAATGGTTGTATCATGTTTCCAAACCATAATCTCTAATATATAAAATTATCGTGTCACGGTGTTGGTTATCATACTCCTCCGAAACGGCTGGACCGATTTTGATGAAATTTTGTGTGCTTATCGGGTAGGGCTGAGAATCGGCCAACATCTATTTTTCATACCCCTAAAGTTAAGGGTGGTCCACCCCGAATTTTTGTTTTTTAGTTTATAGACAAAATGTTTTATTTATATTTTTTTACGGTGAGGCATTAAAAAATACATACAGCCCTAAATTTTCACTATTCTACTATTAACCTCTATTTTTAATTGCGATATTAGTAATTCAATCATTTTCAATCCCGGTCGGTAGAAATAACTCACAAATAGTAAAAAAAGAATTTTCTAATTTGGTGCAGTCGTTCGGAACCAGCATTTCGAAGATTAATTTTTATATGGATAGATAGATATTAACTACGACGCCTTAAATAAAAATATATCAACATTGTTTCGATTTGTTTTTTGACATTAGTAATAACTCGCTTTTGTTAGCGAAAGAAAACGTAAAATAATTTATTTTTTTTGACAAAATTTTATTTTTTTATGGTGAGGCATTAAAAAATACATACATCCCTAAATTTTCACCCTTCTACCATCAACTCCCATTTTTAATAGCGATATTAGTAATTCAAGCATTTTCAACCCCGCAACTAAAAAAATATTTCCTAGAAATAATGTATATGGCAAAACAACGTTTGCTGGGTCAGCTAGTATTAATATAAATTTCTATTATTTATTGAAACCATTATGTTTTCATGGACTTATATGTATAAGGTGTCTGGGGGTAAAGTGCGCAAACTTCGGGAGGTGATTCTACATGATAGTTCAAGTTAAAAAGATAAATGACTTTTTCGTATTTCCAATGTTTTTTATCAACAATTTCGTATTTCCCTCATACCCTTTCCTTCCCGGACCTTCCATCTCCACTAACAAAAAAAATATATATATATGAACATACAAACTTACAACCATAACGTAACAACAACGGCGAGAAGCAGGAGTCCCCGGTGCAGGCCAAAACTGTTGGTGAATTTCACCAACATTCGCGGCCTGCACAAAAACCTTAACTCCGTCCACCACCACCTTCTCTCCCAACGTCCTAACCTTCTCTTCCTCTCCGAAACACAGATAGCCGAGCCTCCTGACGCCTCCTATCTGGACTGCCCGGGCTTCACCCTCATGGGCAAATTCAGACCCAAGGGAGGTGTCTGTCTCTTCAGCCGAGCTGACGTCAACTGTGTGCGAATGTTGAATCTGGAAAACTCCAGATTCGACGTAATGTGGGTGCGCGTCAATCTTGCCAGTACGGTAAGGTTTTATGCGTGTTTATACCGTTCACCAAACCTAAACGAATTAGACACGTCCGAGCTCTTCAAACATTTAAGCAACACTATTGATGACCTCTTGCCCCGCTTCCCTACGGCAGAGTTTGTGGTCCTGGGGGACTTCAATGTTCATAACGAACCTTGGTTGAAGTTCTCAGGGTCAACAGACTCAGCTGGACGACAAGCGGAATCCTTTGCCCTTTGCCACGGACTGGAGCAAATGGTTCAGGAGCCCACACGGGTTCCTGATGTCCAGTCTCACCGCTCTAATCTGTTAGACCTGTTTCTAACCACTGTGCCACACGGTTACAAGATTGACGTCACAGCGCCTTTAGGATCGTCGGACCACTGCCTGGTGACGTCGTCAATCCCCGTAACCTTCAGACCGCCAAACGAGAGGCTGAAAAGAAAAGTGTGGCACTACAGGTCTGCAGATTGGTTCGGTTTGCGGGCACATTTTAATGCTTTCCCGTGGTCAACTGTCTGTTTTCGGACTTCGGATCCCTCAAGATGTGCCCAGGAAATTGGTGAAGTCATCGCGTCCGCGATGGATGGCTTCATCCATTCCACTGTTAAAGAAACTGGTGTGGGCTCAAAGCCGTGGTTCAGTCGACAATGCTCTGAAGCAGTGCGACGAAAAAACGCGGCTTATCGAGCCTACAACACATCTCGAACGTCCGAAAACAGAATAGTTTATAACAAAATGTCAAAGGAAAGCAAGAGAATCATAAATAGGTCGAAATTTGAGCACGACCAGCAGATCAGCAGAAAGCTGGCTGCATGCCCGCATGGCAGCAGAGCGTTCTGGTCGCTTGCGGGCTCAATAGGTCGCAATTTCTGCAAATCCAGTCTGCCACCTCTTACCAGAACTGACGGCTCTCTAGCTAATACCGCCGCCGAAAAGGCTAACTTATTAGGCAAAATGTTCGCGGAAAACTCGACCCTCGATGATCAAGGTGCTATCCCGCCGTCGGTTCCTCACTGCGGTTTTCATATGAAAAAGCTGAGGATCCGGCATCGGGATGTACTCCAAGTCTTACGAGGGCTCGATGTTAATAAAGCTAGTGGGCCTGACGGAATACCTGCCCTGGTATTGCAGAGGTGCGCTGCAGAAATAGCTCCAATTTTGACGAAGCTTTTCAAAATGTCCCTGAAGTTTGGGACTGTGCCCTCCGGTTGGAAAAAAGCGATCATTCACCCTATTCCAAAGAAAGGTGACCGCTCCAACCCGGCCAACTACCGCCCCATAGCGATCACATCTGTTCTGTCAAAAGTGATGGAACGTGTGATCAACGACAAACTGCTCACATACCTCGAGAAGAACAAAATTATTAACGACCGTCAATACGGATTCCGGCGGAACCGCTCGTGCGGTGATCTTCTCGCGTATGTGACGCATGTTTGGGGGCGGTGCCTGGAACGTTTTGGTGAAACCCAAACGGTTTCACTGGATATTTCCAAGGCCTTTGACCGGGTTTGGCACCGAGGGCTTGTCAACAAACTGCCTTCTTACGGACTTCCCGCATCCTTGTGTATGTGGATTGCCGACTTTTTGAGGGAGAGGTCGATTCAGGCGGTTGCTGATGGTTTCACCTCTTCCTCGCATTCGATAAATGCTGGCGTCCCACAGGGATCGGTTCTGTCTCCGACTTTGTTTTTGTTGCACATCAATGACCTCTTGACGTGTGCACCGATTCATTGCTACGCGGACGACAGTACAGTCCATGATAGCTTTTTGTTTGACAAACCTCCAAAGGGCTCACATACCCCAATGGCTCGGAGGGCTTTGAAACAAAGAATGGACGGTTACCTCGAGAGTGTTTCCTCTTGGGGTAAGAATAACCTCGTCGAATTTAATGTTTCAAAGACCCAATCATGTCTGATCACGTCTAAAAGGGATCGAAATGATAATCTAGTCTCCTTCAACGGAAGCATTCTCCCGAACAGGCCTTCCATTGATATGCTTGGTGTAACTCTAAGTGACCAGCTCAGGTACGGGGGCTCCATCGAGGCCAGAGTTAAATTAGCCTCTCAGAAACTGGGCATACTGTACAGGGCACGCAGATACTTTAATAGTACACAACTGCTAGCCCTGTACAAATCGCAAGTGCGCCCCACGGTTGAATTTGGCAGCCACCTCTGGTCTGGAGCCCCAAAATACCTGAAAAAAACCCTTGACTCTGTGCAGAAACGGGCGGTCCGTTTGATGGATTCTCCTAATTTAACTAACGGATTGCAATCTTTAGAGCACAGGCGCCAGGTGGGAATGCTGTCCTTGTTCTACCGGTATTACAATGGAAGATGCTCCGAGGAACTAGCGTCATTGATCCCCTCGGCACCGGTGCGTAGTCGGGAAACACGCCAAACGCGCGCTCAACATTTGTACACGGTTGACATTAGTCACATGAGAACGGGTCGTTTCTACGACTCGTTCTTGAGTTCAACAGCTCGGCTGTGGAACGATTTGCCGGCCTCTGTGTTTCCTCCCTCCTACAATATGGGTCTCTTCAAGACCCATGTTCACTCCTTCCTCTCCTCAAAAACACCCTCCACACAGCATCCTCAAAGATGACATAGGCCCTGAGGGAAATTATTTTTTCCTCAGGGCCTCCTGTGTGGAGTTAATGTAAAAAAAAAAAAAAAAATGTTTTAAGGTAGTTTTCGGGTAAAAAAGTTGAATTATTTGTATGGAAAAAATTACTTCCATCGTTATGTAGAATCACCTCCCGAAGTTTGTGCACTTTACCCCCGGACACCATGTTTAATAATTAACCGCCAAAATTTTTTTTTCTTCTTCTGAACGTCTTATTTAATTATTATTTTTAATTTTAATTATCAATATTATTAATTTATCATTTTTAATTTTTTTTTTAGTTTGCACGATTTCAAAAATGGTGCAGGGTTTATCTACCTGCGTACACCTTATCCGATTGACTTATTAACTGCCTGTTTTATTCAAATTAAGCTTAGGAAACTTTTGTAAATTCTGTCGGATACGCTCTAATACAGCTGGATTTAATTTTTTTTTTAAAGATAGACAAACATTCCCGGGTTACGAATAACCCAACAATGTTTGAAAATCTCCTAGTAACCATCACAGAAAGCCTAAAATGTTGCTTTTGTTGTGATGGAGGACTTAGCCAGCCGAGGAATCGAACACGGGACGCCCGGATGGGACCCAAACGCGATGCCCACTCAACCACTGACCGGTCAGATGACCTGGATATTATACAATCTCTATTGATTTTGGAGTTATTATTCGTTGTTCACATAAAGAACTTCGTTTAAATGTGACAACCTAAATCACAATTATTTTTTGCATTTATTTATTTATTTATTTAATGAAATATAAAGTGTACATAAAAACATAAGCTGCACATCTCCCTAGGACATTCCTGTAGATGTGCAGTTTTACAATAATGGAATTAAAAAATAAATTTAATAAAATATAGTAATATAATCCTACAGAGAGCACTAAATATAGTTTCCCCAATATTAATATTTGCAGTTGGGCGGTATGCTTACATTGCTTATAGTTGACCACAATAATATTCTAATGTAAACTAAACATGTACAAGGTACCTGCAGTGGCTTATCAGATGCAATCATAGGGTGACCATACCGGCAGTAACAATAGATTAACGAGTATTAACAAATAATAAAGGTAGGTAAATAATAATAGCTAAACAATAAAAAGTAAATAGTAATAAACAGTTTTGTGATAAATATATATAAATTATGTTATAAATATAATATAGTAAGTAATAAATATAATATGGTAAGTAAACAAATGTAGGTAAATTAAAGATAAAACATAATATGGTAAGTAAACAAATGTAGCTAAATTAAAGATAAAATATAATATAATTATGAGTAAACAATAATAAACTATTTAATAATAGGAAATAAAACATAAAAATAAATTAAGTAAATACAAAATAATTATTAGTAAATAATAATACGAAAGTTAAGTTAATGATAACAATAAGTAAATTTAGAAGTATATAGCAGTATGAAATAATAATAAGTAAACTACATACACAGTAATTAAATATGGATTGTATCGAATACAGTTTAATTCCATACTGATTTATGACGCAAGGACAACATGGGTAATCCAAAATCATCACTTTCAGTTAGTATACATATTTTGACCATTTATAATATTTACATTTATAGCATTACTTTGTCAAATCACGTATTATTTCTTGGTGCCACGAGTTCATTCCTCAAATTGAAACCCACCGCAAGATTTTTTTTAGTGAAAGTGTTTTCAAATGTATTTTTAGGTCATGGTGTGGTCGCACAATCTAATAAAGACATTTGGCCCAAACAAATTAGGACCCACGACCCCTCTTTACCTCCTGTACCCCGTGTCACCCGTTTCCAAAATGACATGTGTCTATCTGAACCAATTAAATCTCAATTTCTGTGGCGCGTTCGTTTCCTGGTATTCGTGGGGCAGAATAACCACTGCGGTCATCTGTTATGCAAATGGTCCATTGATTATTAACACTTAATCTGGTTTACCAGACAATGCTCTTCTACCTTTTCCGTTTTTTCCGACCCTCTTGGAAAGCGTCGCCAACCCTCGTAAATTATATGGATAGCTCCGGCCAGCAGGTTTATTTGTTTACGTCAATCCGCCCTTTCTGTTTGTCATGTCGCCTGATTAGGTAATTGTGCCGGAACTTGTATGACAGGGGAAGATGCCCGCTTCGCTTTCACTCAGAATTATTAACCGACGCCGACGGTTGAGATGTATTCCTGCAGGATTATAGCGTCACTCGTTTGGTGGCGGTGTGAATTATTTACCTGTTTATTGACCTGGATCGAATCGACGTGCCTCAACTGTCCTTTCAATCTGGTGACTTTCATCAGTATTTACCATATCTTTGTAAAATTTGTTACTATCCATGACAACATTTCACAATTTAATGACATTCTATATGTCAAGCTTTTGGCTGGCAATCAATATGCCATTTTAGTATGAAGTGAAACTTATAAAAAATACACACAACCACTTTACATAGCTCATAAATTAATTATTAAAACGATTCTGCACAAACCATACGCACATCAAAAAGAACTTTAAGTCGGGAGACTAAATGCATTATATGTTTCTACCATGCAACGTTATTACAAAGATAATATTTCAAATAAAATTGCACCATTTAAAAATAATTGAAATCTTAAACAAAGATCAATCCTCCGAACTCCAAAATGTAAAAAAAAAACATTGGGGCAATTCAATTATAAATAATATCTTGGAGGATTTTGTTTTTTTGAAATTCACCACTAAAAAGATTCAAAAATATATTTAAAACTTTAAAATATTGTAAATTTCACATTTGAAAACACACTGAAAATGTACAATACTGAAACATTTAACCAAAAAAAAAAAACCAAAAAAATTATAATAACACACCCCAGCTTAATTACGGGGGTAAATCTTATCCAGGGTGTTAAGGGACTTACAGTAGAATCCGTTTATTATGACTCCGCCTATATTGACCAACCGCTTAATATGACGTAATTATACAGCGAAGTTTGGTTTTCATATAAAATTCTTTATAACAAAGTCGGATGTAATGACTTCGCTTATAGTGTATACAAGTCGCTTATTATGAGCCATTTTAATAAATTATTTCCTCATTTCATGGAAAATTATGTCGGTTATAGTGACCGACATGATTCCTAACACCTTCGGCAGTGTTCGGGAGGGTCACGTGACGCCCGACGACGTTAATATGCTGTGTTTCTCTCGTCACGAGTCTTAATATACTCTTTTCTCACGTCACGAAAGCGCCCTTGAGGTGATTTTTCACAAAAACGGCGCTCTACAAATTGTCCTATTATTATTATTCACGAGTCTTAATATGCTGTGTTTCTCTCAATTAAAATAAATACATACATTTATACCTAACAAAAAAGACAGAGAGAGAGAGAGAGAGACAGAGAGAGAGAGAGAGAGAGAAAGAGAGATAAATCAATTTTGTATTTTTGCAAAAAATCTGTAAATTCACCCCATTATTTCCTTAACTTTTTTTCACATATTTTCCTAATCTCGAAATAAATCACCCCAAGTCAATCATTTCGTGCAATAATAATTAATTATCTTTCCCGTATATGTCTTTCCTGCAATTATTCGTCAAATCCCCCCCGTTTCAATCGCAGCTGTCCCCCCTTTGTGGTGAGATTTTAGGTTAATTAGAATTGAATAAAGTCGTCAAGTTGTAATCCGATATTCAAGCTTGGCGACAGGCACAAGCACAGGCGCGGCAAATTCCGCCAGCCAACCACTCACAACCGAGCAACGTAATTATAATAAATAATATTAAAAGATACTGAAATTTTTTAAGTGAAAACTTCTTTAGCGCCGTTGTGATTTAAAACTCGACACTAAAAAGAGACAAACACGTCTACCGGATTATAGGATATATTATAGTATTTAGTCTATACATCTAGGACTTGGCCTGCGAGAGAGTGAGAGCATTATAATATTTATTTATTTTACTTGTATTCGGTTCCAATATAGTACGATAAATCCACGGTTCCACGCAAGACTCCTTTAGTCTAGTAGTATAAAGCGCCTGACGAGCCTTAGCGGTCAGACATTCAGCGGACCTAGGGTCCAATCCTACGAAATCCAAAAAAAAAATTTAAAAAAAAAATCAAAATCCAATCTTCAAACCACTCCAGTGAAAAAATCAATATCCAATCTTCAAACCACTCCAGTGAACAGGCGAAGAAAACACAAAAGAAAGCGACATCCAGGGACTCCGAAAAAGAAAACATAAACACTAATAATATGACCAAATGTATAGGAAAAGGTGCACTGGAATTCAACAAAAATATGGAAAAAATATGGAGTTCAACAAAAATATGGGAAAAAACCATCCTTCAAATTGAAAAAAAAAGTGCTTCGTAGTCTCCCCACTCTTGTCCACTTAAATTTTTGCCTAGAGTTTGTGAAGTGGTTTGAGCTATCTTGTTGTGGAATGGAATCGATTCATAGTCCGGTCATTTGAGTTAAAAAAAGGGGTAAACCTCGGAATGAAACGGAATACTAGGTCAATCACTGGGATTTGCTATTGATCTGCGCCATGTATGGCGGAACGATACGCACTCTTCGCGCTCTATCTTAAAAACGGTTAAGCGTATAAATAATTATTCAAGACAACATTTGTAGAGAATTTTATATTCCACAACTTTTGTACGGAATGCAAATACGATTCGAGGCAAAGGAAGCGAGATATTTCCAAAAAACTGATTTGAATATGTAAAGACGCTCACACGTGACCTTATGAGACTTTTGAGACAACATTTAGAATGCTAAAATGAAGGTTTATACAATTTCAGCTTATTCCGTTGCTTTCCGAGTTGAATCCCAAAATTGACTAGACTATCAGATTGACGTAATTTACATTTGTCGCCAAAAGTTCCTTCAGATCCCAGCGATAGTTTGAAAATACGGGGGTTTCGATTGTTTACCACATTAATTCATAAAAATCCGTGAAAGTTTGTCAACCGCTGGTCCCTTCCTGATATCGATATACTTAACGTATTTTAATGTGATATCTTCATTGATCCCGATTTATCTGAATTCTTGGCACAATCATATCCTAATTTGAAAATAATACTTAAATTGAAAGTAAATCCAAATTTATTTTATTTATTTACTATTTTTTACTCCCACGGGGCTTTTACTTTTGGTACACAATGTTTATATATTTTTTTACATAATAATTAGTAATGCACAATAGGTTAATAAAAATAGTTTCTTATACTGTGGTTTACAGTTAAATATTTTTGAAGAAAATAAAATGACAAAGATAATAAACAAATATTATCACAAATAATATTTTGACTAAAAAAATTGTGTTTTAAAACCAGGAATTGTTACATTAAAAGTGTCGATATATATTAAAGCGAGGAATTGAGTTTACCACATAATTTGTTTGTGAATGGTGGCATTGAAATAGGTCTTAAGTCTAGTGAGTCCAGTAGGTACTCTTAAATTGACTTCCCTCAAGAGTTCGCAACAATCGAGATCCGAATTAACTGTTTTAAAATTTAAACATAAGTTCATTGAAGCAGAGTTACACTGACAGACCCACGCCCGAAATTTATATTTTTATTATTATATAATATAATAATACTTCCCATAACTCTGTGTGGTTACTTAACTAGATCTGGTATGATCCGCCCGCACTTCACTCTGTTTACCTCCTACCCTCCCCCTCCGCCCCGTTACCAGCCATCAAATACTCCGCCTACCCCCGCCGGCAGTTTATGATTGATGATCATTGGGTTTTCAGGCGGCGACCATTATTGGACATATGGATATAGCTGCTTGTATTAATGGACGTTGAAATCGTTTTATATCTCTTTTGCGTCTTTTGTTTGGCAAAAATTTGCGGCAATGTTTTGAAATATTGCGAACAAAAACTCGTCGGCCAATGAGTATGACAAGGAATTAGTTTTATTACTAGCCCAAACCCGTGAAAAATTCTTAAAATTATAATTCCGGTTTTGAAAAAGACAAACAAAATAATTTTGTTAATGTTAACTCTAAAGCGATTGATACTAATGATACTGGAAGCGAAAGGAATTAGGGGGGAAATTATTTATTATATTTATACATCAAGTATGGATTACAAAACAATTATACATTGTAAACATACCAATGTGATTGTTAATTTACTAGAATTTACAATCAGGTAATAGGAAGCAAAATGTTAATTAATTACACAAAAAATCTTCAAACAACAAATTAACAAACTCCTACCATGACACTTCGTGGAGAACAGTTATGTAGAGTTGCTTTATTGTCATACCCTTTCTTTCTTTTTTTTCTCTTTCTCTGCAGGCTATGCATTATATTTGACACTACTTTGTTTTATATTTCATTTTGATTATCATTATTTCTGTTATCACTACAAGCATTTCCGTGTAGTTACAACTAAACATTGATTACTCATGCTGTGAACATTTCTAATTGGAGTGTTAATATCTATGTACCTCCAAACGGCAATTCTATTATTGTAATAATTGTTAACACTCTGTAAATGTTTCAAACAATAAATAAAATAATCTCTCTACATTGCTTAAACTGTTTAAAAAAAAAATGGTAAGTTCTTTCAGTGCTATTAATAAAAATATCTGGTATTTCTGCATATTGATTACCTAAGCGGTTTGGTATAAGGGAGTTTATAAAATAATTGACTTTATTGTTGCAGTGAATAATATTTTTAGTTTGTATGACTCTATTAGAAACACGAATTGAAATCGATTGCCGTAAGAGCTGTTTATGGAATTGATGATTTAAAAAAGAAAATGGCATCTTCTGTCGGACAGATTTAGTAATTTTAGATTTTTTATTAGACTATATATAGTTATTATTCATATTTTCAATAAAAGTGTTGAATTTATAATTTTTGTGTTTTAAAAATTTGTGCCGTATTTTTTCAGTAGAATCTGAGTGAACTTATGATACGGTGACCAAAATGTGGGTATACTTATATTTGGCTCCGGGCTAATAATGTATACAACATTTTAAAGTAGGTGTATAAAAAAGTTTTTGCCAATTCTTGTTTTTAAACGGAGCATTTTCATTGATTTGTTCGTAATAATGTTTAAATGTCTAAAAATTTTAATTTAAAAATGTATAATCAAATCTCTAAATCATTTATTTCATTCTGTATTAGTACCTACAGTCGTATAAAGTTCTTGCAATTTCGTAAATCTTTAAGTCATCAGCAAAAAGCCAAACATTAAGAGGAATCACGAGAAATTTGAATATTTTACTGTTGCTGTCACTGTTGTTTCCTCCCCCCCCCCCCCCCCTCCCCACGAGTACGAAGCGAAAGAGACAACTGGACCTCAGTCTGATAATATCTAATCGAGGTTTTGTATTCTCCATTTTACTCCTCCCAAACTGGACCGATTTTTATGATTTTTTCACCAACTTTTCAATTTTTTGCTTTTTTTTTTAAATAATTTAAAAAATTTTTTTGATACAATAACTTTATATATTTTAAAACATTATTTGATAAAGTGGGCCTCACAGGGTGCCTTATCCGTGCTGGGGCCTCCCATTTTATAATTTGATGAAATTCATTAAAATATGAAAAAATTCGTATAATAATAATAACGCTCGGACCATGTGCTTTGTATGGGCTCATGCGAAACCAGCACCAACTTAACTGTGGTTCGGTTTTCGTGATCTTTTAATATTTTCTAGGAAATAGGAAAACCATTAAAGGTAAGTACCTAGAAAAGCTGAACCGGTATTAGGTACTTATTAGGCTCTCGCCCACGTCGCGAGCTCAATTCCTCGGCTGGTTAAATCTTCCACCACGAAACAAGCCACATTTTCCGCATACTGTGGTGATATTAGGAGATTTTAAAATTATCGTCAAGGTCTTGAAGAGACCCATGTTGTAGGAAGGAGGAAACACAGAGGTCGGCAAATCGTTCCATAGCCGAGCAGAGCAGTTGAAAACAAAAACGAGTTGAAGAAGCGACCCGTTCTCATGTGACAAACGTCAACCGTGTACATATGTTGGGCACGTGTTTGGCGTGTTTCCCGGCTATGCACCGGTGCCAAAGGGATCAATGACGCTAGTTCACCGCAGCATCTTCCATTGAAATACCGGTAGAACAAGGTTAGCATTCCCACCTGACGCCTGTGCTCTAAAGCTTGCAATCCGTCTGTTAAGATGGGAGAATCTATCAAACGGACCGCCCGTTTCTGCACAGAGTCGAGGGTATTTCTCAGGTATTTTGGACCTCCAGACCAGAGGTGGCTGCCAAATTAAACCGTGGGGCGCACTTGTGATTTTTGCAGGTTTAGCAGTAACTTAACTCTGGCTTCGATGGAGCCCCCATATCTGAGCTGGTCACTTAGAGTTACACCAAGCATAACAATGGAGGGCCTGTTCTGATATAATCTAACACAATACGTTGCATTAAATTGTTTTTATTTTATTCCAACAGAAAGACCAACATACTCCGGTTACGAATAACCTGATAATGTATGATTTATCTCTACTCCCAATATAAAAAGCTGATATCTACAACTTGCGCAATGGTGAAGGACTAAGCATTCAGATTATTGAACTGATTTGAACCATTGCGACGCACAGTGTTTCGTTTCGTACAAGTTACACGGTAAACACACCCATCAGATGCTTGTAACACAGCTGTAGGATCGAAGCTGATTTGAACAGTAAATTGGTTGCTCTATTTAACAAATACATATCATGCCTTGGGGTGATTAATACCACAGTCCAAAAGTCTTAGTAAAAAAGTATTAGTTTATAAGTGTTCAGATGCAATTATTTTCTTCTTGCGGCGCAACATTTTAGGTTATTTATTGTGTTTAGGTGTTCTATTTCGGTTCTGAAAAAAATAATTGTTGACTCTCGAAGGTATGTAGAGTGTTTTTTTTTAATACTTTAAAATAATACAATCACAGGGTCTCTTTGGTAATACTCCAATAACGTCATCTTTCAAAATTTCCAAAGTGAGGTATGGTAACCGGACAACTCAATGCACTTTTAAAGTGATGAAAAAATAGGTTAAATGGGTTACGATAGGTTTATAGGTAAGTTTTTTCATTGCTTTTAACGACTTTATATTAATGTTCAAAGGTGTGTTGTTTGCCTCTATGTTGAGTTCTCATGGAGTCGTGGTTTATATAACTTCTAGCTTGTATGGGGCGAATCACTGTGCGACTCTTGGATACGTACACATGAAGAACACACGAAGACTACAAACCAATAATTTTTTGTTTATAATTTGTTTAGTTGTTGTGCGAATCAACAACTTTGTTCGTTGCTACCAAGAAATACTTAGATTAGATGTTTTACTGCACTTCCTGCAGAGATTATGTGACGGCTGATATAGATATGTGTACACACAATCCAACCGTGTACTAAAGAAACTCCCCACGCACTACACGAGCTATATAGTTATTCTAGAGAATAATTAGCATTAAAGTATTTTAAGTTTTAAGTTATTTAAATATGTCATTAACGATTTAAAGCTGCACGCCATAGCATTTTTAAATTGGTCTCGTAATCCCATCATATCTCCTCTGCCTTCATTGGTACGTGCATTCTCGTAGTACTTGACCAAAACCACGGTTAGAAATCCGACTGCCGTTCATTTGAAAATTTTCGTACTGGAAGGTTTAACAGGAACGGCTGCGTGACCTTTTTCATACAAAACTTAAATTTGGATTTCAGGCCAAAATACTTAAGGGGGTATTCTAGTCTAGAAGCATGAATTGTAGGTGTTTTTTCAGGTGCAAAAAAAAACAGTAATTTTTTCTTAACTATTATTTTACCAAATATTTCTTAAACATTAAAGAATACATAAAAAAAAATTAAACGAAAAAATTAAAAGTTACAGGGTGTTGAAGTGGGGGGGTCTCAAAAATATGGCGCGCCCTGGTTGACACGATTGCAACCCTCCTAGTAATTCGAAAAAAAAAACAAATTAATTTTTAATCTAAACAGATGTTGCTATGGCACGAACCTCGGAGAAGTCATAATTTTTTATCCGCAAAATGGCGGCTGTCTGAAATAAGAAAACACTTTTTTGACTTTTCCGAATTTTTTTTAGAATAGTAAAAATTAAAATTTTGTTATAGTTCTGGTTCATGCGATAAAGGTGTATAAATAAGGCTCACACCAAATTTCAAGTAAATTGGTTTAGTACAACTTGAAATATCGTGTCAACCGTATCGAAAAAAGTGTTTTTGAGAAAAATACGTTTAAATTTTGTTCTATTTAGATTTTGGTTAGATTCAGACTTAACCGCGAAATTAAAATGGTTATAACTTTTATAATAATGCGAATTTCGAAAAATCCTAGTAAGGAAATATTTTTGAATATTTAAACTTTGGGAATACGAAGAAAAGATTTTTTTTTCTAGACTAGAATATCCCCTTAACAAAACTGAACATTGTTTCTATGTTTTGTTTTCATTTTTAATACTCACAGATACACATTCTTCCTTTTGCGATTCTTCCAAAATATAACAGCACATCTTCCATTCTACAAATAATTCAACTCTTGGCAATAATTCAACATACAATTTCGGCAAAACGCGATCACAAAATCAAATTCACTTATGGTCATTTAATCAAACGACTATATTTGGAAAAAACTGTTCACATTTACGCATTACCTAGTAAAATAAACTTACAGTAACAAAACAAAAACATTTTAGTAACAAAAAAGGATATTTTCTCAACAGCTTTATTAACCAGTGACACAATCTTTCTTTGGAACTCTCAAACTTTAGTAAACTTTTCTTATATATTCTTATGTATTTAAAAAATATTTTACAATTAACTGTATTATGTCTGTCTGGTGTGTTTTAAAATCTATGAACACTCTTTATTGAACTCCCTATTAAATTCGTATTCTTATGTAAAAATAATTTTCTTTTAATTGTATAATGTTCTTTCTTTTAATATATTATTTTTTTGTAATTTATTTTCATATAAATCAAAACAATAAAAGTATGGAATGATCGCTAACGTCACTTATATGATTATGTGATATGCATACAGACTCATTTATTATCTTTGAAATGGTTTTAAACCACGCGTTTTCAGTTACTGAGTTACTTTCTGAAATTAAAGCTTCTCTATGATAAACCTTTGATCGTAAGCTTATGAAATAGTTGGCTTTACACGTTCATTATAATGACCATTTAATATCCACTTAGAGTGCATTTGATCTCGGTTTAAGATATTATCATAGATTCGCATTCGAGAATTCACCAGTATTATGGCGAAGATTCGTATATTATTTTGGGATGGTTCCGACTTCGCATTACACCCGTACAATGAAGTTTTTAAGGTTTTTTAAAATTTATTTTTCATTCTGTCCATAAAACAGTTGCCCACTAATATATTACAGAAATTAAAGATTAGAGGCAATTTTTACAATTACAATTACAAGTGAGTAAATGAAAAACATTAAAAAATAATTTTATTCTATTTATTTTAAAAATACAATGAAAAAAAAAACAAAAAGAAAAACGTTGTTAAAAATGAATTTGTAGGGTAGTAATTTTAATATATAAACGACAATATTTTGTTCCGCCGTAAAAAGGTAATTTGTATTTTAAATTTACACCCATCAAAATGATTTTTTTGTTAATTTTTATTTTTCATTTTATATTTCATTATATTTCTATGTTAAATAAGTAAAATTATTATTTTATTGTTTTCCATTTACTCACCAAATTGCCTCTAAAATCATGAAACATTAAAATATTTAATGGCCTATATCTTATAATTTAAAGCAAAAATAAATAAAGTAGCTCACATCCGTACTAGATATTTGTTATACCTTTTGATTACAAAAATAATTTTTTAGTTTGGTTGGGTATTTTGATCTTAAATCCAAATTTAATAATTTTATGAAACTGGCCAAAATGGGCCGCGCATACGTTCAAGCGGCATAATTCATCGAAGACAACCGGGAAAGTTTAAGGTCTTGAACTTTCTGCTCAATATTCTTAAATTACCAGACGTTTTTAAAACTATCAGTTTTCCGGAATTTTCCTTTTAAAGCGATGCGCAATCGAAGCGGCGGCGAGTGACGAACGCGCCCTGGCCTTGCAAACGAAACACGTCTGTTGGAGGCGTGATATGCAAAGGAGAGAAGATGAGAAGGGAGTAGGGAATAGCGAGTAGGAAGTGGAAGTAGGAAGTAGGAAATAGGAAGTAAGGAGCGGGCAGACGCCTCGAGTGATGGCGCAAAAAGCAGAGTGTTTGTGAAACATGATCCGGCGAAAGTTCGCCTAAAACGGAGACCGAGCACAAAGAGGACATTTCCTCTTCCATGGCTTGTGGAAAAACTCAAAAAAATCCCGATATAAAACTTCCCCACGCCCCGAAGAAATAAAAGGAGGAAATATTAAATTAATTAATGAAAATTCGTTTTCCTGCGTGTCTCTCTTTTCTCGTTTTGCAGCTCACCGTCAATGGTCGTAAAATTTCCATTGTTTAGGGCGGAGAAATTTCCGGCTCTGGCAGTATTATTAGGGACAGAGCGGAGATGTACGCTTATTTTAATTAATTATTTTTTATAAATATAGATTGTTCGGCTTTTATTTAATTTCTCTAGATAGACAGCAAAAAAACTAGCAACTTTTATAAATATGTACACATTCAAAATTCCGTCAATTCCGGATTACTGTGAATTCCTGCATTTATTTTTTTATTACACTATTTTGTGTTAATTTATTTATTTACATTTTTTATTCTTAAATATTTTTTCTCACCTATCTAAAGATCTTATTATTTCCTAGAATAAAGAACTCCATTGAAAAATATTATGGTTTGAAAAATAATATACGTATATATTTTTTTAAATTTTCTTTATTCAATGAATTGTTTATTACAGTTGAGAATTTTTCATCCACCGTGGTAGGCATAGGCCCGAGTTGTGGTGGTCGAATACATATATATATATTTTTTACGTGAGCTCCACACAGGAGGCCATGAGGAAAATAATTTCCTTCAGGGCCTATGTCATCTTTGGGGATGCTGTGTGGAGGGTTTTTTTTAGGAAAGGGGAGAAGAGTTCTGGGAAGGAAAGGGGTTTAAGGGGTGGGTAGGAATCTGGGGTTCAGTTTGTCCTGTCATCCGCCTCCAAGACCTAGACAAACCTCACCCCATGAACCCGGGCACCCCTGCTTAATCACCAAACGTAGCAAACCACTTGGGGTGACCTATGGCAGAGGTGTTGGTTATCCAATAAAGGTATTATATCGTATTGTGTATAAATATATTTGTACATATATATATAAAGCGAGTAGTTCATTCTGGTTTTGTACACTTATAAATTTTAATTTATGGATTTTGTTTTTATATTCAATATAAAAGTATATTTTAAACTTTTTGTAAAATTGAAATCTAATTTGGATGACTTTAAGTTCTATAATAATTGTTAAATATTTTTTTTTAATGACGGAATGGGATATAATCATGGGCAGATTTACAACCAACCACCGGAATTACGAAAATGTATTACAAATTTTGTTATCATTCTTATTATTTATGTTCAGTTAAGGTTAACTATGAATATAATAAATTTATTTGATGTTAAAGTTTGAAATCATAACGCGGATATGGACATTGAATTACTCAGAAAAATTTAGTCGAGTGAGGAAAAGACTGTATTTTTAAACTTTGGTACACTGCAAAAACAATAATGAGAAGATGCCGACATTTTACTTCTTCGATTAAAAGCGGGTAATTTTAAGAATATCGAATTTTGCATACAATAAATTTCAGTATTGAGTATCTATCAAACAACAAAATTCATTTGCTAGACAAATTCATTTGCTGGTAAAAAATCATTAAAAAAATGGGCTGCAGTTCTTTATTTTGAAAAATTTCGCACAATAATCCTCGACTATATTTAGGTACTCAGCAATATCCGATGAATTCGATCACTCTGTTAAAAAGTAAACAGGTATGCTTTTTTTATTCAAAACATTAAAATTGATTCTATTCCTTTACGCATATCAAACGTCCATCAGAAAAATGTCCATATTCAAAATGGCAATATTTATTTTCCCACACGCGCACCGCCCCGTCCCAAAAAGCGTGCTTTGAAATACGATTCCTGTATTATGACTCTACGGTTTCCGTATTCCTGTTTTACATTCCGTTTTCCTTAATTGTACATTTTTGATTGAGCCGTCATAATTGTTTTTATTATTCATGTATAAATGCTTTATAAAAATTAATTCAGACGGTTACTCGGTTGATTACGAAAAAAATGCAATATCAACATGTCCATTGTTTTTAATGTCGTGATTAAAAACAGTTGATGCATCGTTTTTGTCAGAATTTTTTCTACTTTGCTCCATTTGTATATTTGCATATTTATTTTGATCTGCTCAATTACATTCTCCATTGTCTGTTCTGAGAGTACCGTACCAGACGCTTTGATGCGAGGGGAGTCGAATAAATATTCATTCATTCGAACCAACACGCCTTCCGTGAAATCATTGTGATACCTACGTACCTAGTGAGCGATTAAAGTCGAACGGCGTAAGGACTTCATTGCTTGAGCATAATTTAATTCGACAATACAATTGCATTACAAGACTTGTACCGATAAAATTATTATGACTTTATTCAGTGCTTTTCTTCTCTGAAAATTGCCATCGGTGATACTTTCCAGTACCAATCGTAATTATAGTAATAAATATTACCTCCAAAGTCAATGACTCCTTTAATCTATGTGTAAAGAATTGTTTAAAATTTAATTTAATTATGTTATTATCAAGTTCTGCAAGTATTTTTGTTTTTATTTTTGTTACGACTGTTTTCAACTTACAAGGCCATTTTCAAACTGTCAGTGCTTTGCAATGGCCGTTTGAAAATTGCCTTGAAGCCGAAACAGCTATAACAAAAATAAAATATTTGCAAAACTTGATAATAACATCATTAAATTTAATTTAAATTAACGATAATATTAATACGAATTAAACTCAAAAACAACAATAATGCGCAAACACAAATCTACAATTTTATTCCAAGATTTTTGAAATTTTGCACTCTTGAACTTTAAAACAAAAGGAATGTTAGTGTCTACATGATATTTAGAAAAAACACCCTCATCCCCCTTTTCCCACGTTACTTTTCCCTTATAGCAGAAAAGGCCCGGGCAATGCCCTAGTTTATTATATTGTGTTTATTTCGTTAATAAATAAATTAATAATAATAATAATTGGACAATTTGTAGGACGCCGTTTTTGTGAAAAATCACCTCAAGGGCGCCTAACCTGTAAGTTATCTCGCAGGTATAAAACCAATTAAATTAACGAAACTAAAGCCTTTAAAAATCAGTTTTATGGTGTTTGTCGTAGGAAGCAGGTTGTAATACTCGTATACTAAGGATGGGTTGTTTAAAAAAATTTGAACAATTCCTCAAATATTTGAAGTTATTTTTGAAGTCAATTGAAGTTAATTTTCTGTTTAAGTTCTATTCAAGTTCTGTTCTTATTTCAGTTTTATGAAGCAACTGACCCATAATGATATAATAACAGAACTTGAATAGAACTTACACGGAACGCGAAAATTAGCTTCAAATATTTGATGAATTGTTCAGATCTTATGAAACAACCCGTCCTAAGTTGTTTTACAGAATTTGAACAATTCATCAAATTTAAAAATTAATTTCCAAATTCTGTGAATGTTCTAGTCAAGTTCTATTATCATCTCGATCATGTGAAATAACTACGGGACGGGTTGTTCTTAGTTTTGAATTATTTTTTTTAGTTTTATTACATGTTAAAACAAATACCCTAGTCGAGTTAGCATTTTAATTCCTTCCTGTCAAATCTGATCGTCGAGTTTAACTAATCAATTATCACTTGAGAGCTCTCTTGACCCTCCCAATCGTTCCGTCTCTCCACGTCTTTCCTCGTTGGGTTTTATCGCCTGCATATAAATCGCTCTGTTTCACTGATTCCCATAGCGCGCCGCGATGGAAAGGTCGTTAATATCGCACTAAACTTTAATTTCCCGGTTCGTTGCGAGTTTTAGAGGTTGCTGCATCATTAGTTAATGAGGAAGTATATCCTCTATTCGCTGTGCACTTGCACTATTGTCTATCTATTGTGCATGGTGCACTGTGCACACCGTGCAAGCATTGATATTGATGAAGCAAGATAGACGTTTCTGGTACAGGAATTACCCGACATTTCACCGCGTGTCTATCGCTTGTACCGTCAGAATTCAGGTGGTGGATTTTAATGAAAATTTGAGGATTTTATCCTAGTTTTATTTAAGTTTTTCAAATATAAGCAGTTGTTCTAATTACTTGAAAAATATTAAACATACTAATTTGGGTTTTCGGTGCGTGCGTAATTTTAAATTGTATTCCTGCGTTACGCGTAAAATTATTCAAGTTCAATGACCTTTAAATTTTCAAAATTTGAACTGAAAAGTATAAATCGCTTTAGACAAGCGATAAAGTAGGTGTCAAATTTGTTTGATTAATTGGTTCAATTGCGTCAGCGCCCACGCGTCGCTTGGTGCATTCGATCCTCTGCTATTTAAGTCCCCCAAAATTGCACAAACATTGTAATGGTGGGAGTAGGGATAAATTCATAAATTGTCAACTTATTCGTTTCTTGGAATCTTGCTTAAAGAAAAAAAAAACAACAACTATCACGCATATACGCTATCAACAACTATAACACATTTAAAATAACAATAAAACCATTGCCTAAAAGTCAGCTGAAATGGAACACTCCTATAAAACTACATTAGATACAGAAGCAATAAAACAATTACCCAAAAGTCGGCCGAAAAGGGTCTTCAAGAAAACTACATCTTAAACACTTAGGGACAAACAAATATTGCAAATTTTTATTAGATAGTGCCATAAAAATGCCGCCAGCAAACTCTCCTTGAACACATATTTGCGGCTGTAATAAATATTCATAGGATACTATTTAGAGGTCCCATTTGAGATGATTAGATTACCTATTAAAATAAAGCAATTTAAAAATAAATAATAAATATTTTCTTCCAAATTTAGTTATACGATCTAGCCATTAGCATACTATCCAAGGTTCGGACCTTATTCATGA
Organism: Glyphotaelius pellucidus; assembly: GCA_936435175.1. NCBI lineage: Eukaryota > Metazoa > Arthropoda > Insecta > Trichoptera > Limnephilidae > Glyphotaelius > Glyphotaelius pellucidus. The sequence goes on from OW386553.1 coordinate 13,361,875, forward strand.
AAACTGTGGGATAATATTTTGTTTGCATATTTAAAAAGTGTAACGCGTAACTAAAATAACATGAATATTACGAATGTTTATTTTACTTAAGGCTAAATGGATAATATCGCATTCTGGAACGAACAACTATGTTATGAGGATTTTATACTTCATACCTTTCGGTGGACTCTGAGCAGTTTGCACTCGAAGCAATTCATACCTTGAAAATGCGCTGAATAAAGAAAGAAACACAAACACATTCGATTCGCAGTCCATTATACGGAAGCTTCAACGGGAAAGGATTGTTTTAGATCTAGGTAGTAGGACCCAGCTAGTGTATTCTGGCTCGGTGCTGCAGGTTGTTCTACGTATGGGACATTGACTCCCGTACGGAATCCCTCTGTGTACGCTGCTGAATTATGGTCGTTTTGCGCGATTTACCCCAGTCGCAGATTAGCCCTCCGCGAGCCCTGTTTTATGCAAAACGGACAAATGAGCCCGGATTAAGCCCCACTCCTGATGATTGTATTAATCATCTGCTACTCTCAAATAGTATTGTATTGCGATGAGTGATTGGAGATAAAATGCATCGTTTTGTTTCCTTTTAAATTCTATCCATCTGCTGTCTGTTGTTTGAAGATTTACAGCTTTTCAAGCTCTCGTACGAGGAGCTCTGGCGTCATGAATTTTACACAACTCTTTTTCTGTTTCAAAAGTTTAGTTATTTTATTTTCCATTTTGAATATTCTTGCTTGGTAAATCGCAGTAATTTACAGCCCCCCTTGAAAAAGAAGACGATACTGATTATATAATTCTTAGATAACAAAAACCAAACTAGATTACGAAACACGCAACGGAAGTTGCGTGAATAGTAAATCCTTCAAAAATTTTAACAAATGTTAATAAATAATCCAATAAAATTGAATTCATTAAATACTTATGATATGTTAAAGACAATCGACCTCGAGGTGGTCCTTAGGTCCAGTACCAGAGGAGATTCTATGCATTTGCATTTGTGTATTGCACTGCTTATCTTCAGCCTTCATATAACTTGAAAAGACGTTATCTGCGCCATAGCCATCCATGTACGATCCAGTTATTATGAGTGACCGACGGAAGGTTCGGTTTCGGCAAAAAATCTAGTTTCGGCAGAAAATCTGCAGAACCTTTGGCCGCACCGAAACTCTGCGTTCGTGAATTATCGCGCGTCGTTCGGCTGACTTCGGGTGAGTTCGTGGCTCAGGTGTCACCCGCCACCATCAGAGTTCGCCGGCTGGTAAAAATACTCAATTAATGAGGTTCTTCCTTTATAATGTAAGTGTTGATTATTGACAAATTTTTGTAATATTTAATTAAATGAAGGCATTATGAGCGAAACTCAATCGACAATCTGGAAACAGAAAAATCAGAAAAAGATATTTACACCTCTGGGACTCGAACCCAGGACCTCCCTACTTTCCGGGCGGGTGCTCTTATCCAGTGAGCTAAGGTGTCGATATCCAATTCGGTCACCTTTAACTGTACCATACTTCGACTAAGAACCACCGATAATATCTTAATTTTTCTTAACGCATATTTTTATTGGCTGCCATCTTTATGTATGAATCGGGTTCGAGTCCCAGAGGTGTAAATATCTTTTTCTGATTTTTCTGTTTCCAGATTTTCGATTGAGTTTCGCTCATAATGTCTTCATTTTTAAATATTACAATTTGAGGTCTTACTCATAAAAGTTAAAATAAAAAATATAATAAAAGACAAATTTTTGTTCCAAAAGTAGTTAACATGTTTGTTAATTTTTATAATTTTTTTTTTGTTTTATAGCAATGATATATAAAAAAATATAGTGATATATAAAAAATATAGTGATATATAAAAAATATAGTGATATATAAAAAATATAGTGATATATAAAAAAAAAATATCATTTTTCGTAAACTTCAATTATTGTTTTTTATTTCATTTAACACGTGTAATAATAATGTGGTGATTGTAAACACAATTAAAATTAAAATCAATGAGGCCTTCCTTTAAAATGTACGTATTGACTATCGATAAATTTTTGTTCCAAGAAGTAGTTACCATGTTTTGTTAATTTTTATAATTTTTGTTTGTTTTATAGCAGTAGGTAATATATTAAAAAAATATATATTTTTCACAAACTTTAATTATTGTTTTTTAATTTCTTTTACCACCTATTAACAGTCTGTATAAGTGTAAAAAATAAGCCAAATTTCGGTAAACAATACATTTTTAACATGCCTAAAAAAGTTTCGGTTTCGGTTTCGGCCGAAACTGAGGTAGAAAGTCCTGTTTCGGTCTGACACTAGTTATTATGCTCTCCAGGTCGTTATTCAAGCGCAAACGAGTCGTGCGTATTCCAATGTACACTCCTTAAATAAATAAATAAACAAAAAACAAAAAAAAAAAACAAAAAACAAAAAAAAATGTTGTTTAACCTTAACTGTATCGAGACAGCAGCTCGGTAGGCAGAAACTGTGACATGAACGAGACGGATTACATTCATAACGGCAAATAACGTGTTGGAGCAGTTCAGATATATAACTCATCCCGCGCACTAACGATGCAAGCGCGAAGAGCCTTGAAGGCAAGTAAATTTGCTCCACTGTGAGCGTGTGCAAACGTTCTAGTATATAGTTTTTGGGAATCCTTATTTACAATGCGCAACAACTTTCACCCATTGGCACTGGTGCGCAGTGAATTTAAACGCTTTCGCGAGATTTTGAATTGCGTGTCTTTTACTCTAGAGATGATTTTGCGATCTCTGACGGAGAAGTATCAATTATTTTACAAATGAAACTTAGTGGAGTGAATGATTAGTACCCCCCATTAAATAATTAATTTGCTACACACTAGGTGCATTTTAAAATGAAAAGCACTGCTAGCGATATCAGTCACGAACTGCCTCTGTACTCTACTATTTTTATTCTTAGGGCTAGCTTTTTTATGTCCTTTTTTGTCGAAACCATAATTTTCCTAATCACTATTTTCTGCTTGAAAATATAAGTAATGATTTTCTAGGCTGCTTCTAAGGAGTAAAATGCACAATCATCTTAACGTTGCAATTTTAATGCATTGTCTAATGTCTGTGTCTAATTTGATTTTAATACTCTGTCCAGCTGCCTTGCTCCCCCCGCCGTATCCAACCCCCCGCCCAAGCCCTCCAAACAAGTTCTACCCCCCTGAATACAAGATCATCCCCCCTCATAACAAGAATCACCCCAAGACCGTTAGCCGCTTCTTTATCAGTTTTGTCACCAAATCGAGCGCGATTTCAGATTACAGTAAACAGCGTGAGAGGCCGCCTTGGTGCATGCACCAGGGATCGCTAGGGAAACACCAAGTGACATCTATGCATAATTCATAGACGTTCTGTGAATAATAAACACCCTTTTAAAGTCATCACAAATTGCGGGATAAACAAACTACTTCGTTATGATGAAAACTGTTTCTAATTAAATTGCTTTCGTTGCTTTGTTAATAAAAGTGAATGTTTTTTTTATTGTCGTTTTAACATGTTAGCCATAATGTGGTACAGAGAATCGTGAAGATACGATATGATTCGAATCTGGTAGAGTAGCCAGGAGTACTATGTCTCGGTGCTACCGGATCTCCAGGCGGCCCATTTATACTGAGTACATTGCGCCAATTTTGGAATGTTGGATGGATCCACTTTTTATCCTAGTTATCAATAGTTAATCCAATAGTTATCAATTTTAGTTATAAGACACTTGTAATATAAATAGGTTAAATGTATAAATGAATTTTTAAAGCGCCCTTGAGGTGATTTTCTCACAAAAATGGCCCTACAGAAATCATCCAAAAATTATTATTATTATCATGTGATGGATTTATTTATTTTAGCTACATTCAACCTCTTCTTGCTTCTTTTAGGTTGTTCGTATCCTTGCTTTCTCATTGTTTCTTCTTCTGCCTCATTCTTGCTTCGTCTTACTTCTTCTACAGAAGATTATTAATGGATGTTAAAAGAAATATTTATGTTATAAGAATAGGTTGGACGATTCTATCAGGCACTATTTCCAGAGATAGTCATTTATGCAATTGCCATTTTCAACTGTACAATCAAATCACGGTAAAATGGTGTGAATTGACATATATCTATAAATAATCCCCACGAATATTGTGTGCATGTTGTTATATAGTAACGCATCATTTTCAGAGTGCCTGATGCTCTAAGTATCGCCCTAGTGTAGGACCGTCTTTCAGAATTGTTGATAAGGAAGGTATTTTTAAAAATTTAATTCTAATTTGGGAAATAAACATTTTTATGTTCATCTTAATATATGTATTTCTTCTGTCCGTGTGTATGTCACTGAACTCCTCCTAAACGGCTGGACCGATTTTGTGTGGGTGCAAGGGGATTCGAGAATGGTTAAGATTCACAATTTGGTCCACTGGAAAATGTTCTTTTAATTATTTTTTTATTTCTAAGGAGTTGTTGATTTTGGAATGTTTTACTGCGACTGCGCTACCATCGCAGTATCGAATATTCAATATTATTCTATTTTAATTTTAGTTTGTCCCGACAGTTGTGTACATTGGAGGTTATCCACCACTTACCCGCCTTGGTATAAGTAACTGATGGTTACTCCTTCAAGGCTCTCGCAAGGACTCAAATTTTTTTCGAAAGAATGAAGCTACATTTAGTTTTGAACGAATATAAGGGCATGGAAAGATGATAAAAAAACAAGATGAAGGACGCTCGCGGGGGATTGTATCTTGTGTATGCTGCAAGCACCTGCAAGAAAGGGAAGATACAAAAATGTTAACATACAAAAATGGCTCCTGTACAGTTGTGTACAGGACAACGTCTGTCGGGTCTGCTATAAATAAATAAAATAAATTGTGGAACATTCCAGAACACTCTCGAATGTTGTCCTGAGCGAAGCTGGGTAACCCAGATAGTTTTATATAATATATATCAGTCGTCCCATAATTGGGTTGAATAAACCAGTGAAGTTTCCGCTTAACAGGGATACGGATGCCAAACAATGTGAAAAATAAGTACTTATACTTGAATGCACTTATAATTATTGATGACAGAGTTTTAAGAAGTCAGACTCAGACCTTTCTCTTGTTTTGAATATCAAGTGTGGAAAATTTCACCGGTCTCGGAAAAATTGTATTCAAACCAAGTCCACGCCGCCCGCTCGCCTAGTGTCCACCGCAGACTCTTCTTTACATTCAAGGACAAATCCGAAATCTAAGCGTAATATTATATTTCGAACAAACAACATTAATGCCCATGAAACAATGTTTCAGGACAGGTCCCGTGGCGTCTCCGCTCCGCTGAGCGAGGACATCCAAAATGATTGGCATTCAAATTAAAACGGAGCCGAGCGCATTTTTTTCCTATTTCCAATGTCATTTTCTCAATTTAAATCACGTTCAAATAAAATGATACGGAAGAGAACTAGCGATTTGTTCTACCCCTTTCCCGTTTCTGTTCTGTCAAACTATGGCGAAGATGAGATTTTATCGAGTATTACGGAATAATTTAAAGTTATTAAGTATTAAAGGAAATTTTTTAATTTTTTTAACGAAAATATTCGCAAATATATATTTACTAGCTTTTACCCGCGGCTTCGCTCGCATGGTATTAGGGAGAGATTTCTGTAGCGCTTGCACTCATCAATTATCCCCCTCTCCCCACTCCCCTCCCTTATTCCATACATTCATTCCCGGTACATTCAGTTTTCAAACAGCTCGCGCGCCACCTAAATTTCATAATACCAGAGCTCACCAGTACTAAAAAAATAATCATCCGATTTGATGTAGTCGTTTGAAAGTTATGCGCGTACAAACATTTCAGAAATTAATTTTTATTTATATAGATAGATAGATATTAACTACGATTTCCCGCAAATATATCAACATCGTTTCCACGGTAACAATTTTTTTATGACGTCTATAATAACTCGCCTTTGTTAGCGACAGAAAACGTAAAATAAATATAATATATTAATATTTATAATTTCATAACGCCAGAGCTTATCATCATATACAGCCTATATTACACGCATATAATGCAGCTTTCAATTGGTGTAAGAATTTTTATAATCGTTTTTTTGGTTTATGCGTGAAAGCGTAACAAACGTACACACGCAGTTTCGCATTTATAATATTAGTATAGATGTATGTGTATTCTTGGGTCAAGTGAATCAGCAAAATTAAGACGGATGCTTTTGGATGAGTCGCCTTTTGCAAACTTAGTCATCTTCTGATACCTCCCCCATCAGAGGTTAACTAACTTCACCCTTTCAGGCTGCGACCACTCGTACCATTTACATAGATTAGGAAGTGCTATGTCTTAATCTCTTGCGACCTCTATCAATCTCCCCCTGGATTTATCAATTGGATAATCTTGTATTATTCGCTCCTCAAAATATGAGTTATATTGCAATTTTATGCTTTTTGTAGCTAGTGAAATTTTTCACTCTCGTTCAATCGACGAAAAGCTTCTAAATTGGTTGCATTAACTGTCCGAGATATTTTGAGAATAAGTTTAAATCATACAAGGAATAGAATTTTACACACCAAATATGTAAAAATCTGGCCAAATAGATATTGAGGGTGTCGGAGGTTTCAAAAACTAACGGATCCTACTGATCAACTGTTGAGCCGAAATTTTTGCTCAGCGCTCCTCAAATGTACAAATAAGCTCTTTCCATCGCAACTCTCCGGCCAACTAACGAATCGAGGGTTACTAAACAAATCACTTAGCTGATCGGAGACTCAGATTGATCAATCGTAAAGTTGGAAACAACGGCCGTAAATGTTAACCTTCGCCCTTCGTACCGTCTCATTCATGCGATTTAATACGATGGGGCGGAGTACCGCGATGAGTGGGTACCTACCTTACCGCCTGACTTTTATTTATTTAGTGATTTATCCTTGGATTTAATTTAGGACCCTTCCCGCTCCCTGGGACCTGTCGGAAGAATGTAATACGGATCGTAACGCACTGGAACACAGGTTGTAATGGCGGAGCTTGAATTATTACCGATTTTATTGCCAAGTTCAGACGTTACAACTGATAACTATAGAATGGACTTAAAAATCTAGAAAAACCAAAAAATCTGAAATGTTCAATAAAATTGTACACATCTCCCCCAATTTTAAGCGTAATGATTTTGATGAAAATCCGTTTCTTCTGTACTCATAATTCAATTAACTCCTTAAAATAATATTTCGTCATTAAATTTTTAAATTATTAAAATTATATGAACGAAGAATTATTTGTAACTAGCTGGTTCCCTGCATGCTTTGCGATGCCAGATTCAAAGAATTAAATTGTTTCCCTCTGCATGTCCCCATGTTCCCCTCTAGCTTTCCCCTTCCATCTTCCCCGCATTCCCTCTCCCCGGTCCCGCCGATCCATATATTCAATCCAAGTACATTCAGTTTTCAAACAGCTCGCGTGCCACCTATTACATTTTTTTTATTCAAATTCTCATTTTTCATATATTTCAAATATTTATATTCGTATATTATAAAAACAATCAATCACATTTGATAACCAAAACAGGTACATATTTAAAATATCTGTAATTTTTGAGTACCTACTTCAAATAATTTCATTAAAAGAGTTTCAAAAATTGAATTTTGAATTAACATTCGATGGTTTGCAAAATGTCATTCTCAAATTGTGACATTTTTGTAAGAGATTTTGTAATTAATCAGATGTGGAGACGGGAGAATTCAATTTGGGAGGCGGGAATGGGTACCGCCGCCCCGGAAACCTTTATTAGATAACCAACACCTCTGCCATAGGTCACCCCAAGTGGTTCGCTACGTTTGGTGATTTGGCATGGGTGTCCGGGTTCGTGGGGTGAGGTCCGTCTAGGCGGATGACCAGGACACACTGTACTCCAGATTCCTATCCACCCCTTAAACCCTTTTCCTTCCCAGAACTCTCCTCCCCTTCCTTTCCTTAAAAAAAGCCTCCACTCACCTCCTCAAAGATGACATAGGCCCTGAGGAAAATATTTTCCTCAGGGCCTCCTGTGTGGAGCTCATGTAAAAAAAATGTATCGTCATGTGGTTGTAATAATCCAGAAACTTTAGCGAGGACGGAAATAAGGTATTTTGAAAGTTTAAAACCTTTCATATGCTTAATATAGCAATACATAGACATTTCCGAACTCATACATCATCCCCAAGCAAACATATTTTTATTTATATATACAAATATAGATGTAATAGGTTAATTAAAATTATTAGTTAAATATTGAATACTATTTCTTTCCGTGCTACTGTCAGGACAGTTACAACAAGACTGATTTCTGACTCTGAATACTTCATATTGGAAATTTAGTAAGCAGGTTATTATAGTTTATATTGTGTTTTTATATCTTTTTTTTTTATTAATTTTTATAATTTTGTTAAGTTCTTACGGGTACAGGACCCTTACTTTTTGTTTTACTTTTTAATTATGTGAAAATCTGTCATTGGATATTATGTATATTATTATTGTTATTATTATAAGTGTAAATATTATCTGTTGATATTCCATAATAAATAAAATAAAATAAAGACGTATATTATGTAAATTAGATTATTATATGGTATTATTAGGCCCTTTTATTATGAGATTATTCTTCTTCATCATCGAAATATTATACTCCTAAGAGATAAATTAAAAATGTTGTAAACAAATACTCCGATTTCGTTGATGTTATCAGAACATCAATATTACAATGAAAGCATTTTTATGTAGTACCACCTATTTAGAGCTAATTTATTTGATGAAATAATTTCATATGTTTTGAGATTTTTCATGATTTATTTTTGGGGTATTATGCCGTGTTGCGCTACCCCAAAAATGAAATCACTTGTTTGTATTGGTATATTTATATTAGGTGGTTACTAATATTTTGTATGTAGGTACCTATTATATAATTTTTCCTTTCTCGTACAATAATTTTAACACTCGTATGTTTTTATCAGTCATACGTATCTACTGCACTGTTTATGAATATATTATATACATTATGTATTGAAATTTTTTTTAATTTGATTTAAAATTGATAATCCTACATGATATATCAATTATTATTCTTTGTAAAATGTTTGACGGTGTCAGTAATACAACCGCGTGTAAAGTGACGCAACGTTTCACAAATAACTTTTAAATATTGTGTGTACATTTTTGAATAATTTGTCAGATAACATTTGTGAATATTTGTAAACAACCTTTCGACCTACGTCCCCATTCGACTTTAGTAACACTTGGTAATATCTGCAAACCAATAAAAATGGAACCTTAAAAACAGTCGCGTTTAAGATAAATGCCAACAACGCTGCACCCCATTTCCCTTGCATCCTTCCCAAGTCAGTCGGAATTAGCCGAGATTTCATTTATCGATTCAAATTACTCTGATTCCACTGCGGATTAGTCTCGTCTGCTCGTCTGGGTCTGCAGCCTTCTTTTATTTTCTTATTAGCTCTCTCAGCCAACTCCTATCCTCTTTTTATACCTCTATTATCCATTCTATCTCGTTGCGAGGATATAAATCAGTGTTTTTGTGATACGAAGTTTTTCGATTTGCTAATTCGCAGGGCAATTTTTAAATATAATTTCGTCATCCCAAAGTAAAGGGGTCGTCCGTGAATCACGTGATATTTTTTAGCTACTTTTAATCCCCTCTCTGGTGAAATGTGGTGAGGTTTTAGACAACCCCCCCATACCCAAAAACACGTGTATTTTTTAATACAAAGTATATTGATAGACATTGTTCCATTGTTTTAAGGCAAAACATACGCGGCAACGATTTACGCATGTATTCGGCGTCAAAATCACAGACTTACTGGCGACTGGTGAGCCGAGCGGTTGTCGCAACGCGCGGGGAAATCGTTGCCTGGCAACGGTGAGTCAAGGCCACGCCCCGCTGTTTGGCTTAGAAATCGTGCGTTCAATGAAAAATAAATGCACGTGATATCTCATTGTATCCCCCCCCTCTCCTTGTCATATTTCGTGATTTTTTACGAACCTCTCCCCCCCTGTCGAGTCTCACGTGATAAATGGACTACCCCATAGTAGGATGTTTTGTAAAAAGCATTCTTTAATATTATCACTTTTAGGTGTACATAGTGTAATAGTTAAATTCTTTACTATTATGTTAAATTCTTCTGCTTTAGTTTTTTTTATTGTGTTAGAACTCATTCCACTTTGAAGTGAGGCAAATCTAGTTCAAATTTTAAAGCGTATACTGAATTCTCCACACATTTTGATGTTTTTTTTTTTTGCACAAATGCAGTACGACTGTTGGCGTATTTGAAAAATTAAACTAATAACTTATTGAACGCATGTATCATCAGTTTATATAACGGAATTTATTGAAGTGGACATTTCTTTTTCATTAAAATTATTTTGGTCCACGATGTTATATCATGGCTCTTTATTATTCAAATTGACAGAACGGCCAATCAGGAGAAGGAAACAAACCAAGTTGCGCGAGGGTGAGAGGCGGTGTGACCGCTCATTTAAACTAAAGTCCGGGTTAGTTTCCAAAATTGAATATTTTGTTACACTATTTAGTTAGACACTTTTACAAATGTGTGATAATTTATCCACCACACTCGTATTTAGCGTTGCTACGCCCCGCAGTTCGTTTAAAAACGAACATTCAGATCTTGCGCAGAAAAGTCCCACAATGCACTGCGCTACAAAACTTTGCCTTACTTTTGCGAACTTTGCCTTTCTGGTTATTTCAAAGTGCGCTCTTCGGCAATCAATGTCAGACTGATGCGGTAGTTTTTACAAAATTCAAATTCTCCTGGTGGCAAAAATAAGGTCACGTGGTTTGCCTCCACCTCGTCAAAATGGTACCCAGGGGCGCCCAGGGCACACTGGTACTTTCACATTAGGGCAAGTCTGTCAAATTGGATGTCTGTGATTTCAGTTTGTAATATAATATGTTTAGTTTACCTTTTAATGGGCGCATTCCTTCTGTCTACGTATAATGTATACTGTAGATCAGGGTTGGTAGGGCTGGTAGGGCAGAGGACAGAAGCGGACGGGGAGGTGCGGCGGGCGCTCCGTGCGCCGCGGGGCGTCGAATTGATTAAATCAAACCGAATTAAAGTAGATTTGCACCAGCTCGGCGCAATCTGTTCGGGATTTAGCCTGTCGGCTGCTCCGGGACGCGCGCCGTGGGGGCACGCAGGAAGCCCGGACAAGTCCCACGCTCCGGACACTGAGAAATACCGCTAATAAACTTGGAATTTCGACACTAGTATGCAGTTATTTTAAAATATCCTCACAATACCAAAGATACATCGATAGGTAGGTCCACATTATCTATATTCTGTGCATTAAGGCCGATTGAAGATTTTTTTGAAAGTTGAGATAACAAGATGTTTTCTGTTCTTGACCAGTGCTTTATGTATTTTCCTTTTTTTTTAAGGTATTTGAATGTCATTATTTTATTGGTCAATGATATAAATGGGTCGTTTTCAAATTTTGTGCATTAAAATGAAGCTTGCATTCAAATTTTTAAATTTTATTGCAAACTCATTTTTTACCGCTTTTTTGGATTCTTTATTTATAATAGCTATTGTATTTTGATTTTCTGTTACTTGTTGCAATGGCTACCCCAAAGTTTTGGTTTTATTTTAAATTTTGTGGCATAAGGAACTAAAAAATTTAACTCTGTTACCAGTAGTTGTAGGTAGTTTTAGATAACTGAGTGGTAAATCTAACAGTCCTTGATTTATGTCAATTAAATCGCGTGGATCGGGACGATTCCTGGTTGTACAAGATATTAACACTTAACACTACGAAATTATTGTAAATTCGTATAGAAATTACTAATTACTTACCCAATAATGTCGGTAACAGAGTGGACGCGGAATAAATACACGCACTACCTTTGACGCGACGTGGCCGGCTGGTTGGCGTTGTGATCCCCTCCGCCCTTGGGACGCGTTCATAATAATAACGGACACTACACTACAACTGCCAGAACTTTAAATGTAGCGGCAACTGTGTTTCTTCACTGATTTTTCTATAATAACAAAGTGGTACTATTACTTTAGACGGTTCGTAGGACAAAACTTTGAAAAATCTTGTTAATGCTAGTTTTATGACAATCTATTCTATGACTGCATTTGATATAATGTCTTTATAAAATACGCTCTGAATGTTGTTTATACATGTACATAACAGAAAAAAATCATGCCTTTGTATATTATATCGGTACTTGGAACACAAGAAAGGTGTATGAAAATCAACTCTGTTACCAAGAACGACTACATAATAAAACAGATATATTAAGTTTTTTTTTTCAATTATAAGATCTTCAATTTGTAGTAGGTACAATTTGTAGTAGGTACAATTTGTAGTAGGTACAATTTGTAGTAGGTACAATTTGTAGTAGGTACAGTTTACAAATTGATTGTTGCAATGTTAAGATCTTTGTATTATTATTTTTAAAATATTTTTTTTTCTTCAGGGACAAGTTTATCTGCGCAAAATTGTAAAACGACCCAAATTTTCCCAACACTGTCATATAGGCATTATATATAAAGACTTTTTATAATGCTAATAATTTATTTTTTTAAAGTTAATCCGATCGCTGGGTTGCAGGGCTAGCATTCGGTTGGATCAATTCCGAGCTCACTGCGGGGAAAAAACGTAATTTTAATTTACAAGCATTTATGTGTAAAAAAAATAACACGAAAAGGCCAAATTTTCAATCTATTCAATTGCTTTTTTTTGAGCTGAATGCGTTGTTTTTTGTGTAACACAAAGGTAAAACCCACGGCTGTTAAGCTTTTTTTTTCAATTAAATGTTAAACCCAAATCCACATCTTTTTATGATTTGACACGAACGGCGTTTTTTCTCGGGATGCAGTTATGTAACAGATATTGCACCCTTATAATATTAAGGTAAATCCATGACAGTTAAGATTTTTTAAGTGAAAACTTCTTTAGCACCGTTGTGATTTGAAACTCGACGAAACGAAAAATAGCGACTCTAAAAAGAGAAAAACATAGTTTTCATACATTTTGTATGAGTGCCTTCACAACCGTGCGACGGTTTAACCGTGTGGGCTTTTCGGCAGCCGTGACCAAGTAAACATAATCGAAAATCTCTCTCACCAGGACTGTCAAATGCAAGGGATATTTTCGCGTTTTGTGACGATGACGTCAAACGACATCGCAGATTTGAACTGACTGCCGCTGCGGCACTTTGACGTCGGCTTATTGTGCTCCCAAAATGTAATTACAACCGGCTGCACCAAGCTGATCAGCGCGTACCGCACGAACGACTCAAGAGAACGTTTTGCTGGCCAAAAAATATTATTTTGACAGTTGACAAAACTGTCAAAAGAAGCGAAGTTAGTAGTCTACAATGTAGTGCTGGTACCAACGATATTGAAATATGTGGAGATATGCGATGATGTCCACCCGACTGTCGCCGGAACTACTACCTAATGGGAATAGTTTGAATATGGAATTTAGTTGATTTTTCGAAGTTGTGTTGGTTAACAATATAGTTTGAATACGGAAATAATTGGTTCATTTAGTCGATTTTTTTAACGTGTGCAAAGGTATTGGTTAAAAATATCGGCGACACAAGGAAGCACAGTCCCACCCAGTAAAAGCTGTCGATAGCCCGTCTCCTTACAGTTCAATAACTTTGGCTGGTACCTACCGTGATGTATGGCAGTAAGGCATGGAATTGGCAGAGAAAGGATGAAAGCAGACTGAATGCTGTTGAAATGAGATCCCTGAGGTGCGTGTGTGGTAAAACCGTGTATGATCGTCTGGAGATCCGCAAAAAATGCAAGGCTGATGTAAGCGTAATGAGTAAAATTAAGAAAGTGACCCTCAGATGGTTTGGGCATGTAGAGCGAATGAACGAAGAAAGTTGTGCAAGAAGAATATATGACGCAAATGTGAATGGTAGAAGAAGTCGGAGACGCCCGAGGAAGACAAGGCACGACTAAGCGAATCAGATACTTGAGATGGGCCATGCCAAGAGTCAGAATAATAGAAGAGTATGTATGAGACGATAAATGAATGACGCAAAGAGTGCTTGCACAGACCGAGTTGTTTGGCGGTCCGTCCTCTCTGTCTACCCCTGCGGGGAAACGGCGCCGCGTGATGGTTAGTTAGTTAGACAAAACTGAATGTATTTTTTAGAACGCGGTGAAATAACACAAACGCATTTAATTATTTGAATATAAAATTCACCACCTAACAAGAATTAGCATTAGGTAGGTATACCTGCTGCAAACGCGCCGCTTCTTGTTTTTTTTTTTACATTAAGTGCCCTGAGGAGAATAATTCCCCTCAGAAAGGCTATTTCCTAAAATTTGTGATAAGAGATCGTTCTCCCGCGAGAAGTGCTGTCAGATTTGTGTGCTTTTCTACAGCTGTTAATTGAATAAATAATCATGCATAATTGCAGGAATTCGTGTTTAAAACGTTAATACGTAACAGCTCACAACTGAAATTTTGACATCGGCCGATAGGAAAAGCAAACAACAACCGTAGAAAATCACACAAATCTGACAGCACTTCTCGCGGGAGAACGATCTCTTATCACAAATTTTAGGGAATAGCCTTTCAGGACCTGTCTTTGCGACCCGATGTTAATTGCATGTTTACACATCGGAAACAATCGCTTACGTGTTTGACATGTTTCCATTATGTATATTAATAATTGGAACACGTTTTCAAGGTATGTTTTTGACGATATACTTTTTTTGTCTTATTTTACGGGTTTTGTTAAAATTAGCTCAATAAATCGTCATTTTACTCCTGTAGGAATTGATATTTTTCAGCAGTGTTTTGTAATTTAATTACCAACTGTTTGTGTTTCTTTGTTTAATCTTTGAAAGATTTGCGTCATGTACTTTGCTTAATTTCTTCAGATACAACGTGTTTTCTCAAACCACATCAAAGAAATACTTCAGACCTCGTTTAAACCGTAAAAAAATTCCAATGGATAGTCGTGAAACAAAATAATTCCAAGGACAATTGATATGAGAACTTTATTTAATGCGACGTTGACATATTTTAATACTTACACCTTGTTCATCACCAAAAATCTATCGTATGGTTATTATCTTATTTTTTCACAAATATTTATGTCCAGCTTAATTTTGCTATTCTGACTCATTGTGCAGTGTACTCGGTTTCACCGGTACACGTGGTCTGCCCGACACAGAGATTAGCGCCCATGGGGTAATGGTAAGCCATCGTCGAAATGCACGTGTCGACGTTGACTCGACGCAGGTGCAGGAAAATGCACTTTTCTTTTTGTGCATACTTGCAATAACACGCACGCAGGTATTGCATATTCTTATAAATAGTTTTAGTATTAAAATATGCTTTATATTTTAAACTCTCAGATTTATTTTACTCAAATTGGTTGGTATTACTCCTGTAGTGGTCGAGTGGTTGAGAAAGTCGGATTCCAGTCAGGCGTCACGCATTCAATCCTCTGCTATACAATCCTTTTATCATTATGAAATCAAAATTTTCCGCTTATAATGTTGGTAGTAATCACGACGGGAGGCTAGAACCAACACGTTTGCTTTAGGTCACCCCAAGTGGTCCGCTATATTTGGTGGCTAAGCAGGGGTGTCCGGTTTCCTGGGGTTGAGGTTTAGTGTGAAATGGGATCTTTATTTAAGCTGCACCCATTAAACTTAATTTTGTTCTATAAAAGGAATTTTTTTAATTTGAATTTGTCCACAGGGAAAAAAGAAAAATTGAAAATAAACGCAGTTTCAATATCCTCCTCTTCACATTCCTCCAAACTCCTGCTCGCCCATCCTTATCAGATTAACACCCATAAAATATCTCGATCACAATATTGTTCAATTTCACCCCTTCTGCTCCAAATCATCCAGCCCCTACCTACATAGCCCTGCCCGCTCCCGTCCCACACGATCAATCAACCTGGTGGAGCCCAGGCCCTGGCCAGTCAATGCACACACATATCATACGGGCTGCAGTCGCTCTGAACCCAATTTTCAAAGGAAAATATTTGACGATGGGTAGTGGAAAGTTCGCTGGCCGAGGATGGAGGAAATTGGCTTTGATGAAAATTTTCGCTGTCCAAAATAATATTTATATTTTACTAGCTTTAGTTTTCGCAATGTTGTGTAGAGTGATAAAGATGTTGTTTTATTATTATCGACGGTTGAATTATTAATCATTAAATTTTCAAAGCACGATCATTGTCAAAGCTTTTGATGAGGGTGGATGGCGTAGCGAAACGAAAGCTGTTGCGTTCGCCAGTTCATTTCGAACGGAAAAAAGCTCTTTTCATGACGCCAGGGTGCACCATTTGAGAGTTTCAAATGTTTCGTACATCACGTGTTGTTTGTCTGTTTCGTAAGTATAGATCTTTCCGAAAGGTTTATTTTAATTAATTCTGGTGAACTTATATTACTTAAAGCTCAGATGTTTTAAGCGGAACACCTCGGGAGCTTACGAATTCAAAGAAAATAAAATCTAGTGCTTACCGCTAAATTATTTCGATGGTAAGGTACATACTGTTTTTAGTTATAAATGACTTACATCCCGTGTGCGTCCGTTAAAAAAAATATGTGTAAATATATTACTAGAAAATAATATTAAAATATAATATAATTTTACTAAAAAAACGTCAAATAGGTTTCCGGAGACCAAAATTTCATTTACATTTTTTACTCCAAATAATGTCACCGGTTAAAGTAAGTCAAGTACGTTCCTTAACACCTGTATATGGATAGTAACTAATTCGTCGGAATTAATTAAAATGTGAAACTCGGGCAAACCCTAATAAAGTTGGTAACGTCTCATCTTAAGCTGGTTTCAATTTATGCTATACGCTCATAATATATTATAGCATACGTATGAGACTAACATTATGCCAATCGATTTCGGTATAAATAAGCAAATTGTTACTAAGCTACAGTAATTTTGAAAGATAATTACAAAAAAAAAACGATGGTGTCGCTTGAAACATTCGACTTAGCAGGTCCTTCAAATGAGAAATCAACAAATAATTTTAGTTCCTATTGTTAATATTCTATCAAAAGGAATATCAGACTACTAACGCCATCTTTGTACAATAATGTAAAACCTTTATTATGAATAAAGTCAGTCTGTTGCGAACTGTAAAACGTGTATATAACACCTATAATATCTACATTGTTGTCGCCGACTGCAAAGATCATTGTATCGAGCTGTTTTCTGTTGATTAAGATTTCCAAATGCTCGGAGCAGTGTGACTAAGGCATCCCAAGTATAGTTATGTTGTGAGGACGAAGGGATTAGGAAAGGCAGGTTGGTAAGTACATGGCTTTTAAGGTCAGGTCAACGTTCCGATTCTGAATGGTGGTTTTCTCCGGAGTTATATTGAGAATTGAGAGTATCTACCGCTCTAACTCTTGTCCATGTTTAACTTTGGACCACTTTTAATCCTTCAGCCTTTAAAATATTGTTACCTATAAGTCTCAACGACACGGTGAAATTTCATTGTGTTTCGGAAAGCTTCCGATGTATTTTAAATGTGCTAAAAAGTTTTTATTTTTTAAGTTGTTTTAAAAAAATATATCGTTTTAGAAACTAGACAAAATTATCTTTGTGATGTATGTATTTCAAATAAACATTGACATCTAAATAATAAAATTTTAATATCTAACGTTAAAATGTTTACAAAAAAATTTTGACTCGAAGCGTACTTAATTTTGAAAGAATTCGATATTTAGAAAACACATTCCTTTAGTGTAAGTAATTAGTAAATTGTTACCTGACTTAATATGCCATTTATACAAAAAAAACCTAAGTTTTTTTTAAACTTTCAGTTGTCATCAAAAAATTTCCGCCATTTTTCAACACTTTCACAATTTTTTTGGATTTCATCCATGGATTCGAGTATAAAAATTTGAGGTTTACTGAGAAGAATAATTATTTCTCCTTCCATCAACGAACGAATCACACAACTCTGCGTTATATAAAAAAAAGATAAAATACTTTTATAATGTATGGGCGCCCCGATCAGATCTGTCCTTTAGAGGCTCTAATGGAGTATGATATTTGTAGCTAGCTCATTTCGAGGCTTGAGGGATTAAAATTATTTATATATCGAGTTTAATCAAAAGCAGGTGTTGTGGGATGCATTTCGGGTAATTTCCCGCTGCGGCATCCTGTGGCTCTTCCTAACACTTAAGATGAGCCGCCAATCAGCATAGTGCAAGTCTAGTCAAAACGACCTGCTTAATCTGTCTGTACTTCCACTCAATTGTGATGAGTGAGATGCGCACTACTGTTATTTATATTTGTAATAACAGTTACCTGCAATGGGCAGTATAAAATGCACCCGCTAGACGAGGCAAGAGCTGAACACCGCCGGCGGCAAAAATGAACCAATTTCCAACTGCGAAGATAGCAAATGTATTTTATTGATTATTTAATTATTTTTTTAAAATAGTGTTAGCATGACTTATTAATTTTTTTATATGGCGCTATTTCTACGAGGTTAAGATGAGGCCTACTAATTCTTTGCTACGCTTTTAGTATCTGTCATGGAAATGCCAATATTATACTTTCTCCAGACTAAACAGGCAGACAGAACGAAACATATTTTTCTGAATAAATTTTTAACCGCAAAGATGACGCGTTCCTAACGGTATTTAAAAAAATAAAATTATGTTGCTGCTTTGAAATATTTGTTTTCTTTTTGCCGATGAATATTTTATAGATATTGAGCGTTGAATAATTCTGTTTTAATTATTCGAATACTGCGCAAGTGAAACCAATGGGACTGCAACATCGCGATTGGGGTATGTTGTGAGACTGAAGGAAAAGAGATGGGGACAATGAAGGTTAGAAAGTGCCTGAAAGATCTTCAGATCTGGTCACTCCACTCGGTTACTGTTAATTCAACCAAATTTCCGAAGGGAGTATCCATCACTCTGGTGGGGTGTGAAGTAAAAATACGATTTATTTATAATTGGATAAGAAGAATGGATACACGAACATATAAAAAAAGAACAAGACACCGAAAAATAAAAAGCTAACGGTCGCAACTGGAACATTTGTTATTATTATTAACATTTGTTATCATTTAAAAAGGTAAAATGAGACTGGCAAAAATGGCTTAAAAATAAGAGGTCCCAGGTCCCAGTGACGGAATTGGTTAAGCGGAATATAAACGCAATAAATATTTCGATTCTCATGCCTTCAAAATTTAAAATCGAGCGTCTTATTTGCGCTAGGCAAGTGCGGAAATGTGGTTTTTATTTATTTTGTGCATAATTTTATAAGAATGAAAAAATGTTAGAACATCCAAAACCTCAAAAATAGTCTTAGCCATAAATGGGTATTTTAAATTTTTTTTTCTTATATTACTTCATAGTTAAGTCATGCAAAAACCTTTTTTAGGTGGTTTACGCTTATATTTTTTGTTATGTAAATAATAATTTTATTGTGGTTCAAATACATAAAAAATCTAGTACAGGCTTCAATTTATCAGTAGCATATTTTTTGATATTCATAATGTAAACTGATTCGTAAGGATTAATCTAAATAGTATCTAAATAGGATTTCACGTATAGCTTCAACTTAAAGCACTTGTTCCGTTAAGACAAGAGATCCTGGGTTCGTATCCCGGTTGCGACCGTTACCTTTTTATTTCTGCGCCTTGTTCTTTTTCATATTTTTGTTTAGATTTATTAGTATTATCTTCTTCCTTAATGATATATAACATTGTTGAGTATAACCTTCTACAGTTATTTTTAATTAGTTATTGTAATAAAAAAATGACCACTATCTAATTTAAATAAAAATGTATTTTAATAACTCATAATGATCCAATTTTTTTTAACATGCGCGTTCCGTTTTTGCGTCCGTAGTCAAGAAACCTACCGCAATGCAAGTGCAATGTAATTATCAATCCTCCCCCTCCGCCTTTCGCCACCCGCCACCCCTTGGACCCACCCTCCTGTCACCCGGTCTGGAAGACCGCTCCCGTTACAAGTTAATTATTGCCATTAAATCGGGCGCTAATTTAATATGGCCAGAGGATCGCGTTAGTCAAAATCTCGAATTTAAACTCCTCTCCGAGTTAGAAATGTACAAGGTTGACTGTTACATAATAATATGAAACTTATAACGGAGACATCATTAAATACGTGTAAAGAAAAAGTATTGATGTGGTGGCGGTTTAAATGAGAATTGTCATTTGTTTTGTAATTCTATGATTTTATTGTAAAGTGTTAGTTTGTTAGAAGAAACCATAAAAAGAAAGTAAAATAATAAACCTGAATGTCAGGTATGTTTTTAGGTTTTTACGGCCAAAAGTATTTTTGCGTTAAAGCTAAACGCAAAAAACCATGCTGAATTTTTTCTAACACCAGCTCGTAGAGAAATGGAGCTGGTAGCACGGTATCGCTTCGACATACATATGTAAACACTTTCACCAATATCATTTGCTCATCTGCCCTGATGGTGGACACTGTAACACTGTCCGAAACGTTGGCTAAAGATGGAGGTAGCGAAACATAACACCCCAAAAATAAATACCAAAAAAAAACATAAATGTCGTTTCTTCGTTAAGCAACTTAGCAACACAAGTGTTTTTATCAGTTAAATTAAGGAATTAGACCTCTATATTATAAAACGACATTTTTCGTTGAAAACCAAAAATTAAACCTCCATATTATATACGTTCTCAGGCATAAATACGAATAATTCACCCACCTTTAGTGGCAGGGGTTGAGAACTTCAAAACAAATTCATAAGCAACTAAAGGTCAGGTACATTTCCTGATAATTTTTCTTGTACAAAAGTTAACGTGTGAAACCTTCTACTGAAAATGTATTTTGGGACGAAATTGCTGTTCTTTTTAAATTTTAATACAATTTGGGAGGCGGGTACGGGTACCGCGGCCCCGGGAACCATTTATTGAATAACCAACAAGTAAGAATGTTTTAGTAGCCAACCTGACCACTAGGGTATAAGAGCGAGACGGCAGATGCCGTAGTATAAAAAGCATTGTTATTGTAGCACTCGCTCTCTCATAAGCCAGCTCTTAGTTAGACAACACACATTGTTATTTCGTTGTGCAAATACAGATTTATACTCGACCACGCGCGTCATTATTTATGGCAGTATTCTGGTCTAGAACAAGATTTTTTTTCTTCATATTTCCAAAGTTTAAATTTTCAAAAATATCTCATTAAAAGGATTTTTCGAAATTCGCATTATTTTAAAAGTTTAATATTAAGTTAATGTCGCGGTTTAGACAGAATCTAAATACAACAACATTTTAAACGCATTTTTCTCAAAACTACTTTTTCGAGACGGTTGACACGATATCTCAAGTTCTACGCAACCAATTTGCTTGAAATTTGGTGCGAGCTTTCTCCACACATTACTCTACTCTATCGCCCCTACCAGTATTATAACAAAATTTCAATTTTTACTATTTTTTTTAAATTCCGAAAAGTCAAAAAACTAGTAAAAAGATCTTTTTATTTAAAAAAAAAAGTATTTTTATTTCAGACAGCCGCCATTTTCCGAAAATTTTTTTTTTTACTTTTCCGAAGTACGGGCCATAGCAGAATTCGTTTGTATAAAGTATTATTTTGTTTTTTTTTTTATTATTACTAGGAGGGTTGCAATCGTGTCAACTAGGGCGCGCCATTTTTTTGAGACCCTCCACTTCAGCACTCTGTAACTTTTTTGAATTTTTAATTCTTTCGTTTGATTTTTTGTGTATTCTTTAATGTTTAATAAATATTTGGTAACGTAATGGCTACTAAAAATATTATTGTTTTTTTTTGTTGCACCTGAAAAAACACCTACAATTCATGCTTCTAGACTAGAATACCCCCTTAAGGGAAAATTTCTACCCAGTCAGACACCCTTCCCACCACAATTACAACACAACACCTCTGCCAAAGGTCACATCAAGTGGTTCGCTACGTTTGGTGACCTGGTTCATAGGGTGAGGTTTGTCCGGATCTTGGCGGCGGATTCGCTGCCCATCAATTGCGTTGCACGCTGAATCAGAAGAGACTGGTTGAGGGAGATCTTTTGATCTGTCTAGCAGAACTCTCTCGGAATATTGCCTTGCACCGCAGTGGCAGGATTAGATTTATACGTCCGTCACTCTTGGACACACTCACCCCAAATTCCTACCCACCCCTGACCTTTTTTCCTTCCCAGAACTTCCTTCCTCTTCTTCCTTTTCCTACATTGACCCTTCACACAGCATCCTCAAATGACATAGGCTGGGGTATTATTTTCGTCAGGTCTTCCTGTATGGAGCTAACGTAAAAAAAATCGGGTTCCTTCCGTTGAAAATCACCGATTTGGGATGAAATTACTTTAATTTTTTTAACGGAGTTCATTCTGTTGAAAATCACCGATTTGAGATGAAATAACTTACATTTTTTTAACCGAGTTCCTTTTGTTGAAAATTACCGATTTGGGATGAAATAACTTTTATTTTTTAACCTTCCTGGTTCCGAGGTAAGACTCTTGACTCATAATCCGAAGTTTGCGAGTTCGAACCCGGCATGCGGAAATAAATTTCATTTGATTAATTTGTGGCATTTCACAATTAATTAATTAAAAATAATATATAGTATATTTGCGGCACGTTCCAGATTGGAAGATACTCTGAGTATCGTCCTGGTGTAAGACCACCATTCAGAATTGAAACCTCGCTTGAAATGGCTTTAGCCGTGTTTGGTGACCAGATATCATTAGCCAGGCACTTTCCCACCTTCCTATCCCCTATCTCCTTCCCCACACCACTACCTTCAGCGGGCCGAATACGTGAAAGTACCTCTGTGATAGGTGATATGGTCAAGCAACCCTTCCCCTAATCCTACCGTATACATTTGTCGTAAATCATTATTTCTACTTGAACGCCGTTAAAATTCACACATTAATCAAAAGGGTCAAAACAATACCAAAATCTTGCAACTCATCTATGTTGTTGTCTCGGACTTTGTTGTGAGTGAGTTTGAAAATTTTGTTGGCTTGCTGTGGGCCAGCCTTAAATCTGTAGATTCTGTCTGTTGACGCGCTTATTGTGCCATTGCATCAGCTCATTAAAATGCAAATAAAATTATATAGGCGTGCGAAGATAACCCAACGGAATTACCCGCTCCACGCTTTAAAGTGCAAACAGGCACTGCGCGTGAATTTATTTATCTAGCCGAGTTCATTTGATACAATGCGTTATAACGCTTGCCGTATTTTGTAGCGCGTACAGATATTCTGTAGAACTTTCATAATCATATTCACTGCATTTTTGTGCTTAATAAAATAACTTATTAATTGGATGGTACCTACAAACCTACTTAATATGCCATGTTTAATGCCAGATGGCAACTTAAGTAGCCTGTAAGATACTTAACACAGACAAAGAACATTCGATTGCGTTTGTTTATCAATGGGAAAAGAGTGACGGGAGAAAGCCCCACCTTAAAAAGTGGCGATCTGCTTCTTCATCCCCTGATCACTGGAAGCCCAGTTACACCCGATGGTTAACATTCAATGTCGACTTTTGCGAGAGATTCAATAATATAATTGATGTGATTACGATCGCGACAATATTTCAACTGATGTGGGTATTTCAAAATGATTGTACAAATAATGTTTTGAACTGGCGTCGTTAGGTAGGATTTAGTCGTCTTCTTCTTTTATCTGATTCCCAAGTAAGGCTTTGTAAGGAAGGAGGGGAACTGAGAAGAAGACAATATTTCGGACAGGATCTCGGGATATCTGGATAAGCCCCAATGCTGTTTCAATACTAAACATATATAATCGATTTTCGACATTTTCTTAATAATCTCGTCTATGTTTTAATTTTTAAATCATTTTAATTTTTATCTCGACTTGTTTGTCATTATCTGAACTGATTTGACGACTCGCGAATTGTGGTACAAGTACCTTTAATAAAATCATCTACATATTTTCAAATTTCAATGGAACATATTTTTTCATTTACGTGGGTTTTTCTATTTCGTCGGTTGAATACATATTTTTTTGATAATTATTTATTTCTCATTTGTGGAGATATACTTCGCGTCCAGTTGTTTAGTCAGACATCTCCAATTTTGAGATAATAAAAAAGCAATATTAGAATGCTTACCGTAAATCCAACACATGTCTGTGTTTTACATATTAAATATGCCATAAATTAACACCGGAACGCAGAACGGTCGGGTACTTGTATGACATTTTGATATCCATCCTACATCCTCCTAGGAATCCAGAAAACATCAACATTTTGTTTAATTTACTACAAGTTTTTGTGCATTATATGGTAGTGTTTGTGAGTAATCTGAGTATTGTACCAGATAGAGGGTACACTTTTACGCATAACTGCATACTCAACTCAAATTTAGATTTTTCGGAGATCTACGTACTAATCAATTGGATGATCGACTTATTAGCGTATCTGAAACTATCCTCGATATTTAGTCCACAAATGGTATCGGCGGTATTTAGTCCACAAATGTTAAAGTTTAAGAGCTTTAGTTCATGTAGTGACCACTAGATGTAACCCTGTTAGGAACTTTCTTAATAGGTGGGAAAATAGGAATGGCGAAAAACTGTAGTTAGTTGATGTTCACATAATAATTCACATAAAATGTTCCAAACTGTACAGATTGTATGATCACCATAAGTTATTTGAAGTCTTTGCATACACGTAATTTGCACTTCGAAAATATGAACATAATAATACAATGCCTGCTGTTCGAAGGTTGTCACTGCACTGATTTGCATGTGTAGGTAGAGGGAGGTAGGTAGGAATTTTGGGAAAGGAAAATTATATTCCAGACAAACCCAACACAACGATTTTCATTATATTGTTTTTATTGACAATTCTCTCAATTTTTTATGGTAGGGCGTTTTAGGTTTTGTTTTATTTTCTTTTAGGTGTTAATAAATAAATGGTCTGCTCTGATAATAATAAAACTACCTAGAAGTAATAAATGCTTTTATAAATACAAATTACCAGCTTTTACCCGCGGCTTCGCTTGCATGGTATTTGGGGGAAATTACTGTAGCAATTAGCATTTCATAATGTTCTTTCCCGTGCGTCCCCGTTCCCTTCCACCTTCCGCTGCCTTTCCTCCTTGCCGCTAAAATGTATGAACACACGTTTTCATTTATACAAATTTCATAACGCCAGAACTTACCATTGTGTACAGCCTATGTTACTCGCTGATAATGTAGCTTTCTGTTGGTGAAAGAATTTTAAAAATCGCTCACTCACTCAATCAGTCATTCATTCATTCATTCATTCATTAATTCAAATTTAATGGTTTAGCAACATGCGCAATGCCATTCAAAGAACTAAATTGATTCTCCTTGCATGTCCTTTTCCTTCCGTCCCCGTTCCATTCCACCTTCCCCACCTTCTCCCTGCCTTTTCTCCCTGCCGCTAAAATATTTGAAATACACACATGTATACAAATTTCATAACGCCAGAGCTTACCATTATATACAGCCAATGTTACTCGCTGATAATGTTGTTTTCTATTGGTAAAAGCATTGTTGTAATCGGTTTAGAGGTTTAGGCGTAAAAGCGTACCAAACAAAAACACACTCAGTTTTGCGTTTATAATATTAGCATATATAGTTCAGATGTTTGCACCTAAAATTATCTTTTTTACAACTGTAATTGACAGCAGTCGTCTTTGGGGGCAAAAATATAATTTCTACACAATCATATTTCAAAAAATTACGCCCTTAGAACATTGATCATATTGTGATCATAAGTATTAATTTTAATTTATAATTAATTTTAATTTCATAGTGCGTTTTCTGACTGCTACATTTAAAGAGGCCCGAAGACGGTCAATACAAATTGACAATAAAGCTTCAATCAAAATTCTAAAAATTCGCTGTCAATGAGAAATTTTAAGTGGTGATCAATTGCCTATGTGGTTCTGTACACGATCAATTTGACAAATCAATGTGCATCATTGACTTTTTTATTCACCGCCTCTTATCGGACAGGAAATTTATGACATAATAATATGGACAAAGGAAAATTAAAACCTGGAACATGATTACGAAATTTTCTGCAATATTGAATTATTGTTAAAATTTGTTTTATATGTCATATTGACTATTTTATCTTTCTACTTATTATATAATTTCTTTAATTTTTAATAATTTTGTTCTAACATTGACGTTTTTATCTTCCGTTAAAGTCGATTTAAGAAGAATCTTGCAAAAGAGTTGAAATAGACCTGTTTACTTTCAAAGGGATGGAGGCGATCATGTCCGAGTTCTTCAACGACACCACCACCGCTTTCTACATCATCCTGATCGTGTGGATCGCAGACCAGTACGACGCCATCTGCTGCCACACAACTGTCACCAAGAGACACTGGCTGAGGTGAGTTCTTATTACATCTTATTAAAAATGTCACACAGATTCTTTGCAGATCGTATTTCCATGATATGAAAAAAATAGTGATCTTTTGATACTGATTTTCGTCCAGTTTAATTGCAGACATTGTTTTCATCTTCTTACATTATTATAAATAACTATAATCATGTATGTTTTTAGGTTTTCACGGCCAAAAAGCATTTTTGTTATTGTTTTTGGGTGTTATGCCGTTTTTCGCTACCTCCTTCTTTAGCCAACGTTTCGGACAGCGTTACTTGCGCCTCTGGAGTTTGAACCCACAACCTTCGGATTGCCAGCGACGTGCTCGAAGGGCAAGGCATGTCGAAATGTCGACCTGAAACAGTTGTAACATCTCTAACATTTCCTTATACTTCTTAAAAATCTAAAAGCCCTTTACTTCTCCTGTGAAATTCACAGCAAGTTGGCCAAGATAATGTGACTGTCAGCCATGGATATTATTACACAACTTAGATTACGAGTGCCTCATTCTTTTTTCCATAAGTATAATGCTAATGCTCTTCCCACTCATCGTCGATCATCCCTTCATCCCATCTCAATGGTCCTACGTAGGAACAGCTCTGAGTAATTCTGTTGTCTCAATCCGGTTGTAATTTGAATTGGTACTAAGCCAATGCGAGTGGGCTTGATAATACGTAATAATATAATGATCACCCACGTGTTCCGAGAAATCGGCAGACAGAGGGGATCGACATGTTTATCTGCATAGTTAGGGGCTTTGCTAACTAACTAACCAACCATCTAACTAATAACATGTGTTCCAATTTTGTCCTCTGCTTGCAAAGTGTGTCTAAATAAACAATAAACAGTGTTAATCTCAAGTGACCTCCCAGGTAAGTATGGTCCTATATTTTCTGCCTGTACAGTGAATAAATAACGCAATATGTGTACATTTTTAAGCAGCATCGCGTTGTTGGTCGAATTCATTGTAGATATAGTTTTTGTATTAGTGATCGACGATCCGGTGGATCGATCATTTGGCCATAAGTTGAATAATATTTTGTCTGGTTTGTAGTAGGATTGCAGATACGTATTATAAATTTGTATAGCGCTCTTGATGTGATTTTTCACAAAAACGGCATCATCCAAATATTATTATTATTATTTTTTTATTATTTTATATTTACTCCACACAGGAGGCCCTGAGGGAAATTATTTCCCTCAGGGCCTATGTCATCTTTGAAGATGCTGTGTGGAGGGTGCTGTTGAGGAGAGGAAGGAGTGAACATGGGTCTTGAAGAGACCCATGTTGTAGGAGGGAGGAAACACAGATGCCGGCAAATCGTTCCACAGCCGGGCTGTTGAACTCAAGAACGAGTCGTAGAAACGACCCTCATGTGACTAATGTCAACCGTGTACAAATGTTGAGCGCGTGTTTGGCGTGTTCCATTGTAATACCGGTAGAACAAGGACAGCATTCCCACCTGACGCCTGTGCTCTAAAGATTGCAGTCCGTTTGTTAAGTTAGGAGAATCTATCAAACGGACCGCCCGTTTCTGCACAGAGTTGAGGGTTTTTTTCAGGTATTTTGGGGCTCCAGACCAGAGGTGGCTGCCAAATTCAACCGTGGGGCGCACTTGCGATTTTTACAGGGTTAGCAGTTGTGTACTATTAAAGTATCTGCGGGCCCTGTACAGTACGCCCAGTTTCTGAGAGGCTAACTTAACTCTGACCTCGATGGATCCCCCGTACCTGAGCTGGTCACTTAGAGTTACACCAAGCATATCAATGGAAGGCCTGTTCGGGAGATTGCTTCCGTTGAAGGAGACTAGATTATCATTCCGATCCCTTTTAGACGTAATCAGACATGATTGGGTCTTTGAAACATTAAATTCGACGAGGTTATTCTTACCCCAATAGAAAACACTCTCGAGGTAACCGTCCATTCTTTGTTTCAAAGCCCTCCGAGCCATTGGGGTTTGTGAGCCCTTTGGAGGCTTGTCAAACAAAAAGCTATCATGGACTGTACTGTCATCCGCGTAACAATGAATCGGTGCACACGTCAAGAGGTCATTGATGTGCAACAGAAACAAAGTCGGAGACAGAACCGATCCCTGTGGGACGCCAGCATTTATCGAATGCGAGGAAGAGGTGAAACCATCAGCAACCGCCTGAATCGACTTCTCCCTCAAAAAGTCGGCAATCCACGTACACAAGGAAGCGGAAAGTCCGTAAGAAGGCAGTTTGTTGACAAGCCCTCGGTGCCAAACCCTGTCAAAGGCCTTGGAAATGTCCAGTGCAACCGTTTGGGTCTCACCAAAACGTTCCAGGCATTATTATTATTATCATTCCGTTGCTCCGCAGTGGTAGACAGACAGGATTGACCGCCAAACTAAACAATTCTGTCTTGCTCACACTCCCCGCTCCATTCACATTCATACATCATATCATATATTCCAATCTGTTATGCTGAATCTTGACAAGGCCCGACTCAAGCGTTTGATTCACTTGATCGTTCCATGTCCGTTGATCGTTGCCCTCGATTTCTTTTAACATTCGTGTATTCTCCTTATACTCCTTTCTTCGTTCAACCACTCTACGTTGCTTTTTTAAGCCGCTGCTACCCGAATTTCTACCGATTTCTTGCATATCTCCCTTGAACATTTGAAGTTTTTAAGCTCTTAAAAAAATATATGTTAATTTTAAAGATAATATCTATGCATTCCCCACACCGAAACGCAAATTATACGAAATTCCCTCGATAGAAAAAAATCGCAAGGTATGCTCCGAAAATTTTTTATTTTCACGCCTTTCTCTATTATTTAACAGGTTAGATGTAAGAAAAAATTCAACAGTTTCTTTGAACGTTGCTTTAGACAACCCCCGCGAAAATTTTGCTCTATTCTAAAAGAGTCGTGTTTTATTAAACATTTTCACAATTTTCGCTTCAATTTTATCGTTTTAAATATTAGCGCGCTCTCTCCAACTTTCGTAATTACATATCTCTCCATCTTCTTCTTTTCGAGCGTGGATACGGCGCCTTAATTTATTTATTTATTTATTTCAAAAACATACGGCACAACATGTGCCATTAACATAAATTATATTATATATGTATTATAAAACAATAACAAAACGAAAGTAACAACATAAATTGAAGTTAAATATAAAAACAAAAGGTAAGAAAAGGAGTTGAGGTAGTAAGCAGTAAGTAAAAAGTAAGATAGATAAATGAAAGTATAAAGTAAAAGCATAAAATTATAAAATATAAAGTATAATGAAAAGTTACAGATTGAGATAGAAAGTTAAAAGGTAGGAAATAAAAAGTGTAAAGTTATAAATATTAAAAAAAAAGTGTAACAAGTAAAGAGTAAGAAATGCTCTTAGGAGCCAAAAATTGAAGATAATATAAATTAAATTTACCAAATATAAAAGGTATCACTGATTATGATATGTTTCTAGTCATAGATATTGGGAACGCTCATACAATTGCGTATACATACATCTGTTTACAAAGTTAATAATAGCGAGTGCGTACTGGTAGGACTTGATTAATGATTATATTATGATTACGTTGTAGTAATAGCAGACAAATTCTGTTTTATGCATCTTTTGTATGATGACAGACTTCCGGCATTACCGATATGAGCAAATTCATTACCTAAAGAGTGTAGACGATGTATTATTGAATTTTGTTCAGCATTACTGAGAGTATTGTTGCAATAATAAGGTGTTTTGAGTCGAGTTATTCTACTAGGTACGTGATAATTCACCAGCGAAACTAGTTCAGGGGAGTCAAACCAGTTATTATTTATTTTAAATAAAAAAATTAGATCATTAAATATTCTTCTATCTTTTAACGATAACAGTCGCATTTAATTTTATACTCATTACGCCTTGCTTTATTTGCGAACCTCCACATTTTAACGCGGTAGTAGATACATGGTTTTAGACAATATATCTAGCTTTCAGTGTACTTTCATTCTTCTTCTGCCAGTTACTTACCTCGTGTTGCTTCTGTATAGAACGGGGCTGCTCTTTTGGTCGCCTGCACAGATTAGAAGTATTCGCTAAAGTTGCGTATGCATATATATATTTTTTTTTTTACATTAACTCCACGCAGGAGGCCCTGAGGAAAAAATAATTTCCCTCAGGGCCTATGTCATCTTTGAGGATGCTGTGTGGAGGGTGTTTTTGAGGAGAGGAAGGAGTGAATATGGGTCTTGAAGAGACCCATATTGTAGGAGGGAGGAAACACATAGGCCGGCAAATCGTTCCACAGCCGAGCTGTTGAACTCAAGAACGAGTCGTAGAAACGACCCGTTCTCATGTGACTAATGTCAACCGTGTACAAATGTTGAGCGCGCGTTTGGCGTGTTTCCCGACTACGCACCGGTGCCGAGGGGATCAATGACGCTAGTTCATCGGAGCATCTTCCATTGTAATACCGGTAGAACAAGGACAGCATTCCCACCTGGCGCCTGTGCTCTAAAGATTGCAATCCGTTTGTTAAATTAGGAGAATCTATCAAACGGACCGCCCGTTTCTGCACAGAGTCAAGGGTTTTTTCAGGTATTTTGGGGCTCCAGACCAGAGGTGGCTGCCAAATTCAACCGTGGGGCGCACTTGCGATTTATACAGGGCTAGCAGTCGTGTACTAAGTATCTGCGTGCCCTGTACAGTATGGCCAGTTTCTGAGAGGCTAACTTAACTCGCATAATATGCATTTAACAAAACGCGAAACGAATCACTAATTATGGGAAAGGAACGACGTTGCAATTGGCGTTTCGCGCCGTTTGCTGTTGCTTCATTCCTTTCCCATAATTCGTGGTAATCTAGTTTTGTTACATGCATGTATACGCAGCCTAATACGTACCTCATACATTTGTATTTTTAGTTGTAAGTAATTACCTTCCCACTTTCCTTTAACTACTTGCGACAACTCATTACGTCAGTTTTATCATTTTTTTTTGTTACAATGGTTTATTTAAAATATCTCAATTAAATAAACAAATAAATTTAATTGTGGTCCTGGTATTGGTGTTTCTTGAGATCCACTTGCATTAGTCCTGGGTTGATATCATTGACATAGACCATCGATGTATATGTTGTGTACACTGGGCATCTCGAGTCTCGTTCTTGCGACACGTAAATAGAGATGGTTTATCGAGAATTATTGCTGAGAAGTTCGTTATTGAAAAATTCTGTAATAAAAATACAAATGCAAGCCAGTGGATCGAAGTGTTTGAAAAAGAATGTTTACGGTTTGATGTGATCACGGATGAAAAAAAAATAGAAATACTCAGATTGTTTATGGATAAAACTTGTGTGGATTGGTACAGTTCCATGATTATAAAATTAACAATGAACTCCGAGTGGTCAATGTGGAAAAACAAATTCTGTGAATCATTCGCAAACAAAGGATGGAACCCTGTCACATACGCACTCTCGTTTAGATACAAAGATGGTTCTCTGTTGGATTACGCTATGAAAAAAGAAAAACTTTTATTGGATATGAGAAGATCAATCGACACCGGTACTTTAATAGATCTTGTTGCTTCCGGACTACCAGAATTCATACTAAACAAGATTGATAGAGAAGGATTACAAGATATTGTGGATTTATTCAATGAAGTAAACAAGTATGAACATTTGGTCAACAAAAAGAGATTCATAAGTAAGAGAACATTTGGGAATGCACAATTTAATACAAATGAAGGTAAAAATCCATGTAAAATTTGTGAAAAATTGAATAAGGGCTCTCATTACCACCCTGAAGCCACATGCTGGTTCAAAACAAAAGAGGATGAAAAATTTAAGAGAAGTGCCATTAAACATGTAAACAATTCAGTGATAGAGACTGAGTTAAATGAAAATAATCAAAAAAACGAATAGTAACACCATTAATAAAAGTCAAACTATTACTAAATGATAAATTAGAAATATACGGAATTTATGATTCGGGTTCAAATGTTTCTCTAATTAATTCTAAGTTATTGAAACTAAAAGGAAAAGGAAACAGTTTGAATGAAGCAGATTTAGTAACGATTAATGGTGTTAAAAAGACGAGTGGTTTGACAACTTTAAAGATAAAAATTTTGGAATTGGAGAAAAATGTTGATGTGTACATTATTGATGAACACAATTTCAAGTATGATTTTTTGATTGGATTAGACATGATAAAAGACTTCAAACTTATTCAAAGTGAAGACTTACAAATATCACAGAAACTCTGCCTGAATAATACAAATAAAAAAGATAAAAACTCTACAGAAAATAAGAACACTATAGAAAAACACAGAATTAATTTTAACGAACATATTAAAGAAGAAGATTTTAAAATAACAATAAATCATTTAAATAATGATCAAAAAACAGAAATAAATGAACTAATAGGCAAATACGCATCAGTGTTTGCAAAGAGTAAATATGATGTTGGCACTGTTAATGGATACGAAGCGAAGATAGACTTATTAGTAGATAAATATTGTAGTAAGAGGCCTTACAGATGCAGCGTAGAAGATAAAAAGGAAATAGAAGAGCAAATAGCAAAATTATTAGACAATAAACTGATAGAAGAGTCCTACAGTCCATTTGCTGCACCGGTTACTCTAGCATTTAAAAAAGAAGAAAACAAAAGATCCAGATTATGCATAGATTTCAGAGACTTAAATAAAATAGTCGTACCTCAAGCTCAACCATTTCCGTTGATTGAAGACCTAATGACGAAGACCAGAAATTGCAAATTTTTTTCAACGCTGGATATAAACTCAGCCTTTTGGTCTATTCCGCTGCGGATTGAAGACAAAAAAAAAACAGGATTTGTAACACAGGAGGGACATTATCAATGGACCTGCCTGCCTTTTGGGTTAAAGACTTCTCCGGCAATTTTTCAGAGGATATTAAGCAATATATTGAGAAAATATAAACTAAACGAATTTGCTGTCAATTACATAGATGACATTCTTATATTTTCAAAAACTTTTGCTGAACACATTGATCATCTAACGAAGCTGCTGAATGCAATCAAAATGGAAGGTTTTAGATTAAAATTTACAAAATGCACATTTGCATCAGACATGGTAAAATATCTGGGTCATATAATTCAGAATAATTCAGTCAAGCCAGTAAAGGATAATTTGACTTCAATAAAGAATTTTCCTATTCCAAAAACACAGAAGAATGTGAGACAATTTCTAGGAAAAATCAATTTTTATCATGAGTACATTCCGAAGAGTGCAATAATACTAGATCCTTTGCATAATTTACTAAGGAAAAACCAAAAGTTTATTTGGACTGATAAATGCCAAAATGCTTTTGAAACGATGAAAAATCTACTATGCTCACAACCAATCCTGGAAATTTTTGATCAAGATTTGCCAATTAATATATACACGGATGCTTCTCTAGAAGGTGTTGGAGCTATTTTAAAACAGACACAATCTGATGGAAAAGAAAAACCAGTAGCTTACTTTTCGAAAAAACTAAATGGAGCCCAGAAAAAGAAAAAAGCAATTTACCTAGAATGCTTAGCTATAAAAGAAGCAGTGAGATACTGGCAATACTGGTTGATAGGTAAACCATTTACAGTTTATTCAGATCACAAACCACTGGAAAACATGAATCTCAAATCTAGAACTGATGAAGAGCTGGGTGATTTAACATATTATCTTTCACAATATGACTTTAACATAAAATATGCTCCAGGAAAACAAAATTTGGAAGCTGACTGTCTAAGCAGAAATCCAGTTCTAGAATCAAATGAAAATACAGATGAACAATTGAAAGTCGTAAACATGATTAAAGTGGAAGATATTTTGAAAGATCAGAATAAAAATGAAGAAATACAAAATAAAAAAAGCAAATTAATAGAGAAACACCATATATACTTCAAAAAAATCAGAGAAAAAGAAAAAGTTATTCTTTCAGAAGAGTTTAGTATGGAACTCATAAAAAAAGTACATGAAAACCTTTGCCATATTGGAATTGGACAAATGCAAAAGATGATAAGCACACATTACGTAGCCAAAAATTTAAATAAAAACATAATAAAAGTTTGCAGAACCTGTGAAATTTGTATTAAAAATAAATCAAGAGGACAAGACAAATTTGGCGTTATGTCTCATTTAGGCCCGGCAACAAAGCCTTTTGAAATAGTATCTATAGACACAATTGGAGGATTTGGAGGTACAAGATCAACAAAAAAATTTCTGCATTTGTTGGTAGATCACTTTACAAGATATGCATTCATTCTTACCTCAAAAACTCAAACTGCGAACGATTTTGTAAATCTAGTTAACAAAACAGAAACAGGAGACATAGGTATGCTACTTACCGATCAATACCCGGGAATCAATTCAAAAGAATTCAAGAAATATTTACAAGACAAGCGGATACCAATGATCTTCACAGCAGTAAATGCACCATTCTCAAATGGTTTAAATGAGAGGCTGAATCAAACTTTAGTTAACAAAATAAGATGTAAAATAAATGAAAAAGAAAAAAAGAGAGCCTGGACAGCAATAGCTCAAGAATGTACAAGAAAATATAATGAGACTATTCATTCAGTCACTAACTTTGCACCGAGTTACCTTTTATATGGTACGGACAGCACGATTTTACCGAATGAACTAAAACAACGAGAATCAAATAGTGACTGGATGAGAGACAGGAAAATAGCACTTGAAAACACAATAAGATCACATAACTACAATAAAACATTATTCGATAAAAAGCGAAAACACTTCGAGTTTAACGTAGGGGATATGGTGTTTGTGGAAAATGGAAACAAGCTGAACAGGAAGAAATTGGATGAACTGAAAATTGGACCATATGAGATAATTGAAAAAATTTCAAACTCCATATACAGGATAGATACGGGTCATAAAAAACCAGAATCAAACCTATTCCACATCACAAAACTTATTCCAGTTCAAACATTGGAAGAAGAGGACATCGAAGATGAGAAAATTTTGCAATAATTTTCTTTCCCGAGGGGGGGAGATGTAAAGAAAAAGTATTGTTGTGGTGTCGGTTAGATTGAGAATTGTCACTTGTTTTGTTATTATATGATTTTATTGTAAAGTGTCAGTTTGTTAGAAGAAACCATAAAAAGAAAGTGATATAATAAACATAAATGTCGTTTCTTCGTTACACAACTTAGCAACACAAGTGTTTTATTTATCAATCAAATTAAGGAATCAAACATCTACATTATATATGTATTATAAAACAATAACAAAACGAAAGTAACAACATAAATTGAAGTTAAATATAAAAACAAAAGGTAAGAAAAGGAGTTGAGGTAGTAAGCAGTAAGTAAAAAGTAAGATAGATAAATGAAAGTATAAAGTAAAAGCATAAAATTATAAAATATAAAGTATAATGAAAAGTTACAGATTGAGATAGAAAGTTAAAAGGTAGGAAATAAAAAGTGTAAAGTTATAAATATTAAAAAAAAAGTGTAACAAGTAAAGAGTAAGAAATGCTCTTAGGAGCCAAAAATTGAAGATAATATAAATTAAATTTACCAAATATAAAAGGTATCACTGATTATGATATGTTTCTAGTCATAGATATTGGGAACGCTCATACAATTGCGTATACATACATCTGTTTACAAAGTTAATAATAGCGAGTGCGTACTGGTAGGACTTGATTAATGATTATATTATGATTACGTTGTAGTAATAGCAGACAAATTCTGTTTTATGCATCTTTTGTATGATGACAGACTTCCGGCATTACCGATATGAGCAAATTCATTACCTAAAGAGTGTAGACGATGTATTATTGAATTTTGTTCAGCATTACTGAGAGTATTGTTGCAATAATAAGGTGTTTTGAGTCGAGTTATTCTACTAGGTACGTGATAATTCACCAGCGAAACTAGTTCAGGGGAGTCAAACCAGTTATTATTTATTTTAAATAAAAAAATTAGATCATTAAATATTCTTCTATCTTTTAACGATAACAGTCGCATTTAATTTTATACTCATTACGCCTTGCTTTATTTGCGAACCTCCACATTTTAACGCGGTAGTAGATACATGGTTTTAGACAATATATCTAGCTTTCAGTGTACTTTCATTCTTCTTCTGCCAGTTACTTACCTCGTGTTGCTTCTGTATAGAACGGGGCTGCTCTTTTGGTCGCCTGCACAGATTAGAAGTATTCGCTAAAGTTGCGTATGCATATATATATTTTTTTTTTTACATTAACTCCACGCAGGAGGCCCTGAGGAAAAAATAATTTCCCTCAGGGCCTATGTCATCTTTGAGGATGCTGTGTGGAGGGTGTTTTTGAGGAGAGGAAGGAGTGAATATGGGTCTTGAAGAGACCCATATTGTAGGAGGGAGGAAACACATAGGCCGGCAAATCGTTCCACAGCCGAGCTGTTGAACTCAAGAACGAGTCGTAGAAACGACCCGTTCTCATGTGACTAATGTCAACCGTGTACAAATGTTGAGCGCGCGTTTGGCGTGTTTCCCGACTACGCA
Organism: Glyphotaelius pellucidus; assembly: GCA_936435175.1. Lineage (NCBI taxonomy): Eukaryota > Metazoa > Arthropoda > Insecta > Trichoptera > Limnephilidae > Glyphotaelius > Glyphotaelius pellucidus. The sequence goes on from OW386553.1 coordinate 13,398,746, forward strand.
CCGGTGCCGAGGGGATCAATGACGCTAGTTCATCGGAGCATCTTCCATTGTAATACCGGTAGAACAAGGACAGCATTCCCACCTGGCGCCTGTGCTCTAAAGATTGCAATCCGTTTGTTAAATTAGGAGAATCTATCAAACGGACCGCCCGTTTCTGCACAGAGTCAAGGGTTTTTTCAGGTATTTTGGGGCTCCAGACCAGAGGTGGCTGCCAAATTCAACCGTGGGGCGCACTTGCGATTTATACAGGGCTAGCAGTCGTGTACTAAGTATCTGCGTGCCCTGTACAGTATGGCCAGTTTCTGAGAGGCTAACTTAACTCGCATAATATGCATTTAACAAAACGCGAAACGAATCACTAATTATGGGAAAGGAACGACGTTGCAATTGGCGTTTCGCGCCGTTTGCTGTTGCTTCATTCCTTTCCCATAATTCGTGGTAATCTAGTTTTGTTACATGCATGTATACGCAGCCTAATACGTACCTCATACATTTGTATTTTTAGTTGTAAGTAATTACCTTCCCACTTTCCTTTAACTACTTGCGACAACTCATTACGTCAGTTTTATCATTTTTTTTTGTTACAATGGTTTATTTAAAATATCTCAATTAAATAAACAAATAAATTTAATTGTGGTCCTGGTATTGGTGTTTCTTGAGATCCACTTGCATTAGTCCTGGGTTGATATCATTGACATAGACCATCGATGTATATGTTGTGTACACTGGGCATCTCGAGTCTCGTTCTTGCGACACGTAAATAGAGATGGTTTATCGAAAATTGACTGTCACTGCGGTTCTGAGTTCGATTAACGACAGTTCGATCAAACTAATGATCGAATCTTTTCTGTAAAGTGTCCCGATCATTGTCGGTTTGTGATCGGGTCGATCACGATCGACCAAGGACTAACTTTACCACTGATTTAGTTAGTATTTATCCTCCTCATCATGGTAATATTACGAGTGACTAACTGCTCTCTGCTCTGTAAATCCATTCCGCTACCTCCATTATGCTAATACAATACCCGGTTTTCCGGACGTCGATGCTAATCATATGCTTGCTTTGAGGGGTTGATTAGTTAACTTGGTGATTGTATGGCGCCTAGTAACCAGAAGTCCTCGGCTCTTTGTCCCCGGTTCGTATTCACATGTATTCCTATCCAATACTCTGCAAATATTCCGTAGGCCTGTTTGTACAGATATAGGCATATATTACCTACTCTTATCCCACAGGAAACTATTGTCCACACTTACATGCATTGTATTCGCCGTTAGAGCTTGTAATGTGCTTAAGCGCCCATTTATGAGAACAATGATATGCCGGCAATCATCTGCTTGCCCGTAGTGCTGTATCAATCAAAGAATCTTTGGCTTAGCCTTTCAATCACTTAAAGTTCGTTTTATAAAATTAGTTTAATATCTACCTCTGCGGACGGGTTTACATTGTACATGGCCGAAAGGTTTCATGATAAGTTTTACTTACAAATATGCGCTATAAAATGATAGTTTAATTCTCAAAGACAGATGGCCAAATGTAATATCCTCGTAATTAAACTTCGCCTAAAGCCTTGGGTTCAAAGTTATCCAGATAAAAAGTGGTAAGTTGCAGAATAAACTCGTTGTAACTTGTAACTGAAAAAGTCCATCATTTTAAAGATCAAAACTAAAAGAGTATCCACTTTTTATGTGTAATCAAGGTGTCGATTTTTTCACAAGGATGTAAACGTGAAGTAAAGTGAAAAATGCATTTTTACAAGTTGTTTAAAGTTTTCTCTTTTCAATGCTTTGTTTAGAAAATTTGAGGATTTTTCCACCTCCACCGTGCCTAGGCACATGCCCCGTGTTGTGGAGTTGCTTTGTTAATATAAAAAAGCCTGCAAAATGTGGTTAAGGCACCAGATCGCTGTAATTTTTTTTTGTGAACACCACGCAAAGGAGCCAGTGAGACTGGCATCCCCAATTGGGATATGTTGCGAGAGTGAAGGTAGTGAGGAGGTGAAGGAGGTAGTAAAGAGGAAAGTGCATTTTCAATTCTGAAAGGTAGTCTTACACCAGGACGATACTAAGAGTATATATTTCTATTTATAAAATATGTATGTATTATATAAACATGTATTTCTATGCCCCAAACTAAACACTTCTTTTGCCCCATTATACACACCAAGGAAAATACTTCTTTAATAACTTACCAGTAGAAATCAGAAGCAGTAATGACAAAATACAATTTTTGAACTCTATCAAAAAGCATTTTAGAGAAATCGTCAACGGGAAGACTGCTTCCCCTGAATTTCCAAATGAATGTCACGGTAAAAATTATACTTGTTTTTCTTCTTACGGAATACATGGATGTCTTTTAGTTAAAGGGTCTTGATTGCGATGTGATTGTATTAACTCTACCTAATATACATGTGAAACACGTGACTGTTTAATTATATATATATAAAATGTAAACTCTTCTTCCATCCACAACAATTGCTTTTAATGGAAGATCAGAAATACTATAATATGTACAATTTTTAAGATAAAAAAATAAAAAATATTCCCTTCTGGAACGTGTCGCAAACATATTGCATATTATTTTATATACATGTGAAAAAACACAAATTGATCAAATAAACGCCAGATTTTGAATCCGCGACCTCTGTTTTGCTTGTCGAGAGCCTTAACCCTCGACCAAGGAGGCCGTCTAATTAATCAACTTAATCGATTCGGTCCCGTCCTTCATGCCCTGTATTCCTCATGCCCTGTTTTCCTCATGCCACTCCAAACGTTATTATAATATATTATTTATTTGAGCTTTTGAAAAACTTTCACCCCACGGGGGTTTCCAAAGGTTTCGCGGTATAGAAACAAACATTCACGTATCTTTCTTGAAAGCTCAGCTCTTATCAATAAAAAGTATGCCAACCAAATTTATGAAACATTATTCCCTGTTTTGTATCGTTCCGTATTTCCCACCGCATCATAAATGTATCACCATGATATTATTAGCAGTCCTCCCTGATACACTTGTTATGTTGTGAAGTGAAAGCCTCCACGTCTTGAACATCTAGTTCCGCACTCGCGATGATGGCAAACACACTTCACTCCGGCTCTAGAAATCGTTGCTAATTGTTTGGTGGTGTTTCCCTTGCCATGCCTTTCATTCGAGTGGTTTGTGTACGGTGATTTACTGCTCGCGGTGTTTTACGGTCGGGTGTTCTACTTCTCTGTGTGTTTGTGTTCAACAACTGGCACTCGCGGGCGTTTGAGCTTTTGAAACTTTTCAACGCGCTTTTCAGGCTTTATTCGAGAGTGTTTTTAAAAGGCGTTTCGATGAGAGCGCTTTGCAGTCGTGTTGATGGGATTGTTAAGTGAGTATTTCGCGGCTTTGAGAGAAATGAGTAGCTTTTGAAGATTTCAGCCATTTTAGTAGTTTGCGTGAACATAGATGATTTTCTCTTTCAATTTTGGAATTTTCTTTCAATCTTGAGTACCGCCGTCCCTGGAATCATTAAAACCAACACCTGTGAGTAGCTCGCTACGTTTGGGGACTTAGTAGGGGTGCAAGGGTTCATGGGGGTGAAGTTTGACTCACTTTGGTTGGCGGGAATGAGTACCGCCGCCCCGGGAACCATTTATTGGAAAACCAACACCTCTACCATAGTTCACCCCAAGTGGTTCAATACGTGATTTACCAGGGGTGCTCGGGCTCACGGGGGTGAAGTTTGACTAGGTCTTAGCGGCGGATGCGTCTGCTTACTTACTGCGTGGCGGACTAGATTGGGAGAGACGGGTTGAGCGAGCACATTTGGTCTCTCCAGCAAGACTCGACCTATCGCCTTGCTCTGCAGTGGGAGGGATGGATTCGTACGTCCGTCACTCCTAGACCCACTGACTCCAGACCCTCTTACCACCCCTCATTCCCTTTTCCTTCCCAGAACTTCCTTTCCTTTCTTTCTTTTCAAAGGCCCTCCACTTAGCAACCCCAATGATGTCGTAGGCTCTGAGGGAAATTATTTTGTATTCTTTGTAGCTATTGTAAAAAAAGGATGACATTTTAATCAGAATTATTATCTCGGAAATTAATATAATTCTAATTACGATATTAATTATAATTTATAAACAATATGCCCTGAGTACCTAATAATATAATTACATACTAATAATATAATTACAATATGCCCCGAGTTATTAAACAAAATAAATTATCACGCACCGCTCGGATATAGCAGACGGAACACCATTTTCTATACATTTTTTTTAGATTTTAGATTTCAAAAAAGAAAGACAAACATTCCCGGGTTACGAATAACCCAACAGTGTTTGAAAATCTCCTACTGCCACCACAGAAAGCCGAAAATGTTGTTTGTGTTGTGATGGAAGACTTGCCAGTCAAGATGGAACCCAAACGCGATGCCCACTCAACCACTGACCAGATAGATGCAACACCAATTGCAATCAAAATGAGTTTATGAAAAGGACATGTAACTGCTACAATAATAAAAAAGCGAAGAACACAAATTCTTGACAATTTCATTAATTGTAGCTATTATTTTCTTTTTACTTGCGCGTCAACATCCCCTCATCCTCCTCCCTTTACCCGTCCCAACTCCAATATCTATTTATTAGTCATAGTTATAGTTATAATGACACGTATATTGTTGTTGTATTAATGCTTTATTTAATTATAGTCTTATTATATTTGTTGTACTTCTTTTTTTTTTGCTACTTAGATCTGCTTTTTTATATTTTAGCTTACATTTTATTTTTATTTTGTTTTATTTATTTGAGACAAAAACAGGATATTTATAGAACATTCTTGTGGGTATTATAAAACAAATTTTAATATTCCAAGACTAATGTGTCTGCAGTAATCACATTTGCGTATTCGCTGAAGCAAACACATGAAAAACAATGTCAGTATTTTTAAATACAACTTAAAAACTTAATACAAAATGTGAAAGACATTATAAGTAGAAAATATTTATAAAGTATTTATTCAAAAATAATAAAACAACGAACAAATTTTTATTTTTTTATTTTTTACGTTTACAAATCGTCGAGATATTTCTTGAAACAAGTTATTTTATTTACAAAAATAGCTATGATAGTGTGTGTTTTAGCAAGATCGTTGTATGATCGAGACATTCTAAATATAGGATTAAAATATCCAGTATTATTGGTAAAAATTTTGGTCCAAAATATGTTAAGGTTTCTGGTAGGTTTGGGCGTAGCGTTTAAATTTATTTGATTGACTAAGTTACTATCTACTCGATTATTCACAATTTTATAAAGCATTAAGAGGTCATTTATGTTTCGTCTTTTAAATAGACTCTCTAATTTGAAATATGTAAGTCTTTGTTCGCACCCGTCTAGAAGATGGTACATTCATCAAGTACTCTTAGTATACATTTAAAAATCTATCTGTGAACATACATAATTGGTAGGTTTTTGTCATCCTCTTTTCTATATTTTATTATTAAGACTTTTTATCTTCTTTAAATTAGACAAAAAAATATCATGGTGTATTGGTGAAAGAGAAAAAAATTTCCGGGCTCTGTGTTTTTTTCTAAATGTAAGTACCGCAGAGTTCCAACTGCTCAGCGCCAGAGGAACTTTGGAATCCTCAGTTATTGTTATTGCACCCTTATTGGCTAGGTGTGTGGTATGTTGTGAGGTTGAAGGTAGTAGGGAGGGGAAGGAATGGGAAAACGGGAAATTGAAAGGTAGGGGCTCCATGACAGTTTAACAAGGTGACATTTCAACACCCCTTCGAAAAGTCATTAAAACTGATTTTAAAAAACTGATTTTAAAACTGATTTTAAAAGTAATTAAACAAATTTTAAAAAGCCCATAACCTAACTTAAGGTAACCTTTTTAACGAAGTTTTTTTAAATTTTTTTTTATTCATCACTTTAATGACCTTCAAAGAAGTAAGGAAATTGTACATTGTTAAGTTGTCCGAGTACCTCACTATTCAGATCTAGTCACTAAGCTAATGTGCACTCCGATTTTTAAGTTTAATGTGCACTCCGATTTTTTTCTTATTTCTAAACAAAACTGCCTTCTGTTCTATGTTATATTTAACTTTTAATGATTCTTGTTTAAGGGTTATGGTTTAGCATTATCTATTATCCTGTGCCAAAACAACACCGTTGTTTGTATAAACTGTATATTCTTTGTTTCATATTTTTTGATAAATTTTTGTAAGGACTCGTAAGGAACACTATAATAGGATTACTCTTAAGTTAAGTTTATTATAGCTAAGCGCACTTGAAGTGAAATAACACAAAACTGCGCTATATAAATACTACGTTATTATTATTATTATTATTATTATTAAGCACGGTTAAAGCCATTTCAAGCGTTGTTTCGTATTTGAATGGTTGCCTTTCATCGGGGCGATTCTGAAAGTATCTACCATTCGATGTCTATTTAATTAACGTTATCGTAATTATTGATTGAAATTGTGTTTATGATAATCCATTTCTAGGTAAATTATGTTTAAACTAGTATTTTCGTATATTATGTATTTTTTAATTTTTTTAAAAATATTTCTCTGAAATTGGCAAGAATGTTAGGCAAGCCTAAGCCAAAGCATCACAAAGCCGGTTTGATTTTTAGTAATTAAAGAACCTTTTTAAAGCAACCATCTTTCTATATGTTGAGCATATTATTCGAATGTCTTCAATCACGTAATTGTAAATAAACCTCTCTGAAAACAACAAAGTACATATTGTACTAAGTATGCTCTAAAAATAGGTGAAAATTTTTTTTATCTTGCTAGTGGCCTTCTTTCTTTGATAAAAAAAAAACAAAAATTATTTTGTCCGGCTAGCTTGTTCCAATCGATTCACTGTGTGCCTTTGGAAAATTTGATGCAGCAGTTATGTTGAAAATAACAAGTTAGTAATTTTCGCAGCATCTTCGCATAAGACGATAGCGTAAGTAATGTTCAAGTGCTTTCTGCTGTTGGAAACCATGGCAACCAGGTAGTAGAATCATTTCCTCGAAGTGCAATCAGAAGTTTTATAATCCACACATCCTTATAATAATAGGTTATCATCGTACCTATTTCAAGTTTTCCTCGTTTATCCTTAAGGCTCTCATTTGAGATCTGAGAGGGAGCTCGTTAGAGAATTTTTAGGACGGGTTGTTTCACAGAATTTGAAAAATTCTTCAAATTTCAAAGATAAAACTCAAGTACTTTTATTATTTCAACATCGGCCAGCTGTTTCACAGAACTTGGATAATGACAGAAATTAAATAAGACTTTCACGTAACTCGAATAAATATAATTTATTGTTATCAAGTTTAATTTTGTAGAACTCCACTTTAATTTTCATTTCTTTTATATATTCAATAATATTATTAACCAATTTATAAAAAAACAGTTTATTAATAAACAAGTTCTGCTTTGTAATTATTATTACGCATAACACTTGTTTCGTCTTGAAGGCATTATCACACTGTGGTCATACCACTTACAAATGATGTTTTTTATATTATTTCGAGATAGGTATTTACAATGACCAATTTCTAATTTCTGAGTAAAATGACTGAAATTATTAATGGTTATTATCCTTTTAAAGTTTCCCCAATTACTGCATCGTTCAAATTCGACTGAATGTCGTTATGTATTCTAACCATTACGTGAGTTATTCCCAAATGATGTATCATTTACATTGCATCGTGTATATATTACAATGTATATTGAGTGTATATCACTCAATATACATTGTAAGTGGTATGACCACAGTTTGATAATGCCTTCAGAAGGCGAAGCAGCTGTCACGCGTAATAATAATTACAAGGCATAATTTGTTTATAAATAAACTGTTTGAATATATAAAAGAAATAAAAAATAAAAATTAAATAAAAAAATTACCTTTGAAGTTTTGTGAATCGTTCAATTTCTTTTAAACAAATCATAGTTGCATGTTTAAGTTGCTTATTAAATTCCTTATTATTAAGATAGCATGGTACCTATATTATGTTCTTTTGTATATTCGGAGCGGGATTGCATGTGCATTGATATGCATTTCACATGACCGATAATTATTTAATGTTTTTTATACATTTATGATGATAACGTTTTATTATAATGACACTTTGGAAGGTGGGTATGATTTCCGCCGCTCAGGGAACCATTTATTGGTTAACCTCTGCCATAGGTCACCCCACACCCCACCGGTGGTTCGCCACATTCATAGGGTGAGATTCATTATGAGATCATCTGCCCACCTTCTGCTTCTGAGAGACTGGTTGAGGAAGGTCTTTTGACCCATCGCCTTGCACCGCTGTTGGAGGGATGGATTCGTACGTTGATCACTTGGACACACTGACCTCCAGATTCCTTTCCACCCCTCACACCTTGAACCTTCTTCTAGGTATGAGGGGTGGGTAGGAATCCTTACCAGAACTTCTTCTCCTTCCTTTTCGTAAAAAAAACCCTTCGCACAGCATCCCTTAAATTGACATAGGCCCTGAGGGAAATTATTTTCGTGAGGGTCTCCTTTGTGGAGCTAATGCAAAAGAAAAGATGTGTAAAGCGAGGTCATTAACCCGCCATTGGTGACGTGAATTTGACTTACATCGTTGGTGACCCTGGTCTCACGCACCGGGGTTTTTGACTACCAGTTTTTCAATAATTTAGTGTTCATGCTACTTTTCATTGGAAAGTTTATAGAATAAGATCTTTTTCTGTCAATAAAACATAGGTATTCCATAAATCAATTATCTTTTATTAACATAAAACAATATCTTTAGATGCAATAAAATTATGAGATATTTATTATATTATTTAAACTAAAAGATTTACCAACAATCTTAAATATTTAAAGACAAAATCATTCTTCATAAAATAAAAAATAAAAAAATGGCAATATTTCTACCAAAAAAAAAAAATAAATAGGTACTAAAATCACTCATTTTCAACAGCCAAACAACTCAAGCAATTTGGTACTACGCGCACAAGGCGTACATAGTTTTTACATTTATGGCAAGAGAACCTGGTTCGAGATTCGCTTTCCAATGACGTTTGTAATGTAGTGTTTTCATCAGATAATGCTTCTCGCAGAAGCGCCTCGAGAAGTCGCTGATTACTTTCGTAAAACATGCTGAAACAAAATTTAGTTTTTGCACTGTTAATTCGTGGTGGAATTCCATTGTATTATAATTGAGATTAAAACACTTTTGCACTTTTTTCCACTAATTTATTTACACCAGGACCGGTTTCATCCTACTACGGACAAAATTCATAATTTGAACGACAAACGCGTAAATATTTCGTAAAATAGCGATCAAATCGAGCAAAAAACTTACTAATCTTAAAATTATATAATTATCATAAATAAAGAAACAACAGCCTTATCAAAATAAGTCAAATAAAAAAATTAAACAATAACCATTTGACTTACTTAGTTGGTGACGCCGGTCTCACGCACCGGGTTGGCGCCAAAACTCAGTAACGTTCGCTAGAGTCGCTGTCGCGGGGTAGACTGGCGGTAGGGGACGTGGAATAAGGCAGCTACTCGAACTCGCAGTGTGATTCGATGAATGGTAAAAAAAATATTACACTTTTTCGAATTACCCGGTCTCACAGACATATAGGTCACCAATGGCGGGTTAAATTGCAAAAAATTGAACATTGAAAGATCATTTTGAAATGCTCATGCTGGTTTTATTAATTGGTGTTACACATTCAAATGTAGGTACTTTTGCTTATAAGGTAGTGTAGGTGCAGTCTTTTTTGTCGTAACAGCGATTTCAACCTTCGAAGCCATAATCAAACTGCGTGTTGAACAAAATAATGCAGAGTTGTTACGAAAAAACGTTTGTGTTATGTATTGAGGCATACAAAAAGTTAAATTTATTATTACCATAGACGGGCGGTTGGCTCTGCCTTTAAATTTAAAATATGTATGAGTATATAGGTGTACGTTTTCACTGCGTTTCCACATCCCTCACAGTTCCATTTCGACTAGTGTCCGGCAGAAATGGGCACATTTCATATGAACAATGAACGGACTTAATATGAATTCCTCGAGTCCTGTGTACACGACCCCCGCCTTCCTCCTTCAGCGCCACGCTGATAGCCCCCCAAACCCCGCAACCACCCGCCGCCCCCACAACCATCACCCCACCGCGAAAGCCTTCATCCCTTACTGGAGCTTTATTATTTTAGGAGGCAGTGGGGTTGTTCTTTTGCTTTCCTTGGGAGCGAAACCGCCCAAACGCCCCCCTTTCCACCTCGCAGGGTCCTTAGCTTCGGTTTGGCGCTCCATGTTTTGCCAGGTACCTACATATATTGTTGTTTTCTTTGGTCGTTTGTTTTGCGCGGACCCCAAAGGATACGGTCATGAAATTACTTTACCAGTTTAAAGAGAGAAAACCTACGAGTGATTGCTGAATTCGTTTTCCAGGGAACTTCTGGATTCGTTGATGCATTTTATTTTATGAATTTTGATTTTTCACTCCCATTATTTAACATTTTTTTTTATTTACTTCTTACTAAAGCATCCATACTAATATTATAAATGCGAAACTGTTTGTTACGCTTTCACGCATAAAACAATAAAACGATTTTAAAAATTCTTTCACCAATATGAAGCTAAATTATATGCGAGGACCATAGGCTGTATATAATGGTAAGCTGTGGCGTTATGAAATTATAAATATTAATATATTGTATTTGCTATACGTTTTCTGTCGCTAACAAAAGCGAGTTATTGTTAACGTCAGAAAACAAATCGTTGCCATGGAAACGATGTTAATATATATATGTGGGCTCTATGCTGGTAGGTACTCAGCCCCCTACCAACTGGTCGGCTGCTGCTCCAGAAAATTCAAATATTAGAATATGTTTTGTTTTTTTTTGGACAAGCTTTCGTTTTGGAATAAATGTCAGATAAGAGTTTCCTACATTAAAAATATAATTCGTAACGATCATAAAAACTGTATAATAAATATTGTTATTCTTATTATATTTATAAACTTTCACATATTTAAATCTCCGAAATGTTTGTAAGCGCATAAATTCCGAACCATTGCACAAAATTGGATAATTCTTTTTTTCTTTGAGCTCTAGCATTATGAAATTTAGGTGGCACGCGGGCTGTTTGAAAACTGAATGTACCGGGAATGAATATATGGAATTGCGGGAGGGGTAAGGGGGATAATTGATAAGTGCAAGCGCTACAGTAATTTCCCTTTATACCATGCGAGCGAAGCCGCGGGGAAAAGCTAGTCCATTTATAAAATTTAATTAACAGCATTTTGCTTACAAAAATTTACGCACATTTCCGTACTAGCAATATCATCGTAGTATTATGTACTTCGATCTATACTGATTATTTATTTCAGTTCTATCTAGGTTATGTAGTATTCTCTTGACGAGAAAAATTAAAGGAATGCGTTCTGAAGGTTTGTGTAAAATACTTTTGTTTGGTATTCAATATTCTCCTTAATAAAATGTACCTATGATGAATGTTAAGTTCCAAGCCACCAAGGCATTTCGATTGTAATAATATTGTTCAAACGTAAACTTTTTTCTCGGTTCAATTGTCGAAATTTCATCTCTTCGGAAAATTTCTGGATTTCGTCCTTCGGGCAAAGGAAAAGCGTTTCAAAGAATTAAATAAACCTCTGTTTAATATTCGTTTAGCAAAAGGTGCCTGCCTCTGTATGTATATGCCAGGTGTTCTTTATCCCACGTTTCTACTCCCAAACTAAATCGGTTTGAATAATATTATAGTACTTGCTTACTTAGTATTGAATGTTTTTTTTTTTTACTTTCGTGGTTTTTGCTTATTGTTTAAAAACCGTTTTCCATGATTTCTATAAAATAAACGAAAACGCAAGAAATAGGCACGGTTTACCTATATTAAAATGTCTTCTATATAAACCATCAAAATTTTTTTTTATGAATCATAAATAGATACATGTATTTCAAATAGATTCTATACAATAATTAGTTACATAATATATATATTTGATGTACCCCCATAAATAAGCAGGGCTTGTGTATGGAGGGGGTGTTATCATAATAGTTTTATTTTGTATAACTCATTTCATATTTTAACTATAATTTTTAAGGTGTGTTTTAAATTCTTTCATGTTAGTGTTCATGTTTCTAATTCTTTCTGGTAAAGAATTAAAAAATTTGACACCGAGATATTTATGATTTTGCTGTCCTATTGTTTTTTTACATTTTAGAGTTGGAAGTATTGACGTTTGTCTAAGATTTCTGTTATTTTTAAAGGGTGCTACTTTATTTTGAATATCATCTTTATAAATTTGTAATGCTGCACGGTAGAAGTATAATGCTTTCAATTTTCTGACCTTAAATTGTCTGAATAAAAGTTCTGATGAATATGAATAGGGTTTTTTTAATTGTTTTTAATATTAGTTTTTCTGATACGTAAATTGTTTGTGTTTGATTTTTATATGTACCGCCCCATCCTATAATGCCGTATTGTATAATTGATTGACAGAAAGCGAAGTATGTGGTTCTAAGTAATTTTTCTTTTAAAATATCTCTTAAACATCTAAATATGTATGTAAGTTTCCTTACTCTGTTGTTCAGAATATTTATATGTGGGGACCATTTTAAACGTTGGTCTATTGTTATGCCCAGGTACTTAATATCGGTTTTGCTTTCTATGTTTGTACATGCTATATTGCATTTGTAGTTTTCTGTATTTGTCACTGAGTGGATTGTTATGTTTATTTCTTTAGGGGTTTCTTGTTTTTTAATGAAAAAAGGTGAATAATAATACATTGGTTCTGCTTGTCTTTAGTATTTTTATGTTTGAACAAAAACAGCTTACAGCCAAAACACTGCAAAAACGATTGTTTGACGTAAGGTTGAGCTGTTTGAAAACTGAATATATGTGATAGGGGGGATAATTTATAAGTGCTAGCGCTACAGTAATTTCCCCATAATACCATGCGAAGCCGCGGGTAAAAGCTGGTATAAATATATATGGAAAATTATTATAGTTTCCACAGAGTTAAACTTTAAACATATATTTTCATAAAATCATATCATTTACGTAACTGAAAATAATTTTGAAACCAGTATTTCAGAGCTAGCCCCAATTATCTTTATTTCTACTGTGTGCAGATTATTTTTGTGTAATTTTACAAATTTGGATCTAGTCCATAAACTCCAGAAGCGTATTCATTTATCATAATTAAACTTGATATTATTGTATAATTGATACTATGCTCTTAAAAGGATAACTCTTCAATTTGACAGTATGAAATATGTAATTTGTACTTTTTAATTTTAGTTGTTAAGTGTATTTTGATTGTGAAGTTTTGTACGATGTCATTTCACATATTTTCCACAGTTGTTCAAAGAGTTCTATAAAATATTCAAAATAGCTCGTTCCAATGCTTCGTGCATGAAATTTCAAAATGGACGTCGCACCCCATGTCACACATCGTTTATCTTGCGTAATGTCATTTTGTCGGTTCGGATTTCGTACTCCGCGCTTATTAACTCGGCGACGGAAACCCGATCGCTTGTGAACCAACGTGGGTACTGTAGTACATGTCATGCACATGCATGAGTATACTAGACGTGTGCTCAATACGCCATCACTTAATTTGTATAGGGTTCTAACTTCTCTTCATCTTGTTCTGAGATATGAGGTGTCAAAGTTTGCAAAGACGATTTCTCATAATCTATTTACCAATTTCCGATTTGGTGGTTAAATTTTTGTTAAGTATTTTAAAAGAAAATATATAAATAGACGTAAACCTATCGCTACATAAGAAACTTGCAAATAGTAGTACCATGTGCAACCAGCTAGGGCGTAATAATTCATTGCACAAGGTTCTAATTACAAATCTCTAATGCAATTCTAAGCTAGGGCCACGTCCTATTTAAATATTTTCCATTAAAATATGATAAACTAAAATTTTCAAATAGGTTACAAAAGTTCGTCTTTACAAACTTTGAAACCTTAAAATATGGTAAGGCGAAGTTAGAACCCCATAACCAAAGTGGCGAACCATAATGCGCCTCGCAATAACGATCAACCGTCAGATAAAAACAAAATAGAGATTGTAAGTGATGTTAGAACCTTGTAAAATGAATGATTATTTAAAATGCTTGATGTTAGAACTTTGTCGTATATATATCTACGAAAATACAACGCAGATGGTTCTGAAAATTATTTTGGGTGTAGAAATGAGCAAAAGAAATGGTTTTGCTTTCAAAGGACATTTTTGAAAAATACCAATTAGAACCCTATCCAAATAAGGTGACGATGCATCCCATGTCCCTACTATTACGAGATTATGTTAGGTGTGTTTGGACGTATAACTATTTATCATTTGTATCCATGAACAACATTTATAACCCATTCATAAAGTAATGTTCAATAATTCCTTACAGTTTTTCAAGTTTTTTTTCCTTGTTTTAAAAAAATTGAAAAATATGACAAGTTCAATTTAAATCACATGTCGCTAGGTACGCTCTGCTTGCTTATTTATGGGTGAAAGCTGTTACCCTTTCAACGTTTTTCCCTCGATCATTAGGTGTGAGTTAATTATAAACAAAAATGTTTTACGTAAACAGTAGTGATTAGATTCCTGTATAATTTCTGCCCGTAGAGAGTATAAATAAAACAATAAATATACATTTTTACAACGCATCGCGTTCATTTGCCAAATGCATACGTGCATGTGGTTTTGTATGTGATCGATGAACCGTTGGATGCAATTTTTAATCTTAAGATGAGTATAAACGCTACAAATATTCGATTCTCATGCCTACATGCATAATTTTATAAGAATGAAAAAAGATTAGAACCTCAAAAATAATCTTAGCCATAAAGGGGTATTTTTTAAAAATTGTTTCTTCAAGTCAAGTTATGAAAAAAGGGTTTTTTTAATGGTTCACGCTTATATTTTTTGTGATGTAAATAATAATTTTATTGTAATTCCAATGCATAGAAAAGCTAGTAAAAGCTTCAACTTATAGTATTTAGCATATTTTTTGATGTTCATACTGTAAACCGGTTCGTCGTAGAGATGAATCTAAATAGTATTTCACGTATAGCTTCATGTTAAGTTGTTAAAATGGTTTGTGTAGTCTGTAGTTAGAAGAAAGATTGTAAAAATGTATTATAAATTTGTACAGCGTCCTTGAGGTGATTTTTTACAAAAACGACAGTACACAAATAATCATCCATATATTATTATTATCATGCGAAAGCTCGTGCTTCGCATTTTGCGACAAAAACATTAAAAAAAAGTTTAAAAAGTGTTTTTTTATTTTATTACGAAATCATATCGAACAAAAAAGCTTAATTAGAATAAAAAGCTCTAAGATCAGTTCGGTATTATGCTTACTAAACATTGAACAAAAGCGCTTTATTTCCATTACTTTCCTATGGGTATGTAAAATTATTCAGGTTGGTCGGTTTAGGCGGCTGGATAGGCGGCGCCTGTCCGCCTAGGCGCCGGCTGGCCGCCCAGAGGAAATTACCTCCTCGCTACCAGCGCGCAGGGCGGGAATCAACTGGTGTCAACCAGTTGCCGCCCAGACCCGAGTTTCAAGGGGACACTTGTATACAGGAATTGCCAAGAGAGGTGGTTTCTGCTGCAGATAAAATGGGGAAAATTGTTATATAAACCAATTTTTTGAACGCGGAGGCTTAATTTTAAGTGAATTAATTAGTAATCCAGCACATATTCTGGTTAATATAATTAAGTCATTTTGATGTTGCTTTAAATTAGGCATTTTTGATCGGAGCCTGCATCTCAAACAAAACGACATATAAATCTCAATATAGTCAGGTTTTGTGAGGGAATGATTTCATCAGGTAACAAAATCATTTACAACATGGGAACAAAATCATTTACAACTTTAAAGTTTCCAATTAACCAAATTCCAAACATGACCTCACAATAAAATAATTTACCTTATTTTAGGGAAGTAATTTCTACTTGTATTTCGATTTTGTTTTCTTGAATAAATGAATGCACCGAATGAAATGGTGGCAATGCATTATTGGTGGCACATCGTACACGCGCGCACACACGCGTTTTTCTGAACTTAGATTAAAATACTTACAGCAGTTGATGTACGAAATAAATATCGGTACTATCCAATTAGGACTTAACTTAGGTATTAATGGTGTTGACTCCAGTACCTGGAAAGGAAGATTCAGTCTTCAAACAAAAAAAGCTTTGAAATTGGTTACTAGCTGACCCGATGTAAACTACAATCCCACTTGATTTATTTAAATTTATGTTTGTGTGGTGTTCTGAGTAATTGTGAATTACTTTGGAGGTGTACTCTTTATTTAACAAACATTCTGATAAAATTGTGACATCAAAGGCGTAATTAAACTGATCTAGAAAATTTAAGAAATCGTCAAGTTTAGATATGCTTCTTATATTCTGATGTATAATTTTAAGACTGTAAGAGCCCCATTTATTGTTGTTTATTTTATTCAAATCGTCAATAATATTCAAGTTTCAGAATATACCTGAATGATTACCATTATCACAATGTAAATCAAACATATTTAAATGTTAGTTGTGTATTTAACGCCCAGAGGGCTTTTACATGTTTTGTAGTGTAATTTTAATTTGACAGATACTTTGAAACTTAGGAAATAATAAAAATAAAACTACATTAGATAAAAGTCATACAACAAGTCATACAAACATATAAAGAAAAACAGAAAAATACAGCTAGTTTATAGGTTTACAAGATGTGTTTAGTGATAGTGTGAAATAAATGTTTTATTAATATTGTACTTTGTCGTGTTGTTACTGTGGGTGTTCGTAAGTTAATGAGTTGCAAGAGTTCACAACAGTCGAATTTTAAGTTTTTTGAAAAAAAAATGTTAAGTCGTTTATTTTACGTCTGTCTTCTAATATATGTATGTTTCCTTTGGGAGGGTGCATACATACGTTCACCGTTTGTCTCATTTTCGACTGTTGTTATTTAGCCTGTAAGAAAGAGTTGCAGCATTATACGTTTAGATCAAAAGCAAAACCATCAGAGATTTGACATTTGAATTTTTGGAATTCACTCACACTTCAATATTATCATTGTAACTATATTCCATACTTTAAAAATTATCGTCACGGCTAGTAGTATTATGGGGTCTATGGAGACGTCACGGTGCGGCGTGTGAAAGAGATACAAGAAAATTATGACTTTTTTCCTTTGGAGGAAACAGACCTACGTACATTGTGTATCTCATCATTCGAAAGAGCTGCAGCATGATTGTGTTAAGGAACGTATGTTTATTGCATTTTTTATGCCGTCACGATACCGTTACCGTGAAACCTCACGGTAATTATAAATTCGTCTTTTGAGACAGATTGTATAATTCTTAATTTGAAATTTAAGAATGTTACCTGAAAGAATATACGGTAAATAATTAATTGGGTAGGTATTTAGGTGTCTACTTATAAATCTTATCATTTCAGAGGAAATTTTCGTTTTGACATATAAAATAAAAGAATATTAGAAACACACCTTTTTCGACGCCAGGTCTGCTGTTCACAGTATATTCATGTTCCGGTTTATTAACAACGATTTTAGGATATAACTATCTCAGGGCGTGACTGTAATTTTCTTTATTTGCGGAACCTCTTTCTGTACCCACAAGGATTTCCCGATTCATCCGTAAACATTCCAGTAAATGAATTATAGCCCATCGTGACCACCGTCTTTCGGTTACGTGGGTCCTAATCGCTCTTGACACGGTGTCATTCTCTCCGGCCGGTGCCTACCTACTTACCCACTTTCCTAGTTCCGGACTGTATCTCCCTACTTCCTTTACAATATGGTTAAACCGATATTTATCTACCTTGGAGAATTTACTGTATTTATTTTATTTTTATTTATTTATTATTTGGTACATTAATTAATATTTTATTATATACTAGCTGGTACCCGGCATGCTTTGCTATGCCATTTAATAAAGAAATTGTTTATCCTTATAAAATTTGCCGCAAATATATTCACGTCGTAAGTAAGTAATAAATTTTAATAAAATAGTCGGTAATGAAAAAAGCTGAAATTCGGCGTATTTTTTATATATTCTTTTATATTAACTCAGGGCCTATGTCATCTGGGATCCTGTGTGGAGGGTACATTATGAGTTGTGTGTATGAATGATGTTTATTACACTAGTAGGTACTTGCGTTAGGTAACCCGACAGTTGATCCCCCGACAATTAATCCCCGAAATGAAATTTACTATAAAACTATAATTTTTTGTGCACTAATTACCGATTTCAAACGCAAAAAAATATTTAGTTCGACTTCAAAAATACCTTTTTACCCTTAGATAATAATAAGTTGGTAGGAATCACATGTCGATTTTTTTGTACTTGTGCGCGTGTACATACAGTAAATAGAGAAGCAGATTTTTCCTTGATGCATTTGAATGAAAATATGTTTTATTCTTTTGTTATTCGGCGGTACATCTTCTCGGCACAACCCTTCGGGTCACTTATTTATATTTTGTGTAATTAGGTAAAAAGTATTGTGCCTAAATCGACTGCACATTGTATATAGTACGCCGGGGGACCAATTGTCGGCGGATCAAACGTCGTGGAACCCTAGAGTAATTATATCGACTGTGTGTAGGAAAAGGCAGTAACTCTATTGTATTAAATCATGTTTTTAACGTAAATGCCCAGCCACAAAACGTCCTGAGAAAGTAATGATGGCACACAAACTAATTCTTAGTAAAAACTCAGTTTTCAATTACAATTTTCAAATTCAATAATTTTCTATAAAATATTATGTTTCAGGTAGGATCCTACCTAATTTTTTGCTTGTTCGAATTCTTCCAATTTTGAAAATGACCAAGCAGTACCATTTCAGACAACTACGTAAATAAATTCCTTTGATATCCAATCCAACTTATTATTAAAGGAATTTTTAAGTCGTTTTTACGTGTAACATTGTTAAATAATTCTTTAAAAAATATAATTTTATAATAACTAGTGGTCGCCCAATGGTCGAAATTCGACCATAATTAATTTAATGTGTAATGTTTTTTTATTGATTTAATGTATTTTTTATGCATAATTTAAAAAAAAATATTTGCATTCTGCACTCCTTCTCTATATAAACTATAAGTGTGCAAAATTTCATACTCCTCCGTCCGTGCAATTTTCGTAAAAAGAGGTACAAAGTTTTTGCTTCAAGTATTAATATACTGATTATAAAATCGAAGGGTTGGCCCCGAGTCGGGGATCAACCGTAGGGTCACGTACGGTATGGTGTTCCTCCTGCAGCATTGAACAAAATCAACATCACATTTGCCATATCTGACTTACTACGACTAGTAGTAAGAGAGCCGGACGACTGTCTGTTTGGCCGTTTCCTTTCGGGTTCGATCCCCTGTTTCGGCAAACACTCTGCCGGCGTCCCCCGACCGGGGCGACAACACCGACAATTAGTCCCTTCCACATCCCTGTCCTTCCGTGGCGGGAATATTAATCCGCATCGTGTAATTGTGTCCATCCCCGGATGTCCGGTTTCTGTCTTTCCGACACGCCCGGCAATAGATTTACAGGGGCAGGGGCTGTGAACTGATGCAAGTGTTTATTTCACTGTAAATCGTATTAATTCGAATATCAAATAAATAGACCAATTATCTTTTATTTTTGAAGTTTAAAAAATAATTAATGAAGTACTCTGACTTCATGCAATTTGCTAAATTTTTTCTTTGCCTGGTACGTTTATGTCAACGCTACTGTTTCAGCTTGTAATATAATTTGTTTTTTGATCTACAGAGCTTTTAACTCTCCATGTAACGTTCAATGTAAGATAATCATTGTAGGAGACGTCCTGGTGTCTATCCACAAAGAGGAGCGCCGGGTAAGTCTTTATCAGCCGCTAGGTCCCAGGGCTTCGGTGTCCAGAGGGGAAGATGCGGGGGTCCAGTGGTAGAAGCAAAGTCAGATTGAGTGTTAAATTCTGTCGAGAGATGGTCCGGCTGGCAGAGAAGGGTAGCTTTTGGTGTTCCGTACAAGAGTGCCTTTTTCCGAGGGCGCACCGCTATTTATTCAAAACTCTCCTCGTCCGGGTGGAGGTTTTGGTGCGGTCCTATTCGTCGAGCGAATGATGATTCGTGGATTGCAACCTCTGCCTCCTTCAACCTTGCCTAAAATGACTCCTGAAACCTAATGTTGAAAGAGACCTAGAGATATCATTTAGCAACACCCTTACCATTCTATGCTGGGTCAGAATGTTCATTTTACCTTGTGGAATATAGGGCAAGTCGTGGTGACCACCCCGGCACGAAAAATTTAAAGCATTCCAAGAGTTATGGGCTGTCAATTTAATAATTTACAATTTTAAAAGCTGTTACTGTGTCCCATTCCTCCTGGATTGGAGACTAGCGCGTTTCAGAGAACAAATCCATGTGATGCATAAATCGCGGGTGTTCACCGTACTTTGTTATAAAATCTTAGATATTTTTTTGAATTTTTTCCAACATTTCTATGTATTTTTGATGGTATGGGGCCCAAACAGCAGAAGCGTATTCTACTTTTGATCGTATAATGCAATTGAACATCGATGTCATTGCTTCAGGCTTGGAAAATTGTTTAAAAAAAACCGACCTTGAATAAGCCACAAATCGGAACGTTACTTAAAATGGCTTTAGACATGTTTAGGGACCAGATAAGAATAGCTAATTGCTCTCAAATATCCTCATCTCCTTATTCTTGCATCCCTTTCGGCCTGACATACCCATATTCTCGAGTTCCATGTCCCCAGTGGTTCCCATAGGCTCGGCAATATCGGAACACGGTTTTCAAATAATAAAAATAAAATCGCCTGGATGACCGGTTAGTGACCTAAACAAATGCATCTGCTTCCCATCCAGGGCTTGTTGGTTAAATTCATCCCCTGGTTAAGTCCTCCATCATTGCACAAGCATCATTTTAGGTTGGGTAAGATCGTCACCCGGAAATGACTTATTTTATAAAAGTGTACAAAATTAATCCTTACCATAAATTGATTGCCAATGATACCCGAATGCCGATACCTCTAACATGAACATTAAAATTTTGACTGAAAAGGGGAAATTCACTCTATAGTCAGACAGATACCAAGTGCACTCCTAAAATTTCACACGGGGATTAACGTACTTTAAAAAAACTCCGAAAAACCCAAACTCGAAAGACACTCCACCATTATATTATTAATATTTATATTTTTTATTTCTTATTATTTATTCGAATTAAACTGGATTCTAAAAACAATATTTCAGATGATAACTTATAATTTCGAAACAAAATTTAGAAATTCCAATGGCGGTTATTCCCGTGAATTAGGCGACTAAATCCTTTGGAAAATCCATTGTTATTTATATCATGCTACCATAAAAGCAAACAATTAATCATTCTACATTTAGTAATAAGTAGTGTAATAGTAGTGTAGTAGTAATCTTCATAAGATCAAAAACTTGTTAATTACTTTATTTTATATTTAATCTACTTTATTAATGTCATTTTGACTCCGTTTATTTAATCGGCGTGATTGTAATTACATATTATGTGATCTAATATCAGCGCTTTTAGTAGATGCTTTTAGCGTTTAATAGATTGAATAATTGTATTAGTTGGGACAGTAATAATTATAGTAGTTGGAACAGTCAAAACTTTTTATTTGTCAAATATATTTTATATATTAAATAAATAAATGAAAAATATTGTATAATGTATATTTTAACTTATTTAGACATTTCACAGTAGATTTTCAGATACATTTGTACGTTAGTAATCCCGGGATTGATTCGGGTGCGGGTCCGGGTTCCGATGCGGTTCGGAGGCCTGCGCGGCTCTATTTTCAATTATCGCCGCCATTACTCGCCGCCGCTGCGGTGGTCGCGTCAAATGCCACCAATTAATTTGTTGTGCCCGGTGCGGGAGCCCCCCCCCCCTTCCGCCCACCCGCCAATAATTACGTGCCCTTACCCGACTCTGTATTTGAACCATAGCATCGTCGAATTCACAGAATGTAGAGCTTCGCAGCTTATTTGGTATTGATTCTAAACCTCTTGGGTGCCTTGAGAAATGTAAAAAAGTATTTTTCTTATTTATAATATATTTTTCATTAAAATAGGTACTTTATTTGCTAAATGTGTACAAACATGTGATGATTTTAATACAAGACCGAAAATGATTGTTTTTCAACATGTTCATTGTAGAGATTCACGTGTAGTGAATTTTAAGTGTCAGAACTTTTAAACTTACTATACAACTGTTGGACAGCATATTAAAATTTGTCGGTACCGACAACATAAAACGACAAAAATTTAAGCGTTGACATTGAATTTTAGGTACGAAAGCTGTGCAATTTTTATGCCGCCAGCTCTCTGTGCTACGGTTTTGTTGTGTTTAAGACAATGGTTACTGATTTCGTTCAAGGATATCCTAAATTCAAGATCCAGGTTTTTCTTTTTTTTTCAAAAGACTCTTCAAACATCATCTTCAAAGATGAATTTTTTAAGAAAAAATTGCAATAACTCCACACAGGAGACCCTGAGGAAAATATTTTTCCTCAGGGCCTGTGTCATCTTTGAAGATGCTGTGTGAAAGATTGAAGAGATCAATGTTGTAGGAAGGAGGAACCACAAAGGCCTACAAATCATTCCACTGCTGAGCTGTGAACTCAAGAGCGAGTTGTAGAAGTGATCCGTTCTCATGTGAAAAATGTCAACCGTAAACATATGTTGAGCGCGTGTTTGGCGTGCTTGCCGACTATGCGCCGAGGGGATAAATGACGTTCATCGGAGCATCTTACATTGAAATACCGGTAACAAAGACAGCATTCCGATCCGACGCCTGTACTCGAAAGATTTGTTTTACCTGAGCGCCACACAGGAGGCCCTGAGGAAAATAATCTCCCTCAGGGCCTATGTCATCTTTGGGGATGCTGTTTGGAGGGTTTTTTAAAGAAAGGAAGGAGAGTTCTGGGAAGGAAAAAGGTTTGGCACGGGGTGCGTAGGAATCTGGGGTTCAATGTGTCCTGGTCATCTGCCTAGAAAAACCTCCCCCCATGAACCAGGGCACTCCTGTTAAATCACCAAACGTAGTGAACCACTTGGGGTGACCTATGGCAGAGGTGTTGGTTATCCAATAAAGGTTCCCGGGGAGGCGGTACCCATTCCCGCCTCCCAAATGATTGCAATCCGTTTAAGATAATTTAATAATTTACGGAAATTATTTCCCTCAGGAGCGAGTCCTGTTTGGGGTTAATAAAAAATGTTCAATTTCCATTGTCATCTCCCAAAAAATTTCAGGTTTTATTTTTAAGAATTTTTTTTTGTGAAATTAAATCAATTGTCATGACCACAATCCAGTGGTCCGAAATTCAACAAGAGTTATCCTTCGCCTTCTCCCGGTAAGGTAATCGAGTAAACGGACCGGCCGGCAGCTCGCTCGTGTCGCACGCCCCCGACTTTATTTTCAATTAGGACGGCCATTATTCTCCGGGCCAGCGGCGAGCCGTCGCAGAGGCCGGGATGATCGCTCACTTGCGGTCCCAATCCCGGCGGCTCAGTGGGTAGGTGGATTGTGTAGCTGTGTAATAGGGTGGGTCACGACTGTATGGGGAAAAAAATCTTGTTTTGATTTGTCTAATAGTGATAAAAGGGTGTTAAATGGAGATATAAAATCACGTTATTTTTTTTTTAAATATTTGGATATCATCTTCTTCCTCCGGATTGACTTTGAAATTTCACATAATAGAGTAAAACCCACCCTTGTTAAATCTTAAAAAAAATTAAACTATTTTTAATAAAACACGAAATAGATAGAATAATTTCATTTATTTATTAAAAAATATATTTGAATATAATTAAAATTATCTCAAGGCAGTGTATTCAAATACCAGCAAAATCCTTCTTACTCTCGAATTTCGGCATTATTTTGCGAGACTCAATTTTGGCACTTTGTAAATAATTTCGTCAAAATATACTACATTTGCTATGTAAGAAAGAGTACAAAAAATATGGTTTGGTAAAAAAAAATTAAATTAAAAAATATTTTTTTTCAAAAAATATTAAAATTTTCAAAATTTTGAAGTGAATCCGGAAGAAGAAGATCATATCAGAAATTAGAAAATTTTTAAACACGTCGTTTTGAACCCATTTGGCATCCTTTTATCGCTCTTAGAATTTAAAAAAATAACATTTTTTGTTAAATGATCCACCTTACTGTATAATGTATGTGTCGAGAAACTGCAACGCAAGCAAAGGGTTATTTTAATTAACGAAGGGTTAAATAAGCTTTTTTTATGTATAATACCGCAATATGAATTTATATAATTTATGTTTATGGAGTGTGTATACAGTATACGCCCGTGATGTGGCGGTAGCGTCTGCGGGTGATACGTCAGGCGCCGGGACGGCGGCGACGACGGACGCCCCACGGAGAGCCGACGCCGACGCCACGCGCCGTGCGATCGGGACCGTATAAGGCAAAAGTACTTGTTTAATGAAAGGTCTCAATTGGTACAAAGCTCATCATTCAATTATTGATAACTGGGACATATATGGGAGTCAATTGCGATAATCAGAAGATTGGATCATACACAAGTCTTAAATTAATCGAAATAATTTCTGAAATTCATGAAATTGATCAGATAATCAATGGTTTCAACAACTAATTAATCAATTATTATTTTTTCGGAAGAAAAAAAAACCCTCAAAACCTATGTCATCTTTTGGGATGCTGTGTGGAGGGTCTTTTTAGGAAAGAACGAGAGGAAGTTCTGGGAAGGGAAAAGGTGTGAGGGATGTGTAGGAATCTGTGGTCAATTTGTCCAGGAGTCACAGATGTATGCTTCCATTTCTCCCACTGCGATGAAAGGCGATGATACGATGAGGCGATGATACTGGAGTGGTCAAAACGTCTCCCTCAACCAGTCTCTCCCGATCCGGCTTGCCGCGCAGTTGGCTGGCGGATGCATCAGCCAGATCCGGACAGACCTCACCCCTTTGAATGCGGGCACTCCTACTAAGACACCAAACGCAGCGAAACACTGGGGTGAACTAAGGCAGAGGTGTTGGTTATATTTGGTTCCCGGGGCGGCTTTGCCCAAATTATCTATTAATTGAAGAGCATAAATCAGACAGCTGCTCTAATCATGATATTGACTATGTTGTACATATTTTTAATTATGTAACTACTCGACCAGGTGCATGAATTAAAAATTTTGCACAGATTCTAAATAAATTGTATTTTGCCCCGTTGACATTTTAAGTGATGACTCTAACATCTGCTTATTCTCGTTCAATGCGCGCTTAAGCAAAACAATCATACTATTTATTATTCAGGAATAATGTATTTGACACTTACAATAAACAAATTACTATATCAAAAGCTTATACACCGTGTTTCACGTTCACTATGAAACTTAACCTACTGGGGATTCATGAAAATTAAAGGCCAAAGTAACTTTTTTTTCAAATAAGACCTAAATAATATTTGGTGACCGGACAACTCAGAATGAAACCAACTCAGAACTTCCTCAAAAAAATCATTAGGAGTGATGAAAAAAAAACATATGAAAAATTGGTTAAATGGGTTACCTTAGGTTAGGGTTATGGGATATTTTAATATAATTTTTTCATAGCTTTTAATTACTTTCTTCTCAGTTGGCATGGAACCATCACATGAGGCGATAACTGCACGGATTACTTAAAAAGACTGACGATTGTTCCTTGGAGTTATTGTTCCAAAAAGTAGGAAGTATTGGCAAATATTGTCAGAATGGATAGGAATGGAAAGTAGTTTGGATGGAGGAAGGTAGATATACATAGTTTTTCAACAATACTTTTTCAAGGCTCAAAGAAAAAAATACGATTTCTTTTAAATTAACAAAAAACCTAACCCCATCTTCCACACGTTTTGCCAATAGGATCTAATACTAATTGAAGCGCGTAACCTAAAAATTATTCTTATATTAAATAATCATCGTCATTTCATCACCGTCCATAATATAACTAGCGGAGCATCCTCGATCAAACAAGGACAGCATTTCCACCTGACGCGCGCCTGTGCTCTAAATATTGCAATCGGTTTGTTAAGACAGGGAAATCTATCAAATGAACCGCTTTATTATAATACCTATCTACTTAATTTATGTGAATAATACACACAACAATTTCACATTTGAAAAAAAATTATCTTCACTAAACCATGACGGCTACCATCTGCCATATAGTAGAGTTAAAATTTGCCAAAGAGTAGAATTAAAACAGGGCTTCACTGCACTCAGTCAATAACACACATATTTTCTAATACGAACACAAACACCTCGGTAAAGGTTCTCCTAGTGAGGTGTTTGTAATTCAGCAAGTCAGTAATTTGAGTTAATTTATTCAGTTCACTTCACAAAAATATTTTTGTCGTTCACAGTTATTGTGATAATTTAGAAATAATTCAATGCTTTGAAGTGAAGTTCTTAGTCTTCCTCGGGCACCACTGACTTCTTCTACCGTTTATATCACTCTATAAACCTTCCTGGCACTAACAAGAACAAACTTTAAAATCTTCAGCGAAATCGTTCGATTAGTTTTTGGGTCTACAGGGCACTCGGCACAGACATACTAACAATCACCTTTTATTTGTATAGGTAAACTATTGGTTTTCGGTAAATTGAACCACACTCTAACCTTGTACTTCACAAATATATTTTTAAACTGTAATTTATTGTAAGAATTTAGAAATAAATCAGTGGAAAATGTGGTTACAACGGAGCTTTCGGCTGCAGCAATATGTCGCTGTTTTACATTCACGATCCACGGTATAAACGTACGACAGGCGAACCTTTGTTTCATTTACTCCCCTTCAATTTGTCTGTTCATCTGTATTCATTACGATTTGTCGGATTGTATCCATTGGACGTTATTTTGTGTTCCTTTTTTCTTAAGAATGTTTTTATTTATTTATGTTCATAATCGTCAACCTTTTGGAAAAGCGTTTCATACGGTATCGTGTTTTTTTTATATTTTATTTTTCTCCAGGCTTGAAAAAAATTCTTCAACCCCTCTGGAAGCAGGTGAACATAAGAGGAAAGGAGTACGAACTACCGAAGCCAGCTTTTCTTGCAATTGTCCCCTGACTAGACTAGAAAAAATATGAAATTATGATATTGACTTTTGAAGTTTTAAACCATGTCACGCTTCTTCTATCTTCCTTACGATAAATCAATTATTTACCGAAAATTCAAACAACACCTTGGTTTTAGCCATGCTTAAAAATATTTGTGTAAAACACGTACCTACCTAATTAACCCCTCAGACCATTTTTTTTCGCTATTTAAAACAACTCGTATAGATCTCATGGAAATCGTTTTATCTCCCTTACTATCGTGTTTAAAATGGTTTACGAAAACAAAGTTTCTGAATGCAATTGAAAAAAAAAAATTATGAAATTTTGGAAATTCTTTATTTATTATTTTTACATGAAACGACGAAAAAGTTTATAATTCACTTGCCTAATGAAATATGTATGTTTTTTTTTCATTATCAGTAATTTTAGTTAGAAAAAACGTAAAGTGAGCCATTTTTAAAACTTTTTATGATTGTATTAAAAAGTTTGATATTTCAAAGATTATACTCGTATTTTATTATAATTATAAAATTGAAAACCTTATTTAATTTTCTTTAAAAATCAGTTTTTAGTTTTCGAATGCGTTCAGAAATTTTCCATTTATTTGGATTTTGTTGCAGAAATATTTTGACCTTTCGAGAAAATAAGCCCGAGGCCTGAGGGGCTAAAAGTAAAAACAATATAAAATATCCTAATTTTACTGACTACTCTGTTAAAAAAGTGTCAAAATAAATAACTGCTCGTTGGACAACAAATTCTAATTTAGATTGTCTTTACATTTCAAATCAAATCAAAAAGTACCCTTGCCATCAATCAGCACGTCAAAATTTTATTTCTCCCCATATCGTAGAAAAAAATTCACGTTGACTATCAAATTCTGATTTTGATCTTACTCTTTGCAAAATTTCATAAATTTCTTCCCCCTCGGAAACCAGCATACTACCGTCATACTTACTACCTATGCAAAAGATTCTACGATCCCATTTACCAAGAACCTGTCAGTATGTTTGTTCTCCCACGTCGTGGAAGCCAGCCACCGGAGTGCATTTCCGCTGACTGTTCCGAGAAGCTCTCTGCAGATTGATCAATAATTCCGCGCGGGCCATTTATAATTCACATTTAAACATCTTATTCCGATTAGCTCTGGTGATTAACTGAAGGATCGGAAGTGTTTACCTGGAGCCCTCTTGTTTACAATACACGTCCTTCTTAATCAGCGATAACCATCTGCCGACCCTTCTACGAGCTGTCAAATCGAAATAATCAATATTTTAGTACCTACCTGCCTGAAGAAAGTTTGATTAAAGCGTTGTCGTTGAGATGGTGATATTTCTTCGAAAAAAAAATTATTATTCCTTAACGTAATGCATGAATCGTCTTAAACCGTAGGTTATTAACTCACTTTTTGCAGTTTCTGAGTTTGAAATGAGGGCTCCAAATCACAATCTAACTCTGACAGAGAGAACCGTCTTGCTTGAACAATCATAGACAAATGTAAACATGTGTCCCTTCAAAAAGCAATTAAAAAAATCCCATGCATCATAAATATAATAACAATTTGACAATTAGGTCATTAATAATTTATATTACTTGTAAGGTTTTTCCCTGAACAATATTGAAGTGAGCTACAAACCCAAGGTAATTAGCCCACTGGAATTACCAAAAAATTTAGAAATTCAGTTTAAAACGACTTAGTAACAAATGTAATTAATATAATTGATTAAAATCTTTTGAACCAACCCGCTTCCCCTCCCTCACATGTTGTGTATATAAAATGTAGCCTAAGAATATTTTCTACCAGTCTGAAGATGGCTTTAGCGAGCTGAAACCGGTTACGGTCAATATAATTAAAATGGAAAACAGTTTTTATTATAATACTAGCTTTTCCCCGCGGCTTCGCTCGCATGGTATTACGGGAAATTACTGTAGCGCTTGCTCTTATCAATTATCTCCCCCCCCCCACCCCCACCCCCATACCCTCCCGCATTCCATATATTCATTCCCTTACATTCAGTTTTCAAACATCTCGCCTACCAGCTAAATTTCATAATGCTTTAGCTCAAAGAAAAAAAGAATTACTTATCCAATTTTGTTCATTCGTTCGGAATTTATGCGCTTACAAACATTTCGGATGTTTATTTTTATTTAAATATTTGGAAGTTCGTTAATGTCATAAAAAAATACTCTATTTTATTTAATTTTAAAAATAATCTAATGAATGACTGAATGCAGTCTTTATAATCGTTACGAATTATATTTTTAATATAGGAACTCTCATCTGACATTTATTCCAAGCTTGTCAAAAAAAAAAACGAATTCTAATATTTGAATTTTCTGCAGTAGTAGCTGACCAGTAGACTGAGTACCTACCAGCATAGAGCCCAAAAATATATCAACATTGTTTCCATGGAAAAGATTTTTTTCTGACGTTAGCAAAAACTCGCTTTTGTTAGCGACAGAAAACGTATAACAAGTATAATATATTAATATTTATAATTTCATAACGCCAGAACTTACCATCATATACAACCTGTAGTCTGCGCATATAATTAAGCTTTATATTGGTGAAATAATTATTAAAGTCTTTATATTGTGTTATGCGTGAAAAGGTCATAAACAAACTCGAGCAGTTTCGCATTTATAATATTAGTATGGATAATGACTGGTCAGTGGTTGAGTGGGCATCGCGCTTGGGTCTCACCCGGGCGTCCCGTGTTCGATTCCTCGGCTGGCCAAGTCCTCCATCACAACACAAGCAACATTTTCGGCTTTCTGTGGTGGTAGTAGAAGATTTTCAAACATTGTTGGGTTATTCGTAACTCGGGAATGTTTGTCTTTCTTTTTAAAAAAAAAAAAAAAAAATAGTATAATGGAATTCCACCAGTCAGTTTCAAAAATAGAAATCATAGACAGTTTTTCAGCGCCGTGAATCAACCAGAGACAAGCATTCTCAAATAAGTTCTTCAGCAACTCTAGACTAACTCAGTGCCCATCATCAGTTTCAAACTATGATGGGTATAAAATATTTTTTTAGTTGGTCTGTTTAATATATATGGAGTGTAAATATATGTTCAAAGCTCAACCTACTCCTTTGTCTTAAATTATGTCACAATTCAGTTCCATGGTAATGGTGATGTTTACACAATAAAACCATACGCAATACCATTTCTTCTTAAATTTATTAAAAGGCTTTGATCACAAATTAAAAAGCATTTTATACCAAGCTATTTTTTTAAGTTTTAGTTGCTAAGCGTAAATGTGAGTTTTTCTTACTTAGGCCATTATTAAAAGTGGTACTATTATGCCTTAAGCCAGAATTAAAAACCCACAGGGAGTCTTTTTTATAGCCAATAAATAACCTTTACTAAAGTGTCGCCAATGGTCCCCACGGTTTCTAAGGCAACGATGACGCCATGTTTAATAGTTAGAATAATTCATTAATTGGCTAGAAAAAGACGCCTATGGATTTTTTACTCTCAATTAGAAAACACGTGTTTCATCAAATTGAACAAATCAAAAATTCTTTTTAATTTCAACAACAATTCTTTTTAATTTCAACAACAATATCAGGACCGAGTCATTTGGATACTCGCTTGTACCTAAATTGCTTGCAGTTGGAAACGCTTTCTCAGAGGTAGTAGATGTGTTCAATTTCACAGAATAGTTACAAACAAGCTATAATAACATACCTCAAACAATCAATGTCAGCATAATACCTACTACCATTCTGCATGGATTATATATATTTTAATTAACACATTTTACCTCAATATTACTGTTCCACAAAATTATTATTTGTATAATATGTTTTATACATGCCCGTATAGGCATTCATTAATATAAATAGATGTAGGTTTTTTTTTAGTTTATTAGTGTGTTTTGTTATGTAATATCGCACTCAAAACGAAAAATGCTGCGGTTAAGTAGTTAGGTTGTTAATAATGAATGAAAAATAATTCGTAGGGTGAGGTTTGTCTAGTATGTATATTATTTAAATATTGTATAACTATTATATTTTCGTTATTATTAAAATACTGATACCCCCCTATGTACCGCTGTTTCATGTAACACTTGAATGTAAAAGCCATTTTATAGCGTTTAAATAAAAATAAAAATTTCAAGTCAAATTCGTAGCTCAATATTGTTGGAAATCTGCAAAACCATCCAATTTCTTTTTTTTTTGCGGAAGAGTCACCTTAAAATAAGAAATATCCAGCGATCCGATAACACTGGCGTATAGCCTGGTTCCCCACGTCAAATCCCTTCCATGCTGCACTCTCTGCGACGCTTACCTGTAATTCACACCTGGCGGGTGCGGCGAACGGAAGCTCCATCGCGAGCGGCTGCCACGCCGAGAGAATATAGCAGAGAGTGCAGTGAAGGGGGGATTTTAGAGTTTCACTGCCGTCCGGTTTTTTATGACACAAACAATATCGTAACAATTCTATCGAATCAGAAGATGTTTGTCACGAATAATGAATATTGTTAAAAACATATTTATTTATACAGTTCGATCAACTGCTTTAGAGCGTTCGATATGGAAACAATGTAATAAATATCTCACCACCCTCTCTTGTTATTTCACCTCCTGACTAATTTATTAGTTCATCCTGACATATAATAATTACATGGATTGATATTTGTTTCGACGTGCCAATTTGTTTTGCTTTCTGATGGAATGCAGTTGATCAGGTTTCTGATACTTCATAAACATTGACCATGTGAAAGATTAATGGTGACATTATAGATGTACACAAAGCAGGATTGCGTGCATTGTAGTGTATTTAGGGGACAGTGTAACGGCGAACATGGGGTAACTCCGAACGATCAAGAAGGTTCTGATCTCCGCACACCAACCGTCATACCAACCGTTCACTTTAATCATTGAAAGGTATAATAATATTTATTTGATAATTTGCAGAGCGCCGTTTTTGTGAAAAGTCACCTAATATATTTTTTATATTATATGTACATTGTGTATGTATTTTCATTCAACATTCTGTAATATTTGCAACGTGAATGGTGTTGTTTATGTTCTTATTTATACTAGCGCGGACTTGAGAAAAATCACGGAATACTAAATATTTTTAATTGCCGAATGAATTAATGAATACCGCACAGAGTCCCAGCTGCTCCCATCTGGAGCCAGTGAGACTATGGAATTCCCAATTGGGGTATGTTGTGAGGCTGAAGGTAGTGGGGAGGGTAAGGAGATGGGGAAGAGGAAGGTAGGAAGGTACCTGGGTATTAAGATCTGGTCACCAAACACGGCTAAAGCCATTTCAAGAAACGTCTCAATTCTGAACTGGTCTCACACCAGGGCGATACTGAGAGTACTGAAATTGTAGAATGTGTGTAGCTGAAAGTATTTACTGAAAACTTTTTTGTATAAGGATCATTGTCTTTCAAAAGCAAACATTGCCAATTTTAGAGACGATCGGAGCGGAAAACCGTTAGTAAACTTATTTACTAACTTACGTTAGTAAATTAGTATGGCTTGTCCGAATTATTACCACAATAATGTTCCAATTTTTAAAATGACACGAAAATCCAAATACTATATTCATTAAACCGAAGTCACAGACAGAAGGAAAACCGAGATTAATGTTTTAATAGTAGTGTTACACATTTTACAAACTTAACTATAAATCTAAACAGAGTTTGTGGTGTGGATTTATTATTGGTGTGGTTATTTGCTTTGAGGCTTTTTGCAGAAAGCTTTGTTGTTCGTCATTACTCCGTGTGCTTCGGGTAATTCGGAATGGCAAGCATATTGTTTTTCATAAAATTTTGTTTATAACTTTTTTTTATTATTAAATTTTTCTGTGTCTTTTTCTATCTTAGTTTCATTGAGAGTTGTTAATATTGTCTTCTTCATTGATTAAAGAAATACGAATTATTAGATGTAAGGCTACGGAAGGAATTAATATTATTTTTATCAAGTATTTGAGTAAAAATATAGACACCAACAGTTCTACCTTAATTTTTGTTTGATATATTCTGTTGTTTTCTTTATTTTAATTTCATTTGTCTTTGATATTTCTTGCTAATTTATGTATTATTTTAATTATGGATATGTAAATGGTAAGGTTGTTTGCCGTTTAAATAATAAATGAATATATTTTCTTGTACTATTATGCAGAGAATTATAAATAATTAATAAATTAGCGGAACAACCGGTGTTGTTCTATCGAATGAATGTAAAACATTACCTTGGTCAAAAAGTTTTAGGACTTTATTCATAAAATCGAAAATACAAGTTTATTCATAAATATCGATATGGTCCCCTTCAAAGTACTCCCTTACTTTCGCCAGCGCTTGATCCAATCCTCGAAACACCGCTGGTACTCAATTTTCGGTGTGTCCATCAGAGTCATTTCCGATTTTTTCATGACATCCTCTCGGGCGCTGTAACGAGTTCCGCGAAGCGGTTTTTCGTGTCGGTTGAACAGGACAAAGTCTCAGGGAGCCAGATCAGGTTAATTCGAAGGCTGCTGGAAAATATTCGTTTTGTTTTAGGTCAAAAACTCACGGAGTTCTTGGCACAGTGGTATTTGCTATGGTCTTGCTTCTCTGGCAGAGAGCGTGGATTAAAACCACGGCGATGAAAAATATTAAATTGTTTACATTCAGTATAATTCATTTATTGTGAGTTTTTTTTACTTTGTTTCAGAGTAGATGCTATCGCCCGGTTGAGAAATTCTGAATTCTTTGGCTTTGTTACAAAATATAATTAAATAGCTTTCATCCTTATTACCTTCCACTCCGTGCTAGAGGCCTTGAGGAAAATAATTTCCCCCAATGTCATCTTTTGGGTTGCTCTGTACAGGGTATTTTTCAGGGGAGGAAGGAAAAGAAGTTGTAGACAGGAAAAGAGTATGAGGGGTTGGTAAGATTCTGGGAATATTGTGTCTAGGAATGACGAACGTTTGAAATCGTCTCTCCTACTGCGTTGCAAGGCGATGGGTCGAGAGAATCAATCGAATGAATATAACAATTGTCTTTTAATCTACAAAATACAAAATGGACTTATACACACAAACACAACATTTATAAAAACATCACAAGTACACGAACATTATACTAGACAACACAATAAATTGTACACAAATACAGTCAAGACTGAAAGTATTGGCCACGAGGAAGTTCACATATATAATCTCCTTCCAGATAACCTAAAAACGGAAAAGAATATAAAAACCTTTAAAAAAAAAACTATTTAAACTTAAGATGTTGGAACAAAATTAAAAATATTACTTCTTACTACTATACTATATATGCTCTGTATTTAAGTTAAGAAAGCAAAATATTATATTTCTTTTAACTTAATAATAATAATAATAATCCGGCTGGAAAGATCAAAAGATCTCCCTCAACCGCCCGCCGTCAAGACAAACCACACCCCATGAATCTGGGCCATTTTATTTAGAAAATAAAATCACCAGCACAACATAAAGATATTTTTTCTATTTTCCTTTTCAAGTCCCCCATTTCCTGTCACCTAACAAAATTTTCGATTGGTGGCGCAAAAGTTCCACCGACTTCTACCGCCTCTTGCCAATGTCCTAATTTCCAACAAAATAAACAATTTTCTAAGTAATAATGAAAATAATATATAATAATGACGCCACAAAGTAAATTTGCCTATTTTGAAGAAATTTTCTAAGTGTTTCTGGTCGGTACGTTACTCACCTTCCAGTGAATAAATCGCTAGTGGTCAATCGAATTCATATACATTTGAAATGACATCATCACAAGCTCCAATTTAACGGTGCCGCCCTGACCGTATATTTTCCTCAATCTCCTCGTTAGGGCGGCTAGTGGCACTCGCCCGCCCCGCGATGGTAACTTGAGACCGCCCGCCTCGCTCGGAATATCTCCCAAATGACCACTGTTTCATTCTGCCACCCGCCCTACTGCAATTTGCCGCCCAGAATTAGTTGGGTTAGACTTGTTGCGTTGCTCGTGGCTTTTTGCGGAATGAAATAGTGCAAATTTTACAAAAACCTTAGATTTAAGTGCTCAAATCTCAAATTTATTTTACCCGGCAAGATAGTTCATTGAATTCACTCGTATCAACGAGAAGCAGCTCGTAAGTATTCGTATTTCGTATCTGTAAGGATCTCCGCTCGTGGAGAAACTGAAAAGTAACCAGTTCTCAACGCAATTGCAATCAACCTCCTTAACAAAATCGATATTTTTCAAATATTTTAAATATTTATCAAATCGTGAGCCGCTACTACCATGGCATCAACAATGCAACTGAAAAACCAGCACTGTTTGTCGCCGCGGCAGTAGAGTTTCAGTTGCATTGTTGACGAGTTGTCATGGTAGCGGCTCATGAACTCTCAAGTTTTTTCGTGTCATATCAGAAAATATCGATTTTGTTAAGGAGATTGATTGCAATTGCGTTGAGAACTGGCTTTGTTTCAGTTTCATGATCGGAGGCCCTAAGACATGATTTTTTTTTTTTAAAGTGAGCTCCACATAGGAGGCCCTGAGGAAAATAATTTCCCTCAGGGCCTACGTCATCTTTGGGGATGCTGTGTGAAGGGTGTTTTTAAGGAAAGGAAAGGGAGGAGGGTTCTGGGAAGGAAGAGAGTTTTAGGGGTGGGTAGGAATCTGGGGTTCAGTTTGTCCTGGTCATCCGCCTCCAAGACCTAGACAAACCTCACCCCATGAACCCGGGCACCCCTGCTAAATCATGATGCGCCATTCACACCAATATTTGACTTTATGTCTAACCTTGGCATTAAGAGGGCAGCCCACTGTGCGTGGGCGGTAAAAGGGTCGTAATTAGTTTCAAGCAAACGATGAATGGAATTATTTTTATTAAAACTCGCAGCCACTATATACACATGGAAGAGTGTATAAAAATTTTTGTGCACGAATCTAAAGTGTGGTTTGCGGTGTACGCCGCTTTCAACAGGACACTTGCTTTTCGGAGGTTGACAACAATACGGTTCATCAGAAAAATAAAATAAAAATATATTTAGATAAAAGACATATAGGTTTATGGACCACGTAGGTGTTTACGGCACCACGTAGAAATCTAAAAAGAAAAAAAATGGCGGATCGGCAAAAAAAAAAATTCTGTTTTTTTGGAAAATTTTCATCGTACATTAAAAAAAAGGGGGGCCCTTTATAAAAAAAATCACTACGTGGTGCCATAGAGACTATAATTATATAAGTTTATGGCACCACGTAGGGGTTTATGGCAGGAACCACGTAGAATTCCAGAAGAAGAAAAATGGCGGACCGGAGAATTTTTTTTTCCGTTTTTTGGAAAATTTTCACCGTTCATGAAAAAAAAGAGGGAGCCTTTTATAAAAAAAATCACTACGTAGTGCCATAGGTACTGGATTTTTAAACAGTTGAAGACTTAGTGCATGTAAATCGGATGTATAGTTTTTTTTAATATGCTGTCAACCCAGTTGAAAAAAGTAGTTTCGAGAAAAACGCGTTCAAAGTTTTGCTGAAGGATAATTCAACATTCAAACTGTTTCAAACGGTTTCTCATAAAATGCTGTATCTCTATCAATTTTATGAATTTCTTTAAAAAAATTATTGAAAGCATTATTTACAAATGCATATTTCAGAAAACCAAAAAAAAAAATTACCCAGTGGCTAGAGCCTTAAATTCCTTGTTGCAGGACGTCTAAATAATAAAAAAAACACTGTCATTGACAAATTTTGTTTTTGTTGTTTGCTTGGCATTAGCTGTATTTATTGGGAAATCATTTTTTCTGGTTGATTTTACAATAATCTTTACCTTTTGTAGTTCAAGTCACGAAAGCAATGGTTTTGCGCTATTTTGCTTTGGATTTATTACGGTTGCAATTTCTCTTCCAACCTTATTTCCAAACCAGGAATGTGGATACTTATCCAATTTAATTAAATGTGTTGAAAGAGATTCAATTAATACACCTGTACTATATATATGTAAGCATTAGTTTTTCAAATAACTTCTCAAAAAATTCGGTTATTTTTTGTGGGTAAATAATAATAACACAATTATTCACAAACATTTACTATTTTCTCTAACCGCAACCTGATTTGATTTTAAGAAAACAACTGGATGTGAAATTTATTTTCGAGTGAAAACCTTAAGGATAACATGATAATGGGTAAAGAACATTTCCAAATTTGGTTTTTAATTTTGTGAAACCTGCAAAAGAATTTTTGTGGGCAGCTTTGTGTTTTCATTTGCGAACTTTTTTTTTATTTTATAGAGGATTTTATTCCTAACTTAAAAATAAATTCAATTGTGTCCGCGTTTATTTTCAACAATGCAATGATTGTTTCGTTTATTTTCGGTTTTCATTGTACGTTCAGTTATGTTAACATAATCCCATTGACAAGGTTTCACTGGAAATGGTTCGAAAATATTTGTATTGTTTGACTTTGCCGTTGGTTATTTTTAAAATGCTTTTGCATATGTTTTCCACTAATAATATACCGCACAGCTGTGTTTGTTCGGATTCTGATTATTTCAGGATTTTTATTATTTATTCAAGCAATTACCTTTTTAATCTTTTTGTAAAACTGTTTATACATAATATCTCCCATCCTTTAAATAGATGCTAGAAGGTCGAAATTAGCCAGAATTTCTTAATGTGCAAAGTAACTAGTCAAGGCTTTCATCTGAAGGTATTAAATTATAGAATTTAAATATATACTTGCTTTATAATATTTTTGCTCTTCTATTTATACTCTGTTCTATTTCAGGTCTTATTATTAATAATATGTACAAATATTTTAAGCTGAATTGTATTAGTTTTTTTTGTAAGTACAACTCGTACTATTTAATTTCTTTTAATTTATGTTGTAATATTCGTTACCTAACGAGTCGATTGCAGTCTTATTTATTCTGTTTTATTGATTATGTAACACATGTAATTAATATTGTCAATATATATTTCCTTCTATTCTTGTAAAAGCCCACAAGGGCGTTAATACATATAAATAAATAAATTTCATCGCATTTCAACTTCAGCAGGAAAGTGGCAACTTGTAGTTCTGCGAAGAGTAGGTATATTAAATTATTAAATTTGAATGCGTATTTTATCACCTCTCAAAAACAGTGTTTGGTTCTCGGTTACGTTCAGAAATATTCCTTTTATTTGGATTTTATTGCGAAGCGGAAATATTTTGACCCTCTGACAAAATATAGTCGAGCCCTGAGAGGTTAAGCGATTTCTTCTGAACATGACAGCATCAAGTGAAGCAGTCCTGTAGAAAATATGAAAACGAACACCGTTTACTTATTTTAAACTAGTTTCTCTAAATGAAAAAGGCATTTTTTAAACTGAAAATAGTTGGAAAATCCAGACATCCACATAAAAGACATCCACATCCACAGAAAAGGCTGTGAAAATTGACGCTTCTGAGGGCTCACGGTTCGTGAGTTTTTTTTTAGCTACTTCCTGCTGACAAGCCGCATTGAAGTGAGTCAAATAATTAACTTAGCGACAAATCGACGACTTCAACTTGAGAGCGCCTGAATTTTGTCGTTTATCGTCGTTAATAGTTCCCAACAAACTTATCATTTTCTTATAAAATCAATAATGCAATCGGCACCATAGGATAAAACATAACACAATAAATGCGATGCGGGCGTATTTCGTAATCCAAAAGTCTGACCATTCTTTTCTTAAATATTATGTTCAGAACTGTTTCTATTGTTTCATTCAAATGGGATGGCGATATTCTCTGTCAGGTAAGCGAGATAAAGTGCGTGATCATAGAACCAAAATATACTTATCAGCGGCGATATTGGTTTCCATTCGAATCTACATGGAAGGTATTTCTAATGATCTTCTTTATTCTACGATCGGAACAATATCCACACGGGCATGTGGATTCTAATTAAGGTATTTTCTTTTAATTTTGTATTTTTCCTTTACCAAGAAAATAACATTTCATATGGGAATCCCAGAGGAGCAGCGCCTTTCCAAAACTGAAAAATCATTTTTTTCCTTATTCGGATGGATTGTTGACTGTTTTCCCTCCCCATCTCCTTCCCCTCCCCGCATACACTCACGGCTGGATCGCTCCGGGCGATGCGCTGTTTCGTCGATAATTAGAATTACACCCGATATATGAGATTTCTCCCCCGGCCCGATGTTATTGTACAATGTGCCTCGAACGAAAAACATATCCGACAAAACAAAATAAGTAGGTACGTTTTCTGAGGATTGGATACATCTGGATGGAGTCTGTCGAAATTTGTCTTTAAGCCTTGGAACTCCAAGGAAAAAATACCAACCGCATGCCGTACACCGGCTGACACTATTTTCGTAATAACTTATTTGTTTTTTGCAAAATCATGTTTTTATAAATGTTCCTAATTAATGTATTTATATATTTATTTTATTTGTACATTTATTTATTCATGTTGGTACCTAGCATTCCTTTTACCCTTTTCCAAGATTATAATTCCTATCCAGAATTACTTTTTTTCCCTACCCACCTTATGTCGATTAAATACAATCATGTGCTTATTCCGTTGAAAATTAATACTAGTCCTGTCAACACGTATTATGAGTGTTGAATACGGGGCCTTGATTTCCAAGTCCTCAGCAATACATATATCCCTATCTAGTTTCCCAATTCAGATTCTAAAATTCAGAAAAATGTATGTTACAAAAAAAAATACAATACTGACATACGAAATTATTATTAAATTTTATTATATTTTCCAGCTCTTTGCGTTAAAATAAAAAATAAATCAATTTCAAAAGCGTAGGAAAGCCTCAGGGCTTTCCTACGCTTTTGAAAATCTGATTTATCATTTGACATTGAATAATATTGAGGTATATTATTTCCTTGTCAAGCAAATCAAATATATTTCAATATGTCTCCTAATACGGAAGAACATGGAAAGTGCGTTCTTATTGAGGACTTAGAAGAGGACTACGACTCGTCTTCACATTGCTCGGACAGCAATGAAACAAAATTTCCTAGCGTTTCCGGAGTTGACGTGCTTAATGAAGCTCAAGCTCATCTGACAGCCCTTCAAGATGTTCTAGCCGAGAAACAATCAAAAGTCTCAAAGGATCAGCAGCTGAAGATATCTAGAAATGTCTCTGAAGTTTTCAGAGCCGTTTCCCAGCTGTTGTTGGAGCGCGAGACCATGCGTGCCGATTTGGCGACAGTGACTGCCCAACTTAAAATGGCGGAGATTAAAATACGCCACGAAAAAGATGAAAAAAAACACCTGGAGCAAAAAATTATCCAGCTGGAATCGGACCTCGGACCTGTAATGCGGAGAGTAGCCGTGGCAACGGAGGCCAGCCTATCGTTTGCCGATATTGTGCGGAAACAGTCAAATGTCGGTCACCAACCCCCACCAATCACCCAATCTGGACATCGTGTAGGAGCGCCAAGG
This sequence comes from Glyphotaelius pellucidus, assembly GCA_936435175.1. Lineage (NCBI taxonomy): Eukaryota > Metazoa > Arthropoda > Insecta > Trichoptera > Limnephilidae > Glyphotaelius > Glyphotaelius pellucidus. The sequence continues at coordinate 13,439,240 of OW386553.1, forward strand.
CCCGCCATCTGCATCTTCCCAACAGACGCAGACGCCACCAAGGACAGTGATGGCACAAAAAAAATAATTCAGGATATAATTCGGCCATCCGAGTTAGGTGTTCGTATCACCGGAATTCATAAAATTAAAAATAAAGGTGTCCTACTAAACATGGCAACCACAGGTGAACAAGAAAAATTATTAAACGCACCGTGTTTTGAAAACTCAAGCGTACTTAAGGCTCGACTTCCCACAAAGCGACTACCGAGAATAATATTCTTTAATGTACCGCGGGACCTAACGGACAGTGAATTCCTGAGGATGGCCCTTACAGGTGTTCCCAACGTACAAGACATCGAGGGAGCAATATCAGCCTGCAAGCTCAGTCACCTGGCCGGCGCTCGCACCGGAACCACCTGTCATCGCGTGTATGAGATGCCCGCCACATTACGAAAACTGATGGTGGAACAGGAGAAAGTGTTCGTTAACTGGACTGTGTGCCGCGTCAGGGACTTTATTGGCCTCACTGTATGTACTAAGTGCCAAATGATTGGACACTCGTACAAGTACTGCAGAGATACCCTTAGATGTGGACACTGCGCAAAAGAGAATCACGCCACCGAATCCTGTCCTAATGCCGCGGCCAAACCAGTCTGCGCTACATGTACTAGATTTGGAAAGCCCGCTACACATTCGACTGGAGACAGGGACAACTGCCCGGCCTACAAAGCTGCACTTAAAAAGGACCTTGCTACGATCGATTATGGCGTCTAATGATTATTATTTTGAGGAGGACAATGAGGTTGATTTTCTCAAAACCAGTGATCTTCAAAAATGGTTTGAGGATAAAACACACAATTTTTATAAGGATTGTAAAAAGGAACAAGTAAATATTGTGCAACTAAACGTAAGATCCATTTACAAATACTGGGACACTCTTAACATCTATCTTAATACCTGCTGGAAGCATATACATATTTTGATGTTATGTGAAACAGCAATTCCAAATGACCTTACTTGTCTCTACGAAATTCCCGGTTTCAAATCTTATAACTATTGTAGAATAAACAAAACGGGAGGCGGTATATTATTATATGTTAGAGACGATATCATTTTTCTACAAAAATCATTAGAAACTAAACACTTTGAAAGTGTATTTGGCATTATTACTTTACCCAATAATATATCAATGAACATTTTAGCGATATACCGCCCTCCAAATCATAGCAAACCACTGTTTCTGAATGAAATCTCATCCATCTTATCAAATGTTATTAACCCCCTGGAAAATATTTTATTTTTTGGAGATGTTAATTTAGATTTATTAAACACTCAAAACCCGATTATTATGACATACGAAAACATATTATCTAGCCATTATTTAATAAAGTGTATCAACGATGTGACAAGGGAAGCATTAGTAGCCGGAAATGTTACACGCACATGCATAGATCACATTTTTATTAGATTTAATAGCAGGCAGCAACAAGCTGACGCTCTTTCATCTTGTATTTGTGATTTTACTATAGCTGATCACTTCGCGACAGCTCTCAACATCACATACAGTAGTGCAATTACAAAAATCAAACTTTGCGGGGAAAATATTTCAATATTATCTCAAAAACGAATTGATAAATACATACGTAGTTATAATTGGAATGCCCTGCTTGCGGAACAAGATTGCGCTGACGTATACAATAAACTCAAAAACGTTTTTAATGACCTATATGAAAAAAGTAAAATCACTTTCTGTCCAAAACCAAAAAAAAGACCATTTGCAACAAAATTGTGGATAACGGATGACATTTTAGAAAAAATTAAAATAAGAGACTCCCTATACAGAAGATGGAAAAATTCACCCACCAATAAAACATTCGAAAAAAAATACAAATCATTCAGAAATACTGTTTCCAAATTAATCGTAAAAAGTAAAACAACATATTTTAATGAAACATTTTAAAACTATTTCAGCAATTCCAAAAAAACATGGGATCAAATTAACAAATTATTGGGACGTAAAACAAAAACAAACTGCGATGAAACTATTTCAAAGTATATGCTAAATAATAATGGGCAAACAGAGGAAATAGTTGCAAATAGATTCGCAGAGTACTTTTCAAACAGTATTAGCTCGATGTTACACAAATGCGACTACAAAGCGTCTAATACAGCTCCCGTTGAGCTGCCGCATAGTATGTACCTGCCCAGAGCTACTTGTGAAGATATACGAAAGATTATCAGTCAACTGAATAATTCCAAGTCACCGGGGATTGACAATATTCGAATGTTCGATATTAAAAAACATTTAACCATTCTATGTCCGGTAATTACCCATCTAATTAATAAAATCTTGTCTCAGACAGTTATACCGGATGAGCTCAAATGTAGTATTATTAGGCCAATATACAAAGGGGGAAAACATTCCGAGATAGAAAATTACAGACCAATAAGTATACTGCCAGCTATTGAAAAAATTCTAGAAAAATACATCTCCGGAAATTTAATAAAATACCTAGAAAGTTTCTCCATTATTGATCCCAACCAATACGGATTTCAAAAAAAGAAAAGTACAGAAATGTTACTGCAGGACTTTTCGAATTACACAAATCAAGAACTCAATGATAAAAAACATATTCTGGTTTTATTCATAGACAACTCTAAAGCGTTTGATACTATTGATCCGACAAAACTATTACAGATATTGGAGGCGATTGGAATCAGGGGGAAATTACTAGAACTACTCAAAAACTATTTAAACAATCGAAAAATTAAAGTGAAACTCTTTCAAACTTACAGCAAAGCTAAATTTATGTCAACAGGAGTCCCGCAAGGGTCAATCCTCGGTCCAACATTATACATAATATTTGTTTCACTCATGAATAAAATCTTCACATTTGTTAAACATTACGTTTATGCTGATGATACGGCACTAGTTATTTCGCATGAAGAATTAGAAATTGCAATAAAACTCATGCAGCACGATTTCTTATCCTTACAGAAATGGTCACATGATGCGGGTCTTATAATAAATTCAAAAAAAACTAAATTAATGCATATACGATCTCCACATGCCAAATATACCATCACACCTGTAATAAAGTCGCATACATTTGAGTGCATACACAATTCGTCACAGTCCTGCAAATGCGGAACCATTGAACTTGTACAAACATATGTATATTTGGGGATAACTGTAGATATGCACATGAAATGGGATACCCACATAAGCAACATCTGCAAACGCCTAAGAGCTATTGCGGGGCGAATTTACAAAATAAAATATTTTATGCCCATTAGTACGCTAAAAATAATTTATTTGTCACTAGCGGAATCCACTATCAGATACGGAATAACATCTTGGGGAAACTCGTGCAAGACAAATACAGGTTATATTCAAACGATTCAAAACTCTTTGACTAAGCTCTTGGTAAGCAAAAGTGTTTATGCACAAAGAAGGGACATAAAATTACTATATGAATCAGTTAACATATTACCTGTGCGAGGAATATTATGGTTTAAAATTGTATGCCAAAACCTATTGTCGGACTCAATTTACAAAGAAAAAGTAGATCATGAACATGGCACTAGATTTAGTAAAAATGAGGGTTTGTCCGTTCCGAAAATTATAAATAAATACGGCCAGCGGACATTCACTTATCTTGTCCCCACCATATTTAATAAGATGCCGATGAATTTCAAAATCGAATCCAATTGCCCCACTGATCTCAAAAGAAAAATTAAAAAATGGCTAATGGGTCAAAACTTTTTGTACTGATATTGTTTGTAATCTTATGTATAAATACTATCTATAATTAATTTAATCTATCAGTAATTTACCTGTGTTATATATGTCTGTCTGTATATTTTATGCTTTTGTATTGTAGATACTTAAAAGTTATTCTTCTGGAACTATTTTGCTATTGTGTTTTCTTATAATATTTTATGTTTTATTAATATTGTCAAATTGACCTGCTGACAAACTGCCTTGGCAGTTTAGCGGGTGATTAAAATGAAGAATAAAAAAAAAAAAAAAAAAAAAAAAAAAAAAAAAATATGTATTTTTTAAAGTTCAAAATACCATAAAATCGAGTAAAGTGCGATGATCTACCAGCAAATCCACGGTGGGTTCAAACACGACTGATAAAAAACTAAATTTCTTTTTTAGGTTCTTCTATATGATGTAGATTCACCAATTTTCCGTTAGTTCTACGAGTGTCCGGAAACCGTGTGTATGCATTTGTGTTGGTATTGTTTGTGTGAGTTCTTGACGTTCGATACTACATATCGGTACTTTTTCAAACCGTATTTGAAGTCATATATTATATTTGTCTTTGCTTCCCGTTTTTGTTTTTATAATTCTGTCAAATTTATTTCTGAATCCAGATGATATAAATATCACGAGATAGGTCCTTACTCGAGCAGAGCATACGAGTTTTGAATTAGTTCAACATGCCTACATGATACGATGTGAGTCGTTAGGCGAAGCATATTTATAAAAATGTATGAAATTCAGCACATTTATGAAAATGTACAAATTTTCCTTTGGTTTTCTTGTAAAAGCATTAATTTTTTATTAACTTCTCTGAGGCAAACGTTATTAACTAATTCGTTACTAACGTCTGCCTCGTTGACAACCCACGGCGATCTGAAAATTAAATCCAATAAATATTAACAACTGATTTTGATAATATATTTCAACACTTCTTATCGTCTAATACGTGTTCGGTTTCAAGTTTTCTGACTAAATCATGTATAGAGAATAACTAATTTCATGTACATACACTTATAAGAAATAATGGTGATATCAATGTCTAATATATTTTTGATAATTTTACTTAGCTGCCCACTAAATTATTTTCGTTAAACAAGTAAGTAAATGCATTTTTACCCCAAAAGGATCAAACAGCTAATTTTCTGAAAAAAATATTATTATAACCTACGGTTACGAGACGTAACGGTGCCTTTTGCAAAATTAAGATTCCAATTAATAGAAATCCAACAGAATGTGCGTTTTGGACCTGTGTTAAATATGTAAATAATGTTAATGCATACAGAAATAAAATTAATTATGAATATATAAAACTATTTGTACTTGAAACCATCATAAGTTTCTAGTAGCGTTGGACAACGTGGAGAAAAACTTATTACCATGCGGGTGCTCCAGTAGATACCATCTAGAAGCAGACAGAATAGAGATGGACGAAGAACATTGAAGCAGAATGGGGGTAGTCGTGGAGATTAGATAGAGACGATGGACAGTTTTAAATAATAACAGTGCCGTGAAAGCCATAATATCGACATTTTAATCGCTTATGTTATATTATCATCTCGATGTTATTATTTAAAATCTGATCTTCTTACCTTATCCTTGGCCCTTGTTCATTTTTATGCTTGCGAGGTAAACCGATTAGAATTAATTAATTGAAATAATTATGCAATTTTTATTTTTATTTCTTTTATATATTCAATAATATTATTATTCAATTTATAAAAATAGTTTATTTTTGAACAACTTCTGCTGTGTAATTTATTATCACGTGTGACAGCGGTTTCAGCGGTCAAACTGAGGTTATACCACTTACTAGATAGGTATTACGATGGAAAATTGTATTGCTTTTATTTTTATTACCTATGTCCTTACTAATTTTGAGTAAAATGACTGAAATTATAAACGCTTATTATCCTTTTAAAGTGTCCCCAATTACTGTATTAACTTGTTTAAATTTGAGTGAAGATCGTTATTATGTGAGTTATACCTAAATGATGACCAGTGGGTTTTTTTTCTAGCGTAATCAAGTATTTAAAATTGCCTTAAACATATCTAAAAGCGGCGAGCGAATTATATTTTTTTGTACATTTATCAAAACAGCTTTCGGATTAGCAGATTTTTTCTTAAATTGGAGTTCTACGAATTAAACTTGATAGCAATAAAGAGAAATTTGCAAACTTATATTTAATGTCATTCCGATCATCATCATCTTTTAAGATTACGGACACCCATTGCGACTTGGTTTACTCGAGCGTTTTTCGTTGCTACGTTTATCAAAATGTTTTTTTTTTTTTTTTCTTATATAATAATTTAGTGCATACCTTTAAAATGATTTTCAGAGATTATTGTGGTAAGTTTTTATGTTATAATGTAACTGGTGATTTGGCATATGAATCATCTTACCCCGTTTCTTGTGTCGCAAGTCGCAACAAGTAAAGCAATCAGCAGTTTGACCCTTCTGTCAAAAATGTGAAGTAGTGATGTGGACAACTGATTGACATACTTGTTGCGAAACAAGAAACAGGGTAAGATGATTCGTATGCCAAATTACCCGTTACAATTGTGCAACGTTGCACTTCCCCCTTGAGCCAAGTTTCGCACAGCATTGCGTGCATTTTGGCCGTAAAAATTTCTAATAATGTCTTCATTATAGATATGTCATTAGAAATGCTTTTTCGATTTATTTTTTTTTACATTAAATTCTCCATAGGAGGTTCTGATGAAATTTATTTCCCTCACCTTTGCGATGCTTTGTGGTTTTTTTTTAGCAAAAGAAATGAGAAGAAGTTCAGGGAAAGAAAAAGGTATGAGAGGTGTGTAGGAATCTGAGCTCAGTGTGTCATTCCTTCCACTGCGGTGCAAGGCGATTTATCCAGATAGATATACCGGCTGGAGATGTTTTTTTTTTTTTTACATTAACTCCACACAGGAGGCCCTGAGGAAAATAATTTCCCTCAGGGCCTATGTCATCTGGGATGCTGTGTGGAGGGTCTTTTTGAGGAGAGGAAGGAATGAACATTGGTCTTGAAGAGACCCATGTTGTAGGAGGGAGGAAACATAGATGCCGGCAAATCGTTCCATAGCCGAGCTGTTGAACTCAATTACGAGTCGAAAAAACGACCCGTTCTCATTTGACAAATGTCAACCGTGGGGGCAAGTGTCAAACAAAGGGGATTCGGCCCACCACTCAATTGTGTGGTGCCCACTCTTGTCTACTTTAGTTTTCTGAAGGTTTCACTTCTACCGCGTGTGAACTACACACAATTTTTTCGCATCCATCGCCAAGACCTGGAAAATCCTTACCCCGTAAACGTGGGCATCCCGTGGTACCCATACCCGCCTCCCAAATTGTTTACTTTGATTTCATTTCCATATGAGCTTAATTGTTTATCATAAAGCTTCCGCGAATCCTGTTCCGGTTTTTTGATGGTAAAAATGAAGTCTCGTAAAATGTTATCCTTAATATTTGATCAAACCAAAATTTTCCGCTAAAGCTTTATAATTAATTTTTAGCAAAACGCCTTATTTTCAAAAAGTCGTTTCCTGAAAAGGACATGTTCAAATATTAGTACGTTTTCCTTCTTGTAATACCAACGATTTTTTTAACTCGTAAAAATGAATCTTTGGATACCTCTTTAAGAAGAAACTAGCAGTATACTGTACAGTTATTTAAAAAAACTAATTTCGGTCGTGACTATCTGCAACACCGGTTCAATGAACTATGTACATAACTTGCGCTTTGAATTGTGTATTTGTTTTACAAAATTAGAAGTGTTTGTTTTGAGATTTCAAACAACTACCGATAATATATATCTATATGAATAAAAATTAATCGCCGAAATGAAGATACGCGCATAACTTCCGAACGACTTCACCAAATTGGATTTTTTATGTCTTCGTTATTGTCAGGACAAGTTTTGTAGAAAAGAAAATTTTTAAAAAATTTAACGGATTTTTTTTTTTAAATCTCATAATGTGAAAAGTGAGAGTGTAAATGAGACAGAAGACTGTCAGAGATCTTCAATATATTGACAAAACATTGACAGATTGACGTTCAGTTGTTCAGCCAGCAGTTGATAAATTCGAACAGACCATACGTCATAATGTCAATCTATCCATAATGTCAAGACTGACACTAATTCATATACAACAATTACCGCTTCTTTCGCAACAGCAAAACGGTATTTAGTGTGTTTTGATGTGTGTTTAGAGGTTTATAGTCCTGTTATTTATTTTTATTGATAAGAAAATGCCACCAGTGAAAATCTCGTTCGGCGTACGCGTAAAGCAAGTCGAGTTCACAATCTTTGAGACCATGAGACTGAAGAAGAGGGCAGGCAGCGTTTGGAGGCAAACAGAATGAGAATTTCTCAAGCGAGATCTACCACGACTCCGGAAGAACCCATACCATCGACTTCAGGCGAGAGGCAACAAAACAAACGATCAAACGTAACAATTACCTATGAACATTTGGCGTTTAAATACGATACAACAGGTAATTACGCCTGCGATAAATCGGTCGAGCACTATTTATCAATATTACAATGATTTGAGGTTTCGACTGGAAAACCGCCAAGATTGTGTTGGGCGAATGGAAAGGTCAAATTACCACAACTGACTTGCAGAAAAGTCAATTTTAAAGTTAAAAATAAAATATTCATCCTGGGATCCAAGTCTGGACTTGCAGAAAAGTCAATATTAAAAATAAAATATTCATCCTGGGATGCAAGTCTGAACTTGCAGAAATCAATATTAAAAATAAAATATTCATCCTGGGATGCAAGTCTGAACGTGCAGAAAAGTCTAAATTAAAAATAAAATATTCATCCTGGGATCAAGTCTGGACTTGCAGAAAAGTCAATATAAAAAATAAAATATTCATTCTGGGATGCAAGTCTGGACTTGCAGAAAAGTCTAAATTAAAAATAAAATATTCATCCTGGGATGCAAGTCTTGTCTTGCAGGAAAGTCAATATTAAAAATAAATATTGGGAGGGGAACTCGGGAGGGGGATTCGCGGGCCGGGGGTGGGTGGTTTGCGGGGCGGGGGAAAGGTGGAATGGAGTGGGGAGAGGGGGAGGGGGTGGAGGCGGATTGGGACCGAGAATGGGGATGGGGAACAGGAAGAATGGGAAAGGAAAATGATTTAAATTGCCATTTTGAAAATTAGTTTTGATTTTTCAAGAATTCAGACTACCCGCGATTTTTACGGGTTCGCGGCAATCTCATTAAATTAAGATTTTAAAAACAATCCGGAGTCATAACCATCCCCTCCCGTTTTCCAAATTTACTTTGTTTTAGGAGTGTGTACCGAGACAGAGTTGTGTTTTGTATTTTCTCTTTCTACCCCTGCGAGGAAATGGCGTGATGGTTAGTTTGTTACCACCAATTTTCATAATAAGACATCATCATCATCAATCGTACTAATTTTGTTAGACTGTGGTTTACGTGATTGCAGCGTGAAATGTTTCACTTTTCGTGATGAAGAAGAAGATGGTACTACTTATGAAATATTCACTTTTCATTGAAGAAGAAGATATCACTAATAAAACAAAATGAAAATGTTGAAATAAACAAGACAAGAAAAAAATACTAAGGTAACATTCGCACTTGGGACACGTACCCATAATCCTGGACAAGGCATGTCCATGTCCCGCTAAGACGAGGGATTTTATATGTACAAAAATTTAAAAGAAAAAGACACAGAAAAATAATAAGTTAACGGTCGCAACTGGGACACGAATCCAGGATCTTACCGGAACAAGGCTTGTTACGGTAAGACGAGAGATCCTGGGTTTGAGTCCCCGTTGCGACCGTTACCTTTTTATTTTTTCTTGTCTTGTTTATTTTTTATATTTTGGTTCTCTTTTCTATATTCTTGTTCTTATTCATATTTTCATTGAGATTTTTTAGTATTATATTCTTCTTCAATTACATATTACAATGATGGGTATAAAACTATTATAACGAGAGTTTTTCTAATAAAAATAGAATAGTATTTTATTTATTTATTTTGTAAGATGTTTTACATTTAAATACATTATTTATGAAATGTTTTGACTGTCCAACTAGGACGATTTCCGTTTTAGAACAGTCAAATTAGGATTAGTGTGAACATATGGAACATGATTTGTACAAAAAAAGAGTGAAAATCGAGGAAATAAAAAGAAGAGAAATAATAAAAAATAAAGTTAGAAATTTATACATTTATTTGTTTTAAGATACCTCTAAAATGCACTTCTTTTTGAAAAATCGATTCCCTCGAAAGCCTCCTTTTGCCTTGAATACCACCACGCATCTTTCAGCTTGTATGCCTTCTCGTTACCGTTGCCGTTACCAGTAACGGGCGGTATCGTCAGCCGGTTCGTTGCTTATTACACCGTTCCGTTACTTCCACAACTTGGTAATAACGGCCCGTTATGATATGATTACGTTTATTTGTTACATCTGAGTAGGGGTGATGAAGCCAGATCATTACGGCTATCAGGCGGGGGAAGATTGCTTCGTCAGCTGTGCCAGATCGATAAGATTAAGTAGAATACTTTATTTCGCCAAACAACACTCTTTGGTGCATTGATAAACCTTGTTGGTGTTCAAATTTGACTGATAGTGTTGAACGGCATTGGACAGAAGAGACAGGAGATATTGATAAGATGAAATAAAATATTTTATTTTCCCAAATATTACTCTTTGGTGCATTGATAAACCTTGTTTGTGTTCAAATTTGACTGATTGAAAGTGTTTGAAAGGGTGGTTCAGCGGCATTGGACAGAAGAGACCGGAGATTGATGAGATGAAATAAAATATTTTATTTTCCCAAATATTACTCGTTGGTGCATTGATAAACCTTGTTTGTGTTCAAATTTGACTGATAGTGTTTGAAAGGGTGGTTCAGCGGCATTGGACAGACGAGTCCGGAGATTGACAAGATTAAATAAAATACTTTATTACGCCAAATATTAGATACTCTTTGGTACAGTGAAAACCTTGCTGGTGTTCAAACTTGACATGATTTCTTGATAGTGTTATACAGGGTGTTTCAGCAGCATTGAACAGACGAGATCAGAAATCGATAAGATTAAGTAAATTATTTTTTATGCCAAATAACACTCTTTGGTACATCATGAACCTTTTTGATGTTCAGATTTGGGATGTAATATTGATAGTGTTATAAAGGATGTTTCAGCAGCATTGGACAGACGAGACAGAGCGTCCACGTGATGGGTTGTAACCAGTGGCGCCATGTGATTTTTTTATTTAAGAAAGATGTCACCCGACATCAATATAACAGCCAAATTTTTTAATCCAAATATTATTCTCAGGTATCGCCAGCCAAAATCTATCGGGTAAATTCTGTTTTTTTTTTTTTTATGTGAACAGAACAAGAGTCGTAACAGCTCCCGGCTGGGGCTAGTGATACTATGGCATCTTCAATTGGGGCATGTTTTGAGGCCAAATGGAAGGTAGGGGGGAGGCGGAAGGTGGGGAAATACCTGGCTCTTGAGTTTTAGTCACCAAACACAGCTAAAGCCATTTCAAGCAACGTTTCAATCCTGAATGGTGGTCTTACACTGGGACTATACTGACAGTGATAGTACTTTCCACTGACCCTAATATCGTAGAATAAAGAAAAACACTAGAAATATAGATGTGAATTCAAACTAATGTCGCAACTGACTTTTTGGTTTTACCCCATTTACCACGTCCTCTGTCTTTCTTACACTTGTCTGATATCATGTATTACCATCCCACTTGAATTTCATAATGATGGTAAAACACAATTCTGCGTATGAAAAATTTAAGCAAAGAATGGTCAGAATTTTGGTTCACTAAACACGCCCACGTTACATTTCTTCTGTTCTTCTTTATTCTATGCTATAAAATGCAAATAGTGCACTCGTGAAAATAGTTTTTTCTTTTTATATTGTTTATTAACAAACCATTGGCAGTTCAGAATTATATATATAATTTTTCAATACCAGTGAAGGGGGTCATCCTGTGTGAAGGTACATTTTATTCGCTTTTTTGGGATTGTTTTGGCGAACTTTATAATCATACAACTGTGAACTTTTTTCCACATATTTTTTCATATTTTTAGCACTCTTTAAAGCCAAACCGTGGCTCATTGCTGAATTCCACGGCAACTTAGCCACTCATCTTAAAAAAAAAGTGTTTTGCAGTGACCACTATTGTGGGCGTTCTGCTTATCTGAAACAAAAAATCAAAAGGCATTTTTATCTGTGAACTTATGTGTATTTTTTTTTTAAATATTGTAAGTAAATTTTTGGCATCCTGTTGAACATTTTTTTCGTGACTTTTGATGTTCAACAAGCTGGCAAAAATTTTAATCTTTTTTAATAAACCTAGTTCAAAAATCAGTTCATACTTCGCAGATTAAAATGCCGTTTGATTTTTTTATTTCAGATTAGCAGAACGCTTGCAATCGTGGACACCGCAATTTTTGAAGATGAGAAGTGGCTAATTTGTCAGCAAGAAGCGAAGATTTCGGGCTGAAAAAATTGTAAAAATTGCTCAAAATATGGATAAATATATGGTGAAAAGTTCACAGCTGAATGTTTATTTAAATTCAAAAAAATCTCAAAAAAAGCGAATAAAAATCGCCTTCACACGGGAATTTTTATCATTTCTCGCGAAAAAGTCTCGAACGTTTAAAACATTGCGTGAATTCACCGGTGCCCATTATCGCCCTTTTAAAATACACCCATTCCCAGAGCTCGCCAAAAGAAAATCGTTCTCGAAAAGTTTGCTCGAAAATAGCAACCGGTTTTTTGTCACCGAGTTCCGAATGAATAAGTAATCCAGAAACGTTTTCAGATTTCTCTTTACCGCCTTCCTTGAAAATGGACGGTACCATTGTGACATAAGCTCTTTTCTGATATCAACAAAATAACATCAGGGAACTTTTAATGTTCAAGGCAGATTATTAAATTGTTAAAATCAATATTTATTTATTTACTAGCTAACCCGGCCACGCGTTGCTGTGGCTAACGAAACACAACGCCATCTACTGGATGGTTACCGAACCTTTTTTCGATAAATTAACTCACAACGCCCTCTGTTAATTTGCATACAAATCAAATCCACACCGCCCGCTTGCCAGCCCGCTCGTCCACCACATACAGACATTCTCCTTTATGTATCATATATTTCAGCCAATTTACGCAAAACCTTGACAAATTATCAATTATTAACCTTGACAATTACCGGGTTCATGGGGTGAGGTTTGTCTAGGTCTTGGAGGCGGATGGCCAGGACACACTGAACTCCAGTTTCCCTCCCACCCCTTAAACCCTTTTCCTTCCCAGAACTCTCCTTCGCTTCCTTTCCTTAAAAAACCCTCCACACAGCATCCCCACAGATGACATAGGACCTGAGGGAGATTATTTTCCACAGGGCCTCCTGTGTGGAGCTCATGTAAAAAAAATTATATATTCTGAAACCTTCCTCATGAATCACTCTCTATTGGTGAAACCGTATGAAAATCCATTGAGTAGTTTTTGAGTTTTTCGCAGACAGACAGATAGACGCGGCGAAGGACTTTAATTTATAATATGTAGAGATGCGCATTTACAAAGATGAGATGTGCGGAATAATTTTGTTTAACAGTCTTCAAGTAAAATATGCTAATTAAATTATGAAGAACCCATGCAGAAGAATAATAGATATTATGATAACATTTTTTTAAATTTTTTTTTTGTTTATTTAAAATTTATTAATTTCCTTATTTACGTTACTATATATAGCCTGTTTGAAACTAAATTCCGTGCTTTTAATACTTCTGAAATTTCAATGCTTAAACTGTATTAATGAGTGAAATAAAATTAAAATTGGAATCTAAAATAATACCAAGATCATTATTCAACATGACAGAGTGAGGGAAACATTGTTAATTTTATTTTTATAGGAAAAGTTGATTTAATCTGAAAAATCATATTATGTGGCATTTTCTAATATAAAGTTTGTTTAGTTTGCAACAAGCTTCTAGTTTGTTTAGCGTTTTCGGTTTTATTCAGTTCAGTTTTATTAAGGGGGGGGGGGGGGGTAAGGTTTTAAAACTCATTTTTAATTTTTTTTCTAAATGTACAACATGTCGAGAGTGTTGTGTCAAAATTTCAAGTAAATCGGAGCAAAACTAACGAAGATACAGCGCTTCAAGCGACCGGCCCTCTTGCTCGATTCAAGTATATTTCGAGTATGAAAAAATTTTAAATCGATTTTCTGGCAAATAATTTTTTTTTATTTTTATTTTTTTTATTTATTTTTTTATTATTATTATTAAGTTAAAAGAAATATAATATTTTGCTTTCTTAACTTAAATACAGAGCATATATAGTATAGTAGTAAGAAGTAATATTTTTAATTTTGTTCCAACATCTCCTCCACACAGCATCCCCAAAGATGACATAGACCTTGAGGGAAATTATTTTCCTCAGCGTCTCCTGTGTGGAGCTCATAAAAAAAAATCTTGACCTTAAATCGTTTTTTTTTAAAGGTTTTTTATATACTTTTCCGTTTTTAGGTTATCTGGAAGGAGATTATATACGTGAACTCCCTCGTGGCCAATACTTCTCCTGCCACTTTCAGTCTTGACTGTATTTGTGTACAATTTATTGTGTTGTCTAGTATAATGTTCGTGTACTTGTGATGTTTTTATAAATTTTATGCGATATTTTTATAAATTTTATGTGATGTTCTTGAACATCATAACTCAAAATTTACTTTACCGATTCTTTTGAAATTTTTTACACTATTTATGCACATAAATCAACGGTAGTGACGAAGAGTTTTTTTTTGTTATTAACTACCTTTTTTAATTTTATAATAACAAATTCACCGAAAATTTTAGCAAAAATCGCACTTTGGACTTCAATATGCTGCAAAAAAAATATATATATATAAAAAAAACTCTTCGTCACCACTACCTGGGAAAATTTCTTTTTTTTTGTTTCAAATGATTCGTTAATGAGTTATGATAACAACTTTTTTCGAGTCGCCTCCGGAGATTGGCTCTCACGGACTTATTTATTGATATTTTTAATTAAAAAAAATTTCAATTTGTTATACTATAACATGTATATAAAATAAATAAAGCAACATTATTCATATCTCCAAAAATAAACCATGAAAATATGCCTTTTTTTCGCCTTTAAAACCTTACCCCGCCCCCCCTTAAGTATTCTGTTGAGTATTATTCCCACTAGATCTGAATTCTGCATTTTGAAGGACACATTACAAAAATCCAATAAAGGGTCTATTGTATTTCTACAAGTGAAAGGCTTCCCTATAAACACGATGCTGCCGATATCTCAAGGCGACCCTTCCACCCTAAATCCTCGGTCTATCGTCTTCAGCTACTCTTCTACCTACATTCATTCTACCCACTATCCAGTGTAGCATGCATACTGATAACATTTGAACTTGCATCATATTCATTGGTCGATTTTTTGAAGCTGTCTTAAACATCACACATAAAATGTAGCAACGCTGTGCTCACACTGCGTTGGTTTTTTTTTATAATTTTAGTGCTTCTCGTTATGAAAACATAAAATAAAAATATGAATAAAATTTAATACATAGCAAGAATTATTAAGAATTAAATTTACAAAAAAATGTATAATTTAATTATTTATACATTATTATAAATAAGTACATAACAAACACATAATAACAATATTACATATAAAAGCCAGTAAATTCGTAAATGCACACAATAATTATGTATCTCTTTGTTTAGTACAAACCTGTTAAACAAAAAATGAGAATATGCCTAGTCTTAAAGTATAGAATTTAACATAATACCATTAGAGTTTTTTTATTATTTTTTTAAAGAAGTAAAATAATGAACTTGATTATTGTCAAATTGAATGGAAATATTTAACAAAAGTCTAAATACCTTAAAATAAAAGTCTAAATACCTTATAAATTAAAGTTTAAATTGAGAAATTTAGAAGAAAAAAAAGTACATTCGTTCATTTCAGCCAAGTATTTATGCAAATTTAATTTTATCACTCATACGTAATATCTTAATATGTCTTCAAATCACATCTTCAAATCACATTTTTAATTTGTCACAAAATTTTGCAGTCGATTTATATGTGTAATAATGAGCCTGATAATTTGTTTTGAAATTGTCACAGAAAAAGCATTTTGTCTCGTATTTCTGGTCGGTACATAAAATTTTATATTGTCGAAAATTTCAGGGTTGTCAATACCATTAATAATATTTTTGAAACATTGATCCGAATCCATTTTACCTCATCCATTTTGTTTTTTTCATTCGACAGTCAGACGCATCCCACGGAAAAAATGAAGGCCTTTAAAATATGTTTTATATTGACGAAATTCGGCATGTTTTTGACCTCCAACCGATACTCATTACTGCCCACTATATTTTTAAATATTTAATTTAAGTTTTTGATAAATAACGACTTTCGTCATCGGTTTTATTTCTCACTGTATAAAAATAATTGTTTCATAGAAATTACAACCATCAAAAAGTTTTCAAATATTAAAACGTATTTGAAAATAAGTGCCCACCTACATACTACAATCAACCAAATAGTCGGGGTTGTCTCATCTGCTGTATGGCTTTTCACTTAAATTTAAAAAAAAAAAAAAAAGTTTTTACGTCCAATTTCGTTGCTGTCTTTTATACGACGCAGGATCTTGTCTATTGTACGTAGGTACATAATATATCTATGTTTCAGATTTATCATTTTAGATATTTCGGAAATGTGCCCATGTTTACTCTGTCTCTGAGTAGATATCAATAGATCCCGGGCCACTCTGTCATAAGCGAGGAGTTTGGTGGGTTCATGGAATAAATAAGACCACGAGAAATACCACTTGGGCGTGTTTCGTGATCCAAAAGTCTGACCATTCTTTGCTTAAGGGGAATTTCCCTTAAGACCCCGTTTCAAACAAATCTTAATTTTAGTTTAGAGGCCAAAATACTAGACCAAACTGAAAAATTATTTTGTTATCAAATGATATATCAAATATCTATTACGGATAAATGCTACTTTATTTATTTGTGTTCTAAATTATAAAATAAGCCGATAGAAACTTTAATATTTCATGATTTTAGAGGCAAATTAGGCAATTATTTGCGAGTAAACGCAAACATTTAAAAAAATAATTTTACTATTTTTTTTAAATTAAAATACAATGAATTATGAATTAAAAAATAAAAATTAAATATAAAAATCATTTTAATGTATATAAATTTAAATTACAAATGACCTATTTACGTCGGTTCCCAAATTTGTCGTATATAAATTAAAATTATATTAATTAAAAAAAAAATTATTTTTCATATATTAACGCAGTAGATAAGGCGAGATTTATTTTTTAATAATTATAATTAAAACAAAAAACCAAAGTTGCCTCCAAAATGAAGCAAATTTGAATTCTTTAATTACCTATGTATCACAATTTAATTTACAATAATAAAAAATAGCACACATCCGTACTACACAGCATCTCAGATGACATAGGCACCGAGGGAAATTATTTTCCTCAGGGCCTCCTGTGTTTAGTTAATGTCAAAAAAAAAACATATTTTGAAATCAGTTTGCAGTTCACACGCGGTTGAAGTGAAACCTTCAGAAAACTAAAGTAGACAAGAGTGTAAGTGCAAAGCACCGCACAAAGAGGAGACCGATTATTGAATTTTCTTCTCTCGCAGACTTAATCTTATATATTGCCTCTTTTTAGTTTCGCATTTTCGTTTCATCCAGTTTCAAATCACAACGGTGCTTAAGAAAAAAATTTTTTTTAGAAAAAAGCGCAACATCTAGGGAAATTTTTGTTTTCTAGTCAAAATTCTTAAGCCAATCTGGGGAAATTTAAAAATATTTTGTGGAAATTTTTGAAATCTTGAAATACTCTAGAACATAAAACTCCGAAGAGTTAAAAGATGAGGAGAATAAATAAATAGAGGAGATCCGCAAATAATGCAAGGCTGATTGTAAGCGTAATAACTAAGATAAAGAAAGGTTCGCTTAGATGGTTTGAGCATGTGGAGCAAAGGAACGAAGAAAGGAGTGTAAGGAGAGAATACGACGCGAATGTGAACGGTAGGAGAAGTTGGGAAGGAAGACATGGCACGATCAGGTGAACTAGATACTTTAGTCTATGTTTCACCATCGGATATTAAAATGGGATGGCGATATAATATGATGTCAGGCAAGTGTGTGAGAGAGAGAGAGAGAGAAAGAGAGACTTTACGCTAAATGGACTAGAATATGCAGGTATGGAAAACACTTCTAGTGTTCTTCTTTATTCTATGGGTGGGGTGAATAGGGTCGGAGGGGTTAGCAGTGTTTTCGTTTATTTGCCCAAACGGACGGATATACAGAAATGCTCACGTTGGCGGGGAAAACCTGTCGGAGGGAAGTGGTTGGTATCTAGTGGAGAGTACGTATCCGCCGCGTATCTTTGCAAACATATTTACAAAACAATAAAGTTTTATTGTGAAGCGCTCTCGACTATAGTATTCTGTGGAGAAAATCAGCAACAGGCGTACAGGGCTGCCAGTGAAAATCAATATAAAAAACAGAAAAGTTTTCATAAAATAGCATAATACTTCGCACATCGCATTGTCTTTGCATTCTTAACCATACAGGAACAATTCTACAAGTTTAAAGTTCATCTTAGGAATTTGTGCTGATTTTTTTCAAATCAGCACACTCAAATAAGCACGAAATCAGAGTGGACTTTCCAGTGAGGAGACCAAACAGTTGAGTTATATTCGACTTGACTTCAAACTGGAAAAGAAAATAAATTTTTTGAACGTTGAAATATTTTGAAAGTCTTTGCCTTTACAGAGAATCTTCAATTTCAGAATGTTCAATCCTTTATTAATAACTATATTAATGTGTGAAAAAAAAAAAAATTGGATTCGAAAATAATGCCAAGATCATTAATCAACATTACAGGGGTGAGAGAAACACTGTTAATTTTATATAGGTAGGAAAGGTTAATCCGAAAAATTGTATTATATGGCATTTACTAATATTTAGACAAAGTTTGTTTAGTTCGCACCAATCTTGTAGTTTGTTTATTCGTATTCTGTTTAATTCAGTTCAGTTTTATTATGTATTATTCCCACTGGACTTATACCACTCATATAGGTTTAGATGGCATGAAGTAAAACATCTTTATCTTTTTATGGGAATATCACATAAGGGCTTCAACAATCCGAAGTCAGTGGGACTGTGGCATCCCTAATTAGGGTATGTTATGGGGCTGAAAGAAGTGGGAAGAGATAATTTGGAATGTAGTTTGCTTTTCAGAAACTGTTACTATAAAATGAATAGTTGCCTTTCATCAAGGCGATTCTGAGAACTTTTCCACTCTCATTATTCTGTTTTTGGCTATATGAAATATTCACAACGTTTTTTCGGTTTTTCGCAGAAAGCAGCTTTGCCTGTCCCTGCGCCCAGCCCCAGATGAGATTACTGTTGTTCTGCAAATAGATTACTGCCTCCGCACTCGGATTGATAAACTTTTCATATTTACCAGCTGTTATAAAAATTTCCGGAACCGTATTCGCAAACCGTTTTCCGATAATATAGGAAAGCACTGAGGTGCACCACCGCGGATGAAACGTTCGTGGGTTCCTTGATTTATAAACTCTGTATTTCCTTCCCGTGCTCTAAACCGTCAAGCGCGACTGTATATAATATTGGATTTTGATTTTAATAACAATAATTAGAATAAAATAATTTAGCTTGAATACCGCTTTACTGTATATTTCTTTAATATGTTAATCAACCAGTTCCGATTCAATCTGAACCTTCATCACGGTTATATAAAAATAAATTAAATTAATTACAGAGTTACAGTATATTTATAGTTAACATAGAAGAGGGAGTGAGAATATCAACCTTGTTGGGGACGAGGAGGGGGTAGATAAGCGAGAATCGGTAAAAGTGGGTGTAGGGAGGGGGAATATGTTTAAAATGGGTCGATTTCATAAAATATCCCGTTTATATACAATAAATTTATTCCCGAATATTTATTAATTGTGTTGCACGTTTTGAAAAACCTATACTGTTTAGGTTCAACCTCAAGTGTCGAACCTACACTGTTTAGGTTCAACCTCAAATCTCAAGTGTTCAACCATCATCGTTTGAACCTTTGTCGCCGTTTTGTCTGTTTCTCAGTGTAAAATGCTGGACAATAATTACATTTGAACTTATACATGCCAAAATGGCTTGAATCATTTTATTTATCCTAAAAATCTACGTGAGTGAAAAAGTTTACGTGAGTATTATATGAGTATTATAAGTACAGAAAGCGGCTTTATTTTGAAACACACGAAAATGAAAAATTAATAATTAATTAAATTCTACGCCAACCGTGGTTTTTATTAACTCTATTGTTGGGTGTACTAGTAGTATACAGGAATCGCTTTTTATTTGCTTTGTACGCAAGCTGTTGTATCGTTACCAACATGGAATAATTTTTAATTTTTTTTTTTTTTTTTAAATATTGAATTCTTCGATAATTTTCACCACCGAATTAATAACAGCCTCATTTTGTTCGTAATATCGCACAAGAATTCCAATTTGCAAGCAGTGTGAGTAGTAGATACTATCAATACCTCCCTGGTGAAAGACCGCCATTCAGAATCGGAACGCTGCTTGAAATGCCTTAAGGGATGTTTGGTGACCAGGTCTAAATAATCAGGAACTTATCTACCTTCCTTTTTACCATCATCTTCTCTTCCCCACTATCTTCGTCTTGCCTCAATTGGGGATGCCCTATTACCACTGGTTTCTGGCAGTTGGGCTTCTGATCAATAAAAACGATATTATCATTTACCAGGAAAATAAATAATTTTCCGAAATATATTCAAGTCTTCTACTGGGTAATAGGTACTAAATCGCTGAAAACAATTTCAGAACGTAGCTCCGAACAAGCCACTGAAACAATCAAAAGTTTGTTAGCTTTATTTGTACTTCAGATAGTATTGACGATCATATCATCGGGATAGAAATTGCACAAATTTTATTTACAATACGGAAACTTTGATCAAAATCTAATAAAGTGGTTTATTTGATATTTTGAAACTATATTTTGTGTTCATTGAATCGAATCATGATTCTATTCCGTTTAATATTATGCCGTTCAAGTTTATTGTTGTTTTCCATATACGAGCATGTATTTTGTTTTGAAGGATAAGGTTGCGGGTTGTGGTGGCTCTAAAATAAATTAAACCTTAATTCCTAAGTGTTCAAGAATTTATTGTCTTCCTGAATTTTATCTTTTATTATTTATTATTCTATAATATTTTTTTTGTTTATTGATTTTTCCTAGTTGCGACATTAGCTAGGCAGTGTTGTAGCAAGTAATCCACGACTTCATTTTGTGTATGATAAAAATAAAAATTTAATTTTGATTTTATTTAATTATTGTACAAGAATAGTCATGAATAAGATCAAAATTAAACATACATGTTATATGATAATTAATGTTTCAGAAATAATGATTAAGATTAAAATTAAACATCAATACTATCAATCAATTTGATTAATGATACTTAATTAAAAGTTAATATATTTTTCATAGTCCATTATAATAAAAAATCAATAAAAAAGTGTGTACTTAAGAGGGTTATTTTACTATTTTCTCATTCTCGAAAAAAATTATGGTGGTGAAAGTATGTGGTCGGTTTTATTCGTGAATATGGCGTTGATGACGTCATGCCGGGCAACGTTGGTTACAGTCGACTCACCCGCCTTAGGCGTTTTCTGTCATAATGACGTCGTAGCCAGTTGGAACCGTTTTGGAATGTGCGGTTTTAGACCGTTTCTAAACTAATGAGTATTAATGAAAATATTAAAATTTCACATTTTTAACAGTTTGTGAAAATACCCCATTCGCATTGCAGAAAGGTAACTGAAACCTAGATAACCCACATATTTGTTGGAAACGTTTAGTTCATTAATTTCTTAAAACAAAGTAAAACAATCGACGCTCCACGTTCGGTTCGATACCTCCATCTCATCACGGTGGGAGTGGAATTGGAAAAAGGCGGAAATCCTACAAGTGTGTGGGCCGGCTTCCCCGCCCTGCGCCCGCTGGCGCCGCCCATCCTCTCCTCCTCCGGCTCCGGCTCCGGCCGCCGCCCTCGGAGCCACCCTCGGAGCCACCACCACCGCCCGCCCGCCCATCTCACAGCCGCCTGAACGCCGCCTAGGCGAGGAAAGCTCTCCGGCTCTGCTCAACTTAAGTGCAACGCTTGAAAAAATCAGCTCATCAGTCCTTTAAAATCCAGTTTTAAACAAATGCTGGTTTACGATTATCTTACTGCTTGTAATATGTTATTATGTAACTAAAGGCTTTTGTTTACGCCCAATAAATTGTAGAGCATTTTTTCGAAACTAACACAAATAATGCTTTATCCAACTTCTGGTTTTCCGTTCTTTTTTACGGTTTCTATGCTTCGTAATGTTTTATGCTTTTTGTATTATTTGTGTTCATCTTACACTCATTCTCAACAATATCTGATTACGCCTTTATTACCTTTATTTCTATTCTATGTAAAGAAGAAGTTAAAAAATATCTAATAATTGACATTTTTTAAATATTTAAAAATTGAAAATTAGGATTCTGGCATAACAATATGTTGAAGTTTAAAAAATCGCTCCTCAATTTAATTTTTTTTATTTTGTGCAAGATAAAACATTCATATACTTTACTTGCAAAATGTTTTGACTGCCCAATTAGGAGGATTCCCGTTTTAGGACAGTCAAATTATGATGAGTTTGAACATATGGAACATGTTTTGTACAAAAAAAAGGAAAATGGAGAAAATCAAAAGAAGAAAAATAATAAAAAAAATACATAAAAAAAGTTTCAAACAAAGTAATTGTTATTTGTTTAGATTAAATTAGTTATTAAAATAATATTAATTTGAAAAAAAAATAATAATAAAAGAGGATTAAAACATATAGATTATTATTTTAATTTTCGAAGTAATGGTAAATCAAAAATTTTGTATTAGTTTTATAATACACAGGGCGTTAAGTGGCCTACTTTACTTAATTTAATCAATAATTCCTGACATTACTTGGAGTAAAAAAACGTTAATAAGATTTTAGTTTCCTACGACAATTTTGATGTTTTTTTTTAATGTCGAGGTTAGGGGTCGGGCGATCACAGGACTTAAAGACCAGTAAAGACTTGTAGAAGATATTTTTGTTGTTTGGTTGTGAAAAATAAAAAATGTCTCCTGAAACCTAAATTTCGTATTAATTATTACTTCAGGAATCCAAATAATTACAGGAATCACTGGTTATTCCCTTGGGGCTTCGTATTAAGCGTTTGAAAAGAAGAAGTAGATGGCTTGAAAGTAAGACATGTAAATGCGAAAATTAGAAGAAGCCTGCCAATATAAAAAAAATAAAAATAAAAACGATTATGACTAGTAGGCGTGATCAAAAATATTTAATAAAGCACCATATATTTAAAATAGAGCAAATATCTGCCGAAAAATGTCCACAAAAGCATTTGAATTTGTTCACACTTACAACATGTCAAATAACAGAACCAATTTTGTTTTTTTATAATTTTCGGAGCTTATTTTGCCTTTTTTCTGTTTTTATTTCATATATTTTTTTAATCGCCTCGGCAAATGTTAAAAGATTATCTAATATATAAATCTATTACAACTTACAACACATATTTTTTAAGATCTTAAGAACCTAGAGTGTTTTGAAATTTTGAAATTTTATTTTTTATTCTTCATTTTAAGCTCGCGCTAAACTGCCAAAGCAGTTAGTCAGCAGGTCAATTTAACAATATTAATATAACACTAAAACACAGTTATAACAAGAAACCACAATATAGAAAATATAAAGGCATGAAATACGCAGACAGACAGATACAATACAGGAAAATTACTCATATTCATATTAACACTAAAACATAGTTATAACAAGAAACCACAATATAGAAAATATAAAGGCATGAAATACGCAGACAGACAGATACAATACAGGAAAATTACTCATATTCATATTATACAAAAGATTACAAACAATATCAATATAAAAAGTCTTGATCTGTTAGCCTTTTTTTAATTTTATTTTTTAGATCTTAATATTTTATTTTTATTTATTTTACATACTTTACAAATATAAGTCAAAAAATTCCCGATACACTACTTTTTAGCAGTTTGTCTAAAGGGTTCTTTATATTAAAAATCTTATCGTGAGTTAATAGTTACATTTTAACAATTATATAAAATAAAAATTAAAAATTTTACAGAAATATAGAAAGAAAAAAAAATTATGGAAACATAAATAACAATTTTAAAATCTTTAGAATAATATATCATTTTAAGCTAATACAAATTAATTATTTCAGTAAGCCAAGTCTTCAGTAAATTCACCAATTGTTTGTTTTGGGCACTGGTAATATGTTCAATGGTAATATGTTACAGATAAGTGTTCAAGGGAAAATGCTTAACCCTGTGTTGTAGTTAAGTTACAAAATTACATTTTTAATAATTTCGTTATCAAAAACACGAGAAAAATGGAAGATTAGTCAATAGATACAAGTGAACTTGTAACGATATTGAAATTAACAATTATTGTTCCACCTAATATTATACATAATTTATAGTACAAAATTTGTGATGAAATATTTTTTGTGATAAGACTAGTTAACTACGTGGGCCAATGCGTCGGGTTGCAACCCAGACGTTAATTATTTAATTTTTCCGGCTTTAATTAATTAATTTCTCTACTAGATAAGTCCCCCAAGCAATTACGTTGGCAGTAGGATTTTTAGAAATATTTAATTGGTTATTCGTAACCGGGGAAAGTTTGTCTTTCTTTTACAAATAATATATCTGAAAACGCATATAAAACAAATTCTCAAGTCTTTGCTTTTGAATTGGCAAATTTACATGAATGCCTATCTCGAAACATATTTAGAACCACGTTACAATTTTTCAATTCAAAATATTATTTTAAGAAAAATGAATTGATGAATCAGATATTCTTTCTTGAAATCGTATATTTTTATAATTGAATGTTATTAGATTCGATTTTTTTCCATGCTTTAAAGTTATTTTAGATAATGTAAATACCAATTATTCTTTGAAGAAGAAGATAAAACTCTTCAATTTAATGAATCGTGAAACATAACAAGTTGCATAAAAAAAAAAAATTAAAATAAGTTTAATAAAATAGCGTGCGGTTCACGTTCAAACGCGGTAGAAGTGAAACCTTTGGAAAACTAAAGTACACAAGAGTGGGAAGGCTACGAAGAACCGCAGAAAGAGGAGACCGATTATACAACCCCATTCTCTCGCAGGCTAAATTCTGTAGATGTATGTATTTGTCTCTTTTTAATGTCGCTTTTTCGTTTCATCGAGTTTCAAATCATAATGGTGCGAAAGAAGTTTTCACTTCAAAATTTTTTGATTATATCAGACATGTTATATGCAGTAAAGACAATAATATGACTAAGGCAGCCAGTACACGAGAGAATTTCGTTGGGACGACAGTGGAATCTATTCCAAAATCCGCACAAATTCAAAGTATGCTAATTGTTGAATACTTTATTGTGTACATTTTGAGGATTGTTTCCTTTAATTTTTGTGTCTGTTGTCTGTGTATCTATAGTATCGTGCATAACTAATTTCTAAATTACTCGTTGTCATAACCTTAAAACGTCTCAATGTGTGCCATCTTCCCTTGTTGCATCATTACCGACGTAATAACTCGGTCAACACTGGTTCACATCACCCCGTCTTGTTATGTAAATGGCCCTCCATTCCGCCAGCCCCGACCGCCTCTTTTACCTCTTGCCTTATCTGTTGCTCGTTCACCCCTCCGCTACCTTCGTGCGCATTTTACCCATCTCAACGTCAATGCTAACAATGGAGACGGTCCCGCCATCGAATAGCTACTACGGGAACTGTCATCTTCCTATATTCATATTGTCTCTTATACACACAGAACAAACAAGCCCCGGGAGCGCGGGCCATGTCGGGTCGGCGGACTAAATTGAAAAACATAATATCACATTTCGTTGGATTACGTTTCAGTGCCAGCTGAGAGTGGCCCTCGCTAAAGATTGAATATTTCTTTTATTTTTTTGGTACTAGGAGTACCAGGGACATTTTCAAATTGAATGTCACTTGTGATTTTGAATGTAATGCTGTAGCGAACAGCCGTCGCAGTGGGTAATGCTTTTCCGTTTTGTTTTAGGTTCATACAATACAATTAGACGATTTTTTTTTCAATTGCTAAATTTTACTATTATAATTTCCGTTATTTCTTCTCAGTAAGCGATACTCACAATTTTGTGAAAAAATAAATTATTTGGATTAAGTACGTGCATCGGACGTTATTATTACGCTAACGTCTGTACGGTTGAAATTTAAGAATCCAACTCTGCCGCACCGTACGCAAAGCTGCTTTTGTAATTCGGTATAAAATTCAAGAAAGTAGCCAATAATGACAATGAATGGCGCCACCTACGTAAACAGACCGCGTGAAGACAGGTATATAAGTACTACGGAATTCTAATTTTGAATGTCTCTCCGGATATGGGGAGACTGATGGTGATATGATAATTATTGTAAGTGGCAGTTGTGAATAATAGTACCACGCGGCTATATAATATTACAAATGACGCCATTGTCTATAGCGGTTACTTTGTCCCGGTGACTACCTGTCACTGGATCACAGTGGATCTAAGGAACCGGCTATTTTTGGAACCAGCTCCTATTGGATTTATAAAATGCTAGTTTAGAATTATTTTTAACCCCCGACGCAAGGAGTGGTATTATAAGTTTGACGTGTCTGTGTGTCTGTCTGTCTGTCTGTCTGTCTGTGGCATCGTAGCTCCTAAACGAATGGACCGATCATGATGCAGTTTTTTTAGTTTGAAAGCTGACGTAATCGAGATGGTTCTTAGCTACAATTCATGAAAATCTGTTTAGGCGTTTAAAGGTTATCAGCTCTGTTTTGTGTCGGGGGTTTCTTAAAATTTTGTAAATTTTACTTATAATTTTTTGGCGAAAGTTAAATTGATATTTAGCATCTCCGTAGCCTTGTAGTTTGAATTACACTAATTCCGCTGATTCATTAATGATTTTTAAAGTCCGTCCTCTAAATTTACAATGATACTAATAACATAAAATAATTTAAAACGAACATTCAAAAAAATATAAATGTTATATTATTCCTGCCCACAAGAAATTGTCTCTATTTTTGATCTCTCTTTTCTTTCCGCAAAACGATCGATTTCAACCTCCAGCGCTAGGAATTTTTTAAGCGATCGGATTGGAACTTCGCTGCATTGTTTTATTGAATAAAGAATCGGGAAAATGTAATTTTGTCGGTACTTTATTTAAGGCTTTCCATTATGTCAATTTGGGAGGCGGATAAGGGCACCGCCGCCCCGGGAACCGTTTATTGGGTTGGCCTTGCACCGCAGTGGATGAGGTGGATTCATGCGTCTCTCACTCCTGGACATATTGACCCCCAGATTCCTACCCACCCCTCATACCTTTTTCCTTCCCAGAACTTTCTCTACTTCCTTTCCTTAAAAAGACCCTCCGCACAGCTTCCCCAAAGATGACATGGGCCCTAAAAGATTTTTTTCTATGCGGAGCTATTTAAAAAAAGGGGAATTCTCTTGACGAACACATAGTTAAAAAAAATCATGTGTGCAGTTCACACGCGGTAGAAGTGAAACCTTCAGAAAACTGAACTTTGAGAGAATGAGACAAATGCAGGGTATCAGGAGAAAGATGATTGTAGTTTTTTTATTATAATGTTGTTATTATTGTTATAAGTTTAAAAATTATTTATTTTACATTTTATTCTACGAAGCACCGCCCAAAAACGACACCGATTGGGTTATCTTATTCTCTCGCAGGCTAAATCGTATAGATACGCGTTTCTCTCTTTTTAGTGTCGCTCGTTTCCGAGTTTCATCGAGTTTCAAATCATAACGGTTTTAAAGAAGTTTTCACTTAAAAAAAAGATAAATTATAATTCATCGCGTTGAATTTATGGATAATGTATGGTTTCCTATCACCAGAAGACCGCCATAGGAGCCTCTATCGCTGCCGTGGGGTGGTAATCACTTTGCTAAACTGGTTTCTTCACCATAGGCTTCCCCTGCG
Organism: Glyphotaelius pellucidus; assembly: GCA_936435175.1. Lineage (NCBI taxonomy): Eukaryota > Metazoa > Arthropoda > Insecta > Trichoptera > Limnephilidae > Glyphotaelius > Glyphotaelius pellucidus. The sequence goes on from OW386553.1 coordinate 13,467,169, forward strand.
GTGGCAAATAGGTGCTCCGAAAGTGTGGACTTGTCCTTTCTTGGACATTTTTTTTGGACAGTACCTAGGGAACCAGAAGAGTCAGCGATAGTCGCCGTCATAAGTAACACTCAGCTTGTGTCATACTGGAAAGTCACATCAAAATTTTGTAATATGCGTGCGTTAGTATTGTTTTTAAACTTTTTTAGGAAAGAAATTACTTTGTTGTTTGATTATAATTTGATTGTTTCTTTTGTTGTTGTTTGAATATCACTTTATTGTGTATATATACCAACCGCCTTTGGTTCAGCCTGAATTCTTTATTATCAGAGTTGTATTAATATAAACGAAATTTAAAACAGAATAACAGTAAACATTATTCTGTTTTAAATTTCGTTTATATTAATACAACTCTGATAATAAAGAATTCAGGCTGAACCGAAGGCGGTTGGTATATATACACATTAATCAATTTTTTTCATTTGGCATTATTATTATTTTTTTACTTTTGTATTATGTATGCGTTGCAGGAGTGAAATGGCTTTGGGAGCATACCTTACACAACCTCAAAATCCTTTAAATATGTAATGTTCCAGGTATTTCATACATGTCAACTCTCTTTAAATCGTATACGTTGATGTGGTGTTCCGTGTATTTTGCGCATACATCTACAGCCTTTAAATTATCTATGATGTCTATTTATTTATTTATTTAACGCCCAGAGGGCTTTTACGTACGTGATTGATAGTACAATTAATTCATGACAGATAATTTTGAAACGTAAGAAAGAACAGTAAAAAAATAAGATAAAAATGCAGCGATTGATAGGTTTACTAAAATACAAGGTGTGTTTAGGAAAAGGGTTGGAATAAATATTTTTAAAAATCCACAAAATTCGCCAAGTTGATATTAAATATGTTAACATCACCTAAATACTGATTTCCCGTAGTGTGAAATCGTTGTATTGGAGAGTGGGCAAAGTCGTTTATTTTACGTCTGTCTTCTAATGTATGTATTGTCAGAATATTTTATAAGAAATTATATTTTAAGTCTTCTGGTCGGATATTTAATTTAAAATTTATAAAACGCAGAATTTTTTTTTGTATTCGCTCAATGTTATTAATGTGAATTTTGTAAGATGGAGACCAAACTACCGAGTTATATTCAAATTGGCCTCTAATTATTGGTGATGTTATGTTCCTGTTATTTTATGGTTGGGAAAATTCCCATTTCTCTATTCTATAGTTGTTTTTTGGTGTAATCACAATTTGAATATCACATTGAATGATTGAATTCCCTAATAATAGATTGGTTTTCTTTGTATAAGGTTTAACTTTTAGCTATATTTATCTGCACGGAGAAATTGCTTTAATCCTAACTAATTGGTATCCTAGAATAACAACTATATTATTATTACACCATGCTTTTACATACAATACACACATTTCGGTTAAAAATGTTTGGAAAAACTTTGTATCCAAGTCGATAACGTACATCGTACTAAGAAAATTAATTTTTATCAAATTTAAAACGAAAAGCCGTCAAGTATTTTTTTTTATCCCTTTCGGGTATTTGTGTGCCTCGGGCGAAGTAAGAACACCGATCTATGTATTTTCTTATATTACAGAACTAATTAGAAATTTCTGCTTTTTAATTGATGTCGAAATTTGAAGCCCCGAGCTAAAAGACCTAAATAAAAAATACCTACAAGTGGGCGGTTAACATTGAAGGCCATTCTGAAATCTTAGTTTTAAGAAGACTGGTATTTAGTTGGAATACATTAGGAATTTCATCACCCCAGTCTCTTTAGGTGATATTCGTTAGATTAAATTTAATAATATGTAAAACCTAAAATGAAGTCGTACGTTTTTATCGTAAATTCGTATTACACTCTTCAAAGGTCTGCTGTATAAGACCATTTATGCGCGTGTTAGCTATATCGTCTTTTTAAGGCTGAACTCTTTTACCACTGATATTTTTTATATTTATTTTTCCGAAAAAATTCTAAAATTATAATAATTACGAATTGGCATTATATAAATAGTCTCGGTGGTAAATAAATAGTCTCATTAAAGTTTGACGATGCGTACAGAAAACTTATCGGTTGCCTGTTGTAAAAATGTGGACTGTAATTTCAGACTTTTATATTTCCTGTAGAATTTTATTAATTATTCTAATTGAAATTCAAAATTCATCGAAATTCAATGGTTGGTAGAAAATACACTTAACAAGATTCGCTCATTCGGGAACTTTTCGGGAAAAAAAACGCATCGGGCCGGCTTGCAAGCTCGTGACTTTGCTCGAAACCCAATTGAAAGTCCGAAAGGAACAATCTCTTTAACTTTTCACTAGGTGTATTATATTATTTTTTTGGTAAATATAAGTGTATTTCCTTGCACGTACATAAGAGTCGATAAAAAGTCGTTTTTAACAGTAACAATGTGGTAAACAGTAGTGAATGGTAGAAAAGTCGGGGACGCCCGTGGAAGGCTTAACGCATTATCTCTTCACTGGAATGGTGTACGCCGTCGAATTAAATACGATTTTATGTAGTTTTTTAAACAGTAGGCAGTCGACAATAATGTGGTATTCAGTAATGAATGGTAGAAAAAGTCAGGGGCACCCGAGGAAGACTTAACGCCTTATGTCTGCGCTGGAATGATTGTACGGAGTCGAATTAAAGGCGATGTGATTTAGTTTTTTACCGTAGATAACATCTTGTTTACAGTAGTGAATAGCTCGCAAGTGAACGAACATTGAGAAGAATATAAAGTATGTTATGTAAAGTATGTTTTTTTTATTTCAAATTTATACAAAATGTATATGTAAGCTTATTATTTTGTAATGCAAACGCCATTTATAAGTAAACTTATTTTATTATTATTTTGATAACTATGCAAAGCATACAACAGTAATAATCAAACCTTAATTGTTTATTTTTTTTTTTATTGTTTCTGTTCTCTTTATAGTTCTCATTAATAGGACTACATTATGAAATGCAAACACCAGTTCCCTTTATGTTTAAGTGTAAAAATATTTTTATTCCTTTTATTTATTATTATTATCATTTTAATAACTGTTGTATGCCATGCATACACAAGTGAACTATATGTTTAAACCCTTTTTTTTCAAGAACCTATACATATTTTTGTTATTGTTTTTGGGGTGTTATGCCGTGTTTCGCTACCTTCTTCTTTAGCCAACGTTTCGGACAGCGTTACAGTTACCGAAACGTTGGCTAAAGAAGAAGGTAGCGAAACACGGCATAACACCCCAAAAACAATAACAAAAATACTTTTTGGCCGTGAAAACCTAAAAACAAACCTATACATAAACCTTTTTTTTAAAGTAATATGTTAATACGCTTTTAACTTTCCAATTTTATGTTTTATTCTTTCTCTTCTTTTCATTTCTTCAATTTTCCCTCTTTTTGTATAAATCATGGTCCATATATATTCACACTTATCCTAATTTGACTGTCCTAAAACGGGAATCATCCTAGTTGGACAGTCAAAACATTTTATAAATAATGTACATAAATGTGTAAATATTTTAGTAAATAAAAATTAAATAAATAAATAAATGTGCAACCTTTCCTATGCGATGCTCCCAAATAATAACATTATGCTTATATCAATAGATTTTAAATAAATTATTGCAAATGCATTTAGAGTCACTTGACGCCACTTGTTTTGCAGTAAATTTTCCAGTGGAAAATGGACTTCAGACTATATCACGACTTTCCAGCCAATCACTGATCAATCCTCTTGGTGAGCGAACTTTGTTAAATACATTTTCTGCGAACCTTGCCTAAAAACAATAAATCAAATGGGAAAAGAAGAATTCCTCTACTTTTTCAATATGCTTCCTTTTCTGTGTTATATATTATTTAATATTTTATTTCTTCGATGTATTGTCCCAAACTGTCTATCGGACTAGTGGGCAGGGGGGCAAGGTGGACCACCTCACCGGGCTAAGAATGAGTTAGGGTGAGGAGGGATGGGGTGGGGCACCCCGGGCCGGCGACAGCGATCCGCCATCAGAGACCCCCGGGGCGGTGCTCCCCGCCGGGCAGGGGCTAAATTACTTCACTACGGTCGTCCGGGCCCCCTTCCCTCTCGCCCGCTCGCCTCTCGCCCGGTGACGTGTCAGGGATGCTGTATCTGGATTTCGCCGATTGACAGCCTCCTCGAATCCTGAGATCAAATCCTGGCGCATATTGCAAGCTCATTCATTTTACAAAATCTGGTTTAAACATTTTCCATTTTATCCCTATTTTAAGTATGTTGGAATTTTTTTAGTTACTACCTAGTTACTAATTTAGTACCTAATCTTGTCCTAATGGATTATTAACCGTGCTGCGTATGTGTGAGGATTTTAAACTTAAAACAAAGAAAAAAATTTCACGAGTTACAAAGAAAATTATTACAAAATGTAAAAAAAATAAAACAAATAATTTTTTTAAATGTTTTTATTTATTTATTATTGTGATAGCTGTTTCGGCGTTCAAGGCCATTTTCTAACTGTGTTTACATAATATTGTCTAAACTGTGAAGTGGTCGGTGGTGCGCTTGGCCCAAAGCCACACGTGTGACTTTTGTCATTTGCGTCGCTGCATCAATATTCATTGGTGGTGTATAGAGGTGCGCTCACGTGGCGACGCACGTGACGTTGGGGTTTTTTTTCTATTTGTATGGATTTTGAAATAATCACCCAACTGTCGCCAAAATCGAAATCGCTGGCGTGCGGTCTAGTCTCCATTTAAGAATAAAAAATATACATTTTTTTATTGTTTATTCCATATTTATCGAAGATTTTATGAGGTAAACTATTTAAAAAAAAAAATGTTAATAATAATTTCTTTATTGACAGAAATTTGCACCTCTAATCAAAAATACTGGTTCAGTGTTATTTGTACATTAGTTAAGTGCATAAAGTTAACAACAGAACATAACATATCTACCTACTGTAGAAACCCGGGTAGTTATTTTTTTGTTGACGATTATTTAATTTCCATCACATTTTATTTTAAACTAGCAGACCCAGTCACACGTTGCTGTGACTAACGAAACACAACGCAATCACTCAAACTTTATAACCAACGCCATCTCTTAATTTGCATACATATCATAGCCATGCAGCCCGCTTGCCAACCCGCTGCCCGCTGCCTGATTTGAATCTTTGAATTTCTCGGCTACTATAAAATGGATGTATTATACATATAAACCTTCCTTTGAATCACTCTACTACTGGTGAAAACTGCTTGAAAATCCGTTGCGTATTTTAAAAGATCTAAACGTACAGACAGCGGGAGCAACTTCATTTTATACTCTGTAAAGATATTGACTTTTCTGCTGAATATTCATCCTGGGATGCAAGTCCATTCACAGGATGAATATTTTATTTTTATTTTTAATAATGACTTTTCTGCAAGTTCAGACTTGCATCCCAGGATGAACCTTTTATTTTTAAAATAAAACTTTTCTGCAAGTTCAGACTTGCATCCCAGGATGAATATTTTATTTTTATTTTTAAAATTGACTCTTTTGCTAATCCAGACTTGCATCCCGTACAATATTTTATTTTTATTTTTAATATAGACTTTTCTGCAAGTTCAGACTTGCATCCCAGGATGAATATTTTATTTTTATTTTTGAAATTGACTCTTCTGCAAATCCAGACTTGCATCCCGTACAATATTTTATTTTTATTTTTAATATAGACTTTTCTGCAAGTTCAGACTTGCATCCCAGGATGAATATTTTATTTTTATTTTTAAAATTGACTTTTCTACTAGTTGAGACTTGCATCCCATAAAATATTTTATTTTTATTTTTAATATTGACTTTTCTGCAAGTTCAGACTTGCATCCCAATATGAATATTTTATTTTTACTTTTGATAATGAATTTTCTGCAAGTCCAGACTTGTACCCCAGAAGGGTTTCGAGTAGTTATTTCTAAAATTAAGTTTTTTCGGTTGACGATTATTTAATTTCTGTTATATTTTATATTAAATAGCGACCGTGTTTTCATTTCAACACTTTTCATCAATCAAAAAAATTTTTCAATGATCAAAACAAATTTAAAATTCAGAATAGCGTAATTCTTTTAGCCACCTACCTTGCTATGCTTGGTGAAATTGATTTTAATATTGTTATTTTTACGGCATATTTTCCTACAAAGTGACACGAACACAAAATCTGCTTATGACAGTTATATGCGCGCGACTAGTTGGAAGTGCATTTCTGTAATGTTGGGCTCTTAATAAAACAGGGAAGTAACGGCCACTCACTCTACTCTAAATGGCGTGTTCATGTATAAAACGGATAAAAGTAGTAAACCGCTTTGTTCTAAGTTCCAATGGCCCTTAGTCCAATTTCCAAAAGCCGAGATAAATGTTGTAAATGGCGGTGATAAATGATAAATATTCGCCTCATATAAAAAATATTTATAACGAAGATTAAATTTGAAATATTATTTTTTTTAAAATTCCCAAATGATTTTCAAAGGGAGGAGTATTTATTTATTTATTTAATTTATTTGCAAAAACAGCATAAAACCAGATTGGTTTAATCACAAAAGCGGTAAGAAAAGATACATAATAATTAAATTTACAGTTAAAGTAATACATTTAGTTAAAACACAAAACAAGTGCTATTTCAAGCTTAAAATCGATGTAGGATATGTGGAAAATATCCACATTTCCTGCAAGGCAGTTAATTAACCTAGTGAGTCTTTCCACGGCATCACCTTTGTTAAGTTAGTTTTGCACCTGGGAAGAATCAAAAGCCTGTGTTGGTGACCTCGCGTGAAATTATTCTGGTCATAGATCCTATTTCAGCCAGAATATCTGGAACCGATATAAAATCATTTAGAAGCTTTTAAGCCATCAGCAGTAATGCGACATCTCTTCTTGAACTGAGGCTGCAGATCCCCAACATTCTCGAGATAAATGCTACTTCCGACATGGGTAAAAACCTAACTCTCTCATATAGATGTATCGTAAAAATTTCTTTTGTATTTTCTCGTTCATTAGTACATAGACGATGTCGTCTGGTCCCCATATCTGAGATCCAATCTCGAGAATGCTACGCACCAAGCTAAAGTAAAACAGCCTTATCTGTAAGGTTGGTCAATTCCTTTGAATTGTGTATGACAAAATCGAACATCTTTGTAGCTGATTTACAGATCTTTTCAATGTGAGCATAAAATGTTAAGCGAGCGTCATACACAATTCTTAAGTCCTTGCAAGTCACCATATGTTTCAATGACGTGTCTTTCATTTTATAATTAAAATATATGGTATTTTGTGACCTCGTAAAGCACACAGTGAGAACAAGATACAGGAAGTAGCTGCACCTTAATGGTAGTCAAAATCTAGAGAGGACAATAAGAAGAAGAAAAAACGATTGAACAGAGCAATACATATATTATACAGAAATTAAATTTAACTAAATTTACCAACAAAATGTGTTACATTTTTTTATTATAGAAAAATGGTAAAACCTGCAGTGGCAGCTTTGCGCGACTACTATTTTATTATTAAAATTATTTCAATATCAATGTTTTGTAATACCTTTACACATATAAATGAATGCATGTTTGCCTGCTTGTTTATTTGTTTGTTTGTCCTTTATGTTTTGCTATATTAAGCATAGGAAATGTTTGAAACTTTCAAAATACCTTCTTTCCACCCTCGCGAATGTTTCTGGATTATACAATCACATGACTATGCATCTTACAAGTGTTAAAACCATTTCAAAAACTCTTAGGATGGGTTGTTTCAAAAAATTTGATGGATTCATCAAATATTTGAAGTTGATTTTCACGTTCTGTGTAAGTTCTATTCAAGTTCTGTTATTATATCTTTATAGGACAGCTGCTTCACAAAACTGAAATAATCACAGAACTTGAATAGAACTTACACAGAACGTGAAAATTAACATCAAATATTTGATGAATCCATCAAATTTTTTGAAACAACCCGTCCTTATAAAACTGTCAACCAGTCACATTTCGAGAATGATATTTTGCAAACCATCGATTGTTCTTAATCAATGTTTAATTTTCGAATAAACTATTTAAATTAATGAATTTATTTGAAGTATTCACCTGTGTTATTCACCCAAATCGAATACTTTTTTTTAATCAAGAATTACAGGTATTTTAAATAAGTACCTACCTATGTTAGATACCAAATTTAATTTATTTTTAATATGAAAAAATAATTTTTCTTTGTTTGTCCTGTTTGCGTTCTTAAACTATTCATCCGATTGCGATGAAACTTTCTTGATTTGATGTGCGCGTACCCGCGATACATAATAGTGAGCTCTGTCGTTATGAACTTATTTCCTATAGATACTATTCATCCGTTTGCGATGAAATTTTGGTAGGTTGTTGTGCGCATGCCCATGGTGAGTGAAGAGGGAAGGCAGGGAAGGTGGAGGGGAGACGTGTGAGAGGAAGATGACTTGGGAGGGGAGGGAACGGGGACCAATGCGAAAGGACACGCAGGGAGAAACTATTTCCTCATTTAAGTGGCATTGCAACGCATGCCAGGAACTCGCTGGCAAATAATAAAATAATAATAAATAATATTTATTTTTTGAAGATTCAAGAAACGTGTTCGAAAAATATTTTTTTTGTTTTTCTATGGTATTTCACTCGAATTTCTCAGATATTTTAAAACAGTTTTGATAAAGTATTCTTTCGATAACGATATTTTTTTCTTGTTTTGAATTCATTGAAAACCTCTGCCCTCGTAGAAGTTTTATTCCCCCTAAAATACTTAGCTCATTTCCTTGTGCCATCCCTGATAGAATGCCAGTATTTGTTAAATTCCCAAAAATAAAAACTCATTACGTTATTATAAAACGACGTATTAAAAGATTAAATTCAATGTCGACTAAGTCAACATGAATAATAATAATATGTATTTTTCTGCTCCTGAAGAAACGTCCCCAGCATAATCTGTTTCTCAACGAAAATCCCTACATCGCCAGGACGCTTCTCCTGATGTGTATGGCTGTTTTCTTTGAAGGATGAATTTTAAAAATCGTAATTATTCCAAACGCAGAGTAGTCTTTTAAAGAACATCTTTGCGAAGCTCGTCAGAAAAATGCTTGAGATTATTTTACGCTCGAACTGATGAATTTTATCTTTAGTCTCTTTTGGTTACGCTTCGGTAAAACAAGGACTGCCGGAAATGCTAGAACAGACAGAATAAAGACTTCACAATTTTTTTAAGCCTACCGAAATTATTTAGTGTACCAACTTACGTCATTTTTAAACATTAGCCGTAGGTGGGGTATTTTTAACATTTTCGCTGACACAAGTTTACGCGCAATTTTTTGATCTCTTATGGGAGTATACAATTTTTTTTATTTTTTTTTATTTAATGAAAGACAAACATTCCCGGGTTACGAATAACCCAACAATGTTTGTAATTCTCCCACTACCACCACAGTAAGCCAAAAATGTTGCTTGAGTTGTGATGGAGGACTCAGCCAGCCGAGGAATCGAACACGCGAAGCCCGGGTGGGACCCAAACGTATGCCCACTCAGCCACTGACCGGTCTGACAATATAAGTTAAGTTCCTCAGCTACTTATCCAGAGGTCACGGGTTCAAATCCCGACGTGCGCAAATATATTTCATTAAATATATTTTTATTATTTAATATAAAACCACGCCTAGTTGAAAAAAACGCCTTTTCGAATGTAAATAACGCTTGGAATCGCTTTAGCTGTGTTTGGTTACCAGATCTCGCCTCCCTGGTCGAGGGATAAGGCACGGGATCGAATCCCGGCGTGGGCAAATATTGTTTTTTTATTAATTTGTGTTTCACAATTAATTCATTAAAAATAATATATAGTATATTTGCGGCACGTACCGGAGTGGAACATACTCTCTTTCACGAATCTCGGCGTGGGCAAATATTTTTTTTTATTAATTTGTGTTTCACAATTAATTCAAAAATAATATAAAGTTTATTTGCGGCACGTACCAGAGTGGAAGATACTCTCTTTTACTACGAGTTTCGAATTAATCAAATGTGGGTAATTTTCGATTTTATGCAATATTGTGTATGTGTGCCAAGTAGGTAGACATCATCTTCCTGGTCTTCTAGTAGATAAGTAGGGCCCTTCAAGGAAGGAAAAGGAAAATGGGAGAAAATAACAATGCAAGGAATTTGGGAAAATGGGTTTCAGTTCATAAGCTGTTTCAGAACTTAACACCATGACTCATTCCTCATCACTAATCACCATTGGAAAATAATTTGGGTCCTCTTCCAGCCGATTTTTCAATTCGTGGCAGGCTTGAAGGCGAATTTTCTCTTTGATCCTCAAAGAGTAGATTTTCTCATTTTCGCCGAAAGAAGAAATCTTGATTTACTTAAAATTAAACTTTGGACGAACGCGTAGACCCACAGCGACGCGGCTTCTCACACTGACCGAGAAAGAGTTTCCGTACAACAACCGACCACACAAAACCCGTTCCCCCTCCACTTCTCCCCTCTACAGACCGATTCTCATTACTTTTGGGTCCCCCTACGTACGTACTGTTTTGATGTTTTTTTTTAATTTTGGAAAGTTGTATTTACGATGTTGATGTTCTGCCCGGCTCGGTTCCTACGTAGCAGAAGCAAAACATTATCGACTTTGATTATTTAATTTTGCCTTAAGCGAGCCCCTTTTAAAATATGGAGATCTGATCTGTGCTCACCTGGGAGCTCTCTTCCGTAAAAGGAATTTTTTCTTCATATTTTAAAATTGTATTTTGTCTATGGGAATGAATTAAAGCACTCGAAAGAGGCTGCGTTTCGCCGGTTTCCCGGATTATCCCGGCTTTTTGAGCCCCTTTGCTAACAAGGGTAGAGTAGTAAAAATCACTTTAATAATATGTTTCCGCCCCCTAACTTCTCGAGTTACATTAAGCCCTCCGTCATGTATATAACGTATAGCTGCCCAATAAAAAATGCACCACCTTGGAGAGGTTATTTTATTTACTTATACAGTACATAATTTTTAATTAAGACATTTACATATAGATACATTAAAACACCATACCAGGGGGCTGCCTGTTTGGTGAGCGGTATATAGTTACTTTGTGAATTCTAGTGTAAACATATGGATTAAATATATAAACATGCTGATAAATGGAAAAATTGTAGTATAAAAATTATAATGAAAATTGAAAAAAAAATTTTAGAACGTTTAAAATAAAAAAGTGAAAAGGACATGCATAAGGATCAGATCATAAACATAATTATAAAACATTCTTCGAAATTATAGACAAACTAAAACTGATAGTAAAAGTTTGTGTCAACTACCTATTAGATATCGCCAGAAAAAACTGATAGTGTTAGAAGTGTGATCTGCACAGTCTATTGTGTTGGATAAATTTCACTCAGAGTTGGATAAAATTGACTTTACCACAACACATTTCCACCGTTTCAACTCTTCAATCGCTACGGTGAAAACAATGTTTAGAGATGATTCGGTGACTTTGTGTGTGGGGGGGGGGAGGGGCGTTCAAAGCAATTTTCTGAGTTTTCTCCCCCCCTCCTTCGCATTTCTGACAATGTCCCGTTTTAAGGCCAAAAAAATTTGGTCATCTTACGCGTAGAAAGGGTGGGGATGTTTTGTCCGGCGTTGCTGTTACGGGGTTGGTTTGCGAAGTTTGCATCATTGCAGGGTCTTCTTAGGCTGTAATAATTCTTTATTACGTTTGTAATTTCTCCCTCCGCAGTCACGAGGCCTCCATAACTCTTTGTGTAACTTTTCACCTTTCATTAATTCATATTTTTGTAAGTCAACCTCAACGTTTTACAAAACGGTTTTCTGAACTATTGTTCACTCGGCGTCTTTGTATTTCATTGATAAATGTGATTCAATTTTTTTTTTCATTTTATGTAATAACAACATGTGTACAGCAAAATATAATTATTATTAATTAAAATTTCTTTAGCTACCTAATTGACGGAAAATGTTTTGAATTTTATATTTCTTGCTTTTCACCCCACAGCCAAAGCACTATTGAAAACCCCATTATATTATGGTCCTTCATGATTTTTAAAAATGTATATATGTAGGAATATAATCATTTTAATATATTTTTATTTATTTTTATTTTATTGAAACAAAAATACATATACATTATAAAAAAATACTTTGACTGTCCAACTAGGAGATTTCCCGTTTTAGGACAGTCAAATTTCCTGGTTTAGTTCACATTAGGTAGTTGTTGTTTTTTGTAGAACATAATATTAAATGATGTTTACATTTGTAATTGTTAGATAAAAAATGTAAACATCATTTCAAGTACAAGGTTATAAAGCCCGTAAAGCAGTTAAATATAGTAATAGTTGTAAAAGTTACTGAGAAAAGTTACAAAGTTTAAAATAATAAAATGATAATATATTAAAACTATAAAGAAAACAAAATATATAAACTCATTGGTTTGTGAACAGAAAATAAAAACTAAATCTTAAAAATAAAAACTTAATCTTAAAAATAAAAACTAAATCTTTCATCGATATATTTCCTATCCGAATGTATTTTAATATATTTTCTGTTTTTATAGATTGTGATGATTAATTTTCATTCGCCTGCATTATTTATTTCTTGTAAAGGTGTTTATAAGATTTTTATATTTCCTGCTCTGATAAAGATACGCAAATTAGTAGGCAAATTAACGTTTTTTTTAAGTAAGTTTTTTAAAGTTTTAAGTGATGTTCACCGCTGCTCGCTAGTGAATTATTTATTTATTCAGGAACCCTGTGGATTCTTGCCCGTTGTGAGGTTAAACCTTGCAACATAATTGTATTTTTACGACACCACCTGAGAACTTGTGTTTATTGTAAACGGTGCACAACAATTATTTTAACTCTGAATTGCTTTACCTGCTGGGTACTATTGACTACCTGGTATTATTGACTAGAAATTTGTGTCAAAATATATTTATGATGTAATTAATATGTTTGTAACCGTTAATTAATTATGGAATTCCATTGTTAATTAAAACATCTTTAAGACTTACACACAGATTTCAATTAATAAAAAAACAGAGTGTGCAATCCACACGCGGTAGATGTGAAACCTTCAGAAAACTATAGTAGACAAGAGTGGGGAGACTACGAAGCACCGCACAAAGAGAAGACTAACAGGCCACGAAGCACCGCACAAAGAAGAGACTGATTATTCTATCTCATTCTCTCGCAGGCTAAATCCTATCTTATATATAAATCAATATTTGTTTGTTTTTACATATGTTATGCGCTGCCACGCTGTTCATCAGATTGCGATGAAACTTTGGTGATTTGTTGTGCGCACGCCTACGAAAATTATAGGCTATATATAATGATAAGCTAAGAAATTTTTATGAATGAAAATGAGTGTATTTCATATATTTTAGTAGCAGGGAGGGAAGGCAGGAAGGGAAGGGTAATGACTGAACAGCAGGAGGGATGACGAGGGAGGGAGAAGGCGTGCAAGGGGAACGCGGGTGAAAGGGGACGCGGAAAGGAAACGCGAACGCACGGAAAGGAAATGCAGGGTGAAACAATTTATTTCTTTCGCATTCCGGGTACCAGCTAGTAGATGTATGTGTTTGTCTCTTTTTATTGTTGGTATTTTTCTTTCATCGGGTTTCAAATCACAAAGAAGTTTTCACTTCAAAAATTAAATTTACCCCACCGGATTCGAATCCGAAATGTTATATTATTTTTATTTTTACTCCCTAAATTTCAAAGTCTGCGTCATCTGTATTCTGTATTTCAATATTGGTCGATCAAAAAGCAAAAAAAAGTTTTTTCTCCATGACTTAAATTTTTTTCTTGCTTTGTAAAACACCCTTGAGATGAGGTGATTTTAATTTCACTTAAATAGTGCCTTAAGTATATATTGTTGTATTAATTCCTTATACCAACCAAAGTACAATTTAGTCTAATTAGGGCTTGATTAGACAAGAGTCAGGTGGAGTGGGATCCCCTCGCGTTTAAATCTTCAGCAAAGAGATCAATCATTCTCATTGACTAAATCTTATTCGATTGCTTTACAATGGGTTGTCATTATATTATATAATGTATGTACATATCCTTTGGTGTTCATTAAGCTGTCTATTTGGTATGCTGACGGTGATAGTTTCCATTAGGCCTCACAAGAGCCCATTCGTTCAGTAAATCGTCAGTAAACAAGTTACATTTCGGCGTAGTACAGGGGTCGTGAAACTTTTTAGAGTTTCATCTCATTTTTTGTTGAACCCCGTTGTCCTGAAAGTGTGGAAAAATATACTCGTATTAATCATGCAAACTCTTCTATAATTCTTTCTAAAAAAGTGGATAAATGTTTACTAATCGCTTTTTTAAATTCATAATAATGTAAATCTTGTAGAGATAGAATGTTCACTCTTTTCAGCGTTTTACTGATTTCTGTATTTTATTTAAAAGTTTGGAGTTAGTATTGGACGGTCCAAGGGTGCGGTCTTCAGACAATCTGCCGTCAGGCGTAAATTGAGCAGCTTTTGTTAGTCTTCTTCGTTTCCACAGCCAAAGGATGTGTGCAGAGAGAGATTATGGATTTTAGAGGTATCCTTTTGTAGTAATAACACTTAGGCCCTCCGTTCATGGAGATACTTACAAACTACGTGATTGTGACACAACCACAAGTACCCTGCAGATGTACTACTTTTTAAAGCTGGTTTCCGTACACGGCACTACCCGAATTATACTGAACTTGATCATTTTTCACGTGCAGCCGTGGAGTTAACTCGATGTCGAACGATGTCAAATGACTTTTTTTCCAACATTAATCTATGCCTTCTTCACTAAATCCTTTCTTGCGTATTCTGGTAATGTAAAGTTATGTAAACACGCATTTTTATTCACTTCCAGAACAAATCTAACATTACTTTCATGTTCAGACGCCATTTCTGTCAAACGTCAAACGAAAGTAGCAGACACGAATGCTACAACGCGTAGCGCGCTACCAGCACCGTCGTTAGCGCGCTACCGACTTCAACCTGACATCCGTCGCGCAGCGCCGTGTACGAACACCAGCAAAATTGTATGGCGGGTACCCACGAGCGGTGTGCGTGCTACGCGCATCAGGCTCGAATAGTTTGTAAGTAGCTCCATGTACGGAGGCGCTTATGTTTGTACTGGATATTGTTGCAAAACTTGAATTTATTCAGTTGAATAGTAATTTTAATGATATATGATTCTAATCTGAGCACTAGGGCTTTAAATTGGAGAATGAGTTGCGAGAAATGAAAACACAGATTATAATAACAAGACAAAGGAAATGACAGGACGATCACAGACAAATGAGAACAGACAAAATTGCATTCAAATATTTTGAGAAAGGCATTTTGCATTTAAATATTTAACAAACCGGAAGTCAGCTGCTGAGGACAGGAGGAGTTGGAGGCGAATATTGCGGGAGGCCAAGGCTCGATATGGCCTGTAGCGCCATCGGAGAGAGAGAGAGAGAGAGAAAGGTGCATAGACGTTAAAGTTAAGGGTAGAAGAGGCATACATACATGGAAGTTAGGAACAAATGATGAAATGTGAAATGCTAAGTACTAAATGATTTTAAATATTAGATATAGGACAACACAACTCGAGTATCGTGAGAAATTCTTGTTTCGAGGAACGGCACGCTGATTTTGTGGCAATCCTTGCTCGATTAATTATTGCCACATTCCGGAATGTGACAATAGTTTATCAAATTTAATTTTTAATTTTGAAGTGAAACTTTTATAGCACGGCTGTGATTTGGATTTCGGATGAAACGGACATGACGATTACTGCACCTGCGATGCGTCAAGCCTGTGAGCTCATTGGTTGAGATTGTTTTGATAAAGTTTCGCTTCTACCGCGTGTCAATTGGACGCTCTAATTTTTATTAAGGGGTTCCATTTTTACCCAGGCTCCCCGACCCCTGGCGTAGTAAGTCGTACACGTATATATATTTAATACAGACATACATTTAATACATCCTACCGAGTGCAAAGCACAGGGTATTGGGTACGGGGTGGGACTCGAATCACACCAGGCTTCTTAAGTTTAAATTAGCATAAATGACGTGTTGATTTCGCGTTCAATTATGCTTAGAGTTCAAGCGATATCATCGTAAATGTTATCGTATGCTGTCAAATCATTGGTTTGTATCAATTTTTGGTTAAAAAGTTATTGTTACGTATCTTGTGATATGTATTTTTAAAAATTGGAAATACCTTGGTTTTTTCTTATTTTAAAACATAAAATTAATCACAATGAAAATATTTTACACTGAAAAGAGTGAGTTAAGTTGCGTTCGTCATTGATAACAGAAAATAGTTTGTCTCATTCATTTATTTTATTTATTTAAACAAAACATGTTACATAATTGTGATATTTACATAAAGTAGACATATTAAATCACCATACTAGGCGGCTGCCTGTTTCATGGTGACCAATGGAGTATAGTTACTTTGTATGAAATATGAAGTCTTGTGTAAACATATAGATTTAGTATAAATGAAGCTAAAAATTTAAAAATTGTAATTAAAAGTTGAAAATAGAAAGGAGAAAAGAAGTAAATTAGCATTAGATTTTTTTGTATATGTGATATGTTTTTAGTATGTTTCATTGATAACAGAAAATAGTTTAAGAATTTAAGATTTTCCGGACAGCTCTTCGATCAAATCATTTTCTATTTCTAAAACAAACAAACGAACCAATGGCATTATGATTTATAACGAAGATGGTGTAATAGTTAAATAAACATTTAAAATGATTACTCACTTAATTTTTTCTTTAAATGAAAATGTTATTGTTAGTATGTATAATCTCAAACAGAGAACGATAAGAATTTTCTTTAAAACATTTTAAGATCTTAAACCTAATGCTTTTGAAATAAATGTCGGGCATTTAAAAACCACAGTGACATTTTTTTCTGACAAAAAAATCCTTCACGGGTATTTTTTTTTTTTTTTTATAAAAGGCGGAGACGGTTTACAAGTATATGTTCCCGTGAGCACTTAGGCCATAGGCCCATTGTGCTATCTCCCATTTTACCTCAATCATTTAGTAACAACCCAGTCCCTTTAATAAAGTTCACCAGGGTTGTCACCGGATATGTGGCTATGTCTTCTGGTTCTACTGTGTGTCTCCCCAGGTATCTGAGCCTAGTTCCCACCAAGGCAGGACATTGGCACCATAAGTGAATTGGAGTTTCTTCGTCCTCTTCACATTTCCTGCATCTATTGGTGTTTTCCACTCCCAATATCTGCATGTGTCTCCTGAGATGGCAGTGTCCCGTTAGTAGTCCTACCAGTTCCCTCAGCGAGTTTCTGTCCATATTGAGTAGTTTCCTGGTTCGTCTAGGGTCTGGTCCTTTTATGAGTACTTTAGATTGTCTCATTCCAGGTGCCCTCTCCCATTCTTTGCAGTGCTGGGATTCGACCCACCTATCAATATGTAGTTTTGTGTGGCAAGCTGCTACTCCTACAGCCGGCTCGGATCCCACAAGTGGTGCTTTCGCCCCTTTCCTTGCTAGTTCATCAGCCCGCTCGTTGCCCTCAATACCTTTATGTCCTGGTACCCAGATCAGGGTTATTTTATTGATGGTAGCAAGTTCTGTAAGAATAGTCCTGCATTCCATCACCAGTCTAGAGTCGCATCGGTTACTTTCCAGTGCCATTAGGGCAGCCTGGCTATCAGAACATATGCTTATGTTCTTATTCCTGTACCCGATACGTATATTCTCATGTGCGCAGGCCAAGATGGCTTTCATCTCAGCTTGAAACACAGTACAGTATGTTCCTAGAGGTATACTGAGTTCCCTCTTGGATCCCTGCAGACAGACCCCGGCCCCTGTTCCTTCCTCCATCTTGGATCCATCTGTGAACCAGATTAGTTCCTGTTTGGAGGTTGGACCTGGAACCGTGTCCCATTCCTCCCTTGTGGGGTAGATCACCCCGAACTGCTGTTTAAAGAAATAGTCGGCTTGTTTGCCGTCCTGCTTCATTCCAGCTGTCGGGCTAATTGCCCTCAGTCTTGTTCCGATCTCTGTATGACTGTTTTTGGGCAGCTCACCTCTCCATTGACCTTTACATTGTAACCTGTAGGCTGCCGCCATCGCTGCCCCCTCTATTTCTAGGTTTAGTGGGGGTAGGTTCAGCAGCACTCCCATGGCTAGTATCGGAGTGGTTCGCATAGCTCCCGTGATTCCTCTGCATGCGAGTCCCTGTATGTGGTTGAGTGTGACCATCACTGTTTTCAGTGTTGTTCTCCTCCACCAGACCAGGGCTGCATGCATGATCCTCGGTTTTACAACGGCTGTGTACAGCCATTGCATCATTTTAGGGTTGAGTCCCCACGTTCTGCCGCAGATCCGCCTGGTTGCCCACATTAGTGCGCATGCCTTTCTGCCCATAATTTCCACATGGTTTTTCCAGCTCAGTTTGGCATCTATGATGACTCCGAGGTACTTGACCGTGTCCGAGGGTTTTAACTCCTTTCCATAGAAGGTTGGATTGTTCCATCCCTCTAGTTTTCTTTTGCGTGTGAAGATTACTAGTTCTGTCTTGTCTGGATTGACCGACAGCCCTGTTTCTTCACACCATTCTTCCACTGTCGCCAGTGTTGATTGTAAGAGGCCTCTGGTTGTGTCTGCATCCCAACACCTTATTATGGTTGCAATGTCATCCGCATACCCTTGTGTATAGAGGCCCCTGTTATTGAGTTTCCGGATGAGGTTGTCCACCACTAGGCTCCACAGCAAGGGTGACAAGACCCCTCCCTGTGGACACCCTCGTGTCACCAGTACTCTGATGTTCACCTCACCCCTTGTTACCGTAAGTATCCGGCCCGAAAGCATGTTCTTCAGCCACCTTCTGGTGGTTTTGTCGAGTCCATGTCTTTCTGCCGCTTCATCGATGGATTTAATAGTGGTGCAATTGAATGCTCCCTCTATATCCAGGAAGAGTCCTACCGCCAGTTCCCCAGTCGCCTGCGCCTGCTCCAGTTTGTACACCAACCTGTGCAGTGCCGCATCAACCGACTTGCCTGGTTGGTACGCAAATTGTAGCTCATGGAGGGGTTTTTTCCTCAGTGCCCCGTCCCTTATATGTCTATCCATTAGCCTCTCCATTGTCTTCAGAAGGAAGGAGGTGAGACTAATTGGACGGAATGAGCCTGGTTTGTCGTAGTCGGTTCTCCCAGGTTTAGGTATGAACACTACCCTCGTTTTCCTCCATGATATGGGAATGTATCCGAGGGCGCAGCACGCCCTCAGGATCTTAGTCACCGGAAGTAAGATTGTATCTAGGCCCTTCTGTAGAAGTGCCGGAAAGATTCCATCCTCTCCCGCGCTTTTAAAGGGGTCGAACCCTTCGATCGCCCATTTAGCTCTGGAGGGAGTAACTATTTTAGCCGCAGTGTCCCAGTCCTTACCTTCCCGTGTAACTCGGGCTGGTGGTGGACCGGTGTCACCTGCTTCTAATTTTTTGTAACCCGGAAAGTGTTTCCCAAGCAGTTCCTCCAGCTCCTCCTCCCAGTTATTGGTGAAGCTTCCGTCTGCTTTTCTGAATGGGCCTTTGGCTGCCCCTGGGTCTTTAGCAAGAATTTTCTGAATTCTTGCTGCCTGAGGGATGGTTTCCACCTCCCCACAGTACTTCTCCCAGGAGCTTGATTTGGCTTTCCGGATTGCTTCTTTGTACTCTTTCTGGTATTGCTTGTGAGCATCCCAGTTTCCAGATTTTTTGGCCCTGTTGAAGGCTTGCCTAACTAGTTTCCGTAGCTCCTGCAGTCTTCTGCACCACCACGGTGTTTTGTCCCTGGTACTTGTCTTCAGAGGGCAGCTATTTTCGTATGCCCTTATCATTGAGTCCGTCAGTATTTCTACTGCGTCCTCAATTTCTTCGGGGCAACCATATTTTGCTGGGAATCTTACCATTCCTTTGCTTAGCTCCTCTGAATACCGAGTCCAGTCAGTTGCTTTTGGGTTCCTATATGTGTCGGTCCCCGTTCTGCTTGTCCCTCCCTCTAGTTTGAATTCTATGTGTCGGTGATCCGACAGGGATGGTTCATCCGACACTCTCCATCCTGATACTCTCAAGGTTCCCAGGGTTAGGTCTATCACCTCCTGTCTGTTACTTATAACAAAGGTGGGTTCCCTACCTTTATTGAGAATCTCAAGGTTCACTGTCATCAGGTATTCCAGGAGGGCCTGTCCTCGTTTGTTGATGTCCGTACTCCCCCACACAGTGTGGTGCGAGTTAGCATCCATACCGAGTATCAGTTCCCTATCCTTCTCCCTGCAGTCTTGGATGAGCCTCGTTATTTCCCTTGAAGGTGGTGGTTCCGTAGAGTCGTAGGGCATGTATGCTGACGCCACCACTACTTCCCTGCTTCTTTGATCCAGCGTGACCTGCAGTTTCACAGCTACCAGGTCCCTGCTGCAGTGTTCGGGGAGCAGTGTGCCAGCTATCCCTCTGATGAGGACGCAAGCCCTGGGTCTGTCCCCCGATTCATTGTAGTAGAGTAGACCTTGGTTAATGTTTAGTCCTCTGATCTTCTCCCTGTAAGTCCAGGGTTCTTGAATCAGCGCGACATCCACACTATCCCGGGTAACTCTCCTGTTGAGCACGGCAGCCGCTGCTGGGCTGCGGTGTAAGTTTATTTGGATGAAATGTAAGTTTTTAGCCATTTTTTTGGGGTCTAATCCTTACCCTTTACACCCTGTGTCCGCTCCTCGGTGTTGGGTCCGCGCACCGTGAAGGTGGCCTTCCTTATGCCGACGTGCGCCGTCATTCCCATTTCCCGCAGCACCTTCACACTGTCCTCATCCACGCTCATGATCAGGCGATATCTATCATTCTCCCTGATCGAGTCATGGACGATCCACTTTTTTGTGTGAAGCCGCGGGGTCTGGTTCTCCAGCAGTTGCAGCAGCCTCTCGGTGCTTACTGCACCATTCTCAGGGATAACTGCCTTGACCTTCACGTACTTTGGCAGTTCATCTAACCTTACCACCTCCAGGTCGCAGCCCTGCCATTTCCGTAAGGTCGGCACTATCTCCCTCAGCCATTCCTCTGACTCCTTGTTGGAGCAGGTCATTCTCAGGACGCCCTTCTGAATGAAGCACTCGTCGAATCCGGGTCTGAACTGTCCTTTTGGGATGCCCAGAATCAGATCGCCGGCACCCTCACTCACAAGGGCCTCCTGCTCCCTAGTAAACTCTTCCTCCCTGTTCCTATGGACAATAGCCACCCTGATTTTATTATCAGCGGCTTCCGCATAGGTGGCAGGGATGGGAGTTCCTCGGGGCTTTTTCCGGGCATTTTCCGGTGTTAGCCCAGAGGGTTTACGTTCGGGTGAGGACCTACCCCTTTTCCCGGCCTTTTGTTCCCTGGGCATTCCTGGTTGCTCCCGGTTACCCAGTTGGGTCCCCGGTCGCTTCCAGTCTGTCCCTGGTTTTTGGGCCTCAACACGACTGTCCTTCGAGGTCCCTGGCTGTCCCCAGTTGACTTTAGAAGTCCCTGGTTGCTCCTGGTATCCTCTCTTCAGTCGCCAGCTGACTTCAGAGGTTCTCGGTTTTGCCTGAGTCTGGGAAGTTCCCGGTTTTACCTGAGCCTGGTCGGAACCCCGCTTCTCCTTGTTAAATTTTTTCCTCGCAGCCCCACTGTGTCTTTTCTTGATGCGGATTTTCCCTACGTCACCCGTAAGGGAATTCATTGCATCTTTCTCCGTGGTGGCTGCTGGACGGTCCCCCTTTACATCCCCCCCTCTCCTCCGGTTCCTCGAAGGTCCCGGTTGGAAGTGGGGGTTCTTAAAGGGGTTAGTTTGCAGGTCCCCCGAAGGTCCCTGCTTGTCCGCTTCTGAATCCCCTGGAGGATCCAGTCGCGTTAGGTTCTTTAGAGGTTCCTCTTTTCTTGGGTTCCCCAAGGGTCCCGCAAGGGAAGAGTCCACCTCGGTGTCCTCACCTCTCCTTTCCACTCCCTCTCGGTTCCTCGAAGGCCCCAAGAGGGAAGAGTCCACCGAGGTGGCCTCATCTCTCCCTTCCTCTCCCCTCAGGTTCCCCAAGGGCCCCTCATCGTTAGTGGTTGTTTGATTTGTAAAGTCCATAATTGATCCCACGAGTATCTAGGGAAATAAAAGGTCCACCCCAGCAGAGCCCCGAATGCTGGGGTAAGGTCTGAATACTCCGAGATTCGACCCTGTGTCTCGGAGGCACCGTTCGCGACACTGTTCCCCAGTGCCATTCAGCCCTAAGCACGGTAGCTAACACCTTAGCTTGGGATGGCTATTGCAGGTCGTGTTTCCACTCCCCGAGCGATGGGTTCGCCACACTCCCTACGCTAGGTCCCCTTACTGGAGGCGAGGGTTTTTCTGTAGGGGTTTTCCTTCCCTTAGCTGGGAGGTTCCGGTTTTATGGCGCCAGAGTTTCGCCATTCGCCCCCTCTCTGTCGGCTATGACTGGAGATCACATTGCCCAGGGGTCGCGGGGCCATGATGACCACTCGTGGACGCCAGAGAGTTGGACTTGTTGGTAGTGCCGCTGATGCGGCTGTGTCGTTTGTGGTATTTTCCTGAGGCACACACCATCCAGCGGGATGTGTCCCCCCACAACTTACCAACCCTTCGACCCCCTTCACGGGTATTTAGATTTAGAGTGTCTTTTGCGTGAAGCTTATGCATGATCTTCCATAACGTTTGATGTTCATACCTACATTTTAAACCGCTCTTCAGGTTTTAATGCTTTTATCAACAGGTAAATTTACATTACAGGTAAATCATTTTAAAGAGAACCTTGCCCTTGTAAGGGTGTACTGGTTGGTTAAAAAAATGTAATAATAATTTTGTTTTTTTTTTAGGAAGAGAATAAAATAAAAAATAACATCTTCAATTTTTATTTTATTTATATTGATAAAAAATAATTATTATTAATTTTTCAACGCCTGTCTCTCTGTGTAATCACGTGCGAGACAGACAGGATTACAGACGTAGAATTGATTCGCGAGACTAAATTTTAAGGGAATTCGTAAGATGGGTTTGCGGGCGGTTGTTCTAAATTAGTTAGATTATTTTTGTGTTAACTTTCGATACCTACTATCGGTGTGTACAAATACATTAAAACGTCTTCACGTTAAAATTATTACTGTTCGTTAATATCGAATATAATTTTTTTATTGTATGGGGGAAATTACCCAATTGGAAATTTGTGATATTTGATATTTTGATGTGTCGAGCAATGAGCACCCCCACCGGGTTGCATTTATGACTGTGTATTTTATTAAAGATTCCTCAGATTCCCACGGTAACTCGTAATCGCGGAGCTTTTTTTAAAATGTGGAGACGACATTACTTCCATAATGTTACTGATTATTTTTACTATATTTATCAGGAAAGATATCTCTTCTTGAATACCATAATGGACGACAAAGGTTTGCATCAAGTATCGATGTACTGATCAATAAAAATAATGCTGCGGTAGATACGATATTAGATTTTGACGTTGGTTAAATAAGGAGGTAGCGAAACACGGCATAACACCCCAAAAACAAATAACGAAAAAAGGAATAATAATATATTATTTTTATTTATTACGTATGTAACTAATTATATACAGCACCGCAGACCCGTCAAAAATCGCGAGATTTTATAATTATTGTAGATTTTGTGAAACTGGATGTATTTATATTTGCCTCAGAAACACATTGCTTTTCAAAACGAAGATTACGGATGTAGGATTTGTGAACCTGAATGAATTTTTTAAATATCTACTTGTCTAAAAATAAACAAATATTGTCAATCTTCTTTATAATATAATAATTTTTTTTTTAACACCGTTTGTAAATTTGAAAAATCATCTATTATCTGACTATATGCATGCCTACTTTATTGCTTGTCTTCACATAATCATAAGTTTCAGTATTGGAAATTTCGAAGCAGGAATATTCACATCACAGAAAACCCAAAGAAGTATGTTTAATAAAGTATTTTACCACAGCATTTTCGTTATTTGTTTTTGGGGTGTTATGCCGTGTTGCGCTACCTCCTTCTTTAGCCAACGTTTCGGACAGCGTTACAGTGTCCATCATCAGGGCAGATGTGTAATTGTGTAATTGACGGACACTGACACGGTAGCGCAACACGGCATAACACCCCAAAAACAAATAACAAAATACTTTTGGCCGTGAAAAACTAAAATAAATAAATTATTATTCCTGTTGCTGGCTTCTATAGGGGGCAGTGTAAGAAAATTTAATTTTTCAGGATTTTTATGTATTTTGTGATAATTATTTTTTTTTTTAAATTTTATTTATTTGAATTATAATATTTTAACCATAATACGTAATACAACGGCTTAAGAAATAGTGGAATACAGTTTAAGTATTTTTACGGCAATGAAGAGAACTAGCTCTTAAGTTTGGTGCATTTTTTTTACATCGTCTATAGTTTTCAACGAATATCACAGAAAATTGTAATGTTTTGTGAAGATTGTTTTAGTAAACGTTTTGCATAGAATCCTGAAAAAAATCATGTACACACATTGAACGTATGATTAACAAAGCTTTCACTTGTATTTAGGTTTCTCATTTCCCCTTGAAAATGTAGGCTAAAATGGGGTTTGTAGTGTGTAAATTATGTTATATATTATTATTATGTAAACCAATGTTTTCATAAAGTTTAGGAAGAACTTACCAATAAATATACCTACGTGATGTTTTGTTAAACAAAGACACACGATAGCTACTCGGATTATTATTAAAATAACGGTTTTTCACTTTTTCACTTGGGTACCTGCTTTCGTTTCCTCTTAAAAGCCCATGACCATTAAAATGTAAAGTTTGCGTTAAACTTAGAATCATCACACAATCAATAATTATTCTACAATCCCCCCTGCCATAATTCTTTAAAATATTTTTTTTTATATCGTATATGGCTGTAACAATTATTACAACGAATTGAAGTCCGTCTACTTTATTTAACCCATTTTATAAGATACAAAATCGGCATTTTTTGAGAACAGTGTTCTCTTCATCAAGGTGAGTTGTATGCATCGCCTGACGAAGAGAAAATATTCACGAAATATTTAGATTTTGATTTTAGATTTTCACGGCCAAAAGTATTTTCGTAATTTATTTTTGGCGTATTATGCCGTGCTGCGCTACTAGCCAACGTTTCGGACAGCGTTACAGTTACAGAAAAATAGGCTAAAGAAAGAGATAGCACAAAACAGCGTAATATCACAAAAATAAATTACGATAAAGTAATTCGACTTTGATTCATTATGTCGTACATTTATAAGAACTAATCTTCAAAAAAATTAAATATATAGCATTTCAATTTGTGTATTGATCAAGTGTTAAGTGCTACTGATGCTCCTATTAGTTTCTTTGCTTGGTAGATTGCATTTTTTGAAGAAATCTAGACAATTGTTTGAATTATTCACTTCTCGCTCAACTGAAATACACGATAGTCTTACAATATAAACACTACGTCCTAGTTCAAAGAAAGACTAGGTTTTATATATTACTTTTTAGTCTCGCGCTAGTATATCATGCCAGTGAAGAGGAACTTAACGAACCTCCCTCCTGGCGCATAAAATCGAACTCTCCAAACGGTGGTATTGGGTTATTCCCTTGTAAGGAAGTAGTGCATGTACACTATGTACAGTGGATATTATTACACAGGACATGGAAGTGGGCTGTATGTGGGTGTAAGGGGGAGGAGGTAGGGAGGCCTCGCGGCAGAGAAAGCGCCTTCCACTCCGGTAAACAGCCCCTAGCCCCGGGCTGTGGGTCCGGGTTCGGCCCCCGGTAAAATTATCTCCCGGCCTCTGGTACGTCTTGTACACCCCTAAGGACCGCGCCGAGGGTACGAAACTAAGAATGCTCTCTGTTGTGTCCTGATGCAAGGGTTATATTATATTATATATTGAAACAATATTCATTATCAATGTATTTTCATCATAACATCGCACGTCGAAATGACGAATTCCGTGGCCTAGCGGTTCAGGTCCTCGGCGACGGATCCAGAGGCCCATAGATATGTTTGTTCATATAAAATTATTTTAAATGGTATTTAATTTATTGCGCTACGTTCTGGAGTGGTAGATTTTCTCAATATCGTCCTGATAAAAGACCGCCATTTAGAAACATTGATGTCTTGTTAAGTGGTTAAATCTCCCAAACTTCACATATCTTAACCCCACCCACCCTTCCGATTTTTTCCTTCTTCATCCCCTTCTATTCGTTGAAGGCCTTACAACCTACCCTAATTGGGGTTGTCATAGCCCCACTGACTCCGGACAGTTGGGTCTCTTGTTTTTTTTTACATTAGCTAAACACATCTTGTTCGATATTCGTTTAAAATTATTTTAAAAAAATGTTTTTCTCCGACCGCGATTTGAAAGCCAGGATCTTCCGCTAACTGGGACACTGCTTTAAACCATTTAGCTCCCAGATTGTGGATTTCCTTTCTCCATCCTTAGTCAAGACATGTTCCCAATTTACCCATCCGCCTCATTTCAACCTTGGCCCAAACCAGATCGAGTGTTGTAGCCGCGTAGCGATCGTTTCTCGGCTATCTCAATCCGCAACCAGGTGAAATGTCGTCTGCTTCGTTTTGTTATATGCCAGTTGTTTTACAGTACTTGGTTAATAACAGAACTTGATTAGGACTTTCACAGAACTTGAATATTATCTTTGAAATTTTATGAATTGATCAAATTGTGTGAAACAACGATGTCCATAATAATTTAAACCAGTCACGCAAATGCTATGTTCGTTACATTCCCATTTTATACTCAACGTTTAAAATGAGATCATAGCTTTTCTGTATATTTTTTTTTACCACAATGTGAAAGGGATTCTCGGAAATTCAATGTATACGTTTATGTGAAATTGAATTTTTCAGAGGAATTTTCTATTCGCATCTGTACTGTATTATTATAACTAGTGGTCGCCCAATGGTCGAAATTCGACCATAATTAATTTAATGTGTAATGTTTTTGACGTGACAACGTCTTATAAATCGATGAACGCCGGCTGCATGCATGAAAAAGCATGACTCATTATCACGTTCCGCCTGAGCCAAACGTTCGGCTTACGACGCATCAATGCAATTTTTCATCAATATTTTCTTATTACGTTATCACGTAACATTATCGTCCGTAAACCGACTTTACAGACAAACAATTTTTTTTTATGATTTAATGTATTTTTATGCATTATTTAAAAAAAATATTAGCATTCTGCACTCCTCTATATAAACTATAAGTGTGCGGAATTTCATACTCCTCCGTCCGCGCAATTTTCGTAAAAAGGGGTACAAAGTTTTTGCTTCACATATTAATATGTAGAGAATATATAGAATATTAATTAATTATGAATGTCTTTCGTGACTATATGCAAGGGTTTCTAATTAAATTTCAGTTACTAATTATGTTACAACTTTTTGTTGCTTTATTATTAATCGTAACCGTTCTTCATTACGTTTGTTCAGCAATAATCCTCACGACTTCTGTAAAGATTTTCAAGAAGGTTTAATTTTATTTTGAATCATGGAGACATGTTAAGATTCTGCGGCGGAAAACAAATTGGTAACTTACCCACTGAAACTTAAAATTCTAAACCATTACTTAGGGAACATCGACCGTATACAAATTGAAAAAACATAGTGTGCAAAATTCACATGCAATAGAAGTGAAACCTTCAGAAAACTAAAGTAGAGCAGTAAATAGGAGACCGATATACTATCTCATTCTCTCGCAGGCTAAATCCTATAGATGTGTGTGTTTGTCTCTTTTTAGTGTCGCTATTTTTCGTTTCATCGAGTTTCAAATCAACGGTGCTAAAAAAGTTTTCACTTCAATAGTTTTTGCAATATAATCACCTCTTTTACAACCCGGCTTCGTCTGAATTTGTACAATTTTTTTTTTCTTCTTGAATAATTTAAAATTATGAGACGATTAGTACGGTGCCTTCATTTTTAACGTAAATTGGATACTTGAAGATTAAAGGCTTTCATGGAATAGAGGATTCGAGCTGAAAATAGTTGCGTTGAACAAGAATTTATTAAAGAAATAGAAAGCACTGCAATAATATCTTAAAACAAATAAAAAACTAATTCCACTTAATTTTTTTGTGACCGTAACCTGTTTCAGCCTGTTAAGGCCATCTTCAGACTAGTGCATTGTTTCTTAATCTACGGTTTATATTATATACACAATATTTTGGGGAGCGGGAGAATATTTGGGGAAGTGGTCTAAAAGGATTTTATTCAATTACTAGCGGGTACCCGATATGCGTTGCAATGCCATTCAATTCAATCAGATATATTTTATTTCTCCCTGCATGTCCTTTCCCATGCGTCCTCGTTCTCCTACCGCGTCTCCTTCCCCTCCTGCATTCCCCTTCCATCTTCCCCGCTTTTCCTTCCCTCCCGCGAACCCTACCTCCTTCGTTACCCTCCTGCCTTCCCTCCCTGCCGCTAAAATATATGAAATTCACTTTTTCAAACCACTCGCGCACCACAAATTTCATAATGCCAGAGCTTACCATTATAGCCTATAACCTTCGCGGACGTGCGCACAACAAATCACCAAAGTTTCATCGCATTCGGATGAACGGTATGGCAGCGCATAAAATACGAAAAAACGGTGACCGGACAACTCGGAATGAAAACAACTCTGAACCATCTCAGATAAGTAATTTAGAATGATAAAATATATATATATATATATAAAAAAAATGGTTAAATAAATTACGTTAGGTTAGGGTTATCGGCTTATTTAAAATTATTTTTTTATTAGCTTTTAATGTCTTTTCAAGGATGTGTTGAGTTGAATTTATTCTCAGTTGGCATGGAACCCGAAAAAACAAATATTGATTTTTATATATAAGATACGGGTTTTCCCTTATTTGTTGCTATGTCGTCTTTTATTGTTGTACTAATGTGAAGATGACCTTAAAAAGCTGAAACCGGTTGCGGTCACAAATAAATTAAATGGAAATACTTTTTATGTTAGTTTAAATATATTATTGTAATGGAATTCCACCACGAATTTTCAAAATCGAAAATAGAAACATTAGAATGCGTTATGTAAAGTTCTTTGTTCGCTAGAGCTTGCTGCTTAAGAAAACACCTTGATTTACTTTTTTATTTTTGTTATAAGATACTAGACTGTACTATATATAATGTCGACGAAGACATTGATAAATGAATATTTTAAGGATTTATCTTATTTTTAGCATTAGGAATAATATAAATTTGAGTATAATATCAAGCGTTGAAAAATGACATCGCTATTAATTGTTTTTTTTTAAGTTTAAATTATTTTTAGATTCAAAATACAATATACCTAACTAAAAAATGAAAATCCCGTTTTATAATAAAATTTTTCAATAAATCATTTTGGTAATGGCATGCTAAATAAAATAAACATAGGCTCGAACCTCTTTTCAATTGATGCAATGAAAATGAAAATTATTTTTATAAATTAAAATAATTAGCTTTATTTAAACCACTATTTAAAAAATATTAAAATGATGCTTCGAAGTGAGTTTACAATTATTACCACAGAAGAAATTATTTTCAAACTTATCAACGTATTATTGACTCACTTTCTTTGATCAAATTCGACCAGTTAATAATCCCTTCACGTAGGCTCAAAAATAATAAATTATTGTTTTTCCTCAATAAACACTCTAATAATTAGTATTTTGGATACCGTTCTCCTTTGTCCAAAATATCGAGAATAAATTGTCAAATGAAGCAAAAGCCTTGTTTTTTTGTGTAAGTCCAAATAATTTTGTCAGTCGTTTCGCAAATATTTTTATAATGCTGGTGTCACACCTAGTGTTATTAGCATTATACCTGTCTTCATTTTGGACTTGTTCAGGTTTTGACTTGCTTTTTGTGCATTGCTATTCATGCATATTTCGTACTCTCATTTCGCAGTAATTTTTTTTTTACCTTTCGTGTGACTTTGTATTGTAAATGGATAATTTGTCCGTAAAATAAAATATAAAAAATTGTAATCCAATAACCAAAAAATCAATGGCTCTCGTTGGTAATTTTTTTTTACTCTAAATATGTTTTTTTTTAGTTCGTAATTATATAAACACAATGACCTGCTTTATATACAGTAAAAATAAACTATTCAGTAAAAAACGAAAACCGTATTTTGGTTCTGTTTTGTGTGTTATTTATTTCTAACATTTTTCTATTGAACAGTTTGCACTTTGAAATTCATGTATTAAAACATGTTTTCTTATGAATAAGAACAGAGTTTTAAATATCGTTATATTATCTAAAAGTATTTGTATATACAGTGGAATCCGTTTATAATGACATCGAAGGGAAATCACAAACACGTCATACTAACCAGACGTCATACAAAGCATTTTGTAGAAAATAAACAACATCCTGTTTTTATTAGGTATATTTATTTTAATAGAGAGAAACACAGCATATTAAGACTCGTAACGTGAGAAAAGAGCATATTTAAGACCTGTGGTCAAAGAGAGGAGAGAACAACAGCATAAAGACATGTGACGAGAGGAACACAGCATATTAACGTCGTCGGGCGTCACGTGACCCTCCCGAACACTGCCGAAGGTGTTAGGAATCATGTCGGTCACCATAACCGACATAATTTTCCATGAAATTAGGACATAATTTATTAAAAATGGGTCATAATAAGCGACATATCACTTTAAGCGAAGTCATTATATCCGACTTTGTTATAAAGAATTTTATATGAAAACCAAACCTCGCTGTGTAATTACGTCATATTAGGCGGTCGGTCAATGTAGGCGGAGTCATAATAAACGGATTCTACTGTATCTTCTTTCGAAGTTATGCAGTTAACACGAAGTTATATATTTCCGGCTTACCGGTCTAATAACATATTATTCAATTATTCTTACATAACCACATATTTCGGCACTCAGGGATTAATTTCGTTCGAAGCCACTTCTCAAAATCCTTAAAATTTATGTCATCGTGATAATCATCTGAAATTAAAAAAATTAAAATATCAAAAGACGTCGTACGAGAACGCCATTCTAATAAACCTATACTAAATTGATTTTAATTGAAGAAGGTATTTCGCGAATTTCCTATAATTTTGTGCACTATCGTCTAGCCTCCAATCTAAAGTCTAGATTATATTAAGCGAATTTACAAGCTGCTGGCCGGTGAATTCACTATCTGCTATTAAATTCGCTCAGTGTAATCGTATTACTAGCTAGATTAAACTAGCAGATTGTGAACAATCTACGAAAACCGTTTAAAGGGGGTCAACTGTGCTCGCTACTCGCCAGCGTGTGCCACAAGATGGCGGCCCACACCGATTTCGTAACAGTCAGAATTAATTCGCACGGGAGTCGTTATTGCTACTGGCTAACGTGTGGCGCTGGCCGCGAGCTCAAGTTTTCTACAAAATTTCGACTGAATTGGTTCACGCGGGAGTCGTTATTTTAGCTCATATTATCAAAAGGTGTTAAAAAAGAAAGCAAAACGGTTATGATTTATGTTCCACTTCATTTTTACGCTAGAACACCCAGAATAGTTAGCAACACGTGGTTTCAACTCGCTAGCTAGTTCGCTACTGAGCGCGTAGATAGTTTTGTGTGTCGTCATGATAATCTCTCTCGCCGATTCACCCCTTTTAAACTTACCGGCTAGTAGCTTGTAAACTCGCTCAATGTAATCGAGGCTTAACGGACACAAACATTTTTTTAAACACGGCCTCCGTAAAAGTATTAGTAATGAATCATCTAATGGTGAAACTACTTTACCTACCACGTCCAATTGAATCATTTCAAAGCCTAACAATGTTTCGATTACTTCTATCCACTAAGTGGCATCACCCGCATTCGACTTTAAATAGGCAGGTCCATATTACATAAACCATTATCTACATTGGTGTGACAAACAGGTCCACGTAATATGTCCGGCACTGTAATGTCCATTGCGATGGACAGGCCGATAGTGTCGCATTTTGCCCGGTAATGTCGCGATGGTTATCGCGCCCGCCGCTAGGTGCGCCCAATTACTAAAGTATCGCGTTACATACGGAATACGTACTCCCACCACATTAGCGCGGAAATGTGCACGGATAGCCGGGACGTGAACCATTACCCTAATTCCTGATTTACACTGTTCATTTTTCTTTCTTTCTACCGTACTGTTTATTGAATATTTTAAGAACGAATTGAAAAGAAAAAGGTCCACGCCCAAATAAAATCGAAACAACTGTATCGATGCAGTTAGCGTCAAATGATTTTGTTATTGCTGGCGTCTAAATAATAAAAATTAAACAATTTTATTATTTATATCTTACTCCGCTCCGGTTAATACGGAAAATTCCTTATTCACACAGTTACATTTATTATCACGAAAACTGAGTATTTACGCCGGGGGAGACGAAAAATTATGCAAAAAAAATGCATGTTACATTTTACTTTTGTTAAAATTGATTCACTTACGCGGTATTCGAACTAAGTTATGCCATTTATGTATTTATATTACATTTCATAGAAAATCAACGGTGTCAATCATAAAAAAATTATTATTGCCATATAAAACCATAATTTATTCATGTTGTGAAGTGAACACATCAATGAACCTGTATTTATAACGAAAAGAACAAGACAAGAAAAGTATAAGAATAATTACACATACCCGTTAGACAAACCCTGCTTGCCGTACAAACCATTCAAAATCTGGGATGTATATCTTATTGGTGGATGACACGCAGCTTTAACCTCAATCCAGTGGTACTGGGAATAATTCGAATAAGGTACTATTGTTTTTATTTTGACAAGAATTTATTTTATAATTTATTAAAAAAGGGATATTCCTTATTATCCGTGCGTATCCGCGTATTGAACTTCAACAAGGAACATTCCGTATTATCCGTGAAGCGGGCTTATACATTTTTACCACAATTTTGTTCTTCGAATATTCGTCGTTGAAAACGATTTGTAACCTCTTGGTATTTTAACAAATTGATGTTTATTTATTTATATACGCCTTGAAGGCTTTTACAATATGTTATTTTACAATAATGTTATTAAAGATACATAGGTTGTTTAGGAGTTTAAGCATGTAGTATGTGGCATAATAAACTGGACATTTAGGATGCAAGCAGGTTAAATATATAGGTATGAAGTGACGTTATAATGAAAAGTTGTACAAAGGAGTTAATTAGTTTAGTATAAAATGGTAAAGCAGAAAACTTAAGGTACTATAAAATTTGTTACGGGGGAATGTAAATTTACAATATTTATTTTGTTATTAACTTAAATATGAATAGTTGGTTTAAGGGAACAATAGAAAATTAACAGAGCGATAAATAATTCATATTTATGGAAAAAATAAAAAAAAACATGATAAATAAAATATAAGAAATGTTGAAATTATATGATTCTTAAAATAAATAAGATATTTTCTTAACTAAATAATGGCATTCAAATCAAAGAAAGCCATTCGCACGTGTCGATCAAACGTTTGTCAACTCGATCCGTGGTTCGCGCCTAATCGACTAAAGTGGGACGCGCCTGCGACGATCAATGTCATGCGGTTCAGCCGATCAGTTGATCAACTTTGTTGGAAGAGGGTTCCCATTTGTCAATTCGGTTTCAACTGTCATTCAACAGACAGTTTATAAACCAAAAACGAATCGTGCAAAACCGGCTTTAAGGTATTTACGATTGTAGGTTTACCTAGTAAATTGAGACTCGTTTGGTGTCTGTTCTTGCGGGTTTTACGCTAATATGTATTTTAATATAAAACTTCTTTACACATTGACCAAACATCTATTTTATTTATTTTGCATGAGGCCTTGAGGAAAATAATTTCCGTCAGAGCCCGTGTTATATTAGGAGATACTGGGTAGATGGTCTTTTTAAGTAAAGGAAGGAGAGAAAGTGTTGGGAAAGAAAAAGGTATAAGGGGCCATCCATAAATTACGTCACACGAATTTTTCGACCCCCCCCGTCCCTGTCACACATCGTCACATTTGTGAGACCCCTCCCCCTAGTGTGACGTCACATATTTTGCAATTTTACATCTAAAAATAATCAAATCAGTAGGTAGTTCGAAATATGTTTTAATTAAAAATATTTTGATTTTTACAAGGTTGATGACCCCCCCATACCCCTTGCCCCACAATGTCACACTTCTCTACTCCCCTCCTCCTCCCCCTTAATGTGTGACGTAATTTATGGATGGCCCCTAATGGGAATTAGGAATCTGGCAGTAAATGTGTCTAAGAGTGGCGGACTTCGAATTCACCTCTTCCGGGTCGAAAGTCCGGCTGGAAAGATCAAAAGGTCTTCTTCGACTAGTCCCTCCCGATCCACTCCGCCACGCGCATTCGCTGCCAAGACCTGGACAAACCTCACCCCACGAACCTGGGCACCCTTTCTAAGTCACCAAATGTAGTGAACCTCTTGGGTTGACCTATAATTATAATAATAGTTGGGGACTTACACGAGGTACCCGCCAAGCGGAAAGAATGGGAAAGTCAAGGATTGCTGACGTACCCTATTTTCTTCCTTCGCTTGTCTTTATTTCGTTTGTTCATCACATTAACCATCAAGCATCGCGAGCTCGTGATGGTTCTTTTTATTTATTTCAACACAGTCGAATGTAATCACGAAAGCACGGCTCCGTAAACACACAAGATGATGTTTACTTTCCTTCTGAACACTACGACACATATTTGTATTTAGTTGGCATAAAGAATTACAATTTAGGAAAAGGTAAAAGGATGAATGCTGGGTGCCAACAATAATATTAGTTTATTCCATAATGTTTTCATTTGTTTGAATTTATGGCAGAAGTGTTGTTTATCCAAAAAATGGTTCCCGGGACAGCCGTACCAAATCAAAAATTGCATAGCAATGTGGAGATAATACATGACATTATGTAATTCAAACTCGTGTGGAGCTCTTTTCATTTCAAAACATGCCCGTTTACACGAAGAATAAAACATATTTAAGAATTTTTTCCACCTTTAAGGCAATTTGACATTTAAGTAAGCTGTTGAAATTGTAATAAAATAATTGTATTTTTTCCTGGTTTGATGACTTAGTTCTTTATTCGTGGGTACGTTGAAAACCAAAGTTCTTTAGAGTAATTATAACACATCCTCGGCGCTCAGTGGGTCACACAAATGTAAGTAACCCATATAAAACATTGTGGCTGTGTTCGGGCGCAGAAGTCAAGTAAGTTGTGGAAAGGAGTACACAAGCGCTTTGAACTACCCGTAATTAACATGTAATCGCTTTTCCCCTACCCGCACCCTTTTCAAATGAACATCTGAACAGTGTGGGATTGGAAAACGGGATCGGTTCATTAATTTCTTTCACAATTTATTTATACTTGGTTTTACCGATCCAGTTATAAAAACTACGTTATTATACAAATAATAGGCACACGCAATTACTAAACCTACTCAGTCGAGGATTAAACTAGAGTTACAAAAAAATATATAAAAACTCACTCAAATGACAAATAATACAAAGAGTGGCAAGAGAAATAATAGACACAAAGGGAGTCAAAATTGATACACAATATAATAAGCTCAACAATTTTTACATATTTTTGAGCCTTAGCTTGACATCATCAAAAAGTATTAATAGACTTGCGCCTGTACAGTTGAAATTTAAGAATCTGGCTAAGATGCAATTCTGACGCCGCGCCTTACGCAAAAACAAATGTACTTTTGTAATAGAAACGAATTAAAGCAATACCAAATATGGCGCCACTTACGTTAAAAGCTGCAGTGATTAGCATCGCCTGGCAAGCGTAAGTACTACGGATGGTAATTTTTTTAATTGTATCTCTCCTGATATGGAGAGATTGACGATAATATGACTAGTATTGTAACTGGCAGTTGTGAATTATAAATACCACGCGGCTATATATTACATACGACGGTTACTTTGTCCCGATGACTAGCTGTCACTAGATCGCAGTGGATCCGAGGAACCGGCTTTTTTATCGTATCGGATTTATAAAATGGTCAATGGTCACCAATACTCAAACTGGGCGAAGCCCAACCAAAAGCCGCCCGCAGGGGCCTTATCTCTTGTAAGTTCCCAAAACCTTCTAAGCGGGCTTAGTTTTTTTATACATAAATTTTCCATGAAAATGTCTACTTCAACACATCCCATCTTATTATACAGTTGCCATATTTGGGTCGGAAGGTTAAACAGTTCAGCAACCATCTTTTGACGCATATCTCAAAATAAAGTAAACTGCCCCCATGCCTTTTTAATTTGTAATCTTCTCCTTTAATACAGTAGGCCGTATTATTTTTCAATGCAAGGTGAAACATGTATAGAAGTTGGGAACATTTGTTTCAATATTGCTAAGACATAATGTAGTATTTGATAAATCAATCCAAATATTAATAGTTGAGAAATACACACATTACTTTATTCGTTGTATGGAAAAATGTGTTTTTAATGTATTTACATATTTATCAAAGAAGCTATTTATGATACATTAAATTAAAATAAGCAAATAAAAAATACGAATTAAAAACAGCACACGATTTATGTATTTTTAAATATATCTAAGTATTTGAATACCGATTAAGTTTGTTTGAATAAACGAATAAATTAATGTATCAATGAAGTGTAATCTTGGAAGTGTAAATTAACCCACTTTCGTACTTCCGATCGAGCTGAAACTCGGCAAATAGATGACAATGCATATTATCAACTTTTGGTAGCAATCGCGCATGCACGTGCGGATGTATACACATTTCTCTGAAATTCTAGACATTACAGCGGCTTAGCCCCTGTAGTAAGAAGAAGGGGAGATTTGTAAATAATAATCTGAGAGGGAGCGCGCTAATTTTAAAAACAATTCAAATTAAGCGAAAGTTGTGAAAACGTTTAATAAAATACGACTCGTTTAAAACAGAACCAAAATCTCCTGGAAAATGTCTGAAACACTGATTTTTTTATGATAATATAACTTGTAAAATTACAGAAAAAACGTGTATAATAATTTTCGGTGCATACTTTGCGATTTTTTTCTATCGGGAGAATTTCATATAATTATCTTTTCGGCGTGGCAGGTTTAGATAATATTTTCAAAATAATATATGTTTTTAGAAACATAAAAACTTAAGACTTCTATGTTATAAAACGGTAGAAATTTGGAATGCCGCGGCTTTATATATGTTGGTCGTATCCAATCGGAATTTGGCTCTGTTCTTGGTTTGTTAACTCCAGTGCCTGGGTAGGAAGGTTCAATCATAAGTCATTTTAAACTTTATTTTTATTTAAAGTTTTTAAAGATCAAACAATCCTCAGTCATTAAAACTTATTAAAGTTTTTAAAGACATTTGAAAATAGTGATATTATGGTAAAAAACCTTGTGTTTTACGATTTGATTATTTTTCTCATCAAATTTTAAACTTTCCAATTCCGGAGGCAGGCATTACCTCACATCTGAATGAACAAAATTTTGTTCCAAAATCAGTGTTTTCATTGTAGCGAAAAAAATAGTCAAATAGTAAATTTCAACATTTTATCGTCAAACTGTATGTTTATGGTATGTTTTTAGGTTTTCACGGCCAAAAAGTATTTTTGTTATTGTTTTTGGGGTGTTATGCCGTGTTTCGCTACCTCCTTCTTTAGCCAACGTTTCGGACAGCGTTACAGTGTCCATCGTCCACCATCGTTACAGTGTCCTCATCTGCCCTGATGATGGACACTGTAACGCTGTCCGAAACGTTGGCTAAAGAAGGAGGTAGCGAAACACGGCATAACACCCCAAAAACAATAACAAAAATGTATGTTTATGTGTCCTAACGATGAAGAGTTCGGTCCCATCCTGGCGGAAGCAACGTGTTACCCTTAACCAAGATGGTATTACTATTATGAACTAATAATTAGGTACGCTGCGGCCCTTCCCGACCTCTGGGGATTTTTGATTTGACCCTCCATAATGAATATAGCCGATGTCTAAGATGTTTCGCCGGGCGGCCCTTGTTTGCAAACAAAATATTATCATGTTTGTGAATAATAAATACACTTGCGAACTTCACCAACTAACCTAACCTACTCGTTGATAGCCTATAATCGCGCCGATTATAGATGACAATCCGGCGAATGATTTTGTGTTTTGTTTGGGAATAAATATTTGTTCTTTGGCAATGAATTGTTCCCTTTCCCTCCCCCCACTTACCCCCCCCCCCCCTCCTAATTTTCGACGTGAAACTTTTTTTTTTTTTTTTTTATATGAAATACCGCACAAGAGTCCCAAACTGCTCCCGTCTGGAGCCAGTGAGACTATGGCATCCCCAATCGGGGTATGTTGTGAGGCTGAAGGTAGTGGGGAGGGGAAGGAGATAGGGAAGAGGAAGGTGGGGAAGTACCTGGCTATTCAGATCTGGTCACTAAACACGGCTAAAGCCATTTCAAGCAACGTTTCAATTCTGAATGGTGGTCTTACACCAGGGCGATACTGATAGTATCTTCCACTCTGGAACGTGCCGCAAATATGCTATATATTATTTTAAATGAATAAATTGTGAAATAACACAAATTAATCAAATAAAATTTATTTGCGCACGCCGGGTTCGAACCCGCGACCTTCGGATTGTGAGTCGAGAGTCTTGCCTCGGGACCACGGAGGCCGTCAAAATCCGTTTCATATCATCGTTTGATATGAAACGGAAATGACGCTAAATAGAGACAAATACTTACGTACATCTACAGGATATAACGTGCGGGAGAATGATATAGAATAAATCCTTACCTCATAGGCCGCTTTCATTATCAGGTACTTTTCAAGACTCCTATTGGTTGAGATTGTGTTGGCTTCTGCCGCGTGTGAACTGCACTCGATTTTTTAAATTTTGATTCTTGCGGTGCTCCGTAGCCTCCTCACTCTTGCCTAATGTAGTTTATTTCACTTCTACCGCGTGTGAATTGCACACTCTGTTTTTTTTAAATATTAGCTCCACACAGGAGGCCCCGAGGACAATAATTTCCATCAGGGTCTATGTCATCATATTTTTAAAGAAAGGAAGAAGAGTAAGTTCTTGGAAGGAACATCTGGGAGTCAAGTGTGTCTAGGAGTGACGGACGTATTAATACATTCTTTCAATTGCGGTGCAAGGTTATGGGTCGAGGGATACTTGCTGGAGAGATCAAAAGACCTCAACCAGTGTCTCTCGATCCGGCCCGCCACGCAGCAGGTGGGCAGACACATCAGCCGCCAAGATCTTGACAAACCTCACCCCATGGACCCGGGCACCCCTGCTAAGACACCAAACGTGGCGAACCACTTGGGGTAACGTATGGAAAATTGGTTATCCAATAAATGGTTCCCGGGGCGGCGATACCCATACCCGCCCCCAAAATGATCACAGTCAACCGCCGCGGCAACGGTTTCCCCGTGAAATTATAAATCATAGCCAAAACAGCGTCGGAGGTTCAATCAAGAGGTGAAATCATTCAAAAACATAGCGAACCATAAAGCAGAGAAGTCATCTTACCTTTCAGTGAAATAAATTGCTCCCACCTTCACTTGCCGTAAGTACCTTCTTTACAATTACAGTTTATTGTCATTGTAAGAATACAGAATACATTTGCCGTAAATTTTGCCGTATGTGAATCTGGCCGAAACAATTATCATTACAATATATTGTAAATGTTCTGGCCTAATAGAAACACTTTTGTTAACTGCTTAATTGTGAGTGGGATCATACTTAGTTAAGTGCAGTTAAAATAAGATTGCTGAGACAAACGCATAAAACCACTGAACAGATAATGCAGACAAAAATGCCTTCCATGAAGTTTTGATTTGAAGGAAACAACGTCACCACTGACCCGATACTTTTTGTTTCTAGCCTATTTACGAGCGAGCGTTCTGACTTTCTTCTGTCATCTGATAGCTAAGACTGCTTCATTGTATGAGCATCATTTTAAACATATAATGATTGTAGTAGGAGACATACAAATGTTGAAAGATTTTTCGTAATCTACGAATTTTTGCTGTTCTATTAAAAAAAAGTTTTGATGTGTATTAATCGATGAGTTTGCGCTAATTTGGAGTTGTTTGGCGTTTCTTTCTGCCTTATCACTACGAGAAAATTTTCTGGATGGTTAGTTAGTATCACTTAGTAACATCGTATCGCAATTGACTGTTGGTATTTTTCCGTGTTGCGCTCCCTTCTTTATCCAACGTTACGTTTGTCCAACATCTGACAACTGCCCTAATGATTGGCACTGCAACGCTGTCCGAAACATTGGTTAATGACGAAGTAAGCGCGGCATTGCATAATAATCCAAAAATCAAATCACGGGAAAAGATACTTTTGGTCGTGAACACCTCAAATCATTTCTAAAAAAATGCTCTTTTTTATATTAATCCCACACAGAAGGCGTTGAGGAAAATGATTCCCCTCAGTTACCATGGCATCTTTGAGGATTGGAGGTTATCCACCACATACCCGCCCCGGTATAAGTAATAGATGGTTACTCCTTCAGGACTCTCACAAGGATTCTAATCTTTGGCGATGCTAAAAGGAAGATGTGAGCCTGGAAATTGAAGAGGCTCATTTTGTGGGGGGGGGGGGGGGGGGGGAAGAAACAAATGCCGGAAAATCGTTCCATAGCCAGGCCGTTAAACTCAAGAACGAGTCGTAGTGAAAACCCGTTCTCATTAGACAAATGTCAACTTTGTACAAATTAAGGGCGCGCGTTTGGCTTGTTTCCGGTGCACCGGTGTCGAAGGAACCGATGACGCTAGTTTGTCAGAGCCTCTTCCCACCCGATGCTTGTGCTCTAAAGATGGCAATCGGTTTGTTAAGATAGAGTCGCGGGTTTTTCCGATGTTTTGGGGCTCCAAATCGGAGTTGGCTGCCAAATTCAATCATAATAATATCGAGAACCTTCCAACATGTATGTAATAACCTTTTTACGACTTCAAAAAGTGTCGTAAACGATCGCCGTTGTCGTTACAGCGACATTCCTTGCGGCCTTCCTTGGCCTGAAAAAGACTTGAAT
Organism: Glyphotaelius pellucidus; assembly: GCA_936435175.1. Lineage (NCBI taxonomy): Eukaryota > Metazoa > Arthropoda > Insecta > Trichoptera > Limnephilidae > Glyphotaelius > Glyphotaelius pellucidus. Next base: position 13,508,188 of record OW386553.1, read on the forward strand.
ATTTTTTCACTCCCAATATGAACACGATTTACAAATATCAAAATCAAATGTTCAATGTTCACCCGTGCTTACCTTCCGTTCAACATGAAGTTTATTGTCAGCCAGTAGGTATTTACGCGCAAATAACAACCTACTGCTTATTCTCCATACATTTGATATGTACGCGCACCCCCGAAGCTGAGAGTCTCGTTCGCAATATTCTTGGCAAGTTTTGTGAATACCCCGTGTAAAATACCCGAAAGTTGTCTACCTAATATCATCAGTGCTAGACGCTCGCGCCGAGGGAGGAACTGAGGTATAAATCAAAGGAAGCTGTCCGGATGTACGTAGTTGTGGGGTATTATTTCCCCACTACCCTAAAGACTTGCAAACGTATAAGGACTTGAGATTATTTATTTATCAGTTCCGTTCTTCCAATACTTGTTACGCCATTTTAAAATTAGCCAAACCCAACCTAGCTTAACATCCCAACGCACAAAAAACTACGTCCTAATTTTTTCAAAAATAATAAATATTTGTCATTTTATTTTGAGTTGTACGTTTTTCAAGTTGGCTGGAATCGTAGCTCATCGATTTTTCATCTGATTCACTTTTAATTAAAGAAAATTAAATTTATACGCGTATGAACCTCGACTTAGGAAAAATTATTATTAATTGTAGGATAAAGTCATCGCACATTTAAGACCTTATTTTTGTCAATTTTCATTTTATATCCGCCATTTTTGCAATCAACAACTATTTTTCATACAAATTCTACTTTCATACTTTAACGATTTTTTTTTTAAATTACATGTTTCAAATGAGTTCCAAGGACTCCAGGATTCCAGCATATTTAGTCGGAACCCTTCGCTTTCTGCCGCTAGGTTGACTTCGGTCTGTTTATAAAGATATTCAAATCAAACATTCAGTAGTGTTTTTCTTGTTCAAATTTATCTTTACAAGTAAAAAAAGTTTCGTCAGCGAAAATAAATTTTATTTTGAAAAAAAAACGCATTAAAAAAATCGTTGTCTGTAAAGTCGGTTTACAGACGACAATTTTACGTGATAAATTCATATAATAACGACGGAGAGAAAGAGAGATGCGTCATAAGCCGAACGCTTAGGCCGAACGCTTGTTCCGCGTTCTCGCTTGTACGCTCGGCTCAGGCGGAACGTGACTATGAATCATGCTTTTTCGTGCATGCAGCCGGCGTTCATCGATTTATAAGACGTTATCACGTCAAAAAACTCGGATGGACCAAACTCGCCCCTTGAACCTTTTTTCCTCTTGTTTATTTTTAACCGGATCGGATACACCTATCGACTTGAGAATGACACAGGAAACGCCCTAATAATACAGAGAGAAAAACAAATAAATTACTTATCGGCGTCGCATATTTGCGCTCTTCTGTTGTAATCACGCATACCTTGTTAGATAGAAACTAGTTTAGTTTCATCACCTGCGTTCTTTTTTTCAAAACTACACTGTCAAATTACAAAAGTCTATCCAGCTTTACATATGACGCCATTGTTTTTTGTTTATTTCTTTTGTCAGGCGGTTAATTATAAAATTCTATCTGGGTTACCCGGCTTCGCTCAGGACAACATTCGAGAGTGTTCTGGAATGTTCCACAATTTATTTTATTTATTTATAGCGGACCCGACAGACGTTGTCCTGTACACAACTGTCGGGACAAACTAAAATTAAAATAGAATAATATTGAATATTCGATACTGCGATGGTAGCGCAGTCTGCCAGATCCAATGTAAAACATTCCAAAATCAACAACTCCTTAGAAATAAAAAATTAATTAAATGAACATTTTCCAGTGGACCAAATTGTGAATCTAAACCATTCTCGAATCCCCTTGAACCCACACAAAAAATTTCATCAAAATCGGTCCAGCCGTTTAGGAGGAGTTCAGTGACATACACACGGACAGAAGAAATATATATATTAAGATTAGCTTAAAAACTATACAAATTATCAAATAAACATTCCAGATGCCGCATAAGTGTTCAGCCAACTAAAGTAAGGGGACTAGAATTAATAAACTGCAGGAATATCTTTTGACAGGTAAGAGAAAGTTTACGAAACCATTCTTGTCAAACATTTTTTCAATCTATTTTTTCATTCAAACAATTTTTAGTGTAAGACGTTTAAGCGTGTTATTAGTTAATATTTGATTCACCGAGGAGTTTATTCTTTATGACGTAAATATTGCCAAATTTTATATTTTTATATTTAACGAGACGCAGTTGAAAAAATACGTTTTTGTATATTTTTTTGTGAAAAGGTATTTTATTTTACAAAAACCAAAATTATTGATACTAATGATTTATAAAAATATTGATCTGGTGTGCTCCTGCAGACGATCTCCTAAAGGTCTTCTAAAAAAAGATGATCGGCGGTGAACATGATTTCTCCGGTATAGTTCATTTGAAATCAAAAAACAAAAATATTCTTTTAGGGATAGACAAAACCAGGTATTGGTTGAAGGAATAATCGAAATTTTGATTTTTGACAAAATGGCGGCTTCGTGAAAAAAAAATCGAATTTTCGACAAAAATTGCCACGTAAAATTTAAAAAAAGAATAGAAATAATTATTCGAAATTTTCATCCTTCGATTGATACCTTAGAAATATATCTGAAAAGGTTGTGTTAAAAATTCAAATCGATCGGTTGAGCTGATTTTAGAAATCTTGGTCACCGACTTGGAAAACATAGTTTTCAGAAAAATGCGTTTAAAGTTTCGGAAGAAGTTTACACATATACATGATGTTAATTTATTTCGTACAAGAAATAACTCGAATTAGTCTTCAGGTATAAAATGAACCCTTCATAAGATCATTTATATCTAGGAATACAAAGAAAGAAAAGATCAGCTGCTACTCCGGTCTGCACTCCGCCTACTTTCTAACAGTCCGAGACGTTTTTACAAATATGCGTATATCTCGGAAAATACTTATCGGATCGATTTGAAATTTCCAGAGAACATTTTCAGTTGAATACACATTCCGGAAATGCAAAAAAAAAACGATTTTTTTTAAATCCTAACTGCCTGTAACCCCTTAAATGGGAACCCGTTTTACTTATTTTTGAACTGCACAAAAGTAAAACGGAAACTCGGCGAAAATGTCGCGCGGCCCGAGGCTAATGTATTTGGGTTCCATGATTTATTTTTAATTTTATCAATGACAATATTTATTATAATATCTTTATATATAAATTCGTTAAATTTTTGATTTATGATAAACCGTCAATTAATATTTAAGACCGTTGTGAAAGTGGTTAAGCTTTAAACAGAAAATCATTTCATTTTCTTATTAAACTTTAGGAATGGAATATTAGGAAATTACATTTCCCATCTTTGCTGAGAGTTCCTACTCCAGTTGCGTTGCTATTTGCTATTTGTTTTACGTAGTACCTTTCACTTTCTTATGTATATGTATAACATGTTTGTGATATAAGTTCACTTTCAGGTTTCCATAGCAGCGCAAAAATGGGGGTTTCAAAGCTATGCGACCTGAAGGTTGGAAGCCAATCAAGAACTCTTCTGTGTTCAAAACATTTTGAAGAACGTTTCATCAACAGAACATTGAATGTAACTCGGATGAATCATTAAATGTATGTGGGCTTAATTATGTTACCAGGTCATGGAGTTACAAAATAAATAGAAAATGACTTTTATGAAAAATTACGTATCTCCTTTATGAAAGTTAATTATTATTTTATTAATATTTATTACAGTTTTTTAGACTTGTCAGAAAAATTATTTTGATTAATTACGGTATTGTACAAAAAAAAATGTATTTTAATTAAATGATAAAGAGATACAGTAATAAATATTTGTTATTGACCCTAAAAGTCACTAAATAATAACCATGGGAACCATGGCGTCGCGGCCATTTTAACCGTCATTTTTGAACTACCGTTTGAACCGAATGTTTTATTGGAACGCCAAGTCCTTCTCTTAGGTATTTTATTTATAGTCATACGTTATAAGGTGAAACCGGTCTTGTCGTAAATAAACAAGTGGAAAAAAGTTATTATCGTTCCAGAGTGGATAATACTCTCAGTATCGACCTGGTGCGAGACCACCATTCAGAAATGAAACGTTGCTTGAAATGTTTGGTGACCAGATCTGAATAGCCAAGTACTTCTCAATTTTCTCTTCCCCATCTCCTTCTCCTCCCCAGTACCTTCAGCCTCACAACATACCCCAATTGGGGATGCCATAGTCTCACTGGCTCGGAGCAGTTGGAACTCTTGTGCGGTTTTCATATATATATTTTTTTTTTTAATTAGGTTTTTCAAACAAAAAAGTCAATTTAATACAGTATTTAAGATATTGATAAATGCTTTGCTGTTCCGCTAATTTTGAAAAAGGATCTACTACATAATAATTAGTATTTAAATATTTACTGTCGCGTTTTTTTAAAAAAGGTTAAAGGCAAAGCTTCGGACTTGTGAGATAACTGTCGAAATGATATAAAAAGTAAAAGGGCACATTTGGATAAACCAGTGCACAAATAAACAAAAGTATGTTATTGTGTTCATGTTCTACGAGCAAGCTACTCAAATAAATAAAATACGAAGTTTGAGTTGATGTGCAAAAAATCATTCTTCGGACATTCTCGTTCCCTCCAATGAAAATCAAATATTTTTCTTATAAACCAAGGAGAGACTTCCTAGCCGCCTCCTCTCGGCTCCGCTGAGATTTCACCCCTGCACCACCTCCCTGCTTGCAACCCCACCCCCACCAGATGTATCGCCTTACTCCATCCATTAGCTGCATGAAAGAGCATCTTCCCCTGTTGTTTTTATGAAGGTATTTACGGCGGTACCTGTACTCTACATCCCGCGCCCTCTTGCCAAAGGGTCTGGAAATTCTATTAATATAAAAGTTTCATTTAAAAAATGAACCTCTTATTCAATTGTGTTTCTACATTGCGTGCATTGTGGATTGTGGTGTTTGAATCCCTATATTTACATTGGTCGGGGCTTATGGTAACTCTAATTATTTTTTATGTATTTTTTAACTTTGTGGTTGGCAATCTTTCTCTTTGAAGACACTCGGTTAAACTTACAGGGTAGCCACATACCCAGAAAACCAGGAATTATCAGGGAATTTTACCGAACCGTAAATTATCGGGAAAATGTCAGGGAATATATTAATACTTTTTGAAATATCGGGAAATTTTTCGAAATCCGAAATTAAAAGAATAAAAAAATTCGCTTTCAGTTTGAGTTCCGTGGACACCTCTTCAGATACGTTAGTCGATATTGACTTATTTTAAATAAAATTACGAATAACATGTTTTTTTTTAATATACTATAATGTCAGTTTCAAAAATAGAAATGTTTTTCTATTTTTTTATTATGTACCTACCTTTTTAATTTATTCGAATCTTCTGGTGTGTTCATTCAACAATTCGAGAAAAAACTGCCTAAATTATTGTAGTAACTAAAATAAAATTTTGTAAGATATGCCCTGTAACAAATACATATAACAGGAACATTTTAAAAACTGCTACGGAAAACCTGGAATTATCAGGGAATTTTGAAATCCGTTTGAAATGCGTGCATTCTTACGCACTCAGTCGAAAATTGGTATTCTGTTTGTTTGACTCAAAAAAAAAACTCCGCGAGTCTGCATCATGAAATTTTCTCAGCCTTTCTATCTGGAATCATAACTATCTTAAACTAGATACACTATCATTATGATAAGTTGCAGTTACCATTGCTTACTCCAAATATCTAATGATGAGTTTTCAAACCTGAGCAAAGCTTGTAGTAATTTAAGTATGCCAAGTGCTGAAAATTGTGTATTTTTTTACCCTTTATTACGTTGCTTTTTTCTGCCCTCACTTTACTTCACACTTAATTCTATAGCTTCTCATAAGATTTTGAAATTGCGGTCTCCAAATAGCACAGCTAAATTTCCCCTGTAACATGGTTGATATTAGACCGCATTCATGCACAAAGATGAGAACGTCTTATTATTGTTTACCTTTGCTTGCCTTTTTATCTTTAAGTCATGTTTCTGTTAAAATTCAAAACAACTAAATCTATGCTCTAGTAGCAGATCCCAGGGCGTCCAATTATATTGAAATCCAAACGGAAGACGAGCTCCTTGAAATACGTGGTATTTTATCTACACAACCATTTCAATGGGTTTACTTTTGCAAGGTGAACAAATAAAGAGAGACACGAACAATATGAAAAATATGTCAAGTGTATTATGTCTTCCTTGGAAATATGTCGTGATTCTCTCTGCAATGGCTTAGTCTTCTGTAATCTTTCCCCAGTACGTATCGAGACAATGTCTGTAAGGATGGATTTTTGAGGTAAAGCCCTGTTGCGCATTCTTCGTCTCTACATATATCGCCTTCCGATTTGAATTTCATAACAATGGTGAAACTCAGTTTTAAGGCCATACTTTTTGATCACGTAAAGCGCCCACATCTTGTGTTCTTCTTAATTCGTCGGTTGTTAATTATATTGTAATTATAGTGTACGTCTTAGCCGACGTAATTGGGTAAATGCCGTGATTTTTGTGATACGGAGGTTGTCATTATATGATGATGGTCATTAAATGGTGATGGTCATTAAAAGGTGATGGCAATTTAAAGGGAAATCATTGATGCAGTTACTTTATTTTATATTTTATTTATTTATTTATTTATTAAAATATATAGATGTACATAAAAACATAAACTGCACATCTGACTAGGGCATTCCTGTATCGAGATGTGCAGTTTTACAATAAAAATAAAAATAAAAACAATAATGGAATAAAAATAAAAAACATACATATAAATTCACAAGAAACACCAAATATAGTTTACTCAAATATTAATTACAGCTGGGCGGTATGCTCATATTGCTCTTAGTTGGCCACAATAATATTCTACTGTAAACTAAACATGTTCAAGGTACCTGCATTGGCTTAACAAATGCATTCATAGGGTGACCATACCGTCAGTAACAGTAGATTTACGAGTATTAACAAAAAATAAATAAAAACAAAGGTAGGTAAATAATAATAGATAAATAATAAAAAGTAAATAATAATAAACAAGTATGTAATAAATGTATATAGATTATGTAATAAATATAATATAGTAAGTAATAAATATAACATAATAAGAATAAATATAATATAGTAGGTAAATAAATGTAAGTAAATTAAATACATAATGTAAAATATAATTATGAATAAACAATAATAAACTATTTAGTAATCGTAAGAAAGTAAATAAAAGATAAACATAAATTAAGTAAATACATAATAATTATGAGTAAATAATAATAACAATTATGTATTATAGTGAGTAAATAATTATACAAAAGTTAATTTGATAATAACAATGAGTAAATTCAAAAGTATACAGCAGTAAGAAATAACAATAAGTAGTAATGTACACACAGTAATCAAATATGGATTGTATCGATTATAGCTTAATTCCATGCTGATTTATGACAAAAGCGACAACACGGGTAATCCAAAACCATCACTCTCACTTAGTATACATATTTTGACCGTTTTTTTTAATATATTTAACGTACCAATAGTTTTTATTTTTTCACTAAGCATGTTATAAAGCAATGGAGCTTTATATGAAAAACTTCTTTGTCCAAAGGATGTTCTGGTATATACTGGTTGATACATTAAAGAAGAACACATTCTAGTGTTGCGCACTTGTTGTGATCTTTTTGCAGTAATAATGTTGTAAAAAAATTACAGAGAGCCTGTATTATGTACAACTAACTGCCTTACTGTCATAATTTTGCTTTCGCTATACAATAACTGTGATGGATACATAAAACTTCTCTTAAACATTATTTTTAAAATTAATTTTTGTGCAATATTTAAAGGCTCTAAAATAGTATTGTAACAAGAGCCCCAACAAATAACATTATACGAAAGCATTGATTGAACAAGAGCATAATATACAGTTTTAGTGTTACTTTGTCCAATACATTTCTTAGAGTCTTGAAGGTGTAGGCTAGCTTTCTTATTTTGTTTGTTAATATAGCAATATGATTATTCCATTTTAAATTTTTATCAATTATTAAGCCAAGATATTTGATATTATCTACTCTTTCCAAAGATTGACAATTACACTCCTGCACGCAATAATGTATTTTTAAAGAACGGTCCAAAGATAGTTGATTTACAGAATAAATACTAAAAGTGATATATTTAGTTTTGTTCATATTTAAGGTTAACAAGTTTTGATCAAGCCAATTTTTTACTGCCCTTAATCCTGTCTCGCACTTAGCATACGTTTCATCCCATGTATCACCAGCAAATACCAAAACAGTGTCATCAGCAAATTTTTTTTTTTTTTTTTTTTTTATATGAAATACCGCACAAGAGTCCCAACTGCTCCCCTCTGGAGCCAGTGAGACTATGGCATCCCCAATTGGGGTATGTTGTGTGGCTGAAGGTAGTGAGGAGGGGAAGGAGATAGGGAAGAGGAAGGTGGGGAAGTACCTGGCTATTCAGATCTGGTCACTAAACACGGCTAATGCCATTTCGAGCAACGTTTCAATTCTGAATGGTGGTCTTACACCAGGGCGATACTGATAGTATCTTCCACTCTGGAACGTGGCGTAAATATACTGTATATTATTTTAAATGAATAAATTGTTAAATAACACAAATTAATCAAATAAAATATATTTGCGCACGCCGGATTCGAACCCGCGACCTTCGGATTGTGAGTCCAGAGTCTTACCTCGGGACCACGGAGGCCGTCAATTGAAGAACCAGAAAACGGCAGTTTACAGAGGTCATTAATATATAACAAAAATAAAATTGGACCCAGAACACTACCCTGAGGAACACCATATACAATTGATTTGTTTGAACTAAAGTGATCATTAATCATTACTCTCTGGGTTCTATCTTCAAGATAAGTTCTGAATTATATTATACTTACATTTCCCCGCGGCTTCGCTCGCATGGTATTACGGAAAATTACTGTAGCGCTTGCACTTATAAATTATCCCCCCTTCCCCCACCTCCACCCCCTCCCGCATTCCATTCATTCATTCCCTTACATTCATTTTCAAACATCTCGCCTGCCACCTAAATTTCATAACGCTACAGCTCAAAGAAAAAAAAGAATTATCAAATTTTGTTCATTCGTTCGGAATTTATGCGCTTACAAACATTTCAGACGTTTATTTTTATTTAAATATTTGGAAGTTTGTAAATATAATAAAAAATTACACTATTTATTATTCAGTCTTTAAAATCGATAGATTTCGCCTATAATTTAGCTTTCTATTGGTGAAAGAATTTTTAGTCTTTCATTGGTTAATGCGTGAAAGCGAAGCAAACAACCTCGAGCAGTTGCGCATTTATAATATTAGTATGGATTATAGTATGGGCCTCATTGTGACGTCATCCGGCGTGACGTCTTCCGTGGTCGAGAAATAAGGCTCCCGACTAGCAATCCAGAGGACTCAGTTTCAAATAAATTTTATTTGATTTATTTTTGTTATTTCACAATTTTAATTATAAAAATAATATACAGCATATTTGCGGTACGTTCCAGAAAGATACTGATAATAATAGATTTGAAACATTGCTTTGAATGGCTTTAGCCGTGTTTGGTGGCCAGATCTGAGTAGTCAAGTACTTCCCCTTGCTCTTACCCTTTTACTTCCTAAAGTATTATGATGCATGAATTATTAGGTAATATAATATTGTGTATTATTGTAATCCATCGATGTGTGTAATATAATTTATTATTTTAAGATATGTCATTTTGTCATTCGTTTTTGTTCTCAAGTCCAAATCTTAATTTTGAATGTGAAATTTTTTTTTTATTTCGGTGATGGTCATTTTGGCAAAACAAAATTGCGTTGGTATGGAAGGCCGTTAAATTTTAAAAAATATTTTCGTCACTGAAATTTCAAAAGTACGGTTTAAGTAAGCCATATGAAAGTTGATTTACAATCGGCTTATTAAAATCACAAGTAATATAACCATCGTATACCTGTACATACCCATAATAATATACCTGCGTGTAAACACAGTTTTGAACGTAAAGTAATCCACCGCGCAATATATCATATGGTGCATTTAACCTTTTTATTGGGTCGGTCATAAAGAAGGCGCGCTCATTTTAACACAAATAGGGTGCTATGTTAAAACCGTCGTCGCGATATAAAAGGGACCAAGCAGCCTAGTCTGTTATTGCCTGGAAGTTCGGCCAACCAATACAACCTACTTTCTGCCCAGATAACGTACCTACTTTCCACCGACATAACACATAACCCGTGAACTCGCTAACAGGGATGTATTGGAACTTCAATTTGACTGTCCCGAAGAACAATGTTATTTTTGTTAAAAATTGAACATAGTTTTGTTGGCTTATTTTAATTTCATTAATTTTCTGTGTTTTCGAAATTATAATTAAATTAAATTTAATATATATTTTTTTCTTATATGCTGTATTTCTTGATCTCAAAATCAGTAAAAATGCAAAATGGGAACTTTAAACAGCTCTACTATAAAACTATAAAATCGCATCCGACGTTTTCAGTGGTCATATTCTTAAAACTACTCCATCATAAATGAAAATGGATAAATATGGAAACGAAAAAAGAAATCAAAGAAAAAAACCCTCCATCACTTCGTGTTTTTTTTTAAATTAAATAAAATAAAATAATAAGGGCGTTAATGAAAATGAAGCAATATTATAACGAGGCACGACTTATATAATGTGTATTACGTGCTATCCATCAATGTGCATAATACATTTTGTGTAATATCGCTTTTTTGTTCTCAAATCCAAATCTGAAATATTTTCTATTTCGGTTATGGTCATTATGACAAATATACAGTTACTGTATAGATGTTATACATCTAGGCAATATATATCATTCTATTGTGACAACTCCAACTCAGAATCACAATTATATACCCCCGTTCGCCGTATACAAAATTTGGGTAATGACTATAAAGATGTTAACGATACATTCAACACATCATTCACCAAATATTAACAAGTCATTACCCAATTTATATCGGAAAGAAGAACATCAAATTTAATTTAATTTAACTAAACAAACTACGTGGCTCTGCTTCGTCTTATTTACGTACCTTTCCTAGAATACTATTTTTCCATCCTGCATTTCTTAGTTATTATTTTTTTGACATTGTTTTTGTTTAAGATGTTGTGATTGATTTTGTTGTGCGTATTTAGATGGTCTTTGTAATAAATAAATAAAAAATAACATGTACAAGCCCAGCCGGGCGTGAAATTCAAAAATATATTAATATTGTTTCGCCTTTTTATTCTTTAATCCAAATCTTAATTTTTTAATGTCATACGTTCCTTTATTGGCTCTAGATTGCTGCGATTATCAGCTCATTAAAACCCAAATCTCTTCCCATTATCAGGGCCGATATTTCAAACCCCAACCAAGTGACTTATGTGGTTTATTTTCTTCTCGTAATCTGCTTTTTACCTTTTTTCATTTCATTGTTGTGCTATTCTTAATATAATATTTTTCCACCTCTGTGTGTATTTTTTTTTGTGTTGTTGTGCTATTTTAGATGTTCTTTGTCTTAAAAAAATATGTTAAAGCCTGGCTGGGCCTGAAAATCAAACTAAGTAAATAACATAATTGCACATAAATTCTGCCAAAAGAAACCTGTTGTATGCGTCTATGGATTGTACCGATAACTTTCGTAACTTCTCATCGTTCCCTAGCTTAGCTGCATATCCCCAACCAATAAATAACATTTCACAATGACTAAGTTTTCTTAATATATTCGAGGTCAACTGCTGTTTGTACGTTAGCGATCTGCAGTCTTAGGGAACTATGAGAAGTTACCAAAAGTTATCAATACAATCCTAGGGGTTGAGGGTCCTAAAACGGTTAAAAATTTGTGTTTACAGAAAATTTGTCGAATCTCGGTAGCCCGATCCGCCCCTACTCCGTGCATAGTTCTTTAAGGGGCGGCCTGCGAGATTTCCCGGCCGCGAATCAAACTTTATGAGGTGGCAACTTTGGTAATATACCGCCGGAGTAAGCCTCATATACTGTTGAAGTGTGTGATTTTCAGGTAGTTTGCGCCGCGTGAAATACGCGCCGTAAAGGATAAATATAAAGGAGCGGCGATTTTTTACGTCCGATTCTTATTACGTTTCTTGACGAATCGTTTGAGATTGCGTTACAGAAAACAATATAGGAAAAACAGAATATTTTGCAATAAACAATGAAGTTTAAAAAATATTTGAAACAACGAACGGATAAAAATGTTATTTTTATATTATATGTGCGCGAAAACATTTCCTCAGTTACCTTTCTGCCGATACATCAAAGCACGAATATTTCTCTCTGTATCGCCCTGGCGAAAGACCACAATTAAGAATCGAAACGTTTCTTGAAATGGCTGTGTTTGGTAACCAGATGTGCACAGACACGTTCTTACCAAACATCATCGTTCCCATCTCCTGCCCTTTTTCACTAGCTTCACAATATACTCCAAAATAATAATATAACCACATAACAGAAATCCGTAATGAGGGCTAAAGAAAGTTGGGATTTATAACTAGACTAACTAGAAATTTTAACAATATAAAGTGTATTAAACTGTTATATTTTGCTTATGTTAGAAGTCAGCTGGAGTACAATTCTCCCGTCTGGAATCCATATTATAATACTCGTGTACAAGCTGTTGAAAGAATACAAAAAAATTCTTTCGTTTTCTAAATTTAAAAATGGGTATTCCAGTAATTATGTTGAACAATAACACTCTGTTAAATGATATGAATATACTCAAATTGTCAGACAGAAGAATTTTCACTGACTTGGTATTTTTATATAAAATTTTAAATAATTTAGTTGATAGTCCGGTATTGCTTGAACTTATAAGCTTCCGGATACCACAACGTAATTCCAAAAGTCAGGATTTATTTCAGTGCAGAAATTCTGCGGCAAACTACCATATGTATTCCTCTTTGCCCAGAATATTAATGGAGGGAAATAATTATACCAAGTCAGTGGACATCTTCAATGTGTCTTTAAACAAATATAAAATATGGTTACCAAGACAATTCAATTATGTACATAAATACTGTATATTTCTTATTATTCTTGTGTAAAAGCCCCCAAAAAGGGCGTCAATAAATAAATAAATAAAAATTAGGGATGCCATAGTCCCAATGACTCTTGAAAGTTGGAGCAAATGAGACTCTTGTACTTTTTTTTGTTTTTTTTTTTATTTATTAAAATTACAGAGAATATTTTGTACAAGAATTAGAGTAGACCCACAACGCTGTCATATGGCAGCTTGTCTGCAGGTTCTAACAATTTAAACATTTTTAATATAATATCTAAGAAAATATTTGTAAATACATTTATAGTTTTAAGGAAACATTAGAATAGATCACATAGTAGTATTAGATAAAAGATATAAATATAAATATATAAGATATTTCAATATACCTATCTAATAAAAGATATGTAGGCAGCTATATTAAGATATTCAAAGATACATGGAGTTTTCGTTCATTAACCATTGTTTTATCATTTTAGGACTTAGTCTCTCATTTTTTTCAAATTTTATGTTTTTATTGATTTTATTGAAAATCACCGGTATTAGATATTCAAGAGTACGGCTTCCATACTTATTTAATATTCGAGGAGTTTTTAGGCCCTTTCCTTCTCTAAATCTTGTGGTATGTTTGTGTACAAGTAGGTGTTTGTAAGGGCTTTCCCCCAAATTATCCAGAATAGTAGTGAACCAGTGGAGACCTTTTATTGTAACTAGCTCTCTGAGCCATACAGTAGTTATTAAATAAATATATATATATATATATATATATTACTTAAATACTTTATTTGTTACATTGCTTTACCACACAATGCAGACCAACCAATCTTGCAACTCTCAGATTTCAGATGTCCAGATTTCGTCAAAAAGATCGGTAACAAATTCTGACTAAAATTTTTAATTGTTCTCTAGATTTTATGTCCGGGTTAAATCTTCCTCACAGGAAAAACTTAATCCTTCCACACACTTTTCCACAAATGCTAATCTAGTCAATTCACGCGATGTAATTGCATTGTATGTATACTAAATACAAAACTATACAAGAACAACACGTCAACCTACCAGAGACCATATGGGAAAATACTTCACCGACTCCAGATATTTTCATATCAGAGGGTTCGGCTCGATAGAACTCCTAACTGAACCGATAAATCCTACCGATCCCTCAATATAAATATTTAAAAAATCTTTCGTAATCCTACATGTATTTAATATGACTGATTTTTGCATTTTTATATAAAGATTCTTTGACAAATCTAATAAGCCTAAATTTTTAATTAGAGAGCTAGGTATAATGCCAGTAGCCGAAATAACGAATGGTAATATTTTTATAGTCCGAGAATGCCAAATTCTTTTAATCTCATTTCCTAAATCTGTATATTTTCTAATTTTTTCAGAAACAGATTTTTGAATATTACAGGAATTTGGAATAGCGACATCAATGATATAAGTTATTTTTTTAATTTTGTCATGTAAAACTATATGTAGATAGTTTTGTGGTCTGCTTGTTTTTTAGTATTTTCATTCAATCACCAACCCTTCGATTGTAGCGCAACCCGATGCGAGAGAACATCTTGAGATTAGATGAAGATTGATGTCCTTTTCAATACATCCTCAACTATGCCGGACCTCATTCGTGTCCCCTTTGACCAGTCCTCGAATGTTTCACGGGTGCCGTCTGTTTTCTGTCCCGTACGTGTTCGGTTTGTCCGGAAATGCCTACTTTGATCCCCTTTCCGGTCCCCTCCGCCCACCATTTCCCGCCATTCCCGCCCTTCCCCCGCCCCGCCCAAGGAAGCGCCCCTCTCGGACATCCTTTGATGCGCAACCATAATATACGGAGGTCGTCTGATTCAATTTTCATATTTAAACTGCTTATTTAGTTTCGGTGGGAACTGTTTCTGTGCTCTGTTATAGCATAAAGGAGCTTATTGCTTCCCATCTTATCAACTTGCTTGTTTTCCTACCCGTTCGACGTGGATTTGAATTTTAAAACATGTATCGATCAGTAAAATGTGTCTTAATTTAAGTAATATTTCGACGATCCATTGTTCATGATTATGAAATGACTAAATAAAATACCCTATAAATGCCCTAAGAAACGTCTTGACATACTGATAAAACATTATTTCTAATTGGTTATACAAAAATTGCGGCCAAGATGGAACCAATATTTATTACTTAAGTAAACTGAACAACAACCATGGAAACGGTCCGGCCGCCATTTTTGTATAACCGTTTAAACAGAATGTTCGGTATTAGGGGTTTTCTTTAGTCATTGTTTTTTATAATATCTTTTATTTACAGTGTCCGAATTCAGAAAAACTTTTGGTATTTTAAACTTTTACTTAATTTCTACGTCTATTGTGGTCGACCGAAATTCGATAAAAAATGATTAGTTGAATCTTAGCAATTTTTTTATCCACCGCCGAGATGTTTTAGCCAAATGATTACGTTTCCGGTTTACGCTTTGTACTGCAGTATTTAAACCAACATTATATGAAGGTTTTTTTTAATAATATTATTCTTCAGTTTATAAAAACAGTTTATTAATAAACAAGTTCTGCTGCGTAATTATTATTACGCGTGACAGCTGTTTTGCCTTCTGAAAGCATTATCGAACTGTGGTCATGCCACTTACAGACGATGTGTTTATATTATTTCTATATAGGTATTTACGATGACTAATTTCTAATTTCTGAATAAACTGACTAAAATTATTAATGGTTGATATCCTATTTAAAGTTTCCACAATTACTTGCATTGTTTAAATTCGACTGAAGGTCGTTATGTACTCTAAGCATAACGTGAATTATTCCCGATGACTCATGATTTTATTTTCTAGCATAATTAAGTTTTTGAAATTGGCTTGAAAATTTCTAACAGCGGTGAGTGAATAATATTTGTTTGTTCATTTATCAAGTTAACAAAAATCTTAAAGCTATTTTGATAAATAATTTGAAGTATTGGCCAAGTATAGTTAAATTTGACTTAACCACAATCAGATTGCCCGGCTTAAGGTTTAATTTTACTTAACATTTGCCAAATATTTTATATGTAGAAACGACTACTATTCCTTATTTTTTCGTCTTCGCTTATTTTTTCGTGGCTGTTATATATGACAATTTATAAATTTGTATTTTTATGGCAAAAAAAAATAAACATAACTCGCGTACGGTAATAACAGGTAAATAATCTATATTATACTCCCACATAAATGCAGCACAGAGGAATACCCTCCCGCAATCTGTTTCTAAGAATATCCAATTTTCCTTATTCGTTTAACCGTTCGTGGTCGAGGCCGTAGTCTCGCGCCTCGGGCCGTTCTGTCCGGAAAAACAAAGACAGCACAGCCTTAATCTCATCCCCCGCCCCACCGTGTGTGTTCTGTACTGTGTGCCTTGTGCCGGTGATATCGTCTGCAGAGGGAACGGATCAGTTTGCCCGTGGGCATTTGCCGGCCCAACATTTTTTTGCTACCGTATGTTTGTTACCTTTTGACTTTCGCCACTTTGGGCTGTTTTTTCAAGGATTTATTTTGGCCCCGGGCGGCCGAGAAATGGTTAAACAAAATTCCAATGAACTGTTTCCGAATGTAATAAATTCGGTTAAAATCATTTAGTAGCTGATTTCCTTTCAGGGGATACCGTATGAATGTGGTAAAATGAGATGAATATGTATATGAATAGGGATATTGTGGTTTTAAACGTTGCGTTTGACTCGTATCTTGAAATACGGCCGGTTGAATTATTTTATTAACAAGAATATCAAATATGTAAAATAAACCTATCTGCATGTAATAAGGTATTCAATGAGCTTATGTATTATTTGTGAAGTGGGTTGCCAAATATTTTAATCTGAAATCTGAAAAAACCTGATAGCAAGTTAACTGGTGACCGGACAAATCATGTGACATCAACACCTCGTTAGAAATTAAGTTAATTAAAATGATGAAAAAAAAAATGGCAAATAGTTTAAATGATTTTTCAAAGGGGTGTTGAAATGCTTTGAAAACTTTGTTGTGTTGTCTTAGCACCATGTTAACTATAAAGCAGAAATCTCTTTGTCTGAGCCGTGAAAATGCTGAAACTCAAAAAATATACATTTTTTTAAGTAACTAACTATCACAGGGGTAGGTAAGTAGGACGGGTCGCCTAAAAACTCGGTCTTGGCACACACAACTTGCCTCATTCACATGCTCACATCGTCTCATACATACTCTTCTATTATTCTGACACTCGTTTTTTTCATTCCTAAATTTTATATAAACCAACGCAATTATTTTGCAATTGCTATGGAATGTAATTAATTATTTATTTTACATAATTAACCCATTTCGGTGCAACTGTGTCGGCGAATCCACCGTGGATTTGCCGGTTCCACGACTTTTCATCCCGCGACAAAATATCCTCCGGACTAAACATTCGCATACAAAATATGTACTAAAATCTAACCTAACCTAACAAAAAAAATGGAACAAATGTAATACAGACATTCTGAAAAGACAATATATTATTGTTATCTGTATTATTTTTGTTTCATTTTACTATTTTTGAACAATAAGTTATTGTCTTTACGGGATATCTGTATTACTTTTTTCCCATTTCTGTTATGTTGGGTTAGGTTAAGTTTTAGTAGATATTTTGTCGGAGAATATTTTATATTTAATACCAAAAATGGTATTAAATCATCGCTCCCGTCGTTCCAAATTTGTGACAGAACGAATGTATCGATTTGATTTGCAAAATTCTCAACAGTATATTCTGGTTTTCCATTTCGTGCGTACTGAGTTCTCATTTCTTATCGATTCAGTTCCGGGCCTATTCAATCTACTCAATTCTTACATCCGTTTTACTCTGCATTTATTTAGATCACGCTTCCAAGTAGGCCTTCTAAGCATTATGTGTCGTAAAATATTTACAAAAATAGGCTAGGCATAAATAATAATAACGTTCGATATTACGGAGGACCCTGCGGACCCGCTCCCAAAGGACGGGGGCGCCTGAAAAACTTCTCGGATCTTCCGCCAATGAAATACTGGCGGCGTCTGTCGCCCTTCTTAAAGGCCTTATTGATCTACTGCCGAGGAATCATCTGCCCTTATCCTGTTCCCTGTACAGAATGAAAGTAGAGCATGTTTAAAGTAAGAAGGAGAACGGATAATGAATGATACAATGCGTTCTTATATCTTGTCGATACCGTTCAACAAGTTTGGAATATGGTGAAGAATTTCATCAAAAGCTCAACGAAAATTTAAATCAAAACTTTTAAACGCTTAGATAATAAAAATATAATTCTCGATTATGATTCAGAAAACTCTCAAAAGGTCAGCTAACGTCAAGAAAGTACCACTGTCTTTATCCTGATGTTTTCTCACAACACAATTTCCACATAGTTTTAGCGCCAGTTTCCGTATTTTTCATATCAGATTTCGGACGTGGCCTGTGTTGTACTACAAAGCTAGTCATTCACTATTGAAAAGAAAACCTTACGAATATGTCAAATTTAGCAGTCTTTAACGCAAAGCGCATGAGCCCGATTCAGAGTAATTTAATTGCAAACTCGAGAATATAATTGTAGTAAAAAATCATGACCTATCCAAAGGCCGGTCGAGAAAGTGTGGAAGATTGGAAGTGGAAGGTCAGAGAACTGGAGAAAATGACTAAGGACCAGTGAAGCAAATTCATGGAAGAAGTCAAATCCCGCCCTGGGATTTATCACTTTCATTGTTGAAAATAATTGCAGGTAACCTACTCGTAACTGCATTCATCGGGGAAACGATTTCAACGACACAAACTTTTGTGTTTGGTTGAAAGTTTCCAAAAAACCAAATCAAAATTGGTGTAGATTGTTTTTTATTATTAAAAAACTTTGTTTTTCCTCCTTCCTACGGTAGTCCTTTCCGGTTTTCGCTCTCCCTTTTGCTCAACTTTGAGTGTCGGTGTCAAACTAATTTACTTTATGATTTATCGCCCATGCAATTCCGCCTTGGAGGTATAATACTTCTTTCACTTAATTGAATATATTTTCGCCTTTTTCCCTTCTGACAACTCGGGCTGTAAAAAATAGTTTAGTAATTCTCATTTAGGATTCTTTGGCGTGGATTCCGTTTTGAAAAGGATATGGATTGAAAATTTTACCTTTATTTTAAAATGTGTATTATTCAAATAATAATCGAATTTTAAAATGTTGTACAAAATATAAAATACATTATAATTTACGACGAATTTATGAAAGTGTATTATAAAAATGATTGAATCAGAGTCTTGTTTATTTCTGTCAATATCTCTGGCGTCATGAAATTTGTAGATCAACCCTTTAACTCATACGTTAATTACGTCATTTTTTTACATTAGCTCCACACAGGAAGCCCTGTGGGAAAATATTTTCCCACAGGGTCTATGTCATTTTAAGGGATGCTGTGTGGAGGTTTTTTTTTAAGGAAAAGAAGAAGAGGAAGTTATGAGAAGGAAAATGGTAAGAGGGGTGGGTAATCTAGGGTAAACTGTGTCCAGGTCATCTAAACAAACCTCACCCCATGAACCCGGGCACCCCTGCTAAGTCAGTTTCATCTCTTTTTATCAGCTAGTTATACACTTTCATCGAAGTAAGTTTTAAGAACTGTTCCCATCTCAGGCGAAATTACCTACCGATATTACATGGACCTAAGTAATAGGCACTAAAACCATAATAATTTAATTTAATATACCTTTAACTTGTACCATAATATACTGTTTTGTGTCACAATAAATACATTAACAAAATAATTATTTTGTTTTGTTGAAAAATTATAATAAAGTCGGGTAATAAAACACTTGGAATATATCCAGTCAGTCTGTCATTAATACAAAGCCGTAGGGACCATTGAGAGCAATAAACGCTGAACAATTTCTCACAATCTGTATGCCAGCTGTAGGTACATCTTGAAAGGCTGGAAACGGATCTTCACATTCAAATTAGTCTTCATTGTTTGCCCCGAAAGGCTTCAGGAACACATTCATGCCAGTGATGCGCTCATACCTCCCAATTACGCCGTAACATTAATAGTGATACAGGAATAATACGTATTCAATCTGTTCTCTTCATCCCCTAAATAATATGATGTTATGTCTATCAAATAAACATAATTACCATACCGCACATAATACCGCAATCATGCAGCGTAACTCCATTGTGAAATTCAGGTCCTACGTTTTCATTACTTCACTGGAATTTTCCGGGATCGTTGTTTTGCAAAATTCAATTCACATTGTTGTATAGATCCTATGTTTGTTTTAAAAAGCAAACCTTTTGATTTGTTTTTATTTTCACGTTTTTTATTTCAATGGAATATCGGACGGCCTTCGCGAAGAAGACTTATTGCAATGTAAAAGGGGGGCGCCAGTCCATGAATGGAGCGTCTTTACAATGGAAATGGAGGGGCGCTGGGTTCAGAACCAGGCCCCCAGGTAATGCAGGTTATGTTTCCAGGGCAATTATGTCACCTTTCTGGGTGTTTTCGCCTTATGCCTCGGCTACAGATCTCCGCGACAAAATCACTGAAAATGCCAGGATTCTACAATTAAGAGGGTATTCTAGTCTAGAAGCATGAATTGTAGATATTTTTTCAGGTGCGATAAAAAAAAAAAAAACAATAATTTTCTTTTGCCAACCATTACTTTATCAAATATTTATTAAACATTACAGAATACATAACAAAAAAAATCAAACGAAAAAATTATAAATTCAAAAAGTTACAGGGTATTGAACTGGGGGGTCTCAAAAAAATGGCACGCCCTGGTTGACACGATTGCAACCCTCTTACTAATCAGAAGAAAAAAAAAACAAAAAAAACTTAATCAAAACAAATGCGGCTGTGGGTCGTACCTCGGAGAAGTAAAAAATATTTTTTTCGCAAAATGGCCACTGTCTGAAATAAAAAGACATTTTTTTTACCCCTTTTTTGACTTTTCTGAATTTTTAAAAAATTGTTATAATTCTGGTAGGGGCCATAGATCAGTACGTAGAGAAAGCTCACACCAAATTTCAGGAAAATTGGTTCCCTAGAACTTGAGATATCGTGGCAACCGTCTCTAAAAAAATGGTTTCGAGAAACACGCGTTTTAAGTTTTGCTCTATTTAGATTTTGGTTAGATTTCATCTAAACCGCGTTTTATAACTTTTAGAATAATGCGAAATTCGAAAATCATTTTAAGGAGATATTTTTGAATATTTAACCATTGAAAATATGAAGAAAAAAAAATGTTTTTTTTTATTTTTTTATTTCTAGACTAGAATACTGCCTTAGTGTACCGAACTTCTATCCCTACTTAATTTTAATACACCTTTAAGATGTACGCACGATGCAGCACTATTCCACACACTTAATTACAAAACAAATGCAGCAATTCATTCGCCAACTAACCGTGCTCTTGATACATTCAATAATATTTGCCTAAACTCTTAACATCGACATTTTCTGGGATTCAGTGCCCAAATTTAAATGTCATCATATCACTGATTTAAACAAACTGTTTAATGCGCATATATTACCTTCCCACATCACCACTTCTCACAACAACTAACATACTTACACACTACGCACATCACCCGGTAATTACTAATCATACATTCCACAAATGAGACATTACAAAGAAACATATCATCAAATATTACTTAATATCCGTATTTTTTATCTCTGCAACCAATGTAACAATCACTGTAACAAGGTTTGTTATTTATTGTATAAGATGCTCCAAGGAACTAACGTCCCTGATTCCTTCGGCACCGGTGCGCAGTCGGGATACACGATTTGTACACAGTTAACATTTTGCCACTTATAATGACGAGTCGACTTTTTTTTACATTAACTCCACACAGGAGGCCCTGAGGAAAATAATTTCATGTCATCTTTGAAGATTCTATGTGGAGGGTGCTTTGAGGAGAGGAAGACCCATGTTCACTCCTGAGGGAGGAAACACAGAGGCCGGCAAATCGTTCCACAGCCGAGCTGTCGAACTCAAAAACGAGTCGTGGAAACGACTCATTCTTTTGTCCAACAGCTCGGCTATGGAACAATTTGCCGACCTCTGTTCGTGTTTCCTCTCTGCTACTACATGGGTCTCGACAAGACCCAGGTTCACTCCTTCCTTTTCACTACGACAACCTTCAAATAGCATCTCCAAAGATGACAAGGAAATTATTTTCCTCGGGGTCTCTTTTGTAGGATTAATGTAAAAAAAAAAAAAAAATTATTCTATCTTTTCAATTTGCCTTCTTTAAGATTTATCTTACGTGTTCTTATAAAAACTCATTGTTTAATATCGATAACAACTCCAGGCATTGTTATGTTTTAAAGATGTAGAATCTAGACATATCAACGTTCGGATAACGGTCGTCTGAGAACAAAAAATCAATCAATTGTTTTGTTTCTTTGCGACTGGCATTGTGTGGCCGTCCCGCGCCTGAATGATGGTAATATTATACCGATATGAGAGCAACAAGCAACCGGCAGCAGGGGGCTGTGGGCCCGGTGGGCCTGGTGGGCCTGGTGGGCCTGGTAGGGGTGGGCGAAGTATGGGTTTCACATTCAAGTCACCTGCGCTGGGTTGTGAGCTCGGGGGAGGTGTCCTTATGTTCTGCTGCGGCTTGTTGTGGCGTGAAAGAACTCTCGTCTTGGGGGCGGGATTACTCTCGATACTTCTGGCGACATTTCTGCGAGTATTGTAATAAATACGTACATTACTTTTTTTAGTTTAAAGTCATTAAGTTTCGGACGCCGAAATAGTGTTTTAGAGTAGCTAGTAAACCAAAAAATAATAAATACGGAGAATACTTGTGTTTTTCTGTCGATTTCCATGTTAATTTATTATTTTTATTCGCATTTTTTTTCGTTTTATTTACATACCAAGAGTCCCAACAGCTCCCATCCGTCTGGAGTCATTGAGTATGCCATTCCCAATTGGGATATGTTGTGAAGATAAAGATAGTGCAGTGGGAAAGGAGATGAGGACGGCGGGGAATTTCCAAGCTATTCAGATCTGGTCACAAATCATTGATCATGTGTTTACATATAAAAAAATGCATGTTCGAATTTACATTCACATCTGTGTTCAACTAGGCCATAGACAGCGTACATAAGTAATAATATTTAATACTAGCTGGTCCCCGGCATGCGTTGCAATGCCATTCAAAGAAATAAATTGATTCTCCCTGCATGTCCTTTCCCGTGCGTCCCCGTTTCCTTCCACCTTCCCCGCTTTCCCCCTCCCTCGTCTCTTCCCTATCCGCGAACCCCACCTCCCTCATTCCCCTTCCCCTGCCTTTCCTCCCTACCGCTAAAATATATGAAATACACATTTTCATTTATACAAATTTCATAACGCCAGTATATATAGCCTATATGTTATTCTGATGTATGAGAAAATCCATTCAGTAGTTTTTGCGTGAAAAAGTAACAAACACACATACATCCTTACACACTTTCGCGTTTATAATATAAGTAAGATTTTCCAAAATAGTCCACCAACATACCAAAGTAAATAATTCGCAGCATTCCTCATTCGTAAATTTGAACCCAAAAATATGGGATAAACAATTAAATATAGGTGAATTCAATGGTTCTCTAAGCAGTTTATTAAAATTCAGTGATACGATTTTTCGAATGAGGGTAAGAAATTCCCAAAACCGAACACTTGAAAATTTCCTAGTGCTCAAGGCCGAAATCGATCATATTGCATAACAAGGTTGTTATAAGGTGTTCGATAAAAATTATTTAAGCTGGGTATGTGCATTTTTTTATATTTTCTATTTAAAGCTTAGATTTTAGATTTTTAGATATCAATTTATTCTATCTGTGTGGTGTCGTCATTATTTTATGAACTATTATATTCCAAATACAATTTTACGAAATGCCATTTTTTTGGTAGGTAATAACAATCGGAGAAATAATATACTAAAAATTAATTAACTCGTTCCACCGTCTTTATTATCAAAGTATTACAACTTTTGAAAAATTTAATTTACGTGAAAATGGACAGCGAAACAGCTCTTAATAACAATAATACATGTTGGGTTTCATACTGGGATTGTCCATGTTTTGTATTTTGTGGTTATATACAATTGTAATATACTTTTTGTGGTTGTTTTATTACCTACCGCGAAACGAGTTTTATAAAAATACTAACACGTTGCTGTGGCTAACAAAACACAACGCCATTACTCAACCTTTATTACCAACGCCGACGTTAATTTGCAAACATATCAAATCCACACGCCCGCTTGCCAGCCCACTGCCTGAATTGAATCTTTGAATTTATCGGCTTTTCTCAACTATAATATGCATATGTTATACATACAAATCTTTCTCTTGAACCACTCTATCTATTAGTGAAAACCTTACGAAAACCTTACGAAAATGCGTAGTTTAAAAAATCTAACCGTACGGACATATTATACGGAATATTCTATTTTTATTTTTAATATTGACTTTTCTGCAAGTCGAGACTTGCATCCCAGGATGAATATTTTATTTTTAATATTGATGAATATTTTTATTTTATTTTATTTTTGAATTTTGCCTTTTCTGCAAGTCTTTACTTGCATCCCAGGGTGATTATTTTTTTTTTCAATTGACTTTTCTGCAAGTCCAGACTTGCATCCCAAGATGAATATTTTATTTTTAATATTGACTTTTCTGCAAGTTCAAACTTGCATCCCAGGATGAATATTTTATTTTTAATATTGACTTTTCTGCAAGTTCAGACTTGCATCCCAGGATGAATATTTTATTTTTAATGTTGACTTTTCTGCAAGTCCAGACTTGCAACCTAGGATGAATATTTTAATTTTATTTTATTTTTGAATTTTGACTTTTCTGCAAGTCTAGACTTGCATCCCAGGGTGATTTTTTTTAATGTTGACTCTTCTGCAAGTCCAGACTTGCATCCCAAGATGAATATTTTATTTTTAATATTGACTTTTCTGCAAGTTCAGACTTGCATCCCAGGATGAATATTTTATTTTTAATGTTGACTTTTCTGCAAGTCCAGACTTGCATCCTAGGATGAATATTTTTATTTTATTTTATTTTTGAATTTTGACTTTTCTGCAAGTCTAGACTTGCATCCCAGGGTGATTTTTTTTTTTAATATTGACTTTTCTGCAAGTCCAGACATGCATCCCAGATGAATATTTTATTTTTATTTTTACTTTTAATATTGAATTTCCTGCAAGTCCAGACTTGCATCCCAGAATATTCTATTTTTATTTTTAATTTGACTTTTCTGCCAGTCCAGACTTGCATCCCAGGATGAATATTTTAATAAAATTTTAATTTTGAATATTGAATTTTCTGCAAGTCTAGACTTGCATCCCAGGGTGATTATTTTTTTTTAATATTGTCTTTTCTGCAAGTCAAGACTTGCATCCCAGGATGGAAATTTTATTTTTAATATTGACTTTTCTGTAAGTTCAGACTTGCATCCCAGGATGAATATTTGATTTTTAATATTAATATTGACTTTTCTGCAAGTCCAAACTTCCATCCCAGGATGAATATGTTATTTTTAATATTGACTTTTCTGCATGTCCAGACTTGAAATATTGAAGATCTCTCACAGTCTTCTGTCTCATTCACTCACTCACTTTTCATTTTATGAGATTTAAAAAAAAATTCTGATCGATTTTTCTCTAATTTTCTTTTACACAAACCTTGTCCTGACAATAACGATTGAATTATCCAATTTGGTACAGTCGTTCGGAAGTTATGCTTATGCGCGTACATACATTTCGGCGATTCATTTTTATTTATATAGGTTACATATTTGAGTTATTTCATTTGCTTTCAATCGGCGCTGCATTAAAATTGTTGACGTGTGTTTTCATTTGATTCTTACGTCCATATCTAGTCATTTTCTGAACTGAATCTTAGTCATTTTTGAGGTACCAAGAATTTGATCATAAAATAAAATTATCAGATTCCCATTTCTACGGGCTAGTATGAAAGTGTAAACTGATATCCTTTCATCTACGTTGTTGAAACTATTTGGGTTTAAGTCGTTTCTCCCAGCAAGGCACTAAAACAATCAGTTTGTTAGTTATCTTTGTGGTTCAGTCCTTTTTGAGCATCATATCATTGGAAGAT
Organism: Glyphotaelius pellucidus; assembly: GCA_936435175.1. NCBI lineage: Eukaryota > Metazoa > Arthropoda > Insecta > Trichoptera > Limnephilidae > Glyphotaelius > Glyphotaelius pellucidus. Next base: position 13,534,379 of record OW386553.1, read on the forward strand.
GATAAATTGCACAAATTCTTATACATATGTATGTGTATTACTTGCCTACTTTTATATTTATTGAGTGTTCTGTTCGAGTTCTTGCCCTCGCCATTTCATTAGCTTCTCTTATTTTTTATCTTCCGTTTTTTCTTCGTTTTTATAATTTTTTTACTGTACTGCGTGTTTTCTCCTCACTTTTTCGTGCTTTGTGGATCCTATTTCAATTTTTCTTTAGACGTTTTCATGAGCTCTGCAGTTGTGTCAGTCTTGTTTTCTAAAGTAAACATTTTATTACCTCTGCCATGTAAAATTAATGCATATTTATAACTCAGTGGATGTTTCCACCATGGTCAGTTTAAAAAAAATAAGTTAATAGTGTGCGTTATAGAAAGCACATTTAGCGATCTTTTCAACAACACCAAAATCTATAAATAGCTAAACTATTCATTATGAAATTGTTAAACGAATCTGACAACACTAACATGTCGTTACCGTCACTGCTACAATTCCATACAGAAGTGTGTTTCACCATCATTACGAAACTCAAATGGGATGAAGATATACAATTTAAAAGGTACTAAGTCAGTGCAACATTCGTTTCCTTTCAAATTTGCACGGAAGACACTTCGAGTGTTAGGCCCTCCGTTCATGGAGATACTTACAAACTACGTGATTGTGACACAACCACAAGTACCCTGCAGATGTACTACTTTTTAAAGCTGGTTCCGTACACGGCGCTACCCGAATTATACTGAACTTGATCATTTTTCACGTGCAGCCGTGGAGTTAACAATATGTCGAACGATATCAAATGACTTTTTTTTCCAACATTAATCTATGCCTTCTTCACTAAATCCTTTTTGCGTATTCTGGTAATATAAAGTTATGTAAACACGCATTTTTTTTCACTTCCAGAACAAATCTAACATTACTTTCATGTTCAGACGCCATTTCTGTCAAACGTCAAACGAAAGTAGTAGACACGAATGCTGCAACGCGTAGCGCGCTACCAGCACCGTCGTTAGCGCGCTACCGACTTCAACCTGACATCCGTCGCGTAGCGCCGTGTACGAACACCAGCAAAATTGTATGGCGGGTACCCACGAGCGGTGTGCGTGCTACGCGCATCAGGCTCGAATAGCTTGTAAGTAGCTCCATGTACGGAGGCGCTTATAATCTTTATTCTATGTGGAGTACCATTTTTTCTTCTTCTGGCCTTAAAATAACATCATTTGTGTTTTTTGTCATAGGCAACGCGAAATCTTCGTTTGAAAACTTATAGAAAATGATCCAAATACCGTTTGCTTTTATTCCCTTTAAATATATGTAGGAAATGAAAGTTTGCAAGTATCGCAAGTAAGGCAACGAAACCGCCGCACAAAGGTGACACCTCGTGTCACGGGAGAGATTTTTCACGTGAAAGCTTTCCTTTGAAAGAAGCTGGATATAGTTTTCTGAAAATATGATGTTACCTGTTTTTTGTAACACTAACAATGTACTTACTTACGCCGAGTTTTTCAGAATACTTAAATTCATACTTAGGTGTTGGAGACAACATTGCTTTATTTCATGAATATAAATATTTTAGACATTACACGTAATAAAATGTAAAGGGTTGAAGAGAAGGGATAGACCATTAATTTGAACTTGAATGCGTATCTTTTTATTTTGCAAGTGGTTCGGCCGACTTCAACAAATGTATTATAATGGAAAATCAAATATGATATGATCTTACGACGACTAGGAATAAATCCCTAGTCTTCAGTTAAATGTGGAAATGATTGAAAATATCTTTGGTATTTCCATCATTTCATTCCGATGGATAAACGTTTTTGACATTTTTTAAACCTGTAAGATAAAGCCCAATTATTTGGCCTTCGAGGTGGAAATCCATGCTACACTCGTATATAATTATGTTATTTGAGGCTTTGCCCGAGGTCCTATTTTTTTGGAATTTTCAAGTGTCGCTCTTAGGCCACATTTCGCTGTAAGATAATATTTTATTGATAATATAACCTTTTGTTCACATTATTGGCAAAACCGTTTTTTGGGTGGTTACAACATTTTGTAATTATATTATCGCACACCCGTGAAAAATCACGGGACATTATAATCGTAGGGTATTATGAAGCTGAAAGTATTTATAAATTCAATATTTTCCTCGAGATCTTTGCATTTCAAAAACAAACATTGTCAATATTAGATGCACCGTTAGTAAACTTAGTAAAATCATCTGCCTAAAGTGTAAACAAAAGAAATACACATTTCAGAAAACTATGCGGAAAGCCCGGGCAACTCCGAAAACTTCAACTAGTTTTTTGTAAAGATGAATTAGTCCGTACAATTTTCGTTTTCTAGTAAACTTAAGTCACTACATAGTTTTAAAGTTAAATACGTAGAAGGGCTTTCATAATAAATTAATAATGTTGACCGGACAACTCAGAATGAAATCAACTCAGAACCCCGTTTGAAAAGTCATTAAAAGTGATGAAAAAAATATATAAAAAATTGTTAAGTTAGGTTAGAGTTATGGGCGATTATAATTTTTTTTTCATAGCTTTCAATGACTTTCCAAAGAGGTGATAGTTGACTTTATTCTGAGTTTGCATGGAACCTAAATAATAACCTTTGAATTCGTGTTGTAAGGGTTACAGTTTTCTTTCCCGGGTTACAATAACCTGTCAATATTTGAAAATCTCCTACTACCAACATTGTACTCGGAATAAATCGCCCATGCGATGATGGGGGTCTTGGTCAGTTTAATGTAAGCTTACCTGCATTTAGGCATGCTTTTTAATTTGTTTATATCTATTTTGTTTCAGATTCTTCTACCTGTACCATTTCTCGTTCTACGCCTATCACTACCGGTTCAACGGGCAATACAGCAGCTTGGCGCTTGTTACTTCGTGGCTCTTCATTCAGGTACACATTTGTTTTTGACCATTTTACCGACTTTATGACCATCATAGCTTAATGTGTTCTATGCATTTGTCTTTGATTTGGAAATTCTCGGGTTGGATTTATCAAAGAATTGCATAAGTATGTAAGTATGTTTTAATAGTTGAACTCTGATAGCCTGCCTGGGTGGTTAGCAACTTGAAAAGATCTTCCAGAATTGACTCTACAACTCTGGTAAATTAATAGAGATTTAAAAATAATTATATGAATGAAAAAAGTTTATTGTTTAACGTGTTTTCGGTTAATCTTACTTTTAATTGGTACAATAAACATATAAATTAAATTACACTACATAAGAAAAATATAAGGGAAACAAAAGAGAAAGCATATACTAAAGGGAAAGAGCATCAGAGACAGGCCGGTAGTGGGGTAAGGGAGGGGTGGGGATTATGTAGGGAATAGAAGAGCCTACTTTAAAATCGGACTGTCAGTTAATTCTAACTGTTCGTTTAAAATTTGTCCATTTTTATTTGATTTTGATATTTCTAATGACTCTAAATTATTAAGACGTATTCCTTCTCTATTATTTATTGCTTGGATTCCTGTATTTCTATTAAACGTGTGACTTGTATCAATTAAATGTTCCGTAAATTCTGAAAAACCTTAACCTGACTTGTTATTTTACTCTAATATTTACTCTACGCGCGGTTATACCTATGTAGGTTGCCGGTCAATCGTTGCAATTAAGTTTGTAGATGCCAGATTGGCTTAAAGTATCTTCTTTGCCTTTACAATTAGTTAAAAGTTTGGCTAAGTTATTAGTAGTACAGAAGGCCTACGTTGATTCTCATGGGAGTTTAGATGTGCAAAGGGAAGATAATTTACTTATGTACAAAATTCTGAACTTTTTTTCATTTGTACAGTGTCAAGCCACAAAGTGTTTGTTTTCTTCAAGAAAAATCAATTGATTCGTTTTAAGTCTATATAGTTCAATCCTTCATTTTAAGCTATTGCCACATCCTTGGCAGTGCGGTGTGCATGAGAATGTTGCTCATCCAGAACTCGCGTAAAAAATGTGAGAATTACGATTTGTTTAAACAACATTGGCACCTCGATCGAGAGTGACAACTATTCAGAATCTGAAGTTTTTTTCAAATATTCTAAAGGTTCTATTGCCGCATCAACTTCTCATATTCCTTGTTCTCCGCTTCTACCCCCACGTATTTCACTATCTTCTTTCTTACGCCATTCCCCATTTTAAGTTCCTGTAGTTCCTATCATAGTTCCATATGATTCTAGTTGTGAAAAAAGCAGAAATAACGTCATTTATTTATTTATCGGTATTATGTCCAAATACAAACCTTTTTAATCCCCTAAAATATTTTTTAAATATGAATCAATAACAGATTTTCGTAATTTAAGCTCAAATATGTTTACGTTTTCTTCTAATTTTATTTCCTTCAGTAATACGCCAAATATCTCAATTGCACCGTAGTTCCGTACATCAAACTTAACTCTCCTAACAATTTCCCTCAAGGCCTATTTCATCTTCGGGGATGCTGTGTGGAGGGTCTTTTTAGGGAAAAGAAGGAGAGGAAGTTCTGGGAAGGAAAAAATATATAAATCCATTCCACCCACTGCAGTGCAAGGCGAAAGTCCGGCTGGAGAAGTCAAAAGGACACCCTCAACCAAACTCTCCCGATCCGGCCCGCTATGCAGTAGGTTGGCAAACGCATCCACCACAAAGATCTTGACAAACCTTACCCCATAAACCAAACGTAGCTAACCACTTGGGGTGACTTATGGCAGAGTGGTTGGTTATCCAACAAATGGTTCCCGGGGCGCCTCTTTATGTATGCCCATTAATTATTTCAAATTAACATTCATGATTTTGGCAAGAAGTATAATATGTTTCACATGCGTCAAATTATTTTGTTCCCCTTCACTCGTAGTTTTGATATTTTATTAACATTTTAATGTTGCCTCCACGCTCGTAATGTCCGCCCTTACATCCACGTCACACGACACAACTATGCGAGTCACCGGCGTAAAACTAAGGGCTTGTGAACCATTAACTCTCGGACCTCTATAACGAAGTTAGCGCCCGTGAAATATTCCGGTGTCTTTTTTGAGATATCGCCTCTCGCCGGATTATGATGGCCGAAATGATATTACCTACTCCCAACGCGGTCCATTTATTTCACTGCTCCTCCGTGTGTCGCCCGCAATCTGCCCACTCGTATTTCCCAAGCGATCAAATTTACCTACCTATGGCTGTAAGCTGACTTGATGCTTGCGATGTTTTATGTGAATACCGCACAAGAGTCCCAACTGCTCCAAATCGTCTATGCACCTGTGGCTGTAAGCTGACTTGATGCTTGCAATGTTTTATGTGAATACACACACACAGGTATTTAGAAACAAGACTAACTGAATGTACACTAGAATATTCAAGAAAAATGAAAATAAAACAGAACTAAGCAGCAATTTAAAAAATAATAATAATAGTACAAATCTAAATTCAACAAATGATAAACCAATACACAACTATAAAATAAGTGTGATTATAACTGTAATAGACTGCAAAATAGGTATTTGGGTTGGGATGGGTAAGGGGAGGAGAGGGATAACGGAAAGTTAAGGGAAAGTTGCCACGCAAGTAATATGAAAATATTAGATACAATTAATTTAATCCTCATGAATATGTGTTATTCGCACCTAGAATGTTATACAATGAAGTTCTGTAGCGACAGTAACTAGCAGTTATCAATGTGAAAAACCGCACAAGAGTCCCAACTGCTCCAAATCGTCTATGTACCTGTGGCTATGAGCTGAGTTGATGCTTGCGATTTTTATGTGAATACCGCACAACAGTCCCAACTACTCCAAATCGTCTACCTACCTATGGCTATAAACTGACTTAATGCTTTCCATGTTTTACGTAAATACCGCACAAGAGTCCCAACTGCTCTAAATCGTCGGGAGCATCCCCTTTTTAATTTGTTCATTATTTAAACGCCTTAGATTGGCTATTGCATTAAAATGATACATGTTTTTAGTATACAGTGTTACACACGAGGGTATCAGTAGTATTAAAAACAAAATAATAATGTACGAGTATACAAAAATAATATTGCTGAAGTGATGCAGTTGTTATTAGAAGTGTGGCGTTCATACAATTGTTTTTCCGCCACTCAAAGAACACACGAGAAAGATCTGCAAGTCGCCAAATACTTGCCATTCGCCAGTACCGTCTAGCTACTCACCTACTTATGCACGTATCGGTGGCAATGTACTCGCTAGGCCAGCTGCCTGATAAATAATAATTTCGCCACCTTCGCGAAAGGTCGAGACTCGAGCGTGCATCCACGAACACAGTGACGAGTTAATTCTAGCACTTTCCAGCGCACATATGGCCAGCGAACGGAAAGTTACTTGGCCGCTCGCTCCTATATAAGGCGACGCACTTAACTTCAGAGTAGTCAGTCTGTATTCAACGGTCGCTTTTACAATCGCCTCTATACAGCGAACCAGTGTAACATCAGTGCCCGGTGCATCCGCACTCTCCTCCAGGGCAGCTTCCTTCGAGGCTCTCACCATACCCCAGCTCTTCAGGTCCACCGCACCTAGCAGCTGCAACCATCGCCTTGCTCCTGTATCTACAAGATCCGAAGCATCTTCTGTACGGGAAACAGCGCCTCATCTCAATGGCTACCGAGGCCCATCGCGCCTCGCTGCCACTGCACTCACTCCGTCTCACAAGGACTACCTGCCGATGGCTCCACTCACCGAGTCACCGCCGTTCATCTCCGCAACTCACCGCGTCGAGCAACGGCCTGGACGACCAGGTCATCTCCGCCACCACGGCGTTGAGCAACACTCTGGTGACCTGCAGGCCCGTGGCCTACTCCACCGCAGCTTCCTGACCTTGACCATCTCCAAGCACCCGCAATACCTCACTCTACGGCACTTCGACATACGTCCCTTTACATCGGACCGACCTCAGCACGTAGCTCATGCTTCAATAAACGACTGGACTCGCAACCAACTCGGATGCCTTTAATTTCTCTCTCCGTCTCTATCGACACCCGGAGTCCGTTCCCTCAGAAGTACAATGAGAAAATATTGAAAAGAAATATAAAAGAAAATGTGTCCTCGTGTCAAATAATATACTTGGTTCGTAAGTCCTGACATAAAACAATATGTGTTAAAAAATTATATTTATGTATCGGAAACAATTATTTAATGTACAACAAACAAAAACGAATATGAAGTGCTCTTGTATAGAATTTTATAAAATGTTATAAATATAAAGACAATGTGCATACTGCACAAGAAATCCATTAGAGCACTCTTCTGGAGCCATTGAGACTATGGCATCCCCAATCGGGGTCTGTTGTAAGACAGTAGGGAAGTGGGGAGGGTAAGGAGATGGGGAGTAGGAAGGTGGGGATGTATCTGGCTATTCAGATGCAACACTGCTAAACCATTTCAAGCAACAAAATAAAACAAACCAATCAAACAAAATTGGGTTTTTTGTGAGGCAGAGGGAAAGAATAGGGGAAGGAGACAAAGTAGAGGAAAGTGTGGATGTGAATGAAATGTTTCTATTCTGATTGGTGGTATTTCACCTGGGCGATACTAAGAGTATATTTCACTAAAACGTACAGTAAATTAACTGTGTATTACTTTTATTGTATTAGTTGTGAAAGTAAAAAATAATTAAATAAAAAATATTAGCGCAAATCGGGTTTTGAACTGGATTCGTGGTTGAGGACCTTACTTCTCGACCACGGAGGCTGTCAAAACAAGGGGGATATGTAGAGCGGGTTGACACCCGCTCTACATATCCCCCTTGTTTTGACAGCCTTGTTCCGTCAGGAGACAAGAGTGCCAGGAGAATTTATGATGCGCTAGGGAATAGAAGAAAACAGTATTAGAGAGGCAGGAATCAGAAAGACTTAACACTAACTACTCAAGAATTTGATCAATCGGATCAAATACTTGAGTAAGAATAACAGAAAGAGTTGAAATGAAGGAAGTACTGTCTACCAATCCAGTATTGTGTGGCGTTTCGTCCGCACAGGTATTCTACACTTATGCAATGTAATCATCGATGCATGAAGCACATTTCGCCGGTAATTGCCACCAGAGGCTATGACGGCCGGCGTAGCTCAGCGGTAAGGCTCTTGACTAGCATTCCGAAGGTCGTGGGATCGAATCCCGGCGTGGCAAATAAATTTTATTTGATTTATTTATGTTATTTATTAATTTATTCATTTAAAATAAATTATAGTAAATCTGCGGTGTAAGATCACCATTCAGAATTGAAACGTTGCTTGAAATGGCTTAAGCCGTCTTTGGTGACCAGATCTGAATAGCCAGATACTTCCTATCTTCCTCTCCCCATCTCCTTCCCCTCTTTACTACCTTCAGCCTCACAACATACCCCAATTGGGGATGCCGTAGTCTCACTGGCTCCAGACAGGAGCAGTTGGCGCTCTTATGCGGTATTCATATATAAAAAAGACGCGATTTCTTGATATTAGGTACATTCTAGTAGTGAAATGCAATGCTGGCAATTTCAGTCTAAAGCCGCTCCTGACTGCCACATGTAAGTTAGATGAAAAAAAACAAATCTTAATACATAAAAATGAATGTTTCTTTGTTTGTTCCTTATGCATTCCTGAACCATTCATCCGATTGCGATTTAACTTTGGTGATTTATTGTGCGCATGCCCGCGAAGATTTCTGTTGATTCACCCGATTGGTGATGAAACTTTTGTCAATTGTGTTGCGTATGACCTTGAAGGTTTCTATTTATATACCTATATACATATTTACTGGTGAGCTATGACGTTATGAAATTTGTTTAAAAGATTGCAATAAGATATTAATTTTGATAAGCCTGCTCCCGCGTCAGAAAACCTACAAAATTTTCGTGTATGCACCAGACGGAAAAACCAAAAATATTGTGTATTCAAAGGTAACTTCAACAAACAGAATAACAAACCCTATTTTCTTTGAATGGCGTTGCAGCGCATGCCGGGTACTAGCTAGTTGTAGATAAACATTAATTAACCAAAAAGTTCCAAAATTATTAGAAAATAACACAATAGATAAATAATGTAATAATACATGACGCATGTATACTTTCGTAAGAAAAGGCTTGAATTTAAAAAAATTATAACGAATGTCTTCGAAATTGCGGTAATATACATGTAGCATTTGGCGATTATTTCAAATTATTTACGGTGATTTGTTTTCTAAGAAGAATTTTCTCTAACTTGTATTGATCGTTTTGCGAGAAGTTTGTTTAAAATTTTTCTTGATACATTTTTTTAAAGTACAATAATGTTTTTTTAACATATATTTTAGCAAAATAATCATGATATTTCTAGAATATTTAACGTAGCTCATTTTTTATGATAAATATCTTCTCGAAGGTGGTGTCAATGCTGTAAGCACAGTCTGTTGTCGAATTTCCTTTAAGAAATCGCTCTTTGCGTGTATTAAATAAACGAAATCTGGTGTTTACACATTTACAAATATATCCTTAGTTATGTTATAAATTTCTATGTATTTATAAATACATAAACTATTACGCAGTATTGTATCTAAACAAAAATCGGTTGTGTGATATACACGCAAAATTCTGTGATATATTTTATTCAAAATATATCTTACAACTTGAATGATTTTTCACAAAAACGGCGTTATGCAAATCATCAAAATGTTATGAAAGGTAATCGCATTTTATAAAAAAAGTGCAGTCCTATAGGTACACGTATATCTTGAAGCAAAATGATATAATATTATGGTATTTTTACCAAAAATACAATAGTGTTCCTATATCCTTAAGGTAGTATTATATACTGTACCCAACAATGTGTGAATGTGATACAGGATACCTGGGCAAAATGCAGTATTGAGTACCCAATAATCTACAAACATTGTGAGCATGTGATACTGGATATCTAGGCAACATGCAGTATTGTATTTCGTAGAGCACCCAACAATGAATAAACAATGTGTGCTTGTGATACTAGATATCTAGGCAAAATGCAGTAGGTATTGTGTTTCGTAGAGCACCCAACTACGCATAAACAATGTGTGCATGTGATACTGGATATCTAGACAAAACGCAGTATTGTGTTTCGTAGAGCACCCAACAATGTATAAAAAATGTGCGCATGTGATACTGGATATCTAGGCAAAATGCAGTACTGTGTATCTTAGAGCACTAATATGATATAAATAAAATGCGATTCTATATATCTAGCAAAATACAATATTATATATTTTTCAGGCAGACTCGTATCACACTTTTCCTAAGACGGCCTTCCAAGCCTCGGTCTTTATATTCCCCCCTACAACTGCTCCTAGCCGAAACATCTGAGCCATGAGAAATGCCTTCTCGGGCGCTTTTTGCGTTATTTATTATAGTAGTGTCCCTGAGCTCTGTGAAAGCTGAGCATTTCACGCCGACTACCAAGCAAAGCTTGCGACTTAGAGATTATGTCTTAGGTCTTATAATATGCAACAAGAGTTTGGATTCAATAGATATCAGTTCGCGAATCGAATTCAACGTCAAGTGTTTTGTGTGACCTTACTATTTTTTGGAGAAGTTATAAAAAAAATCAAATATAGTTTTGACGTTTAAAGAAGGTAAGAAAGATGTTATTATCAAAATACATCAATAATATTATTTTCTTAGTCCTCTTCGCTAGGAATTCCTGTTATGAGGCGAACTATGCATTCAGCTACTTCTATGGTTCAACATTTGGGTAGGGTATTTTCAGAAACTTCTACGACTATGTTTTTAAAATTCCGATATTCCTTTGCTCTCTTCTCGTCGAATAGATCTCGACCGGTTGGTGACTGAGTTGACAAATGCGTCGGGTTTCCCAGATGTCGTAAGTTCGTTTCCTGTGCTGGCAAGTCGTCATTGCGCACGCAGAATCTTCTTTTTACAACGATGGTAGTAGGAGATTTTCAAGTATTGTCAATTTATTCGTAATCCGAAAATGTTTGTCATTCTTTAAAAAAACAAAATACTGAATCTACCGACTGACTAAATAATCACGCCGTTTCTCCGCTGCGGTAGGCGGAAACGATGGACATCCACAAATTCTGGACCCACTTCTAACTGCATTCACCTTTAAATATCGTCTCTTACACATTCTTCTTTTGTTTTGACTCTCGACATGATCCGACACTTTAGATTTAAATTATTATTATTTTTATGCGATTTTTTTGTATCGAAGGAATTTCGTATAATTGTTTTTTCGACTAGGCAAATTTGTGGAGATTATCTTTAAAAATAACATGTATTTAAAAAAAGTTTAAGTCTTAAAATGCTCTAAGGAAGTATGTTATAAATCGGTGGAAATTCGAATTGCGAAATATTTAACTGTATTAAATTTTCAAATCGCAAAACCAAATTTAAATCCATTAATTTAATATTTCTGTATACAAGTGGTACCATTTGATAATTTGAAATTCGAACAATGACATCGCATCTCCCGCGTCGGAAACTGCTGCTGAAATTCAAATTTACAGTCCTAAGTGTTTCTTCCTCCAATATCCCACTTCCTCCCTCCCCCCCTCGCTCTACTGCCTTCTCACTCTGTCCTCTCCTTCTTCTTTCTCCGACTCACAAACCACGGATATTCAAAGTGTGTTTTTTAATAATGTAATCACTGGAACGTGCCGCAAATATACTGTATACTATTTTTAATTAATTAATTGTGAAATACAAATACCAAACCGGCGTGCGCAAATCAATTTGCGCACGCCGGGTTCGAACCCGCGACCTTCGGATTGTGAGTGGAGAGTCTTATCTCGAGACCACGGAGGCCGTCAAAATTATTTACATAAGTAAAATTTGCTATATAAATTAAAAAAAGAACCCACGTAAAAGAATAATTAATATATGCTAACATTTATTTATAAACTACGTTATAGCTTTTTTTAACCGCATTCCGTGCAGTTGAACACATATACTATTTCTAGGAAAGTATTGCCAACAGCATGCAATCTGGGTACAAGCGAGTAAAATGCGGTTTTTTTAAAGATAAAATTTAGTTTCGTTCACGAAACTTTTTTTAAATGTAAATTTATTACATTAGAAAAATAAAAAAAATTGTCCTTAATTTTGCGATAACTTTGTCCTTTAATAATAATTTTAAGTCGAGATTCATCCGTATATAAATTTCATTTTTTTTTAATCTAAACTTTGAATGAAGTTAATCTTATAGCTACGATTCCAACCAGCTTGAAAAATGTGGTTTTGAGAAAATCGCATTTAAATTTTTCACTTGTAACCTGACCGCTCCGTTCTCCATTCTACCTGCTTGGCGCGCACCGCTCCTAACTATACTTCAAGGTCGAATTTCATGCTTTAACTTTTGGAACGTATTCTCCACGTGTATAGGAAGATTTTTATGCAACAAAAAAGCGTTTTTTTTAATCGGCTAGACCAGATTCCCCACACACTCCACATCGTACACGTAACTTAAAATGACCTGTTGACTCTGTGTGTATCGAGATCCACCAAATTACTATCATCTGTAAGGATGATGCGTTGACAAGAGGTTAATTTTTCATAGAGGCGGGCGTCGCAAACGGCAGACGGCGGCGTGCTGGCACTGTTTTTAATTTGTCCGCCCGCGGTGTCAGTATGCAAATGGCGTGTTTGCCGGTTATTATCCATACGAAATCGTGGTCCATTTTTCACTTTCCGCCACCCCCCCACAACTCCGCCTTCATCCACCCACGCAAAGCCATTCTAAGCCACGACACCTAACCCTTCCGGGACCCCGAGACGGGCTACAGTAATGCATGTTAAAAAGCGTGAAAATTGAACAACCCTTTCATTTTTAAGTTTTGCATTTATTTTTTTCATTCGGATCTTTTAGGCTTTTTCGTAATAATGTTGACATTCTTTTACAAAAAATTTTATTGTTCAATTGATTTATTCTTAGTATTTCAAAGCATTTTCAAAACTTGCAAAAAGTGTTTTTTTCCTAAAATAATTAAATTAGCGCCTTCCATGAACGAGCAGTTTATGAATTAAGTTAACCCTTGTTTACCCCCAAATTTGGTACTAATATATTTTTGTGCTCACTCTCAAAGACGAACTACGTGGCAAAGCTACGAGGACATCAAAGAACGCGACTTCAAAACCCGGCGGGGAAATTTTTTAGTTTTTCATTTGTATACTTAAAATAATGTCAAAGTATGGGTCCAGGCTGAGATATTTAATTGAATCAAAATGTAAAATATTTCGTGGTACACATTAATGCATATGAGAAAGTGTATATATAGGTTTTTATGTATTACCGCAAAGATTTTATTATATATCACCGCAAAGTTTTTTATGCTTTAATAATTTGTATTTTTATTATTTTATTTTTAAATAATAGTGATTTATAGGCCCCCTTTAAGCAAATAATACTGAAATCAGATTTCGACAAAGTTTAGGTAAACTTTCAACTATTCTCTGTCCAACATAAGAACGTCCCGTGAGCGCGCATGTCTCCACCCCTCCCCCCGGCTGCTGCTTGAACGCGCGTTAACACATTAGATTCCCCTGTTTAAATAAATTAATTAAACTATTGTTTTCCACCTACTTGCAATCAAAAGTTTTAAAAATTTAATCATTTAAATAATAATTGTTCTACAATAAACACATTGCATTTTATGTGATGTCGGATTTATCAAATCGTCTATCGATACATTCGTTGTGAACCTTGTTCCGTAGTGAAAGGTAACCATTCAGTCGAAAGGCTACTTAAAATGGCGTCAGCTATGTTTAGTGATTCGATTTGAGTAGCCATGTACTTTTTAACTTCTTTGTTCCCCTTTTTTGGTTCCTCATATCCTTCCACCCACAGCAGATCCCAAAATAGGGATGCCATTATTCCGCTGGCTCCGGTCAATAGTTCTTATTTTTCGTTTTCACTTAGAGGTAATTTAGTTTGCCAATGCAAATTTGCATAGTATTTAACGTCTTATGTTGGTAATTAATTATATGTTACACACAGAAATATTTTGGAGTCATTCACCCTCAAAGTAACACTTCAATAAAATCTAATTGGGTTATCATTTTCCTGTTAACTTGCACCAAAACATTTAATTTATTCTGTTCCCTTTTAAAGTGGCCTACAATGTTATTCGTTCTTATGGAAGAGTTTGTGTAATCGCTCGAAAGTTAATTTAATAATGTCCATTGAACCCGTAATCACGCGTTCAGTGAATTTGACCTCCCGAAGCCGGGGTATCAAAAAGCAATTATCCCCCCAGGTCGGAGCTAGTACTGGCTGCGTTGATTCCCGTCGGTGGCGAGCGGGTTAAGGGTTGCTTGGTAGGTTTCCTGGTTGGTTGGTTGTCTGGCAATATATTGTTTCCACCCGTTGGTGGGGGTGGAAATGTCCCGGGCGATAACGCGACTTAATGAATTGGGTGTTTGCGTCCCTGTGAAAGAAGCATCGCTGTGCGAATGCTTATAATTAATTAAAACAACACCTAAACTCGTGACCTCCATCAATAATCAACTTTTTTTCGCTGTAACTGATATTTATTTTACTGCAGCCTTTAACTTGTCTGCACTTTTCAAAATATCTGTTGATAATCGTTAATTTATTTTTATTATTTTCATATTTTTCCTTTTTTTTAATTGACTGGTAAGTTTTCGATATCAGCCCCTATTTTCGGGAGTCCCTCGGGCCTCGGCCATATTTTGTTAGAGATATTTTTACAAAATATTTCTGCTTTACAATCTAATCCAAACAAAAGGAATATTTCTGAAGGTAACTGTTTTTGAAATGTGATAAAGAACGCTTTCAAGTCTTGTAATTCGAAATAAACATATTTTTTTAAATATAAAAATTGATTTAAAATAAAACAATCACTTTGTACTCACCGATTTTATAAAAGTGGTGTTTAGAGTGAGATTGTTATATTTCAAATTATAATGTCACATCACGAATTATCTGCTTCATATGAACAAATATAAAATTTAAATTTAAAAATGGGTTCACTTTACGTTTTTTCTAACTAAAATTGCTGATAACCAAAAAAAAAACACGTACAGATTTTATTAGACATGTATTATAAAGGTTATTGTCACCTCACTTTTTATTGTTCCATGTAAAAATGATTAATAAAAAATTCGTTAAGTTTCAAAAATTTTATTCCAATTGCGATACGAAACTTTGGCTTCATAAAGGTATTCATTTTACTTATTTTGTGGTTAATTTTTAAATATGAATATAAGGCGATGTGTTTTCTCTTTCTAACACCGTTTAGATCATGTTTCTCTCTATGTTAGTAACGGAGATTCAATGATTTCTATGAGACCTGTATGAGTTGTTCCGAAAAGCGATCAAATTAGCCTGACTGGTTAAAAAGCTGTGAACTCGTCAATCCTATTTTGTAAAACAAGATACTTATTCGCTTCCATGCCAACTCAGAATCAAGTCAACTCAACACCTCTTTGAAAAGTAGTTTCTTCTTCTTTCGTATAGTGGGGGTCAGAGGGGGACATCTAGATCTGCGAGTCAGTCTAGGGCCTCAGGCGTTACCCTGTGGATCTCATTAATCCCGCCGGGGAATGAATGGAGCGGGCATTCGTTGACCACATGTTCGGTGGTCTGCACGCACCGCATGCATCTCCGACTCTTTAAGGCCCCATCTATACATCATATGGGCACAACGCCTATGGGAGCACCTTATCCTATTGATGGCGGATCAGAGTTTGCGAGGCGATGAGAACCCGGCTGTCTGTCAGGGGTCTTGTACGAGATGGGCATTTTTTTTATGTTGGCCGATTGCCACTCAAGCTTCCACCTATCTTCTGGGATGAGAGGTGATCCGATCACCTGAAAAGCCATTAAAAGCTACGAAAAATAGCCTATAACCTAACCACTTTTAACGACTTTTTAAATGAAGTGTTGAGTGGATTTCATTCTTAGTTGTCCGGTCTCCATTTATTCAAGGACAGTGTTTGATAAAGTTTGGAAGATATCAAATACTTACGGAGCATCGACCAAGTATTTGATCGAAGTTATGGAGCCATTTTATGAAATTTATTTTCCTTAGTCGATTTTGTAATGTCTTTAGAGACGTTTTTTACACGACGATATTTCGGAAATGTTTGTTTGTTTCTACTCGATATCTGCTGTATTTAATTAAACAAGCAGTTTACATAAATTGAAAAATTATATTTTTCGATTATTGTAGAAAGCACTCACTTTGTGGTTTGACATATTTAATAAAATAAAATACTTTTTTGTTTAAAACCACGAAATTTATTAATTTATGAACCGACCGGTTTCGCTTTAATCAAGCATCTTCAGGGTACAAATTAATACTGATTATTAATACTGAGTATTAATTTGTACCCTGAAGATGCTTGATTAAAGCGAAACCGGTCGGTTCATAAATTAATAAATTTCGTGGTTTTAAACAAAAAAGTATTTTATTTTATTATTATATTATATATTTTTCGAATTAACGGTATTTTAAAATGGTTTCAAACTTATACATGAAACAATTATATAAGTTTAATCGTTCGTGGAACCATAAAACCCAGTATTTTTTCCATTCCCTGTTTCCTTCGTTGCATTCTTTCAATCAACTAAAACCAGGGAACAGTATACTGAAAAGTTTCCCTTCTTCCGATATTATTTTTCACAGTTGCACAAGTTTCCGTATCGCTATTCAAGTGGTCACATCGCCCAGCGCGGTCTGTAAAACTATTATACAGCGGCAGTTCTGCGGACTTTTTGTTCGAAACATCTTTGAAACTTTCGCTCGTAAAGTTTCGCGTTTGACTCCCTTTTATCCTTGTTGTGGTACACTGGAACCCTGTGACTTGTACAACAGAGCTTTCGAATAACTTGTTCCGCCAACGACTAGCCTAGACTTGTCACCGTGAATATTTAAAGAACCGACAGGGGTTTTTATTTATATTGTTTCGCACTCTGTATCAGTTGATGTCAACTGGAAAACGGATTGATTCGAGTCGTTTATTTGTGTTATTCATTTTTGACAAACTGTCACGATAATATTTATTTTGATTAAATAAATATTGTCTTGACCTAGTTAATCTTAAACTCACCTGGCCGCTGACGTTTAATTATGATCGCCGTAAAGATATGTTCTTAACCGCTAGCGACTAGCGCCATCTATTTTGGGGAGGACTTTTTGAATTTTCGTCGTCTGGGGGAGCCGAGGTTTTTTCGACAAGTCGCCGAATTATTTAAGTTTCTTGTTAAATATGTGATAGTTTCACCTTTACGGGTTTTACCCATTTAAAGGAAACATGGTTTATTTTATAACCGCGAGCCGTGTTGTTTCCGTGAGTGAAACGGGATTTTTAAAAGTTTAAATGGTGGAATCGCCATATTGTCAATGTGCTCACCTTCACTCTCGTACTTGAGTGTGGATAATCGGTGTAATCCTTTGTTTGGCGTTCATGATATTAATGTGGCCAAGGCTTTGAGAGGGGCTATCCTCGCGGAACTCGATATTTGAGGCGGATGGAGGCCCGGCGCTGATCTATGAAGGGCGCGGTAAACGGCGTCTACCGAGATTTCACCGGTATGCACAACCGAGACTTTGAGCCTTTCCTGGTTCCTGTTCCCTGGTGAGGAGTCCCCTGGCCCTGGTGAGGAGTCCCCTGGCCCTGGGGCCTTCCTCGGTTCCTGTCCATGGAGACCCCGCGTGCTCCTGGTCGCCTATTAACAGTGATTCGCGTCAGCGTTAGAGTCAGGATAATTTAGATAAATTACGGTCCACAGGTATGCTCTCTTGCTTATGTGTTATTTTATTATTTCTTTAGGAAATGTGGAATTCTTGACTCCTTGGAGGGCACCCATGTATACACCATACCTTTAAAATATAGGTGATAATGTACTGCTAAATTATTTCTTTTATTTATCTAAAAATGCCCGAAGATAAAGACTGTATTTCCCTTCCCACAAACTTGAGGGAGATTCTGATGCTTTACCAAGAAATGCACGTTACAAAACATAATATCCAAAATCGCAGTAGAAAGAAAAAAAATATACACATTGTTTTACATTAGCTTCAAACTGGTGGCTCTGAGGAAAAAAATCCTTCAGGGCCTGTGTCATCTTTGGATATATTGTGTGGAGAGTCTTTTTAGAGAATTAAAGAAGAGGAAGTTCTGGGAAGGAAAAAGGAATGAGGGGTCGGTGGGAATCTGGGGGTCGATGTAGGAGTGACGGACGTATGAATCCATCCCTCCCATTGCGGTGCAAGGCAATGAATCGAGAGTATCCAGCTAGAGAGGTCTAGGTTAGATCTCTCTCAACCAATCCCTCTCGATTCGGCCCGCCACGCAGTAGGTCGGCAAACGCATCCGCCGCCAAGTCCCGGACAAATCCTCACATCATGAATCCGGGCACCCCTACTAATCCACCAAACGTAGTGAACCATTTAGGGTGACCTAAGGCGGTGGTGTTGATTATCCAATAAATGATTCCCGGGCGACAGTACCTATACCCATCTCCCCAAATAGCCCTTTTTATACATTTAGGAATTCCAGAGAAAAATATTATTTAATTAAATGAATACCTTGGCGCAGTGTTTAGCGTAGTGGCCCGGAAAGCCGAAGGTCCTGAGTTCGAGTCCCAGAGGTGCCAGTATCTTTTTTCTGATTTTTCTATTTCTAGATTTTCGAGTGAGTTTCGCTAATATTATCTGCATTTAATTGAATATACAATTTGAGGTTTTACTCATAAAATAAATAAAAAATATTATTGCTTTAAAAAATGTATTCATACCCACACAAAGCTGAATACTAAATATAATAATTAAAATTTCAGAAGTTCTTTTATTAATTTCATTATCTTCTGGGCTCGTGTTCAGATAGAAGATAACTAAATAAATTCCATTTTCGATTCAAAAACTTAAATATACCTAATCTTATGATCATCTTTATTATCTAAGCGTATTATAACAAAAACCATCACTTAAATCGAACCATGTCACTGCTACAAATCTAAAAGTAACAACTATACAAAGACACTGTCACTACGTAATACGATGTCTACATTTTTTATGTCCTTGTCAAGTGCAAGTTGAATACGTAGGGATTATATTCAAATAGGAGTGTATTCACATGTACAACTTTACGTCTAACTTTATGCTTAATTATTAAATTCATCTTTATTTCGTTTTAAATCTCTTAACTTGTCGCCTTGTTAGTTTGCCCGCCCATGAAATACTTTGTTCTGTATTTTTGTTTTTACGACATTATAAAACGAAATTTAGTATGCTCTTCAACAAACTCTCCTGCTGGACTTAATATAGCTTAATAAAAGTGTGTTTTTTTTCTCTTGATACCAGTTGTTGTAATACAGTGTAGATTGTGTACATCGTTATCAAGACCCGTAATTTTTTTCCGAACTTTTCTCTTTTGTATGAAAGTTTTTTCCTCCATAGGACGTCTTGGTTTTCTACATCACTCCGTCGCCATTTTCATTCCCTTTTTCCTCATTTTTTCCATATTTTTGACATCGAATTTCAGTTCACCTTTTTCTATACGTTTGTGTTTTCTTCTTCGGAGTCGCTAGATGTCGCTTTATTTTGTGTTTTCTTTGCCCATTCATTTTGGAGTGGTTTGAAGATTGGATATCGATTTTACAAAAATAAAAAATGATCATATTTATTTTGGATTTAATAGGATTAGATCCTTGGTCCTCTGAATATCCAGCCGCTAAGATTCAAGTCAGGCGCTTTATACCACTGGACTAAAGGAGACCTGCGCGGAACCGTGGATTTATCACATTATATTGGAACCGAGTACCCGTGCAATAAATAAATATTTTATTGCTGTCTCATTCCCTCGAAGGCTAAATCCCAAGGATTTATGTGTTTTTTTTTTTAATGTCGCTCGCTTTTGTTTCACCGAGTTTTAAATCACAACGGTGCTAAAGAAGTTTTCACATCAATAATTTCGCTCAAATTGTGAAAGAATTGCAATAAAGCGACATTCATTCGTCATAACGATGAAAAATAAGATAAGTAAAATTCGCAATAGCATATATTATAACTGTCAATATAATATATATATACACCTACCTATTTCCATTCTGCCATTTTCAAAGTTCACATTGTGAAAGAATTTTAAAGAGGTTATATTTATGGTAATATCCGTATAGGGGTGGGTAGGTTCGCAGTCGCCGAGCGGAAAGGCGACAAACCCGCCCTGAATTATAAGCGGGCGCGTGAAAATGGAAACGCCACGGGACCCCTCTGCCCACCCCTGGCCCTGGCGTGACCGCGCGACCCCTCGCAGAAGAAATAATAACGTAACGCGCCGCGAACTAAAAGGTGCAGTATCAATGTAAGAAAATGCACGGATTCTTTTTGTTACGTATCTATTTCATTTTATTATTTTGAGGCACTTATAAGAAGGATAATAATGAGTGTTCTGTTATTCCGTCAAGCTTAAAAATCAAAAATAAATTTAAGTTTCGGAGACTGCCTTCTTCGTGAAATACACACATTGAGTTTGATTGATAATTCTGTGGCTTATTTCTTAAAGCGTTCAATTTTCACGGTCCACGTGGCCAATGTAGAGTTCGATATTTTTAGCAAGGTTTATTTTTTAAGAACGATTTTCTAGTGTAAGATTGGCCCCTAAAAATCGAAATCTTCTTCTTTTTAGAATTCAGAAAATAACCCAATTTTGAGGCGATATCGTATAAAAATGTCTGTAGAAAACATTCGTCTTGGTAGAAATTTAGAATACCCTTCATCAGCGAATCGGAGACACATCTGTGCTGAATCAAGTGACTCCCGATGCTGCCAACTGGCTGAATAACCTCAGAATCACACATAGATATTCACCGTACGAAGAAGAAGACCTGACACAATTACTTTATGTTTCACAATATTCATTTTTTAATTTTTTAAATTTTTTTGTTTATTCCTATTCTATGTACTAAGTTCGTTGTGTAAATATGAATAATTATATGGGACGCGTGGGATTGCACTATCTTCCCCACATCCTGGAATAAAAACATTATTATTATTATTATTGTACATACAGATTTTCAAAAACAAAACTTGGATGGTTTTGAAATTATTAAATCCTAAAAATCATCTCCTAAACAGCTTCCTAGGCAAAAAATCCGGCCTCTATCTCACAATTTTTCTTACACATATGGCACGGTTGTGTCCGAACTTAGTTGGGTTTAATCTCAAAGTGGTGAAAACAATATTTATGTTTAATTTGTAATAATGTTCTTAATATTCCAAAGTTACAAATTTACAAACCACAAAGTTAAAATATTTAGTATGCAGGAAGCTTAATAGTATTTCCAGCCTGGCCATTCTTGCCAGAGTTAATTATTAAGTTCGACGGACATAATAATATTCGTAACGTAAAGGAGAGACGTTCAGTTGTTTGCCCCTGAAAGTTGAGGAAAACAGATGCAGAAGGTTTATGAAGTAACTGGACTTAGATATAGAGATAGACGGAGGCCGTCGTCTCAAGGCAAGAATGCCAAAGGCCTTGTCAAAGCAATTGGTCCCCGACTAGACCAGAAGGGGATGAAAATGGCGACGGAGTGATGTAGAAAACCAAGACTTGACCGCTGAGTCCATCATCAGCGCAGAAGTGTTTTTTTTAAATTGATTTTTATATAAAACAAAGTATGCCTGAGATATCATCGACATTTTTTATTCGTTTGAAATACCTATCGATGCCATTATGTATGGAACATCATCGTTGAAATGTCCGCCGCGGTTTTCCTGGGCGGCGCGCATCCGAAATATCCAATTTTCCATGACTCTGGCGCATAAATCAGGCTGAATTTGACCGATGACATAAGTTATGTAGGCTTTGAGGGCCGCTGTGGTTTCCGGCTTATTCGCATAGACCTTCGACTTAAGAAAACCCAAGGGGTCAAATCGCACGATCCACCTCCACGTGAGATTTTATCATTAAAGAATTTTAAACAATTAATTAAATGTTAAACAATTAATTTAGTTTTAAACAATTAATTAGATTTTAAACAATTTTATCATTTATACATGTTGTTGAACGCTATATCCGTCCATGGTAATTTGGCAAAACAGACTGAATAAATGTCTGCCGATTTGATGCCAGATCATAATAAATGTCTGCCAGATGTCGCTTCAACAAAATGGCCGCTATCGACTGTCAAAGTTCGGAAGTCCCTATTGGAAGACTCTGTCCATTTTCAGGATTCCAAAGAAGATTGAGAGCCACCGCTCTAAAGTGTGTGACTCGTTCATCTTACACGAACACGGGTGCAATTTTATAAAATTATTATTATATTATTATGTACTTCACTTTATAATGCTCCTTTATTATCATGATCGTCGCGTAGATAAGATAGCTTGCCGTAGCCGGAAGAACTAGCTATCCTAGCTTCCTCATGTGCACATTATTCGTTTATTATCCTGAGAATCAGAACCATTCTACCGTTAAATGCATCTCAGATAATTGATCGTACTCCTCTTGAATTACCTTTATAATAAACATTCTTGGTTAATTTATCAGACGTCGTTTTTTATATGTGTGCTTTGTGGCAAATTCAACTAGTAGTTTTGTGAAAATGTAGATCTCGCGTCCAAAAAAGTGTGTTTCTAATTTCGTCTCATAATAATTTTAAAAAATCTATTGAAATCATAAGATTCATAAGTAGGTACTTAAGTACCTAGCTATTTGATTATAAACCTTATTGTAAAATATTATTTTGATTTATAAGAATATATATGTAAGTACATGTAGGTATGTATATGCGACATGCGTGTCATCACTGAAGATAACATTAGCGACTCTCAATCGAAAATTTAGAAAAATTACGGTAACATCGAGGAATTGAACCCGGTAACATTGATTGAAATCGAATTGAAAACGGTAACATTGATTATTCCGATTTCACAGCTCATGGAAGAATGAAAGGATGGTATCCAAATGTCCACCATCTTAAATCAGAAACGGTACACACAAAAAAATTTACAGACGGATGAAACGTCAAGCGGTCGAATTAAAACGTGACTTTCTCTACGCTCAGTCAACAATGCTATCAGGGTGTCGGAAATGCACTATATTTTAATAATAATAAACTTACGTTGCTTTAAAATAATTCCGATAATAATATTTTGCCTAGATATTAACTAGTGTCGCCGTGTTTTTTTATTTTTTAAGTACACAAATGGCCCCTGAGAAAAAATCCCTCAAGGCCTGTATCATCTTTGGGGATGCTGGGTGGAGGGTCATTTTAGGCAAAGGAAGGAAGTTCTGGGAAGGAAAAGGGTATGAGGGGTGGGTAAGAACCTGGAGGCAGTGTGTCCAGGAGTGATAGACGTACGCATCCTCCCGTCCAACTGCAGTGCAAGTTGATGTGTCAAGAGTCCGGCTGGAAGGCTCAAAAGATCTCTCTCAATCATTCTCTCTCGATCCGGCCCGCCACGTTGCAGATGGGCAGATATATACGCTGTCAAGACCCAGACAAACCTCTCCCCACGAACCCAGGCCCCCTGCTTATAATAATAACAGTTTATTTCATAATGTATGCAGGGGTAGTGCAATGCAATACATGTTTCGAAATAACAAAATTAATTCCATGTTTCGAAATAACAAAAGAAATTAGACCAATAATAACTAAAAACTAAATTGTTCAAATTTTACCGAATGTCCCTAACAGAATTTAAAATTAAAACCTTATATGATTTTAATATTAATGTGTAACTGAATTAAAAAAAAAACCACGTCTGAATTCATACTTTGAACGATCTTACAATATCTATTGACTGCAATACTATAATAACGATTTAAAAAAACTGCCGGCGCGCTTTTTAAAATGAAGTTATCTAAATTTCTTTAAGTGTTTTCTCGCTGTGAAGGAATGCAGTTTGGCTCCTATTTAGCTTGTGGCGCCGGTTGGAGCCCGGAACCCGGTACCCACCAGTACCCAGTACCCAGTA
This sequence comes from Glyphotaelius pellucidus, assembly GCA_936435175.1. NCBI lineage: Eukaryota > Metazoa > Arthropoda > Insecta > Trichoptera > Limnephilidae > Glyphotaelius > Glyphotaelius pellucidus. The sequence continues at coordinate 13,558,256 of OW386553.1, forward strand.
CCCAAGGACTGATGGGCTTATCTTGTAGAATCTTCGAATAACCTAATCAAGATTACATTACCAGTGCGCTTTCCTGTTCCTCTGGGAGACTGGAGCAAAGTAACTCAATCCACACACACAGGATGCTTCTTTTATACATCTAATATTATTATTTTTTTAATTAAATTATAAAGCAGATTTTCAGGAAGAACAAAAAAACGTTTGGTTCATTAAATAAAAATAACTTTGAAAACAAAGGGTCAACTAATATTTAGGGATCAATCATTTGGAGAAGTTTTTTTTTCTTCATTAATATGATTAGGTATTTTAAATGACATACGAGGTGTAACGTTCAAAAAAATGAGGTGTGCGTCGTTCTTTCGAGATAAATTTACAATAGTTTATTCAATTCTCTTAAAATAATAAAACAAAAATAATAGTAAGAGCTTTAAAAAATTATAATAATTTTATTCTTATTACAAAATTAAACTTTTGTATAAACAAGTGCCGATTATTTTGTTACAAAACTTTGTATAAAAGGAACGGTGATTGGTCAAAACATTTGTTTGTTGGTTCAAAACATGGCGCATACGTAGTTTTAAAAGAAATTCGAAAAAATTGTATTTTTGAGATACGGGGTGTTATAATGTAAGCGACGATATGTTACATATCATTCTCAATAAACTAATTTAATTATCCATTTAGTACATAAATACTCAGTAATAATAACATCACCTGACGTTTTCAAAATTTAAAAAAAACCAATGATATCTTTTTACCAAAACCAACCGACTGATATTATTTTACCGATGACTTTTGCGATTCGGGAGGCGGGTATGAGTAGGTACTGCCGCCCCCTGAACCATTTATTGTATAACCAACACCCCTACCATAGGTCACCTCAAATGGTTCGGCTACGTTTGGTGACTTAGCAGGAGTGCCCAGGTTCACGGGGTAAGGTTTGTCTAGGTCTAGATGGCGGGCCGGATCGAAAGAGATTAATTGAGGGAGACCTATCCTTGACCTCTCTAGCCGGTCTCTCGACCCCTTGCACTGCAGTTGGAGGGATGGATTCTTACATTCGTCACTCTTAAACACATTGACCCTCGGATTCCTACCCTCCCGCCATGCTCTTTTCTTTCCCAGAACTTCCTCTCCCTTTTTAACCTAAAAAAACCTACGACACAGCATCCCCAAGGTTGACGTAGGCCCTGATGGAAATAATTTTTCTCAGGGCTTCCTGTGTAGATTAAATTAAAAAAATTTGAGATTATTCATCCCCAGTATGTTGTGAGGATAGTGTGGGGACGGAAGGAGGTGTGGTAGCGAAAGGTGGTGAAGGACCTGGTCACTTAAGCCATTTAAAGCTTTTGTGAATGATAATCTTTCACCATGGTGATACTGAGTGTATCTACCAGTACTACCATCATGATAAAATTTTTAGAAATTAAATAACTTAAGGAGTTTATTGCTTTCTTTGAAATATAAATAAATCATCATGTAGCTCTTGCTTCAGGTGAATTGCTCAGTGGCACAACCTGAAGGAATTCCCAAACATAACTAACTAGTTGGATTGTAGCAAATGCAGCGGGGGGACAGTCGGTACCGTCGCCTCCCCCGCTACCCCGGCCAACCCCAGCAGGTAGGGGTAGTTCCCGGCAGCATCGGCAGTTCCTACTCCTGCGGCATTGGCGGGGGGTACCTATTTGGGTAGCAGTCTGTCAACTTTCCCCGACCGAGTTCACCGAACAAATTGGATTTCCCCCTTGCGGGTAGCGGCTAATTCCCAAATCCTATACAGTGTAGTCTATACTCCATGGCAGGCATCTAGTCGGTAGACATGTTCCCCTACAACTCAATAGAGCTGGGTGATCTTGCTTGTATTGCAAGCATTCGAGATGAAAAATAGCGTTGGATGAAACCTTGTATAATAATTTATATGTTTTATTAAAAAAAATTAACTAATAATCATCCAAACAGATTACAGATAAATTAGAAACTATATTAATTTTTTGTATTCATCCACCAAGTTTTTTTTTATATGTACATACGTGAACTACGTCTGTACTAGTCCCACGGAGAGATCATATCTACGAAGTCGACGATCGTTCGAAAAGCCGTCCATTTTAATCTTCCTTCTCGAGGGAAAACAAAAAAGACAGAAGATACTTGAATGTCGAATATTTTTATTCATATACCTTTTTCATTTCACTAACATTTTTTTTTTTTCAATTTTATAACTTTTACGGTATTGCCAGCGTAAAAACGAGCAAAAAAATGTAATTCTTTAATTCATAAAACACCCACGGTGTTAAGGATGAGGTAAAAATTTAACATGCTTAATCATAAATGCTTATTGATATTATTCATGTATGAAGTTCTTGTCCAGGAACCTTCGACATCTTTACAGACTTAATAATAATAATATTTGGATGATTTATACAGCGCCGTTTTTGTGAAAAATCACCTCAAGGGCGCTGTACAAACTTACAATACATTTCTAAAATCTAGAAAACCTACAAACTAGACAAACAATTAAAAACAACTTATGGCCAAAAATTGCATCCACCGGTTCATACGAAAATATATGTACAATGTGTCGACCAATGAACGCGATGCTTCCTAAAAATTTATAACGTGTAACACTGAATTCAAATGTCGGCAAGCTCTGCAAAAATGCAAAATTTAAAGAATAAATCGTTAAAAATTTAAACTCAAGGTTGTTGCAAAAATGTTTTGCGGTATTTTCATCGAGAATGTGAAAATGGTTGACCATTTTTACAACTGGCATCGTTGAATGGGGTAAATTGTAATTTTTACAACCGTTTTTGTCTAATATTTTTCTGATGTGTCGGTAATGTGACCACCTAATTCGATTTTTTTTTAATTTATGGAGCCCTTGAACCTAATATTATTAGTTTTTTTCATTATGGTTTTCGCAGGGTAATTTTTAGAAAAAAGTTTGTTGTCATTTGGGAAATTCATATTTGTTCATACACCACGGCTTCGCCAGAGAGAAACAGTGGCTAATAGTGTAAGTTACAACTTACAACATATGTTCCATAGAAATGCTCCGTCATGAAGTAGATACGAGCTCTGCCTGGGAACACTTCATATGAATGAAGTTTTCCCAGGTAAGAGTTCAAAATCTTGTGCCAACCGTGTAAATTATCATTATTGAAATTTATAAATTTTGCTTGTGCATGTATATTTTATCAACACTCTCTTACTGTGTATCTAATATTTTGCTTGAAAACGAGAATTTACCCTAAAAATTTCCTATTTTTGTCATTTTATATTCAAGCCTTACCTTGATTATTTATTCCTTCTCCTTAATATTTTCTGAAATAATTTTAATAAAAACTTAATTATTTCTTCAATCTTTGCAAAATCAGTTTGTGGCGTCATTTAAATTGAATTAAAACAAATCACTTTGTAAAACACCATTTATTTAATAAAATTAATTAATAAGTTCAAAAAACAAAATGTTAAGCTTATCTTAACAAAGCACATTTTTTGATACCTATTACCTATGTATTTCAAACTTTTAACCAAGTATTGCACTAAGGCATCGAACAAAAAAAAAATAATCCAACATGGCAATGAATGAGAAAACTGGGAAACTTTTGTTCTGCCTTGAATCGAGTTTGACTATTAAGGCGACGCTTCCCGGCTCAAAAAGAAGAAGATAGAGAGATATGTAATTACGAATGTTGGACAGAGCGCGCTAATATTTTCAATGATAAAACTGAAGCGAAAATTGTGAAAATGCTTAATAAAACTCGTTTAAAATAGAGCAAAAATCTCGTGGAAGGTAGGTATCTTAAGCATCATTTAAAGAAACATTGTGAATTTTTTCACAAATATAACTTGTAAAATAATAGAAATAGACTTGTCAGAGAGGTGTCAGATACGAAAAGCAAACATCACTTTTTGTTGTAAATCATTTAAATAGTTTAAGGCTTTACTTCATAATAATCAACGCAATTTCGGGAATATCATCTTTTGTACAGCTTGAGAAACTTAAGGCGACCGCTTCCCGGCACAAAAAAAAAGAAAATGGAGAGATATGTAATTACGAATGTTGGATAGAGCGCGCTAATATTTTCAATAATAAAATCGAAGCTAAAATTATGAAAATGCTTAATAAAACATGACTCGTTTAAAATAGAGCAAAAACTTCGTGGAAGGTATCTTAAGTATCCTTTAAAGAAACATTGTGAATTTTTTCACAAAAATAACTTGTAAAATCATAGAAATAAACTTGTTTTAAATAATTTTCGGAGCGTACTTTGCGATTTTTTTCTATCGAGGAAATTTCATATAATTTGCGTTTCGGCGTGGAAGGTATCTAGATATTATCTTCAAAAATAACATATATTTTTTAAGAGCTTAAAAACTTCAATGTTTAAGAGAGATATGTAAGAAATCGGAAGAAATTCGAGTAGCGGCGCCTTAAAAGACGCTCATTGGAATCAAATTCGCGACTACCGGTTTACCGGACAAAATGTAATAAAAAGCCGGTACGTATCGCCTTATGGTGTTGGCGCTGGATGGGATGCTCCCCCAGACTTGGCACACTTTTTTGCCGTCGGTAAACAAGTTTTAATTAATAAACTTGCTCCTCGCGCAACGAACTTCCCCGTGAAATTATCTTATATTTGAGTTGACGCGGCAACTTTGACATCTCGCAAGACGGAGGCCCCTGATCTCGTATTGTAGACCTGTAGAGGATACAACGGAGCCAATGCCGTTATTGATTGAAAACGAACCATAGTGCTTGTGCCCTGGTGCCTAAACCGAATATCAAGGTGAAATAGCTGTCACTGACAACGCAGAAAAACTTCATGAATTTTGTTTTTATATGTTCTTTTGACTTTATGTCCGGGTTAAATCTTCCCCACAGGAAAAACTTAACCCTTCCACACACTTTTCCACAAATGATCATCTAGTCAATCCACGCTATGCAATTACACTGTATAAGTATAATACTATATAATTTTTATAGTCTGAGAATGCCAAATTCTTTTAAAACTCGTCCCGTGCTATGGAGGAAACTCGAAAATTTGGCGATGTTTTGACTTTGACGTAATATTTTGTGGGTTTAATTTATGCTATCTTATGTAATATTTACCGAAACACATTCCTTGAACAATAAACATTTTTTGCGTTTATTTATTTATTGATCAACGCCCTTTTTCATGGCTTTTACATATTAATGGTAATAAATACAATATTTATTGTACATAACTGAACTGCTTCAGTAACAATATTTTATATTTGTTTAAAGATAAACTGAAGATGTCCACGGACTTGGTGTAATTGTTTCCTTCCATTAGTATTCTGGGTAAAGAGGAATACATATGGTAGTTAGTCTCAGAATTTCTGCACTGAAATAAATCCTGACTTCTTGTATTACGTTGTGGAATCCGGAAGTTTATCTGACGAATTCATATGTTTACGATCTTTCTTACGAGAATGATGCAATCGAACTGACAGTTGAAATGCTCAGAAAAAAACCCTGCCAGAAATCCATAAAGATTTCATAGAAATTATTCAGGTTCCATAGATGTGTTCAAAGCATTCTATACCTTAAGAACAATAATGCCCCAAGCGATTCTGACCTTATCCTTCATACGTTTTCTTTATAATTAAGGTTTAAAATCGCATTTCAAAAAATATTTTTTAGAGTTTAATTTGGCGCGCGCCGGCGCGGAATCGGCAAGCAACCGGTCTCATTTCCTAAATCTGTATATTTTCTATTTTTTTTCAGAAACAGATTTTTTAATATTACAGGGATTTTGAACGGGTCTATTATGAATAATTGTTCTGTCTGTTAGTATAGTTTTATCATAATATATTTTATAAAATTCATTTTCTAAAAAGGAATTTGTTTCGTATTCATAATATGGTACATTATAAATTATTATTACATACATTATTATAAATAAAATATATACCAGTAACATTGTTTGACATTAGTATTTATTGACGGGAATGGATACCGCCGCTCCGCGCACCATTTATTGATTAATCAACACCACTGCCACAGGTCAAGTGACAATTTAATTGTGCTTTTTAATTTTCTTCACAAGAAACCTGAAAGTTTGAACCTAAAAATTGAAAAACCCCACGATCTGCTTGTCAGGTTCCTTTGTATTTATGGATTGTGTGAGTAAATACGGTTTTCCCTTATTTTGTTTTTCATTACTTAATACCATGATGCAAAATTTTTCACTTTGATATATTATTTGTTTTCCTGCAAATTAATTTGTTTTATAACGAACAATAACGTTCGTTATAAAGCAAGCTTTGGTTGGCGTCAGAAAAATATACATGTGTGCTTATTTCTGATTTGCACAGCAAGGCTTTTTCCCACCTTCCTCGTCTAGAGAAGAGGAGTGTTCTGTAGATTCTACATAATGTAAATAAATCAATAAATGACATAAAAAACTTTTATTCATCAATAGAATTTTTTATAGTATTATACCTACATTTTAATTTTTTATCGAGTCTATTGATGGAAAAGTCACTGCTCAGCTACAATTCAGGATTTCTCCTGGAATGCAGCTGGTTTTCAGCAGTGCCTCCAATGTAAAACAGAAAATAAACTAATAAATGTAATTAAATTAAGATAACATAAGTACAAAAATTAAATTACATGAAAATAATTAAATCAAATCCCTTATTCAACACACACAATATAAATAATATAAAATTAATATAAAAAAATTAAATAAATTGATAATGTAGATCGGAAGTAAAGGTAATAATCTTAATATTAAAACTCCAATACAAAAAAAATCATTTCAAATAAAATATTATGTGATCAGTTCAAATTCAAAATAAAATCAATTCAAAATAAATAATGTAATCAGATCAAATCAAAAACATAATTAAGTATTCCTTCAATTGTAATTTTTTTAATCAAGATGTTGTTCGGTTGATTGTGCAGTCAGCAACCACTCGCCGCAGAGCTTCTTGAAGCACTGCAACGATGTCGATATTCGAAAAGACAGTGGTATTTCATTCTAAAGTTTTGATGACAAAGAGCTGAAAATACCCTCAAACACAGCAGTTTTACCAAAATACTTCTCAAACAAAATTATATACAACAAGGACATTCACAGACACAACACAAGGACTTACAAGGCAATCAGACTACAAAAAAGGACAAAACGAATACGCAGAACAGTTTACTATACAAAGGGATGAAGTTATACAACACTCTACCAGAAACTGGCCGCACCAATTGGAAAGTTCAAGATGTATTGTAGGAGATACATAAAACAAGAAAAAATATAGTTTGAAATATGATATGATATAATTAATTGGGAAATTGTAAACTTAAATGTACAATTTACTAAAACTAATAAATAAATAAATAAAATATAATATTATAGTTCATCTACCAGACGAGTATTACAGCCAACTCATGAAGCTTGAACACAACATGCTTGCTTCCTGCAAAGCGCATACTACTGGAAAAAAGTTTTAAAATGATTTTATACCATGAATTCTTATAAGATAAAACATTATTACTGTAACATTATTTGACATCAGATTCTAAAGCAAAATAATAAACTCGATAAAATGCCTGTAAAAGTTCATGTTGTTCTTGCGTCCCAAGACCTCCCGACAACGGCATGTTAAGTCTTGTCTCGGAAAAGTTTCACAACGTCGATGGAATTTTTGCACGCTGCAACATGCTTATGAATATTGCTCATAGCGATCGGTTTTCTCGCCTTCGGAAAACGAACCGGTTGAATTATGCATTTTATATTAGTCTTTATTTTGCAAAATATAAGAATGCACATAAAAATTTAGATGACGCATGCATGGAAGTTATGTGAAGGGTATAAGGGATGGAAAGAAGAATGAAATGTAATTTCATTTGTTCTATTTTGTTTATATTTTTTATGAATTCTTTTTGTCAGCACTTGATGAAATTTCTACTACTCTTAACAATTTTTTATTTCTTTAAAGTAGTTGTTTCATTTAATGATGTTATGTCAAACCACAAATTGATGCTTTCTTTAGAAGATATTTATGAATTTAGGATTATCGTGTCCATGTTTTTAGATTATGTTTTTTAGGTCTTCTTTATGAGTGTTTTTTTTTTACTTGAGTTCCACACTCATGGAAATGAGAATAATGAAAATAATTTCCCTCAGGGCCTATGTTATCTTTGGGGATGCTGTGTGGAGGGTTTTTTTTATGGAAATGAAGGGGAAGGAGAGTTCTGGGAAGGAAAAGGGTTTAACGGGTGGGTAGGAATCTGGGGTTCATTGGTTCCTGGTCATCCGCCTCCATGACTGTTTGGTACGCCCTCCATGACCTCCATGGTACTAAACCCTCAGGCCCCTGGCACGTTTAGTAAGGTCAAAATATTTCAGCTAAAAACCAAATAAATGTAATATTTGTGAACGTAACTGAAAACTAAAAACTGATTTTGAAAGGTGATGAAATACGCTTCATCGAAATAAACACATAATTTTTTAAATATCATTTTTAATAATGCAAACATAAAAAAATTTAAAAAATGGCTCATCTTACGTTTTTTTCTAACCAAAATTAAAACACACACATATTTTTTGGACAAATGTATTCTACAAATTATCTTCATTTTACTTTTTTGTCGTATCATGTGAAAATAATTAATTAAAAATTCCCAAAGTTTCATTTTTTGCTTTTCAAGTTTCGATTTTCAAATTGTGGTCGTGAAGTTTGGTTTTATAAAGGTGTGAATTTTAATTAATTTGTGGTTTTGTAGTTTTAGATTTGAAAATAAATAATGTAGCGTTTTCTCTTTCTAATACCGTTTAGATCATATTTTTCACTATGAGACACAAGGATTTCTATGACACCGGTAGGAGTTGTTCCTGAAAGCAAAAATTAGCCTGAGGGGTTAATATTGCCTATCTTTAAATTAAAGGTTTTCATCGCCTTTTAGATCACATTTTTCACCATGGGACACAAAGATTTCAAGAGACCAATATGAGTTGTCTCTAAAGCGAAAAAAAATGCCTGAGGGGTTAATTTTGCCTATCTTTAAAATAAAAGTTTTCATCGCATTATGAGTTTCATAGTATTATTTTTTAAGTGTTTATTATGGTCGTGTTGCTAAAACATTATTAGAGCACCCTTTATTGTTATAATTTCTTAATGATCACTGTAAAGGAGAGAAGTATTCTGTATTTGTATGGTAGGCTTTATTGTTTCATAGTGCTACACACAAACGAAGTATTGAATTACTTAAGTCTAAACTTAAACTTTAGGGCGCACAGTCCTCACCCGCGCTATGCCGGCAGGTTCCATATTGAGCATCGGACCATCCCATTTATTATATAAAAAATTATTTTATTTTTGATGATTTTCTTGATAGTGTGTTAATATTAATTTTGAATAAACTGTTTGGTGTGTTAACTGATGCGTAATTGTGCGGTATTAAAATTTAAAAAAAATATATGTTTAACTAATTGTTACCATCATAGCGTTATTTGATTTAGTGCCTACATGAATTCTCTACCTATCACCCCTTTTCTACATACTAGAAAGTCGCAGGTTCTGCCAAGTCGCAGATCACGCCAAACCCTCGTTGGTAGAACTTTAGGCACAATGTTATTGTACAACATTGTACATAAAGTTCTGCCAACGAGGGTGTGTCGTGACTTAATGTAAGAACGTATGTCTGGGCTTATTTTTCGTGCAAAAGAGCCAGCCTTAAAGTGAACGGCTGCGCAGCCCTTTTCAAACAAAACTTAGTTTTGGGTTTGAGGCCAAAATACTGAACCAAACTGAAAAAAAAAAATTAACAAAAGGTTATTTATTTGTATTTTATATTATAATATTAGGTAATTAAAGAAATCAATTTTTCATAATGTAGAGACAACTATTTTGGCAATTATTTGCAAGTTAAAGAAAATAAAAATAAAAAAATTATAATAATAAAAATAAAAATAATAAAAATAGCATTATGATGGGCGAAAATGCAAATTACAAACAACCGATTTGCATCGTTAACACAAATTTGTAACATAAGAAATGTTTTTTTGTTATGTTTAATTTTTTTTTCATTTTATTAACTGGGGGTAAGATAAGATCATTTAACTAATAATTTAGTCACAAAAAATTATCTCCAAAATCATGAAAATTGGTGTCTTTAATTACCTATATTTTATAACTTATAGCATACATAAATAAAATAGCACATGTCCTTCCTGGGTGTTTGCATTACCTATTGATTAACAAAATAATTATTCATTTAGATTGGGTATTTAGGCCTCAGCATCATCAATTTCTTCCCCTTATCCTATCCGGGTCGGGGACCCACTGCTTCGACAAGGCGCCTCCATACGCCCCTGTCTTGCGCTGAATGTTGGCCTCCGTCCAAGGCAGTCCCATCCTCCTCACACAGTTTCTGTAGTTGCCTCGCCCAACTGGGGCTGCCCACTGGACGTCTACTCTCCGGAATCGCAATATTTTTCTAGGAATTCGGTCATTAGACATTGTTAGTACTTGTCCAAGCCACCTCAGTTGCAATTTTTCTATGAAGAGTAACAGCGGTTCTTCATATTTCGATGGTTTAAATATTCAAGAATATCTCCTAAAAAGGATTTTTTCAAAATTCGAATTATTTTGAAAGTTAGAGCCATTTCAGTATGACCGGTTTAGACGAAATCTAACTAAAATCTAAAAAGAGCAAAACTTTAAACGCCTGTTTCTCAAAACCACTTTTTTCGAGACGGTTGACATGATATCTCAAGTTCTGCAAAACCAATTTACTTGAAATTTGGTGTGGGCCTTCTCTACACATTACTTTATCGCCCCTACCAGAATTATAACAAAATTAAAATTTTTACTATATTTAAAAAATTCCGAAGAGTCAAAAAAACTGGTAAAAAATGTTTTTTTTATTTCAGATAGCCGCCATTTTGCGAAAAAAAAATATTTTTACTTTTTCGAGGTACGGGCCATAGCAGCACTTGTCTGGAATAAGAATGATTTTTTTTTATTACTGGGAGGGTTGCAATCATTTCAACCAGGGCGCGCCATTTTTTTGAGACCCCACTTCGTTTTTTTTTTTTTTTGTGTATTCTTTAATGCTTAATTAATATTTGATAAAGTGATGGCTAAAAAAATATTTTTCATTTTTTTTATTGCACCTGAAAAAATACTTAAAATTCATGCTTCTAGACTAGAATACCCCCTTAAAAGGACTGAACGCGCGTTTGTTAGCTTTCTTCCTTCTCTGTAGTCGAACAAGTAAATACACATTATCTACTAAATACACATTATCTACTAAATACACATTATCTACTAAATACACATTATCTACTAAATACACATTATCTACTAAATACACATTATCTACTAAATACACATTATCTACTAAATACACATTATCTACTAAATACACATTATCTACTAAATACACATTATCTACTAAATACACATTATCTACTAAATTGATATTCCCTTAAATATACATAGTAGAATATTTTTATTGGCTATCGTTGGCAGAGCTATACCTGGCCTACGTACGTAAAACACACCCCCAATAACCGAGCGTTATTAATTTATTAGGCAAACACCGAATAACTGTTTGAAATTGATAATTGCCTAAATTGGTAGCTGAAAACTCAACTCGTTCAATGAGCTTTCTGTACACTTGTTATCAACTTTGAATAAGTATTTTTCAAGAATACTTAATCGTTATAACAATTTTAACTTGTCGACTCGGGAACGACTAATTAATTAATATATTTGTAATAAGAAGTTAATTTTAATTCTCATTTACCCAAGCGGTAAAGTTTTCTTTGTTTGCCGTTAGTTGTTTTATTATTACTGGTTATTTTTTCATCATACTTAAATTAATTTATAAGTCAAATAAAACCTCTATCATTATTTATAAATATATCTTAGCCATGCCCACATATTATATTTTATTATTATAATTCCCATCTGTGACGACTGTGTGGGATTGTATGACAAGCAACATCGTAAGATAGGCCGTGTACATTTGTATATTATATTTATTGTCTGTAACGCTCTTTAATATTGAAGGAGGGCTGTACCTATCGTTCGTGCTTTAACAGTGTTATATGCACGTATTTTGTTTAATTTATTTATTGCATCATGATTTTAATTGCTTTGTCTTTGTTTCAGCACTCGATGGTGTACTTCTTTCACCATTACGAGCTACCGGTGATAATGCAGCAGGCGCAATTGCAGCTGATGCTGCTCAGGACCCAGCAACAGGGGGCGCAAGGGGCGCAGCCCGCTGGCCCCGCCCCCGCGGGTACCGCCACGCAGACGGCCCCCGCCTCCACCGTGCAGTCCACCACGCAGACCGTATCCTCCATCACCACACAGTCCACCACGCAAACCACCGAAACAGCCTCGACAACGCAGTCCACCACGCAGACCCCGCAGACGAGCATCACGCAATCCACAACTCAAACTGCGCAGACTGTGACCACGCAATCCGACTCTAACCCGTCGCAAGGAACCACTATGATCAGAACGATCGAGTCGATCGCTGATATCCTCGTTCCTGGTTCCCCTACGACTTCACTGGGTTTCTCCTGGTCCGCTTCAAGAATTCCGCCGGCTTCGTCATCTGCGATGTTCATCAATTCTGAGTCAGGGGGGAGTATAGACACAACATACAACGTTGGAACTAATTCTGGAGGTGAAGGTGATCAGATCACTGCTCCAACCGTTTTAGGTGTTGCAGATGACCAAATATCGTCCTCCAGTCTTCAACTGGAAGTCGACGACGAAAAAGGTGCCACTGCGCATTTAACGGTTGTAAGTAAAACTAAAACAGACGACCTTTCGAAAAGTTTGGAAGAAAGTGCTAAGTCTACAGCGTCTGATTGTTCCATTGAAGACATTCTGGACGAATTAGACTAAGGGTGGCTTAATTAACAACACGTGGGTATTTCCGGGGAAATATTACCTGTACCTCCTTCACTATCGCCATGGGATTATGATTGATTTCTATATGTTTTTGTTACGTTATCCACCATAATACAAACCCACGCCTTTGTTAGGTGCTGTCAAATACAGACCTCTTCTAATATTGCATTATTTATTTCCTCGTGCTTGGTTAATGGTATTTGATGTGTTTAGTAGATTAAATGATTTCAATAATTATTTATGAAAAGTAGGCAACAGATTTAATTGTAATAATTTTGATATGAAATAAAATAGATTTGATTTTTGGTCAAAATTAAAGTGAAGTATGTTTTTATATAATTACGTTAGTTTCCAATTATGATTGGGAAGTTGTTTTCCGCCAATACTTCCAGTTATTAATTGAAATTGTACAGTAGCCCGTGAAACTATTTTTTTAATGTGTAAGTTAGTTTTGGTGATCGTTTACATGTTTTGTAAAGTTTTGGATGGTTCCTGCGTTTCTTTATGATTTCAATTAATAATTAACACAATGGCGTCTCATCTATTTATTCTTCATTCCTCTTTAGTTATCTCTGGTGCCTTGCATTTTGCTGGCTTAAGTCATTTTTTGTCACTTTTGACTTTAAAATCTTTTGAATTAATCTTAAAAGCGTAACCTAATTTTACTAATCGTAATTTAAAACAAATTAATCCCAACTTTTGATTTGCTCTTTTTAAAAAATAGTTCCTCTGCTCAAAATTTTGTTTATTTTACTCATTCCTTCCATACAAAGACCTTTGTATTAATAATTGTCGTTATTAGATAACTTCTTCGAATAAAAGACAGTAAATATGTGTCAAAGGTATTTTGTATTTTATTAATCATTGTACATATATTTTTTAAATATTTTACATAAGAAATAAATAATACATTGAGTTGTCGTTTAACTTAAAATTGTTTAAACATGTTAAATCATCACATAAATTTTTAGTAAAGCATAAAAAGTGTCTTATTTAAATATTAAATTTATGTTGTGCGCGGAGAGCAGAAATATTCTTCCCAGTTGTGACGTCACAAACCTCAGAACCTTGGAACGAAAAAACACATTAGTTTGAGTAAAGAATACATTGTTCAAGATTTAAATATAATACATCAATCCAATAATATCGCTTTCAAGAAAAAATAAGGTTAATGTATCTGTGTAATTTATATGAGACGTTCTTAAATTTAGAAAATACTTTAAAACAATATAACAATATCCAGACACATATTATTTTTACATTTGGTGTCTGCAATCACAACCCCAAAAACTTACACAGATTCATGATATGTCCGTGATAAGCAATAATTATCAACAACAAAAAAAATGGTTGTCTGTAAAGTCGGTTTACGGACGATAATTTTACGTGATAATGTCATATAATAACGATGGAGTGGAAGAGAGATAAATGCTTCACAAGCCGAACGCTTGTTCCGCGCTCTCGCTTGCACCCTCGGCTCAGGCAATGAGTCATGCTTTTTCGTGCATGCAGCCGGCGTTCATCGATTTATAAGACGTTATCACCTCAAAAACTCGATGTATTTATTAACCAACATAAAAATAACAGTTTTGATAAATAAAAACGTTTGCAGACTTCGATAAAACTCAAAATTTTATATATAATAATATTAGCACGGAGTTTTCCATGAAACTAATTAAGCTTATATTAAATGCAATATATAAAGTGGTACTTTTAGCGTTTAATTACTGTGAAATATAATTATTGTAAAATTAAGTTTAAACGATATAACTTAGTGATGATGCTTGTGGGTGAATGGTATTTTGGAAGACATCGTGTGAATTTATTGTACATAATTTATTTCACATCCTGTATATGAATAATGTGCTGGAATGTATCTTGATCATTAATTTAGGTTAAACTTGTAGGTAATAAATACAATTTAGATATTAAAGATAAATGATTCATACATAATTATGTTTATTTTTCCACCCCATGGAATAGATACCCAAAAAAAATTTAACTCTTTAAAATTTTGACTGTTTCGGTAATTTTTAAAATACATTTATGACTTTCAGACTAATTATAACATAAGTTTTTTTTTCATTTATAACGTTTTAAAAATGGTTCTTCATACGTTTTTTATTTATTTATAAATTTTAGCATAAAAGTATCAAAAAGAGTTTTAAGGTTAAAAATATGTATAACACATCGTTCTTAGGTGAGGAGGTGCATTTTAAGAATATAGTAATAGAATATAGTATATGTAAAACAGTTTTTGGATTGCAGATGGCATAAAATATTACATAAATTATTAATATGTGGGATCCTAATATACATTTTATGAGTGCAAGATACATAACAAGGTAGATTTAAATACATAAACACACAAAAACGCTAAGATTAATATTAAAACAATTCTACTTAAGCCAATAAAAAATGTCTCTAAAATTAATGATAACGAAAAAAAACACTTATTTTATTAGAAAAATGTATTACACACTTTATCGTTTTATGTCGGTAAATAGGGAATAAAACATATTTAAAAAAAAATAATAATAATTGCGGTTGGAAAGTTTGGTTTCATAAAGGTGTACATTTTAATTATTTTTATTTGAATACAAGGCGTGGTATTTTCCCTTTCTAACATCATTTAGAACATATTTCTAGTAAGACACTATGATAGTAAGGCGGATACAACGATTTCTACGAGACCTATGTGAGTTGTACCCAAAAGCAAACAAATTAGCCTGAGGGGTTAAATGACCCACCAAACTGAGCGCATGCCCGTTTCATAGTGGTAGAACAAAAATATAACAAAATTAGCAATAATAATTACAAAAAAATCATCAAAAAGTTGGTTCTCCAAGTCCAGTCCTCTTCATGTAACCCCTATCCTTTAAGATTTTTTTTACATTAATTAGTTCCACATACAGGCATCTTTGGGGATGCTGTGTGGAAGGTCTTTTTATGGAAAGGAAGAAGATGAAGTTCTGGCAAGGAAAAAGTATGAAGGGTGGGTAGGAATCTGGGAATCAACGTGCCTAGGAGCGACGACAATCTGTCCCTCCAACTGCGGTGCAAGGCGATGGGTCGAGAGAGACCGGCTGGAGAGGTATAGGTTAGGTCTCCCTCACTCAATGTCTTTCGATCCAGCCCGCCAAAAAGGTGATGGACAAAACCATTGTCCGCCAAGATCTAGATTTTTTTAATGATTAAGTACTGTTCATTATGTACATGCGCTAGAATAGGCAAAATGCCTACTTCTTGTTTTCTTTTTTTTTCTTTTTCTACCCTTGTTCCAAAGTTCATAAGGTAAGTCACCTGATCTTTCGTTATTACTAACACTTGCATGTGGCGAGCACTTGCATACTGCTCACTAACAACGTATGCGGGGTCTTTGGATGTCTAGACTCTTGAATCTGAGTAGAGCCGTTTACAAAATTAGAGTCCTTTGAGGCCTTGAAGGGGTAACCATCTGTTACCTATACCAGGGCGGGAAAGAGGGTGGGTCCTCCAAAGACCTAGACAAACCTTACCCCATGAACCCGGGCAACCCCGCTAAGTCCCTAAACGTAACGAATCACTTAGAGTAATCTTTCGCAGGGATGTTGGTTATAATAAATGGTTCCCGGGGCGGTGGTACCCATATCCGCCTCCCAAATTGCAATCTCAACTGTCTGCTGAAAGATTTCAGCTGTCTGCTGAAAGATCTCAATGTCTGCTGAAAGATCTCAACTGTCTGCTGAAAGATCTCAATGTCTGCGGAAAGATTTCAACTGTCTGCTGAAAGATTTCAGCTGTCTGCTGAAAGATTTCTACTGTCTGCTGAAAGATTTCAGCTGTCTGCTGAAAGATCTCAACTGTCTGCTGAAAGATCTCAATGTCTGCTGAAAGATCTCAACTGTCTGCTGAAAGATCTCAACTGTCTGCTGAAGATATGACGAGTTAACCGTAACGAGGAGACGACTACCAATTCTTTGTAGATGTTGATGTTGAAAGTTGAAGGTTGATCGGTTCTGGGAAGAGGAACGAAAAGAGAAGAGAAAAAAAGACACAAAACGTTGTAAAGGATAATTTTTTCTACTTAACAACGTTTTGAATCTTTTTTTTAACAGGAGACCGATATGTTTTTCACTCTTTTGCGTTGTTTAGAAAAAAGTAGATATAAGAAATATATGATAAAATTGAATTACAGGATAAATAAAATAAAATATTAAACGCTAAATACATGCATTAAGAAATAATAACAATCAATGTATATTTAAGTGAAAACCAATGTCGCCATTGGCTTAGTGCCTTTGTTTCTACCCAATTGTTGCATTTTTAATGTTTTGGATTTTTGTGATGTATTCATTGATATAATTTTGTCGCTAGAGAGAAGGAACTTGAAGTTAAGAAAAGGTTTATAGTACATAGTGACTTTCAGATCTTTTTTTATTTTTTTTTATTTGTGGATGTTTGTATGGATGTATATATACATGTAAACAAATATACCAATACTACTCTTCCACGGAAGCATTAGCTTGTGGCTGGAAGAGTAGTGTACATTGTTTCTTTATAGATACTTGACAGTCTTCAACAATAACTAAGGTTACATATATATATTAGCTCTACTATATATTAACATATACTGTACTTAACATATATACAAAGGTTATAAATATATATTTATGCTAAATGTAAATTACAATGTTTAGGTAGAGAACAATAAGTTGCAGTTTGCTAGGCGTTTTATAATTATAAATATTTTGCTACTATCAAACTATTTTACTATTGGAATAACGTATTCAAGAACACTTATTTTAAGTTTTTAATGATAAAACAACAATTTAAATTATTTGAAATAGAGAATAAATATCATCTGAGGAAACTAAGCTATGAAATATTTTTTTTTAATATTAAATCAGGCGGAAACTATTTTTTTTTTTAATTTATCTTAAAAATATTTTTTGACAGTGTTTATTAATTTGATTTTATCGTTTGTGTTTCTAATATCTTGCGGTAATTGCGGTTGATTAAAAAAAATTCTACCTTGGTAAGTATAATAATTTTGGGCAAAGGAAGTGTTTAATTTTGGGCATAGAGAAACATATCTATGTCTAGTACGGTTTTCAGTTAGAAATTGATACTTATCTTTTTCTTTTTTGACTTGAATCAATGCATTTTTAGTGTACAAATCTTTAAAAGAAGGTACTTGGAATTCTTTAAATAATCGATCCGATGGGTAGTCAAAAGGTTTTTTTAATAGGATTTTAATTATTAATCTCTGTACAACTTCTATTGGGGAAAGATTAGTATTAAACATATATTATATCTATGTCGTTCATTTCAGATTCATGCATTCTCTAACATGAACATTATTATCTAACCACAAATATGCAGTCACGAACAAATCCACCACCGGCACTGTGTATGACACAGCTTGAAACACAGCAAATTGCTCTATCACTGCACTCCGCGGGACCACGGCTGACCGCACGATACCAACACGCGGCTAGAACCGCCACAACTTCCGAGGTGTAATGGCCTGAGACCAGCTTTCATAATGGCGGGTAAATATGTGCATTTTCGTACTTCTAAGCCATATCAAACTGCAAAATCAGCCCGTTCTAGATCTAGTAAATTCAAATCTCTAGTAAATTGCCCTGTGTCAAACAGTGGCGCACCCAGAGACTGCCCCCCCTCTTATTATGTACCAACACATGCATTTATAAGTTTTTCCAAGAGGAAGTGTAGCATTTTATGCGTGCGTAATTTTATGCGGTGGTTTGTAATCATCATCAGTATCATCATCATCATCATCATCATCATCAGTATATTAATACGTGAAGCGAAAACTTTGTACCCCTTTTTACGAAAATTGCGCTGACGGAAGAGTATGAAATTTCACACGCTTATAGTTTATATAGAGAAGGAGTGCAGATTGCTAATATTTTTTTTAATTATGCATAAAAAACAACATTAAATCAATAAAAAAAACATTACAACCATGGTCGAATTTCGACCTCTAGTTAAGTACTCAAGTACTGCATTGTGAACAATCTTTATCTCACAATTATTGTGGACTGCACCTCGCATCAGGAAACTTGGGACTCTTGTGCGGTATTAAAACACCCCGAATTATTCAGATTGGTTATTATGTAGCTATCACGACTTTTCGAAATTGGTCTGTTCAAATTGGCGTTGCAATGTCACTTAATAAAGAAATTGTTTCTTCCTGCGTGTCCTTTCCCATTCCCTCCACCTTCCCCGCCTTCCCTCACCCCTCTCCTGTTACCCCGTCCCGCCAACCCTCCACCCAAGTTCCATATATTCAGTCCCAGTACATTCAGTTTTCAAAGCTAAAAGAGAGAGAGTTTCCCTATTACAATTTTTTTTATTAAAATTTTAATTTTTCATAAATTTATTGCAAACATTCATTTTGGTATTTTATAAAAACAATCAATCAAATTTGGTACCCAACACAGGTACCTATTTAAAATACCAAAAATCTTGCAGTACTTCAAGTAAATTCATTAATTAAAAGAGGATATTCTAAAATTGAATTTTGATCAATCGATGGTTTGCAAAATGTCATACTCAGATTGATATATTTTTGGCAGTTTCGTAAGAGTTTTTTCAATGATTAAAAATTTTTCAGATGTATTGTTTTGTGGTTGTAATAAGCCAGAAACCTTCGCGAGGGTTGAAAGAAGGTATTTTGAAAATTTCAAACATTTCCTACGCTAAATATAGCAATACATAGACAACTTACATACAAAGCAAGCATATTTTGATTTTTATTTAGACACTATATTATAAATGATTTTCTAGGTTTGATCGGCTTCGAAAATATGATCCTTGCGTTACTTCCCCCTAGGGATGGAAGAGGCTTTAAAGAAATATTCATAACGTTTAACGTTTATTTTCCTATTTTATTAGGTATACCACCACACTTGAATATTCGTCAAAATCAATAGCTGTTAAAAGAAACATTGAACCATTTTGAAACAAAACAAACAAATATATTTTTTAATAATATACGATCGCTGAAAACTACTGAAACTGAATCCCAAAATCAAAGACACAATAAAATGCCTATCGACTTGAAATATCAGACAGCAAACATACCGCACTGTTTTTTTTTTATTGCAGCATCAAACATATTTTCATTTCCGAATTCAGTTTAATTATCCATTTCCGAATTCAGTTTAATTATCCAAAAAATAAAACTATCAAAATTTCAAGCTAAACTTTATCAAAACATGTTACTTCATTTGAATGGTAATTATTTGTTTGGAATTACGTTTGTACATACATTAAATTTGTATTAAATTAACGAATTTATCAACCGCTAATATGTGCGGAAATGCTTCAGCTTCTGATGTTAATTTCTACGACTCGACGTTGTTTGTTTGACAGATGTGTTACATTTATGTCATGATAATATGTTTGCACTGTCACGCAGTGACGAAAATATTTGAATTCGGAATGATTTGCATGTTACTTCTTGCGGAATGGTACGTGCTCCGTGTGACGGATCTCACATGTACGGTGTCTGAATGAAGTGAGCAATGTGAGCATGTCGCATGTTGTAGAGATGTCTGGATGAAGTGAACACGTCGAACAGATGATGTCTGCGCACGTCGAGGAGTTTCTGAAGCGACGAAGTTGCCACTTGTCAGCTACGTGTATTCTCAAGCAATAACATCTCGGAATGTGTGTTAATTCCCCAAGAATACGCGTGACCAACCAAGTAATGATGCAGTGCGGTAGGGTCTCATCACTGTGGTTTCTTTCTTGCTGGCTTAAGGTCTTCAGTCAATATTGCCAAAATACTTACCACGGCAAAACACAACTTATTGATTTTTTAAATTTGCGTTTTCTAAAACACTACTTATATAGGTATAAACAACTTAAAAGATTATTGTGTGGTATGGACAGGTGTACAGATACAATTTTACGTGTGATTTCATCCATTTATTTTTTTTACGCCAAAATGGCGTTTACATAAAATTAATACATGATATCATCGGTATTGAGGTACAGGAGGATTCTGTGTAATGAATTCAATTTAGGAGGCGGTATGGGTACCGCTGCCCAGGAACCATTTATTGGATAACCAACACTCTGCCATAGGTCCGGTCGAGGGAGACCTAACCTAGGCCTCTCCAGCCGGTCTCTCTCGACCCATCGCCTTGCACCGCAGTGGAAGGGTTGAATTCGTACGTCCGTCACCAATGGACGCACTGACCCACAGATTCCTTCTCACACTTCATACCTTTTTCCTTCCCAGTACTAATCACACGTTTGAACACGAAATTAACGACTTTTCATGATCGTTAAAAACTGTGCTATTACCAAGTAATCAAAAGTCACTATTTCATCATCTAACTCAAAAACGGCCTTAATTTTAATCCCAACTGAAAAAAACAATTCAAAATAAAAATGCTTTGAAAATGACCGACGGACATGAGCCGCACGATTTGATATAATTAATGTTTGAACACGTTAATTCTTCCAGTTAGTCCTGCACTGTACATTGTGCCACTTTCCACTGCCCATTCCCTCGTCACCTACACGACACACCCCAGGGTTCAACTCAACCCTATGCTTAAAAACAAACTTTATCAAATAATGGAATAAACAAATTATTAAGCCACCAATTATTGCGTCGGCATCGTACGAAAGCTCTGGCTTATCCTGGATTACCTCATAAACGTGCGCGCATGTTTAGGCTGCGACCGGGCGTAGATTCTACTTTTAGGCGGGCCTACTCACTACTGCATAAGTCGCTAACCGGCTTAAGCCTGGCTTTTTATATTTAATTCCATCCCAATCTGTCACTTTTAGGTCGCGTATTAATATCATTATCATGGGAATAGGTTAACGTGGCTTGATACAAAAAGGATAATGAATTTAGCTTATCAATTGCGAGGGGTTCACCATTGAAGGGGCGGTGAAACTTTTATAATAAAAACTTTTGTTTTAGTTTCTAATATTTAACGTTTTGTTTTTTTTTTTCTTTTTCAGCACAATCATAATATTTATATAACATCCATCCTATTTGATGCTTAATGTATGTAAAATTGATAGTTGATATATTGAAATCTACTAGAAGTCAGGATTTATTTCAGTGCAGAAATTCTGGGACTAACTACCATATGTATTCCTCTTTGCCCAGAATACTAATGGAGGGAAACAATTATACCAAGTCAGTGGACATCTTCAATTTATCTTTGAATAAATTTAAAATATTGTTATTGAGGCAGTTCAGTTATGTACAATAAAATGTTTTTTCTATGCTTTATATGTAAAAGCCCCGAAAAAGGGCGTTTATTTATATAAATAAATCAATATATGGAGTTGCTTAGCTACTTAGCAGATTTTTATTCTGTAATACATACATAGGCGCATACATTTGATTTTTCCATCCGATTGTCTGATCAGACAACCGGAAGGCCTTCGCGCCATACATTTCTTATGAAAGCCCGCACACATCCGATTCGAAAACCTGATCAGTAATAAAAATAAGCCACGCCCTTCCACGCCGGCCGTCCAATCCGGTCTGTAAAAGGGCGTGGCCCCGGTCGTATTACCTATCCGATTTTCGAATCGGATGTGTGCTGTGTTAATCCGATCTGATTGTCTGATCAGACAACCGGAAAGCAAAATCGGAGGTATGCTTCCAGCCATACATTTCAAGGTCTTGGGCAAAGAAAATAAATAGTGCTACAAATGAAATAGTTTGAACGAAGATACAATACCAATACCTGTTACCTACCAACCATAATGAGATCGTCTCCAGAGATTGTCGCCATTGCCCGCCCTGTCTGCAAGGTTTCCAAGTTCCTGAAAGAAACGGAATGTGGATTAAAATAGGTTAACAGTAAGTGAAAACAACGCTAGTGTCAACAAGCAGGGTCTAGTATTATTGACGTATGTGAAAAGGCTAAATATTTACTATTTACACGAGGATGTCCCTTTTTCATGTAAATAGTAAAATTTGTATTTGAGGCCAAAATACAAAAAAAAACTGAATAATTATTTTTGAAGTGAGATACGAATGACACCAAAAAGAAACAAACACACACATCTAAAGGATTTAGTCTGCGAGAAAATGAGATAGACTAATCAGAATAAAATGTAAAATAATTTGTAAACTTGATTACAATATATACAATAAATAAACCCTACAATTATCCTTCTCAAGATACTCTGCATTCGTCTCATTCTCTAGATGTTTAGTTTTCTGAAAGTTTCACTTCTACCTCTGAACTGCACATATGATTTTTTTAATCAAATGGTAGGACGGAATATCAAATGGAATGTCAAATATCTAGAGCGGATAGTTGCTACTTTATTTACTTGTGTTTTAAATTATAAATTAAAGGCCGTTAAAAATCAATTTTTCATTATTTTAGATGCAATATGTCAAACAAAACAAAAAAAACCATTGCAGAATTGTGAAAACGCATGATATTTTGAAACTTTTATTGACAAAAAATTGAACGTTGATGCAGTATTTCCATCTCCCTCAATGCAACGTAAATAGTTTTATTTTATAGTAATTTATCTTATTTTTAATAGTTGTATTTTATAGTAATTAATTAAAATAATAACAATAAAGAATTGACGTGTTTTTCAAAAAAATAATTGTACTAAGCAAGTCCACCTGTCCCAAAAGATTACCACAATCCAATACCATGAATTATTTTAGGTTTTTCATTCTATTTGGCAGTACCAACCGTCAACCGTCCAGAGTGGAAGATACTATCAGTATCGCCCTGGTGTAAGACCACCATTCAGAATTGAAGCGTTGCTTGAAATGGCTTTAGCCGTGTTTAGTGACCAGATCTGAATAGCCAGGTACTTCCCCACCTTCCTCTTCCATATCTCCTTCCCCTCCCCACTACCTCCAGCCTCACAACATATCCCAATTGCTGATGTCATAGTCTCACTGGCTCCAGACGGGAGCAGTTGGGACTCTTGTGCGATATTTCATGTAAAAAAAAAATTGTCGCATTTGCGTTTTGGGAGGCGGATACGGTTAACGCCGCCCTGGGAACCATTTATTGGATAACCAATCCCTGCATAGGTTCACGGGTTCATGGGGTAAGGTTTATTAAATTGCTATTTAAATGCATAATTTTCCATTTCCGATAAAAAAAAAATACTTATGGTAATTTACTTGAAACGTTTTGTTAACGATGCGTATAAATGCGATGAAGCTATACGTGAAATCCTATTTAGATACTATTTAGACTCATCTTTACGACGAATCGGTTTACAGTATGAACATCAAAAAATATGCTACGGATAAATTGAAGCTTCTACTAGCTTTCCTACATATTGGAATAACAATAAAATTATTATTTACATAACAAAAAATATAAGCGTAAACCACTAAAAAAATGTTTTTGCATGACTTAACTATGAAGTAATATAAGAAACATTTTTTACAAAGTACCGCTTTATGGCTAAAACTATTTTTGAGGTTTTGTATGTTCTAACTTTTTTTCATTCTTATAAAATTATGCACAAAATAAATAAAAACCGCTTTTTCGCTTACTCGCCACGTGCAAATACGACGCGCAATTTTAAATTTTGTATGCATGAGAATCGAAATGTTTTTACCGTTTATATTCCTCTTAAGAGTGTATTTAATTAGTTAGGGCCTTACTAATAAACATTTTTTTAATTTTAAACAACTGATTAACAACCATCAAATAATGTTAAATGGTTGTTTATCATTTTTATATAGTTTAAAACACGTCGAATAGAAATAGGATAAATGTTTATTGCAAAAAGTGACATGGTTTTTGCTGCCAATGTAAACTGGTAAAAAAAACTGTAAACCAAATTCTTATCCTTTCGTCTTATTTTTTTTCATTTTCTTTATATGGCGGTATTTAATAAGTGTAAGAGACAAACTAAAAGCTAAAACCAAAAGTTACCTAGTCAGTGGCGACATCCGTTTCCATTCAAATCTATAAGATTTCTAGTGTTTACTCAGTGATTTTACAGTAGACAAAAACCCGAGGTCTACATATTTGAATTTGGACTCTCGCCACAGCACTAAAATAAAATTAGTATGCAATAGATTACGTATTTTCATTAAAAACAAATAATAAAAAAAATCTTAAGACGAGACGTTGTGAAGTAATGCAAAATCGTGTTTTATTTTTAGTTTGAATATTTGATCGCTTAGGATTTCGAATGCTTGAATTAAATGTTGCGAGTAGAACACATCTTGGTCTTTGAGACATAAAACTTAATCTGGTATTTTTTTAAAGACTTTGTAAGCCAAGATAAAAAGTGGCAGGTCATGTAAAGTGATTTTATGCAATCTCGATTAATAATAAAAGTAATGTAAACTTTACAAGAAACGTCGATTTACAAAAAAAGTTATATCTTAAGAAATGCTCACAAAAAAAACTTAATTGTCTTTACTTAGAACTGCACTTAACGTGTGTGTGCGCTAGGCAATATTATCCAATCTGATGTTGGCTATAATAGGCTAAAACAGGTAAGGGTCAAAAATAAAAATAAAATGTTTTCAATTATTTCAATAAATCATTATAATGTTATAGTTCCACCTGTGTATCGAGGCCGTATTAATCTGATACATGTATAAAATCACAAAGTCAAGGGTTGCGGATAAGTTAGGTAAATTGATAAGTGTACGTGGTTTTTATTTGATGTTTAGTTCAAATGAAAAGGTTTATTTGAAATGAAAATATTAATATGTGTGAATGTGCGTGATTATAAATGTGAAAGTATATGTTTTGTCACCGATCACTGCTTGAATGCCCCGCACTGTACGATTAATTGATTTTACTGCCACAAAAGCAAACACTTCTTTTGCTTATCTACAATATTTTCAATAAAGGCACACTCCAGGGGATTCAGTTTATCGGGAAAAATCAATAAAAGATCCGGTTGGTTCGGGAACGCTTTTATAATGCTCAATTATTACCTATTTTTTTAGATAACTTAGCATGAATCACAGAACATAAATAATCTTGCGAAAAATTGCGCTTTGCACACTGTTAACGCAGCTGTATGCATCTCCCTTTAACACATATTCCCCAATTCAGTTCCACAGTTTCCTACCCACCGCTTAAACCCTTTTCCTTCCCAGAACTCTCCTCCCTTCCTTTTCTTAAAAAACCCTCCACACAGCATCCCTAAAGATGACGCACGGCCTGAGGGAAATTATTTTCCGTCAGGGCCTCCTGTGCGGAGCTCATGTAAATTTTTTTTTTTTTTTTTTAATAAGAATGTACTGGGACTGAATGTACTGAATGTACATTCAGTTTTCAAACAGCTGCAGTGCCACCTATAACAATTTTTTAAATTCAGATTTTATTTTTCATATATTCATTTTTATATATTATAAGAACAATCAATCAAATTTGGTACCTAACATAGGAACCTATTTAAAATATATGTATTTCTTGATTCGATTCAAATTATTATGTGTATATATAGATAAGTTTAATTTGTCAATAGACATCGAATCATTACGGATGATTTTTAGCAGGCGTCTAGCTTATTTCATTTTAGCTGCTAGCTTATTTCATTTTAAAAATAGCAAAGCTTGAAATTAAAAATGAATTCCAACGGAAACCAATAAAACATTTTACAAGGTTTCCAGGGGTAAAGTTCATTTACTTCGGAGGGGATTCTACATAGAACAAGTAAAACGGATTATTAACTATTTTTGTTATTCCAACGTTTTAAGACAATTTTCAGGTAAAAAATCTGGATAATTCTTAAAATATTTTTGTCTTGGAAATTAGAAAAATTTATTTTTAATTTTATTTATATTTATGACTTCTACCACCGTGTAGTTCACCTCCCAAAGTAATTGTCCTTTATCCCCGGACGTTATGAATACTTTAAACATTTCTTCTTTAGAAAAACGTAAAAAGGACACTGATCTAATTTGCATATTCAAAATTATCAACAGTATTACTGACACACCTGCTTTGTTACAACTCATCCAGTTTAACATCCCTTCCCGTAGACTCCGAAATAATGAATTGCTGTTCCTCAATCAACATTCTACTAATTATGGATATCATTCTCCTTTATCCAGAATGTCGAGACTTGTTAACGCAAGTCAAAGCATTGAATTTTTTGGTGGTGCAAATGAAATGGCTTTCGGCAGTCGATACGAAATGTGTAATTTTTAGTCTTTTAAATCCATCTTAAAGCTTTGACTTGTAGTCTTCTATGTATATGTTCTTTATATTATAATCGTCAATGCTCTTTATTTATGTGTACTCTCCTTTCAATATCATCTCTTTTTTTTATTCATGTTATTATTATGTTATCAATGGACTATTTGTCCGTAAAAAAATAAATAAATAAGCATACACATAATTAAATAAAGAAGTTAAGGAATCTGTACAAAACTTAAAACATTCTCATCGAAATTCCCTAATCCTTGATCGTGATTATTTTTTAAAATAGCAGCATTGACTACTAGAGTAAGAAAGGGTTAAAGTTGCTTAATGTATCCATTGTAGCATAAAGGTTAACTCATATTAGGAATCTGGTTTATGGCTTTTATAAGCGAATCATGTTTTCGATCCCTCTTTGATCGTGTTTCCCGTTCTACTTCCATAATGAGTTCCTATTCGCAGAGAAGAGCCAGCAGAATACAAGAATTAATGCAGTTGTTTGGCTTTCGGGCCGTGTTTGTACATTAGGAGGCTAAAAGACGCGGAGACCGCCCGCGGTCCCAGCGCAAAACAAAGACAGTGTAAAGTTCGCTCGCAGCAATGCGGGGAAACCAAAGAGAACCTGCGGGGAAACCAAAGAAAACCTGCGGAGAACCTTCGCATCGTTATAAAGTTATGTTAGACCAAATAAAAGAGGGAAATTCATTTTGCGAGCCGCCCTGCCGAGGAAGCGGCGATTTATGTGGGTTTCGTTTAAGGTATACAAGATTTAACGGTCTACAGCGGTAAATTAAATTCATTCATGGGAGAGCCGAAGAGTGACGAAGGTAGGGTTTTCAACGTTGTCGCCCACTTATTTGTACAAAATCATATTTTTCTGAAGGGCAAAAGATGAATGGAATTTAGATGCAGTAGAATCGTTTTTATCGGAAATCTATATACTTATATAAAAATCAAAATATATTGGCTTCTGTCTATGTATATGAGATGTTATGCGTTGCTAAATCATTCATCTGATTGCGATGAAATTTTGGGGATTTGATGAGCGCATGCCCGCATGCTTTCTTTATACAATAGGGAATTCTAGAATCATAAAATTATGCATTGCAAACAATTCATCCGATTGCGACGAAACTTTGGGAATTTGATGTACGCATCCTGCGATGGTTTCTATATATTTATAGAGTGAGTTCTGGCATCATGAAATAATGTGTTGCCACATCGTTCATCCGATTGCGATGAAACTTTGGGGATTTGATGTGCGCATGCCCGCGATGGTTTCTATATATATAGTGAGTTCTGGCATCACGAAATTATGCGTTGCTAAACCGTTCATCCGATTGCGAGGAAACTTTGGTGAGTTGATGTGAGCACGTCCGCGAAGGTTTCTATGTACTGGTGAGCTCTGGCATTATAAAAAAAAATTATATAAAAAAAATTGCAATAGGTTGCGCGCGAGCTGTTTGAAAACTGGATGTACCGGGGCTAAATGTATGGAATGCGGGAAGGGAGAGGGGGGATTGGAATGCGGGAGGGGGAGGGGAACTCGTGAAGGGGTTCTTGAGACGGGGAAGCGTACGAGAGGAGTGGGAGGAGGGAAGGTGGAGAAACAATTTCTTAATTAAGTGGCTTAGCAACGCATGCCGGGAACTCGCTAGTGACAAATAAAAATAAATATAAAACATCAACGTGTTCGTTTATGATACGGTTATGAAATTATTAGAAATATTACAGATCGAGATATGTTAGCGCCAATTATGATTTGGCTGCGCTCGGCTAATATTTTTGTGTTATTTTGGAACGAGCACATTGTTGTTCCATGGCGATTGTTGTTCACCCCGCTCTCCCGTTCCCGCCTGCGAGTGAGTTCGCAATAACCAGGACGAGTGCAAAGACGCCGTTCACGCAACACGCATTATTTGTTATTATTACGCAAGTAACGGGAACTATACCAATCGCATCATAAACGCGTCGCAATTTGATTTAGATTAATACGAAGTGAAAACAATAACAAAAAACTCTTAGTTAAACGCCGAGAGGAAGCACACCTTCATCCATTCCTAATTTATTCATGTGAGTAAATAATTGTCATTATTAGTGCATAGAAATTAATTTGCCGTAGATTATCATACTTCTAGCTGAAACAAGATATATAAAAAAATCAACATTTGGAACAGCCGGGAAACTGTTTTGTAAACTCTTTTTATTGCATACAGATTGGTTGTGCCTATTTGACGATTTACGAGCATGTTTATTATTACCTCTCTCCTTGGACAATTAATTTCTTTCCCACATTACATTACGTTAAGACGCAACACCTTCAAAGATAACGTTGGTGCGAAACCGCGTAACCAAAAATTTCAATACCGCGTAAATACTTAAGAGGAAACCTGGTCGCCGATAAATTTGAACAATAGATATTTTGCCAAACTTTGCAGTCACTGTCGCTCTTATACTGAGCGAAAGGGACAACTGCATCTTGTTAATACCTAAATATAACCATCACAATCAAGGTTTTGTATTCCCCATTTTTATTTTCCAAAACTGTACCGATTGATTTTTTTTTTTTCTAACTGCATTAAAAGAAAGTACTTTATGTCTGTACGTTCTTTTTAAATACATTTTTTAGTTTATATTCTGAACGTATTTTGATGACGTTCAAACCAGGCCATTTTAACGTTTTTTGGAGGGTCCTAACTCCTATAAAAAATAACTCATTAAAAAAATTAAAACGTACCGAAAGGCTAGTGGTCGATACCTTTATCATATTATTATTATTAAAAAAAATATTTGCAGTAATTCCAAAATCTAGAGAATAAACTGGTGAATACGTTTGAATAGACCAAACGCCGCTTGATTTTATTTTAAATAAAAAAATAGGGAAGGAACGGACATTTTTATTTCCTAAAATACTTTTTATAAAAATATTATGACTCCTCAACTCTACGTTTAACTCATCTTGGTACCGCGTATCATTTTATTTAGTTTATTACCTTCTAGCTCCACAATTATGCAAGATATACCACTTTTTGAACGCAGTTTGGAACTAACCAAATATTATTAAAATCTCGCAAGACTTTCCACTTTTTTTAACAAATTGTTTCACACAGGCTTTTAATTTTATTTATATTTATATAATATAATAATAATAATAATAAGCCTTTTTATTCTGAACTTCTCTTAGGTTTGAATTTTGGCATGTTCTTTTTTTTATAATATATCCCGAAGCTCATTTTGCCTCTTGGCATAGGCCTCCTCTAACATTTTCCACTGGGACCTGTCACGCGCTACTCTCCTCCAATGATGTCCAGCCGTGAGTTTTAGGTCGTCTTCCCATGTTATTTGTTGACGTCCTCTACTTCTCTTGCCGTCTCTGGGATACCAGTCAGTGACATTTTTGCACCATTTCTCTTGTGGATCGCGGATCATGTGACCTGTCCATCTCCACTTTTGTTGGTCTATTCGGGTAACTATATCAGCAACTTTAGTTTTCTCCCTTATTGTGCTACATCTCACTCTGTCCTGTTTCCTTATCCCTGTCAAACTTCTCTCCATGGCTCTCTGGCAGCGTTCCAACTTTTCTCTGTGGCGTTTGGTGAGTGCCCAAGTTTCGCATCCATAGGTGATGACTGGAAGTATACATGTGTTGAAAACTTTCCTTTTTATTTGCATACAAATAGTATGCAAATTTTATTTACCTGATAAACAAATATTTAATACATTTGTAATGTTATTTTTCTAATGTATGCACATTTTATGCCTGACATAAATGTTATTTACGCTCAATTGGGCTAGATGTAATTATTTTTTTAACATTCATAAAATCCTTGATGCAATAAAATCTGTTGACAATAATTAAAGTCTTGAACTACTTAACGGGGTTCATAGAACACAAATGAAAAAACCTCCTGCTGCACACGACAGTTGTGAAGCCACGAGGAAACCTCGTTACACCTCGACATGAATGCAGATATCCGAGCTCTGAGAAAAAAAGTGAAAATTACAAAAAAGTTTTACTTAACCCTCATGGGGTAAATTGTCGTGAAAATTGTGACAGTGTGCTAGAATTATAGATTTTAGTTCCTGCAAATGTGGTGATTTTAAGTCCGAAACTATGCAACTGATTTAGTTGAATATCCTGATAGTTAGCAAGACTTTGAGCGTCTTAGTAGAGTGGAATATTATCCGTCAAATGCTATATCTACAACCACAGAACCCTGATATCTACAACCACATTATCACTGAACGGCCTGATCTCTTCGATTCATAAATCACAAATCGTTTATCGGAATAATCCTTGAAAAACGTGTTTTCCACGTGGACAGATTCATAAAGTTGTGTTTTCAGTCCTGCCTCTCGAGTAATCGAAACGTATTGACTTTGCAAAAAAATCTTCCTGTTTGTGAGTTTTCTTTCGATAACTCAGTGCACAGTCGCACTACTTTTTAGTGTAACCCTTTTCTAAAAAAATGAGTAATTGTGACATTTTAGGCATTGCTACTCTCAAAAGTGCATTACAAATAACGTTGTTCTTATTTTGTGCGGTGTGGCCACTTGTGAAGTGGTTTTACCGCTTAACTTAGAAATATAATCGACAAAATACAGCATACGTTACTTTTAAATCAGATTCCGTTTCTTCGAACCAATACATGATTATTTCCTATGTTGTAAACCTTAAAATTGTGAACCACAAGTTGTGTCATAAAATGAAATGAGCTCGCATTAAGGTGGGGATATCGTTTTACAGTTTCTACGTCTGTAGTTAAGGCGTGGATCTTTCCTTCTTCAGACAACTCTTTATATTTAGATTTTTCCTCTTTAGCTGAATTTGAGCTTTATCAGTTATTGTAATGATCTTCAGATATATTTCCCACTTTTTAGCACGGCACAAGTCAGATTCAACTTTCTTCAGTTTGAATGCGGAAATATTTACTCCATTGTAAAAATCAGCTTACAGCTTCCTGAAAGCCACTGGCAATACTTTTTAAGCATCCTGCTCGTAAATACGGCACAATTGTAATTTGTTTTGTGTTATTGGTTCAAGATAGAGTTTTGTAGATATTTGTCGGCAATAGTGAGAAGGTCATTTTGGAAGGGACTGAATAAATGTTTTTACAGTGTTCTGGTATTAGGAATATTTGTATTGTTTTTCTCAGACCCTTCAAAATTATTGACCACAATTGTGTAATTAGAATCCCTAGTTGCCCTTACCAATATCGGTTGGTCGATTCTTTTATGTTCAAAAGACGAAGGAACATTTTCTGACATACTATTTTTGTCTTTTAATTTCAAATCACATCCTTTAATATCGGAGCGTCTTAAGTTGGTGGTCGATTGTTTCTTATTGTTATGAATATCCATAATACCTTAAAAAAATCTTACTTTATTTCTTGTTCAGCTGCATTAAACAAATCTCGCGGTAACTCGCGAAATAGGGCGTATTTACCAGTGTGTGATATTACATACGCAGTGCTAGTAGCATCTTTCGATGCGACTTAATTCCGCGTTAATGCATCACAAGATGTAGCTCGATGCTCATTAGACGAAACTACACGCCGATTGGACTGAAATATAGTTTGATATCGCGAGATCTCAATTTTGTTACTCGGAGGACTTGCGCGGCATTGCAAGAGTCAGTTACGCATATAAGCTTCCGCGTGATAAATAGCAATAAAGCCAATAAGTTTCATTTAATATTATACCTATGCTTACCAGATTTCCGGGTATCCCTCTCAGACATACATTAGAACACGGCCACCCAAACCTCCCCAGAATTCCAAAATAAAATACTGTGTCCGCCTTGTAAAGAAAAAACGAATGTTTTATTTGTCTGTTTTCCCTTTAGGTTCCCGCCTCTGTAGGTGACTTTTAATTTAATACTATTGACAGTCTAGGAGAGGATTTATTTTCTTTTCCCTGCAGCGATCCCCCCAAAAGGGGGCGATGTAGATTTCTTCTCCGAAATCATGTTCCACTTTGCCTTCTGAATAATTCGCTTTCATCTCTGCATAAATCCTGGTAAAGGTAAAAATGTACGCACAAACAACTAATGTTCTTGACTTATAATGGGCCCTCCGGTCTTAGGGTGAATATTTTTTAGCCAATATGTTGTGTTATGAATCACTTAGCTTTTGTGCGCATCTTTTTGACTATCTTTTCAAATTTTAATCTTATTATTAAAACATATTTTTATTATGTTCCAAAGCACCATTCTGTTTGATAAAATTTTCGTTTTGGAGAAACTCCTCCCGGATTTTCAAGATTTCTTGAATTTTCAAATTTTCTCTTTATTAAGATGCATGTATATTTTTTTACTTTAGTAAATAACGTTTAAGTTGCACTATTTAAATTCTTAAAACTATCGTAAAGTACTTTCAACATATGTGTATTTATATCGTTTGCCAGGTGTACAATTGTAACCATTCTGGAAGTGCTAGGAGTCCTCAATTAAGATGAAGCGATACGTGAAATCCTATTTAGATATTATTTAGATTCATCTTTACGACAAATCGGTTTACATTACGAACATCAAAAAATATGATACGGATAAATTGAAGCTTTCACTAGCTTTCCTATGTATTGGAATTACAATAAAATTATTATTTACCTAACAAAAAATATAAGTGTAAACCACTAAAAAAAATGTTTTTTCGTGACTTAACTATGAAGATTAATAATATAAGAAACAATTTTAAAGAAATACCCCATTATGGCTAAGACTATTTTTAAGGTTTTGTATGTTCTAACTTTTTTCATTCTCATAAAATTATGCACAAAATAAATAAAAAAAACCTCTTTTCGCTTACTTGATGCAAATACGATGCGCGATTTTAAATTTTGTGAAGCACGAAAATCGAAATATTTCTAGTGTTTAAATTCCTCTTAACAGGCTACAATGTATTTCAAAAAACTTCGGACAAGTTGCTCGTCTAACTGAGGACTCTAACTTGGAGAAACTCATGATCACTGGCAAAATGTTTGGCAGAAGAACAACTCAACAAAAAACACACCAATCTCCCATACATGTGCACAATATAACACAAAATTTCACAATATATACATTTTTAACAATAACCTTCGGAAACATCGAAAAGAAGTAACGCGCAAGATCGTAAATTAATACGAGAGTATGGAATGTATCGTGAGCATCTCCTATCCTTATCCCGTATTCCTCTTCCTCTCCACCTAAAATTAATTTTAGGACACAATAAACCTCTGTATCCAGAACTTTTTTTTTAATTCACTTGCAGTTACAACTTGTAACCCGACAACGACGAGGATCCATCGTTCCCAGTTTTTTACATCTTATTGAAAAATATGGAGCAATCATTCTGGCATCTGGTTTTATTTTTTTATGTAAGTACCGCACAAGAGTCCCAACTGTTCCCAACCGCCTGACTACGACACCCCCCCCATCGTGGTGTGTCGCGGGGCTGAAGCTATAAGAGGAGGAGAAGGAGATGAGGAATAGGATGGCGGGAAAGAACCTGGATCTTGAAATCTGGTTACTAAACACATCTAAAATCATTTTACGCTAAGTTCCGATTCTTAATAATGGTATTTTACAAGGGCGTTGAGAAGAGCATCTTCCACTCTGGAACATACCTCAAATGTGGGTGGGTGCCATATATTATTTTTAATTAAAGTGAAATAACACAAATCAATCAAATAAAATTTTCTTGTGTACCCGTGACCTCCGGATTCATAGCAAAGAATCGTAATCATGTAACCTCGGAGGCCATCACCGAAGTAAAAATTTCAAAGCTTCATAGCTTATTATGAAAAAACCCTGCAAGCCAAAAATACTGATGATCTGGATCTGATAAGTTATACATTAAAATAAAAATTTTATAAAAATCAGAGGGTGCAATTCACGCGCGGTAGAAGGGAAACCTTCAGAAAATTAAAATAGACAAGAGTGGTGAGGCTACAAAGCACCGCACAAAGAGGAGACCGATTATACTATTTCATTCTCTCGCAGGCAAAATCCTGTATGTAATGTATGTGTCTCTTTTTAGTGTTGCTATTTTGTGTTTCATTGAGTTTCTAATCACAACGGTGCTAAAGAAGCTTTCACTTCAATAAAATAATAAACAATTTCGACTTTTACTGAATACACATATTTGCAAAAGCCCTATGGGCATTAAATAAATAAAATAAAAAACAAAAATTTAAGGGGACCCTGTGGTCTTGCCCCCATAACGAGTTTTTAGGATTTAAAAAAAAATTAAAACAGTGAAAAATGCCATTCAAACTTTATATAGAGATATATTAAATGACTTTAATAGTATACAAAAAAATTGTTATGAATTTTTTTTTTTAATTCTAAGTAGTTAAGGAACTGCGCTGAAGTTACCCTCCTCATAAATACGGACCTTGGTGGTGGGTCCAGTTTTGGCTCTTTCACTTATCCGTAAACAAAAACAAAAAAATGTTTATGATCAGCATGAGTGTAGTCATCGCAGGAACTAGAATAAAAAAAATGACAAAATGGCGCGTTGTTGAAATTTAAATACAGAAAACAGACTGTTTTTACATTACATTTTGTATGTAAAAAATAGAACTATTCAACGTAAAAACTTTGTTCTAGTTCCTGCGATAGGTACTGGTGTACGGAATAACATAGTAAAATTTGAGACGAATCGGTCGAGTAGTGTTTTTTTGCCTGTCATGCAGAAAAGAGGAGTTTTTAAATAAATGAGTTTGAAGTTTCGCCCGGCCCTTTTACCTGCTTCTGCGCTGACCTGCTAAATGGGCTGTAGAACTTTAAATATCATCAACACCATTACAAAAAACTTACAGTATATTCTTAAAGAATTTTACTTTCGAAATATTGAACAAAAAAAATATTATTTTTAGACCACCGGGTCACCTTAACATTGCTTCTATTTTGGGCGAGACTTTTAAACCTAATGCTAGGATAAACAGTGACGATGACTCCCACTTTCGTAATAATAATATTTTATAAAATACGTTGTCGCCACTGCCAATAACCCAAATACGGCGTCAATCTAAACTTCCATATTTCCCTCAAAACCGTCGCGCACAAATTTTAAAGGGAGTGAAAATTATTCAAGAAGGATATAAAGTATATTACTTGTAATTTATTCATAATCTTGCCGCGTTGAATATTTCTCTTTTAGGGTTGTCACTTCATAATTTGATATCTGACACAACGTCCCGCCTCGTGATTACGTGGTTCGAACACGACGTGGCCCGTTGGTGGCTTCTGCATTCCCTGGGGAGTTGTGTTTTACTTGAAAACTGTACCCGCCCTCGGAACAGCTTCCTTCCCTCTTATTACAGATTTTGATGAGGCTTGATGGGAACGTATTGACGTAAAAATGAAGGAATTACATCAAATAGAAGCTTTGGGATTGAAATATAGATGTTCATTTAATAAAAAAAAGGTTGAATTTTTTTTGTATTTCTGGGTTATTATTCCTTATTTTAAGTAGTTTAGGTAGGTATTCATGGTGTCCGGGTGTAAAGTGCAGTAACTTTAGGGAGTGATTCATGATGGAAGAATTAAAAAATATAAATAACCTTTTTCGAAAGGTTTTCTTAATACAAAAATTTTTTTTAACACAATTTTTTTTTGTGGTAAAACCATTTATGATCGTGTGAGAAATGTGAAAATCCGCAAAGGAAATTATTAAGATTAAGATTATTGGAAAAGATTAAGAAATGGACCCTCAGATGGTTTGGGCATGTAGAGCGAATGATTGAAGAAAGGAATATAAGGCACGGTCAAGTGAATCCGATACTTGGGTCGGGCGATGTCAAGAGTCAGAATAATAGAAGAGTATGTATGAGACGACGTATTTTTTATTTTTTTTTATTCTTCATTTTAATCACCCGCTAAACTGCCAAGGCAGTTTGTCAGCAGGTCAATTTGACAATATTAATAAAACACTAAAACATAAAATATTATAAGAAAACACAATAGCAAAATAGTTCCAGAAGAATAACTTTTAAGTACCTACAATACAAAAGCATAAAATATACAGACAGACAGATATAACACAGGTAAATTACTGATAGATTAAATTAATTATAGATAGTATTAATTCATAAGATTACAAACAATATCAGTACAAAAAGTTTTGACTCATTAGCCATTTTTTAATTTTTCTTTTGAGATCAGTGGGGCAATTGGATTCGATTTTGAAATTCATCGGCATCTTATTAAATATGGTGGGGACAAGATAAGTGAATGTCCGTTGGCCATATTTATTTATAATTTTCGGAACGGACAAACCCTCATTTTTACTAAATCTAGTGCCATGTTCATGATCTACTTTTTCTTTGTAAATTGAGTCCGACAATAGGTTTTGGCATACAATTTTAAACCATAATATTCCTCGCACAGGTAATATGTTAACTGATTCATATAGTAATTTTATGTCCCTTCTTTGTGCATAAACACTTTTGCTTACCAAGAGCTTGAATGTGAATGAGGCAAAGAGTGTATGCCAAGACCGAGTTGTTTGGCGGTCTGTCCTCACTGCCTATCTCTGCGAGGAAACGGCATGTTTGTTTTTTTTTTTTTGATTTTTTTTTCATACGGAATTCAACTTTATTTTATCTGAAAACTGTGTTTAAACCATTGAACGTTGAAATTTCCAAAACAGTTATTCACATTTTTCAATTAGTACCTTAACTCATTTAGAATTACCCCCCCCCCCCCCACCCAAGTTACTGCACTCTTCCTCCGGACACCTTGTATTAGAGAGATTCATATTTATTTAATTTGAACATAAAAGTACAAATACATTATAAGTAACCTTTGACTGTCCGTTTAAATAGGACTACTGAGATATTTTTTTTATAAAAACTGTGCTACGGAGATGGTAAATAAATTCCAGGTAAATATTGTTCGTATCTTAGCGAAATAATAATATCTACTAATAAAAACTGTCAAAGGAAGCGAAGTCGGCAGTCCAAATTTTAGTTCTACTTTAATAACAGTAGCATGGAACACTGCACAAGAGTCAACTACAGCTAATATCTAATTTGGCATTTCACGGATCGATTGCATAAATCATCCAATCTCTCTACTCACACAGAGCCCAGTAGTTATACAAAGCCGTTAGATAACTACAGCGATATCGCTTAATGTGTTAATTAGCGAAAAGGGGCTTCGAGGTACTTACTCCTAGCAACCTTGTACCACCCCCACTAGCCTGCCTATCCTTCTGCTTCCTCTCAAAATACCCCGGCACTAATACTACAACCTATTTATTGCCACTACTGACTATAATCCTCACGACTTTGCAGGGCATTCAAAATAACTGAAAAATTGCGACAGCTGTAAAATTTTTAATTCTTAGACTATTTTCACCATTTTAAGATCCTCGGATACAGGATGGTTCGTATTAACCTCGCTCAAATATGCTCAAAAACGGCTGTGGTAATGCAAAATAGCCGCCCCGTGGTTTCAGTGGTCAGAATTTTTTTCAAAACACGATTTTTTTTTATATGAATACCGCACAAGACTCCCAACTGCTCCCGTCTGGAGCCAGTGAGACTATGGCAACCCCAATTGGGATATGTTGTGAGGCTGAAGGTAGTGAGGAGGAGAAAGAGATGGGAAGAGGAAGGTGGGAAGTACCTGGCTATTCAGATCTGGTCACCAAACACGGCTAAAGCCCATTTCAAGCAACGTTTCAATTCTAAATGGTGGTCTTACACCAGGGCGATACTGAGAGTATCTTCCACTCTGGAACGTGCCGTATTATTAAATGAATAAATTGTGAAATAACACAAATTAATCAAATAAAATTTATTTGCCACGCCAGGATTCGATCCCGCAACCTTCAGAATGCAAGTCAAGAGCCTTATCGCTGGACTACGCCGGCCGTCATTTGTTATACGAATTAAATAATATTTTTACATTACAATCGTTCGAACAGAAATTACCAAATTATTAATATGCACCGATACCTTATCAAAAAGATATTTTTTTAAACGGTTATACTTTTTTTAAATGTTCCACCAGTTTAGTTATAATTTCTTTGATTTATCTTTCTAAGGAATCACCACTTCCAAGTTTTTCCAATGAAAAAATATAAGTTTGCGAGCTTCCTATAAAACTATAACCGTTCGAGCACCTGCACTGCCTAAATACTACTATCTGCTATTATCTGATGCCGTTCAACCAATAATGCGCCTCGAACGGACACTAACACACTTAAGCGTGGTTTTAAGACACAGCCTCCATAATGTAAAGTCAGTATGGGTAAAGGATCTCATAATGGTGAAACTACCTACCATAACTTTGGCATTTATCGAGTCAATTTAACAATGTAAATTTCATTACCACCTCACTGTACAATATCTGTTCTTCGGTATGATCATTTATTTATCCATAAAAAATATTATGCAGTTGTTTACTACCTATTGGAAAAAAGTTTTAAAAAAATTTCAAAGTTTCTTTTTCTTAAAAGCAAATAATGTCGTATTTGAAACATATTCATTTAAGATATGATTTTAGATTTTCACGGCCAAAAGTATTTTCTTTATTTATCTTTGGGGTGTAATGCCATGTTGCGCTACCTCGTTCTTTAGTCAACGTTTCGGTCAGCATTACAGTGTCCATCATCAGTGCAGATGTGTAATTGCTAGTGGTGAAGTGTGTGCAGTACGTAGATGTGATACCGTGTTATATTTTTTATTTAAAAATCTTTCGTAAAATGAATTAATTGTTTTTAGCCATGAAATATTATTATGTAAATATTTAAATGCTATTATTTTCTTCGTAATCAATGTAATAAGACCATTTATTTTCCTACTACCTGTATTATCGTGCGCCTTCCTAAAAGGCAATTTATTTTTAACTAAATGAGTAAAACCTCAAATTGTAATATTTATTTTTAAAAAATAAAAATTAATATTCATCCTGACTTGCAGTAAAGTCAAAAGATGTCACGTATTAAATAAAAATGGATAAATTTATCCACGACACCATCTAGATAGCATTTAGTTCTGGTTGAATTTTGCAATCATACATAAAGATAGCAGCTAATAAAAATGTGCGTTAAGGCCCCGTATCCGAGCACGAAAAGAAGAAGATGGAGAGATATGTAATTACGAATGTTGGAGAGAGC
Source organism: Glyphotaelius pellucidus (assembly GCA_936435175.1). NCBI lineage: Eukaryota > Metazoa > Arthropoda > Insecta > Trichoptera > Limnephilidae > Glyphotaelius > Glyphotaelius pellucidus. The sequence continues at coordinate 13,598,421 of OW386553.1, forward strand.
GCGCTAATATTTCAAACGATAAAAGTGAAGCAAAAATTGTGAAAATGTTTAATAAAACACGACTTGTTTAGAATATAGCAAAAATCTCGTGGGGTTGTTTAAAACAATGTTCAAAGAAACACTGTGAATTTTTTCATACGTGTAACTTGTTAAATAATAGAGACAGGCTTGAAAATAAAAATTTTCGGAGCATATTTTTCTATCGAGGGAATTTCATATAATTTGCGTTTCAGCGTGAAGATTGTATAGATTATATCTTAAAAAATAATATATATTTCTTTAAGAGCTTAAAAACTTCAAATTTTCAAGGGAGATTGCAAGAAATTCGAATAGCGGCGGCTTAAGGCAGTTCTTGGTCGAAGAATGATACAATTAAATATGATCGAATCGGATAGGGACACATTAGCTCAATTGGTAGAGCACTGACCCGGCAAGTCTTAGGTCCTGGGTTCGAGTCCCAGATCTGACAGTATTTTTTCTGATTTTTCTATTTCAGATTTTCGATCGAGTTTCGCTAATATTGTCTTCATTAGCCAAATTATATTTTTGCTTAACGTTTATTGAAACTTCAACGACTACTGGCTACTTAGTGTGACTGGTTGAATTTATGTTTTTTACGAACTGAAAATTTTTAAGTATTTGTTTTATTTATCGGAATCCTGTAATGAAAAATATTATCATTACATTTATTGGAATTATATTGCGGGTAATGCATGCCCTGCCAGCCATGCCTAGCTTGACTTATGAACTAAATACGCGTACCTTGTCCACGGAACTCAGCGGATGACAGAGGTTTAGTCCATTTAGCATGTAACATGTGATGTCCTAACCCAAATTAACAGGAAGGCAAACACTAACCCAGTTTTAGGTAACGTGTACTTAATGGCAGTATGTTTGCTTAGGAGCCTTGGGGTTGGCCTCTTGAAATGTATGACATCGTCTCTCACAATTTTGGCATTACCATTATAAACAAATTCTAATTCTAAGATTCTTATAAAATGTTTATTTAGAATGATTTTCCAGCCCAAATTTCTTGGAATATAAAATCAAACGGTTTTATACGTAACATATTGAAGTGAAAACTTCTTCGGCACCGTTGTGATTTGAAACTCGATGAACGAAAAGTAGACAACGATACTAAAAAGGGACTAACACATACATACATATAAGATTTATCGTGCGAGAGAATGAGATAGACTAATCGGTCACCTCTTTGTGCTGTACTTCGTAGCATTTTTGTTTCCTCTTTGTGCGGTGCTTCGTAGCCTCCTCACTCTTGTCTACTTTAGTTTTCTGAAGATTTCACTTCTACCACGTGTGAACTGCCAGATTATTGAATAAACTAATTTAGTTAAAACTTAATGATTATAGCCTACCATAATGTATAGCATTTCAAAAGCCTTAAAAGAAGCTGCCAGTCTTATCGCTATTCGTGGGAAACGGGCTGAATGTGTGAAAAAAATTATGATATATTTATGATATGATTTGTATACGTACAACAAAATTATTTTAGCTACTTTTTTAACAATTTATATATTTTATTAAAAAGACAAGTTGTACTATTCCCCCGCTTACGTTAATTTTTTAATGCAAGATTTTTTAAGAGGTATTTTTTTAATATTTTTTTTAACAATAAATTAACAGCACAGTCTAGTAAAAATACAGATTAAGATTTTTTTATATTTTTAAAAAAGACAAAATTAAGACTCAGTTTATACGACTTAGTAAGCCAGTACTACGGTAAATCTTAAATTTTCCCAAGAAATTCTGAGATTTACCAATTTACGGGCTTTTACATTAACATATATACTCAATGTACAATGTTTAGTGAACAACGTAGATTGTGCGAGTAAATACGCACTCTATGTACAATGTAAATGGTTTCGTCAACAATATATATTGTGTAGGTACATAAAAAAGTGACGAAAACTAAGTTATTATTTTATATTTTTAATAAAATTAATGATTCGTGTCAACCGATTAGAAAAACTATTCCTCGAAAAACTGTCTCCTAATCTGTATTTTAGACTGTGTTGTTAATTCATTGTGAAAAAATATTTATCTAAACAAATTAAAAAATTACAAATTAACATAATTCGTTTTGGAAATCCTTGTTTAACAAACTGCTTCACAATTTATTGATTTGTAAATGGTCCATACGTGTTTTTTTATCATGAGAGAGTGAATACGATTTTGGAATTTTTAAACTGAAACGATTCATTTCAAATTGCAAATTATTCAATAGCACGGTCGATTTTAAAACTATTCTTGTATAGAGTATGACTGGAACTTGATATTAAGGCAAAGCGCACGAAAATTTGATCGCATAGAAAAATGTTACATGCTTTAGCTATACAGTTACACTTTGAGGCGGAATTTCTATTATTTTCGATATTATCTGGCAAAAATGGAATATGTTATTTTTTTACTTTCTTACTTGATTATTTTATTTATTTATTGGTTTGGTTCAAGGTTGTTTAAAGCTACCGTAAACCGGGGCTACTTTGCATGTTACGGGGGAACTTTTGTTTATGGCATTACATTGCTTCAATTTGCGGTATCCAGTAATAAGGAAAGAAGGAATAAGGAAATACAAAAGTGATGCAAAGTCACCCCTCACTGGAGTAACTACACATCATTTAATAAATAAACCTGGCCTACAAGCCGGTCGCAGGACCTAGCATAAAAAGCCCCGAAAAAGGGCGTTTATTTATAAATAAATAAATAAATAAATAAAACACTAATTTTTAGAACTACAGTACTCTTTAAACAACAAAAATATGTTGTTCACACCTCATATTATCTTACAGTTAACTTTCAATAATACTACCTACTTATAGCCTTAAAAAATAACTATTTTAGTGAAAAATTCCAAAAAGTGCTAGGGAAAGTAAGTTCGTTATCTGTCGTTATTAATACGCCATTGTACGGTTGAAATTTAAGAATTTGACTACGATTACAACTCTGACGCCGCGCCTTACGCAAAACCGTTTTCGTACTTGGAGTCTGTTACAAATCTACTTTTGTAATAAAGTAATGCCAAAAGATTAGCACCACTTACGTTAACAGCTATCGTGAGGAGCGTCGGCTGACAGGCGCACTTACTATTGGATTCGTACTTTTTTCGATCTCTCTCGATCACGTTGTGATTTCTACCACGCTAAATATTATGTATGACGTCATTGCCTGTCGCAGTTACTTTGTCTCGGTGATTAGCTGTCACTGGATCCGAGGAACCGGCTATTTTTGGAACCAGTTCCTATTGGATTTATATAATGGTCACCAACACTCATACTGAGCGAAGCCGAACCTGGCCTACAAGCCGCTCGCAGGACCTAGCATAAAAAACCTGCGGAGCGGGTTGTTAACTGCTAGTATTTATTATCTCGTGAGCATCTTCAGGCAGTCTTAAATTGTTATTATTATTTAATTGATCCAAACAATGCTAGGGATATTAAAATCACCAATTGTTCTGGATTCAGGGTATTTATTTTTAAAGGTTTCGACGTCTTCAATGTGATTTTTTTAGACGCTGATTTGGAATCCAGAAGGAATTAAGGCACAACCCAGTAGAATTTTACTTGATTTAGTTTTAAGTAATACGAATACATGTTCCTCGTCTAGTTGTTTACAAAGTAGTCGAGTGGATGTCATTTTGTAATCTGAGAACTCCTCCTCCTCTTGTTTTAGTAGGTACTGGTGGACGGATTTTTGTCAAGGTGGTAGGTGTTTTAAGATTAAATCCAAGTTCCTCGGTGTGAATATCGGGGTCAAGCCAGATTTCATTAAGTTTAGTGAAAACATCAATTTTTTGGAATAATGGAAAGTTATTTGTGTCTCTAAGACTTTGGTGGGGCAACCTCGGATATTTTGGACATATCCGTTGATGGGTTTGAGATTTTTGGGGTTATCTTTACCATTATCGGCTTGTTGTTAATAAATTTGATCGTTAGTCCAACTTCACCTTCCTGTATCCGAATTTCCATTGTTTGGCGTAGGTCTGAGAAGCGTTTCCTTTGGTTTAGGTTTGACCAGAAAAAAATTGATGGTAGTGTTGCTTATATTTTTTTTCACAATTGTCTCTGTAGATTGTTGTTTGTTGTTGTGTTGGATGTCTCTCATCTATTGCATCCTTAAATATTTAAATTATTAAAAGTTAACAATCATCCTGTATGGTTGTGCTTTGGCCGAATAAAGCTCGATTAATATGGGATTGTCCGACTACCCCGTAAAACACATTTCACTGTGCAACGTGGGATCACCATTGTTTGATGAATATTCGCCATTTCCACAGCGGGTCTCATTCTATTATTTGTTTTGTAAAGGCTGCGCTGCTTTGAACGGGGTGAAAGTCGTGTTTTTGTTCAAAAATTTTCCATCCTAGTGGCGTTTAAAAACTGTGTGAAAAACCTTTTACGAACTATGAATTTGTTACTATGAATTTGTGAATTTATTACCTACGCATGTCTCTAACTTTAAACATGAATGTTCTTTAGTTATTTTTTTATTTGTAAAAATAGGATGTCGGCCATCGTGATGTTAACAAAAATAAATTACTGTTTTTTTTTTTTTAAATTTGCGGTGTCCGGAAACTAGAAGTACAAGCGGCAAACTGGTAAATCTACATCAAATTTGCAGTCGCAGTTGCAGATTTTGTAATAAAAATTTTGTTTTCGAGTGAATCGAATCAAAGGTTGGATTTATTTTTGTCAAATTTTAGAAAAATGCACTCTGTTCAAAAAACCAAGCAAATATCACAACCTCAAAACTTTCCTCTAAACTCTAAACCAGTCGTAACCCTAAATTATGTAAAAAAATACTTACATTGTTTTTCATGTGTCTGTGAATACGCTAATGTTATTACTGTAGACACATTAGTCTAGGGATATTTATATTTGTATCTTAATTTGTTATACAAACACGTTAAAAAAAACCTGTAAAAGACTCAGATCAATTGCTAGCAGAATGTTTTTTTTATTTTATTTTATTTTTATTTATTTTTTTTTTTTTTTTTTATTTAATATAGATATATAAGTTTACAGTGGGTTAATATAAATTACATATTGGTTCAGAAATTCTTTAAAATTGCAGTCTCACCAAAGAAGAAGCTAGTTCTTGTGCTTGATGAGCGAGTTACACTAATTATGACAGAAATAGAATGACATTATGCAATAGGTAAGTATATAAGGGAACAATTGAAACTTCTGGAATGTACACATTAAATTTTTTCCTATCAATTGATATACTTAAAATAATTTATATGTCACTAGCAGAATCTATAATAAGATATGGGTTAACAATATGGGGAAATACTACTGTAACCAACCTGAAACAAGTCCAAGTTGTACAAAACGCAATTGTAAAATTATTAGTTGTCCCTAATATTTTCAAATAAAGACACAATACTCCGTTGCTGTTTCAGAGTGCAAAAATGTTATCTGTGAAGGCAATACTATGGTATAAAATTATAATTCAGCATATATTTACCCCGCAGCATAAAGAGAAACTAGATCATAAATATAGTACTAGATTCACGCGTAACGACGGGTTAATAGTTCCGAAATTTAATAATAAGTACGGACAGAGAACGTTTGAATACATCATACCGAAGATATTTAATTTTTTACCTGACAATATAAAGCAACATAATTCTATGAATAAGGTTAAATATATGGTGAAAAATTGGTTATTGGAAAAAGAATATTTATTTTGATACTTATATTAGATAAAATTTATGAAAAAATGTTTAAACTGTAGATAAAAGATGTAAATTATAACTTTAAATATATTTGTAAGTAATTATAAGCACCTGCTGTCAAGCCATTTGCAATTGGCTTAGCGGGACTTGTTTGTTGATCTATAAAATAAATAAATAAATTAAAAAAAATAAAAAAAAATACATTAACTAAAATAATGCTCTTTAAATATCCTGTTTGTGTCTCAAATAAATAAATAAATAAACCCAGAGCAACTCCGGGTACGTGTTAGCTAGTTCTAAATAAAAATAAGATATTAAGCCTTGGATCATCAGCCAAGATCAAACATCAACTATTTTATTAAAACCAGATTACGTATTTCCAACGGTATGCCGCGCACCGCTGAGAGTTTTTTTTTACATAAATGTCATATTGTGTTATTATTTTTGTTGTAATGGCTTACGTTAGTAACTTCGCCTGCCCTCAACACAGGAATCCTAATAAAATAGGCACATTAACGATGAGTGTTGTGTTGTCCTATGTTTAATATTTAACTTATTTTTTTACTTATCATTTCATATTTACTTGATTTCTTCTAACTTCCATCTATCGACTCTTTTACTTTAAATATAACGTCTGTGTCACCATTCTGTGGCTGCCTATGATATTTATGTCAACTCACTCTCTCGATTATTGGGATCTTTTTCGTTACAAATGTTTTGTTTCATTCCACATTCTAGAGCCCAAGAGCTCGCAACTTGAATCAACTCATTAAAATTGCAATTCATCTGAATTCTTGTACAGTACTAAATACAAAGTATAACCTCTCAAACCTTAAATCCCTGTTCGCATCCCTTGGATTAAAAAACGAAGGAGGTCAAACAATACAAGCACAACTTACCGTAGAATATCCAGAGACCACTAAGTGACCTTACATATTAAAACACCAATGTAATGTGATTAATAAAATTGAATAATTTTTTTTAAATGCTTTTATGCTGTGTGGTCTGGTTATTAAACAAATTGAATCTTATGACAACAATAAAATGTTTGAATTGAAAATCTCACATGGTAAATAATAAACTTACGTGTTGTTAAATCCATCTTCAAATAATAGTAAATTCGGCGATTCCCTGCGGAACCTGTCCACCGCAACAATGCCCTCCATTAGGGTCCAACTCTCCCTCACTCTGCCTCCGTCTGGGGGTGGGAAGCGGGAAGGGCTGAAATCTGAAAAGAAGAGAAAAGAACCGTAGTAGATGATGGATAGCAACATCTGCCCTTAAAACCTAATAGCTTTATAAGAGACTTCCCGGGAGGCAGGGGTAGGGGAGGTAGGGGTATGGGATTCAAGACTCGGGGATGGAGGGTGGCTCGTCCGATGCGGTTTATTATTAAGATCCACGAAGCTCGTACACTGGTACGTAACAGAAAGAATTATTCGAATCTTGATTTGATCTTCAACTTGATCTGAGATTGAAGCTAAATTCTTTATTATTATTTCACTCATAATATATGTAATTCAAACGCATTATGCGTTTTTTCTTAATTAATTTATTTATTTTTTGTTTGAAACATTTACAGAGTGTTAACAATTATTACAGAATTGTCGTTGGGATGTACACATTGTACATAGATATTAACACTCCAATTAGAAATGTTCACAGCATGAGTAATCAATGTTTTGTTGTTACTGGACGGAAATGCTTGTAGTGATAACAGAAATAATTATAATCAAAATGAAATATTAAACATAGTAGTGTCAAATATAATACATAACCTGCAGAAAAAGAAAAAGAAAGAAAGAAAGGTATGACAATAAAGCAGCTACATAACTGTTCTTCACGAAGTGTCATGATAGGAGTGTGATTATTTGTTGATAATGCGTATACTACTATTGTAAAGTTTTATATATAACTCGTATATATTAAACTTTATATGCAGGAGAGTTATATATTCTTAAGTTTCTCTATTTCGTACAAAAATTTTACCACTGTTTTAATTTTTTTTCTTACATGATCATGTGTTTCGTGTGATTTTGGATTGAAAATTAGATCGCTTAAATATATTTTAGATGCTTTAATTAATACTGTGAGTAGAACTCAACTTTGAAACCGATTATTTTATTATTAGTCTTTTTATAAACGCAGAAAAAAAAGTATCAAGCCTATAAAACTGCTGTAAAGTTCAAAATCTTTCGCACTTTTTTTCGGATGTGGTTTTATTGTTTAATATGGAAAATTAAATTCTTTAGAAAATGAGCTTTGTAAAATAAAATAAAACACGCTTTTGGAGATGTTTTTTTATTCTTGAATAAATCAAAACTGCCGACTGATGTAAATGGGAATTTAAGCCTTATCGCCATCTACATAAGGAGCCTTATTTGTCGCCTTAATAGATACTTATTGCCGCGACCGTGATTTATTTTTATATTATTTTATTTGGAATATTAACAGGTTGACAACATTTACACTCTTTAAGAAAATAATAAAATATAAAATGTATACATAAAACACGATAGTAGATAATGTATATATAGATAGTAGATAAACAAAATAATGATACAGGTCTTAAACATATACATACAGTGTGCCAAATGTGTGGCTGAAATAAATAAAAGTACGATAAAAAAACCGAAAAAGACAAGGAATTATTGTAGACCAAAAAAATCAGATTCCAAAAATTATTGGATCATGATTTTTAACCATTTTTTTAAATTTTCAAAGCTATTTTTTATGTGACACCCGGAACGTAAGGGCCGATTTAAATATATTTTACTAGCTGGTACCCGGCATGCGTTGCAATGCCATTCAAAGAAATAAATTGATTCTCCCTGCATGTCCTTTCCCGTGCGTCCCCGTTCCCTTCCACCTTCCTCGTCTACTCCCTCCCTCGTCTCTTCCCTCTCCACAAACCCCAACTTCCCCCTTTCCTCCCTGCCGCTAAAATATTTGAAATACATACATTTTCATTTATACAAATTTCATAGGTCAGAACTTACCATAATATACAGCCTTCGTTACTCGCTGATAATGTAGCTTTCTATTAGTGAAAGAATTTTTAAAATCGGTTTAGTGGTTTAGACGTGAAAGCGTAACAAACAAACACACTTACTTTCGCATTTATAATATTAAAAAGTATAAATACCGTTTCCGCCAGGTTCAGAATGGAATATTTTAACAAACGCAGTACCGATTTTAAAAAGTGCCGAACGTGAACAATTATTACAATATGCGCCTTCCTTATTGTGGATTTTTTATTTTAAATATTTAAAATTACCGAGAATTAATTATTAAAAATATGCATTTAATAAATAATAATAATCTCACGATCTTCAACTGATGTTTCGATAAACCTTTCATTAGTAATAATATTATTGTCGACGATCGCATTACCTAACGCGATTACCACATCTCAAAGTTAGCAGTAACCAGTCTCCCGGCGTGGCCCGAAATGTAATTGGAAGCCACAGAGCGATCAGAACATTTCACAAAGCTGGTGCAGCCGGAGACTGAAGGAGCGATGAAATGGAAACCTCTAATGCGATTATCATCCCCCGACGCGTCCCGGAACTGCGAATGCTGTCGCCGAATACAAGTGCCACAACACATTTTTCAACTCTCTTAATTCCACTTTATTGCAATTTAACATTTTATCTCGTTTTAGATGGAAAAGGTGTTTTGTTTGGAAAAATCTTTTTGAAGAAGTGTGCTCTACGAACCGCGAAATCTTTTGGTGAAAAAAAGCATTTATTTATATGACTACAATTTATTTATTTGGGAGACCAATGTACACCATATTATTAAAAAATCAATTATAATAGATATTATTTACACGAAGTTACGAACATATATAAATTAATTTCCGGATTATTATAAAGCAAATTAGTTACGTCACTTTATGATATCTGTTCTTAGATGGTGACATAAAGTTAAATATTAAAAAATATATTTTATATTTGTGGCGTTCATGGAATTATTTTTCCGCCACTCAAAGAACACACGAGAAGGATCTGCAAGTCGCCAAGTATTCGCCAGTATCGTCTAGCTACTCACCTACTTATGCACGTATCGGCGGCAATGTATTCGCTGGGCCAGCCGCCTTGATAATTAATAATTTCACCACCTTCGCGAAAGACGAGACATCCACAAACACAGTGACGAGTAAATTCTAGCACTTTCCAGCGCACATATTGCCAGCGAACGGAAAATAACTTGGCCGGTCGCTCCTATATAAGGCGACGCACTTAACTCCAGAGTAGTCAGTCTCTATCCAACGGTCGCTTTTACAATCGCCTCTATACAGCGAACCAGTGCAACATCAGTGCCCAGTGCTTCCGCACTCTCCTCTAGGGCAGCTTCCTTCGAGGCCATCACCATACCCCAGCTCTCTAGGTCCACCGCACCTAGCAGCTGCAACCATCGCCTTGCTCCTGTATCTACAAGATCCGAAGCATCTTCTGTACGGGAAACAGCGCCTCATCTCAATGGCTACCGAAGCCCATCGCGCTTCGCTGCCATTGCACTCACTCCGCCTCACAAGGACTACCTGCCGATGGCTCCACTCACCGAGTCACCGCCGCTCATCTCCGCAACTCACCGCGTCGAGCAACGGCCTGGACGACCAGGTCATCTCCGCCGCCACTGCGTTGAGCAGCACCCTGGTGACCTGCAGGCCCGTGGCCTGCTCCACCGCAGCATCACCGACCTCCATCACTCATCATGACCGTGCACCCGCAACACCTCACTCTAAGGCACTTCGACATACTTCCCTTTACATCGGACCGACCTCAGCTACGTAGCTCATGCTTCAATAAACGACTGGACTCGCAACCTAATCGGATGCCTTTTATTTCTCTCTCCGTCTCTATCGACACCCGGATTCCGTTATATTCTATGTTTCCATGTTATTGTTTTTTAAATAAATATACAATAATTTTACGTTTAATAGAGTATGTTAAAATTAAACATATAAGCGTTCCTCACCATAAAGAGACATGGTTCCCGTGTTAGATTTGGGAATTTGATAATAAATAATAAAATTAAAATAGTGTACATATTATAAGCGAATGTAGTAATTTAAAAAGAAGAAAACCAACCTGCTTTTGTTTTAAATGTTTTCTTCACAAATTTTGTATGTCGTGATTATTGAATTATTTTTCTTGTATGTACAATCAGAAGTTGTCGGAAGATTATTAAGATTTTTTTTTAGGTAAAAGCAAACTTGTTGGTTTTGGAATAATACTAGTTAGGGCCTTCTGGTTGGCAACTCAAATCAACTTCACAACTCAACTTTACGATTTCAGTAACTATATCAGCTTGTTTAACAAAAATTTTATTTAATTATAATTTTTCAATTTATTAACCTCAATATATAATATTAATTTAGCAACCTCCTGAAAAAATATTGATTTTCCTGCTCTGAAATATCGCAAATTGCTCGAAAACTTGACAGTTCGTGAGGCGCGACCATGGCAACCTGTCAAACTGGTAACTGAAACGCGCCGGCCGCGGCGATCATCACTGCGAGTCGCCGCGTCGCCCTTGCCTGTGTGCGGACCGCCAATGAATTCGCAAGTTCCTTTCCTGTGGAAAGCGATTGAGTCGCCAACTGGTTTTTTTCTTCAGTTTATCCATGGGCGGAGGCCTTAATCAATCTTATCAACTAGTAAAATTAACGACCAGATTCCAATTTTAAGAAATTTATCCGTTGATATCGACAAAATATTTTTATGTATTTCGAGAAACGTCTTCTCAAGTTGGTACCTTGTATCTACTAGCAATTTTATTAAGAAGAGTGGTCTAGTCCTGGCAGAGTCGAAGCACCGTAAAGTGAAACCAACACCTGAACTCCGTTTACTCAGGAAACACCATCATTCAACTGCGATGTGACACAGTCGTATGAATTAGTTGATTCACTTACATAATATTTTTATTTAAAACATTCGAACTGCTGAACTCAGCAACTATTAACTCACATCACAAAACAGTAAAACTGCCCCCACAACCTTTTACACACATATCAAATTTTTAATATATTGGTGCATATCCATTGATTAGGAATCATAATGTTTTAGTTATAAATTGATTATAAATTAAAACTACTTATATCGCAAAGAGGTTGTTTGGCGGTCTCTATGTGCTTTCATGGATATCAAAATGTATTGTGCCCGTTTGAACTGCAAATAGACCACCACAGACCACAGATATCGCTGAAGTGTCCTTTTTAGATACAAAATTTAATTTAATCAAACTGCCTAATCATTGCAATTTGAAGCATTGTGAATTTTGGCTGAATGGGTGACTGGTTAAAATAAAATAGGTAGTGTCCGACCGAAACAGGACTCTCTACCGAAACCGAAACCGAATCTTCTGTGTCTGTCTCAGTTTCGGCTCGACCGATACCAAAACTTTTTTAGTCAAGTTAAAGACAGTTAACACGTCCTAAATGAAATAAAAAAACAAAAATAAATTAAAGTAAAATAAAATATTCTGAAAAATGTATTTTTTTAATATTACAAAATACTGCTACTAAAAAACAAACAAATTTATACAACCAGTTAACTACTTTTTGGAACAAAAATTTGTCAATAATCAACACTTACATTATAAAGGAAAGACCTCATTAATTGAGTATTTTTACCGGCCGGCGAACTCAGTTGATGATGGCGGGTGACACCCGACCCACGGACTCACCCGATGTCTGCCGAACGACGCGCGATAATTCACGATAATTCCGAAAGTTCGGCAGATTTTCTGCCGAAACCAAAACTGATGCCGAAACTAGATTTTTTTGCCGAAGCTTGCCGAAACCGAAACCGAAACCGAAACCGAACCTTCGGTCGGTCACTAAAAATAGGCATTGATATTAATTGAGATTATAGGTTTAATTTAATGATTTCGTCGGTAAACTTTCTTCCTACATTAAGGTGACATATTCTAAAAATTCAGATTCTCCCAACTAAAAATAGATCATTTTTCACTACCCCCTTTCCTTCCATAACACGTTATTCAAAGTTGAGAGTTGTATAATCTCACTCCAGATGGAAAACAAAGTAAATTTACCATCTTACTCATTTGGCATTCAGTATTCCTAGGAATTTTGCAATTATATCCAATTTCACAAGAATTCAAAATCCACTTTCAAACTACATACAAATATTTTAATCCCGTATCACTCTTGAGTTGTAATAAAAATACTTGTGTGAAGGCATGAAAAGCTCGAGTCATATTTCATCTCGGCGTTATAGAAGATCAGGCTTTGCAGGGTGGTACGGTGGCGAGGGGTGTAACGAGCCGTTACGAATGCCGTTATAATGAGTAACGGCGTTATAACGCTTCGCTACCACGACGTTGTGCAGTGGGCGAGAAAATAACTACACATCTCCGGTAGCGGGCGACCTACTACGTATGTACATTGCAGAGGGTATTAATAATACAAATAATACAAATTATTCAAATTTCAAATCAAAAGTGAACATTTACACCTTTCCACTTTAAACACCCCCTTCCGAACGGTGATTTTAATCATCACTTTCAGACAAATGTTTTATTTTAGCTGTTATTATATTACAAAATATGTCAGTTTCAAACGGTCTATAACTAGTTAGTATAATTTATACCCTTGCCGTTTTATTTTAACATTTTATCTGAATTCACGCAACTGCAGACAATAATATAACTGTACTTATGTAACTTTGGTAATCCGCCAACTCAACAACGTACAACTTCATAACTCCCTTGAAAAGACATTAAAAGTGATGAAAAAAAAAACGCTTGGTTAAATACTTTCCGTTAGATTAGGTGCTGGGCTATTTTTAAAATATTTTTTTCATTACTTTTAATGACTTTTTAAAGAGGTGTTGAAACGCAACTGTGTTGAGTTGTCTTGGAATCATAACCCGGTTATCAAATATCTACAGTATTTTCGTGAGTATTTGAAAATGTTTTTGAAGTGAAACTTCCTTAGCACAGTTGTGATTTGAAACTAAATGAAAAAGATACAAACACAGGATTTGGCCTGCGAAAGAATGAGATTGAAAAATTGGTCTCCTTTTTGTGCGGTGCTTCGTAGCCTCGCCACTCTTGTCTTTTTTTTTACACGAGCTCCACACAGGAGGCCCTGAGAAAAATAATCTCCATCAGGGCCTACGTCATATTTGGGGATGCAGTGTGGTGGGTTTTTTTAAGGAAAGGAAATGGGGGAGAATTCTGGGAAGGAAAAGGGTTTATGGGGTGTGTAGGAATCTGGGGTTCAGTGTGTCCTGATCACTCGCCCCCAAGATCTAGACAAACCTCACCCCATAGATCCGGGCACCTCTGCTAAATCACCAAACGTAGCGAACCACTTTGGGTGACCTATAGCAGAGGTGTTGGTTATCCAATAATATCCGGGGCGGCGGTGCCCATTCCCGCCTCCCAAATTGTCTTCTTTGGTTTTCTGAAGGTATCACTTCTACCGCGTGTGAACAGCACACAAAATTTTGAAGTGAAAACTTGTGATTTGAAACTCTATGACAACAAAAAAGCAACACTAAAAACATACAAACACATACATCTACAGGATTCAGCCTGCGAAAGAATGAGATAGAATAATCGGTCTCCTCTTTGTGCGATGCTTCGTAGCCTCCCCACTTTTGCCTACTCTATTTTTCTGAAGGTTTCACTTCTACCGCGTTTGAGCTGCACACTTGTATTTTTTTTAAAGTATAGCAAATAAGTGACAGCATGGTTAAAAACCATAACTATCAACCCGAGATCTCTTCCGGTTATACCGTTGACAAACACACCAACCCTCCTTGGATGAGAAAGGTGTAAGAATTAACAGAAAATCCAATAAAACACAGTAATTATTCGTTTAATCTGACAAAAGCCTCGAGAAACTTCCGACACTGAATTTCGCAAACAAATAATAATAATAAGAATAACGAGTATTAAATTTCAAGCCGCCGCCGCCTGTTTCATAAAATACAATTTTCTTTGCAGTTTAACTCATTTTAAATAAATTTAGTAGAAATTGAACGAGCAGGTGTGTCATTTGGAATAATTGCCAATTATCTTGCACATTCAGTTGACTGCAGACGGTGTCATTAGATGGGACAGCCATCGGAAATCTGCCGCTTTTTGTTAAATCTCTCAGTTATTGGACGCTTCCCGCACGGTCGTGTTTCCGATCTTTTGTCGCTCAAACACAACTTTCCCCATTGAAGAAATAGAAAGGAAACATCGTCCAAAGAGGGTGGCGGATTTTCCGCACTAACTTTACTTCGCTCGCCCATTCCAAGTTCTTCTCGTGGACAAACAGAAAATCAAAAATTGCTTTATTGAAACTACGATAGGCTGTGATTGAGGGGAAAACAAACACGAGAATTAAAATCACTTAATATTTTAGCTGTTTTTGAAAAAATGGGTTGCAGCTTTGCTGAAACAATTTACATAAATCACAAATCCGTTCGAAATGTCAGTTAATTTTTAGGTTATTTTTTTGAAATTAAAAGCAAACTTCAAAAAAAAAAAATTATTGCATGAACGAGAAAAAAATGAGGTGACAGTTTTCTTCCAAATTTATTACATAAAATTACTGTTTTTTAGTACATATATATTTTTTTAATTTCTCTACGTTTTGATTAAAAATATTTGTGGTAAGCTTTTTCGTTCTCAAAGCTTAAAATATAGCAATTTTTAAACACTAAAGTAATTCTCAAATACAAAAATTTAAAAGGTCATTTTATCTTGTTTCTATAATGGTATTTGTCTTTACCACATCTTCAAAACTAAGAAATATACAAGACATTTAAAATATGTTGGAAAAACTCCAAAATTGGTTCAGAAATTATTAATAAAACAAGCATATACAAAAGATAACCAACCCCCTCTATCTTTCCAAGAACAATTTTTGGTCATTTCTTAATTAGTAATATTTTCACATCCACTGTCGATTGTTGAAGTTGTTGTCGTCACTTGAATAAAATTTTCATGACGTTTTTTAGTGAGGCTGTTATAGTATAACGATTTGAATATCAATAAGGAAGGGCTCTCAATTATTCTAAACCTTTTCTGGTAGTGATCTTCTGTTGCAGGATTGCTTTCGCGCTTGTGATATTTTGCATTTTAAATTTATTTATTCAAGTTTATAAATAAAGAACATTTGTACATTTAGGATGTACTGTGAACGCAATCCTGTTATAAGCAGCAAGCGCAGTTACCCAATATTACACATTTAAAAATAAAAAAGTAAATCAAGTCTACAACGATCGCAGTTTACAACAAAATTTTACAATAAAAATAAAAGCCAATTAACATCGAACCATTGGTAATACTCACAATCTATTTTTTTTAAATCCTTGATCTAAATTCTAAATTCTAAATCTATATTGGCTCGTAATCCAAGACTCGGTGTCCAATTTATATTTGCGTAATTTGTATTCTTCTAAAAATTGATGGAAGTGCACCAATATAAAATTGAATTTTTTTGAATTTTCATTTATTATTTTTTTTTTTTTCATGGCTTTTCACCCCAATGGAGTGTTCTGGCCAGTGTCAAGTGAATGATTTTATGAGTGTAATTTTGTGAGTGTAATTTTGGGTTAATATTTACAAATTTAGTTTCAATAACAAGAACCTATCTACATTATATAATAATACTATACAAATAATAATAATACGCTAAATTCTTACAGTACGAGATGATTATAATTACATTTAACAAGTGGAAGCAACAGGAAATTGTAAGTATGTTGATATAATTTATTATGGATAAAAAATTAAATAAATAAATACATGGAACTAAACTTACAGTTACAAATTGATGCTGTTAATATTCAGGAAATTAGCCAAGACTTTATAAACGCGTTTATTTACAGAAGATAACAGACATGCAATGTTATAGGGGGGCAATATGCCTGAACAGATTAGGTGAGGGATGAAATTTTTGTATGAATTATTTAAAGGGCAACTGAAAAAAATATGATTGAGGTCCTCTTCACCAAGACGACATTCACACATCGCAGAATTCTTAACATGAATTTTTGTCAGGTGAACATTGTGGCAGCAATGCCCTATCCGCATAAGGCCGATTCATTGGCGAAAGATGCTATTATTTCCGGTGATATTTTATATAAATTTTTAAACCCCGATGACGTTCTCATAAAATTAAAAGAAAACATGATTTCCACATGGCAGAATCATTGGGTTGAATCTAGTAAAACAAAAGGGTACAACTTTTTCACAATACAGCCAACGATTCCTTCAAAACCGTGGTTTTCTAGACTCTCTTTAAACAAATTCTCTACATCCTCCATTTGCCGCATGCGGATAGGGCATTGCTGCCACAATGTTCACCTGACAAAAATTCATGTTAAGAATTCTGCGATGTGTGAATTTTCATTTATTGAATTTTTTTATTTTAAACAAGTAGGTACTTTTTTAGAAATAACTTGAGATTTTCACGGACATTTAAATATTTTAATTCTGAATTTGAAATATAAGATCGACTAAAATTACTGAAAATGAATAGGTCCCAATGGCCGAGTTGTTTAAGGCGTTTGTTCCAATAAGACAAGAGATCCAGTGTTCGAATCCCAACAGCGACCATAACCTTTTTATTTTTCTGTGTCTTGTTTTGTTTCATGTTTCTTTAAGATTTATTTTTATTGCATTTTTAGCTTCTTCAAATATATATAATACTAGCTTTTCCCCGCGGCTTTGCTCGCACGATATAACGGGAAATTACTGTAGCGCTTGCACTTATCAATTATCCCCCCTTCCCCCTCCCCCCAACCCCCACCCCCACCCGCATTCCATACATTCATTCCCTTACATTCAGTTTTAAAACATCTCGCCTGCCTCCTAAATTTCATAATGCTATAGCTCAAAGAAAAAAGAATTATCCAATTTTGTTCAATTGTCCGGTATTTATGCGCTTACAAAAATTTCGGATGCTTATTTTTATTTAAATATTTGGAAATTATACATTTATTATTCAGTCTTTATAATCGTCACGAATTAATTTTTTTTAAGTAGGAACTCTGATCTGACATTTATTCCAAAATAGAAGCTTGTCAAAAAAAAACAAAACCTATTCTAATATTTGAATTTTCTGGAGCAGTAGCCGACCAGGGGGCCGAGTACCTACCAGCTTAGAACCCACAAATACATCAACATCCATGGAAACGATTTTTTTCTGACGTTAGCAAAAACCTGTTTTTGTTATCGACAGAAAACGTATAACAAATATAATATATTAATATTTATAATTTCATAACGCCAGAGCTTATCATTATTTACAGTCTATAGTCTTCGCAGATAATTTAGCTTTCTATTTCTATTTTCAAATCGTTTTATATTTTTACGCGTGAAAACGTCATAAACAAACTCGAGCAGTTTCGCATTTATAATATTAGTATGGATTAATGGGTATAACCTTAAAAAGTTATTAAAAAATTGTTCCGATGAAATTAAGTACTTTGGTACATGTCCATTACGGATCTTCCAATTTATCAATTACTTAAAGAAAGGTGGTATCACTTTTTCTTTTTTAACTTTTTAATACGGACATAAAACTTTTTTCTTAAATATGAGTAAATAATACCTCAAAAAATGCACTTGTGCTGCAGCCAAAAAATAAATATTTTTGTTTCACTGTATCAACTTTCCTTATTAGCCTACGGAACATGGTGGTAATGTTACATCCCGCATAATGTGATTTTCATTTCTATTTTCTTAGAATGATGTGACATTTGCTATATCGTTTAAACTCCACACGCTTCCCAAAATAAATCCCACTCCAATTTGAAAACTCTGTTTATCCAACAATTAAGGTTTCAAGGTGACATTTCCAGACACTCGAGATGAACCTCCTCTAGAACACGCCGCAATGACATCAGCCATGGACCACAGCATCACCTCGAGAGTGTTTACACGGGCAGCGTCCTCCTCATTGGGGGAGCGAACGAATGAACCAGTAATCCCCTCACCTCTTAGAGGGATTGAGAGCTTCATGGGTACGTGATATTCCACCGTGAAACGTTGATTCTCTAAATGAACTTAGTCCTAGGAGTTTTTTAATACAGTTCTCGGTGCCAACATAAGATTTCCAACTGTCCAGAGCAAGGTGGAATGTAGCACTGTGGATATTAGGAAAAGCGAGGACGGATTTCACTGGGGATGAGAAGGTGAGAGGAAAGTAAAGGTTTCTCTCTATCATACATTTTGTTTAAATTTTTAACTTAAAGGGATTATTTACTTGATTTAATCTCACTGCACTGTTATTAGAAAACTTGAACCGATTACTGAGTGATATTTTTAGGCTTGATTCTAAATAACTTATTTTTCTTAAAAAAGTAGAGTCATGAAAAAGGAAGTACAGTGATTTTCGTTCACTCTATTTGCTGCTATACTTGTGTATTAATTAGATAAGCGTCGTAAATTCTCCACAAGAAGGTAAATAATATAAAATGCGGCTTCATTAATCAGCCAACCACATTTAAAAGGTAAATAAATAATAAAAAGGACAAGTTTATGACTGCTTTAAGTATTCTCATCTCGGTTCAGGTGATCTATTTAAAAAGTCCCTACATTTTTCCGAGACCGGCGCTTTACTCTTAAGTATTTTATAGCCGCGAACGCGTTCTTAAATTGGGATTTATGGTCCGGGCAATTTAAAGCGACGCGACGCGACGCCGCGACGCGCAACGGGGGACACGGTGGACATGGGACAGGGGTGTGAGGGGACTGGCTGCTATGGGTACTTTCATGGAAGTATGGTACTATACTATGGGAGTCAACCACTGTGCAATTCCGTTACATTTCTGAAACAAAAAAAATACAACAACGAAAAAAATACATATTGTATTATATGTTTGCCCTGGGGAAGGAACGGTCGTTCCGAAACCGGTCGGCATAAATAAAATATATAAGTGGTTCTAAGTTCTAACACAGTTATATTGTTTCTTTCTTCAATCTTCGCAAATTCACTTTGTGGAGTCATTATTTATTTAATGAAAACAAATGTTTGTTTTCATTAAATTATATTGTTTCATTTATTTTCAAAAGTACATATTGTATTAATTATTTATTTTTTTTACATTTTCTCCGGAAATTTTTTAGGAAAATAATATTTTAGCGTGTATAGAATTTGCCTTCATAATACTTACCAATCACTAATGTGTGTAATCGTGCTAAGGTGTGTTGTTTTGAGATAAAATCGGATGTTGTAACAAACTTTATATTTATTAACTGAACAGATGGAACAATTCAATGAGACGAAATTTCCAGAAGGGTTTATGTAAAATGATTAGCGATGCGATTTTCTCGGACACGGGGAAACGAATGGTTTCAAAAACTTTACCGATGACAGTTGTCGGCCCGCGCTGAGGTCAGGGTTACCATTGTTAAAAAAGGAATTTGTGGCTACACAGTGAGTTCGCGCTAATCGTTCTACAATATCTTTCAGGGCTTAGATCATCTTAGGGGATGCTGTGTAGAGGGTTTTTTAAAGAAAAGGTAGGAGAGTAAGTTCTGTGAAAAAAAAGGTACGAGGGGTGGAATGAAACCTGGGGGTCAGTGTGTATGAATCCATCTCTCCAACTGCGGCGCAAGGCGACGGGTCGATTAAGTCCGGCTACAAAGTTTTCCTAGTCTCTCCCGCCACGCGGCGGATGGGCGGACACACCCGCCGCCAAGACTCGTACAAACCTCACTCTTTGAACCCAAACACCCCTGTTAAGTGACCAATCGTAGCGAACCAATGGGATTGAGGTGATAGAAGGGTTGGTTATTTATTTATTTCTATTCTTGTACATACACTTTACAAATAATTACATAGTTTACGTAGATAATAGGTTTAGTAATAAGAAAAAAAAAGTTAAATCCGTAACTGTATGTAAATAGGTTAGTCGTAGTGTTTTGTCTCACTAGGCGAACCTGTGCTGAGGTGTTCCCATGTTTGGGATTAAGTGCTATTCTGTCGACCTAAGTAGAAACACTGTATCCTCCTTGATATTGTCAAGAAGGGCACTGTGGGTCGACCCATGGCGGCAGTATCCTACACATAAATTAAAAGATTAGTTTCGGTGGTTAGTTTAATTTAATTTAATTTAGTTTAATTTTTTTTTTTATTATTCATTAAATAGTTCCTGGGGAGGCGGTACTTTGATAAGTACATACACACATTACAAACAATTTGATTGATCTATTTACATAATTAATTAAAATTAATAATTAACTGCTCATGCGACCGTTTACATCTGTAAATGTATTTGCGGTAAGATGGCTTCCTTTCAACAACGACCTGCTACTGTCAAATTTACGCGATTTTGTCAATAAAGACGAAAAGGACCAAATAAAGTGCTGAAATGGATTTTGGCTTTAATTAAACAATTCTCCACGCACTTTTATGCCGTCAAAGACGAAAATTAATGGATTTATTTCATTTTATTCGAATGACAGCTACCTGACAGCTGCCGACTGCAACTGACTTCGTATTCAAATACGTAATTTTAAAAACAGAAACTTTGAGATTAGAAAGGTTTGGATCGATAATTGAATAAAAGGATGCTCATTTTCAGAAAACTCAAATAAGTGGAAATAAATACTAGTTTTATAAGAAAAAAAATCCAATAAAAACAATGGTCTTTTGATTTTTGACATTTCGCAACGGCGCATTTTGTTACTATTTCTTACAAAAAGTCCCTCAGCTTATCAAATTGATTTTATAAGCTGTGAGAAGGCTGTAATTTCGCGCGGACGCGATTAGACCTGTCAAAAAACTTCCGGAAGAAGAAGTTCTGTAACATGCTTTAAATTACGTTAAGTGACTTTTGGTGCCGTTTACATTGGTAATTTGGTCATAATTCACTTACACGAGCGAATTACGGGAAAAAACTTACGAATGTAAAGCCAGCCTTATGTTTGTTTTGTATAATTATTACTTTTTTTATTTTGGCTTCTTACTTTACTTATTTCCTGTTTATTCTTACTGCAAAATTATGTAATGCCAATATGGGTTTTATTTCATATATGAAACCCATAATGGCAAAAACTTCAACACTTAAATATGACTATCCTACGACGCTAAATTCTTCACAGTTTAAGGTCCAAAATATATTTCTTTTTTAAATATATTTTCTGTTTTAAAATAATGAGGGCATTCGTCTCTCTGGGGAGAAAATTCCGACGGTTAAAAACTTTTTTAACAAACCGATTTCAAATATTTAAAATCAGCTGTAAAGAATTAGATGTTTAACTTTGTTCATTGCATGCTTAAATAAATTGTGGCCGTATTGAGTCGTTTTTTTTTGATTTGTGTAAAACATGGGGGCTCCATCGAAGCCAGAATAAAGTTGGCTTCTCAAAAACTGGGCGTACTGTACAGGGCCCGCAGATAATTTAATAGTACACAACTGCTTACTCTGTACAAATCACAAGTGCGCCCCACGGTTGAATTTGGCAGCCACCTCTGGTCTGGAGCTCCAAAATACTTGAAAAATACGCTCGACTCTGTGCAGAAACGGGCGGTCCGTTAACGAATCTTAACGAACAGATTGCAATCTTTAGAGCACTGGATCCATGTTCTACCGGTATTTCAATGGAAGATGCTCTGAGGAACTAGCGTCATTGATCCCTTCGGCACCGGTGCATAGCCGGGAGACACGCCAAACGCGCGCCCAACATATGTACACGGTTGACATTTGTCACGTGATAACGGGTCGTTTTTTCGACTCGTTCCTGATTTCAACAGCTCAGCTATGGAACGATTTGCCGGCATCTGTGTTTCCTCCCTCCTATAACACGGGTCTCTTCAAGACCAATGTTCATTCCTTCCTCTCCTCAAAAAGACCCTCCACACAGCATCCCAGATGACATAGGCTCCTGTGTGGAGTTAATATAAAAAATAAAAAAAATATGAATATCTTCTATTAGGTACTCATAGCAAAATAGCGAACAAGTTAGTTGATAATTTTATATATTAAAATTATAAGCTTTACCACTTTATATATGCTGGCCACACTTAAACGTATTGCAATATTATATTTATTTATATTTTCTGTTAATTGTTGTTTTTTTCTGATAAAGAAACACAGATTTCAGTTAGTACAGGTATATAATAGCAAAAAATTTCATTTAATTCGTAGAACCCGTTTTTAAAATGGAATTCCTTCAAAGGTGTTACGGTAAGAAATCTGGAATCTAGACAACTGTCCAGTCAAACCTTGAGTAACTCAAATATTTTGTCAGTGAAAAGTTGGTAAATCACCTCCCCAGAAGAGGGTCAGGCTCCGTAGGGGCCATCTCGTTTCACCGGAAGGCGAAGAGGAAGGTGTCGTGAAATATGGACGCGAGAAATTTGTCCCCGACAGACTTTGCAATTTCCGCCGCAAGTGTAGGAGGGTGGGCGGGAGAGTGGGCTAAATGAAAAATGTAACTTTTGGTTGCACCGCTGACAGCCCCTCGTTGAGATATTTAATCAGGGATGAACTCACTTTTACCCGATTTTCACAGAACCTTGAGGTGGATCATGCATGATAATCTTTTCAATTTGGATAGGTTTGGGTACCGCCGCCCCGGGAATCATTTATTGGATAACTAAAACCTCTGCCATAGGTCACCCCAAGTGGTTTGCTACATTTAGAGTCTTAGCAGAGAGTCTTAGCATGGGTGAGGTTTGTGCGGATGCGTCTGCCCACCTACTGCGTGGCGGGCCGGACCAGGAAAGACTGCATGAGGAAGGCCTTTTGGAGGCCTCTCCTCTCGCTCGACTCATCGCCTTGCACCCCAGTGGGTGGAATGGGTTCATACATCCGTCACTCTTGGACACACTGACTCCCAGATTCCTACCCACCCCTCGTACCTTTTTTCTTCCCAGAACTTCCTATCCATCCCTTCCTTAAAAAGACCCTCCGCACAGCATCCCCTAAGATGACAAAGGCCCTGAAGGAAATTATTTTCCTCAGGGCCTCCTGTGTAGAACTAACGAAAAAAAACGTGTGAGTGTTTCCTAGTTTAAGAACAAAAGTTTACATGTTTAAAAACAAAAGCAACCCATCAGCGCATTGACGTTTGACGTTTTTGACTTTTTGGAATAAACTGACACTTCAATATTGTCCTTGTAACTATATTTCACACTTTCAAAATTATCGACAAGGTTGTTGTAGGAGAAGTGTTGTAGGGGTCTACGGAGACGTCACGATGCGATGTGTGAGAGAGATGCAAGAAAGTGAATACTTTTACCTTTGGAGGAAACAGACGTACGTACATGTTGAATCTCACTTTGTGACAGAGCTGCAGCATTATTGTGATAAGAAACGTATGTGTATTGCCGTTTTTATGCCGTCACGGTACCGTAATCGTGGATCTTTACGGTAATAAAAAAACGCTCAATACATTATTGTATTTGTAAGCCTTTTTTGGATTGGAAGATTTGAGTTTTATTTATGGACAAAACTATTTATTCGTATTCATATTGCGTACTTATGGGCGCAAACAAATACTTTATCTTAATATTTTAAAGCATAACTTGCAAAAAGTGTTTATTCCTACAATAATAAAACCAGCGCCATCATGAATTATTTTAAGTATCACGTTAATAGATAAATTTTGTGATCTTAACTAATAAAAAAAATACCTGATGGAATTGGTTTTTTCGTATATGATTATTTTGATGAATCCTGTTATAAAAGCTGCAGAGCTCTCGAAAACAACATTTGTAACAACATAAACATGATGGTTGTATTATATTTCTAACGGACCGCAAAAATGTACATTTTTCCGATTTATCTAACCCATTTTGGCAATTTTTCAGTAATGTTCCCATCCCCCACCCCTGTTTGTTATTCCAGGCAATAAGGTTTGAGAAGCCTCTCCGGGTAATGATAATAATACCATGTTTACAATATGGATGCTTGAATAATTTCCAAAATCGTATATTTTAGTACTGACAACAAGCGCCGATCCCGGTTCGCCCCCTATTGAACCATTAATTTATACATAAAATAATAATGTATATCCTGACAACATAAAACAAATTACGGTGGAAATTTTAATAATGGGGGTTGTATCCTGCTGCTTTTAAACATTTTATCAATTTTCCACGTTCTATTCTTTAAAAATATAGTAATATATTGTTCAAAAACACAAATAATCAAAGCCAACAATCGTTTCTCAAATTGAATCTCCTTTATAAATTCATTTCATACAACTGTATTGACTCGTTTATGCCCGATAATTAATTTTCTGTTTGCGATACTCGAGTCAATAAATGAGAATCAAATACAAGAGTTTTCTCATAATCGGGTCAGAGACCGAAAATTCCCAACAAAAATTGAACTTGTGACCGCAAGAATATAATATCAAGCTTTTTAGAAGCCTTTCTGTTGACCGTTTGAAAATTCTAATATTCGAAACCTCATGTCGACAAATAACTCGCCCATATTATTTGATTCCAACGTAACACTTGACGAAAATGTCCACCACACAGATAGCACTCAAAGAGGCATTCTAGTAGCCAGATGTTTCAACGAATAAGTGGTTGCCGACATCACCGTCACAATCACAATCTCCTTATTGGAGTTGAACCATTAAAGGGCAATACGATACTAACAAATAATCTTTTGAATTCAAAAGTCATCGGTTAGTGTTTTTTGGTTGGAAAAGTGCAGCGTTTTGGGACTACAAACCCCGATATCAATACAACAAAGTCGCTACTCTTTATAAAGCCGTTACTCCGGTTGACAGCTTTGGCCACTAGCCTAAATAATCTCTGGCGGCAGTTCCTGACAAGTGCTTTTGGTGGCAGGTTGTGCGGCTGATTCTCTAGGAGATAGCAGGAACGGCGGCACTTTACGAGACACAATAATGAATATTTAGCTGTTAATAGATTTTGATCTTTATTGCTTTATTTGTTAATTTTCGACAGAGTGATAATGGCGCCCGTAAAATAAAATATAGAATCCTACTGACCGTGCTGCTGTAGTAATATTCACACAAGTGAATACATTTTGTTATTTAATCTGATGGAATGAGCTCTTCGAGTCTCACCTTTACCCTTAAATTTATTAAAGAAAAAATTACACAGTCATTAAATTAAATCCTAGCAAATAATTTAAATTTTTTAACTCTCCCGCAGCCAACTGGGGCCGAAGGTAGACCCCAAAATTATTTTCTTTCTTATATCTACTTAAATATATGAAATTAATTTTTAGTATTTTAGGTATTCCTGCGCGCAAAAGATTAATACAAAAAATGTGAAAAAATCGTTGATCGCAGGAAAAAATATTTATCAAATATAGATAACATTCCATGCCCAATAAATGAACTAATAACAAAAAATAGGATTTCAATGGTTTAAATGCCCATAAAACAGAAAAATGCATGGGGTCGTCGGCTGACCCACATGGTTACCGACGTTATTTTTTAATTCACAGGATTTATTCATGCAATATCTTTAAATACAAATATTACAACTAAGTTAAATCTAATCATAACAAAAGAAACAAGAGTCGCTCACAGATGAAATGGGTCACCAAAGATGGTTAACAAAAGAGAAATTGCAGAGTGGCCAGTCTTCAAAACTGAGCACCAGAGTTTACACGAAGAAGAAGAGAATGAACTAAAATGATTAAAATTTTAAATATCTGTTAACTACAATTAATAATTTTTAAAGCAAGTAACATTGTTTTTTTTATTGTAAAAAAAAACGAAATCAAAATTGAATTTAAAACAACTTTTCACAATATATTAAGTCAACTTTCTTCCATCGAAAGGGTTATATAATTTTCCCGAAGAGAATTACTTCTAAGAAGTACTTAGATAAATAAGTAAGCCAAATTAATTCAAAAATCATCCCCCGATGAGTTAGGCGAACAGGAGAACATGGACTTAATAATGGATACAATGTCCTATCAGCTTCGTATAAATCCTTTTGGGCAGCTTTTAACTTTGAACCACACAAAACATCATAACTTTAAGCCGTTTGACCTGGGGCCATTTTCCAACTAGCTACCGCGCTTATTATCTCATAGAAGCAGATTATTATTGGGCTACCTGTCGTGCGCGTCTTTTCAAAATTATATCATTTAATAACCTACGTCTTTTTTCACTTTAAAAGTAAAGTAATTTATTTTCGTTACTGCGAATCAATCAAATTTAAGAATTTACGAGGATTTTGCAGCTATTTTGACCGCATTCTTTTAAAAGTTTTCTAAAACCTATGTTTCTAACGAAGTTCTTTTTTCAGACTTTTCCTGTGATTCGGATACTCATATTGGGAGGCGGGTATGGATACTGCCGCCCCATTTATTAGATTAGCAATACCTCTGCCGTGGGTCACCCCGAGTGGTTCGCTACGTTTGGTGACTTAGCAGGGATGCCCGTGTTCATGGGGTGTGATTTGTCCGGACCTTGGTGGCGGATGCGTCCGCCCACCTACTGCGGGGCAGACAGTATAGGTTGAGGAAGACCTTTTGTCCTCTTCAGCAGGACTCTTTTGACACACTGACCCCCAGATACACCCCTCATAACTTTTTTCTCCGTACAGCTGACCTCCCTAAAGATAACACAGGCCCTGAGGGGAATTATTTTCTTCAAAGCCTTCTGTGTGGAGCTAATGTAAAAATAAACCTCACAATTATGTGAATATCTCCTACTGCTAACACCATTACTACCACAGTTATTACACAGTAAGCAGAAAATGTTGCTTGTATATTGATGAAGGACTTTACCAGCCGAGAAATTGAACTCACGGCGCTCGTGTGGGACCCAGACGCGATGCCAACTCAGCCTCTGACAGGCCTCAAATGTTCTGAATCCCAATAAATCTGATCTGCTGTTTTAGTAACCCAACATAAATACATTTTTCTTGATCCCTTGAGGCGATTTTTCACAAAACCGGTTTTATAAAAATCAGCCAAATTTGATCAACCTGTGTTGTATTTTCTAATTTCCATGAATTAAATACATTGTATTGAATATCTTAACGATCCGACCAAATTAACCTTTCTTCTCGTGCTGTTTTTATAATTTTTTTTTGGGAGAGTCTTTTTGGGAAAGAGAGGAGAGGAAGTCTGGAAAAAAAGGATGAGGGGTGTTCCGTTCCGTGTCATTCCGTTTGTCTTTTTCCCAATCATTTTGAATAAGAAGTGAAACACTAAACCATAGGTTCTCAACGTGGGCGATAACGTCCCCTTATGGGCGTTTGAGACTTTCAGGGGGGCAGTAGAAGACCCAGAGAAAATTAGAGGCGTTGGAAGGCACAGTGAGGGCGTGGGCAGGTAAAAAAAATATGGTCTAAAAAGCCAAAAAAGCACGCCAATCGCGTACTGAAAAAAAACTATAATTTTTATGATTCTATGTATTGTTATCATTTTTACCAAATGTTCGAAAATTTACTTTTTTCGGTAGTTCGGGAAGTAGATGAAAATTGAACTGAAAGAATCCATTACATTCAGATCTACATTAAATTGGATGATATGATTTTTTTTTATTTTTTTGTTGTATAATATTTTCATCGTCTTACGTATGTTGTTATTATTATTAAGGCACCGTATCCGCACTCGAAGACTCTAAAAGAAGAGGATGGAGACGAATGTAGGAGAGAGTGCGCTAATATTTAAAACGATAAAATTGAAGCGAAAATTGTGAAAATGTTTAATAGAATACTACTCGTTTAAAATCTCGTGAGGAACATCTGAAATAGCTTCTAAAGAAACACTGCGCATTTTTTCTTACATATAACTTCTACAAGAAGTGTTTATAACGTGTTTATAATAATTATCGGAGCATACTTTGCAACTTTTTTCTATCGAGGTAATTTCATATAATTTGCGTTTAGGCGTGAAACACGTCTAGAAATTATCTTCAAAAATACATTTATTTTTAGAAGCTTAAAAACTTCAAATGTTTAAGGGAGATATGTAAGAAATCGGTATAAATTCGGGTATTGACACTTTATCTATATATTAATCACTAAACTGAGCAAAAACAGATTATTCCATATTCCACCGGTTCTTTTGGGTTTGTTCAGACTTTGCAAATAACAGATATCTACCAACATTAGCCGCAAACTTTCTATTACAATAACTATCATGTTATTTTTGGCCTCTACATATTATCAAAAGACGAAACATTTAAAACCCTAAAATTTTACGTTTGGTACCATGATATGATTTCACACATGAATTTGCAATACTGCTGTTTCAGCTCAGAATAACATTCGATTAAAAAACTTCGTTTGTGTTGTCTGCTAATACTAGGAGTTAAAACAATATTAAAATTTATATTTGAGTTTCATTAGCATCTCTTTGAATGCTAATAGTTGAGAAAATAACATGATAGGAGTACCTCCCTAGTACCGAGATCTTCTTGGAACTTAGGTATCTGCATTAATTAATATGAGACTGTGATGGAATGTATCGGCAGCATCTCCTATACTTATCCTGTGTTTCCCATCCTCTCTCCCTTGCTAATTTTAAGGTATAATAAAACTCCAAGAAACATTAGCATAATATATATTTATCTTTGTGTTCTATGTATAAGCTGTTTGTTCCTTACATATAAATAAGTAAAAGAAATATCACCTTTAAAATTCTAAAACTGTAAGTTTGTGGTGAAATTCCATTTTAATACGACTTTTAAAGAACAATTAAAATCTTTTACAACTTTCATTCCTTTGTTTATTTTTGACAGGATCGGTTTCACCTTGCAACAGGCATTTTCGGACTTGGTCGGGATCGAGCTATGAAGCTATAAGGCGAAATCGGGCCGATCAAAATTATATAAATACATGGAATTTAAATATAGATTTTATTATTTTTTAATTTTTTTAAAAAATCGTTTTTTAAATGAATTATTTATTTTCATTATTAATTTACTGATTTAAGTATTATTTAAGACATTTTTGAAAATTACGATGATTAACTAAAAATCGTTTTTTTATTATTTAAAGAAATTTAAAACCAGTGCTGTTTATTTAAAATAATTGGAATTATAAAAAAAAAATTGTTGAAAAGTTTGATTTTGATACAATCATTTATTCTAATTAGTAATAGTAGTCCGAAAATTATTAGTTAATAATGTTAGTAACAAAAGTTATGAGGTATTGTTGGAACGAGAACCCGGCTGGAGAGGTGAAACCAACCGGCTCGATAATCCGCCGCCAAGACCTGGACAAACTTTATCCATCAATCTGAGCACAACTGCCAAGTCACCAACCGGAGGGAATCACTTGGTGGGGGTGCCCATTCCCGCCTCCATTTACGACTAAAGCTATTTCAAGTAATAAATGTTTCAATTCTAAATGGTGGTCTTTCACCAGGGTCATATTGAGAGTATCTTCAACACTGGGACAGTGACTGGACAACTCGGAATGAAACCAACTCAGAACCATCTCAGATAAGTCATTTAGAGTGATAAAAAAATATATATAAAAAATGGTTAAATAGGTTAGGTTAGGGCTATCGGCTAATTTAAAATTATTTTTTCCATAGCTTTTAATGACTTTTCAAGGAGGTGTTGAGTTGACTATTCTCAGCTGGCATGCAATCCCCTGGAATGTGCCGCATATAGTATACTATATATTACTTATAACGAATGAATTATGAAACGACACAAACAAAACATTTATTGGCACATGCCGGGATTTAAACCCGCGACCTCCATTTCGAAGTCGTAAGACTTACCCTTCGACCAGGTAGGCCGTCGATCATTAAAAAAAAATGTTGCTAAATTATATTTAAAAAGGTCTATTATAATGTGGTTTATATTGTCTCGCTACGGGAACTACTGCCCGATATTCTGGAATCCACTCTCAGCCATACTCTCCACTCGCGTTGTATTTTAGGTAGGAGGGGTGGGCGGCCGCCTAGGGGTGTTTGCGAAATGTTGTGGGAGGTGGTGAGGGGGTGTGGGTGGAAAGGGTTAGGGCTCGGGTGTAAATTAACATCTCATGTTTACCCATCTAGCAGCTGATGTATGAATGTATTTATACAAGAATCTGACATGGTACAAGATACGCGATATGCCTCCCGTGTACGTGGTACGGGACTAAACTTACCTTGTTTGGGATAAATATTGCTTTACAGAATATATCGTCACAATTATGAAGTTCATCCAATTTAATCAGACTTGTTAATACAAAATGTTTGAAAATCTTATTATTATCCATACTGTTTTGATTATTTAGACTGATCAATAATGCATAATTTATTTTATGTAACAATATTACGTTTAAAACATATATTAAAAGTCGGCTTGAGTACAATTCTCTCGTCTGGAATCCACATTATAATACTCATATACAAGCTGTTGAAAGAATACAAAACAAATTCTTACTTTTTTTATTTTAAAATGGGTATTCCAGCAATTATGTTGAACTACAACACTGTTAAATGATATGAATATGCTCAAATTGTCAGACAGAAGACTTTTCACTGACTTGGTATTTTTATATAAAATTCTAAATGATTTAGTTGATAGTCCGGTTTTGCTTGAACTGATAAGCTTCCGGATACCACGACGTAATACCAGAAGTCAGGATTTATTTCAATGCAACTACCGTATGTATTCCTCTTTGCCCAGAATACTAATGGAGGGAAATAATTGTACCAAGTCAGTGGACATATTCAATTTATCTTTCAACAAATTTAAAATATTATTAATGATGCAATTCAATTATGTACAATAAATACTGTATATTTCTTATTATTCATGTGTAAAAGCCCCCAAAAAGGGCGTTAATAAATAAATAAAATAATAACAGGTCATTTTTGGAAAAGATTGATGCAAATTGTATCGAGGCATCTTTGGGACGCAATGAAAGATTTAAATATAAATATAAATTGAATTGAAATTTGTTATTTCAATTTAAAGATAAATTGAAATAACAAATTTCATTTTTATTAGACATATTTGACTTTCTTTATCCAGTGATTCCTGACATTACGAGTATTTGATAAAAAATAAAAATTTTGATCTCCGATGACTTTTTTATATTATCTATTTTTTTTTCTTCAAAAACAAAAATTCTTTCACATATCATCACTGGTCACTCACTCGAGTTAAACTGGTTGTAAGTCAAGTACGTCCCTTAAAATCCTGGATATCCACGAAAAAAGCTCTGATTTGTATCAAAGGGTTGTAATAATTTTGAAATGGTACAAGTCTACGGGTCTAGAAATAAATAAAAAAAATCAATTAATTACGTCAATAAATGTTCCCCCCATCTTATTCCTCTCTCTCTCGCTCTCTCTCGCTCTCTCTCGCTCTCTCTCGCTCTCTCTCGCTCTCTCTCGCTCTCTCTCGCTCTCTCTCGCTCTCTCTCGCTCTCTCTCGCTCTCTCTCGCTCTCTCTCGCTCTCTCTCGCTCTCTCTCTCTCTTACACACACTTACCTCCCCCTCACCCCCTCATCCCCCCACCCCCCACCAACCCCCTACGAAGTTGATATGCCCTTCCCATCTTCTATATTTCCTATGCACTTCTGTAATTCCATAACTTATTATTTTATTTTATTTTTATGACACCCTAACGAAGGTTCAGGCACAACCGAAACCTGAATTATATATTAATAAATTTAGGTTATCGATAAAGTGGTGTCTGAACAAAGTTTTTTTTATTAAAATTGTAAAAAAAAAACCTTTTTTGAAAAAATAAGTTGGATAGATTTTTAGTTGGTAAAGTTGGAAACCCATTTGTACACTTTTGCAGGACTGGTATTTTGAAAACATCTAGAGCCCGTTCAACTCCAAACAACCAAGTAATTGCTAAAAGCCACCTATGAAGACGTCCCGCCGTCGACTTAAGAACTTTAATTGACCGCAATTTAGAGCCGTAATAATTGCATCTGAATTTTAGCAGTCTCGCTTGAACCAAAGTTCTGAATACTTCCACCCTTATAGTTTTCCACTTACCCCAACTGCCTCGAACTGCCTCGGAGCCTAATCCCGCGATTACACTCAAACGTATTACTTATTGACCGAACATTCAAATTAGCATTATTTGTAAGCGTTGCATGAACCATGATATTATTCAGTGGATCTGAATTGTTATTTCAAGCGATGGAAACATAATTTTAAGCTTCGTAAAATCAGAAGACTTAGTTTTAAGTTGATTCCAAATTGGTAAACCTAATATTAAAATACTTCATACATCAAATCGTGTAACTTTATATCATTCGTGGTATTACACAAACCAAAGTCTCAATTTTCATGTAATTTACTACATTTTTTTAAGACGAAGAAACACTTTTTCGTTATTTATTTTTGGGGTGTTATGCCGTGTTGCGTCACGGTACCATGAGCTTGAAGCGTCACGGTAATTATAAAAGGCACATTGATTTTCAAGAAACGTTGTTGCATTGCGTCTCGAGCATTTTCTTAAATACTTGCAAATACCAGCACGATTATCTACGTGAGGCGGCGAGTTTGGGGTAGGAGGTGGGATGTGGGAGGCGGGAGGTTGGAGGGTAGTAAATAGAGTAAAATTGAGTCATAAAGACAGGGCGCATTCCGTGGCTTACCCCAACGCCTAACGTCTCCGAGGAGACCGTTTAATGGTGGACTTATACCCGACTTTATGCATTCACGTTCGCTGCATCCATTACTGTTCTGCTTATTAGAATATTATTGTGTTACTGGCGGCTCTATTAAACTCAGTAGTAGGAGTTAACCTTCAAAAGCAAATAAATTCTCTCTAAATTTTGAATTTGATACGATCTTGATCTTAACAAAAAATTCGTATTGAACATTGATGAGATGAGGGTTAATGAGGCAGCTGCAAATGCTCAGAAAAATTTCGCTTTTGATCTTGAGAAAATAGATATTTTCTGATGATGGACACTGTAATGTTGGCTTAAGGAGTAGGAAACAAGATAATTTAAGATATTTGCACATTCCATAAAAACGGGTCGTAAGTCAAAAAGGATAATTACACAAGAAAGCGAAAACAAATGATGATTGATAAATCAAGCGGTCTCAACTAGCGACATCTTGCGGAGAAAGAGTCCTATAACTTAAATACGGTTTTTGTGGGGCATAGATAATCACGACCGCTTTATGATTCAGAGAAATAAAATTTTATTACAGAAATTTTTGACTTGCGACTCTTTTCTGCGGGATATGCTATTTTTTTAATGAATGACGATTTTCAGGATTCTCTCAGTTTCGGGAAGCGCAGCATCACAAATTAAATTCGTTTTCAGCTACATTACAATCAATAATGTCGTGATTTTCAATTTTAACACCCTACCTCACAAAAGTCTCAGACCGCCCTTGGTAAGTACCCTATGTTGAATATATTTTCAGTTTTCATTTCGTATTTTTCTGCCCAAATCATTGATCTTATTAATTCCGTAGAATTCTTTCACACGACGCCCCAACACTGCACTTGTGGGGGCGTCGTGTGAAAGGAGGCGTCGTGTGAAAGGAGGCGTCGTGTGAAATGGAGCCGTTCCCATACATCAAATTTACACACATCACATCACATTACATTACATTCACACTATTTAGCAGTAACAAGGGTAAAATTAAGTGTTTAAAATCAATTGGGACATTAAGATTGGAATCGAGCCTTCCCATCAATGTTCAAGTATTTATTAACTCACTTGCTGATTGGCAGCGGCTCAGTACGTTGTGCGGGCGTCATGCAGGTGGAATACGATAATACAATAATATGCCTTTTTTGTTTCAGAACCATAGTAAAAAAGATACAGCTCGCTACTAGTAAGTTAAATACTGCACTTTTGTTAAAATTATCTGCATATTTGTACTTGGTTGAGTTCAGTCGTTATGCTTATGTTCCACTCTCGTTTCGCGCATTTGTCACATGAATCAGTATTGTACAGTATTAATTTATATAGTCACTAATAAAAAAATTAAAAAAAGTACAAATTTGTCATTAAGTATTTTCATTTATTAATTTGTCATTAAAAAGTACAATTTCAAGTTTGTCAAATTATCTGAACCTTTATCTTTCACTTTATTATCCACTCTACGGTTTTGAATCGATTCGTCGTTTGACTTGCACGAAACTCGTGGACTTGGCTCCGTTGTGAAACAGCGAAGCTAGTGTTGAAGGAAAAAACTGGCATTAGTTATTATGTCACAATTTTATAAAGAGCTTTAGCCATATTTGGTGGTAAGATCTGAATAGCCAGGTACTTTCCCATCTACCTCTTTCTCCATCTTCTTCCTCCCTTACTAACTTCCACCTCACAATTAGATTAGACATGCCATAGTATCATTGGCTCCAGACACTCGCGAGTTGTTGGGACTCTTGTGCGGTAGCCACATAAAAAAATAATATTAGATTTCACATATTTTTAATTATGGTTAGGTATTAAAATAATAATAGTTGTTCGATTTGACGTTAAATTCCACTGACTTATCATTAATATTTTTACTTCCTTCATTAATACACCAACATTTAAATGATAATATCCAGTAGTTGTGTCAAGTGTTTTAATACTCGTCTCGCAAACACAAAATACTTCCTAGATAAATGATAATAACTCTCTAGTGGTAAGTAAGTACCATATATATTTATCCGAGAATCGAGCAGTATTATTGCGAAGATAAATCAAGTATTGCTTCATTGTTCTCCGACGTTGAGTTGAAGATATTATTTACCTATTAATGCTATCCACATAATAAGATTATATTCATTAGTTAATAAAATAAAAGTCATTCTCCTATTAATGTTAATCCGTCCTTCCGCCGGGATCCCGTGATCTCATTGCCTTATTCATGCCCTTATTCCCACTTTCTCTCTGCACCCTGCTTCTCCCTTGTCCATCCCCTTCTCTTTCACTTCACCATCCTCATCCTCCCTCTTTCACCCTCCTTTCTGAGCAGGGCTGAAATTACTCTTACGTTGTATGGATTTTTTAATCTGAAGCCTTTGTTTTATTTCTGTTTTCCTGGAAACTATAAATAATTTTTATTTTGATGCTTGTTTGCAATGGTACTAATTATACATATGCACAATCTAATTTTCGCCAGACTAGCTACTTATGTGCAGATAAATTATTTTCTTGATCGTGCCTATCGGCTGTATCGACGCACGGCGTTGTACGTCGGCGCATTACGTAACAAACAAATTTACAGAAAGATGAAATGCAAAAAGCTCGAGTAGTCCGAGTCAAAACAGGACTTCGCTACGTTCAGTTAAGTTTTTATTGAAAAAATTATTTAGCACCGTTGTGATTTGAAACTCGATGAAACGGAAGCGAGCGACACTAAAAATAGACAAACACATACATCTATCAAAGGATTTAGCTTGCAAGAGAATGAGATAGCAATAAAATATGTATTTATATCACTTGTACTCGGTTCCAATATAATTCGACAAATTCACGGCGCTACGCAAATCTCCTTCATCTCCTGACGAACCTTAGCGGTCAGACATTCAGCGGACCTTGGCGGTCAGACATTCAGCGGACCTAGGATCGAATCCTATAAAATCCGAAAAAAAAAATTATTTTTGTAAAATCAATATTCAATTTTCGAACCACTCCAAAATGAACAGACAAAGAAAACACAAAAGAAAGCGACATCCAGCGACTCCGAAGAAGAAAACACTAATACTAATAAGATGACCAAATGTACAGAAAAAGGTGTACTGGAATTCGACGACAAAAATGTAGAAAAAATTATTCTTCACATTGATAATAAGTGCTACGTAGTCTCCCCACTCTTCCCTACTTAAGTTTTCTGAAGATTTCACTTCTACTGCGTAAGAAATGCACACTGATTTTTTCTTTAATCTTCGAAGTTCAGCAGTTGCTAGCCCTCGTTCGTCGTTCTCCCATTCTTGCTGTAGATTGAGAAATTATGAAGCCCAAGCTCATTGTCCGCGCCTTGTGAATTTACTATGGCATTTCGGCAGTGTGCGGTTCATCTGGGGTGGTGTAGTTTGGGTCGCTCTTTACGACGTACATGAAAGGTCCAATTTCTCTTTTAAAAAAGTGTTTTCGCTTTGTAAAGACACAAAAAAATTAGTTAAAATTCGGACTTACTTCATAACATAAACTTGGGACGGGTCTTTTTTTTTTTTTTTTTTTTTTTTTTTTTTTTTTTTTTTTTTTTTATTGTTTTTGGGGTGTTATGCCGTGTTTCGCTACCTCCTTCTTTAGCCAACGTTTCGGACAGCGTTACAGTGTCCATCATCAGGGCAGATCTCATCTGCCGTAGCGAAACACGGCATAACACCCCAAAAACAATAACAAAAATACTTTTTGGCCGTGAAAACCTAAAAACATACTTGGGACGGGTTGTTTTACAGAATTTTAACAAATAATCAAATTCAGAGTTAATTTTCAAGTTCTGAAAAGGTTCTACTCAAGTTATGTTATTATTGAAACAACTGGCCGATAATCATACAACAACAGAACTGGAATAGATCCTTCGTGAAAACCACCCATCCTTAGTAATCAATGGGAATTGAATATTCTTATTTTTAAACTAAACAACTATATAGATACCTTTAACAAACTATTTTTACTTTCGTATTGTATACAAAATAAGCTCTTAGATTTTTATTTTATTTATGCTTTTTTATTTTTCTTGTCCGCCTACTCTAATTCAATTTCCATTTTTGAACTATCATCGCGATTTTGAAGTTTTGGTGTTTTTGATCAAGTTTTGATCCTTCAAGCATAAAGTTCATGCTTAACGACTGTAATAGACTGAACTCTAAAATGGACCAATCGGTCTTTGTACAGAGTGTCCGGAAACTCGTTATACAAGCGGAAAACTCGTGAATCTACATCACGTTTTGAGTAGTTTTAATGGTATATATTTATTTGATATAATATGTTTTCGTTCTTAAAGTTGGAAATTTTTAGGTAAAATTTGAATAAAATCGGTCGCCAAAGGATTTAAAACAGCTATTAAATGCCTTTTAAAATGTGTGGAAACCTAGCCCTGTTCCAAAAGTTTTTTTTTAAACTGAAGTTTCCAAAAAATGTTAAGTTTTTTTGGGTTCTCTATGTGATATTGATTCACCAGTTTCCCGTTTGTT
Organism: Glyphotaelius pellucidus; assembly: GCA_936435175.1. Taxonomy (NCBI): domain Eukaryota; kingdom Metazoa; phylum Arthropoda; class Insecta; order Trichoptera; family Limnephilidae; genus Glyphotaelius; species Glyphotaelius pellucidus. Next base: position 13,636,121 of record OW386553.1, read on the forward strand.
TCAAGGTTTTTTTTATGTACCTTACAAGAGTCTCGACTGTTCTCGTCTGAAGTTATTGAGATAATGGAATCCCCAATTGGCATCCCCAGTTGTTATGCTGAAGTTGAGTGGGAAGATGAAGAAGATGGGAAGAAGATGGGAAGTACCTCGCTAATCAGATTTAGTCACCAAACACAGCTAAAGTCATTTTAAGAAACGTTTCAATTCTCAGTGGTGGTCTTACACCAGGGTAATACCGAGAGTATCTTCAACTCTAGAACGTGCCGCAAATACCTTACAATGTTTTAAAGTGGCACTGTCCGAATTTCTACCGATTTTTTGCATATTTCACTTGAACATTTGACGTTTTTAAGCTTTTTAAAAAAAATGTTATTTTTTAAGAAAATGTCTATACAACCCCCATGCCGAAACGCAAATTTTATGAAATTCCCTCGATAGAAAAAAATCGCAAAGTATGCTCCGAAAATTTTTATTTTCAAGCCTGTCTCTATTATTTAACAAGTTATATGTATGAAAAAATTCACAGTGTTTCTTTGAACGTTGTTTTAAACAACCCCCACGAAATTTTTGCTCTATTCTAAACGAGTCGTGTTTTATTAAACATTTTCACAATTTTCGCTTCATCTTTATCGTTTGAAATATTAGCGCGCTCTCTCCAACATTCGTAATTACATATCTCTCCATCTTCTTCTTTTTTTTGCTCGGGTACGGGGCCTTAAATAATTAAATTGTGAAAACACAAGTCAAACAAATAAGATTTATTTGCGCTGGGATTTTAACCCGCGACCTCCGGATCGCTAATCGAGTGCCTTGCCCCTCGACCACGGAGGCTGACAATGTAAAATATCAAACCGTCCTTAAATATCGTCCATACCCAATATATTAGCTACGAGCCTTAATACCTATCGATTATCTGAATAATTACATAAATCGGTGTTAAAATTAGGGATCGGTCTGAGAGAACCTCTCTTAAAGGAGGTAAAACCAAGAGCATATTTTATTAATTCATGGCTTCTAAGGATGTTTTATTGTTTGCTACCAGTACTTCTTATAATATTAGAACCGAATGATAAGTAAAAAAACTATATTGTAAAACTCTATTGATAACTCGTGTACTGTCTAGTAATGTTACATTGTCGTGTAAACAAGCTTAGGGGTTCAAGTGGTTGAAACAATTAATAATGTGTTTGAGCTTCATAGCACGTGAAAACTAATTAAGATTAGGTTGAAGTCGTTGCGTTAACCTATAAATTCCAGACATTTATTTATTTACTTGTAAGAGACAAACAGCTTATAAGTACATAAAAATAAAGAGATATATAATAAACAAGTTAGATGAAGTGAAGCCACAAAGGTCTCCTATGTTGGAATTACTCGGAGATGGAGTTTTACAACAACTTAAAATTAATTTTAGGTGAGTAGGAGAGGAGGAGCAGGAAAATAACATTAGGATAGGAGATGCTTCCTGTACGTTCCACATTCTTGTATTAATTTTCGATCGTACGCATTACTTCTATTCGGTATTTCGGAAGGGTATTGTTAAAGATGTCTATATTGTAGAATTTTGCATTACATTGCGCACATATACGGGGAATTGGAGAATTTTTTCTAATGTTAGTTTTACTTGTGGGCAAATTAAACAAGTTGGATTGTCTTGTTGATCTTGTCGGAATATGAATATTTATTAAGTTGGTAAGCTCTGGCGAGTCCAGGCCTTTATTCAGAATTTTAAATAATAAGGTTTGGTCAAAAACTAAACGTCGTGTGTTAAGGGAGTTGAAGTTGTGGAAGTTTAAAGATTCTGTGTAATTTGAAAAGTGTAATTTTTTTTATAATTTACGTGATTAAAATTTCTTTTTAAATTCTTTCGACATGGGCATGGTAAAAAGAAATTCAAATTAAAACCAATTCAAATTTTAAGCCGCCAGAGCTCGCCGTTCGGTTTTATTGCATCAGAAAGGCAGAATTGTGCTCTAAAGTATGATTTATATGAAGATGTCTATAATATTTGATTCACTTGATCGTGCCATGCCTTCCTCGGGCGTTTTCGATGTCTTCTACCATTCACATTTGCGTCGTATATTCTCTTCACTTCTTTTTTCTTTCATTCGCTCTGCATGCCCAAACTATATGAGGGTCTTTTTCTTAATCTTACTCATTACGCTTACTTCTTAATCTTACTCACGCTTCATTACGCTTACTTAGTAATTTTACTCATTATGCATGTTTCTTGATCTAACTCACTAAGTTTACTTCTTAATATTACTCTTTACGCTTAGTTCTTAATTTTACTCATTATTCATTACGCTTACTTGTTAATTTTACTCATTACGCATTTTTCTTGATCTTACTCACTACGCTTACTTCTTAATCTTACTCATTACGCTTGTTTCTTAAGACGGGTTGTTTCAAAAAATTTGATGGATTCATCAAATATTTGATGTTAATTTTCACGTTCTGTGTAAGTTCTATTCAAGTTCTGTGATTATTTCAGTTTTGTGAAGCAACTGTCCTATAACTATGTAATAACAGAACTTGAATAGAACTTACACAGAACGTTAAAATCAACTTCAAATATTTGATGAGTTCATCAAATATTTGAAGTTAATTTTCAGGTTCTGTGTAAGTTCTTTTTGAGTTCTGTTTTTTTATCATCATAGGACAGCTGCTTCACAAAACTGAAATCATCACAGAACTTGAATAGAACTTACACAGAACGTGAAAATTAACGTCAAATATTTGACGAATTCGTCAAAATTTTTGAAACAACCCATCCTTAATCTTACTTACTACGGAAAATTTTGCATCTAACTAAAATTCAAAATGCAAGAGAACAAAAACAGCGGCCATTTTAGATAATGGTGAAAGAAGGATTCTGATTGGTTGAAATTTAAAAATGGCGGTTTGAATCTAAACTTTTTTTAAAAGATGTTTTTTTTTTTTGTGGAATGCCTCTTTCTGCAAACAAACGTCGTGTTTAAGCGATGGGGCTTTCGATAAAGGTTCATAATTGTAATGTCCTTTATATTCTCTCTCGAGAATACCTTGATAAGCACTGGGCCCTCTATTATCCAGTACTTACTATCCATACAAACTGTAGGATGATTAATTGAAAGACTTAGGTTATTATAACTCAGTGGCTGTTTGTAGTCGTATTGTAATAATACTTCTGGACAAACTGAGGATAAACGTCCTTCCTGGCTGAAGGCTAGTTTTGATCTGCGGAGCTTCTGAAACCCAAAGTAAATTCGTAAATCTATCTTTGGCACAACTCGGCAACGAGACCATGTAACGCCAAGAGCCTACAGTCTATCAACGTAAAGTAGGGAGGTACTAGATCACGCATTATTATAATACATTACAAAAATCAATTTAAATCTAAAAAAAATATTCTCAAAAAAATGGATGGTTTGCTTCTATAATTACCCCCAATTAAGAGTATGAATGCGGTTACCGCGTCATGATAATGATCTTTTTAATGAATTCTATCGTCTTCTCAGCCTCCGATCCCTGGTCCATTCGCAGCCCCTGGCAAGAAGAGTAACACGAGAGCGGAGGAAGCTGACTGCTGATGGTGGTTGTACCATTGCGTGTTGGGGGGTGGCGGGGTATAAATTCTTGATGGCTGACTCGGCTATCCTGGATAACTATTCCGCTGTTACTCTATATCCTCTACTCCAGTGTGGCACGACCCGCAGCACACGGACAAATTAAATAAATATTTTTGTCACATAAAAAGAATAGGGTGCGATTTTTCATTAGATGACGTCACAATAGCTACACATTTTTTAAATATTTTTTTTTGTTTTCCACCATTAACGGCGATCAAGGCCACGTGAAAACTGATAGTTGTAAAAGTACAGTTTGTTCTTAACCTGGGTTTTTTATCACAACTTTTTTTAAAAATAATAATTCATTGCTGGATTTTAACCCTCAGGGAGGTTATAACATTTCGTCGCCTTGATTTTTAATTGACCAAACGACCATTAAAAATTTTTACAGGAGCAGAAGATTTTCTTTCATTATTGCAATGATAGGTGTTTAAGATAAAGCTATTTCCATTAAGGTAAAGCTCTCATCAGTTCAAATAATTCCTAGTTACGTGATTAACTATCATTTTTTATACTTTAAAAATAATTTTAAAGTGGAGATTGAAATTGAAAATTAAATGAAATTTTCAATGAACAACGATTTGTTCATTGAAACAACCGTTAATTCGATGATAGTGCAATTCAGTTCATTGGAAAAAATATTATATTACACGAACTTTACAAATTATTTATAGTGGACAAGGAAGAAAAAGACAATATAAATAATATAAATCCTAATTTCTTTGCTATGACACGGTGATCGGTGAATCTTGGAGTAATTAATATCATAGATTGATGGACGAAAAACGTCGGATGAAGAACGTCGAAAAAACTCGCTTGAGAGGCGTGCAGGTGATTTTATTTGCAATTGATTAATAGTTTAACTTTTAAAGATTTACTGCAGTAATCGTTTGGTATCCGGAACTTAAGAACTTGAATTCGTACTAAAGCAGTAGTTTCTCAAGGATTTTTTTTAGATGCGGTCAAATAAGCTGTGTCAAAAAAACAAACCGTTACTCACAAGCAATATCTCAGTTAGAATCTATTGGATTTAAAAATATTTCGTCAAAGGACTGATGAGTTTCACTAAAGAAAAGCGACGTTTCTCCGGTAATTCACATAAAATTTACAAACGATTTACCACTGCAGTTAACAGTACATAATACAGGACTACAATACTCAATGTTTGTATTTTAATATCTCTGTTATTTTAAAATTATTACTGAAAAGCTTGCAAGTTTCAAAATTTAAAGGAAATTTTTGGAAATAATGTAATTTTTAAAACTACGTATTTAGCTTTCCGAAAAGGATTATACTCCTTTTCTCGTTTACTGATTTTCCTCTTTATAACTAGCTACATCTGGCTCTTGAAGCTATCAAATAGAAGTTTATATTTATTTTTTTAAATTTATTTGTTAATACATTTTAATTAATTTTATTATTCCGTTTTTTATTATTATGTTTTATCACAAAATCAAACAAACCTTCCCACTGAAGGTTTCTGTAATACCTAGAAATGTAAACCAACTTTTCATTATTCTCTAATGTTATTCTTGTAATAAGCCTAATGTTAACCTAACTCATTTAATATATAACTAAAAACTTAACTCATATAATTTTTTTTGTTTTTGTTTTTAAATTCACGCGACTATTATTAAACATCCCGCTAAACTGAATGCCAGGCAAAAGTCTTCCCAGGAGGGCCAACCAGGCGGGCCAGGAGGGCCAACCCAAGAGGGATAAGCTAAAATGACTGGTTCTGAAAAAACTAAAACGCTTATAATATAGTCCTGCAATGGGTAGGTAGATCACGGCTTAAGCCTTCTTAATATTAGATGAAAATATTAAAAATATTACTGCGCGATTAGTTTGGTGCCCATTCCTTGAAATAAAGGGGGCGCTCTATTTTTAGATAACTCTGCTCTTTCTGCATTTTAGTTTTAGTTTTATAATATTTTCAAAGTCGTAGAAAACACTTGTAACATTTTAGATCTATGATAAATATCAAACAATCTCACATATTTCAAAAAACAAATTATCAAACCTCTACTATGGAACTTCGTGGAGAACAGTTATGTAGCTGCTTTGTTGTCATACCCTTTCTTTCTTCCATTCTTTTTTCTCTTTCTCTGCAGGTTATATATTTATTTATTTAATATAAACGGTTTACATATACCATAAACACGGATTGCCTATCACGAAATCATAGTTAAATAAGGAATAATAAAAAAGAGTACAACAGTTAATTGTAACTTTTGATTAAGACATGACAACAGAGCTACAATTACATATAAAATTCTATAGTGTAAATCAAGTTTATACTGATTGAAAATAATTGATAGTATAGCCTTCTTGTACCTAACTTCCATGCATTTAAATAGATCTGCCACATCAGCATATCTATTAGTAACTTTAATATAATCGCGTAATCTAGGTACAAGCGAGTGTTTCGTATACTCAGTCCGGTAATTATAGCATTTAAACAGGATTTTAGAACGAGTGGCTCTCGTGGGTAAATGAAATTCAATGAGCTTAGTTAAATCAGGACAGTCTATTCTACCAATTAGGTTATGTATTATATTTGACACTTCAACGTTTTATATTTCATTTTGATTATCATTTCTTCTGTTATCACTACAAGCATTTCCGTCTAGTAACAACCAAACATTGATTACTTATGCTGTGAACATTTCTAATTTATTTATTTATTTATTTATTTCATTTTTATTTAGTAAAATATTTACACATTTATGTACATTATTTATAAAATGTTTTGACTGTCCAACTAGGATGATTCCCGTTTTAGGACAGTCAAATTAGGATAAGTGTGAATATATATGGACCATGATTTATACAAAAAGAGGGAAAATTGAGGAAATGAAAAGAAGAGAAAGAATAAAACATAAAATTGGAAAGTTAAAAGCGTATTAACATATTACTTTAAAAAAAGGTTTATATGTATAGGTTCTTGAAAAAAAAGGGCTTAAACATATAGTTCACTTGTGTATGCATGGCATACAACAGTTATTAAAATGATAATAATAATAAATAAAAGGAATAAAAATATTTTTACACTTAAACATAAAGGGAACTGGTGCTTGCATTTCATAATGTAGTCCTATTAATGAGAACTATAAAGAGAACAGAAAAAATAAAATAAAATAAACAATTAAGGTATGATTATTACTGTTGTATGCTTTGCATAGTTATCAAAATAATAATAAAATAAGTGTACTTATAAATGGCGTTTGCATTACAAAATAATAGGCTTACATATACATTTTGTATGAATATGAAATAAAAAAAGAGTTAAAATCAAAAAATTGGAGAGTTAATATCTGTGTACATTCCAATGGCAATTGAATTATTGTAAAAATTGTTAACACTCTGTCAATGTTTCAAACAATAAGGAAATAAATGAACAATTTTTTTTTGGTAAAATTAACAAAGTGAATGTTTAAATGGTTGTGCTTCACTGTTTCAGTATTTACTCTACCCTCCACTCTATCTCCCGTTCCCTTCTCTCTCGACTGCCCGTTAATTCTTATATAAATCCTTAACATCTTATATTCCTACGGCTGCGGTTTCACGCTACTAGACGGAATAAAAACAAAGATAATCGAGTAAATTGATATACATTAGGCCATTTCGGCTTAACCTTCCCGGTGCGGCGTTGCTTTTATTTCCCCTTCCCCTTCCCGCCCCGGTGGAAGCAGTTAACCCCTGCGATAATTGATGTTTAACCCCAGAACTCTCAGTTATTCAGTAACTAAGCTGAATCCCGTTTGGTTTCGCAACGCAACAAAAGGTCTGCGAATACATATTATTTCTTCCCACTCCGGCAAACTGCAGTTCAAATGGTCGGGCGTCATAAAATATTATACAAGAGTCTTTCAAATCTTTAGAGATTTCACTAATATCGTGCAACTTTCTATAATGGCTGTAGAATATTAATTAAGTAGTAAAAAGTACGCTTAACATACGCCATTGCTTCTTTTTAAAATTTTAATACAAATTACTATCATTTTGTATTACCTAGCAGGTATTTCTTGGGAACTTTTCACCGCTTTGCCCAATTGTGATGAGTTCTGGCCCGGTTTCCCGCATTTCTACCGATTTATTACATATCAATTACTTATACATTAATCACTTTAAAGTTTTAAAACTCTTAAAAATATGTTTTATTCTTGAAGATTAAATATGTACGTTCCCCACGCCAAAACGGCAATTATAAGAAATTCCCTTGATAGAAAAAATCGCAAAGTTAAAAGTTTTTTTTTCTACATAAAAAAAAAATCTTCGTATATAGATGGATGTATGATAAAATTCATAATGTTTCTTTAAATGCTATTTTATCCACCAGATTTTTGCTTTCTTTTAAACGAGTCGTGTTTTATTACACATTTTCACAATTTTCACTTAAATATTATCGTTTTTAATATTAGCGCGCTCCCTCTAACATTCGTATTTACTTATCTCTCCTTCTTCTTCTTTTTGAGCAGATACCACTGGGCCTTACTTAACCTCTTTCAAAAGGGACGTCTTATAAAACATTTTTGCGTGTATTTAATTCTTGCTTTTTAATATCAATTGAGTACTTTTTATTTCTGTTTTTATCATTCAGTGTAGTTTTAGGATAACAAATTTATTCTAGTGTTCAATATTTTTTAAATACTGTTTTTATTTGTGTGTATAAATTTATAATTCTTATCTTGCATTATAATGTAGCCCGCGCACGAACTGTCAGGATACCGGTACGATGATCGGAATAATGCAAATGAATTTATTATGTGAAATTTATTTGAAATAATAATTTAAAAAGTCAAGTCTTACAAAGGTAAAGTGTTAAACCGTAATTTAACGGATTTTCTTTTTGATTTAAATAATATTCTTGTATTTTATAAGATTGTGATTCCGTGTAAACTCTGAATGGTAGTCTCTCACCAGAAAAAATATCCTTTCAATCAGGAACGAGGAACAAATACACTTAATTTTTTTCTATAACTCCTTACAGAAGGCCCCGGTGAAAATAATTTCCCTGTCGATAATTCCCTGAGAACCAATGTCATCTTTGGGAGTGCTGTGTGGAGGACATTTACGAGGAAAAGATGAATTGAACCAAAAAAGTTCGGGCCCAATGGCTAAGTGGATCGAGTCATTGTTCCGGTAAGACAGATATCTTGGATTCGATTCCAGTTGCGACCGCTATCTTTTTTTTCTGTGTCTTGTTCTGTATTAATTTTCATTTAAATTTATTAGTCTTATTTTCTTCTTCAATGGTTAATTGAAATTAAATTCCTTTTGCGAAAAAATCCACGTCAATAAAACAACACGTTACTTTCTCACGCAGGGTTTCGAACATGCTCTCTCTTTCTTCAGACCCAAGGAGCCTAAAATTCTACTGCGTTTAGCGTAAAAAGTGATCAAATCCGTCCTCCAGACAAAAAGTATCCGTTAAGAACTTAATTAAAAATTTCTCTGAAATCTCTCAACTCACGGTGTGTGGGGAAGATTTTTTCCTTGTAAACTCCAAGCAAATTTGTAATGCTCGCCCGCACCGGAACACAGACATAAAAAGATCCCACATTGTTTTTAAACCCGTCTTCATAAAGGCAGGAACATAAGTGCATTCTCAAACAAACGCAGATGTTGCGGCGACGAAAAAGTAAAATCGCGTAAGTCAAGTCTACGGCGGGACGGGCGCTCCTGGCTCCTAGCGCATAGCGCCCGGATTCAGCCCCGAGGCAAACAGTGCCCTGCCCCCACCAAGAATTATCCTGTAGTATTCCCTTTGTAAGAATAAAATTGCTTTTCCAGAATTATTTGTGCACACTACTTGAAAAAAAAATTGTCGCAGCCGCCCGGCTTAAGGCGAGGCAAAAGAGGAGTGGCTATTTATTTCCTTCGCTTGTTCGAAGATGTGGCGCTTTGTTCTGTGGTTGTTTTAAATGTATGTATGCTTGAATTCGCTCTTTCGTAGAAGTCCAGTAAAGTAATTGAAACTTGTTTAAAAATAACAATTTAACTTTGTATCTTTTTGGTTGATGTAATGCAAGATTTTGCTGTGATAGAACTGAAATTCCAGATGCGTTCATTCCGGGACGTATCCCGGATTAGATAATCCGGGATACATCCGTAATCCATAGATTAGGTACAAATGGATTAGGAGAAAGAATTGTTGTTGTCATTGTTTTATACCGCAATTATGTAGCCCTTTCGTTGTCGGCCAGCTTTCGATTTCATTCAAGTTTCCGAGAAAGCCATTAGCCAAAAATGTGTATTTTAAGTGTGCCTTATACCGCCACAAATATAGCTAAGCTTTCGAGGAAGCCATAAGCCAAAAATGTATGTATTCTTAGTGTGCCTTATACCGCCACGAATTTAGCTTTAAATTTAATTCAAGTTTCCGAGGAAGCCATTAGCCAGAATATGTATTCTTAGTGTGCCTTATACCGCCACGAATTTAGCTTTAAATTTAATTCAAGTTTCCGAGGAAGCCATTAGCCAGAATATGTATTCTTAGTGTGCCTTATACCGCCACGAATATAGCTTTAAATTTAATTCAAGTTTCCGAGGAAGCCATTAGCCAGAATATGTATTCTTAGTGTGCCTTATACCGCCACGAATATAGCTTTAAATTTAATTCAAGTTTCCGATGAAGCCATTAGCCAAAATATGTATTCTTAGTGTGCCTTATACCGCCACGAATAAAGCTTTAAATTTAATTCAAGTTTCCAAGGAAGCCATTAGCCAAAATATGTATGAATTCTTAGTGTGCCTTATACCGCCACGGATATATTTAAATTTAATTCAAGTTTCCGAGGAAGCCATTCGCCAAAAATATGTATTCTTAGTGTGCCTAATACCGCCACGACAATAGATAATAGGCATAAAACACTTGCCAAACTGAGTCTAGAATTGGCGATTTCATGCGCAAAAGTGGATTTTATTTATTTTGGGAATAATTTTATAAGAAAAAAAGGTGAACAATGGAAACTTTCAAGGACAATTATAACCATAAAATGGTATGTTTAAATAGTTGTTTTCATAAGCTTTCATATATTTCTAATGAAAAAACACATTTATAATAGTTTCCACTTATATTTTTTTTATAAAGTTATTAATAATTTTATTTTAATTCTACTCATTGGAAACGGTAGGAAAAGCTTCATTTTATTAAAAGCATATTTGTTTGAATTTATAATTTAAACCGATTTGTATAATTTAAAGATTAGTCTAAAATAGTGATTAAGCATTAAGCATCACCTTAATCGGGGTTTTATGATTTTAGAACAAATGTTCGCAAATTGCAATGGTGCTCTATTTTATCTATAACTAGCTTTTTCCCGCGGCTTCGCTCGCATGGTATTACGGGAAATTACTGTAGCGCTTGCACTTATCAATTATCTCCCCCCCCCACCCCACCCCCATCCCCTCCCGCATTCCATATATTCATTCCCTTACATTCAGTTTTCAAACATCGCGCCTACCACCTAAATTTCATAATGCTATAGCTCAAAGAAAAAAAGAATTACTTATCCAATTTTGTTCATTCATTCGGAATTTATGCGCTTACAAACATTTCGGATGTTTATTTTTAATTAAATATTTGAAAGTTTGTGAATATAATAAAAAATTACACTATTTATTCAGTTCATTTATTCAGTCTTTATAATCGTTACAAATTATACTTTTAATGTAGGAACTGACATTTATTCCAAAACAGAAGCTTGTCCAAAAAAATAAAACATATTCTAATATTTGAATTTTCTGAAGCAGTAGCAATCGTTTCCATGGAACGATTTTTTTCTGACGTTAGCAAAAATTGGCTTTAGTTAGCGACAGAAAACGTATAACAAATATAATATATTAATATTCATAATTTCATTACGCCAGAGCTTACCATCATATACAAAATATAGTCTGCGCATATAATTTAGCTTTCTATTGGTGAATGAAATTTTAAAGTCTTTATATTGTGTTATGCGTGAAAAGGTCATAAACAAACTCGAGCAGTTTCGCATTTATAATATTAGTATGGATGTCACACCGCAAATGTTTGCTTTATACTTAAATAGAATATGACTAGCGCAGACCCGTTAAAAAACACAGGATTTTTTGTAAATAATCTATTGAATAAAGCTTTTTTAAAATGAAAAAAATAACGCAATTAAAATAACTATTATGAAATCTGATTCTACTTGTCAAGATTGAGCCTAAGAAATACACAATTTAAATAATTTTCTGACAAAAAATACACCACAATTTAACACATTTACAATTTGGAAGCGGAAACGGGTACCGCCGCGGCGGGAACCAGTTATTGAATAACCCACACCTCTGCCGTAGGTCACTCCACGTTTGGTGATTTAGAAGGAGTGCCCGGGTTCATGGGGTGAGGTTTGTCTAGGTCTAGGCGGCCAGTGCGTTTGTCCACCTCCTGCATGTCAGGCCGGATCGAGAGAGATTAGTTGAGGGAGATCTGACCTAGACCTTTCCAGTGGTTTCTCTCTAGATCCATCGCACTGCACCGCAGTTGGAGAGATGGATTCATACATCCATCACTCCTAGATACACTGACCCCCAGATTCCTACCCATCCCTCATACATTTTTCCTTCCCAGAACTTCCTCTCCTTCCGATCCCTAAAAATACCCTCCACACAGCATTCTCAAAGATGACATAGTCCATATTGTTTTCCACAGGGCCCCCTGTGTGGAGCTAATGTAAAACAAATACTACTACATAACAAGTAGGTACCTACATTACCGCTTGTCTCAATTTTTGACAGTTTCAATTTTTAAAATGTCAATTAAAATGTTTTATTGCAGGTAGGTAGGTACTTTAGCACTTGTCTGATTTCTTGGCATCATCAGTTTCACTTTTGATAATGAAACTTGAATTAAAAAAAAAATCTGAATTACAATCGCCCACAGCCGAACTAACCGTAATTAATACGTTTGATTGTACATCTGTATGTTTGTTCCATTCGAGGTAAATTTTTGCTATTAGACATCTGAAAATAAATCTCCCAAAGTACTCAATTCAAATAATTTTGTTTCCAACGTACATATTTGCTAAAAATATTTTTTCCAACGAAGTATTTTCTAATAATAACCAAAAAGGCGCAGACCCTTAAAGTACGCTCGTTCGAAGAAGCTGAATTCACAATGTGATTATAGATTAATCTGAAATTCACAATAAGAAATTAACCTGCCGAATGAAATATCTCAGACGTTAATCATTCACTTTCGTTGTAATTGTTTCCGCCACTGTGCTCCTTCTCTTTGTGATGCCACCAACTGTTTACATAAAACAGTTAATCGACCCTTTTGAACTTCTTAAATAATGTAAAAAGTCTTTAAGTATTCGACAAAGAGCCGTTAAGAAATTTTAAAGAAATTTTGCGCAGAGCTTCCGCGGATTCTCGCATGTTGTATGAATTTAAATGTTATCCATACTCCTTCTTGTTCTTCTGACTGACGACCTGCTAATACCCAGCTTCAAACGAAATCCACTGATAAATTAATTACTTGATATGAATAATATTCTGTTCGTTGCTTTTGTGTAAATACGCCCCGTCGGGATATCAATTTCTCTTTCGCTTGTGTTTTAAATTATTTCTCCTTGATAAATCTTGCTTTATTTCATTTCCAGTAAGAGTTCAGACATATTTTAATAATTTAAACCTGTGGATCACTTGTTTCTATTTTTTATCGTAGCTTGAGGGTTGGTCTTGTTTCTACTGTTTATCATAACTTGAGGGTGTGGAGTAGAAAATTCTCTCGGTTGGTCTTGTTTCTATTGTTTATCATATCTTGGGGGTGTGGAGTAGAAGATTCTCTCGGTTGGTCTTGTTTCTATTGTTTATCATAACTTGAGGGTGTGGAGTGGAAGATTCTCTCGGTTGGTGTCGTTTCTATCGTTTATCATAACTTGAGGGTGTGGAGTAGAAGCTTCTCTTACGATCACCCTGGTGAAAGACCACCATTCAGAATTGAAACGTTGCTTAAAATGGTTTAGTCATGTTTGGTAAGAAGATTTAAATAGCCTTCAGCTTCACACTGAACCCCTATTGGGGGCTGACACAGTCTCACTTACTCGAGACAGGTTGGGACTTAGGACTCTTGTTAGGTATTTACATAAAAAACAAGCAAACCAACTTTCATTTCTTTTTTACTGTAAACAGAAAATTTAAAAACGGTTGCCCATGTTACTTCTTCTTCAAGTTTTTTTAATCCTTTTTCTTAGGTTTTTCATTTCTACGAAAAATATATTGGAATGTATTGTACGCGTCTAATAAAAAGCTACAGGACGGGGCGGAGGTGATGGCCGGTCTCCCTCGCACGCACAGCAAACAGATTTAAGCCTGCAGCTTATACACAGCTATAGCCTACGCCGGAACGTGCTTTTCACGAATCCTAACTCATTAAACCTCCCCCCATTGCTTAGGTCCGGTGATCTTCAAATATATTTTGCTATTCTATTTTTAAAAAATACACATTATTTGTTGAGTGCAGAAATACGTAGGAAAAATATTTCGCAATAAAAATTTTTTTACAAAAAATGGCAAAAAACTTGAACTAGGTAAAAAAAACTTGCATTTTTGATGCAATGCATAATCATATGACTTTGGTTTGAACATTAGATGGCATAGAAATATTTAGGATGCTTTAATTAAATACTCTTGAGTAGAACACATATTTGCCTCTGAAATAATTAAATATTTTTTTATTTGTCTTTTATAAGCCCAGAAAAAATAAAGCATCGGGCCAATAAAAACTACTTTAAAGTTCAAAATCTCCTACTTATGAACTCCTTTTCGGTTTTCCTTTTATTGTTTATCGTAGAATATTAAATTCTTTACTAAAATATTGTAAAACATTTAAATATTTGTACCTGAACTTTGCGAAATAAAATAAAACGCGCTTTTCAGCCATGTTTTTTTCATGAATAGATCAAAATTGGCGGCTGATGTCAAATGAGAATTGAAGCCTTATCGCCATCTACCCAAGGAGTGCTATGATTAGCGGTCTGATCGCAAATTTTGCACGTCGTAGTACATCGCCTTAATAGTTTGTTGTAGTATTGCTGTCGGAATTTGACTATCATTGGGGGCAAACTTCACCCTGCATATTACATTACGAAACGACACGAAATAAAATTTTACACCACGTTACAAAATTACTAGGTTTTGTGTGTGATACGTATTCCAACACTCTTTCACTATTTATCGTTGGCAATATTTGTCACCCCTCATGATAAAAGCTAAAAAAAAAATGTTTTCATTTATTTGCCAAGTAAAATTTCCTGTCTAGAATATTATCAGATGCACCACGTACCTAATTGTTCAAAAAATATAATAAATTATATTTGTTTATAATATTTTACCATGGAATAAAGAAGAACCCAAACTGCGCCTTGAGGAAGTGTTTCGTGTTCCAAATATTTGGTCAACCAGGCCTTAAATTTCCAATATTATAAGATTTATTTCAACATGTTTTCCAAATTGAAATAGGATGGAGATCTACATTGTCAGTTGAGTGTAAGTGAGACAGAGCGCGTGCTTAATAGGCCAAATGAAACATCGTTTTCCATTCAAATGTGTATGGAAGGCACTCCCAGTTTTTTTCTTTATGCTATGCGTCCATATTGTTGTGGTTTTTTTTACTTTTTTTACAAGATAATTAACGCCTAGTTTAGGTACTTTTGCAAAGGAATAGTAAGAATAAATGTTTTTTTTTTCTTTCCCTTTATACATAATTGAACTGCCCTAGCAACAATCAATTGTATTTATTTTGTGATTAATTAAAGATAACAATATTATGATATCGTGTGTGTGCTCAAAGATATTTATTTTAGTTTTTACCGTTCTACATCTAGTACAATTTCACTAAATCTAGATCTTTCCCATGAAAACTACTATAAAAATAATTTCTATCAACAAACAGCTTCGTACAGACGGGCCGCGCAACGCACGAGAGCCACTCCCAAATAGCCACAAATGTTAACACTTTCTTAAAGGTTGATGGAAAGGCCGTAATTTTCTTAATTATTTTTTTACATTATCTTCACGCAGGAGGCCGTAAGGGAAAAAATTCTCTCAGGGTCTTTGACATCTTTGGGGGTGCTGTGTAGAGGGTTTTTTTAAAGGAAAGGAAGAATAGGAAGTCCTGGGAAGGATAAGGTGAGAGGGGTGGGTAGAAATCTGGGAACAAATTTTCTCAGGAGTGATGAACGGAAGAATCATTCCCTCGCACTGCGGTCAGGTTGGAGAGGTCAAAAGGTCTCCCTCAACCGATTTCTACCGATCCGGCCCGCCACGCAGGGGGCGTCTAAAAGCATCTGCCGCCAAGACCAAGACAAATCTACCACATTAAATCGGGCACTTCTTCGAACTCCTTAAACCACTTGGATAACCTTCGCCAGGGGTGTTGGTTGTCCAATAAGTGGTTTCCGGGGTGGCGATACCCATACCCGCCTTCCAAATTGTAACTATCTAATACAGTCAGAATTCAAATTATGCACTTAATTTTGCCCTCTTGATTACTTAATTAATTATTTGGTAATTCAGAGCGGCTCACTTTGTGCGACCCGCCCTCCATACGAAACTATTAGCGAATTGTGTAAAAAAGCAGTGTGGAAAAAATATTTTAGAACCGCTTTATAACCGTATTCTATCCGGAAGGCGTTAAGTTATATAACGCCATCCCTTCATCCCCTAAGCCATCTCCGTGTTGCCTGTTGCTTCTAATCGATCTTCCAACGCTGTTGCTTCGTTGGCCCACATTTCCCCAAATAATGTATACCTACATTCTATTCTACGTAGATCACGATAAATATGTGATGCTAATATTTGTACTTATACTAGTCCTTCGTATTTTAAAGCCAAATTTTATGTTACTGAATTATTAATTGTTTTAAATTTATTTAATACTAGCTTTTCCCCGCGGCTTCGCTCCCATGGTATTACGGGAAATTACTGTAGCGGTTGAACTTATCAATTGTCCCCCCTCCTCCCCACCCCACCCCCTCCCGCATTCCATACATTCATTCCCTTACATTCAGTTTTCAAACATCTAGCCTGCCACCTAAATTTCACAAAGAAAAAAAGAATTATCCAATTTTGTTCATTCGTTCGGAATTTATGCGCTTACAAACATTTCGGATATTTATTTTTAATTAAATATTTGGAAGTTTGTTAATATAATACAAAATTACACTATTTATTATTCAGTCTTTATAATCGTTACGAATTATATTTTTAATGTAGGAACTCTTATCTGACATTTATTCCAGCTTGTTCAAAAAAAACAAAACATATTCTAATATTTGAATTTTCTGGGGCAGTAGCTGACCAGGGGGCTAAGTACCTACCAGCTTAGAGCCCACAAATATATCAATATCGTTTCCATGGAAATGATTTTTTTCTGACATTTGCAATTAACTCGCTTTTGTTAGCGACAGAAAACGTATAACATATATAATATATTAATATTTATAATTTCATAACGCCAGAGCTTACCATCATATACAACATATAGTCTGCGCAAATAATTTAGCTTTCTATTGGTGAATAAATTTTTAAAGCCTTTTTATTGGTTAATGCCTGAAAAGGTCATAAACAAACTCGAGCAGTTTCGCATTTATAATATTAGTATGGATTTGTATGTTTTTTACAATACAATTTTTTATATGTTTTATAGTGCTATATACAAAAATAGTCTTCCCCGACAACAAAGAGACAAGGTTCTTGTGTTTGGTGAGAGGATTTGGGCTCAATTATATGAAATCACGTAAGTAAGTAAATAATAAAGTATTGCAAATAATAAGAAAAGAAAAGTAATTTATTAATTTATTTATTTAAATTAATAAATGCTACAGGCTTTTACAAACACAGAATATATTACAGTAATCATTAATTAGAAAAATATGCTAATTATAATATAGAACAAATGCAGAAGAATAACAAGTAGCGAACATTGATTATTTTTGTTGAGGTATGTTGTTATAGCCTGTAATTATATTCCGTGCAGTTGAATACATCTACTACTTCTGAGAAAGTGTTGCCAACTGCATGCAATCTACGTAAAATTTTGTGTAAGATTTAAGGTTATAATCAATTTGGAAGGCGTGTATAGGCACCACCGCCCGGGAACCATTTATTGCGTAACAAGCACTCCTGCCACAAGTCACCCCAAGTGGTGCGCTGCGTTCACTGACTTAAGGATGCCCGAGTTCATGGAGTGAGATTTTGACCACTCCAGACGGTGTCTCTCAATTCATCGCCTTGCATCGCAATGATAGGAATGGATAAATAATAGAATAGGAATGGATTCTTACGTTCGTCACTCCTGGGCACATTGGCTCCCAGATTCCTCCCTAACCTTCATACGTTTTTTCTTTCGAGAACTTTCTCTCCTTCCTTTCCCTAAAAATACCCACCACATAGAAACCCCAAAGATCGCAAAGGCCATGATGAAAAAATATTCCCTAATAATATTATCCCCTAAATAGTGTGATAGAAAATGTTACGTCGATCGGTGGGTCTAAAATATCCCATTTTACAAATTTGCTTATCGATTTTCATATTATAAAAGAGTACCAATTAGAGTACCATTTTTCATTCCATAATACGCAGAATCTGAACGATTTTAATTCAATTTTTAACAAATGTTGGAAACGACGAAACGTTGGAAGCCTGTTCATGACACGTTACGTAAGTACCTTCCTATCTACGCCCGAAATGATATTGTGTACATTAAAGGCTGTCAAATTTTTTTCGAAGGGTACATTCAATTTATCAATCAATTGCACAACTACAAAGTAGGTCATTTTCAATATATTTTAATTATCAATTTTCGGTACCTAAAAATTAAAAAATTAAAATATAATAATAATATTTAGTCCGTTTCACACGAATACCACTATGGAAGGTGCTGCAGGAATACATTGTATTATTTTAATTAAATTGTACGAGTTAAGAACAAGCTATACGTGAAATCCTATTAAGATACTATTTAGATTCACCTTTACGACGAATCGGTTTACATTATGAACATCAAAAAATATGCTACGGATAAATTGAAGCTTTTATTAGCTTTTCTATATTATTGGAATTACAATAAAATTATTGTTTACATAACAAAAAATATAACCGTAAACTACTAAGAAAAATATTTTTTCATGACTTAACTGTGAAGTAATAGTACAAGAAACAATTTTTTTTAAATACCCCTTTGTGGCTAAGACTATTTTTTGAGATTTTGTATGTTCTAATTTTTATAAAATTATGCACAAAATAAATAAAAACCACTTTTTCGCTTACTTCGTGCAAATACGACCCGCAATTTTTAATTTTGTATGGCACGAGAATCAAAATATTTCTAGCGTTTATATTCCTTTTAAATGGGTTTCGAACCCGCAAACTCCAGTTTAATAATCGACGATTTAATCGTTCAACCTCGGAGACAGTCAATCATTTTGTAACAATGATAATCGGTATTGACAAGAATAGTTCAAGCAATGTTATACATTTGATTACAGATTTGTCGAGATAAATAACTCCGTGGAACTCTAATGTTAACGGTAAAGAGTAAAAAGGCTGTATGTAACACGTGAATAAATTAAATGGAAACACGAATACGGGATTTTTACGACGTAAAACGACGAGTAACTTCGGGTAACGACGTCGTTAAGTGACAAAATTGTTAAACATTCATTTATCTTCCAGACGGGTTTATAAATTAGAGTATCGTTAAGACATTAATTCACCGAATTTGGTGGTTTATGTTGATTAAATGATTTGAAATAACATTTTTAAGCTCGTAACAAGAAACCGAGTTATATTTTGAAAAACATTTTTTTTATGGAACACTTTAACTTTTTATGTATGTATGAATTCACGAGTTACCCCAACCGGTTTCAGAGTAATCGTATATTATTAGGTCAGTAATCGTTATTATTAGGTACCTGTCTGTTTTTATTACTTAAGGTGATGAACCACGTCTTGTGAAATTCGGGATCAGGCCGCTAACAATCACTCCTTATCCTTTGACCAGTCAGTGGTTGTTTGGGCATCGCGTTTGGGTCCCAACCGGGCGTCGCGTGTTCGATTCCTCGGCTGGCTGAGTCCTCCATCACAACATAAGTAACATTTTCGGCTTTCTGTGGTGGTAGTAGAAAATTTTTAAACATTGTTGGGTTATTCGTAACCCGAGAATGTTTGTCTTTCTTTTAAAAAAAAGAAAAAGAAAAAAAGGTTAATTTGATAAATTGATAGGTTTTTCGATATTTCGCGACCTACCACGCTCGTAGTTTGACAGTTCAATCGCGGGAAAAATGAAGGTCCGATGTCATAGATAAAATAATAAAAATTGTGTAGATGGCAATAGGGTTTAAATTCCCGTTTAACACCAGCCGCTGTTTTGATTTATTCACGGAAAAAAACATAGCCAAAAGCGTGTTTTATGTTATTTTGCCAAACTCAGAGAAAAGCATTAATTTATTTACGATATTTTGTAAATAATTAATTTTTCCATATTATACAATAAAACCATAACCGAAAAGACGTTCGTAAGTGGAAGATTTTGTAGTAGGGAGGAGAAGGAGATGGGGAAGAGAAAGGTGGAGAAGTACCTGGCTATTCAGATCTGTTCACCAAACACGGCTTAAGCCTTTTTAAGCAACGTTTCAATTCTGAATGGTGGTCATACACCAGGGCGATACTGAGAGTATCTTCCATTCTGGAACGTGCCGCAAATATACTTTATTATATTTTAAATGAATTAATTGTGAAATAACAAAAATTAATCAAATAAAATTTATTTGGGCGCAGGTCCAGCATACCTCTGTCTTTAACCAACGTTTTGAATCGCGTTACAGTGTTCATCATCAAGGCGGATGTGGTGATAGACACTATAACGCTATGTGAAAACTTTGTTTAAGAAGGTGGTAGGAAAACACGGCATAACACCCGAAAAATAAATCACGATAAAATTTTTTGTCCAAATCTAAAAATCATATCCACATATTTCTAATAATTTTTTTTAAACAGTTTATTAGAAAGAAAAAAAAACAAATTCAAACAAAAATCTGCTTTAAATTTATTTATTTATCTGGAAATTTCCCGTCTACCATTTCCTTTATTGTACTTCTCGCGGAGCACATTACGCACATCGCAAAGCCAGTAATACACGAGTCAATATAAGAAGAAGCGCATCCCTTACCGGAATTTGATATTTTGGAAATATTCCCGATATTATAATCGTGCAAGATTGTAATATCAGACATCAGTGCCGCTTCAACGAGCTCTTGTACAATTGCCTACTTGAAGGTTTGAGCGCCAATCCGTTATTGGAACCAAGCCCATTGAGAAAGGAAAAACACTCCGAGTTCAGCCAAACTAAGCGAAAATGCTGTGATACCAGATTACTGGGTACTGAACTTTCACAATTTCCGATTAGGTCTAAGGATTGGCTGCAAACTTAAACAATCCTTAATTTGGAAGGAAAATTTGTATATTTCAGTTGAAATATTTTACATCACGTGTTTACAATATTCGTAGGATCGAGTTTTTGACGAATCAATGCAATTAATTCAACTCAAATTCAATTGGACTTAATTGGGTATTAAACACCTTTCGACCACCAACATTTTTCGACCACCATACTAGGCACATGGCATGTGCCTAGTATGGTGGTCGAAAAATCCCCAATTCATTTAACAAACAATTCAAAGAATAGAGAAACTTTTAAAAAAATGCGTGTAGCAGAATTAATTACACCGCTGATCTAGTTGCGCTTTCGTAGAACGCAGAACCTGTGTTTATGAAATATTAACTTTTACCCGCGGCTTTGCTCGCGTGGTGTTAGGGGATAATTACTGTAGCGCTTGCACTTATCAATTATCCCCTCCTCCTCCTCCGCCCTCCCCCCAACCCCCCTCACCACACCCCCCCCCAACTCCCGCATTCCATACATTCATTCCCGGTACATTCAGTTTTCAAACAGCTCCAGCGTGCCACCAGATTTTCACAATGCTAGAGCTCACCAGTAGTTAAAAAAAAGGTTTATCCAATTTGGTGCGGTTGTTCGGAATTTATGCGCGTACAAACATTCAGAGAATCATTTTTATTTATATACTTCGATGGATATTAACTACGACGCCTAAAATATCAAAATCGTTTCCACGGCAACGATTTATTTTCTGAGGTTAGCAATAACTCGCTACGAAAACGTAAAATAAATATAATATATAAATGTTCATAATTTCGTAACGCCAGAGCTTAACATTATATACAGCTTATATTACTCGCATATAATGTAGCTTTCTATTGGTGAAAAAAATTTAAATCGGTTTATTGGTTTATGCGTGAAAGCGTAACAAACAAACACACGCAGTTTCGCATTTATAATATTATAGTGTATAGTATAGTATAATAGTATATAGTACAGATATATTTTTTGCATTAGCTCCACACAGAAGGCCCTGAGAAAATAATTTCCCTGAATGCCTCTTTCACCTTTAGGGATGCTGTGTGGGTGAATTTTAAAATAGGGGAAGGAGAGGAAGATCAGGGAAGAAAAAGTTTGAGTTATGAGTAGAAAATTGGGTCCGAGAGTGACGGGCGTATGAATCCATCCCTCCCACTGTGTTGCAAGACGATGATCTAGATCCGGCCTTGCAATCATGCAGTAAGTGAGCACACTCATCTCCTGCCAAGTCCTAGACAAATCTCACTTTATGAATCCGGGCACCCCTGCTAAGTCACCAAACGTAGCGAACACTTTGGGTGAACTAGGGCAGAGGTTTTGGTTATCCAATAAACTGGCCACTAAAATAATTGGTATATGTTTGATATTGTTATGATTTTTTTTCCTAATTGAAAAGTTTAAAAATATGTTTTAAACAATTTGACGTCTTATGTTTGTTTTTTACAGTTATATAGATATATTTTGTGGAAGGTCTACAAATAACTAATTAAGTAAATTACATTGCGAGCTGAAAAAAGTTGAGTCCGCGATGAAATTTCAGGCATAAAATAATCTTTGCATAAATTCCATGAAACCATCTCACGATCGCGAGAATTTAGTTTAGTTTGGTTTAGCGAGCAGATTACCTGTTCATGGTTTAAAAAAATTTATTAGGTGTCCTCTCCAAATACAAATATATTTTTTAAACACTCGACTTAGTGGTCGAAGATGGATAAATCACCTGGCTCACCAAAACTAAATATTATCTTGCGTGGACCACCGACTTATCATTTTCATGACCTGTAAAGAAAAAGGAAAAGAGTTTTTGCATTCGAAAAAGTGTTCCCAGCAATCATGGTAAGGTTTCCGAAACACATGATTAAATATTTCATCTTGTTCTCGGTCCGAGAAGGGGTTTGTTGATTTCAACCGCTGAAATCTTTGAAATCTTTCTCGTATTAAATTTCAAAAGGGTTGCCCCCACTTTAACCCTATCCAGCTGAAGCCTTTCATCCCTTTGCATAGTTCTACATCTGACAAGTGCTCTTCAACCCTGCGGTAGACCACTCGATTAAAGGCACCGCAGTCCTATTGAAAAAATACCTCGCCTTGTGCCACCATACTATGTTCCTTGGCACCTTCGACAGAATATTTCTTCAATTCTATGAATTAACAATGGTAGAAATAAACAATTTTAAACACATGTTAAGAATAACGTGTTTTATGATTGGTCGCGTTGCACGCTAAAATGGTAGCAATACAAGAGTTCAACAAAGACACAAGTCTGAAAAACAATTGAATTTATCTATGTATATTGCCGTAAACCATGTAACAGCTAGTTCAATACCTCCAATATCGTAGAAATTTCATAGCAGATGTAATCTTTGATTACGGGAAGCAAACTTTTTTGATGTAATTCTCGTAATGTTCTCGATTTTCATTAAAAAATTTGAAACATGTATCTCAATATACTTTCTACATACCTCGTTTGAATTTGTTTCTGTCTTAAAATAATGTATTGACTTTCTTAATACATTTTCAGTGCCGCGCACCATTTTATGTGAATAATAATATTTGTCAATAAGATGTTACGAATCATACGAGATACACGTATACCAGCTTTGGAGCTTTCCTCCTACAGAATCCTCTCACACCGAGTTCTAGAATATACATTTACGTCACATTACGTCAACTTTAGCCAATATCTTCTGAGCATTGGGTTTATACGCGCCGGAGTATCTTGTAATAAAACCGTTTTAGAGACTGGCGAATGTGTACAAGAAACACGTAAAGGAAGCCTTAATATTTGATGTTCGAATCGCTTCCAATTTCACGACGTTTATTCGCCGCAGATAACGTATTTGTCGGAAAATGGCAAATGCAGTGACGTTAAAAAAAGATAAGTATTTTGAAGAGTGAACACAGCAGAAAAGATAGAGTGGATATATTTTTTTATTATTTAGCACATAAAGACATTTTCATTTAAATATATTCGAATGTAACGCGAAGTTTTAAAATTATTTTTTTAGTTTACAGCTGCTTGACTTTTTTTTGGAATTTCTAGTTCTATCTAGGTACGTAATTTATTTTAATACTTAGGTTAGGTTAGGTTAATTATTTCTTCAAGAATTTACTGCTTTTTTAAAACCTAAATCTTATTAATATATTTTCTTATACAATGATTGATTGTATTAAGCAACTTAACTTCTAGTTTAATAGTGTGACATCAGATTGACCAACTGGAAAACAAAATGCGAAAACAATTTATAAAAAGATCTACTCGACACAAACACGAGGAAGAAAAAAATATACTTCAACGATAATAGCAAAATTATTCTATTGCGTCTTTTTAGTTAAATAAAATAACAAATTTGGTGCTTTTAACTATTTATTATAAATTATCATGTTTCAAAAACGAATGGTTTCTTTTCGTAATGCATCAGTGTACTTTGTATGGTCGTAAAGGCAATATTCGAAGAACACCTCTCACTGCTCTAGAAAGACTCCTCCAATCACCTCTCACCCCAGAAGATAGGTGGAAGCTTGAGTGGCAATCGGCCAAGGTGAAAAATGCCCATTTCGTACAAGACCCCACTGAGAGACAGCCTGGGTTCTCATTGCCTCGCAAACTCTGGTCCGCCATCAATAGGATAAGGTGCTCTCATAGCCGTTGTGCCCATATGATAGGGTCTTAAAGAGTCGGAGATGTGGGAATGCGGTGAGGTGCAGACCACCGAACGTGTGGTCAACGAATGCCCGCTCCATTCATTCCCCGGCGGGATTTATGAGGTCCACAGGGGAACGCATAAGGCCCTAGATTGGCTCGCAGACCTATACGTCCCCTCTGACCCCCCCCACCATACGTAAGAAGAAGAAGACTGCTCTTCAGGGAGCCTGAGCCGATGAACAACAAATAAATATTTTATCATTTCCTTTTTAATAAATTCATAAATTTAAAAATAGATTAATATATCCTCGAGCTTTCGGATGGCAGAAAGGGTGCTGTCAGAAAATTAGGATTATTTAAAAGTATGAAAATGACAGAGATTGGAAAGTGGTAAGATGACCCAAATGACCGCCATCATTGCTCAGGTATCAGGGACACATGTCACGAAGAAGGTATTGTAATCGATAGCCGGGCGTGTTAACTAATGATACTGTGCCCAGGAGCGGGCACCTAATGAATTAACCGCTGTGCGGGTAGGGGGTAGGGGTCGCCCGCGCCGGTCGCAGGTCTCCGGTCGCCCAGCGCGGCCCAAGCGATGTAATCTCGTATATTGTCTGGGGTAATATGAGTGGATTAGGATATATGACACGGGCCTACCGGCAGATAACAAATGATAAACGAGTAGAGTGGGGCAATGTTACCTGTAGAGGTAAGCTAAAAAAATTTCTGTTCGATATCACAATTGTTTTTTTTTTGCAGATAGTGACTAGTGTGATACCACAACTATAAATATCTCTTTGGAATAGAGACTGTAGAGGGATTCGGTGTTGAAAATGGGGATAGCAATTTTAGAAAAAGGTAGAAATACGATTTTTTTTTTTTTTTTACATGAGCTCCACATATTCTATGTCATCTTTGGGGATGCTGTGTGGAGGGTTTTTTTAAGGAAAGTAAGGGGAAGAGAGTTCTGGGAAGGAAAAGGGTTTAAGGGGTGGGTAGGAATCTGGGATTCAGTGTGTCCTGGTCATCCACCTCCAAGACCTAGACAAACCTCACCCCATGAACCCGGGCACCCCTGCTAAATCACCAAACGTAGCGAACCACTTGGGGTGACCTATGGCAGAGGAGTTGGTTATCCAATAAAGGTTCCCGGGTGAATGAGTTATTATTGTATGAGATTATAGATTCATGTTTTGCTGCTTCACTTAACTAACTATTCATTTGTCAATTCACACAAAAATATTCTAAAAGTCGATCAAATTATTCCACAAAGTTTTAACATTGTAAGAAAAATTTCTCTTTATAAACATCATTATAACTTTAAAAATATTTTCCACCAAAACTTATGTTCAAGTTAGTATTTGGATTGAAAAAAATATACAAGGGATTCAGAAGGCGAAATGCATATTGTACATTTCTCAACTATTAACGGCTTTAGGAATATTTGATTTGATTATTTAATTATTTTTAATCAATTTACCCCTAAATTTCATTTGTTGAAATTATACAAATTTCTTTCATGCGTTTAGTTTATAGATTTCGACGAAAGAAGCGAGAAATACAAATAACGAACTGAAAGTTCTGTGGAAGATTGATGAAAGTCATGGTAGAAATGATTCAGTTTCGAAACTAACAATATAGATTAACGCGGTTACAGGTAACCTCCGATAAGATAGGATATCAAAAGAAATCTAAATATTTCCAAGAAATGCTCTCAAGAAGAGATCATTTTTCTTTTTATATTTTCTCGAGACCCCCTTTAAAACAGTTTTCCCGGGACTTGAAGTAAAGGGGAAGAGAAACTTTACTCGCTGAATATTCTCAAATTTCAAATAAGAACAACCATCTGTGTTGTTATAATGATCTGTTAAGTACCTATTGCCAACTCCCCTTCGTTCCCCTTCCCCACCGAGAGGGTTGGGAAATCATCGCTTCGATATGTCGCAAGTATGCCTTAGTTCTGACTTTATTCAATGTGA
Organism: Glyphotaelius pellucidus; assembly: GCA_936435175.1. Classification (NCBI taxonomy): domain Eukaryota; kingdom Metazoa; phylum Arthropoda; class Insecta; order Trichoptera; family Limnephilidae; genus Glyphotaelius; species Glyphotaelius pellucidus. The sequence goes on from OW386553.1 coordinate 13,662,830, forward strand.
CCATTCAGGCAGTAGTTATTGAGATCGTAATCACGGCATATAAAATCTACATGAACAATTTCAGTTCCTGTGCAAACATTTTATGTTATCGCATTGTGTCCTCGGGGGGACATAATCGTAAGAGAAAAAAAGGTAAAGCAAATTTTTTCTCTTCTAAAGGCTTTATTAAAATTCAATTGTGAATTGCCTATTTATCGCCTTGTATTATTTCAAGACAATGTTCGAATCGTAAATAGCTCATGGCGGAAGCAACGTTGCGAAAACTGAAAATAGAAATTCCAGACATTTAACGGCAAATTTGACAACACAGCTGCTTCAGAAACAAACAATAAAAAGATTTTCAGCTTTGTGGTTTAGTTATCTGTGGTATATATGTGAATGTGTATGAGAGCAAGCGAGATGGTATGCTTGCGAGAGGCTATAAAATGTGATGTGTGTCAGTAGAGGGCCTCTTTTGCTATAAGCAGCTCCCCGATAAATATCAGTACAACATTACGTATCTTCATTCTGTGTACTACTCGACACGCCACGATAAAGGTCGACACTACACACCGCCACAGTCATTACATTACATTATCGTATTCTTTACGAAAAACTTAGGTGTATTTCTAGAAAGTAAAATCAGCTGTTAATTATCTAAAAACTTGAAGGTATAACTTGAGATACGAAAGCGTAAAAATTGAAGTCCACAAACTTTTTAAACATTGTGCTATAACTTAAAAATAACGTTAACTTCACACTATTAATAAAAAAGAAATATAAACTTACTAATAAGTTTTCACTCAATACCCAAGTAATAACAACTGTATCTTTTACTTTGTGAAGATCGAACGGTGCTTCCAATAATTTCAAGTTTTGTTGAAAACTCCTAAGGAATCGGGTATCGGTATGAAATTCACCCCTCGCGTTACAATAGTTAAATATTTCGTTAGATTTCGCGAGACGTTTCTTATTTGTATTGCGCCCCCTCCCCCGCTGCCCCCTACAGCCCCTACCGCCCCCTACCATCCCTTACGGCCGGAGATGAACAACTTCCACCCTCTGGATGTTTGATTGTCGATATCCTTGTCGCTGAATAAATTTACAGGCGATAGAATGTCACCTCGTTTGCCGAAGAAGCTAGGGAAAGTAAGATATAATATATTTATAAGAAATCGGTTTTCTGGAAATCGTATTGTGGCATTATGAACCAATTATTATGATGAAACATAACCGATTTATTTGTTCAGCGCGTGGAAATAACAGTTTAACTTTTTGAAAACTGCTTAAAACCGTTTAAAATAACAGTAATGATGTATTATTTTATAAGAAATAGGTTTTCTGAAAGCCGTATTTTGGCATTACAAACCAATTTTTATGATAAAGTACATCCGACTTGTTTGTTTGGTATCTAGAAAGTACTTTTTAAGTCTTGGAAATCGTTTAAAACCATAATAATAATAATGTCTTTAGTACGGAATGTGGGGAGGTTAGTGAAATCCCACACTCAAGAATCTACTTTTGCTAACTCTAAATGTATGATGTATTAGATCTTTTTTATGTATTCTGATAATGTACGCGAGTTTCAATTGCTCGTGCCAATTGAACCAACGACACTGGAGAAAATTGTGAGGATTAGTAAATTGACAAAGGGAAAGGATAACAGGAAGAGAAAAGTATTATCACGTTATTTGTAACTTTAACAGGGTACGAATAACATGATAATATTTGAAATTTTCATACTACCATCACAATGAGCGGAAAATGTTGCCTGCGTCGTAATAGAGGAAATATCCAGTCGAGGAATTGAACTCACAGCACCTGGAGCGATGCCACCGACCGGTAATAAGTAAAAGGTTGACTTGGATAGCTTAATATACATTTTTTTAAATATAAATACCGCACCAGAGTCCCAACTGCTCCCGTCTGGAGCCAGTGAGACTATGGCATCCCTAATTGGGGTATGTTGTGAGGCTGAAAGTAGTGGGAGGGGAAGGAGATGGGGAAGAGGAAGATGAGAAGTACCTGGCAGTTTAGATCTGGTCACCAAACTCGGCCAAAGCCATTTCAAGTAACGTTTCAATTCTGAATGGTGGTCTTACACCAGCGCGATACTGAGAGAATCTTCCACTCTGGAACGTGCCGCAAATATACTATATATTATTTTTAATTATTACATTGAGATTCGATACCGCGACCTTCGGATTTCCAGTCAAGAGCCTTACCGCTGGACTACGCCGGCCGCCTATGGTGTACTTTATGCATTTACAATCTGACAAATTCGACTACACAATTACGCCTTATCTGAAGTGGATTTTTTTTTCATTTCAAGCAACACGCAAAGTTTTGGTTCTGAATGATAGTCACCAGGACGATGATAATGCTCTGCATCCACTCTGAACCGGTGTAAGAGAGAACTATAATTTGGTTTCGTCAACACGAAGCCGGAGTATTATCTGGACGAAAACAATGTATACCTAGTTCATATTTGTAAAAAGCATTAACTTTGTGGCTCTTAGTTACAATATTCTCCTGACAAAGGAAGGGTGCTTCCGAAACTGGTAGAGTTTTAATTAAATAAAAGTGGTCTACAACAAATTTATGTGTTTTTTTATTGTCAATATATAGTTATTTGATTACTTCTATTTTGACTTTTCGATTCATGGTTTATAGTTTGAGATAACGAATCGACTTCCATCTCCGACAATTTATCACGGATATAACTAATGCAAAAGCCACTCGGCTTCTTATTCAGTTAAAAATGTTTTATCACAGGAACACAATTTTTCTTCATCTCGCTACAGCGCCGTGCTAAACGAGTGGAGATTGGCCGTGTTAGAGCGAGAAGAGCTTATGCACTGACGACGCTACGGAGAGAAGGAGATAAAACGCTGTAAAAATAAAAAGAAACCAATTTCAGGGACTCTACAAATACTAATAGATAGACCAATGTTTAATTCATGAATAACGCTGTCGAGCCACTTTATTAACGAGGAATTCTTGTTCCCTGCTTCTTGGGGTAGAAAGAGGTAAGGGGATGGAGAAAGAGGAATGGAGGTTCAATATTTTTATTCATAAGTGTGATTATTGAAAAACGAACGATTTTTTTCTATTCTATTATCGTGGCCTTGTGTTTGTTTGATGACAAGTTATTATCAGGTAGTGGCGAATGGTTTAATAAGGTTTTCATAAGCAATTTTAAAAAAAAAAAATTTTTTTTTTAAAAAACCAAGAAAACATAACGCCCCTTTCATTCTGCCCCGTTCGCAATGCCATTGCACAGCAAAATCAATAAATAAATAATCGTATCGAACAGTTTTAACAGGTTAGCGTCTGCGTGGTTGAATTTCAGTGAATTTCGAGTACGTGTCTGACGCCATGCCGTACGCGCCGCGCCACAAATAACATCTGTGTACGTGAAATTTCAAACAAAACTACCATTGTATTTCGGTTTCAAATTCAAGAATTCGTCAAGAGATGTCGCCACTTCCGTTAGCAGGTCGCAAGGGGACGTGCCTCCCCTAGGTGTAGGTACTACGAATTTGTGAATTTGTAGTATCTCTCCGGATATGGAAAGACTGACGGTAATACTCAGTTGTATCAAGCGGCTATATTTAAATATGACGTCATTGCCTTCCCCGATGACTTGCTATAACTGGATGATAGTGAATCCGAGGAACGGGCTAATTTTGGAACCAGTTCCTATTGGATTTATAAAATGGTCGCCAACACTTACTGGGCGAAGCGGAACCAAAAGCAGCCCGCAGGGCCTAGCAGCAAAAACCTGTTTAGCGGGTTTTTAACTGTTAGAGGAGCTCTAATGCCTGAGCCGCATGAGGCTAGTACTTCAAGCCAGGACAGCAAGCTATTGCTAGTATACTACCTACATGTCAACAGAACTAGCTTCGTTTTTAACCTAGCAAGCCAATAGGCTAGCACCTCAAGCTAGGATGTGGTTGTATTATTTGAGCTAGAAGCGGCCCCCACCACTAATGTTACTATCCTGGCTTTGTGGTTAGCTTTGGGTGACCGGCTTTTTGATTTAGAGGGCTTCTAAATTGTTTAAACTTTTTTAATATTTTGTCAGTAATATTTTATTTACAGAAATTTTATCTAAAGAGTGATTTGTATTTATTAAGTGGTTTGCACACCATTTGGTTTGACTGTCGTTTATTAATGTAATAAAAGTGGTGTATTACAAAGTGTTCTTTTTCATTTAAGAAAAAATGTGTACTTTCAGACAAATGAAAAGTCGGCTGAGAAAGTTGAAGGGCCCACTTAAAAGTGATTAAACGGGTGTCTCTGTTTGACTAAACAAAACTCTTTTATGAATAAAATTGTGGGGAATCCTAATTAACTTTATAATCATTTCTGCGAGGGAAACGAAAATGAGAGCAAACTTGTCGTTAAATTCAGCGCCTCGTTTTTGGGCTAGGGTAAAAATTAACCCCATCAATTAAGTTTCTCGTGTTATGCTAAATTATTACGCATATTTATATTATTTTACGGATAATATTAGTAATTTAAAATATAAAAAAATTGTAATTATATTGAAGTCTTTTAAAAAAAATATTCGTGCAATCCTCACTTGATGTTACACCTAATCTACAATGTAAAGTGAATAAACAGTAGATGTAATGTAAACTAAGGATGGGTTGTTTCAAAAAATTTGATGGATTCATCAAATATTTGAAGTTGATTTTCACGTTCTGTGTAAGTTCTATTCAAGTTCTGTTATTACATCGTTATAGGACAGTTGCTTCACAAAACTGAAATAATCACAGAACTTGAATAGAACTTACACAGAACGTGAAAATCAACTTCAAATATTTGATGAATCCATCAAATTTTTTTAAACAACCCGTCCTAAGTAAAGAGAAGATTTTAGTGTTTTGAGTCTGTTAATTATGCTGTGTTTATGGTTGATATATTCTTTACTTTCGAGTCGTTTTTTTTCAGATATCTCTTCTTGTTGACTTCATACCCTTTTTGTTTTTGAAAGCTAGATTGTTAATTTTGTGTTTTAATTACTACCAGGATAATATTATACAATTTTGGCCGGAGGTAGTATTCATTGATGGTAAGGTATGTGAGTATATGGTGCTGATTGTTTTATTTGTTTGTGTGGGGTCTTCACTTATATATTACATTAATAGTAACCACCACATCTGCCGTAGGTCACCCGAAATGGTTATGTTTATGCCGGTTGAGGTTTGTCCGGATCTTGGCGTCTGATGCGTCTCACCACCAACTGCCTGACGGGCTGGATCGGGAGAGATTGATTAAGGGAGATCTTTTGACCTCTCCAGCAGGACTCTCTTGGAATACCGCTCTGCACCGCAATGGGAAGGATAGGTTCATACGTCCGTCACTCCTGGACACACTGGCCCCCAGGCTACCCACATCTTATAAATAATTTACTGAGAGAGATTTACTGTGCTAAGCCGGATAGTAAATTAAGCCGTTTGTGATATGATAAGTAGTTTGGTTTTAATCCTCACATTGATTAAACATGTTGAACCTCTGAAGAACCAAAGGCACGAACTGAAAGCCAGAAAAGATTTCATTTCATTTTTTCAATTTAAATTACAGGCGAAAAAATTCCCCAGACAATTTCCTATTGTCTTAAAAATTCCCCTGCACCAACACATTTGTTGGCGAACAAGGGATCGCTTGCAATTGAAATAGAGCCTTTTTCCGGTTTGTTTGAGACCGCTTACAAGTGCAGGAGCGCCAGATGTCTCCCTCGCTTTCACCGCTTCCGAGGCTTTACTGTTTCCGGAAAACTTTGTTCCCAGATGCTTCGGCGGTTCCGCACCGAGTTTTTTCCAATGAAATAGCGCCGGGAAAATGCTTAAGGATCACGTAGTAAATACAGGGGCTTTGTTACTCACTTTACAATTGGAAATTTGTCATTGAAAGAAAAAAAATTTCAAACAAAAAGGACTGGTGGCTTTTATTATTGGAATTAAGAGCAATTTTAAAATAACTTTACATTAATGATAACTTTTGAGGTCGAATGCACATTGGGAAAAGAAACTATAGTTAAAACAAGTTTTAAAACATTTATATACGTCAAGAAAACGCCAAAATGGACTATTATTAAATCAGAAAATTAAAATAAAAATAAAATTTTAAAGAAAAACACACTCTTGTTAAAACCCTTTCCATAAAATCTGCACATTTAATCTTTTCCCATTTGTTTCTGAATGCCATTCCACCACCGTGAAAGTAGTTTAGCCTTTTACCTCGCCCATCACAGCCTTCCGTACTGTGCGGGCTGCCTACTGCCTACCCTCTGCCCTCGCCGTAGCAGCGCCCTCCGACGGGTAATTGAAACTTGTGGGATCTCTTCCGCGGGAAAGCTTTCGTACATCCAACCTCTACGCTGTACACTGTACCTTTACATGTATGTATGAAGTCTGCTACAGTATCTATTGTACACTCAGATTTCACAGGTATTCAGCGTCGTGAATTGTATCTACATAACCTGGGCTTACTGTAGCAGTTGACATTTCGATTGTTTCCGGTTATTGTTGTGTCTACGTTGTAGAGGTGAACGTTTTCATAAATCTGACATGCAATAGAAAGAACGTTACATGTGGAGTTGGAACGAAATAGTTTTAAGTCATATAAGAATTTGAGATCGGAATATAAGTATATTCATGAGGCATGAATGAGGTAATACGAATGACAAGTGGAATGTAGATAAACTTCATCCAATGAAGGCTTTGATAATTAATACGACGTCGGCACGGTAACGATAAAGCAACGGACGCTTCTATATTTACCGTGACGATTCACGGTAACGGTACCGTGACGGAAAAAAAGCAATAAACATACGTTCCTTATCGCTAAAATGCTGCAGCTTTTTCTTATAAACTAAATAATGGTGAAACACACAAAATACATGTGACTCTTTCCTTCAAAGAACTACTTTTTTGCGCCGGCAATTGTGTTTCATTTTCTTATACATGTGAGGACGATGTATGAAAATGATTGTATGTTTCCTTTGGGGGAGTGCAGACATACGTTCACCATTTGTCTCATTTTCGACTGTTGTCATTTAGTGTGTAAGAAAGAGCGGCAGCATTATGTGTTTAAAAACAAAAGAAAAACGATCGGCGCATTGACATTTGACTGTGAATTTTTGGAGTTCACTCACACTTTAATATTATCCTTGTAATTATATTCCATACTTTCAAAATTATCGTCACGGCAAGTATGGTAGGGGTCTACGAAGACATCACGGTGCGGTGTGTGAGAGAGATACAAGAAAATGATAACTTTTTTTCCTTTGGTGGGTACAGACCTACGTACATTGTGTATCTCATCTTTTGAAAAAGCGGTATACGTTGCTTCCTTTCCGTTATGCCGTGGAGTGACGTTGACATAAAAATTATAAAAGCACCCATTGGTTATCAGTTTTTATATAAAAGGAAATACGCCGGTAATTAGCACTCTCTCCGAATTTAAAACCGAATTAATTACTGGTGGTGAATTCACCCCATTCATGTTTAAACGTTTAAAATTTTATTCAGAAAGAGAATCGTAAGATGCGGGAAAGGGGTTACAACCCCACTAAGTGAATTTCGTTAATTAAACCATAAAAAACTTCGATAAATAAAGATCCACGAAGCCAATTTCCGTGCTGTGGCATAGTTTACTGTTAATTTTATTTAACCGCTTATAAGGGTGGGTCACCGCCGCACTGACGCCATACACAACCCCCGCAGGATTAAACAATGGCCAGCCTTAAGGGAGGAATGAACCGTGTTTTAACATTTAACATACGCAACTTGTGGTTTTTACTCTTTTTATCTAAAGCGTGATGATTTATGTAGAGTTGTGCTGGTTTTCTACCGCTAGAGTTTTCTACAATGCTTTTTGAAACAAATTATGAGAGTTCGATCACCATAACACGCGCATATGCTTAGAATGGTCATATGCTTAGCGTGGTCAAATATCTACAAATTATGTAACCATCAAAGCAACGAATAAATAAAATTGTACAGATTTATGATTAGTTTTCTACCGCTTGAGTTTTCTACAAAGCTTTTTACAATAAATTGTGAGTAGTTCAACCACCGTAACATGCGCCCTGCGTGGCGGTCGAAAAATCTACAAATTATGTAACCATCAAAACAACGGAAAAAAAAGTGCAGTGGAAGGTTAGCCTGAGAATGAGTTTCTGTACATAACTGTTCATGGTCTTCCAACATTATTTCCGAAATGAAAGGTGTGTATTACCTACTGTCCATAACAGTACATTTATAACATAGTGTGCATTGATGTTTCATCTTAATTTCATCCAACAACAAAAAATATTATACACTACGGCCAATGGTCATAGACAATTGAATTGAATTTGCATGGCTTCAAAGCAAAGATGGGAATTACTTATTCGAATTGAAAATGTTTACGTTAAGTTTTAGACAAATTGTTTTCAGTGGAAAATGATTTATTTATTTAATTACTTGAACGCCATGAAATGGCTTTTACAATCAAGCGATACATGAGATTACCCAGTGGTACATAAGAGTATAGTTATATAATAATAACAAAATATGAGTATACATTAAACCAACCAATATGAGTATACATTAAACAAAGTATGTATGATAACAACTAGTCTTTAGTTGTAGGATACAATTATGTGTTACAACCAAAAAACAGAATATGAACTCTTAAGGTATAGAGTGTTTCACTTTGTTATAAAATCAGTGAACATTTTATTTAGCAGAATAAAAATAAGTAAATAAAGATGACTTTTAGAAAAGTTGTCAGCATCAAGTAAAATATTATATTTTACTTGTATTTGTGCATATCGTTGGATTCTAGGAAAAGGCTAAAATGGAGTTATATAGTATTAACTGTAGTTGTATTATTACCTTAATGTTAATTTTGTTTGAAATGACTGCACAGGTATTGCTAAGTAGATCTGTTATTTCAGGGCTATCAGTTAAAGATTTAATAATAATTTTGGTTTTATACTGCTTTGTAGTTAAACATAGTCTTACATTGTAAAATATTTAATGTGTTCAGAACGACAACCTTTCTGAAAAGTTTTGAAGATTGCAATATAAAACAATAAGCTGCGGACAGTTTTATTGGGAGAGATCTAAAGTCGCTGCAGGACGGAGAAGAGAAAATAGTTTAAATAGAGTTTAAGAAGGACCCGTGGGAATTTGGTCTCGGAGAAAGTTTTGATGCGAACCATTTATTAGTTTATTGTTTTCCGAAACAATGTTGCTTCTAATGTTACCCATCCCGGTTTATTTCTCGTGATACGTGACCTGGCTGCTTTATTGAATGTACGGTTCATTTTGTGTAGTTATTTAGTGTCCACTTGGACAACTTGGAATTCCTTGTAAAATTTGAAAATATTTATTTATTAACACCCTTTTTCGGGGCTTTTACATATGAAAAGTAAGAAATATACAGTATTTATTGTTATTAATTGAACTGCATCAGTAACAGTATTTAATATTTGTTTAACGATAAATTGAAGATGTCCACTGACTTGGTATAATTATTATTTCCCTCCATTAGTATTCTGACAAAGAGGAATACATTCGATAGTTAGTTCTAGAATTTTTGCACTGAAATAAATCCTGATTTTTAGTATTACGTAGTGGAATCCGGAAGCTTATCAATTCAAGCAATACCGGACTATCAACTAAAAAAAATACATTTTTATTTAGAAATACCAAGTCAGTGAAAATTCTTCTCATATAAGCATATTAATATCATTTAACAGAGTGTTGTAGTTCAACATAATTGTTGGAATACCCATTTTAAAATTTAGAAAACGTAAGAATTTGTTTTTTATTATTTCAACACCTCGTACACAAATATTATAATGTGGGTTCCAGAGGGAGAATTGTACTCAAGCTAACTTCTAACGTAATGTATATTTTATTACTTTTTGTTATGTAAACTCAACCGTTTTACATTTCGTATATCTTTTAATTTGTTTTTTCGTTCCGTTTCAAGATAGTGGCTGTTTTAATGGTTCAGTACAGTTTATTTATTTTTTTAATTTCAAATCGTCGTGGTTTATTTCGACCTTTTCATTCGCATTTTTTCAAAATTTGATACCTACCTGTCTGAAGAAAGTTTAAAAAAGAGTTGACGTTTAGGAATTGTCATTTCTTTGAACAAATTATATAATTCTGTTTTGGAAAATTTTAAAATATTACATAAAATAAAGGGATTGTGTTAAGTGGGCTGGTGTTTAATTCCCTACTTACAAAATCTCAGGATTAAAAAAAATGATTTTGATTTTAAACACGCTTTTTTGAACGTGAGATCTATTGATATGATTTAAGATTTTCACGGCCAAAAGTATTTTTGTTATGTATTTTTGGGATGTTGTGCCGTGTTGCGCTACCTTCTTCTTTAGCCAATGTTTCGGATAGCGTTACAGTGTCACACATCTGCTCTGATGATAGACACTGCAACGCTGTCCGAAACGTTGGCTAAAAAGGAGGTAACGCAACATGGCATAACACCCCAAAAATAAAATTAATTTTTTATATGCATACCGCCCAAGAGTCCCAACTGTTCCCGTCGAGAGCCAGTGAGACTATGGCATCCCCAATTGGGGTATATTGTGAGGCTGAAGGTAGTGAGGAGGGGAAGGAGATGGGAAGAGGAAGAGGGGGAAGTAGCAGACTATTCAGATCTGATCACCAAACGCGCCTAAACCATTTCAAGTAACGTTTCAATTCGAAATGCTGGTCTTACACCAGGGCGATACTGAGAGTATCTTTTGCCCTGGAAAACTTTCCGGTGAATCATGAAGAATCATATTTACTGAAGCTGAAAACTTTCAGTCGGTCGGATGTTTCTGGTTGGAATATTTAGATAAACTCTAGTTTAGCAGACATTCAGATGGCAGTCATTTTGAGCTTTTAAAAATTAACAATTTGTATCAAAGTTTGTGAGAAAAGAGTACTTACTACGATATTCGGCGATATATATGAAACTCGGGATATACGAAACTCGGGCGAAACCGAGTAACAAATATTATAAATACTGTTTAGCTAGCTACACCTTCGTGGAAAATGTACAGTTATATAGCTTATTTCAATAAATTTAATAAACCAATGGTATGCTTTGAAGAATTCTAAAAAGAGGGTGTTGGAGTCTCGTGCAAAGTCGAATAGAAAAGACATTACATTATAATTAATCTCTTTTTGCTGTGTGTACATTGAGAATTGCCCTACTCCGAGAGTCCCCGTATAACATTATAATACTTTTTGGGGTTTGTAATCAAGGAATCAACTGAAGCAGAAACATAAGGCGGGCCAAAATTCACTAAAAGAAAAATACACGGAAAAATGAACGAGTTTTATGTAATTTTACCCTCGCTAAAAGAAGACATTTAAATTTGCTTATAACAACATCTCCCGCTTTGTTAAGTAGTATCTGGTGGAGTCTCATTTGTGAGCTTTAAACAATTTGAAAAGTTGACTGAATTCTCAAATATTTTGTTCTGTTATTCTTTATTACATTATGCATACAGAATACATATTTAAACAAGAAAGCTTAAAAAAAATCTATGGAAGTAAACACTTTAAAGTTCATACTTTGTGATAAAATATTTTAATGTAGTCATTTTCTAGGATAAAAATGACTCCAGTAATATTTTTACTTGGAAAAAAGTGTTACTGTGACTTTGAAAAATTAATTCAGCCCCTAGTACTTTACAACGTTTATTTTATGTCAAGCTTATGTATAATATGTTAATTTTAAAACATTCCTAAATACATATCTTTTGAAAAAAAAAAATCACTTTATATAGGTTGCGGCAGCAAAACTTCCTTTTTTAAAATGCGCGCCATTCAGTCTGTTGATGTCGTTGCGGAACGCTAGTGATCTCTTTCGAGAGGCGAAATTATAAAGTTGGATACTGATCCAACGGGGAGGGTGCGTTTGCCGTTGAGGTCTAGTTTTCGAACGGATGTTCTGTGATCACAATCCAGCGCGCCTTTAGAGTGCGGCAGCATTCTTCAAATCTTAATAAAACCCATTGTGTAAATCAGAAATTTTTTATTTGTTTTTTATAATGTAGGCACATTCCTAAAATTTTGTTTAACTTAGTTTTGAAGATCAAATCAGGTAGGTGACGTCCTAGGCGCACGTCGTAGGCGCGCTGGATTGCGATCACAGAACATACGTTCGAAAAGTAGACCTCAACGGCAAACGCACCCTCCCCACTGTTCCGACGCATGATGGCGACTAAACTGTGTCGGGACAAAACTATATAGTTTCGCCTCTCGAACGAGGTCACTAGCGTTCCGCTACGACATCAACCGACTGAATGGCGCGCATTTTAAAAAATGAAGTTATGCTGCCGCACCCTGTACATTAAAAACCTAAATGAGTTTCAATATGACGGTTTATTATGATTATACGATCACCAGTATTTTAAAATTCCCCTCCTCTTTTCCCAATCCCTAAATGCCACTTCCACATCCAGTTGTTTTCGATCGAAGCCAACATCCCGTTATATTAAATTCCCTTTAACATCCTATTAGATTTAGTCGTGAGCTTATACAACATGTAGAACAGTAAAATGTGCCCAATGTGTTCTGAGGTGTCTCGCCCGATGGAAAACACTTAAAATGCAAATCGGGGAGGGGGTTCATGGGACCCCTTATTTGCTTCCTATATCCCGCAACCCCCTGCCATCCCCCACCCCGACTCATTCAGCCCCTGTGGTCCCTGCAGCCTCCTAGGATATAACCCGAAACGGCGGGTAGGTTGGAAGGGAGGGTTAACCACCCTATAATTGCCGATAAGGACACAATTAAATCTGGGCTTCATTTAAACTTAATACGGCACGGAGATTACAATAAACATTATCATATTATTTTCTCATTGAATAGTCATCAATTAAATCATCAGTTTAAATGGATGTATTTATACCTCTATTACAAATTATTGGCCAACTTTTTCCACTTAATTTCTTAGTCTCAAAATTTCTCTTAGAAAGCATCTATTCCCCCGTCTAGTCCGTCTAGTGTGCCAGTTTGTTTTTAATCTACCTATTTCTCTTCTGGTTTTATGAAGTTAAGGTTTCATTATAATTACATAGACGTTTTCTCAACTTGAAATATATTTTAAATAAAATGAACACTGACGAACATGCACTTGCTGAGAAATAAAACATATATCTGACTTTTTGACAAGCAAATATAAGAAAGCTACTAAAGCCTCGACGACATTGAGCAAGTTTACAAGCTACTATTTTAAAAATTGACTATCTGTTAGTAAGCTCGCTCAGTGTGATCATCAGATTATGGACAATCTAAGAAAAAAATTGAAAGGTGGTCAACTTTACTCGCTACTCGCTCAAGATGGCGACCTACCAACAGCTGATTTCGTAACTGTCAGAACTGGTTCGCGCGGGAGCCGTAATTCTCGCTACTGGCTAGCGTGTGGCCCTAGCTGCGAGCTCAAGTTTTATCAAAATATCGACCGAATAGGTTCACGCAAAAGTCGTTATTTTAGCTGCTACTGTCGCTACTGAGCGAATAGACAGTTTTGTGTGTCATCATGACAATCTCACTCGCCGATTCATCCGCTTTTAAACTTACCGGCTAGTAGCTTGTAAACTTGCTCAATGAAATCAAGGCTTTAGGAATCAACAGGATTAAATATTGGTCAGACAATAACCTAACAAAACAAAGTATATGGCATTTAGCATGGATCCCAGACGACAACTAAGACTTGATGAAGACACCATATATGATTGCACATCTTAAAAAACTGTCTAACCAACACACCAACTCGAACTCAGGTAACACTTAGGCATTAACATTGACAGCTATTTTAGATGGTAAACAAGTGGGTAAAGTTAGAAAACTTGAATATTTTTTTAAGAACATACGAAACATGATGCCAATCTCTAAAAACGATATATAAGGCATTAACTCGAACAATTAACACTCACTTATAGATTCTCGACAGTACGGTTATTTAAGAATTTTGCTGTTTTGGCCATACGTCAACGGTATATCTAAATTATATCCACACATTACCAATAAGACACACTAAACCATCACGCTGCACAACGCAATTACGAAACAAGACATGACATCGTCACAAGACAAATACCACCTACGGACAAACACATTAGCATAAACTAGCAACAGTTTTTTAAAATTTAATTGAAAAAGACATTAAAGGTATTATTAATTCATGTGACAAAAATTGCAATTTTAAAACACAAAATTCACGCGTGAATGGTCAACAAGGGCATCGCATACTGAGGACACATAACTTCTATAATATAAAAACACACTCACCGCCTGTTTTTTCTCTTTTCCTTTCAATTATTTTTATTTCTTTTTAATTTTTCTTTTCATCTTTTTTTCTATTTCTCTCAACCCGTTTTTCTGTTATTTTTATTTCTTTCATTTTATTTATCTATTTAAAAAAAAATTTAATATTTTATTTTGTCTCTAAGATTAAGATATCAAAATTAGACTAAATTCCTGCCACCTCGGAACAGGCTCAGCCTAGTGAAAAAAAATGTATATGTATGTACATATTATAATATTATTATAATATTACAAACATTATTTAGATCAAGGTTCCTTAGTTTGTTTTATTGTGACAACTACATGTCGGTATCAGGCTCCAATTCAGTTGTAAATAGATTACACACCATTGGAAATTTTTATGCCAATGTGGCTGATATTTTTAATATTTCCATACTGAAATATAAGGTTGTACTGATCGAACATTACAGCCAATTATACGTAAACGAGGTCACTGCATAATGAGTTTTTGATATTTATTGTTTATTTTTAATGCCTGTATAATGTACTACGACTGCAATTAAATATACACAAGCTTGTAAATGGCACTTTGCACCGTAAATTTTAAATAAATAAATAATTATATAAATATTTTTTTTATCGTCGCAAAATTGTATAACTTGTAGAATCACATTATTTGCTTTGTTATTTACACCTATTCTCAACTTCTATTTTTTGCAGATTTGCACGCTCATTAGAGCTGTCTAAATTAGTATTATGTACACTAGTAAATGGTGTACATAATACTAATTTAGATTTCCTTTCAATTTGAAATTACATTTTGCATAGATCCCAGTTGATTTAAATGTACAATTGAAATGTATTTTACTGATTATATGCCTTACTATGCATTTACCATGTACCTCATCTTTATCTAAAGTTACTTACACATATTTATAAACGTATAAAATAAGTATTAAGTAAGTATATTGTTCAGGCATTCCAATATTGCATTACTAAAACAGAATTTCATTTTGCTTTGTTA